>CM046968.1:90296380-91691380 GCA_025698475.1 Gossypium anomalum
ATAGCAGCTGACATTACGTCTGATCCTTGCACGCAGTTTACGTTCCAGGACTGGATCAAAACCATCATATAAACGCCATTGTTCATCTATTTCCTGTCTAGTACTGGTTATGACTATTTCAGAGGCATCAAGAGATAATTCTTCAGCCTCTATTCGACGCATAATTTTGTATGTTGTATTTATTTCATCCTTTGATAAGCGGCCCTGCTTTAAAAGTTGTTCCAACTTATCTCGTCCAAGTGAGTGGCCAGTAAAAAGCATTGGTACATTTAAAGCACCAGATAGAAGAGCAGCAGAGTCGCCTGCATCTGCGTAATGTCCATGGATGGCAACAGGCCAGACTGGTTTCCCGCTACCAATTTGCTCACCAAGAACATGAGACATCTGTATTATGTGGCTAAGTGCACCATCAACAAATTCAGGGATGTGAGGCCACAGAAGTTCTTTGGGAATATATTTATCCTTTGGACCAAATGGTATTCGTACAATATACGCACCGCTACTCTCTCCCATCTCATCCATAAAATCTTCTGAATTTCTTGGTGTCAGCATCTCTGTGGGTTCACCATAGCTCCAATCTACATCCGGTGATGCAACTTGCCTAGTAAGCAAATCAACCCGATAAACTCCTGGCATTGAACCCAATGCCCTTGCAAGTTCCACAACATACTTAACCTATAGACAACAAAAGTTTCATCACTTATCAGCATAAGCGATAGGATGAGTTTTCTATGACCGGAATTAGAGAGAAAAGTTTCAACAACCTAATTACCTGACCACCGGTATCAGAATCCCGACCAAGCTCCATATTCTCACCTCGAATTAGACCATGAAGGCTGCATGGAAACTAGTAGTTAAGAACATTGAATATCATCAAGACTGTATGAACTGTCAAAATTGGGTTCCCCCCACCCCAACCCCGCCTCCCTTCCTTTACTAGATTTCC
Source organism: Gossypium anomalum (assembly GCA_025698475.1). NCBI lineage: Eukaryota > Viridiplantae > Streptophyta > Magnoliopsida > Malvales > Malvaceae > Gossypium > Gossypium anomalum. The sequence goes on from CM046968.1 coordinate 90,297,327, forward strand.
TTTCAGAAGCTAATTGATTGCTTTTATGCTAAATTATACCGGAATTTATGTTAAAAAACTAAAGTTAACAAAATGCTAGAACTATTGGAACACAAAGTTACATCCACGTTAAAAAACTAAACCACTAGAGTTCAGTTCATGCCTTATTAGTACAATATATAGCTTTTTCCCCTTCTGCTGACTAGCCCAAGTCTCCATTGCATCAACAGAATTGATTCTAGGCAATCTGCCTTTGTTGGTCTCTCCGTGAGCCGATACATCACTAACAATATCTCCTTTCTCCCCTTCAGATAAGTCTTCAGACATATCAGCAGTTGCTTCTCTGCGGCCTCTTTCACGTTCAAGACGGCGTTTAGCCTTTCTTTGGGCCAACTGAGACTCAAGCTAGAAAAGAAAGAAATATCAAAAAGCTTAGCACTTAATCCCAAAGACCAAAAATATCTTTTACTATATTAAGATGGTGAAAAATCAAATTTTCAAGTTTACCAATTATTATTAATCATGTCAACCACAACTCTGTGATGGGAAAAATTATACATTTAACTCTGAAGTCAAACGAAGTCTCGTTAAAAATTTCTTCATTAGTTAAGCAATGGACAGGAAACTCTCATTTTGTTAAAAAAGTCAAAACAACTCCAACTCAGCAACTTAATTTTGAAGAAAGAAAAACAAATTAGACAGCATATCAACACTGCACATGAAGAACACTGAAAAGTTATTTTATGGATAAAGCCAAAGTGCTTTTTGTTTTCTCCGAAATGTGTTAAGTTGAATGAAATTAGCATTTTGTTTTCTCCGAAACACGTTAATTTGAATTAAATTAGCATTTTGTTTTCTCCGAAACACGTTAAGTTGAATTAAATTAGCATTTTGTTTTCTCCGAAACACGTTAAGTTGAATTCTAAGAAAAAGCCATTTATGTTTAGCGATTAAGCATTGAGGAAGGATCAAGCTTAGGTTGCCAAAACACCAGCTTAAGCCTGCTAATTCAACCACAGTAAAGCTAGATAAAAAAAGGCTCTGTTTGCTTGTGGCTGTACAAATCATACGAATTACTTAAAACATTACTCATTTTTTGTGCAAAAGCACTTTTTTTGCTTTTCGCTTGTGGAAGCGAAAGGCAAACAAACAAATGATGCAAACAAAATCTTCTTAACAAGGTTATATTGACTGAGTATCAATTGTTAGAGAATTGAAAAATCCTATATAAACCCATTAAATAACATTCCATCAAGGCATCAACCCCTTCAACAAATCAGCTAGACTCAACATTTTTATCTCACATTTTTCACTAACTTTATAAGTAGACCAATTCAACCCAAAATATCAAAAATAAATAAATATAAACAAAATAAAGCCCCCGATCATATTATGCTTCACATTCCATTCCAGCCACAATCCATGATCACCCCACATTTGAACATCTTAAATCACAATCCAAACATGGTGAATAAAAACAAAAGGCCATCCAAAAAGAAAGAAATAAACCAAAGAACCTGCTTCTTCTGCCGAGCCAAATTCCAAATCCTCCAACACATATTCTCCAATCTAGTGTTTCTCTCTTGAGGACTCCTCGTTGCTTGAGCCTATAGCAACCATTTTAAAAAAATCAGCTAAAACCCATAGTTAAAAAAAAAAAAAACACAATCCACCAAACATAACAAATGAAAGAGCACCTTAACCCAAGAACGATGTAGATCAGTTTCATCGAATCCAGTAATGACCTCCTCCACGAAATAACGGGTGGGGCTGAACCTACCTCGTTCCCGGAGCAACAACGACGATTTAGCATCGTCTAAGTTAGGACCGACATCCAAAATCGCCTCCAAGTAACTATTTATCCAATCGTTACCCGCCATTTCCTTGAAGGGAAGAAGAACGGTGATAGATTGAATGAAAGAGAAGTTGAAACAAGGTGATGGGTATTTCTTTTTGTGTTTGTGTGTGTTACAGGAAATTGAAGATGATGATGGGATAGTTAATGGAATTTGTTTCTTGCTTACACGATAAGAACACTGTTGCAAAAAAAGCTGAAATAGTAATGGCTATGCACAATCTCCAGAGTGAATCTAGGACTAGGAGCAAAGGAATATTACGCTTTTTCTTTCTTATTTACGGTTTAAACGCAGTCTTTGTCATATAATGAAATTTTAATTTGGTTATATAAATATATATATATATTGTTGTCAATTTGTATATAGAGATTTTCTTAAGAAAAAAAATCCCTAATAATTGTAATTTATTTTTACTAAATAATATTTTATTAAAAACTCCTCGCAAGATGAAGCCAGAAAATTTTTATTATTTTAAAGACTTAAAAAGTAAAATTTTACATTTTAAAAGGATCGAACCTTACAACTCTTAATTACGCGCGAAAATTTTAAAAAATGTAGTATTTAATGATTTTTAAATCTCACTCGGTTAAAAATATATTAAATAATAATATTATAGGTTTAAAAAAAAAAGAAAAAAAAGGATAATGTAGTTTTAGGGATAAATTTTTATAGCATTTATGACAAATTTTTCCTTTTTTAACTTTACCCAAAATTTTTAAAAGTGAATAAAAGAGACCACACTTTTTAGAAAGGAAGTGAAAAAAATCATTACCAAATAGTTCAATTAAAAGGTTGAAAACTTCAAATGCAAACATTCACTTTTTTTTTTAAATTACAATAATAGGACAAAATTCGAACAATCAACACTACTAGAATAACTCAAATCCAAGTCACACTTAGGGCGACGAATACTTTTGACCATCAGGCCATCACATGGGATTTAATTCATATTATAAACTTAAAATTAATTCAATTCATAATTATTATTTTTTTAAAATCGATAAAATTATATTCGAGTCTCATCATATTATATATTATATATTACAAGGTTGTATATAAAAAAATAGATAATCATATTTATTTACATTTTTTAATGTGTAAGACTTTTCATTTAAAATTCTTATTTTCAATTTAGATAAATTACTCTTTTACTCTTTACCTTTTAATTTTCTAAATTAATTTTTTTTAGAATTTTTATATTTTAAATATAAATTTTATTTTTACTTAATTAATAAATTTTAATTTTAAAATATTAAAATTGGTGAATATTAAATTATTAATCTTTAATATAGTTTTTTTATAAAAAAACACATATTAATAATAATTATTAAATTAAATTTATAGTTTTCAAATAAAATAAGAGATAATTACATTCATTGATTAAGAAGAGGTAAGATAAATATAAAATTATAAAAAAATAGAATATTATTAATTTTAAAATGTATATAAAAAACCTATAAAAAATTATTAATAATATTTTTAAATTATTAAAAATGAATATTAATATTTAAATCATGATAGTTTTTTTATACTGTTTTAATTTCTAAATTATTTAAATATTTTTGAAACATTTTGTAATTACTTTACTTATTCAATTTTAATGATTTTAAACCAAAACTAATCTCTACTTAGTAAAATATTTTTAAATATAAAAATTAAATTCCAAATTTATAAATTAATGGAATAATTTATAACATATTCCAATATTTATTTTTATACTTTATCATTAATCATATTAATTAATTTCTAATTTATTTACTAATAAAATTTTCGTTTTCTTTTTCTTTTTTTGACAAAGGAGAAAATTGGGTTTTTTACCTCAATATTATAAAAAAAAAATTTATACACCAAAATAGGTTGTCAGCGAGATTAATTATGAAAATGGTATTTTTTTTAGGTCGTGCCTATCTGACAGGCACAATCGATTTTTTTAATATTAAATTTTTTTCGTTTAAAAATTATTATTATATTATTTTTAATATTTATATTAATATATATGTAAAAATACGGGTTTTATATGGGTAAAAATACTCGTAACGGGTCGAGCACATCGGTAGGCACGACTAGTCGTGCTGACAGTGTGAGGCACAACACCCTCTGCATCGTGCCTTCCCCATGCATGCTGCCCATTTTTTCATGAGTCTTATCTGGGAAAAAAAAAAATTTATGGGGACCTTATAAGCATGGTCCCCCACCATATCAAGCATCTACGGGTGAGAAAGAAAGGAGAGAAATGAGAAGGAGAAGAAGAAGGAAGGTGAAGGAGAAGAAGAAAAAAAGAAGAAGAAGGAAGAAGAAGAAAAAAAAAAGGTAATGTATTATTTTAGTAATTTATTATAAAATTATGGTGTTTTTTGTGAGTTTTTAGTATGTAAATTTTTTTAAAAAATTGTATAATTATTTTGTTAGTAGTTTATGATTAGGTTATAAATTATTAGTTTTTTTTGTATTTTGTTATAGTTATTTGTTTTGTTAATAATTTATAGGATTAGGTTACAAATTGTTAGTGTATTAGTGTATTGTGATTTTTTTAGTAATAATATATTTTTAAAAAAAATTATAGTTGATTTGGTTATATAAATTGTTAGTGTTTAGTAGTTTAGTGTATTAGTGTATTGTGATTTTTTTAGTAATATATTTTTTAAAAAATAATTTTATAGCTATTTTATTAGTAATTTAAGATTAGGTTATATAAATTGTTAGTGTTTAGTGGTTTAGTATTAGCGTATTGTAATTTTTTTAGTAATATATTTTAAAAAAATAATTTTATAGCTATTTTATTAGTAATTTAAGATTAGGTTATATATTGTTAGTGTTTAGTGGTTTAGTGTGTATTAATGTATTGTGATTTTTATTTAATAATGTATTTAAAAAAATAATTTTATAGTTATTTTGTGTTAGTATATGATTATAAATTGTTAGTGTTTATAGTTTAGTGTTTTGTAATTTTTAATGTAATTTTTATATAATGTAATTTTATATTATTATATATTTATTTGATAATTTTTATTGATTTATTAAAATGTTGATTAAATTTGTTGTTACATAATTTTATAGGTTATTTGGAAGTTCTTCTAATTAGGTATGTTTCTAGTTTTTTTTTTTAATTCGTATGTTTTTATATTTAGACAGTTTATTTGTTTTTAATTATATTATTATTGTTATCTAACATAAAAAATTTTAGGTAAAAATGAGAAATTATGAGATATTTATCATGTTTATTTCTAAAATTTGAAAAAATTTATTGTATCTTTTGAAATAAGAAAAACTGATTTTTTTTTAATTGCGATTTGTAACAAATGGGTTCTTTGATTGATAATACAAATCACATATCAAGTACCATTAAGGAGATGGTAATAAAATTGTTATTTCATAGTCATGTTATTTGTTGAATTAAATTATATTGTATTAATTATTTCGCTAATATAATAATGTCAGGAGTCGTACCGCGTATTGAGAGGCCGTGTTAATAGTATAGGGTTTCAGCCAGATGAACGCCTAATACCATTCTTGGAGTTAGCCGGGTTTGGATCAGCAGCATTGATCCGGCCTTTTGATCTGCGATATGACCTGATTTCCGCTTTAGTCGAGCGATGGCGTCCAGAGACCCACACATTTCATTTGCCATGCGGGGAGTGCACCATCACTCTAGAAGATGTTGCAGTACAGCTCGGGCTCCCCATTGACGGGAATGCGGTCACGGGCGTAAGTTCGATTTCCAGGCCGGCAACCCTTTGCTATGAATTACTTGGACGCTCGCCAAGTGAGGGAAAATTTGCCAGTTTGAGGTTGTCATGGCTAAAGGCCAATTTTGAGTATTTGCCGAGTACTGCCAATGAACAGGAGGTGATGCAGGCCGTTCGAGCTTACATTATGCACCTTATAGGGGTGTACTTATGACAGAATCAAACGGAAGTTCTTGTTCACTTGATGTACTTACCCCTATTATCTAATTTGCATAACACCCGGTTCATACAGTTGGGGGTCCGCAGTGTTAGCCATGTTGTATCGAGAACTTTGTCGGACGCAGATCCTTCCTTCGGTGGACATAGACGGATGCCTCATACTGCTGCAGTCGTGGGCACTTTACCGGATGCCATTCTTGGCATCAATTAGTCACCAATCATATATATTTCCACTCGTTAATAGGTGATGAATTTTTATGCATTGTAACAATTAGTTGACTTTTTTTTTCGGATTATGTTGTTCTAACAATTTTTTTCTTAGATGGAGCACAAATCCGGGTATCGGAAGATCATACACGGTTCCGATATACCGCCTGATGATCGAGAATCATTCTGGAGAGGGGGTAAGTTTTTTCAATATCAATTTTATTTTATTATTTTATTTCACTCGACCTACGTTAATACAAAAAATGTGATTAACTGTGCAGTTCTTTTGGATGTCGTATTCTGTTCTAGAAATTATGGCGATTATTCCTCGTCAAAACGCGCGTCCACTCAAACTTATGGTGCATTAGCGCACCCGTTATTGATTTTCAGATAGTGGAGTGGTATCATGGCGATCGAGTACTTCGGCAGTTCGGTTGCATTCAATATATCCCGAGTCCACCGATACGATTGGGGGATATCCATGGGATGACCAGGAGGGGGAGGCATGGCCTTGATTGGGGAGATGAGCATGAAGAATATGTTACGATGTGGAACAACCGGTTTGAGAGGGTACCTCAGATGGATCGTGGCTTGGATCTTCAGCCCTCGTTACAATACCTACAGTGGTACTGTGAGATAGGGAAACCATTTTTGTTTGGTGGGCGGTCGATGGTAGTCCCCCCACATACGACACGAATTGGGCAACATCTTCCAGATCCGAATCATGCACCAGAGCCGGAGCCACAGCAGGAGCCAGAGCCGGAACTACACTCTGGAGGTAGTTCTTAGCATCCAGATTTACGGGGCGATGACTATTTCTTGGGCTCCTCAGGCCACGGATATCATTCAGAGTTTGATATCTTCAGCCCACTACCACCTCAATACTCCAGTCATCCCGGCTCATATTCATCTCAGTACTCTACTCCTTCCGGCCCGTATCCACCTATGTACTCAACTCCTCCAGAGCCGATCCACCACCGCATTTACTTCTTCTTCCGCCCATATCCACCTCCATATTCTACTCCTCTCGGCTCAAGTTCATCGATGGCATTTGAGACATATGATTTTTCGTCTATGTTTCACACACCCCCACATACAGATGAAGAGAACGTTGATCGTCATAGTGGTCCGCAACGTGAACGTCGGGCTCCACAAAAATATACCCTAGAACCACACCATCAAACCATCAATTTTAGGGGTTTTTATCATTAATTACAAAGGATAGTTATCATTTCCCCAGTTGAAGAACGTTATTATAATAGTAAATGAAATACATAATAAATCCGAGTTAAGTATGTATGAACACAAATAGTCATGCTTCACCCGGTGTAAGTATGTAAATTGTATATAAACATGTGCTTCAAGGCGAATTTTGGATTTGCTTGGGTTGAAGTGCATAATTGCAAAAAAGAGGAGTATTAAAACAATCAATTTTAAAATGCTTAAAAATCCATTTAATACTACTACGGTGGGACTTTTCTTCCAACATGTAATTAACAAAATCTTAATTTCTATCTAACCGTGACGATTGTCCAATATGTTAGTTTCGAAGCGGGCATTTATTCCGATTATGACCTGGTAATCTGCAAACTCCACACAACTTCCCATCAGATTTCTCTCTAATGTCCATTTCGTTACGAATTCTAGATGATTGCGGACGACCTTTTGGGTTCCTACGCAACCCTTTGTCTGGGACAAGCTCAAATGTCATTGGAGGAACCTCCCAAGTAGATAGGTCAGGAAGTACGGGAAACTCATTCTCCCATACACGCAACGTGCGTTCGAGGGTATACACTTCATCGATAAATTGATCCACATTGAGCGAGACTTTGCACAAGCCTACAACATGTGCACAAGGATAATGAAGTGTCTGGAACCTCCTACAATCGCACCGTCTATTTCGGAGATCAACTCCGTAGGACCTAGGTGGTATACCGGGTCGACGACCGATGGTCTCTGTAACGCGAAACGTTTCATTACGTCGTGAATATACTTCTACATTCATCGACCTCGCCATCCGACGGTTTGCAACCATTGCATCCCTGACATATTCGACAAACACGTGTCCTGCCTCTATCTGGTTGACTTGTTGCTGACCCATTCTTGGCATCAAGGTAGCCAACCTGGTAGAATGTAGCCGAAGACAGATGAAATCGGAAGATGTCGTGTTTTTAATAACACAGCATTGATGCCCTCCACCAAGTTTGTAGTCATTTGACCGTAACGAAAGCCCTCGTCAGAACTTTGAGCCCATTGCCACGGCTCCATGGTACCCAACCATTGTCGAGAAAGATGTGTTCGTTTGACCTTCCATGTCATTCTCAAGTCGAGTCATCCTTTGCTTAAAAATGTGTGGCTCAAGCTCAGACTGCTGTATGTATGTATTAAGAAAATATAAGTTACAGTCTCATCACAAAACATTAGGTTATATATTGAAAGGATAAGTTTATTCTTTACCCATTTTCACAACTTGTCTCTTCCAGTCTGCATTCTTATAATCTCGATGAAAGTTAGACGCAATGTGCCGTATGCAGTAAACAGATCTCCATGGCACACCGGAACGCCTAATGGCAGCAATTAATCCTTTCCCTCTATCGGAGATGATGCAAATACTATCATTACTAACAACATACCTCCGCAGAGTTTGTAAGGAAGAATTCTATACGACTCCATATTCTCTTTATCTACGATGGCAAACGCAATCGGGAGCATGTTATTGTTCCCATCCTGAGCAATCGCAAGAAGTAAAATCTGTGTATATTTACCGTATAGCCATGTCCCATCTACTTGCACAAACGGCTTGCAGTGGGGAAATGCACGTACACATGGATCAAACGTCCAGAACATCCGTTGAAAAATTCTTTTTCTTGGTTGTCGTTGCTCATCCGGGCCATAATAAGGTCGTGGTATCGCAACTCAATGGCGATCTCCGCACGTACTCCCTTATAGCGGCAATCCATCCCTGCAACTCATTATATAATGTATCAAAATCTCCGTACAATTGCTCCATTGCCATCTGTTTAGCTATCCATGCCTTCCGGTATGACACTCGATACTGGAATCGTGCCTGTATTTCGGCAATCAGTACCGAAACCTTAATGGTCGGCATGTCTTCAACCATTGGCATGATGCACATACAGATAGTTTTGGAATCAAGTTTTCGATGATCTTCTGTCATACGTGATGAAGTGCATGTGTGAGGCCCAACAAATTTTCGTATCTCCCACATCTGCGACTTTTGGATAAATGCAGCTCGTATCCGCCAATTGCAGCCTTCCGCTGACTTCCAACACTCTCCAATATATAATGTCGGTTTAGACACGACGACTTTGTAATCTACTGATATATTCATACTATACCGTTTAATGGCAAATACGCACTCTTCCTTATTTTCGAATCTCTGGCCCACGAACAACTCCTCAGGATCAGAATATACGGCCATCCGATGAGCAGATTGTATTTCAGGGTACTCTGGGAACTCGGCTACATGCGCCGCATCGGGGTCTATCCGAGACATGTGTACCCCAGGATTATTATGTATCACAATACGACGAATCTGGTTCCCGACTGAAGATGCATTAACATTTACTTCCTCATTCACGCCTTCATCGTCAATATCATCCGGGACCTCATCCACGTCGGGATCACTTTCACTATCGACTTCATAATCGTAAGGATCACTACTATGGTATACATCATCACCAACCACAAAGTAGCCTCTCGAGTGCGGCATTAAGATCAATGTCGATCCCATGTATAGTTGATTGACTACCAACGTGTGATACCGGAACCACCATACACGGTTCTTGAGCTCCATCTTCTTCACCTAATGGAGTGGCATCTTGATTCCTCCACACCACTAAACTCAAAGAAATAATCGAATCGGTGCATTTTGGTTGCTCCAAGTTCCACAATAAAGAGCGACCATTGTCTCCATGTCTTCATCGTCTACAAGTTCCATTTCGGTGAATTTTATGGGATCCGTCAAACTGAAACTTGTAGAAAAGTTTCAGATCCTTCTCCCACAACGTTTATAAATTTTTTCACTAATTTTTTCCTTCATATCATCAAAAGAGATATTTCTATTGAATCTCATTGCTACTTGTTTGCGACATTCAAATATACATCCTACGCTTGTTGTCAAAATTTCTCCATCAAAATAAACGCATACTAAAAAATTGATTCTCCATATTCAATACTAGATCTGTTAAAAAATTCAAAATTCTCAAAATAGTTTCGAATAGCAAAAAAGTTACATAAAATTTTTAATGCAAAATTTTTTATTCAGAAGCTAACAAAATTATTAATCTAACAAACTTTTAAATAATAAAATTTCTAACAAAATTCTACATCCTATTTAAAAATAAATAAATTAAAATACATTATCCTTCTTCTTGCTTTCCTTTCTTTCCTTCTTCTCACTCTCTTCTTACTTCTATTTTGTCGCTAAATTTTCTCGTATGTTCTTCATCCGATTTTTGGGGAATATATAGGAAAAATTAAGCATGTGCTCACTAGTTAGTGTTTAGCTGACAGGCACAACTAGTCGTGTCTCTGTCAGACAAAGCTCAACTAGTTGTGTGCTGTCAGTAGGCACAACATGTATGTATGCTTCCATATACACGGGTTGTATACTAATCCGAAAAAAAAATATATATATATAATAATAATTTTTTAAACGAAAAAAAAATTTAATATTAAAAAAATCGGTTGTGCCTGTCAGATAGGCACGACCTAAAAAAAATATCATTTTCGTAATTAATCTGGCTGACAACCTATTTTAGTGTATAAATATTTTTTTATAATATTGAGGTAAAAAACCCGAGAAAATTTCTGCTGTCAAATCAAATAATAGAAGGTGTTTTGTTTCCTAGAAAAGTCCAGACCAACTGGCCTAATCATATGATATAATGCATGTGTATCCAATTAAAAAACAATATTTTATGGCATAAACTACTATTATGATTATTATTATTATATTTGTTTCAATATGGAACGTCGGCATATGTACGTGTCAGATTTTTACTGAAATCACTTAAACTTTAAGATGGTCCAATTAATTTAATTATTTATAAAATAATGTTTATTTGTCAGTTATGTTATCATAATATGCTTTTTTTTTATTTTAATATTGTTTCAATGAAACGACGATGACGATCATTTAATCTGTTCACCATCTGAGTTTCTTTATTTAGAGGAATTTATGGTGGGATGAGATCGGATCGGATTAAATTTATGTATAATTTTTTAAATTTGGGTCGATCTAAAATATTAGTTTTAAATTTTTTTTAAATTTAGAGATTTAATTTTTTTTAAATAAATATTTTTATTATAGGTTATGATTTTTTTTCAAATAATATTTAGAACTACCTATAATTTCTTCTCAATTTATAAATAGAATAATAATGCACGTTAACGTATTCAAATTTATATCCTCAATCGACTAATCTAATTTCGATTTAATCCAATTTGAGATGTATTTTTTATAATTCGAAACCATCAAATTTAAATTTTAATGACCATTTAATCAATAAAATTGATTTCATGAGAATTTAATTATAGTTTGAATCAACATTAATTTCGAGTTGTATCTCTAATTAAACCTACAATACTTGATTGAAAACATTTAATTGAAATTATTTTAGTATCTGATTTTAGTTTCAATGTTTAATTCGGTACATGAATTTGACTTTAATGTTCAATTTGATATCTAGATTAAACGGTATCATGTGACCCAATGAATATTTGACATATTTGCTATAAAAAAAATACATAAGCACTTAATTAAGAGAAAAGAAGTCGGGATCAAATTAAACATCACAATCAAACTCGGATGCTTAATTGAGAAAGAAAAATACGAGTATCAAATTGAAAAACCTTGAGATATTGAAGCCAAGCTCCAATATTAAATTGAGAAAAAAAAACACTCTAATATCAAATTGAACATTAAAACTAAATTTAGGTACTAAATAATAAATATAATATTTTTTTCTTGATTTTATTTAAAAAAATATTATTTTCAATATTAAAAACTTCAATTTATTTTTATAAAAGAAACAATCATTTTTAATAGTATTGAAAAAAAAATCATATTGAAGGTTGATTAGATTAATCAATAGTCCCAAATCCTTACAATTTGATCCCTATCTTATCTAACAAAAAAAGAAACTGATGGCCAAAAAAAATCAAATCATTAAAAAATGAGTGAAGCCATTATTTCATACTATGATAATTCAGATAATTAAGAGTTATCTGAATATTGTCAAATTACTTCAACCATAATTTGATATGTGCCGCCAAATTAAGTATTATTTGAATGTGGTGAATTAGATTAGATAATGACGGAGAAATTATCTTATGGATCTTTCCTATCACATTATTCACTGTCTTTTTTTAATTATTAAATGACATTTCAATTAATTTTTCTATATTATTGTTATTTTTTTACCTTAAACCCCGAACCCGAAACCTCATTCCTTGAACTTAGAGTTTAGGGTTTGAGGTTTGAGGTTTGGGTTTAGGATAAAAAAAAATTGATTCAGGGTTTGAGCTTCAAGGTTCAAGATTTCGGGTACAGGGTAAAAGAATAATCAAAATTATGTATCAATGATATGAAAAAAAAATTACTGAAATATCATTAAAGAACTGGAAAAGGGTCATGGATGATGTGGTGGGAAGAGTCCATAAAATAATTTCTCGGTAACGTTGAGTAGATTATGAATATTTGTAAAAAGATACGCAATTACGGGCTGAATATAAGATTATTTTGTTTAGTTTATTTAACTGGAATGTAATATATATGTATTTAGTTAACGAAATTTAAGATTATATAAAAGAAAATTTTATTAAATTCTCCTTGACATGGAATTTTTGTTTTTATAAGTTTAATTATTTTTAGTATTAAATTTTTCATAAAATCATAATAACTTTCAATTTTTATTACACGTCGATTTTATCATGTGAATTCAATTGAACAACTATTGGACCTAATTACAATAATTTATTTATATGGTTTATAATTGTTTATTTTAGAGAATTTAGTCTACTTTTAATATGAAAAGAGAAGTGAAACCAAAATTCATAAAATAAACCTCCAAGCTTTATGTTCTATTTAATACGATTTGGGGAATTTCATTAAGTTACTAAGATTGATTTTTTTTTTTTTTTGAAATAGATAAAATTGTTCATATTTATACTAATATCGATTTTGTCGGGTAATTTAAGATTTTATTTCAAAAAAATAAAACCATCGATACAATTTATTAGATTACTTAACTAGCCCAACATCAAAATTCAAACTACAGCGATGCAACTTGTTGGATTACCCAACTACCCGATATAAATGAAAGGAACCTGAACACCTATACGTATCGAGTTCCTTCTATAAATTATCCAACCCTTCTATTTTTAACACAAAATCTTAACTCTTAAGTTATTTCTTTGAAATATTTAGTTTTATTTGTTGTAGTGTTAAAAATATAATTATTTTAACAAACAAAAATATACTAAAATAATTAAAATTATCTAAATAAATATTAATTTATATAATTGAGGACTATACAAAAATACCCTTAACCCTAAGTAACACTAACTCCAATAACAAAACTAAAAAATAGATGAATTATAATGGCAATCCACCCTGATTACTGAACAATGATAATTTTATTAATCACTTCGAGATATTGCATTTCCAAGCAATGAAACTTCATCTCCTGCAAACAAGGTGTAGGATATATATATATATATATATTATATAAATGACAATAAAAAGATGACTGCAAGAGAAGCCAAACAAGGTGTAGGATATATATATATATATATATATATATTCTTATTCTTATCATTGTTGGTATTTTCATCTCTTGCAATGAAACTTCATCAAGCACTACCAGAGATGATATATCTTCATATTATCTTTTCATTAAGAAGCAATCATCCTCATCCCATTCAAATAATGCCTCTTCAGTTTCCTTTCTCGCACGTTACTTGACCTGCAAGGAACCAAGTCTCGACTATATTATCCGGACTTTTTTAGAAAAATATTCGGGTCTAATACCTATGTTTACGCACCAGTACTGATTGTTCAATACAAATGAGTCAATTGCCACTTTTTTCCCATCATCATTTCGGTTCCAGTGATAGAGTGCATGTGTTCTGTTCATGATCTCTAGTGTCGAATGGCCGTAACTGGCTTCCCGGAATGCTGAATAATCCGGTTGGGGATCTCTAAACCTACACCATCGATATAACATTTGCTAAAAACAATAAGAAAATGCCGTTTCTTATAGATTGATTGTTATACTGGTATGTATCAAAGACGGATTTCGGACTTTGTACTTACTTTCCTGCTAAACCTTCTTGATTTCCACCATCTCCAACAGTGATGTAAACAGGAGCTGATTCGTCCGGTACAGGGAAACGTTCACCACTTGATACATTGTACCTTATATTTGAGATTCGATACTGAAAGTTCATAGGGAAAACATATGAGTGTTTATCCCGGAAAACATATCAACAATCGTAACGACATAGACCCAAATCTTGTGAAAACATAGTATTCATAAGACCTGAGTTTACTATTAGTATTCGTGTAAGGGTTCTATGAAGGGTTGTAGATATTCGGATTCAAGCTTTGAGCTCTCAAGTATGGCAGCATGAAAAAGATTTAAGGGAAAGAAACATACGGATCTTTCGTAAGCATGGACATGACCAGCAAAGATTACATCAACTTTGTGATGGATGAACCATTCTTCGAACACTGCTCGCATACTTTCACCTTCCATGAAATGTGCTTCGTTACTGTTGTAGATCGGAACATGCACAAGAACAATGAGCCATGGGGTCTTCTTCCTGTCAACCCTGTTTAATTCTTCCTCGAGCCATTTGCATTGAGGTGTATATTTCACTATTACAACAACAAAAAACAACTATGTTACTCAAACTCGGGTTTTCAACTTCTTTTTCGTATATGCATCAGACATTGATGTCGAACACGAGTAACATACCAAACGGAGAGTAGCTTGATAGCACAATTATATGAGCGGATGCACGCCTAATAGCATACCACATAGGACTACTGCTTTTAGAAGCCAAATAAGGCGTAGGATATCGATGTAGATATGATTTGAATGGAGTAACTTCATTCTGCATATGTTTTTTCTTGAAGTTAAAAACAATAAAAACAAAAATGATTCTACAATATGATTTTGTAATTACCATATAAGGCATGTACTCTATTTCATGATTCCCAGCAGACCATATCCATGGCTGATAAGCAGTACTTTTCTCCACGAATCTACCCCATGAATCCCACCGTATACCAACATCATTGTACTTGTATCTATCGGCATAAGAAAGATCTCCTACAAACAACAAACTCTGTGCTCCACTGTCCATGTAATGCTCAAGTGTGGACAGCGAGTTATACGTCTGTCCCAAATCACCTGCAAGGTATACATGTTATTCGAACTTGAATGTTAGTAAATGTTCAACACGGTACTCACAAACACTCACCGATGATTCCAAATTTGTAAGGAACATCTGGACCGATCATCGGAGGCGTTTGAAACCAAAACTCTCGTGCGGAATCACCATCCCCAATCTTGTAATAGTACTTGGTATCATACTGAGACAATAAACAAATGATTAAGCAACCAATATCTTCATATCATATAATAGTTAAGCCATTAGTGTACCTCAAGGCCATCGACAAGAACATGATGAATATAGCCAGAATTGTATTTATAAAAGGTGTAGTTTGTCATTTTCCCTTCTGCACTGAATTCATAGTTCTTATCAGATTTACCATATTGTACTTTGCTGGACCCTGGTTCATCAAATGTAACCCATGAGATTATTACAGCATTTCCGTCATAGTTCCCTTGTGTTATATGCACCTACAGTCGAAAAAACATGCATGTTAGGAATATCATAGTCCCCTGTGTTGCTTGGAATCGTGCGTGAGTGTTCTGTTTTCAATGTTTTTCACGATTTTCGTGTATTTTAGAGGGTTTTTGGAGGTCATATTCCCATATCCATACCGAGATATCATTCTCTAGTAACCAGAAAACTACTCAATACTGTATCAGACACTCAAACTCGAATCTCAGTGTAGGAAGCTTTGTTCATTTACTGCTAAAAAGGGGGAAAATCTCACTTGTTGAGGTGCATTGTATCCTTTGGGAACTGCAAATACTTCATGATCAAGAGGGATATCAACCGATGGCCACTCCTCTCGAACGAATCTACTCGTGATACCGGCATTCACATTGTTGACAAAGTTCAAGATAACAAATGGTACCAATATGAATTGAAACAGCAAAGACTTCATCTTAATGACCCTTAGATGATTCTTGATCAATCAATCAAGAACCATACAGTTTCTGCATTTAGGATTAAAAAAACACCAAATTGTCACAAATTCATGAAACAATTTACAAAAAAAGAGTAAAACATTATTACATGAAAAAACATGACAATTTCCAATATGTATATATATGATCCACTCAAGTTTACCATTAAGCTAAAGCTTTACATGAAACACAAAATGGAACCAGGAACCATAAGTGTATCTGCTAACTGCATAGTCCCCCAATCCTTAACAACTATCTTCCTAACTATGTATTGTCCAAAATCCATTGTCTCTATTATACCATCGCTCAAACAGCTACAAATTACTCAAAAAGATTAGTTTTTACGGACCGTTTGCAAAGAATTATCACAGTAATATATACTTGAAAAACAACCCATTAATGAATGTTGGAAACTATATGGATACCATGAATCTGAATAAAATTTAATGCAAAAAAAAGAAAAACCCAAGATTCAGCTCATCTATTTAAACTGAAAAAGAACTTATTTGAAGTTTTAACCAAATCCCAGAATGGAAAACATCATCACCAATGAAAATGGTAATTTTATTTTTTTTGAAATAAAACAAAAAATAAGGGAGAATGAAAAAGGAAGTACCTTTTGGAAAATAACTAACTTTGAGAGGCAATGAATGGAATTGCATTGTCTTTCATCTTAAATAATGGGTTATGGATATGGGGGAAGGCGTAAGTTAGTGGGTACAGTAATGGGTCGAGATAGCGTACGTTAGTGGAGGGGGAGTATATCTGTCGTATTGGTCGTAGTTTGCGTTGTCTTAACAAAACATTGTTCTTCTTGTCTAAAAAGGTTGTTCTGGTTGGCTAAGATTGTATACGCGGCGAAATTTTATTGGTTGATTTGACGGTTGTTGATCTTGATTAAGACATGTCTGTTAATTGATTGTTCAATTGTCGTTTTTTGGGGTTAGAATATATATTTTTGGAATTACCTTTTATAGCATTGTTAGAATGATTTTTACTATTTACTGTTGGATTGATAATTTATTTTTAATAATTTTATTAATTGAATTTTAGTTTAGTTAATACCATTGCTGAATAGCAATCATCGGATCATGAGTTTGAGTACGATTAATGTATTTTTCTTATACACGCGGTTTTGCAAATTCAATAATAAATATTATTTTTATGTATCAACAATGCATGAATATAATTATTGGATAGATCCCTAAACTATGAATATTAATAGAACCAAAGAACAAAGTTCAGCCTTTAGAAAACATCTTTAAATCTTTATCGGGTTCAGAATCTATATTCTTCGTGTTTATCAGCAATGCCTAAAAATCTCCTCCTTATTTCATGGATCTTAACTTTAAAACTCAATTATAAACCCTATAGAAAATAACATAGAAGCCCCAAATTAATTCCGAAACAAAGCTTAAACAATTTTTTAAAAATTTTGAATAGAATATATTTTTATAAACCCTCTCTTCTTGCTTGGTCGTGGATGTTAAAATTTGAAAATCATTATCACTTGTTACTGTTAAATATCTTTATAATCGACTCGTTTTGCCTCACTCTCATTTGATAAATATTAGTTATTTTGAATAAATTTAATGTGCATTTTTCATATAGGCATCTACAAATAATTTATGAATACACTAAAAATATTAGAATAATATTTTCCCAACAAATTAAAAATAATTTTAAAAATAATATTTATACTTAAATAATACTAAGATATGTGTAACGTAACAAGCAAATACCTTTAAAATAGTGGCAAAAATAATAATAAAATAAGAGTTATATAATATCCAAATAATAATAACAAAATAGTAGCAACATACAGTGAAATAGCAGCAAAACAATGAAAAAAATAGCAAGAAAACAACAATTTTTTTTCCCTTTTTTGCAAATTCGAACCTGACCAGACTTAGGTAAAAAAAGTCTTACTCGAGACCTGACCCATTTTCTAAACTGACTTTATTTTTTTGCCCAAACCCTTCTACTTTTCAAATAAATCTTCGGGCTCGACCAATGTACAAGTATAGTATAATATTCAAACATTCTGACACATAAAATATTATTTTTCCATTTCTACATTAAAACATTACATAAAATTATTCACATTATTTATAATGCCTACTTAACTTCTTCTTTTTTTCTAAAACATTAATTTACAATAAATATCAAATGTTAATACATTAATTTCAATAATATAATTTGTGTAATTGCACAGTGACAGAGGCTGAGCTTTGAAGGATCTTGAATGGGTTAAACCTTCTTTTAGAAAAACGATTCAATAAGGTCTCAATCCAAACTAATAGTATTGAGGCCATTAACATTATTCAATATGGCTCTTCCAGAAACTCTAATTCTACTTTAATCAGGAGAATATTTCAAGTCCTGAATATGTTTAAGCAGTAGAAGATTCAACATTTGCTTAAAGAAGAGAACTCAATTGCAGATAGTTTGGCTAAGTCAGTTTGGACTAGAAGCCTCAATTTAAGATTGTTTGAGTATCCTCATTTGTTGATCTAGTTCAATTACTTTGTAATTTTAATTTTTCACCAAAAAAATTATATAATTTAACAAATTAAATAAAGTCTCTTATTAATTTAATTTCCATATATATTTTATATTGTTTATAGATTTTAATTCAATTTTTTTTTTTTTGCAGTTCATAAATTTTAATATGTGCTTATATAGAAAATTTAAATTAATAGTTGATAATAACTAAATTATTTATTAAATTTTTTTAATCAATATTTCTTATATGATATGATTAATAGAATAGTTGATAATGACCAAATTCTTCATTTAATGAATTTATTTAATATTTGGTATATGGTATGGTTTACTTTAACATTTTAAATAAATCGGAAATAAAATCTCTTTTTTGAGATTATCCACATTGAATACTAAATTGTAGGATATAATAAATTTTTACTTCTTAAATATACATATATTTAAATTAGGTTATTGGAACATTATGTGATAATATAATTGTCAAAGGTGTTTCTCGTCTTAGGTACGACTTGAATTTAAGTTATTTTAGTCACGTTTGTTATTCGGACTTAACCCTATTATTGTAATTTACAAAAAAAAATTTATTAGTATCGAATACGAAATTTTAGCATATAACGAATTTGCTCATCTTATATATACATATATTAAAACCAAAGCCTAAAATTTTGACACATTTATGTCTCAATTATTTTTATTTTAAAATTCCAAATATCATATATATATATCTAATAGATTATATATATTACTTTTTAATGCATTTTGTCAATACAACTGTTACATTATAAAATACAAAAAAATAAAAATATCGAAATATCAAATTCAAATATCAAATAACATATACATTATATGTCAAGAAATATATTTTTACATCTTATGCAATTAAATTGAAATTTTAAGTCCCTAATAAACTTTCTTTTCTTTCTTTTTTTTAACAATTAAATTAAGTTTCATAAATCTAAATTAAATAACTTATTTTGGACTTTTTTAGAATATTTGCATTACTCATATCATTTGAATTAAGAGAATTTACTTAAATCTATTCAAGAATGAAAATAATTTTATTGTAAATATATAAAAATTAAGATAAACTATATAAATGGTCACTCAATTACACTTGTGTTTCTATTTTGATTACTTAACTTTAAATTTTTTTTAATTTAAGCATTAAACTTTTTATTAGTTCCTATTTTAATCATCTACTGTAATACTTACATATTCTATTAATTTGATCCTAATTCTAAATAATTCAATAAATTTAACTCTTCATATTAATAAATTCTATCAATTTAATCTTCAAACTTCTGAACCGTAACTTTCAACATTTAAAATAAAAACATTCCACGTCAGTAAATTTGTGAAACCAAAAAAATATGTATATATATATTTCACCGCATATAGGGATGGTGAAATTAAAAGTTTAATTTCATTTGAGTGAGGTTTAAAAAAATATCACATGTTTAGTTTACTTTTTAATTTTTTTTGTTTTATTAAATGTATTTATATAATTATCTTTTTTTATCTCGTGGAAATACTAAATTCGTACTTTAATTTTATTTATTGTTTTTAAAATTTTAATAATTTTTTCACTGAAATTATTGAATCAATCAAACCACAAACAGATGATATGCTCCAATTTAAAAAAAAAATGGATTGAAATAGTTTTTTTCTTAACAGAGATAATGACAAAAACTCACCCAAAATGGATATGAAATTATAGTTTTAATACCTGATTCAATCAAAATATAATTTAGGTACCTAACTCATGAAAAAAAACAATATAGTTTAAGGACTGCATATTGAATTAAACCTTAAAACAAATTATCTCTTTTTTTAAAAAAATTTAAAACTAATTATTTCTTAATTTTTAAAGAGAGGAATGAAAGCTTGGACTTGTTAATTGATTTGCCACTTTCCTCGTGCAAATTGCGTTGTTGAATGAGGGAAATATCAGACAGACTACAGAGAAGAGACCAGAATAGATATAGTTCATGTATCTATGTCGTGTTCGTGTTCTGGCAACTTTTGTTTATCTTGTCGGTTTCATGTATATGATTATGCCTGATTTTACCAGGGAATGCCACACATACATATATATATACACACATGTATATACATATATGTTCCCTTGTTATGATTATGCCCCCAATATTCTTTCAACTCATGCATAGACAGGATTTGAAAGACCAAAAGGAAAAAGAAATCAATTGGCCAACACTCATTCAGAAATCATATTTAAGGAATCCATACCTTATAAAATTTTCATTTCCCGGAATAGTGGAGTGCCTCAAAAATTTAGGCTCACTTAACTCTCTGACCTGATCGAGTATTAAGCGCTCGGAAAGAACAAGCAGCCCCCAGTCTTTTTTACCGACGAGAAGAGCAGCTTGATGAAACTTGTTTTCATGGTATACAAAATTAGCCATGACATCTGATGTGTATCTCCACGGTAACCCTATCTTTAATTGATGTAGCAGCTCTCCTTCCGAGCTCTACTTGATTTTGATTCGACAAAACACCCAAATACTTACTTCCGAACATCACACCACGAAGCAGCTTGCTTTTCACTTGCTTTGTAATATAGCATCTTCTGTACGTAAAACATCATGTATCCTTGTGCAGCAAGTACGATGCTCTCGTTAACTCGAGTAATCCATGCATCATCGCACTTGTACCAGTGGTTACTTAATCGCAAATACGTCACATAATGGCCGGCATCTAATTTACCTGTATGTGTGACAACAGCAAACAACTCGAATTCGGATGATACTTCATTGCATGCATCTTGTTCATCTCCATCGAAAGGGAAGATCCTGTTTCCAAATCGACTCCTCAAAATGGAAGATGACAGATAAGGAGCCATGTCTAACGAAAATGGGAACTGCAGATACCGGTCAACCTTCCTCGACATCCTTCGTATTGAAGAATGCTCAAATCTTTTGATGTGAAAGCAAGAAACCAATGGAAGCTTTCTTATGGACATCTGCTTAAGGGATTCTTGTCTCACCTGACACTTTTGGCAGAAAAATTTCTGATCAGAACCCAACTTCTCAGCTCTAGTAAATCTTTCTAAGCAACCCTTTAAAGTAGATATCCCACAATTTTGACTTGAACCCATGCAATCTGCCTCAACATTGCAAGAATTGTTGCTTTTTGCCAATGAAGATTTCCCGGAAACCCCTTGGTTTGGCTCCAAGTCCAGAGAAATGTCTAGACACGGGTCATATGTCGTGGATGTGAAACCACAAGCCATACACATGACATCAGATCGCAGAATACCAGAAAATACTCTATGTGCAATGCAACAATCTCCAGTGCCTGCATCATCAAGTAATGGGGTTAAGAAAATATCCGATATAGGAGATACATAGTCATTAAAAAATTATCCATTTATGAAGAATGGCATCACAAGCATCTAAAACTAGCTCTACGTTTCAGATAAACAACTAGTTATTCAGACATGCCTTCAAATTTTAATAGCTCAAGCTGATTAGCTCCTAGTGAGTGTCAAAAACAAAGAGAAACATGCTTCTACAAAATTTAAACAAGCCTAAATTTTGATTGAAAGCAACTGCAACTCAGATGCTAACTTTCCACTAGAATTATAGCAAAGAAAAAAAAACCCTTTTGGTCTTCATTTACCAGAACTAGCACAGAGAAGCAATTTCCACACTTGCATTGACCAGAGAAAGGCGGTAATATAAAAAGTTTAAATGCAAAATTATTGCAGCTCAACTGTCGCTCAATGACAACTTATGGTTAGAGTTTGTCTGTTTATATTTAACTTTGAGTTTCCAGGCAGAAGATCGCTTCTCAACACACATGAAGACATTTCAGGCTTTATAAACACTACCAGAAAATAGCGAGAAAGAAAAGGAGTAAGAGGTAGAGAAATGGATTAAGTTGGGACAACCTTGTAGACAACTTAATCAAGTTCAAAAGAACCTGGGGTTCTTCCCATCCAAGGCGATTGAAGGAAGTTTATTTAGAAACAAGATGATCCAAAAAACAAAAATGCCTTTGATGCACGTTGTAAAACTAAAGCAACTCTCTCCTTTTTCTGAGACAAGGATCAACTTTGTCCAACGAAGAGATCCTATACATGGTTAAGGGGGAGTAAAATGAGAATTAGGTGAGGTGAGAAATTCCTATGATCAAATCAAGTGGGCTAAGGAAGGTTGACTTACTGGAGTAAAGTAGTTGACATCATCAAGCCTGCAGTACTAAATCTGAGAGCACTTGTCAACAACTAGGGCAAGAAAGAAGGGACCTAAACTCACACCCTGCAGTTAAATATCGGAGTTACTTCTTAATCTTTAGCAAAATCTTCGATGATGTCGATTAAAAATATAAATGCTAAAAACAGTAAAGTGAGGGATAGACCGACAGTAGATGCTCATTTGCCCTACATGATTTCTTCATTCAACTCACTTCTTATGGTGATCTATTCTAGTTAGTTAACTAAATTTCTCTTATCTGGATTCGGTCAGCCTCTTGGTAACTATAAATTTTGGCCACTAAAACAAATAGGAGCAGACAACCCCATTGTTTGCACAGAGTTAATGAAGATTGCTAACCAAATCCATCAATCTAGAACCGATTATAGACAAAATGGATACCGGGGCATGTCAGCATGAATACATTATTACTACGCAATCAAAGTCAATATTTGATGTACTACACTTCCAAACATTCATATTATTTGATCAAATGCAAAAGATAACAGTACCCTTCTAGAAGAAACACCCTTTGAAGAAACTGACAAACATGTACCTAACACATAGATCAGCAATTACAGCACAAATGTAGATGTGGACCCAGAAACAAATTCCTTAGATTTAGGAGATTCTTCAATCTAAAGATTTACTTTATATGGGAACTCCAAGCATAGGACGTATTCAAATTACTAAGCATTTAAATATATTCTACAAATGTAACTCGAAGTCACTACAACAATCTAACACGGTAAGAGAGCTAGTCACCTGGACTGTGGGTCTTCCTTTTTTCCTTAGCCACCTTTTCATGGATTCCATCAAGCATGGAAATGAAGAATTCATGTGCGTCCTGCTGCTCGTAACTCGCCAAATTTGCTGCATGTTGCCACCAACTGCAAAAACCTCATCAAATTAGCCCCACACCATTCTTTTTACCTCAAAAGCAAACATTAACAGCTTACACAACATCAATATAGTGAAGAAAAGAAGGGGGGAAAATCAACTTTTTGATTGAAATTTAACCTGTGCAAGAACTTAGCTGGACTATAAGGAGTACGATCCCCCGAGAAAACAGCCGAAAACATGGCGTCCATGTCGCAAGCCAAACAGAATCTTGAATTTTTGGAACCATTGAGGGTGGCGCCATTTTTTTGCTGACAATAAAATCTATTATGCCGATCGCTCAAGAAATAGTTTCGCAATGGTGGCGTATGGAGCAATGCTTGTAAAACCGAATTCATAAAGCACGTATTCCCCAAATTATTCAATCCGCGTAATCCCCAAGGTAATTCTGTCGATGAAATCAATGAACCATTGGTGGCGTCGTGGAGAGGAATCGAATGGTTTTCGATTATGGCGTTTTCTCTTGAATTTGGAGCCCACAAGCTATAATCTACTCGACGGCGCTTTCGGAGGTTATCCGGTTGAGATGCCGTGGCTTTGCATTGAGTTACGGTAGATCCAGAAGTGGAGGTGGTGGAGGTGATGGTTTGAGCGAGGACTACAGCGGCGTCAAAGTCGCGATCGTAGACCTGGTCACGGCACGCGCAGCAAAACAGCTCAGCTCGGTCGACATCAACAGCGATCTCGTGGCCGGGGACGGAAAGCGCGTGAGCCGACGCGTGAGAATGAAGTGGAGGCGCGTGACAGAACACGGCTGCGCAGGCGACGCAAGCGTAGAGCCTTGGACGGGAGGATTCGTCGCAAGTGCCGCACCGGGGCACCTCAAAGGGTTCCCTCCGTATTGCGGCGCGACCACCGGGCGGCTTGACACGGATACAGTCCTGGAGGGCGCGAAACGGCTTGGAGCCGTTGCGGGAGCAGAAGTCGAGGAGGTGGGGACACGGCTGAGGCGAAACCCGGCCGCTGATCTTGGAGGACATTGTGGTGGCGGGAGATGGAGATCGTGTTGCAAAGGGAAACCCTAGATATGAAGGACATAAGGGTCATGGACCTAGAAAGAGAAGATCAACGGCTGAGATTGACTGAATGCGAGTGAGGGAACATGGAGGTTGATGAAGACGAATGTCACCTATATTCAAGTTTTCCTCGGATTTTTTTAATACTCCATTTTTTTTATATATTTCTTAATTTCTTTCAAATATTAAATTAATTAAATTGTAAAATATCTATATTTAAGCATGTTGAAACTTTTAAATTATTGTAATAAAAATAAAACCAGTCGAGCTTGTCAAGTCTTAACTTAATTAGTATCGATATTATTATTAATGCAAAATAACATAAATTCGAGGATATTGAAACGCATTATCCAGAAACAACTATAGGTATTTGTAGATATTATATTAAAAAAAACAAATATTATAATAAAAGTGAATTTTTGTGTTTTGTGTTTTTCATTATATTTTTATTTCAATACCAAAAAAAAAATTAAAAATGATTAGTCAAAATTTTCTATTAATGTTTTTTAGTCCTTTATTAAGGAAATTAAAGAAATGTGGCATTTTGTAAACCGTTAGATTGAGAATCAAATGTGTGGAAGATTAATTGCTTGGCCCACCAATATTGGTTTCTTTCTTTGTTTTTTCCTCTTTTTTCGATTAAAGTAATTAAATAATATAAAATGTTATTAAAATGTTAATATAATTAAAAAAATCAAGTTAATCACTTTATTTAAATTATAGACCAATGCCAATACTTTTTGCACTTCAATCATTTTTTTATCTTTTAGTCTTACTAAAATAAACTCTTAAACTATTGAATTATAGGAAAAAAATTGCAAAATTTTTAATGAATTTGTTAATTAGCAAAATTGTGATGGGCCATGTTCTCTCGGTTTGGCCCATGGGCTCAAATAAATACTTATTAAATAATTAAAAATTATATTTATCTATTTTATAGTAATTAAATAAATTTATTTTAAATTATTTCATAATAAATCAGGTCGATCTAACCTAGGTTTCAAAACAATTTATCCGAAACTTCATCAAATAGACGAAAAATACAATTTTAGATTAACTCAAAAACTTCATATTACTATTTAAAAAATAATAATATATATAACTTTTATCTTAATATCTATAAATTTTTATAATTAAATTTAATAAACATAAATTTTTTAAAAACATTTATTTAAATTTGGGTTAAAACGACCCGAAGACAAAAAAACATTGTTCAAATCCGACCTAAATCGAATCAGTCGACCTAAATCTTGGTATGTTAATTATGGTTAATTGAAGTCTTTTAATTTTTTTTAATTGAATAAAAATTGTAATTTTAGCCTTCTTAAAGTTTTAATAATTTAAATTAAATTTTTTAACACAAATTTATTAGTTTGGTATCTCAAAATTTTATAAGTAAGAATTTAAATTTAAATTTTATAAATAAAGAAAATATTTATAGAAGAGATTTGGTTTCGATTAAAATTTTTACCTAATTTTAACTATTAAATACCAAAAACTGTGTATGTCAAGGAAAATCATTGCTGGAGTAATAAATAAATGAAAAAGAAACATTGTAGTAGTTGGAATTTAGAGTTGTACATTGTGGGGTTAGGATTGGAACGAATTCTAATAAAATTTTAGTTTTGATTTATCGGTTCTAGTTCAGTCTAAAAAATGAGTTTAAATTTTTACTCAAATTCGATTTAGGCTATAGATATTCAATTTGGGTCAGACTTGAATCGTATTAATTTTTTTAAATTATTTTATTATATAAAATAAATTTAAAAATATAATATATCAAATACACTAAAAATATTAAAACAAATGTTTTCCAATAACTTTTAAAAATACATGTATTCGGGCTGGATCGAACCCAAGCCCGGGCCAAAAAAAGTTTACTCAAGACTCGACCCATTTAGAAAACGATCCTCGTTTTTTGTCTAAATCCTTCTATTTTTTGAATAAATTTTTAAACCTGATCAGATAACTTAATCCATGAACAACTCTATTCGATGGTGATACAAAAACATTCATTAATCTTGATCTTTCCGTTAAAGGAAAGGATTGAGAATACATTGTTATTGACCCACCATCAAAGCATCAACTACTACCACGTCATTATCTTACGTTCATAACTAAAGATGGATTTAGTTTAAAACTAAATTATAAAAAAAATATTTTTATTGGTTTAATAATTTTCTTTTATCAATCTTAATCGTATTAGTTTAATTGTTCAATTTAATCCATCTAAATGGCTCGTGATAAACTTGTGTAGGTTTAAAGTTGATTAATATAAAGTTCAATATTTAATCTTTATGTTTATAATTTTTTTTTCGTTAGAATGTACCTCAATTTTTAGTTTAAAGGCACCTAATGTTCATCTCAAAAATTCATATTCAAATAATCAGTAAAATTTATACATGATAAGACTCGAATTTAAATATTAAAAATCATATGCGTTATTGGTTGAACCTGAAAGCAAGCTTAGAACAAATTTCATTCCAAACAGATCACAAATTTGAGCAGAGAATCCCATTTTCATGAAGAAACGAAAACAAAAAAACATGTAACATAGCAACATCACAGCTTACAACAATTCAACTTTGACATTAACCTAACAAACCCCCAGAGTTTGTTTTTTGAAAACTTTGCAGCTCTTTCATGGTGACAAACCTGAGGCCAAAGAATGATGCTATAACAGTACAGCTTAGCTACACAGATCTTGGTCGAAGATATTTAGATGTTCTATACATATAAGTATTAAATAAGGCTTGTGAATGATGATGTCAAGACATAAGGAACATTGGCAAGAGGCCCTCTTTGCAAGGCTAGCTCATGGATGTCCTTTACAATATCAAATACAGCCTCTGGTTGTGCTAGTTTTAGAGCATTCTCCGACATCCTCTTCAGCTCATCTGTCTTTGTACTGAACCATTCAGCCACGATTCTAGCTGTTTCCGACGAACTTCGGGTGAAAACCCCAGCTCCGTTGTCGACTACATATGGTACATTCCCCTTTTCCTGCAATCACCAAAAACAAGAAGCCATTGAAGCTCATGAATAATGCAGTGTTATTAGTAGAAAAGATTGTGTCATTTAAACCTGTCCTGGAATATAGTCATTGAGAATAATAGGCAGCCCTCTAATCAAAGCCTCTGCAATGGTGCCGGGACCAGCCTGTAATTCACATAGATAAGCTCAATCCATTTATATAAATATAGACAGAGTTTTATATTGAAATTTCATGAACTTACTTTTGTGATTATGCAGTCACAAGCTCCCATCCATTTCTCCATTTGTGTCTCAAACCCTCTTACCTACAATAAGATTATGTTACTCGATCTCGGGTATGTATCTGTCATGAGTACTTCGAAATAACAAAATGAAACTTACCTTCACCGGGATCTTCCATTCCTTTGATTCCAATGTCGAGGCAAGGCCTTTGTTCCGGCCGCATATGACGATCAATTGTCCTATCGGTTTCTCTTGATCTTTATCATACAATGATTCACCAAGAGCCTTTGCTGTTTCCTTAACAGGTCCCATTCCTTCACCTCCTCCCATTAGTAGAACAGCAGGCAAATCAGGATCCATTTCAAGCCCTTTTCTCAAGTCATCCTACAAAAAAAGAAACCAGAAACCCCATTAAAGTAATCATATAGATGACATAACCAAGTGTTTTTTTTTTTTATGCCTAAGATCACTCACCTTGGAAAGAACTGCTCGTGCGAAAGAAGGCCGAATCGGCAAGCCGAAAACCCGAACCTGTGACTCTTCAAGACCATCATATAATGCTCTCTTGGCTACGTCATTTGAGGGGCAATAACATCTATTAACCCCTGGATGGAACCTGAACCAGTGCTTCCAATTTGTTAAAACATTAAAGAACTTAAAAAAGGTCTTTGTTTTGTCAAAAACTCACCATGTAGGGTGACAAGAGCTCAGGTCTGTAATAACAGTGACAAAAACTACTTTCTTTTGAACTCCTTGCCATTTAAGAACCCAGAGTGGAATATGTTGCATTAATGGATGAACACTAATGATAATGTCTGGTTTGTACTTCATTAGGCCTGCCTCTACCTCCCTACAAATGACCAATATATGAGTTGATAAAACCCCATCAAAATGTT
The DNA here is from genome assembly GCA_025698475.1 of Gossypium anomalum. Taxonomy (NCBI): domain Eukaryota; kingdom Viridiplantae; phylum Streptophyta; class Magnoliopsida; order Malvales; family Malvaceae; genus Gossypium; species Gossypium anomalum. The sequence goes on from CM046968.1 coordinate 90,326,373, forward strand.
TAAAATCATGGTACTAAAGCATCATCACTTATGTGGACCTGTTCAGCTAATCATTTATGAGGAAGATGAAAAGTGATATAAAGAAGATGAAGGTACTTGGCATAATAAGCAGCAATGGCAGCAAGGTAGCAGCTATGTATCCATCTAGGAGAGGTACTATGAAAGGCAACTTTCCAGAGCTGTACATGTTTCACCATGAACTTGTAGGACCTCTCCATGTCATTCAATGGCCACCCAGTGTATTCTTTCCATACATCTTTCACAATTATCTGGAAAACCAAAAACATTTCATCCATAGATTAAAAACATTGGATTTAATATAAACTCACCATCCTCAAATTATATATGGTCAAAGATAATGAATTGCTCTCAAATTTCAAATCTGGTTCTTTTGGTAGCCTATTATCTTGAGAGTTAAATGTCAGCTCAAATCTGATCAAGAAGTTAAAATTCTTTTTTTGGATGGCCGAAACTAAATTACATATTTTTATGAGAGTTAAGATGTAGTTTTACCAATTTATTAATTTACAGCTTTATAATTTTCAAAGGATCAAATAAAAAAATTATTTTTAGAGGGTCAAATATACAATTTTTCATTTTAAACATGATCAAATTGTAAACATAAATAAATGCTTTAATACCTTAAATTTTAAATCTGTCATTTTAAAGAAAATGCTCTTACACTTTTTCTAAACCTCCATACAAAAAGTATACATGTATTTATAATTTGATCACGAGCTTTAATATGCTACATGTCATATTATTTTAATGATGAAATATAAGGACCAATTTAAAATTTAAACAAATTTGAGGACTTTCAATGCAATTAATCCAAAGTAATGAAATTTGAATTTGCAGGCAAGGATATTTGTTATAAGATACCATAATATTATAAAAAAGATTTTTAAAAAACATTGGAAAAGCCATTAGAAAATGAACGAAATTGTACCCTATATTCATCACCAAATTCAATACTGAAGGCGTCCCTGATAGCCTCAGCCGAAGCCCGATGACCACCGCCGGTATCACTCATCAGAATCAGCACATTCTTTGTTCTTTCAGCTCCCATCTGCATCAACTGTACGGTCCCAACCCCATCATAATCCTCGTACTCATCATTATCGCTCTCGTAAGAACACCTCCTCTGATGGTTGCCGCCGCCGCTGCTGCTCGAAGAAGAATTCCCGTAAACACTCTGCCATACTCTCTCCGTTATCGAAGCAACTTTCTTCGGTGACTCTAAATTCATCGCCATGGTCGCAATAGATACCGAGAAACTACAAAGAAGACCCTGTTTTTCAATGAGGGATCAATGGAAGTTTTTTTTTTTTTTTTTTTTTTATAAGTTGGCAAAAATATTTGAAGGTTTTATTAAGGTTTTGTTTGTTGGAAGGAAGTTATGAATTATTATTATTGCTTAAATTTTTTACGGTTGATCTTTTGATGCGTGGGGTTTTAAATCAATTCGTAACCGTCAGATTCGCATTTTGCATTGGAATGTTCGGTGTGATTATTCGAATCTTCGCTATACTCAAATGTTTTATTCGTTCGATTTAATGGTAACGTGCAATTTTTGGAAGATTTTATATTTTATATTTAAATTTTTATATATTAGGAGGGTGAAATCAGAAAATTTTTTGAAGGGTCGAAATTAAATTATTTTTATAATAATAAAATTATAAATTTTATAATTTTAATAGTTTATATTTTTATAATTTTTAAGAGATTAAATCAAATTTTTATCATTTTTACAGGAAATAAAAGTGTAATTTTATATTTATTAATTTAAAATTTTAAAAAAAATTCAATCTTATTTTTGTAATAATTAATTTTGATTATAAATATTTAGATGTATATCATTTATATTTGTAATTATGATAATTTTTTTATTTTAATTAATTTAAATAATTAAAATTTTTTTCGAAAACAATCATTTCATTTAAAATAAAAAAATTATGTTAACGTAATAATTTAAAATTTTTAAAAGATTAAATTAAGAGAAATTAAAATATTTAAATTTAATATTAAATTTAATATTATAAGACCATTAAAACCATATTTTAAATGTTATGGCTATGTTTACTCTTTAGTCTATGTTTTTCTAAACCATTTTATTTTATTTAATAAAAAGAAATTTACATTTCAAATGTTTGTCATAAATTCAATATTGAATAATAATTTCTTTTTGTATTTTTTAAATTTTTAATATAATTATTTAAGTTTTGAAATTTAAATTTTAATATCTATAATTTAATTTTGAAGCATTAAGTCATTGTATTTTTTTAATTTAAAAATCTCGATCTCCTTATCTAAGTTTGCCATTAAAGTTAACGGTATCAAAGGTAAAATAATTTTTTTAGCCCTCAACATTTACAATTTTTTTGTCAATTTGATCATTACCTTTTAGAAGTACATCAAAATTCTTAAAAATTATTTTTTTTCATATTTTAAATTAAAAATATAATTATTTAACAAAAAATTATTAAAAAATAAAAATATTTTAAAATTCGAAGAATAAAAAATAAAAATGACTTTAAAAATATAAAAAAAATTCTAAATTTCAATGTTATCTATATTGAATTGAACCAACTAGTCGGACTGGAGATAAAAATCAATTAATTCACGAACTAATATAAATTGATTAAACTGGACTAAAAATAAATTAAATTGGTAATTGAACCTATTTTTATAATTCTTTAATATAAATGAAAATAAAATTTCATTTTTTTTAAAAAGTATACATATATGAAAATTTTCAATACGTAATGGTTCGAGTTTATTCTCAATTTAGCATGTGTGTCAATTACTTCAGATTGGATAAGATATTTTTATACAATAAAATAGCATGTTTTATGATTACGAAAACAGTGATATAAATTTAGCACCATATATATATAGGGATTGAGTTACAATAACAGCGTAAAATTCAAAACACGACTCGAATCTAAGTCATATCGAATCTAAGTCATATCTGAGGTCAGAGGCGAAGTTAGAAAGTTTTTTTAAGAGGGGTGGAAATTAAATTATAATTTTTATAGTGGTAAAAAAATAATTTTTTAAAAATAAATCAAATTTTTTATCATTTTTAAGGGGTCAAAGTGCAATTTTACCTTTATTAATTTAAAATTTTAAAAATTTTAAAGGACTTAAATGGAAAAAAATTCATTTTAGGGGGGCCGGGACCCCTCCCAATCCTCCTCCAGATACGCCCCTACCTGAGGTGATGAATACCCTGATCATAAGCATCATATATTTTTATTATTTTAATATTGTGATACGTTTATTTATGATTACGAGGTTATTAAGAAATACACTATATAAGATATTTATACATAAATTATTTAATTATAAAAAAATATATTTGATTATCCCACACTAAAAACTTTATTTATAAATAATTTATATGGTTCTCATTTAGGTTTAAATTATTGAGTTCATGCCTCAAAAAATTACTTTATATTAGTGGTAAATTATGCCTCATAGATAATAAGGATAAAAAGGTTACTAAAATATAATTTTATTAAAAAGTCAAAATAATTAAATAAAATTGTGGTTGAAATGATAAAATTAAAAATTAAAAAATGTTGTACTACCGCAGCTAAGTTATATATATAAAAATATGAAAAGATAAAAAAAAATATTATAATAATAATATAATTATATTGCTAATAACCTCTTGACTTGTCACTTGCCCATGGGTCGGGTTACACGGTCAAGCCCAAAGGTCCGTCTGAAAAATGAGAGGACCCTGAAAATGAGCTTGGATAAAAAAATAATGCCTATTTAGAAAATGGACCGGGCCTCGTGTAAAGTTTTTTTAGCCCAGGCCCGCCCAAATTTGTAAAAAAATTTGTTGTTTTTATTGTTGTTTTCTCACTGTTTTGCAGTCATTTCACTATTATGTTGTTATTATTTTGTTGTTATTATTTGGATATTGTATAATTCTTGTTATATTGTTAATTTTACTACTATTTTAGAAGCGTTTGCTTGTTAAGTTGTACTTATGTTATTTAAGTATATAAATTTTTTTAAAAATTTATTTTCAATTGGTTGAGAAACATTTATTTTAATGTTTTTGATGTATTATATATTTAAATTTTTTATATAAAAAAATATTCTAATACCAGTGGACTGGGCCGGTACTGGCAAAAGTTTAAGTTTATTTTTCAGGTCGAACTAGGCCTATCAATCGAGCCTAAAATTTTATTAAGGCTCAGCCCGAACTCAGCTCGACCTATGAACAATTTTAATGACAAGAGTATTATGTTATAAGAATGAGAGTTTGAGCACCACATTTCACACCCCAATTATATAAAAAATATTATTTTAATTATTTCTAATAAAATACAAAATAATATACTCTAATCGATAAATCACATAGCATTATAAAAAATATATAAATCAAAATTTAGAAATAAAATTATTGAAAGAAAATCGCGAACTCTAAATACGTTCATCCATGAAACAATAGAATTGTCGGGTTGGATTTATTTTTTAAAAGAAAAAATATGATCCCGGTCCAGGTCCACAATTATGGTCTTATAGCCTACAAAATATCTGTAATTTTTTTGACTAATAAAAAAGATCGACCACAGTGGGAGTCGAACCCACGACCTTTTGATCCGAAGTCAAACGCGCTAATCCACTGCGCTATGCGGCCATTCGATACGTGCTTACCAATATTTTAAACAAGACTGGTCTTTAAAGCTTGTATTCTATGATAATAAAGCGGGTAAATTACACGAGTGGAATGAAAAGTTATAAATGGTCACCTAACTATTAGTAAATTTTTTTTTTGGTCATCCAACTATGAAAAGTTTCAAAATGATCACTCAAATATTCAATTTTGTCTTTTTTTGCTCACTAACAGGCTAATTTAAAAATGAAAACATTAAAAAAATCTAAGATAGTTAAGTGCGAAAAAAACAAATTTGAATGGTTAAGTAACCATTTTTGTAACTTTTCATGGTTAAATGACTAAAAATTAAATTTACTAATAATTGAGTAATTATTTTGTAACTTTTCAAAGTTGAATGACTACTTTACCCTTATAAAATAGACGAGATTAACCAAGTTTTTTTTAAGATTTATTTTATAAATGTAAATAAAACATATTTATATTACATAATATACCAAAATTTTAAAATAGTTGGAATTACTTAAACCGGCTTAAATCAATTCCAGTGTTTTTTTTTTTTTTTTTTTTTTTTTTTTTTTGGTTAATCAAGTTAATTTGGCCGGTTTAATCAATTTAGAGTTCAAGGCAAAATTCTGCCTAAAAAAAGGGAATAGCTAAGGCAAAAGGCCTACTAAGAAAAACTATACTGCTGTTTCTTGCAAGAACAGTGAAAAGGTTTTTTAAGGTACAAAATGAGCATTTTTCAAGCACTAATGGCTGCCAACTAGAACATTAGCAATACAATTGCATGATTAAGATCCTAATCTGTAAAACTACAGCTTAGATCATAAACAAACATCCTATATTTATGCCCTAATTAACTTGTCTCCTATAGTTCTCGAAAATTAGTACGATAAAACATGTAGATATATGTACAATCACTTCTTTCCACTAGAAGAATCAGATTTGTGACGGTGAACTAGAACATAACGGACACCGCGGGTCACGCCTCTCCTCGAAACTCGTTCTCTTTTCCAAACAATCCGCATGGTATACGTGGCCACAAACTAGAACTGCCACAACAGAGAATTCACCAGAAGCCAGGGTGTTCCCGAGAATATAAGGTTTCCGTCTCAAATGCTTTTGACATAAGCCACAAACCGCATTCACCTGGTCCGGCAATACTGCATCCATCACTAATGAAGAGGACCTAATTCTTTCCGGTCTGCCAAATGCTTTTTCCCTACCATCTACAAAAGTTTGAAAACTGAAGTTAATGGCAGAGACTGGAAGTGAAAACGAGCAACATGAGTTTCTAAAATTTGCCGAGAGTTTCCTGATGTTAATATGCTATAGAATATATTCTAGGGATGAGACACTACAACCTGCACCTCGTCCAGACTCGGGTTTATATTGAGCAAACTTGAAAGATAATCTCTCATCATGTAAAGGACTAATCAGGCCACGAGAAGTTGTTGGATTTGAAAGGCTGCCGGAGTTTCGGCGGGAGTAGTGATGACCATAGTAATGGCGTGATCTTTTTAAGAATATCGAACGCCCAAGACTGTAATGGTGATGAGCAACAGAAGAGTTGGAATTAAGTAGTTTCATTGAACTATTTCCAACATCAATGCCAGCATCCAAATTCGAAGAATGCTAACAAAAGCATAAAAAGAGATCAAAGGACTATCGGTTAAAAAAATAATGAAAAAGCCATTGGAGAAGGAACGATTGTCGAAAATGAATGAGGAAAAGAACAAAACCTCTTTTGATAATAACGCTGTCCCCGATGAGCACGGCATGTTCTCTGCAATACGCAACAAAAAGCACAATGGTTATTCACATTTAAATAGGGGAGACTTCTTAACTATTTCACAATATCAGATTATTAGCTGGAAATAGGCCAAATCTTCCATTGCATGAATATATTTCATGTACTAAGGCAAAGATAATCCCCGAAATCTCATCTAATCTATGTTGCCGCAACTTTTCAATTTTCTTAAAGTACCCATATCCGACTTGTTCTCAAACATGGGCATGACCCTTTGAGTACCCTTCAAATATATGAAAAAAACTTAGAAAAAACCAAACATACCCATGCCAGACACAAACCCGACACTCACACCTGAGTCCGAGTAACATAGCATCTAACCACATCGAGGTAGAAGAACTACGTTAAACCGAAAATAAGGATAAGAATGCAGTAGAAAATGTAGCAAAGTATAAAAGAGTGATGCAAACAAATGGTACATTTTTATTGATACAAGCGTTCAACTCTAGACAATATTTCATCTACTGAAACCAAGATAGATAATCACCAAAGCCTCATCTAACTTAATGTTGCTGCGACTTTTCAATTTTCTTAAAGTACCTGTATTCATCTCAGACATGGGGATTACTGTCTAAGTACATTCGGTAATAAGATATAGAACTCGAAATTGAAAAGCATACATGAGGTCCTAGATTTTTCCATTCAAATAAGTCAGGCCACAAAATTTACAAAAATAATGTGTACATAATGTATAGACTATATCGAAGACGATAATAAGAATAAGATAGATGACAAAAACATTTAAGCCATTGCGAGTTAGCAACCTATATAATTCTATTAATCAACCTTGCAGGTAAATGTGAAGATTTGTTATTCATACCTATAATAACAGGCAAATTATGCAATGTTTATCAAGAGAATCATCTAAGTTTCATAATGGCGGGCAGGCCGATACAGATACAATCAAACTACTATATAAAGTGGCAAAGCAGCAAAACTAAGCATTGTGCTTAAAATCATTCTAGGGCAAAGTATCATACACTTGAAAGATTATTAGATATTTTTCCCCTTTTTCAATTCAATCTTTAATAGCTAAATCATATGATTTTGTAGCCTATGTACTAGCAAAATAAACCGTTCTTTCCTCATCAAATTTCATAATGCACAAAAATCCCACAATTTTACTAAATAATTCATACAAAATATTGTGAAGAAAAACATCAACTACAAAGCATCCTCATTGTCAAATGAACAAAAAAGAATAGCTTCAACTAGCAATTTCAAGAAATTAAAACCCCACAAGAAGCAGAACTTTTTTATGTACTCCCCCACTAATTAACAAAGTGACCCAGATTCAACACAGATGAAAAAAATAAATTTGCAACAAACCTGAAAATCCCATTCCATTTTCTTAAAAGGAAAGGGTAAACAAAATTTTACTTCTTTTTCTCAAGGATTATAGCACCGATTTCTTACAAAATTGGGCAACATTTCTCATGAATCAACTCTTTTACAAAAATAAAATTGGGTTGAAAAAAGAGAAGGAAATGGAAACGTACCAGAAGGAGAAGGGAGGTCGAGATTACGATGAAGTTGGGAACTTTTCTTTTTCTTTCCCATTATAATGAAATTTGAAACGAAGAAAGAAAGAACCAAAATATGGTAAACTATCCAAAATTAAAAGACAAAAGAGTTTTTTTTGGGAGAGTGACGTTCTACGACCAATAATACAAATAACCCCATTTTTTTTTCTTTTTTGTGTGTGGTTTTTTCAGAAAATAATAATAAAGGGGCTTCCTTTTTTCTGGAAATTTTGGGGGTTTGGGAAGTGTGAGGTGAGTTTCAGGGTTTTTTTTACTCGGAGGTGAAATAATAGTATAATTCCCCCAGCTTCGCCCGATAAATCTCTTTATAATTTCTTCTTTTAGGTTAAAAGGGTAAATTTAAAAATAGTCACTTTTGTTTACCTTAAATTATATTTTAGTCACTTAGATTATCTTTTTGTTATAAAGTGATTACTCTGCCATTAAACTTTGTTACCTTCCTAACAACAATCTTACATGACAGTCCAAATAAGTTTTAAATGTCAACGTGGATGTCCAATTAAGACCAGAATAGGTTTTTAATAAAATAAATTTAAGTAATTTAAAATTTTAAATTAATTACACCTTGAACTGGAAAAAAAAAATCGACTGTCTCCTTTTTTTTCTTTTTTTAGTTTTCTTTTCCATTTTGACTAAAAAAATTATTCTCATCCCAGTTAGACATCTAAGTTGGCATTTAAAACACATTTGAACTACCACATAGGATTGCTATTAGGGAGATAACGGAGCTTAACAGAGAAGTGACTACTTCGTAACAAAACGATAACATAAATAACTAAAACGTAACATTTAAAACATAAGTAACTAAAATGTAATTTGAGGTAAACAAAAGTGACTATTTTTATAGTTTTTCCTAGGTTAAATATATCATAAGTTTCTGTACTTTTTATAAATTAAAATTTAGTCCTTATATTTTTATTTTTAAGAATTTATTTCCTTCTCTTTTCAGATTTTAAAATTTAAGTCAAACTCTTAACTATTAAAATTATTTTGTTAAATTCAATTTTAATACAAAGCCATTTCTTTTAATTACATTACTATCAAGGTTTTTTTTTTAAATTTCTAAATTTCACATCAACAAATTTAACCAAAAAAATAACAATTTTAACAATTGAACCTAAATTTTGAAATCTAAAAGTTAAAAAGACTAAATTTCAATTTTATAAAAAGTATGTAGACTTATGACATATTTTAACCAAAATTTTATAAATGATAAATGATGTAAATGAAATATGAACAAATTCCATTTAAGCGTATTTTTTATTACTTGTAAGGCATACACACATATAGATATATACATACATATTATTTTTACTAAAATAATAGTTTGCTATCTCTCATTCATTTTTTATAAATATATAATCACTTATAACAATTAAATTAATTTTTTTATTTTTTAAATATTAATAAGGCACGTGGCAAAATCCCAATTTTGCTTTTCATTATCGTGTACTAAATAATTACCATTTTTATTAAATAAAAAACTAATGATTGTGTTAGTTATAGATTCTTTTAGATAATATTATTGTTACGGTCTCTCTATTATGTTTAAAAATAATTTAATATCTATCATTTATATACTTGGTTTCCTAATTCATTAGCTAGTTGAAATAGTTGATACTCTTAGTTATTTTGGTTAAAACCGATCGAACTGATCTAATTCGATTAACCAGTCGGTTAACTAATCTAATTGGGTCAGAAGTCGATTAATGATTTTTTGGACGTTTAGTTATCGGTTAATTCGGTTCAAAATCGGGTAATTAACCGAACTTAATAATTAATAATACAAACTATATGTAGTTTTAATTCAGATAATTTGGACAAATTAACATTATCAATTTTTTATTTATATGTTTTATATTTGTTTTAACCAAAAAAAACAAAAACATACAAATTTCGGTTCGGTTAAATTTGTTTGAAAAGATTTTGATTCGGTTAACAATTAAAAAATTAAAAAGTTCAGTTAATTTAGTTAACACTAGTTCAGTTCGGTTAACCGTTTGAACACCCCTAAAAATATACATAATGTGTTTAAAAGGTTTTTTTAAGAGAAATTCACGTAATCATTTTAATCGATATAGCTAAGGATATTATTTGTTTGGGATAACTAATAACATTATAAAGTAGATTATAAAATTGTACCAAATTGAAATATAAAGACTAAATCTCAAATATGAGCATAACATAGAGATTCAAACTACAAATTAGCACCCTTAATATTTTTAATAGTTGGAATGAATTTTTTTAATAATACTTATTCCAATTCATTATGCTAAAATAATATTTTTTGATTGAATAGTAGTTTAAAAAATAGACTGAAAAAATTAATCGGAGTAGCTAAACATGTTAATTATTTGGACTACTTAATATCATTGTAAAATTAGAGAACTAAATTATGTCAAATAAAAATAAAAATATTAAATCTTAATTTTGAGTTTAATAGAGGGACCAAAACTGCAAGTTTACCACTATAATTGAAATGGCAAACAAAAGTTGATGTAAAAATTTAAAGATTAAATCTTAAATTTGAGTTTAACAAAGGGATCAAAACTGAAAATTTACCATTATAATTTAAATGGCAAAAAGAGTGGCCATAAAAATATAAAGATTATATCTTAAATTTAAGTTTAATAGAGGGACCAAAAATGAAAATTTACCATTATAATTAAAAGGAAAAAAAAAAAAGAGTGGACCTTGGGTATAGATTTTGAACTTGAAAGTAGCTTATTTGGGTGTACCGAAATGAATTCGAATAGTCTTGAGATCAAATAATTTTAAAAAATATGATTTCATGGTTAGTAATTATATTTTTAAAATTAAAATTAAAATTACAATCAACTTTAATTTTGTTTAGATGTATTTGGTAAACACAATGTAATTATATCGTAGTTTTTTTAATTTATGTTTAATAGAATAAATGATAATTACACAATTATATAATTTAAATTTTTTAAAATCAAATCGGTTTTTATAAAAATATAAAAAATGATTTAATTATTAATTTAGAAAGGTAATTTTAGAATTTACAGATATAAGTATAACATAATTATGGTAGAATCACAAACAAATGTTCTACAAAGTAAAATTAAACAAATATAAAGTACAGATGGACTAAAAACTAAAATAATTCGAACTAAAATCGATTTATTAGACTAAAACTCACATGTGTCGGTTATGTATGATGAGATTTGAATTTAGGTACACAAAAATCCAATACCTCAAACTTTTTTAATAATGCCAATGTCTCAATGTTTACATCTTTTGTCATTCCTTGTTTATTTGTTAAGCTAAATTTTGCAGTTAACATTTCAAAAATAGTGGATTCACTTTTTTTTTTAATGAAAATATTGACAAATTTTTTTTTTAACAATGTTAGTATGACAACTCCTGTGATAGTTCACGTGTAATTTATCTTAACATGTCAAGTCAATAAATACTTTAAAATTATAAAATATTAAAAAAATTTAAAAATTTAGCATGAAGTACATATGGATTGCCATGTAGGCTATCATGTTCAAAAATTTAATGTTTTAGTTAGTATTTTCGTAATAAAAAAATAATTTGACTATTTTTGAAAGATTGATTGTCAATTTTGACTCTTTTTAAAATGTTGAGGGTAAATTTAGTTCAAAAAATGAATAAGAATTAAATTGATAAAAATTGTAAACATTGAGGGCTAAATTTACCATTATGCCTTTTTTCTAATATACAAAGGAAGTTGGAGAGATCCGTACAAACGACGTCGTATTCGTTGGAGGCCTAAAAGCTATGGCCCAAAAGCAACTTCTCTCTAGCCCCTTTCCAAATGGAATTTCCTACTACAATGCATCAACTCCTTTTATCTTAATTACTTTATAAACAGGGTTTTAATCTAATTACTTTATAAAGCTTTTATTAATTGGCCATATTTAGTGCATTTGAATTTTGAAAAATCTCTAAATCTTAAATCATTTTTTTCTATCTCATATTGCAACAATTTTTTAAAACTTTAATTGATTATTTTTAGATGCCATAATGCTTAAAATTATCCATAACCCCTCTCCAATCCAAAAATAGGAGAATAATACAGTTTAGCACACTCGAACTTAGGTCCTCCTGCATTAACAATAATACCCATAACAATCGAACTAAGACTCAATCAAAATTTTTTTTAAATAAACTATTTGTATATATTAAGATGTTTTTAAGTGTTATGCCTACTTTGATGGCTTATCTGTTAGCATTACAAAAACTGAAGCATATGATTCAAAGTTGAAGTAAGTTGTAAAGGATGGCATAACTTAAAATTAGTTAACACCTTACCTAATTATTACCTACAACATTAACTCTTAATATATTCTTATCAAAACATATCTAATATAATTTTTTTTAATTAAAAAGAAAACCAAAGCTCTTTAATTCTAGATTTAATCTACAACTATGTGTTATCTAAATTTAAAATAAGTGTTAAATATCAACTATTTTCAGATTTTTTTAATATATTCTATAATTTATATTGTTCTAAAAGAGTCACTGAAGTTTTTGTTTGACACTTAAATTACATGCATTTAAATTTCGTTATTCTCATTCCTCCTCCCTCGATACTGTAATAGTAAAAAAAACATGGTATATATATTTTTATTTTGCAATGTATTTTATCGGAGTGAACTCAATAACTAATCTTTCATATTTTGTAAGCCCATTAAGGGGATAGATGTTAGCCACGAGTTTTAAAGTTGCTTCATACCCAATGCGAGAATCGAACCCTCGATCACTAGATAAAATAGGAGAAAAACATATGGTATATTTTAACCTTCAATAAACTTTTTTTTCTTTCAATTGTTAGTTATTTTAATCGTATTTTTAAAGTTTTTTTATCGCAATAATCTAATAAATAAATATCACAATGGACCATCCTACAAATTAGTTATCGAAATGAATCATTTACTACAATATTTTTCGATACCGTTGGCGGCATTGGACTACAATACAATTAATTGTTATATTTATTATATTATAAAATAATTATTTTAGTTCAATTGATAGGGTATGGCATGGTTGTGGGCTTGATTCCCAGAAATAATATTTTTTGCAAAAAAACAATAAAGTAAAACTTACTTTTTGGAGAAGAAAAAAAAAGAAAGTAAAACTTACCTTTTGGAGGAGAAAAGACAAAATGATATTTGTGAGAATTGACCACTCAATCACCTAATTAAAAATCACACTCTACCACTAATTATATTTTAATTCGATTTTGTCACTGTATTTGATAGCATCAATAAAAAAATATTTTTTTAAAAAAACTCACGTGGTAACGCAATCAATCAGACGGTACCGAAAAATATTATAGCAAATAACCTATTTCGATAATTAATTATTAAATATTTTATTTTTATTTTTATTTTTTTTGAATTATTAGGGTGAAAAAAAACAACCTACTTTTAACTTCCTATAAGAAAAACCAAAAAAATATAAAATTATCCGTCAAACATGGACTGAAGTGTTGTCTGAGAATATAGGATCTTTTACAGTGAAAGTGACAATTTGCCCTGAAGTTTGTGCCATGTGCTGCCTTATCTTTGAGAAGATCCAATGATGTAAAAAGAAAAACCAATTCCCATTATTTTTGGATTTGAGAAAAAAAAATTATATAATTTATTCGAATTACAGAATTTAGTCTGATTTTTATTCAGTTTTTGTTCAAGTTACTAGAACTAAAACCCCGCCGACAGTTTATAATTTTTTAATAAACAAATAATAAAAAGTTTTAGGCTAAATTACAGCATCCATCCCTACACTTTCATTAAGATTATATTTCAATCACCCAGCTTTCAAATTTTACAATACCGTCATTAATATCATTGAATTATTACAAAATAACCACCCAACTGTTAAATATAGTTAATGGGATAATGTTTAGCTAATTTGGCATGTTAAAATCCCACATATTTATGAAAGAAAAAATCTTTTCTTTTTTTTTTATATATATTTTTTCATTTTTTAGTTCTTTCATTTTTTTTCTTCATCTTCTCCTCCTTCCCAAACGAAACCCCCGAGTGACAGTTGCCTATCATCGATCGTCTCTCCAGCAACTCAGACCGTTTCCCACCGCTGGGATCCCTCAAATACTCTCTGGATGTCTTCAAGTTCGTGGTTTGCCAAATATTAGTGACTTCTATTGTTGTTTTGTTGTAATCTGGTTTGGTTTGAATAGGGAAAGGTTTTTGGGTTTGCAAGTAGTGGTTTCTTTAGGTAATGCTGATGATGGTTGCCATGGTGGAGGAGAAGCTAGGTGGGTTTGCATGAGTTCGAATGTGTGGGGACAAGTAAGTTAGATTAGCAAGGAAGAAGATGGAGCTTGGGACAATGAGTAGATGGTGATACAATGATGGCAGAGAAGGAGTGGAAAAAAACCCGGTGGAGGTCGGCGATTAGGGCTTCAATTTGGGAAGGAGGAGAAGAAAAGAGAAAGAAAAAAAAAGTAAAATAAAGAAAAAAGACAAAAGGTGAAGGGTTAGTGATTAATTTAATATTAAAAAAGAAAAAAATAAATATATTTTAGATACGTCAGATAAACATGATCCATTAACCACACTAAACAGTTAGGTAATCATTTTGTAACAATCCAATAATATTAGTGACAATTTTGTAAAATTTAAAAGTTAGGTGATCAAAATATAAATTTAATCAAAGCTTAGGGATAGTTGATGTAGTTCACCCATTTTTTATTTTATTAAACAATATAAAAATAAATTTATAATATTGTTATTTACTTATTTATATCTAATATGTTTACCTGCATTTTAATAAATATTTATAAAATATACAATTTTAATTATAGAATATATAAATAAAAAATAAAAAATAATACAATATAGGGATAAATCTCAAAATTATACAATTTTGATTCAATGTATAATTTTATACATAAATTTTGATTTAGTAAAATTCTACACACGAAACTTTAATTGTGATTCGAATATATACATGAAGCTTTAATTTTGATTTAATGATACATATTTAAAGAAATAAATACATCAAATTATTTTTTATATTGGATAAAATAATTATTTTATATGTAAAATGATGTTATATCAATAATTATGCTAATAGCACGAGAATTGCATCAAATCAATATTTTATTTATAAAATTGTACAAAATCAAATCTTATATATAAAATTAAACATTAAACTAAAATTTATGTATAATTTTAAGATTTAATCTTGCGATTTGAAATCTTAAAAAAACACTATAGTTATAATTTTACAATTTTAATATACATTATGTACTAACTGTTTATTTATTTGATTAAATCACTCATAAAATTAGTGAAAAAAATAATTTTGATCATATATTATTTGGGAAATAATAATTATTTCCATGTTATTAGTAAATGAAAACTTTTAAATAATTTAGTGATATTTTATAATTTTTTAAATTTGAGTGATTAAAATGTAAATTTATTAATAGTTTAATGACTTTGGGTGAAAATTACCTTAAATAAAATAGTTAGAGTAATTTTTAATTATAACATTACACCTAATGACAGCACAGTCCCATCCCGACTCTTTTTTTTAAATTAATTAATTAAAAATGAGGATGCATTTTATTAATTGGTGACAAGTAAAATGTCCAAATTCTGATCCAACAGACAACAGTTGTGTTGTCTCTTGCTCTTCGTAGCTGGCACGACAAATTCCTTAATTTGCAAACCAACATTAAGAAAAATATATATATACACAGAGACCGAGAGAATGTCCATATTTAGGTGAAACTTATTTTAATCAAATACTTAGGAAAATTAAATATCACCAAATTTACCAAATTGCAATTTTATAACATCTAATTTTATGTCACTGTTTTTAACATAAATTCATACATTATAGAACTTATGCGATGGTATGATAGTTAAAGGTATTCATCGTCTTAAGTGTGACCTACGTTCGAGTCACACTAATTGCCCTAAATCTGACTTACTATTATAATTCAACAACAATAAAATAAAATTCATACATTACAACCGCGGTCCTAGTTTCTAAAAAGAAAAAAAAAAGGGATGTTTTTGTCGGGTAGGGATTGGCTCTATAGAATGAAATTTGCAAAGTGTGGTTGGTTTGAAATTGATAAAACTTTCAATAAGTCAGTATTGTTTTCGATGAGAACTTTATTTTTCAATTTTCTCAAAAGTTTGAGTGTAGGGACGAATTTTGAAATTCTTTTAGTCGGGGTTGGGATTGAATTTTAAATTTTTAATATGTCAAAATATAATTTCATCATTGTTGAAGGGACTAGACATAATTCTTTTTCATTTACGAGGGAGGTCAAAGTAGAATTTTACCATATATTAACTTAAAATTCATTACTCATAAATGGGCTAAATTGCATGATTGTCTTTGGGGTCGACCCTGCTCGAGTGTCTAGTGCGGATCCAGAAATACGATTTAAAGGGGGTAGGGGCGAAGTCAAAATTTTTTTGGGGGGCCGAAATGTAAATTATATATTTTTATGATAGTAAATATACAATTTCATCCTTTTAATAGCCTATATTTTTATAATTTTTGGAGGATTAAATCAAAATTTTATCATATTGGAAGGTCAAAATGTAATTTTAACATTACTAATTTAAAAATTTATAAATTATAAAAAACCTAAATGAAAATTTTTTTATTTTATGGGGGCCAGGCCCTTACCAGACCCCTAGATCCGCCTCTGGAAGCAGGTTTTACAAAGTAAAAATGTTCTGTTAGAATAACTTAATTAATACGATATTAATAACTACGTCACAACGATTTATAAAATTTATTTATTAAATATGAAATTGGAGGAGGGTATCAAATAATTGAATATATTGTTTGAATATTAGGTCATAGAATATATATACCTAAAAATCTGATTAATATCTCCGGCTATAAAATAAAACTAAATGAAATATTTTAATGAAGAAAGCATCTTATGTTTAGTGTGAAGATGATGCTTCCCTGCATTTGTGGAGTTCTATATTTTTTTCTAAGTGTTTGTCATTTTCAAGGTTTCAATTTGGGAATTATGAAAATAATAAATAAAATGTCTATTTTTTTATATTTATAATTGACTCGCACACTATAAATTAAAAAAAATGGCTAAATAAAAACTCGGGATTCAAATAAAACATGTATTATCATTTTAATATTATTTGTTAAATGTTTTCCTACTTTATACAAAATAATATATATTTTTATAATTATTCTCGTGAGTGAATTAATTAAAATTAGATTATATCACGTTTACGATGTGAGCGAATAAAATAGTAAAATTAAATGTTTAGAGTTCATACAATTTTAAGTTTAAATATTAATTTTATACAAAAATATAAAAAAAATGAAACCCTCATTTTGATATATTTCACTCTGTTAAAAGATGATTTTTTAATAGTTAATAATTTTTCAACTGAGTTAATATCCGGTTCTCTTATGATATCAATTTGGTCAAAGGTATAGTATATGGAAAATTATTTCGTATCTCACTTATGGAGAATTTTAAACTCCACAAGCGTTGAGGGTTTGGCACGTATTTTATAAAGTGTAATAAAAATATAATATATATATATATATATATATATATATATATATAAAAGCGACACTTGTCACACTTTTTATCCATTTGTAGAGTTTAAAAAATTTGTAATTTCAATATAATGTGCAATTTCGTACATAAATTTTAATTTGATATAATTGTATAAATGAAATTTTAAGTTTCAATTAATTTTCATATTTTGTCAACTTCGATACAATTTTACACAATTTTTCATCGGAAATTGTTAATATAATATTTTACTAACCTAAAAAAACAAATGAATAAATTAATTTGTTTTCAGATAGATTAAAAATATAATATAATTTAAATTTATTTGTATTATTTTTGGTCTATTTTATTATATAAATTTGACAACTAAAATAAATCCCGTTAAGATTTAATAACATGACATTTTAAGATTACGAGATATTGTTACATTTTTTAATTCTTAAATATTTAAGTAATGATGTGGTATAATCTTATAATGTCACATCATTAATTTTTTTTATTTGTTAAGTTTATAGATTTAATTACATAAATGCTAAATTTAGGGACTAAATTGTAAATCGAATCAACAACAGCAATTTTCACTGTTTATCTGTCACACCATATTTGTCCCGCTCTCCCAACTCAACAGATCTGAATTTTCTATTATATCTTATAATAATAATAAAATACAGAAATCTTCATTTTCACACTTTGATTTTTAGCTTTTACACGGCAAAAACTTTTTTTTTTCTGTATATAAACCCTCACTTGTCTCTCATTTTTCTCACTGGGAAATTTTGTTCTTTACCATCAGCTCGTAGCTTCTTATTTCGTTTAGTTTGAAGGGTGGTTTTATTTACGTATGGGGGCTTCGATTTTGTCTGATTTCGGAGCCGAGATCCTGATCCCGGTTTGCGCCGTGATTGGGATTGCCTTTTCGCTCGTACAATGGGTTCTAGTTTCCAAAGTGAAGCTTTCACCGGGTCGGGAGTCTGTGAACAATGGTTCGGGCGCCAAAAACGGGTACTCCGATTACCTCATTGAAGAAGAAGAAGGTCTTAATGACCATAGTGTTGTTCTTAAATGTGCTGAAATTCAAAGTGCCATTTCTGAAGGTTGTTGCTCTTTTTCACTTATTTTTTGATCTGGGGTTTCTGAAAGATTTATCCTTTTGAACCTAGTTTGATTCTTTTGGGTGTCTGAAATACTTAACCGACAAGTTTAGAACTTTAGATCTTTGGTTTTCTCATTGTGCTTTCTTTATGTTCGGTTGATAGAGATTTTGGCTTATCGGCATAAGATTTGGTGGTTTCGTGGATTATTTATATTGCAAGCTATGAAAAACTAAAGCATGTGCAAGCTATCTTGAATCTTGATTATATGTATATACGTGTGTGTATGTGCATAGATATGTACATGTATATGTACATGTAATATGTGTATGTGTATGTGAGTGTATTTGTATATGTATATGTACGTGGAAAAATGAAAAACTAAAGCATGTGGAAGCTATCTTGATTCTTGAGTATATGTATATGTATATGTTGTATATGTATATGTATATGTATATATATATGCGTATATGCATGTTTATGTGCATATACATGTAGTGTACATGTATATGTCTATGTGAGTGTGGGTGTATACATATATGTATTTAGATCCAATGCATTGTTCATTTCCTTTCAAGAAATGATTTTGTTACATAGGGTTATTGGTTTACATTTGCTTGCTCTGTTTATTGCTTTCCCTCTTGGTGCTAGCTAATTTTCGTATTTATGAGTTTACAGGGGCAACTTCGTTTCTTTTCACCGAGTATCAGTACGTTGGCATTTTCATGGTTGCTTTTGCAATCTTGATTTTCCTTTTCCTTGGTTCGGTAGAGGGTTTCAGTTCAAAGAGCCAGCCTTGCACGTATGACAAATCTAAGATTTGCAAGCCTGCTCTAGCCACAGCTGCATTCAGCACCATATCTTTCTTGCTTGGTGCCATCACTTCAGTTGTTTCTGGATTTCTTGGGATGAAAATCGCTACCTATGCAAACGCTAGAACCACCCTCGAGGCAAGGAAGGGAGTTGGAAAGGCATTTATAACCGCGTTTAGATCTGGTGCTGTCATGGGCTTTCTTCTTGCTGCAAATGGCCTTTTGGTGCTTTACATTGCCATCAACTTATTCAAACTTTATTATGGCGATGACTGGAGTGGTCTTTTCGAGGCGATCACTGGTTATGGGCTTGGAGGTTCATCCATGGCTCTTTTTGGCAGAGTTGGTGGAGGAATCTATACCAAAGCCGCTGATGTGGGTGCTGATCTTGTAGGCAAGGTGGAAAGGAACATTCCTGAGGATGACCCTAGAAACCCAGCTGTAAGTTCAGTACTTAGATTTTGGAAAAGTAAGTAGCGGTTTTTCCTTTCGGATTGTCACCGAGTTGTTTCCTTGTTTTCAGGTGATTGCTGATAATGTTGGAGATAATGTTGGTGATATAGCTGGAATGGGATCTGATCTTTTTGGGTCCTATGCTGAATCATCTTGTGCTGCACTTGTTGTTGCTTCCATCTCTTCTTTTGGCATCAATCATGAATTGACTCCAATGTTATATCCTCTCATCATCAGTTCCGTTGGTATCATTGTTTGTTTAATCACAACCTTATTTGCAACTGATTTCTTTGAGATCAAGGCTGTTAAGGAAATTGAGCCATCATTGAAGCGGCAACTCATAATTTCAACTGTTCTCATGACTATTGGAATCGGGATTGTTAGTTGGATAGCTCTTCCATCTTCCTTTACCATTTTCAATTTTGGAGACCAGAAAGCTGTGAAGAACTGGTAACCATTTATTTACCGAAATATATCAAAAGTCGTGCTGTACTAGAAGTCTAGAACAAGTGTGTAACATCGAGTTTTTTTGCAGGCAACTATTCTTATGTGTTGCTGTTGGTCTTTGGGCCGGCCTAATTATCGGTTTCGTAACTGAGTACTATACTAGCAATGCATACAGGTAACAGTCTCAATGGCATTATTTTTTCTCCTCGGGTCATCCTTAGTCTCATCATTGATTTTAACACTATCTTTGTTTTCTCTTGCAGCCCTGTACAAGATGTCGCTGATTCCTGCAGGACTGGAGCTGCGACTAACGTTATTTTTGGCCTTGCATTGGGTTACAAGTCTTGCATTATTCCTATTTTTGCTATTGCAATCAGTATTTTCGTTAGTTTTAGCTTTGCTGCTATGTATGGCATTGCTGTTGCTGCCCTTGGAATGCTGAGCACCATAGCTACCGGGTTGGCTATTGATGCTTATGGTCCCATCAGCGATAATGCAGGAGGCATTGCTGAGATGGCTGGCATGAGCCACAGAATACGGGAGAGAACCGATGCTCTTGATGCTGCAGGCAACACCACTGCTGCTATTGGAAAGGTTTCATGTTATTTCCGCTTAAGCATGACACTTATTTCTTCTTTATATCAGTTTGGCATAACAAGTTTGTGTTGCCTTTTCAGGGTTTCGCCATTGGTTCAGCAGCACTGGTTTCCCTTGCTCTCTTTGGTGCCTTTGTGAGCCGAGCTGCTATCTCAACTGTCGATGTATTGACCCCTAAAGTTTTTATCGGTTTGCTTGTTGGGGCAATGCTTCCTTATTGGTTCTCTGCTATGACCATGAAGAGTGTGGGAAGTGCAGCTTTGAAGATGGTCGAGGAAGTGCGCAGACAGTTCAACACAATCCCTGGTCTCATGGAGGGCACCACTAAGCCTGACTACGCTACCTGTGTTAAGATCTCTACTGATGCTTCCATCAAAGAAATGATCCCACCGGGTGCTCTTGTCATGCTCACACCCCTCGTTGTTGGTATCTTTTTTGGCGTGGAAACTCTTTCCGGTGTCCTCGCTGGATCCCTCGTCTCAGGTGTTCAGGTAATATAAAAAACAATATGATTTAGAATTGAATGTTAAATTCTTAGGATATCAACAATATGTCTTGGTAATATTTGCAGATCGCTATCTCTGCATCCAACACGGGGGGCGCTTGGGACAACGCCAAGAAGTACATCGAGGTATCTTCGATTTGGCCGATTTAAGATTGAGCTTAACGAAAAGTAATCTTGGAATATTTACACTCTTGATTTCGTTGTAAAATGCAGGCTGGTGCTTCACCACATGCAAAATCTCTTGGCCCCAAAGGTTCAGATCCACACAAGGCAGCTGTTATCGGCGACACCATCGGTGACCCTTTAAAGGATACATCTGGGCCATCGTTGAACATCCTCATCAAGCTAATGGCAGTCGAATCACTCGTCTTTGCTCCCTTCTTCGCTACACACGGTGGACTGCTTTTCAAGTTATTTTGAGTGAAGGTCAACAAAAAGTAAACAGCTAATGGTCCGTCCACCCATTGCAGACTCTCTCAATTGATCCATTTGAATCTGTAGAACATTCTGAGTTACCATATTCTCTTTAAAAAGGTTAAATCGGCATTGAAAATTTTTCCCTTGGTAAAAGGGTTGACAAAATAACTTTGATGATGATGATAATGGTCAACCTAGAAATGAGTTAAAAATGTCCCCTTTTTTTATTGCGGCTATTATTATTTTTTGTCTCTCTTTACCCTTTCCCTTTCCCTTTCGTTGTTCTAATATGCATGGCTTTGAAGTTTGAACAATTATCAAGAATGGATTATTGAACATTGGTGAAAAAAAATGTAAAAAAGTTGGCTTTTTTGTATTCAAAATATTTAAAGTTATATTTTTTTTATAATTATAAAAAAAAAAAAGCGAATCAAAACATGTCGGGGATAGGGATGATTAGGTGGTTGTTGGCCACATTGACTGTGCGTTCATCAGGGCAAAAGATTGTAATTTTTTTTATTAAAAATCGTAAAAAATATTTAAAAATGGTAAAATTATTTAAATTATTAAAAAAATTAAAAATTGTAAAAACTTAAATATTGAATAATTATTAAATGTTATAAAAAATATTTTAAAATTGTACAGAAAATTATTAAAAATAATAAAATATTATTTAAAATTTTAAAAAATTATTAAAAATTGTAAATAATTAGCGAATCAAATAATTCTCCTTCTTCAATTTTCTTAACAAATTTCAAAAGAATACAAGAAAAATTTCTATGTTGTCATCTTCTTTTCTTGATTTATTCCAGCATTATTGTTTTCAGATTTGCAGTCTTGAAACAATAATAACATATGATTTGAATAAAAAATTATAAAAATAATTTAAAAATTGTGAAATTGCTAATTAAATGCCATCTGTTCACAATTTTCAAATATTTCTTTTACAATTTTTTAATAATTTTCCCAAATTTTAATAATTTTAATAAATTTTAAACTAAAGTTTTATATTTTTAATAACCTTTTTTACAATTTTAAAATATTTTTAACAATATTTAATAATTATTTAAAATATTTATTTTTTACAATTTTAAATTAATATATATTTTTAACAATATATTGATCCAATGGGCTGTTTTGTTATTTAAATACAAAACAGATTTCTAAATTTATTGAATCAAACTCGACCTTACAAACTCATATATTTCTAAATGGCTTCAAATTCCAAAATTGATACAGTTGATCATCATAAAAACTTAAATCCAATCCGGATTTGTCGACGGCTAGCAAGCACACACCTAAGACCCCGCGCATCTCCATTGAAGGAACTTATTGAGAGGATCAAAATTAAACCTTGGATCATCAAAAATTGAAAATTAAAGCAAAAAAAATTGTTTTTAATTTTTTTAATTGTTGGATTTTGAGAGATGTCGTCGGAGATCAAGGTGGTGGAAAAGGTTCAACCTTTGAAGCAATTGGGTGGTGTCGTAACGAATGGAAATGGAAATGGTGAAGGGTATAATGGGGTTGTTGGTGATTATGCTTATTATGCCAGCTTGAGGAACGATGTGTATTGCGCTGCTGCTTATGGGGATTTGGGGAGGCTACGTATGTTGGTTGAGTACCTGGGTTTTTCTCTTAAAGAACCTGATGCCCTTGGTTACTATGCCCTCCAATGGGCTGCTTTGAATAATAGAACCGACACTGCCCAGTATATCATAGAGGTTCTTTTTTTTTTTTTTTTAATCTTTTTTCTTCCTTTTGTGGTTGTTTGATCGATTCGCTGAATTGGGTTTTTGGCTAAGTGTTGGAAATTTTTCATTTTGAGAATTCGAGTGTATTGGGTTTATTTATTTGGTATCTAATATATGGAAAAAAAAGTTCTTTAGAAGGTTCTTTTAGTTGTGTTTTAATGGGAATGCTGAATTTGATATTGGGAATACATGCTTTTGAGCTTTGGCCATGAAATTTAGGGTTGTTTTGGCATTTTTTAAGGTTTAGTTCTGAGATTGTTGGTCTTGAAGTTTTCATTGATATATATATACACACACGCATATTTCTTTAGAAGGTTTGTTGAATCGAGTTTTAATGGGAATGCTGAATTGGATTTAGGGAATGCATGTTTTTGGGCTTTGGCCATGATTTTTAGGTTTCTTTTGGCATTTTAAGGTTTAGTTGTGACTTGTTACATGTTGGTCTTGAAGTTTTCATTGGATTAAATTTGAATTAGTTTTGTGTGTGTGTGTGTGTATATATATATATATAATATTTCTCTAGAAGGTTTATTGAATTGTGTTTTAATGAGCCATGATATTTTAGGTTGATTTGGCATTTTAAGGTTTAGTTGTGGCATGTTGGTTTTGAGTTTTTCATTGGATTAAGTTAGACTATATTGAGTAGTTTATATTGAGTAGTTTCTGGGTTGTCTCGATTTGCTAGCATGGTGGAGATGTAAATGCAAAAGATCAAAGCGGGCAGACAGCCTTGCACTGGAGTGCAGTGCGAGGTTCGATACAAGTTGCCGAGGTTTTACTCCAAGGGGGTGCTTGGGTGGATGCTGCTGACGTAAATGGCTATCGGGTTAGATTTTCTTTCAATGTGGTCGAATTTAATGCAGTTGTTAGTGTAACACGTTGAACATCACATATATGGCCATTGGATTTAAATTCTGACCATATTGGACAGCAACATTGTCATCTGCATCATACGCAAGACAGTGGGTTTCAACTCCTAATTTGATGCTCGTTTTTCAATTTGATCGTGGGATGATTATCAAGTGCTCAAATCGATTATCTTTCTTTTATTTCAATCTCTGGATGAATGCATACTAATTATTTTTTTGTAATTTTCTGCAGATAACACATGTTGCTACACAATATGGTCAGACTGCGTTTCTCTATTATGTTGTTTCAAAATGGAATGCTGACCCTGATGTTCCCGATAACGAGGGGCGGAGCCCTTTGCACTGGTACATGTTCACTTGAACGGTCTAAACTCTAAAGATAAGGCACTTTGGTGCCATTGATTCTTTTTTATCAATTTTGTTTTGCCTAGAAATTGGTTGATTATGGTAATGAAAGTTTTACGAGTGTTAAGTCTGTTATTTTTATTCTGACTTCCTTTCATTATGGATAACACTAGGGCTGCTTATAAAGGTTTTATGGATTGCATTCGTCTTCTTTTATATCTCGATGCAAATAGAGTATGTCAAGACAGAGAGGGTAATTTTCTGATTCTCAGACTGAAAGTGTGATTTCGCTTGGTTAACCATGATTCATGCATAATTTTACTCGGTTAACCATGATTCATCTTTATTTCAGGTTGTACTCCACTTCATTGGGCAGCAATTAAGGGTAATCTAGAAGCTTGCACGCTCTTACTACAGGGTAGCCAGGAAGGTTTAGCGGTCACTGATAATTCTGGCCTTACACCTGCACAGCTTGCTTCTGAAAAGAAACACAGAAAAATTGCTTTTTTACTTGTAGGTTCCATACGATTTTAACTTGGTTAATGAATTTTCTTTGATGAATATTTCGTTATGTATTTTATTTGTTTCTATATTCAATCTGTATTGTTTTCCTTAAACACCAAACTCTGCAGGGAAATACTCGAAGGTTGCATGAATATCGATCTAATGGGAACAGCCGTCTTGGGAAACTTCCAAAATTAGGACTTGCGCCAGTTCTTTGCTGCGTTATCGTGGTACATCTGACGACCTATATTCATTCCGTCATAATTGGTGCGTCTCTTGATCTCTTCATGACAATGTTGCTCCAAGTACCCCTTACGGCTCATGTTTGGACATGATTATGGGGATATGACACTCATACTCGAGTCCAAGTAACATATCTTCATGAAAGTTAATTGTGCCATACCATCAAAACCGTACCTATCTCTGTCTTTATATTACCTTTTTATTTGTGGCTTTGGACTTTCATTGCAGCATCAAATTTGCCGAAATTGACAGCTGGATTTGGCATTCTTGCATGGTTGGGTGTTTTCCTATCATCTGCTGGT
This sequence comes from Gossypium anomalum, assembly GCA_025698475.1. Lineage (NCBI taxonomy): Eukaryota > Viridiplantae > Streptophyta > Magnoliopsida > Malvales > Malvaceae > Gossypium > Gossypium anomalum. Next base: position 90,352,246 of record CM046968.1, read on the forward strand.
TTGATTTGGTTTTATAGGTGTAGCAGGTATATTCTTTTACATGGACATTACTTACGAATCTAAAAGAAAATCTGGGATAAATTATCAAAAGTGAAATGCATTTTGCCATTCCTTTTCTTTGCTTTTTTCCTTCTGCAGCAAGGATCCGGGTTACATCAAGATGAATGTCTCTGATCATCAAAATTTGAAAGAAGATGTGCGTTCAGTTATAAAATCCGGGATATATTTTGTTTCTTCAAATCCTATACGTAGAACATTTTAAATGATTTTTATACAGTTTCTCACTATAGAACATTTATCTTGTATGTTCTGCTAGGAACCCTTACTGAAAATTGAGGCAAATCATCCTGCTTTGCTAGCCGGGAATTGGTCTCAGCTTTGTACGACATGCAAGGTGCTTGCCGAATCTAGTCCTTTTGTCTATATGTTACTCGTTTGATAATTTCTCTTTCTCTGATTCATTTTGTTATGTTATTTTATAATATCATCAGATTATCAAGCCTCTTCGTGCAAAACACTGCTCCACTTGTGATCGTTGTGTCGAACAATTTGACCATCATTGCCCCTGGGTATCAAATTGTGTTGGCAAGGTAGGGACTTGAATGCTCATGACATTGCTCTCCAAAAATATAGAAAATACGGGTGAAGTGCGATGGCGGGTTGGTTACAAACTTACGGTCATGCCTATAGGTCGAATTTCCCATTCGAAAGAGAATAATATTTAATTATTGACGAGTTTCTTTTGGTAACTTGTGATGCAGAAAAACAAATGGGATTTTTTTCTTTTCATTGTTTTAGAAGTTATGGCGATGGTGATTACCGGTGGAGTTGCTATGACACGTATGTCATTTAATGAAATTCCAAGTTCAAACTATGTCCCAATGTTAGCATTGTAAACATTTTCCTCCCTGGATGTTGTACAAATGTGTTATTGTCATGTATACAGGAATCTTGATGGATCCGATGGCTCCAGCGGGGTTTTCACCGATGTTTAGCCATGCTAGTACTCATCATATTGGTGCACTAACATTTTTGATAATGGATATTTTCTACTTCTTTGGAGCGTCAGCATTAGTTGTTTCACAGGCTACTCAGGTGTGACTTGAGGTTTTATGATCCGTAGTTGTCTTTTGCATATCTAACTTCTCTTGGACATGAATAAATTGCAACAGATATCTCGGAATATAACGACGAATGAAATGGCGAATATCATGCGGTATAGCTACCTTAGGGGTGCCGATGGTCAACTTAGAAATCCATATGATCATGGATGCTGGAAAAACTGCTCCGATTTCGTGATCAACGGCTACAATGAAGATGTGCCAATTGCTGAAGATTCAGCAAATTCTGAAGAAACTGGGATGATACAAATGCCAAGGGATTCAAACTTGCAAAACAGCAATTCACATGCTCCAACGGACATAAACGGCCATATAGCTGTACATGTAAATTCTAGCAACACCAATGGACATCATGGCCCTGTTCATTCTTCACTGCAGCCACGTTAACCATACCTGAATCAGAAACTGAGAGCCGAGCCTTTGCGATCAGGTCTTGGTCATCAGGTCTTGGTCACGGATGGAATTGTACCCATACCGCTGCATCATCACGATATTCATATCCAGGTAAGTTGAAACTGATGTTACAAACTTCTCTCGATCAATCAGTTGCTCATCCTTTGTGATACAAGGTTATGGGTCTAATTCTTTCAATTTGTCTCATTTTTTCAATGGTTTTTGCAATCCGGGGCTTGGTTTAGGGTGCTTGAACGTCGAAGGTAATCCGAAACGTTTCGGGTCGAATTGATGTTGTAAATAGTTTCATTTGTTTATTTATTACTAATAAAATGATTATCATTCAAATATTGATTAGGTAATGCCTATTACTATCTTCCTAATAATTCTAAAACATATATATTTTGAGATTAGTGTACAAATATATTTGATTTAAATAACAATAAATTTAGAGTTTTAGTTTAATTAGAGCAGAAACTTCCACCTATAAATAACAAATTAATCAATTAAATAAGCAAACATCAATGTATAAATCATTACAACTAAAGAATTGATTCACTGTGTATATGTGTGTATGTATATATATATTCTGCTTCTTTGAGGGTTGAAGCTAATGACGGCAAATGCAGAAACCTACTATCAAATACGAAATCACTGCGGCTGCTTCATGTAATCCCCAATCCTGACATGAATATCTATGGATATAATTTCGAACCTATTTCTTGACAAAAGGAATCAATCAAATGCTTCAATAACTACGAGTCTACGACAGTCTATCTGAATCTGAAAGTTATGCTCAATCCGAACGAAAAAAGGTTATATGGATTACGACTGGTTTTGATCGCATAGTCAATTGCTGTATACTCCAAAAGTATCAATCAGCTTACCTAAAAGACCTTGGGACTATAAATCTCACTTCAAAACAACAAGCAACTCATGCATGATAAATTTTCGAAACTCGCCGTTGAAGTAATGGTTCTAGTCGGAATGAGGGAATTCTACTCTGCCACTTTTTGGCTTCGTATGTCTCATTCCATGCCTGTATTATCTCATCGATTGTAAACCCTAAACCTGCAAAACCGAAAGGATAAGTTATGCCTCTAAGGTTGATGCGGATGTTAGTTGCTAATGTGGAGTTACGAATTTTCCAGCAATTAGTTACCTTCCGGTGCGTTGTTATTTGAGCAATGGTTCTTTACCATAACGGCTATATCCACAGGTGAAGCTCCAGCATGTTCAAATTTCTCAACAGCCACTTCCAAACATTCTTGCCAAAGAGGTAACCTTAGTTTGAATTCCATGATCGAGCGTTCGTAAAGAATGGCACCCCATAAAAGGTTTATCTGAGCACTCATTGTGAGAGCCTGCTCCGCAACCTCGTCTGCTGATATATCTTTGAATAAACCATCCAATCCCATTATTTGGTTTTGTTCCTCATTCGGTTTGGAAAGCTCACGTAGGCGTTGCACTTGTAATTCCTCCCACATCAGCATGCCCTTTTCCATGTTTTCCTCAGCATTGTTATAAAGTTGCAGGACTTTCTTGGAAGGCCAAGTTTCGAGATTAACATTGCTGCTAATTGCGTAATACCAAGAAAGCTTTGCCTGTTCAAACTGTTGTTGCCCGAGAGCTAGAAGAGCTTCGTAAAAATCAGGTTTGATCCTCAGTGCTTCCTCGTAACTCTCACCTGCTTTGGTATATTCTAATTGCGCCCAATCATAGGTAGTTTTGATCTGCTTGAGTACAGATTCTCTCAAGCCATCGTTCGTGAAGTACACCCTCTTCCTCACCCGGGACATATGAACATTTCCCCAGTTGAACAATGCTAATGCAGTCATCTCTCTGAATTTCTCAGCTGCGCTGCCGAAATGATCCTGAGCCTCTTCGCTTGTAACTGTATGCTCCATGGCCTCGGAATATGGCTTCATACCAAGTTCATGAAAATTCAAGTATGCATCTGAATCAAAACCAACATGGTTCTTGAACAGTCGGGCGAACTCGATTATCCAGTCATCGATGCAACATGAATCTTGTCTTGCTTCCGTAACCTTTCCAGCGTCCCCATTTTCAAGATTGTGAACTTCCTCACGCTTGAATCTTTCAAAGAATGGATCCTGGTCGGAATTTACTTCTACAACATACAGCCTCATGGAACCCCGTGATACTGCTGATATTTCAGCCAATCTCAGTTCTTCATCACTCGTGATTGTAACTAAATCGCCTTCTTCGTCTCTGTATTTGACAAGAACTCCTCTCGAGCTAGGAAATCGATCATGAATAATTTCCCTTAGTTGCACGAGGCTGCAATTAAGTGGCAACCGAGCGCATCTTATATCTTCACCCAAAATCAACTTCACATCCTTCTTTGATTCTTCTTCCATTTTACTACTGATTATCTCCTGTACGACCCGTTTATCCTCGGCCTTCTTTTCATTCATATTTTCATCAACCTTCTTCTCCTGAATTTGGTCCATACGAGCTTTATCAATCTTCTTGTTCTTCTTCTTGGTTTTCTCTTTAACAACTTTTGAAGCACTAGAATGTTCCACGTATTCCGGAGGCAATTCAATCACGGTATCATTCACCTGTAACCCTCTTTTCTCAAGTGTACTTTGTACTCTTTCTGAAATCTCCAACGCCATAACATTATTTGGTTCCGTGTTCAAAACCGTATTAACATCTCTAAACGCTAATTCTAACCGATTCAAAGCCTCGTAACACCTTGCCCTCTTTAGTAACGCTTTACTATAATTCGGTGTTACCTCTAAAGCCAAATTACATTCACGAATCGCCCTAGGGTACTCACTCGATCCCATCTGCATATAACAGGCAGCCATATTGCTCCTTAGATGGCATACATCCATGTGATTCTTCGGAAGCAATTCGAGCGCCTTTTCGTATTTCACCATTGCTCCTTCGTGATCCCTCCTCTGAAACAGTTTGTTCCCTTCTTCCTTCAATTCTCGAGACATCGATACGAAGACCACCAAGTCTGAATCATTCCGTTTAGGATTGGTAACATTACTATGAACTGCTTTTCCCGTTTGCTTCTTGTTCTTTACACTATGCTTCCCCATTGCAAATCCAAACAATTTCTATCTATGGATGTATATAAGCCCTATATCCTAAATCTAGTTACCCTGAAATCAATAACCCAAAAACTAAGTAATTGACAAACAACTATAGAGAAAGATTTAAAGGTCTTAGGCACCAAAAACAATAAAAACCCAGAAATTATTTCCAAACAAAACCTTAAAATTAGGGTTTAAATCCACAAAAATAACTCCAAAAACTTAAAGTAAAATGGGAATTCTCCCTTACCACAATGCAAAATATGAATCACCCAAAAATGAAAATACTAGAAATAAAAGAAAAATATTATCTTTTATCCCCTTCAAATCAGGAATTGTCACACGTTAAAACAATGAATTAAGAAATCCCAATTCAGAGAGAAACAAAACAACCTCCAAATCCCTCAACTTCAGCAAAAGAAAGAAGACCTTTATTCAAAACAAAAAGAAAAAGAAAAAGAAAATTTCAAGGCGAAAGAGAGAGAAAGACTTATCCGGGGAAATGAAGTGAAGAATGGGGTATGGAAATTTTCCTAAAAAAAAAAGAGATTATATCTTTAAATGAGAAAATGGGGTATTATGCAAAGGAGAAAAGAATATGGAGCCCATATACAGAAACAAACCAACCAAACGTTTCTCTTTTTGTTTCTAATTAGAGGCTGGCGAAAAAGGGTTTATCATATTTCTAACTTATCCTTAAATTACAAATTTTTAATTTAAAAATATATCAAAATTTATTTGTGTTTTTCTTCAACAGTATCGTAGGTTTTTAATTGAATTTAAATTTTTTTAGGAGGAGAAAGCTGAAAATCAGTAGTAAAAATCTGTTTTGTCATTCTCTTGTTAGAAAGAGATAATGAAATTATAGTTTCATACAATCTTTTTTCTTGAAAGTATCATACTTTTTGTTTTTACATAATACTTAGTGTAGTAATCATAACTAGATAAATAAAACCAAAAATAAAAAATATATATGAATGTTTATTTATTTAAACAGTCCATTTACAATAAGCAGGCCTCAAGGCCTGATAAGCCTAAATGCCTGAGACCCTATGCCCGGTTACAACCCAATTGGTCCTAGCCCAGATGCCTAAAATACACAGGGCCCAAATGGCCCAATCTGTTAATGGAAGATGGAGAGGCTTAGGGTTTCAGAAACCCTAGGTGCCTCAATCAGCCCAAGAGTCACGCCTCTTCAATTTCCGTCGTTCCAGCTACCCTCCATCAGCGCCGCAAGCCAGGGCGCAATCAGTGCCTGGTCCGTCGCCACCATTGTCAAGCCTCCATCACCGCCGGATTTTTCGGCATTACCTGTAAAAGAGGAAAGAAAAACAGCAGAGAACAAAGCAAGAAATCGAATAGGATAAATCAAATTTGTAAATAGAGGCTATAAAAGCCGAATCATTTCATTGTAATGGGACCGATTTTTGACAGAAAAAAGGATACACACATAAATTCACAAAAAAAATTTCAAGCAGTTTCTTTAATGGTGATTTATTTATATTCTGTTATTTTATTTTTTAAACAAGTATACGAATCATTTATTTAAAAAGAAAAACTGTTGACATTTAAAAAAGGGGGTTACCTGAGTTTTCGCCTGAAAGGATGAAGGCTTTTAGCTTTCCGACCACCGTGTGTGGAGGCGTGTGTGGCGCGTGGGTATGCGCTGCTCGGTAGCCGAAGGCCAAAGCCGGGGACTCCTCTCTTCCCCTCTGCAGAGAGTTTCAAACCTTTTTTTTAAAGACCGGTGTAAAATGAATTTTAGGCTTAAAGTTTTGACATATATAACCCTACAAAAACGGTGTCGTTTTGCTTAATTCAATAAGCACTAAAACGGCACCGTATTAGGAAGAGGATCCGCGCGTTGACCCGATTACCCGGGGAGGATCCGCGTGTTTTTGTAACTTGGGATAATTTCCCAATTGATTCTTCCGTGTTTTTTATATTTTCAATTTCAATTTATTTTATTTTTAATTTAACCCTAATATTTTAATTTTGATTCAATTTGGTCCTCACAGTGGCTTTAAAACCGAGTTCATGGAAACGGTGTCGTTTTGGGATTAGGACTAAATTGCCCAGTGAGTCCCTCTGGTTTAGCGAGTCTTTTAATTTGGCCCAAAATTAAATTTATTTATAATTAACCCTAAAATTTTAAAATTAAATTAAATTAAAGTTTTGTTTTATAAATTCAATATATTTTAAATACTATATATATATTCTTTATATTATTTTATTTATATTATTTATAATATTATATACATTTTTTTATAAATTTTATTATATGTTATATTTTATTATATGTTATTTATTCCATTTATATTTTATTATATATTTTCATATTATATATATTATATATATTAATTATTTTTATTATATGTTTGTATGTAAATTTACTTAATATATCATTCTTATTATTTTATATTTCATTTATTATGTAGTTTATATCATTATATATGTATCTTGGTTTACAAATTTATTATATTTTATAAATTTTATCATATTTCCTTACATTACCTTTATTTTATTATAAATTAGGTATTATTTTATTACTCAGTAAATGTCTAAAATTTTAAATATTTTAAAAATTATTATTAAATAATAGTATGTATACATTGTCCTTATAATATTTATTGTATTATTCATGTTCCACTATATTTTATTTATATATTTTTATTACATATCATATATTATTATATACTATTTTTTTATATATTATTCCTTTATTATTATTTATTTGTATATAAAATTAAATTTATAAATATTTATAAGATAATACATATATATTATTATATTTTTAATGTTTAGTATTTTAAAATTTACTACAAATATTTTTAAGAGTATATTAAGCTATTATATCATGTGACGTGTTTTATATATATTAATCATCTCTAAGAAAACTTACCCTCATCATTTATACTAAATTTTAATATTTTATTAAATACTTCATTTTTTTTTTAAATTTTTGTATTCATTTTCTTATTTTCATTTTTGATTCGTATGTTCATAATTTTAATTTATTTTATGTATCTCATTATATTGATTCAATATTATTTTAAAATAGTAATAATATCTCATCACCTATTTGTTATTTTTATATCTATTAAGAATTGAATATTTATATTGTTTTAAGTAGTATTTTCATAGAATATTGTTACGTAATAACTAGATTCATTGCTTTCTGTGTTATATTTTGTATGAAATATTATTATGTATGTATTATGTAATCTATATTGTTGTTCTCGTTGTTCTCTATGATTATAATTGCATGAAATGATAATGTATACCATAATTTATGTCGTCATTCATCATTTACTTTATTATATTTGTAGTATCAAAGTATGTAGTTTATATTGTTAGTATTGATGTCATAATGCATCATTATTTTAAAGAACCTTTATATTTCATTCAATCCAAAAGATTTTTTTAAAAAATAAGGCAATGTTTTTGATAGTTAGGAATCCGGGAAATAGTGCCCTAACATGCTGGGTTGCGATTTCCCGTTTATCTAAATATCTAAAATATCCTTCTAAATAAAGTTTTTAAAATTACAAGATGATTTTGGTTACGGAAGTTAAAAAATATCGTATTCAATCATGCTAAATATGATGTTTATATTCTTTCAAAACAAAAGAATTTTTTTTTAATTCAAATTATTACGGTTGTAAAAGAGATCTTATTTCTAAATTCTTTCAAACTTTTGACATTAAGACAAAATTATTCAATTTGGTACCAATTTTGGGCGTTACGAGGGTGCTAATCCTTCCTCGTATGTAAGCGATTCCCGAACCCGTTTTCTCATAATTTCGTAGACTAAAATGTTTTATAAAGTGATCCAATTACACTTTAAAAGATTGGTGGAGACTCCCGTTTTTACAATATCCTCCCCAATTTTAAAAACAGGTTTCGACACTTAGAATTAGGTGTAGTCTCTCCTCAACTTTCAATTAGCATGATAATGCGTTCTAGTATACTCAAATCCATGTACTTTTACATTGACAACAATATACATGTTGATATTTATATATATTTTTATTTAAATATCTATGAAACTAATGATTTGGCTTTGATTATATCATTTTTAGTGGTAAAAAGCATCTTTTTCATTAGCATTGTACTTAACAACACTTAAAATCTATGATTACCATCTTTTTTTTAATATGAAGATCAATGATTAAGTACTTAATGTTGATATAATCATTAAAGTGTTACAGTAGTAATGTATGTCATGATTTTTTTGGTTTAATGTGTAAATATATTTTGTTAATTGTACTTAAACATATATTCTTATGTTATTTTTTTAAATTTATTAATTAATTATATGTAATTTATAATTTTTTTATTGAATTGGTGTCATTTATCAATTAGGTCCCAACTGAGTTAATGAAATTATTTTAATATCACTTCACATTTAAAATAAATCATATTATTTGAAATTACTTTAGTATTTTTATTTTAAAAAATACGAATAAAAAATATATAATAAGATTTGAACCCACACCAACTAAATTAATAATACATTTAATTTATCACTCAACCAAACTTTCATTTTGATATATTTTATATATTTCTATTTTAATTTGTACAATTTATTATTTCCATCAATTGTATATATAATTAATTTAATATCGTAACAACAAGTTTAACAAAAAAAATAGTGTTAACAGTTAAACTTGAATTTTAAAATCTAAAAAGTAAAAGGATTAAATTCTTAAAAATACAAGCACAAAGATTAAATTTCTAATATTATAATAGTATAGGGACTATAAGCACATTTTAACCTAATAATTAACAGTAAGGCAATTATGGAAGGCAAGTTTGGGCAAGTGGCAAACTGCTTATAAACGGCAAGACAGCTGTTGTCGGCAACTCAGATCAGATCAGATCAGATCCAAATCTTTATTTTTTTCAGCTTTTGTTCGTTAACATTGGTGTGTGTGTATCGGTGTCTTAAGATTAACGTGTCATCTTGTCGGGAAAAAAAGTTGTAATAAAAGATTCGAACAAAACGTGACATTAACTATTCATCTTCAGCCCCCACATTCGGTCCTTTGACTCTCCAATATCTGACTTCCCTTTTTTTTTTCCTTCTACTTTTAAAACTTCAGCCAGGTTGTTTTTCCTTATCAATGTGGGAAAAGGAATAAATAAATATGTAGTTTAGGTAAGTAATTTTATCTTAATAAAAAATAAATTTAAATAAAAATTTTAAAATTTAAGATAAAATTATTGATATGACATTAAACTATTAAAAAATAGATAATATTTTTCTTTCATATCACCTTTTCTCTAACGTCTCTCTCATAAGTATAAAAGAAATTTATAAAATAAATGAAACTATAAATATATAACGATAAGTTTAGTTCTTAATATTTATATTTTTATTAAATTAGTTATTATTAGTTGATTATTAAACTTTTAAAATTTTTTAATATTTTTAATAAAAATATTGATTAAAATATTAGTTTCTTTCATAATGTTAGTATGACAATTTACGTGGTGATCTATATATATTTTATGTTAACATGATACTATTTAAAAAAAATTTAAAAATTAAAAAAATATTTTAAAAATATAAATATTCAAAATTAGAAAAAAATTATATAAAGCTCATAATTTTTTTTAGAAAAATAGCATTAAGTACTCGTGTGGATTACCATATGGACTATCATGTTTAAAGATTTAACATTTTAGTCACTATATTTAAAAATTATATTAAAAAATATGTTATTTTTAAAAATTAAAATAAAATATATATTTAATTTGAATAAAAATTTATAGAAAATAAAAAATAAAAAATAAAAAATAAATTTAGAATTTCTTTTTAAAAATGAAAATATGAAGAATTACTTGTTAAAACAAATTCGGCTTACGTTTTTTAGCACAATTGAACCCATTGGGTCGTAATTTCACTTCCAGTCCATTAGCCCACCTGCGTGGTCTCATCGTCATCTTCACCAGCCCTCGATACCGACTCATTATGTTCTTTTTCTTCATAATCGAATATTTTTACCTTCATTTTAGGGAAGGAAAAAAAAAAAAAAAAGGATGATTGCGGGGTTAAACTTTGAATTTGGAATTGAAAGTAACATCTCTCCAAAAGGGGGGAAAATGAGGTTGTTTATTACGTTGGTAGCAGCAGTTTTATGTATCTTATGCATCAATGTCTTCGCCGATCCCGTTTTCCCATCTCATATAGGTATCTCCATTTTTCTTTCTCTCTATTTTTTTTATCTGATAGTTACGGTTTTTAATGTAAAATTCAGACCTTTTTTTTTTTTGGGTATAATTCATCTGAATGATGTTTGGGTTCTCGGTTTTCTTTAATTATCTTTAATTTTGAATTTTCATGTGTGAAAATACAGAAGAGTTTAGCTTATGAGACCTAATTTAAAATAATCATGCTTGATAATTTTTTTGGTTTGCTTTGTTCTAGATTAATGAATGTTTTCTGGATTGTTAGGTATGCTACTTGTTTATTGTTATGATTAGTTGTGTAATGTATGCTCCTTTTCCAGTCCTTCATAGTTAGAAAATGAGTTATTTTTTTTGATTTGGAATTTGATTCAACCTAGTGTTGTAATAGAATGGTGCTAAAATTAGATATCCTTTGTCATTCAGCGGCCTGAGATCGATCCTTGTTTCGGTAACAATGAGGAATGTTTTCTGTTTTCCGCACAATTAGAAAGGATTTGCAATTGTAAATAGTTTTTTACTTGTAGCAATGGATTTTTTAGAGTTACTAATAGGTGTAGAAGTTGAGTATTTATCCTTTTAAAGAAAATTTAATGCTGAGAGCTGATTGTAAGATAAATCCGGATATTACGGATCATAGATCATGTTCTTATGCCTGTGTAATGTGTATCTGTGGACTAATGAAAACCTATTGGTTCTTAGAGTGTACTCTTAACCCAAGGGTGCTAATAATGGTGGTAGTCGTAACCAAATCAGTCTTTGTGGTTGATATTATCTTGTGCAGAGTTTCCATCCTACTCTATTGAAGTTGAATTATTGACTGTGTTATATTATCCCTTTTTACATATTTAGAATTTTCGTTCAATAGCTTTCAAGTTTGCTTGCTTGCTGAAACTTCTCTGAACAACAGCTGGCACATTTGGCCATAGCTCCCGTGAACCAAAATACAAGATTGAATTTCATACAGAAGATTCGCCCTACCATCCTGTGAGTAAGCTTAGAGTTTTAACATATTTTTGTTCTTCAGTCCTACTTTTGATAAAATCTGGATGAACATATTGAAGTTTTTCTTTATTGCTTATTGCATCTTATTCAATCTTAGCTGAAGATTTCACAATCATGTCCACGAATTTACAGTACCAGTAGATCATACTATACCCTTGATAATGAAGTTTTTCATCCTGGGTTCCCTTCTCCTAGGTTTTCTTTGTGCACCATCAATAACTATCTTAACTTGAATAATTTCCATATGATTGTTGTTTTAATCGGCTGGTTTTTCCCTTTCATGTGAACCTGTCAAGTTCTATGTCGATTTATCCATTTGACTGATATTATTTTGCAGGATGATGGTCAGGAGTCTGTTGTTATGCCCGATAAAGATGGAAATAACTTTTTATGTTTCTTGCCGAAGGTGGGGAAAGCCAAAAAACCAGTAACCCATCAAAACACTAGTAGCATGATTGTGGAAACTGAGAAACGGGTTAAACTGAAGACACCTGATGAACTACTGGAAGTACTGAAAAATCAATGCTTTATCAGAGTGAGCATTTGATTCCTACAAACTGTTCGTTTGGTTTTTCCTATTCTATATGTTATTCTTGTCACTTTACAATAAAAGGAAGGGGAGGGAGGGACCTTTGTTCTTCCATGGAATTGTCATTGTGTGCTGCTTATTTTCATATCTAGCTTATGTTGTCAACTCCTTCATGCAGCAAGAGGGTTGGTGGTCTTATGAATTTTGCTATCAAAAGCAGTTAAGGCAACTACATTTGGAAGAGGATAAGGTAGCCTTTAATTCAATCTATTTAAGGTACTAGTATTTAAAGGTTTGAGGGTTTTATCTGCGATGTATTATTTTTTTTTTCTGAAATGAACCACAGCAAATTTATGAGCTGAACCTGTTATGGACACTCAAATGGATGATTTTCGGCACTGAATTATTGGCTTGCATCATTTATCTGAGTAGTAATTTGTATAATAGGTGGTAGTTAATGGTAATAATAGTTGTAAAAGCAGCAGTTTTTAACAAATCTTCTTCTGGACTTGTTCTTGTCACTTTGGATTTACTTGGAATTGAAAATGTAGTTGATATGAAGCGTTAAGAATAACTATATTAGTTTTTGTAAGTATTGCAGGTGGTTCAGGAATTTGTCTTGGGTGTATATGATGAGGAGGCCACTGCTGCCGTCAACCAGAATCTCTCTGACATCTCCACATTGAAAGATCCTCGCTCAAAAGATGCTTCGCAAAGGTCTGACTTAAGTGTGGCTTGGAAAAATTTAGATCGCACTTAATCTTTGGTGTATTTAATTTTGTTTCTATTATTTAAAGGAAAAGAGGTTTCAAGTGGTGAAAAGTAAATGGTTGCATTGAATAGAATGAAGGAAAAGGACTAACAGTTATACTGATTCTCACAGGTATCACGCTCATCAATATACGAATGGAACTGCATGTGATCTTACTAATCAGCCCCGAGAAACTGAGGTATGAAGCAATGAAGTACAGAATTTTTGTATGGTTTCTAGTTTTGCTTTGGAGGGGGAGAAAAACATATTTGTAGAGGTTTATAATGTGTGTTTGTAGGTGAGGTTTGTGTGCTCGGAGCCAAGAGCTATGATTAGTTCAATTACAGAGTTATCCACATGCAAGTATGCACTAACTATTCAATGCCCAATGCTCTGCAAACACCCGTGAGTCTCTCTCTCTCTCTCTCATCTCAATGCTAAGGTTAGATTGATAATCTATGTTGCTCAAACTCCTCATTTTCATGTACCTGTGTCAGACACGATACATAGATATGAAAATATGACCTCCAAAGATTCTCCAAATACATGGAGAAACTTAGAAAAGTCTAACCATACCCATGTCAAATACATATCCATATTCAATACTCACACACAAGTCCGAGTAACATAGTTGTTGATACGTGCCTGTTGAAAAGATCAAAGATCAACCATAGAAGTGAGTTGGGAACTGTATGTAAAACATGACTGAAAACTTCTTATCCTTTATTCCCAATACTTGGACTTGGGTGTTAGCATCGGATAAGGATATATGTATCACATTGGCATGGTTTGATTTTTCTAAATTTTATCATGTATCGGAGGATCGTTGAAGGTTATATCCCCATATTCATGTGTCGGGCACGAGTGTCAGAAATGAATATTTTAATTAAAAAAAAAGTCGAAGTGACATAGGATGATAGTGACCTGAAACAATCATGCATTGGGTCATTAATTGAATGGTGAATGAGTAAGTATTAAGGTGCTGCAAAAGTGATTGATAGGTATAATGTAGGGAGAAAAGAAAACCATTTTGGGGGTTCTGGTTTGTGTAAGAGAAACCAAGATGACAATCAATGGTTTTGAAAAATGAATATCTGACGCTATCCGTTCTGCTTATAAATTTTTTGTCATTTTGAAAAATAAATTATGATCCGCATACTTGATTTTGCAGATTATTCCAAGAAGAGAGACCAGTGTGGCACACCATTAATTGCAATATCCTTCCAAAGGATTATAAGGATAACAAGGTTGATGACACTCATTTTACTATGATAATGGACTCAGATGGTCCATCTACATATTCAACCAAATGACTGCTGTAAATCTTCATTCACCTTTTGCATACATTTACAAATATATATGTCTTGTCTAACTGAAAGTATTACGGTATCAAATTAAATTATTTGACATATATTTTTTTTTACAAATTATTCTTGTCCTTTGCAGATTACGTTGTTTATTAACAAAGATAACAATTCAAGAATTTGAAGATCTGACATGCATCTGTCAAAAAGATTAGAGTTTGGATGAATTGTCTCAAAAAAAAAAAAAAAAAAAAGGATTGCAAGGATTGCAACTTGTCTTTACCATGTCAAAGATAATATTATAGACTAGTCAAACTTCAAGTGTGTTTTCTTTTGTATGGAATAGAAATCATGAGCCACTTCATTGAAACTAGCCAAATAAGAAAGATACATAAAAAGCTTTTATTGAGAGCATGACAAACCACTAAATCAAGTACGACATTGACAAAAAAAAAAGGTGGAGTGAGCATGGCTTGGCTAAATGGTTCCTTAACGGAATCGTTTAGGCAGAATATAGTCGAGCACAAAATAATAGCAGGACATGGTGGCTGCTTCTACGTGATAGAACCATGCTTGTCTCCAGTAAGGATTAATGTACAACACAATGGCAATACACAATGGCATCACAATGTACGACCCAACAACACTTGCGTAAAAGATTTTCATGTCAATGAAACCCTCGTTAGTTGCATTTTTCGGAATCGATGAAGATGATCCATCAGTTGAGCAATTCTTTGGCAATGGTTCACCACAAAGGAAAGGATTCCCCACGTAACTGCTTTCTTCAAATGTTGCAAATTGTCTGGTCCTTTGAGGTGTAGTTCCAGATAAATTATTGTATGCCACACTGAAAAAGGACAAAAAATGTAACCCCAAAAGATGGGAAGGGATATTTCCGCTCAAGTTGTTGTGAGAAAGATCCAGACTCTCAATTTGGGATAAGTCGCCAAGTGCTGGAGGGATTGGTCCTATCAAACTGTTGTGAGAAAAATTCAAAACGATGATGTCTCGAAGGTTTTGGAATTGGTGGGGAATCTCACCAGTCAACTTGTTGCAAGAGAGATCAATTCCAGACAGGTAAGTGAGGACTGTTGCCTTATAAAAGTAGGATATGCTTTTCATGGTGAACTTTATCGGCACATCAACAGAGAAAGATGTGACGGAACGGAGGATACCACTGTCGTTATAAATAGCACGGGAGCTATCATTCGATATTGTAATCATCAAGCAAGGAGGAATTGTACCAGAAAGGTTGTTGTTAGAAACAACAATCAACCTTAACCAATGTAACTCGCATAATTGAACCGGAATCCCACCTTCAAAGTAGTTGTTATTTAGGAGAAGGTAACTCAACATAGAAAGGCTGCCAATCCAATTTGGAATATTTCCAGTTAAGTGATTGTTGCTAAGATCCAATATCATCAAATCAGTGCTGTTAAAAAAACTGGTGATCGGCCCTTTTAGCTTGTTTCTTGATAAATAAACATGAGTGAGCCTTGAAAAGCAGGAGCAAGGCAAACTTCCCGATATGTTGTTGGCCGAAAGGTCCAAAATTTTAAGAGTATAGTTGAGTTTGCAAAATTCCACGGGAATTGGACCTTCAAAATGATTATTTGCCATCAGAAGTACTTCCAAGCATGACATCTTTCCCATCCACCTTGGTATCCCACCGAAAAGTGTGTTCTGGCTTAAATCCAATGCTAACAGTGACATATTCTCCATGGAGGTTGGTATATCACCAAAGAGTTGGTTATTGCAAACATTGAGTATTAACAACCCCATGGGCAAGTGCCTCGGTATTCCTCCACTCAATTTATTGTGGGGGAAGTCCAAATATTGAAGGAAAATCATATCACCAATCGAAATCGGAATACCACCGCCAAAAAAATTATTCGACCTGTTGAGAACCAACAATGATGGTAATTTTGCTCCGATATCATTTGGGATGTTGCCATCGAGGAAATTACTGGAAACATCCAACCGTGATAAACCCCTACGAGAAGTCGATGGTAGCTGAAAATGTCCCGATAGAGAGCTATTGACTAGATATAGTTCCTCTAATTTCTTGTTGTTTTCCAACAACCAGTTTGGGAACTGATCTGCATTGAAATTGATGTTAGAGAGATCAACATATTGCAAGTCATGTTGATGATTGAGAGATTGAGGAAATGATCCACCATCTCCGCAACAAGATAAACTGATAGATCTCAATTGGAATGTCGGGGTGTCTAAAGAATGCATCTGAGTTTCAGCATTATATATCATGTTGTTGTCCGCATATAATTTTTGGAGTTTTGAAAGGTTGAACAACGGAGCCAATGAACTTGGGATCTCAATCTTATTCTTCGAAAGCCTTAACTCTCGGAGGGATGTTAGACTCTTAAGATGAGATATATTTCCAGAAAGCTAGTTGGAAGAGAGATCTAAATACTCGAGTGACGTTAAATTTTTAAGCACAGATATATCTCCAAAAAAACTGTTGAAAGAGATATCTAAATTCTCAAGTAACGTTAGATTTTTAAACACGGATATATTTCCAGAAAAATTATTGGAAGAGAAATTTAAATACTTGAGAGATGTGAGTTCAGAGAAGCACTCAGGCAAACTAGCATTCCAATTAGTGTTGGAGATGGTGAGCTTTTGTAGCTTCCTCAATTCACAAAAACCTGCAAAAGTAACACTATTCTAACATTATAAAGTATAAAAGTATCATATTAGTCTTTATATTATATTCTAGATTGTATTTTGGTATTTTTATTAAAAAAATAGATAAGTTAATACCGTATATTAAATGAGTGAGCAAAATAGTCCCTTTATTAAAATTATATAGTCCCTTTATTAAAATTGTGATGTTAAATACTTATTTTGGTGTTCTATATATAAGGCAAAATAACAAATTTAACCTTCAACTATTACACCTTTACTCAATTTGACTTCCAAGTTGATCTTCAAACATTTCAGTGTTGATGTGTTATAATTTTATATTATATACTACATCAACAAATAATTTAAAAAAGCATAAATTAAAATTTATAATTTCAAAAAATAATGAAAAAAGTTCTTCAAAATTAATAAAATGTAAATTATAAAACCTATATTTAGAGCTGATCATGGGTTGGGCGGCTCGGCCCGGCCCGAAGGCCCGCCTGAAAAATGGGAAGGTTTGGGTAAAAATATAGGCCCGAAAAATAGGCTTGGGTAAAAAAACGAGGCCCATTTAAAAAATGGGCCATGCCTTGGGTAAGATTTTTTTAGCCCAGGCCCGACCCGGCCCATGATCACCTCTAACCTATATATATATAAAAGTTATATTATAATGATAGAAGCATCTAATTGTAAACAACACTTTAATTTTCAGATTAAATTAAAATATCTAAAAGTTTATTGATTAATTTAAAATTTAAGTAATTTTTATGTTTTTCATACTCTTTTGGAAAACTTAAAAATTTTAACTTTTTAAAAAAAATTAAAAATGTCATTAGATAAATAAATAGAGACCAATATCAAAGATTGAAACAAAACACCGCTGATGGGTGATGGTTATCTTTGAGGTCCTCTTTAATTTCCAATTTTTTATTATTAAATACTCATTTTAAATTGGCAATGGACACGAAGTACCTTATTTTTAACGAAAAATACAAAAAAGCTTTCATATATGCAGGGATGAAGTCAGAAATTTTTTTTAGGCAGGCCGACATTAAATTGTAATACCAAAAAGCTTTCATATATGAAGGGATGAAGTCAGAAATTTTTTTTAGGGGGGGCCGACATTAAATTGTAATTTTTGCGATGGTAAAAATGTAATTTTTAAGGGATTAAATCAAAATTTTATCATTTTTAAGGGATTAAAGTATAATTTTACCTTTACTAATTTAAAATTTTAAAAATTTTAAAGGGCCAAAATAAAAAAAAATTATTTTAGAGGGGCGGGCCGTTGCTAGTCCCCTAGATTCACCCCTGCATACATGTAAAATTTATAGCTTACATTTAATTATCACATTACCCCTGCATACATGTAAAATTTATAGCTTACATTTAATTATCACATTACTCTTATATACTGATTTTTCAAAGTACTTGTAGTAGAATAATTATTTTTTGCTCTTTTTTTAATACTTAAAATTTTTTTGTATTTCTAAAAAAATTAAATTTTATTGAATATTGTTTGCAAAATTCTATAATATTCTAGATTTTTATTGAATGTTTGAAAAACTTTTATACATTTAGAATTATTTTTTTATTTCCTTTTAATTTTGAAGAGATTCAATTCATAATTTTTGGAATTATATTTTTTATTTATACTTTACTTTAACTATTTTATAATTTTAAACTTATATGTTGAAGTGATATATAACAAATTAATGACACATCAATAATGAAAGGTTTGAAGCTCAATTTACTCTAAATAAAACAGTAGGGGTCAAATTGAAAAATATGTAAAGATTAATAGCTAAATTTATTATTATGCTTTATATATAAGACGCCAAAATAAGAATTTAATAGCACAATTTTAATGGAAGGGACTATTTTGTTGCTTCATCTAATGTACAAGGATTAATTTATTTATTATCTAGTAGAGAGACCAAAATGCAATTCGAAGTATGATACAGTGATTGTTATGCTACTTTTACCCATTATAAAGGTTATGTAATAGAAACCCAGTGTTATTTAAAGCATATGTACTGCTTAATTGAATGGCAAATATTTAGTTAATCCATTAATAAAAAGAAATAAATTGATGAAAAAACTATAATGTAACAAGGATGACTTTGACATGGACGTTTTATTAATGGGAAAATCAGATGTGATCAAAACTTATTACTCAATGTGCGATGGTATTTTAAATTTTGTGTTTCTTTGTGTTTTTAGGTTATTGTGCTTTATTATGTTGGTGTTGTAAGTGTAATTTCTTTGGATTGTTGGTTATATTTTAATTTTCAAACGTTGAAATCAAGGTTTTTATTGATTGAGTATTTCATGTACGGCTTTCGGGGTATTGTACTTCTTTATCAATAAATTTGTTTTTGGCTAAAATAAAAAGAAAAAAAAACTAAAACTGAAAAAGATGTAATAAATGTACCATGCAAGTTGAGATTATCATCAACATCAGAACCATGAATGACCGAGTCTTCAAGAGAAGTGAGGGTTCCAATATCTCGAATAATGTTGGAAGTGCCGGATAAATCCGTTAAGGTCAATTCTTTCAAATTTGTTAAATTTTGCCATCCTATAAAAAAAAACTTACAAATATGAGTATGTTATGAAATACATAAACGCAAATTCAAATATTTCAGATAAGTTGTACAAATATTCTAATATATATATTTTTAGGTAATCTAGAAATTGTCCCCTTCAAGCTAATGTTTTCTAAGGAAAGAGTCTTCAATGACGGGAATATGTCCAATGATTGAAGTTGAAGGATAGATTTTTTGACGGAGAGACGAAACCCTGCAAACAAATTAAATGAAATAAAATATATAGCATTAATAAACTTTTTTTAAGAGTATTAGGACAAAATTAACAAATTAATTATTGAAACATAATTTTGTTCTAGTAATACGTACCATCATTTTCATTATCACACCCTAAATATAGCTTCTCCAAGTTTTTCAAAGCAAGTAACCCTGAGAACAATATTCATAGATAATTTTTTTTTTAAAAGAAAAGCAATGTTGTACTAGGAACAGGAGGAGAGGGAGCAAACCGATTTTACCTATTGATCCCTCCATCGCACATCCATCACGTAAAGACAAAGACTTGAGATTTGAAAGGCTACCCAGCGATGACAATATGTAACTGTTGAAGACATCCCCCCACAAATTAAGCTCTTCTAGACTCATCAACTTTAGTCCCCTTTTATTATCTGTACAAACACCATATAAAATGTTATAAGACATTTCTTGTCCTGGTTTTACTTATGTGATTTCATCCTAATTTGCAAAAAGCTAATGAAATAATAATCTGCTTAGTATTTGCTCGTAAATAGTATTTAAAGATAATTCTTTTTCATATATTATAGATTTTTCCAAAAAAAAAAAGTTAAATTACCTTAAGATGGAGCAGAGTTATTCTTTCCCTCATAACTTATGTTCAGTATCTTTAAATTACTCAAAACACTTAAATCTGTAGAGAAAATAACAAACAATTAAAACTTGTAATGAGAAACTAATAGATGTATATATTTTAAAGCATACTTGCCTTGAATATAGCTCCATTCTGTCAAATCGCTACTTTCTATATTCAAAGATTTCAAATGCGGGAGGACTGCGAGAGATGAAAATTTGCTGCTGTTGAAATTATTACAACTTAAATCCAGCACCTCAAGTTTGGTCAACCTCAATTGTCTTTTCTGTAAAAGTGTAATTGATAATTGCATAAACAGTATTTTCATTTTACTACTCAAATGTCGTATATGTTAAACATAATTATGTTCACTTACGCTTTGGAGGCTCTTGATGTTATTGAGGTTTAGATACAACTCCTTTAAGTTCTTCAAATTATCGAGTTCTGTTAAAACACAATAATATATATCATCTAGTTATTGAAAAAAAAAATTTCTCAATATAAGCATAAAACTTTACGAGCAACCTTACCTAAGATATCGATGCTTCCTTGTAATCTACAATTCTTCAAAACTAAAATTTTTAGAGATGTAAACTCGGCAAGATGTGATAAGATATTGTTTCCTAATAAGTTGTGGTTTAAATCCAAAATCTCTAACTTGTTCAGTTTTGATAACCTCTTAATGCCTGATAGTCATCCAAAAATTAAATATTAATATTAACTTTATCATTAGTAGGATTTGAGTCTGCGAATTAATTGCTTTCAAGATTTAAAACTTATAAGAAAATCCTTTTTAAATTAATAAATAAAGATTGCAGATAATAAGGTGAAGATGAATGAACCTTGATTGCCAATGAAACCAGCAATGTAGTTGCGTCCTAAATTAAGACTCTTCAATTCTTCGAAGGGAAGAAACAAAGAGATGTTGAGATACCATCCCTGCAGATAGATATCCTTGTCTTCATCGAAACTATCCTCAAGGAAGAGTTGGGTGACTCGTCCAGTGGAAGTGCTGCACTCAACCCTATTCCATCGGCAACAATTTCCCTTCCCCCAAGAAATCCCTTCACCGTTAACACCAGGAAAGAAAGGTTTGAGTTGCAAGAGAGCAGCTTTCTCAATCTCCCAGCACCCTTCACTTTGATACCCTCTATATAAGAAAGCAACCACAAACACCCACACCAATTTCCAGTAATCCATCTCTCTTAAAACAATGCCCACTCACTCTCAGATATTGGCATGCAGCACCACCACACCTTTGGGGTTTATATAATAGTAAATCTAAGTGAGTATGTTTCCTGGAAATTCATTGAATAGGCCCACTGTTGGATTAATTATCTTTTCCCCTCTTTTTATTGCTAAATAATTTTTTGGATAATAAAACCAGAGCACTGGGATGCAGGTGGCTGGACTCAGATTCTTGAAAGACTTATGCTTTAGTTTTTGTAGAATTAAATTTACTTAACCTTATTTATAACATTTAGTTAATAGATATTAAATATTTGCATACACTCAAATTTCTTAGCACTTTCCTGCAAATCATTATTTGTGGAAATACACTCAAATTTCTCCAAATATTTCTTTGTGAAAACGTTATTTGCGGAAATACAGTCAAATTTATGCGAATCTTTCTTTGTGGAAAAATACAGTCAAATTTCTTAGTACTTTCCTGCAAAATTTTCTTTGTGGAAAAGTAAGCAAACTCTGGCCGTGAAGACTCTCACCTCAATTATATAGTAGTGATAAACCATAATATATACACATTTTTATCCCATGCTTGACATGTTTTTGGATGATTTATCATAAGATTTAGGTGAGCATAGGAAGGTGAAAAGAGTAAGCCGAAAACGGACAAAATGGGCTTCTATCAATATTTCACGCGGCCTAGGCACTTCTACACGGGTGAACCACACGCCGGTGTGAGGCACACGGGCTGGCCACATGCCCATGTGTCATGGCAGTGTCGACATTAAACCAAGTCAGAATTGCACACGGCCTGTGCACTTTCACACGGGCGTAGCACACGGCTGTGTCCCTGTCGAGCCCAAGTCTAATTCTATTCGAAAAAGGTTAATTTTGAGGGTTTTGAAGCACTCCAAAGTCTATATAAACACCCTAGAAGAGGATTAAAGGGGGACACACAGAGCAGAAGGCAGAAAATACTCGAGGACAACCATCAGAATCAGCTTGAAAGCAGGATCTACCTCAAGACTAAAGATCTCCATTCAATTTCCTCAGAAGTTCTTTGGGTTTCTTTATGTTTTGTTGTTTTCCCAATTTTGAGATGTTTTCCATTATTATGAACTAAACTCCCTAAATAGCTAAGGGAAACGAAACCTAAGATGAATCTTATTATTATTTGAATTATATGATAAATACTTATTCTTATTCTTAATTGTGAGTTTTAATTCTTGCTTTAATATTTTAGGATATTAATTTAGGTTTTGATGTGCTTCTTCAGTGGAGCAAAAGTCCCTATTTAAGAATAAATCATTCATAATTAAGTAGAGTTGCATGCAATCCTAGAGATAGGATGACATAAATCTGCCGGATTAGAGTCAAATCTAATAAAGGAATCCATAGATCGAGTTAATGCGACGATAGGAGTTTTAAATAGAAAGAGATTTCAATTAATCAACCTAGAGTCAGTTGTTTTTAGTCTCGAGAGGGATATTAACATAAATCAGGGATTTCTACGGATTAAGACAAGTGAATAAATCATCTAATTTATAAAGTAATAAGTGAAGTCTAGGTGGATTCTTCCTTGGGTATTGTCTTATCCATTTGGTTTCCAACAGTATTTTCCAACTTTTGCCTCTGTCGTGCTCTTAGTTAATTAGATAGTCAACTTTAGTTTAAAAACATCCCTTTAATTTTTAGGCTAGATAATAAAAAGATAGTAATTACTAGTACTTTTAGTCCTCGTGGATACGATATTTCTGGTCTCACCATAACTATACTACTGTTCGATAGGTGTGCTTGCCTTAGTCGAATTTTTAGTTAGTTTCACGACCATCAAGTTTTTGGCGCCGTTGCTGGGGACTAAGATATTAGGAACACTTAATTTTTATTACTTTAGCCATTTTTACTTTTATTGCAATTTACTCTTTGTTTTTAGTTTAAATTTTCTTTACTAATTTTTCTTTTCTTTACTTCTGGCAGGTTTTTATAGTTTATGACTAGAAAAAACCCGTCAGGACCTTTACTTTTTAACAGTGAGATTGAGAGCACAGCTCACAGAAACCGAAGAGAAATAAGGCGAAGCCTACAATACATAGAGGAAGGACGAGAAGGCGATATCCATACTACAACCGAGGAGATGGCTGAAAATCAGAATAATCTGCTACCTCCTGTGGTTGCCGCAAATCTAGTAGATCAGAATCCTGCTCATCGTATTATGTATGATTATGCTAAGCCCAATTTGACAGGAACTGAATCGAGTATAGTTAGACCTGCTGTTGCTGCAAATAATTTTAAACTGAAATCTAACAAGATTCAAATGATACAACAGTTTGTAGGACTAGGATCCAAACACTCATTTAGCAAATTTTCTAGAATTCTGCGACACCTTTAAGATTAATGGTGTTTCTGACAATGCCATTCGCCTTCAGTTATTTCCCTTTTCATTGAGGAATAAGGCTAAATAGTGGTTAAACTCATTACCGTGAGGGTCAATCACTACTTGGGAACAAATGACCGACAAATTTTTACTTAAATATTTTTCACCGGCTAAAACGGCTAAATTGAGGAATAATATCTCTTCTTTTTTGCAGATGGATCTAGAAACTCTTTATGATGCATGGGAGAGATACAAGGACCTATTGAGAAGGTGCCCTCACCATGGGTTACCTCTATGGTTGCAGGTTCAGACTTTTTATAACGGTGTGAACCCCTCAACAAGATAATTGATAGATGTAGCCGCTGGTGGAACCTTAAACAACAAAACACCTGAAGAGGCTTACGAATTTATTGAAGAAATGTCTCTAAATAACTATCAGTGGCAAGTCATGAGAACGAAGTCGACAAAAGCAACTAGTGTTTTCAACCTCGACGCGGTCACTATGCTATCCGATCAGGTAGAACTTTTAAATAAAAAGATTGATGGTTTGTATGGTTCTACTCAGGTACCTTCAGTAATGAGGTGTGATTCAAACGGAGGAGGAGTGTACAACACAGATTATCCATCCTTCAATTCTAGCACCAAGGAGGAACAAGTCCACTATACGGGTAATAATTTTAGACCTCAAAATAACCCATATAGTAACACTTACAATGCAGGTTGGAGCCCAACTTCTCTTGGGGTGGTCAAGGCAATCAACGACCACAATATCTTCCAGGTTTTCAATATCTACCTTACCAACAAGAGAAGAAACCGAACCTTAAAGAGATGCTCACAAAATTCATCTCGGTACCAGAAACTCATTTTCAGAATACCGAAACAATGCTTAAGAATTAGCAAGTGATAAACCATAATTTATACATATTATTGTCCCATGCTTAGTACATTTATGAATGATTTCTCCTTAGATTTAGTGAATTTGATGCTCCTAATCCTTTAATTTCATGTTTTATACTTAGATGAGCATAGGAGAGTAAAAAAAAAAGAAACGGGCCAAAAACGGAGAAAATGAGCCAACGTAGGAAATCAACACGGCCTGGACTTCCCAACACAGGTAGCACACACGCCCGTGCCATTCTAGCAGGCTTGAACACGGCCTAAAGTAATCGCACACGGGTGTGTCCATGTCAAGTCCAAGTTGAGTTCTATTCGGAAAAAGGTAATTTGGAGGGCTTTTAGGCATCCTAAAGCCTATTTAAAACACCCTAGAGGAGGATTAAAGATGACACAGAGAGTAGGAAGCAAGAAATTACTTGAAGGAAGCTGATTGTTCCATTTCGGAAGCTGGATTCACCTCCAAGACTGAAGATCTCCCTTCAAATTCCTTCAGGGGTTTTTGAGTTTTTCTTTATGTTTTGTTATCATTCTTCTGAGATGTTTTCTTATATAGTTATGAACTAAATCCCTTAAATACCTAAGTGGGATGAAACTTAAGATCTTGTTAATATTTTCTGAACTGTATGATAAATATTTGATTTGTTCTTAATTATGATTTTAACTCTTGTTTGAATATTCTAGGATGTTGATTCAAGCATTGATGTGCTTATTTGGAGGATGAATAGTCCCTATCTAAGAGTAGATCATTCATAATTAATCGGAGTTACATGTAATCCTAGAGATAGGACGACATAAATCTGCCGGATTAGAGTCAAATCTAATAAGAGAATCTATAGATCGAGTTAATGCAAAAGTAGGGGGTTTAATTAGAAAAAGATTTCAATTAATCAACCTAGGGTTAGATGTTATTAGTTTTGAATATGGATAATAACATAACTTAGGTATTTCTACGGATCAAGTCAAGTGAATAAATCATCTGGCTCAGAGTTAATTAACAAAAGAAGTCTAAGTGGATTCTTCCTTGGGTGTTGTCTAAAATCAATTAATTTTCCAAAAGTATTTCCCCAATTTGTTTTCTGTGCATTCTTAGATTAGTTAATTAGTTAGATAAAACAATCTTCATTATTCTTAGGCTAGATAATAAAAAGAAAGTTAATACTAGTACTTTTAGTTCATTTGGGTTCGACATCCGGTCTTGCTAAAACTATACTACTGTTCGATAGGTGCGCTTGCTTTCATCGTGATAATAGTTAGTTCAAGTACGATCAATTATAAATTTTAAAACTTATCGAGAGTGACAATAAAGTTTTTGGCGCCGTTGCCGGGGAGCTAAGATATTAAGAACACTCAATTTTTATTACTTTAGCCATTATTTTCTTACTTTATTTAATTTTGTTTTATTTTTAGTTTTACAAAATTTTCTCTTATTTTCTTCTAACAGGTTTTCATAGTTTATGACTAGAAGAAACCCGTCAGGACCATTACTCTTTGATAGTGAGATCGAAAGTACAGTTCGTAGAAACTGAAGAGAAATTAGGAGAAGCTTACAATACATAGAGGAAGGGCAAGAGGAAGATACTCCAACTACAACCGAGGAGATGGCTGAAAATCAGGAACATTTGCTACCTCCTGCGATTGCTGCTGACCCAGTAAATCAGAATCCTGCTCCTCGTACTATGTATGATTATGCTAAACCTACTCTAACAGGAACTGAATCGAGTATAGTTAGGCCTGCTATTGCTGCAAATAATTTTGAACTGAAACCTAACATAATTCAAATGATACAATAGTTTATTTAGTTTGATGGTTTACAGGATGAAAACCCAAATACTCATTTAGTAAATTTCCTGGAACTTTTCGACACATTCAAGATCAATGGCATTTCTGACGATGCCATTCACCTTCGACTATTTCCTTTTTTACTGAGGAATAAAGCTAAACAGTGGTTGAACTCATTACCAGGAGGATCAATCACTACTTGGGAACAAATGACCGAAAAGTTCTTACTTAAATACGTTCCACCTGCTAAAACAGCTAAACTAAGGAATGATATTTCTTTTTTTTGTGAAGATGGATTTAGAAACACTTTACGATGCATGGGAGAGATACAAGGACCTACTACGAAGGTGTCCTCACCATGGGTTACCTCTATGCCTGCAAGTTCAAACGTTTTACAATGGTGTGAACCCCTCGGCAAGACAGATAATTGATGCAGCCGCTAGTGGAACCATCAACAACAAAACACCTGAAGTAGCTTACGAATTTATTGAGGAAATGTCACTGAATAACTATCAGTGGCAAGTCATGAGGATTAAGCCAACCAAAACAGCAGGCGTTTATAACGTCGATGCGGTTAATATGTTATCAAATCAGGTGGAAATCTTAAATAAAAAGATTGATGGTTTACTTGGTTCTACGCAGGTACATCCAGTTATGAGGTGTGATTCAAATGAAGGAGGCATACATACAGAATATCAACCCTTCAACCCTACAACCGAGGAGGAACAAGTTCACTATATGGGTAATAATAATAACTCTATATCTCAAAATAACCCATACAGTAATACTTATAATGCAGGTTAGAGGAACCACCCAAATCTCTAATGGGGCGGTCAAGGAAATCAAAGGTCACAAAATCCTTCGGGTTTTCAACAACCACCTTATCAACAGGAAAAGAAACTGAACCTGGAGGAGATACTAACAAAATTCATCTCGGTGTCAAGAACTCGTTTCTAGAATATCGAGATAACACTTAAAAATTAACAAGCGTCGACCCAAGGGCTCGAAACTCAAATAGGCCAGCTATCCAAATTAATTTCTGAACGACCACAAGGTAGCTTGCCAAGTAATACTGAACCTAACCCAAGGGAACAACTAAACGCGATTAACGTTAGAAATGAAGAAGGGTTAGTTGCATCTGAACTAAAACGAAAGCAACAAATTGTGGAAAGTAAAGGTAAAGGTAAGGTAGGCCACAATGAGCAGAAACCGGTAAGTATAGAATATAAACCTAGTGTGCCATACCCCAATGCGACAAGGAAAGACCACTCAGATAAATAATTTGGTAAATTTCTTAAACTTTTAAAGAAATTACATATTAACTTACCGTTTATTAAAGCTTTTTCGCAGATGCCGGACGAAATGAAGTTCTTAAAGGAGCTTTTAGCGAATAAACGAAAGTTGGATAAGGCGTCGCATGTGGAGTTAAACGTAGTTTGCTCGACTATTCTACAAAATAAGCTGCCCAATAAATTAAAAGATCC
This sequence comes from Gossypium anomalum, assembly GCA_025698475.1. Taxonomy (NCBI): domain Eukaryota; kingdom Viridiplantae; phylum Streptophyta; class Magnoliopsida; order Malvales; family Malvaceae; genus Gossypium; species Gossypium anomalum. Next base: position 90,380,394 of record CM046968.1, read on the forward strand.
ATGGAGTTTTACAATTCCTTGTTTAATTGGTAGTTTAGATGTGAACAATGCGTTGGCTGATTTAGGGGCTAGTATCAATGTCATGCCTAACAAAATGTTTAAGCAACTAGGTCTTGGGAAACCCAAACAAACTAGGATGAGCTTTCAATTTTCAGATAAAACTATCAGATTTCCTAGGGGTATTGTTGAAGATGTACTCGTTAAAATTGACAAATTTATATTCCCAGTGGATTTCGTTATTCTATACATAGAGGAGGATAGTAACGTTCCTTTAATTTTAGGAAGGCCCTTTTTAGCAACTGTTAGAGCAATTATTGATGTTGGCACAGGCGAACTCACACTTCGTGTGGGAGACGAAACAATTACCCTTCAAGCTTGCAATTCGAGCAACACATCGAAAGTTGAAGGTGGTTGTATAAATCATTCTACTAAAACTGACCATATTTTGCAACCTACTTTGCAGGAAATAAGTTCAAAGAACATACATGAGCCATGTTCAAGCAACAACAAAGGACCTATCCATGAAGAATGAAGGCTACAAATCGAGGAGCTAGATGAATGGCAGATACATAAACCAAAAACACGCCAAGACGAGTTAAATTTTTTCCCAAATCAAATTCAAGTTGGAGACAAAGTGATATTAGAAGCAGCAGACCCTCGTATTATCACTTCTAAACCGAATGAAGAAATTCCTCCTACGGTACTTAGCATTTTTTCATACGGTACAGTAAAAAATTTCGGCATATTCAAGGTAAATAATACTCGTCTTAAACCTTACGTTGATATAACTGATAGCAGAAATGAAGAGTGTAAACTCTTTGAACCACTATGACCGCGCGAAATCAAGGTAAGTCGAGCTTAGACTATAAATAAGCGCTTCTCAGGAGGCAACCCGAGCACTAACCATATTAATTTATTTAACTTTTAATTCTTAACATCTAACATATTAACCACATCATGGAATGCATGCTTCTTAAGGACCACACGGCTAGGCACACGGGCGTGCCTTAACCCGTGCTCACACTACGGGAGGCGACACGACCATGCGATACGGCCGTATGAAAACAGGGCAAAATTTTTCCCCAACACGGGATGTGACAAGTTTGCCACAGTCGTGCGACATGGCCGTGGGCAATCTTGTCAAAACAGCACGGGCATGCGACATGCCCATGTTTTAGAACCATTGTTGAACCTGAGAAAGTAATACGGGCGTGCGACACGCTCGTGCCTATAACCCGCGGTCAATACTGTCAAACTAACACTAGCGTGGGAGTAGTGAACAAAGCAGGACATGGCCATACGACATGGCCGTGTGCACCAACACGCCCAAGGAACATGGGGTGGACTGAATGTCAGATACGCCAAAAATTTGAAAAACGCGAAACACATGGGCTAAAATCAGGGCATACGGGCGTGTCCCCGGCCGTGTACCCCAAAATCTATAAAACCCCTCACTATTCATCATCACCTTCCCCAAAAATCCGTAACCCTAGGCACTGCAAATCCACACGCCCTCTTACCATGCCTGTGCGCCGCCCTCAACTTTATTTTTGACGCCCAAGCTCCTCCCTCTTGTGTTTGTTTACTCTTTTCTCTTCTATTTTACTCACTTTTGATGCTTATTATCATAATAATATTCATTTCTTTCCATATTATTTTTATCTTGCTACTAACTATTCTAACATTTAAATCTCATTCTTAGGATATTTATCATCTATTTCATGTTGAATCTAGATATTAAGAATGGCCATGTTATTACCATGCTTATACTCATGCTATTACCATGCTAATTGCCCCAAAATCTCTGTCATTGAATTGATTGTTTTTGGTTAAGTCTTGTTAGTGTTAGTAGTTTTAGTTGAATTTGTTAGTTTAAATTCATGGTTTATTCCTTTTTGAAGTCATTTATATATTATCTTTTCCATTTATTAAGATGTATAGTGGTTCTTCTTGCAGATATAGAATGTCAACTTCATGTGGAAAAAAGATCGCCGTCCCCACTTCAAAGAAAAAAAAAAGAGCAGCGTCATCTTCGGGTCCTACTGGATTCGCTACCCCTTTCTTCAGTTTCCCGTGGGACCTTAAGAAGAACTCTTTCAAATACTTTAGGCTCAACCTTTAGGTGCGGGCCGCTGCATTGACTGGGCCGCACTCGAACAAGTCCAACTAGCTAACGCAGTCAGAGCTCTTCTGTCAACCGATCCATGAGAACTCTTCTTTGAGATTATCGAATTGATGTACCTTGAGCTCACACTCGAATTTTGCTCGACCTTCCATCTTCAAGACGTCATGACCAACTTCGATGATCCTAGCACGGTGCAATTTCGTCTCGGCGATTTAGTTCGTCAGTTGAGTGTCCTATAATTTGGTACCGCACTGGGCCTATACACAGAGGAATTCATGGAGGAGAACAACCTCGGCACTTTCAACTGTCAGATCCATCATTCTCCTTCGTAGTGTTGGAATGCTTTAGTACCTGTCTCGGCCACCTATGACTCTAGCCGCTCCAAGGCATCGGCTCTCGCCCCATCTTTGAGGTACCTTCATGCCATTTTAGCTCGCACTTTGACAGGATGGCGAGAGAGCACTGACGTCGTCAACACTCACGATGCCTACTTTCTATGGTGTATAGCGCATGGGCACGTCTTCGACCTTGCCTATTTCATTGCCCTCGCCATTCGCCATCAGACGGAGCGGCATCGGAAGTGGGTCATCTCCATTGACCCCTATGTGACTCGATTGGCTCGGCACTTCGGGCTCCTCAACACAGCGGCACAATCATCCTCCTTTACTCTCATTGGCCAAATGTCTCCACAAGGTATCTCGAGCATGCTACATATGAGGATGATCGAAAAACGACGTGGAAATTACCCTCCTCAGTATCGCCTCGCCCAATAACTGAGGAGGATGCCCCCGAGGACATTACTGATGATGTCCCTTCACGACATGAGGACGCACCGTCTCAGCCACCACCCATCCATCGTCCAGTTCATACGGCGGCTTCATAGTCTGACATCTCTAAGCGCCTTACTCGGTTTAAGCAGTAGTGTTTTCAGAGCTTTGATCATATTGATGCTACTCTACAGTAGATTTGCCAGCACCTCCACATTTCATCGCCACCACCACTTCGCGAACCATCCGGTGATGATGATGTTTAAAGATTTTATTTTATTTTTATTTTATTTTAATTTTTATTTATCATTTTTCTTATTATTCTCAGTTTTAACCTTTCATTTTATTTCCTTTTGATACTATTTTATTTTTAGGTTTTATAAACAATTTTTAATTTTGGCTATTTAATTACTAGCAATTATCCTTCTTTATATTCCCTAAAAAGTTCCTGATTTTATCACAGTTATAAAGAGCTCTAAACTCACTATTACTTAGGAACTTGAAACTCCACTGGAAACGGTTCTCCACGACTGCCATGCCCTGCTCGACCACGATCATAGCCACCACGAGATATAATATTCTTTTAGCGCAACACTTGTGGAACCCAACCTCTACCACCACCGGAGTATTCTCCTCCACTCTACATAACTCCAACCTAAGGATTTCATCCATTTAACATTCAGGAAGTTTCACTTCTCTCCCTATCTTATGATCTTATATCTATTAATTGCCACTAACCTTATCTTTATACATTGAGGGCAATATACATCTTAAGTGTGGAGGGTCAATTATATCACTCAGAAAAATCCCTGAATTTTGTCTTGGTTCTCTTATAAATCCTTCATATCATTATTAGAACAAATTTTGATTAATTTATGATTTTTATTGATATGTCTTGAATTAAAACATAGGCATTCATGCATTTATTATTTAAACTTTAAGACATTAGAGAATCAAGCATGATAAGTTAATTTTTGAGAATTTAAAATTTTAGGTTGTTTTCCCCAAGTTTAGGTATTATCTTGAATTGAAATCCACAAGTTTAAACATCAAAAAGCCATAATTTTTGTGATATTTTGAGCCTTTAGAGCATCTATTATTTCTTTCCATCTCACTTTTATTGTTGCTTTGAGTGTGTCAATATCGAATTGTTATTCTAGAACTTGCTTGATTATGCATGTCAAGACCACACCATTTGATTTGATATGTCAAGATGATAGAGGCACTTAGGTTTAACCCACTCACTCTATAAAAGCCTACCTTCACAATTAACTCTTAGTAAACCCCTTTGAAACCTAACATCCCATTCATTGATTTACCATTAATATTAACCCATAACTCATTATTGTTGAAATCCCTTCAATTAATTTCATCCTTATTTTTTTCAGAGATTTGACTTGAATAAATTGCTTAGCTATGTTTTATTTTTGATAGTTAGTCTATGTTACTTAATTTGTTCTTAATTAAAAAAAATATACATACATATCTATATATTAGCAGTAAGTTGTATTTTTGAAGCTTGAGTGTTTAATTCCATATTCCGAGAAGAAGCCCTTTTGTATGCAATTGATGATTAAATATTTTTCTAGTTAAGTAATTCTTCAATTCAATCTCGATTTTAACCTTCTCTTTCAGCTTATGACCACACCCCCTAACCAAAGCCTCGTTACAACCCTCTAAAGACCTTTTGATTGATGTCTCATCTCAATATATAGTGGTGGAGATTTGATTCTCATACAAGCCTATGGTAATAACTTTTCATATTGACTATTGAGTGGTAATCTTACTATCCTTAAACTCTTCGAGTGATTTGAGTGAATCTTTAGCGAGGATGTTTAACTCTGTGAGATTTTGAATCAAAGGTGATTACTTAGATGAGGGGAGATGCTTATGTTTTTCATGATTAAATGCTCAACTTGGAATGTCTGAAACTTTAATGTTCTTCTAGTTGAATTCTCAATATATGATTACTTATGGATTAATTTGAGATATTATTGATAGGAATTATAAGTTGAGAAAAAGAAATTCTTAATTGTGAATTGAGAATTTTGCTTGAGGACAAGCAAACGCTTAAGTGTATGGGTATTTGATAAACCGTAATTTATACATAATATTGTCCCATGCTTAGCATATTTATGAATGATTTCTACTTAGATTTGGTGAATTTGATGCTCCTAATCCTTTAATTTAATATTTTATACTTAGGTGAGCACAAGAGAATAAAAAGAACAAGAAACAGGCCACAAACGGAGAACATGGGCTGACATAGGGAATCAACACGACCTGGACTTCCCCACATGGGTAGCACACACGCCCGTGGCATTCTAGTAGACTTGAACACAGCTGAAGTAATCGCACACGGGCGTGTCCCTATCGAGCCCAAGTTGAGTTCTATTTAGAAAAAGACAATTTGGAGGGCTTTTAGGCATCCTAAAGCCTATTTAAAACACCCTAGAGGAGGATTAAAGATAACGCAGAGAGTAGGAAGCAAGGAATTACTTGAAGGAAGTTGATTGTTCTATTTCGGAAGCCGGATTCAGCTCAAAGACTGAAGATCTCCCTTCAAATTCCTTCAAGGGTTTTTGGGTTTTTCTTTATGTTTTGTTATCATTCTTCTGAGCTGTTTTCTTATATAGTTATGAACTAAATCCCCTAAATACCTAAGGGGGATGAAACCTAAGACGGATCTTGTTAATATTTTCTGAACTGTATGATAAATATTTGATTTGTTCTTAATTATGATTTTAACTCTTGTTTGAATATTCTAGGATATTGATTCAAGTATTGATGTGCTTATTCGGAGGATGAATAGTCCCTGTCTAAGAGTAGATCATTCATAATTAAGCGGATTTACATGCAATCCTAGAGATAGGACGACATAAATCTGTCGGATTAGAGTCAAATCTAATAAGGGAATCCATAGATCGAGTTAATGCAAAACTAAGGGTTTTAATTAGAAAAAGATTTGAATTAATAAACCTAGGGTTAAATGTTATTAGTCTTGAATAGGGATAATAACATAACTTAGGGATTTCTACGGATCAAGTCAAGTGAATAAATCGTCTGGCTCAGAGTTAATTAACAAAAGAAGTCTAGGTGGACTCTTTCTTGGGTGTTGTCTAAAATTAATTAATTTTCCAAAAGTATTTCCCTAATTTATTTTCTGTGCATTCTTAGATTAGTTAATTAGTTAGATAAAACAACCTTCATTATTCTTAGGCTAGATAATAAAAAGAAAGTTAATACTGGTACTTTTAGTTCCTTTGGGTTCGACATCCTGTCTTGCTAAAACTATACTACTGTTCGATAGGTGCGCTTACCTTCATCGTGATAATAGTTAGTTCAAGTACGATCAATTATAAATTTTAAAACTTATCGCGAGTGACAATCAAGTTTTTGGCGCCGTTGCCGGGGAGATAAGATATTAGGAACACACAATTTTTATTACTGTAGCCATTATTTTCTTATTTTATTTAATTTTGTTTTATTTTTAGTTTTACTAAATTTTCTCTTATTTTCTTCTGACAGGTTTTCATAGTTTATGGCTAGAAGAAACCCGTCAGGACCATTACTCTTTGATAGTGAGATCGAAAGTACAGTTCGTAGAAACTGAAGAGAAATTAGGAGAAGCTTACAATACATAGAGGAAGGGCAAGAGGAAGATACTCCAACTACAACCGAGGAGATGGCTGAAAATCAGCAACATTCGCTACCCCCTGCGATTGCTGCTGACCCAGTAAATCAGAATTCTGCTCCTCGTACTATGTATGATTATGCTAAACCTACTCTAACAGGAATTGAATCGAGTATAGTTAGGCCTGCTATTGCTGCATATAATTTTGAACTGAAACCTAACACAATTCAAATGATACAATAGTTTATTCAGTTTGATGGTTTCCAGGATGAAAACCCAAGTACTCATTTAGCAAATTTACTGGAACTTTGCGGCACATTCAACATCAATGGCATTTCTGACGATGCCATTCGCCTTCGGTTATTTCCCTTTTCACTGAAGAATAAAGCTAAACAGTGGTTGAACTCATTACCACGAGGATCAATCACTACTTGGGAACAAATGACCGAAAAGTTCTTACTTAAAATACTTTCCACCTGTTAAAACAACTAAACTAAGGAATTATATTTCTTCTTTTGTGCAGATGGATTTTGAAACATTTTACGATGCATGGGAGAGATACAAGGACCTACTGCGAAGGTGTCCTCACCATGGGTTACTTCTATGCCTACAAGTTCAAACGTTTTACAATGGTGTAAACCCCTCGACAAGACAGATAATTGATGCAGCCGCTAGTGGAACCATCAACAACAAAACATCTGAAGCAGCTTACGAATTTATTGAGGAGATGTCACTGAATAACTATCAGTGGCAAGTCATGAGGACTAAGCCGACCAAAACAGCATGCGTTTATAACGTCGATGCGGTTAATATGTTATCAAATCAGGTGGAACTCTGAAATAAAAAGATTGATGGTTTACTTGGTTCTACGCAGGTACATCCAGTTATAAGGTGTGATTCAAATGGAGGAGACATACATACAGAATATCAACCCTTCAACCCTACAACCGAAGAGGAACAAGTTCACTATATGGGTAATAATAATAACTCTAGATCTCAAAATAACCCATCCAGTAATACTTATAATGTAGGCTGGAGGAAGTACCCAAATCTCTCATGGGGCGGTCAAGGAAATCAAAGGTCACAAAATCCTTCGAGTTTTTAACAACCACCTTATAAATAGGAAAAGAAACTGAACCTGGAGGAGATGCTAACAAAATTCATCTCGGTGTCAGAAACTCGTTTCTGGAATACCGAGGCAGCACTTAAAAATCAACAAGTCCAGAGGCTCGAAACTCAGATAGGCTAGCTGTCCAAATTAATTTTTGAATGACCACAAGGTAGCTTGCCAAGTAATACCCTAACCCAAAGGGAACAACTCAACGCGATTAACGTTAGAAATGAGGAAGGGTTAGTTGCATCTGAACCAGAACCAAAGCAAGAAACTGTGGAAAGTAAAGGTAAAAGTGAGGTAGGCCACAATGAGCAGAAACCGGTAAGTGTAGAATATAAACCTCGTGTGCCATACCCTAATGTGACAAGGAAAGACCGCTCAGATGAAAAATTTGGTAAATTCCTTAAACTTTTAAAGAAACTACATATTAACTTACCATTTATTGAAGCTCTTTCGCAGATGCCGAACATAATGAAGAATCAACCAGCATCGATTCAAGGGCTCGAAACTCAAATAGGACAGCTCGCTAAATTGATTTCTGAATGACCACAAGGTAGCTTGCCAAGTAACACCAAAACTAACCCAAGAGAACAATTTCATGCTATTACTGTTCAAGATGAAGAAGGGTTAAGTGAACCGAAATCAGAACCGAGGCAGAAACTTGTGGTAAGTAAAGGTAAGGATAAAGTGAACTACAGTACGCAGAAACCGATACGTAGAGAGTATACACCTCGTGTGCCATATCCCAACGCAACTAAGAAAGACCACACCAACGAACAATTTGGTAAATTTCTTAAACTCTTAAAAAAATTGCATATTAACTTACTGTTTATTGAAGCTCTTTCGCAGATGCCCAACTCAGTGAAATTTTTAAAGGAACTCGTGGCTAATAAATAAAGGTTAGATGATGCGTCGTATGTGAAATTAAACGCAGTTTGCTCAACCATTCTACAGAATAAGCTACCTAACAAGTTGAAAGATCCAGAGAGTTTTACAATTCTTTGCTTAATTGGGAATTTGAATGTTAACAATGCTCTGGCTGATTTAGGGGCAAGTGTTAATGTCATGCCTTACAAGATTGTAATACCTCGAAATTTTTACAGTAAAATATTATCAGTAATATAGTAAAATAAGGAAATAAAGTGACAAAAAGGGAAATTTTAAGTTATGTCAATATGGGGAAGTATATTATGACATATTGATTCAAGAAAGGACTAAATTGTAAAAGTGAGAAAAGTTTTGTGGCCCAAGAGTAAATACTCAAAATTTAAAGGATTAAAGTGTAAATATGAAAAGTTAAAGGACTAATAGTGCAAATATTTTAAGGGTGGAATGATCTAGAAACCAAGGAAAATTGATGAATTAGGACCAAATTGAATAGGTGAAGAATTATGAGGGACTAAATTGCAATTTTACCAAATTAAAAGATGACTCAAGGATGGAATTTCAAAAGATAATAAAGGGCAAAATGGTCAATTAGAAGAGAGAGAAATCTAGAAAGTAATGATATGTTGGTGATATTTTATGATTATTTAATTAGATATATATTATATTAATGAGATATTTTATTATTTTATTATTATTTCATTATTATTTTATTATTAACTATTTGGTATAAAAGGAAGGAAAGATGAAGAATTTTCATCATCTTTCCATGCATGCAACTAATGTTAGAAGAGAAGGAAAAGAAAGAAATTTTCTTTTCTTTACAATTTGGTCCTTCCACCAAAAATTCACAATTTTCACCTAGAAATCAAAAGAATTTCCATAGCTACTAAGAGAGAGAAATGTTAAGGAGACCATGGGGAGTTATAATATCAAGTTGGATTCAAGAAATAGAAGCTGGAGGAGAGAGAAAATCAAGTTAAAGATTGGTATCAAGAGAACAAGGTAAGTACATCAAGATTTCAATATGTTTTTAAGTTTGTTATTGTTGATAAAGCATGGAAATAATGTTATAGTAGAGTTTTGACATAAGGTTCTATGTTCTTGATATGTTAGTGAAGAGAAAATAAGAGAAAGTGATGAGAAATGGTGTAGAAAAAGAAAATGAGAGTGTTATGACATGGTAATTAATATCTTACACTAAAACAGTTTTGGATAGCAGCAGTAGTCTAAATTTGAAAAATCCTCAAAAATTGTATAAATCTAATTATAGGATGAATAAAATGTGAACTTAAATATTATTAAGTCTAGTTTCTCGTAGAAGAAACGGTGTAAGCAATGGAATTGTAAATCATGAGATATGATGAATTTTGTGAGATAAGGGCAGAATGATTTCGGGTTCCCCTGTTCTAACTTTGTAAAATCATAAAAAATTAGATAAAAATAATTATGGGCTTATATTTATATGTATAGAATCCTGAATGAGCTATTTTCAAGAGAAATAAATGGGAACATCATTCAAATCTTGTACAAGGAGATAATTAATTTTTAGTGAAGAAGGGTTGGAACTGTCAGACAGTAGAACAGGGGTGACTTTAATGAATAAACTGTACTAATTGGCTAGACCAAAAATTATGAAAATTTTATGGTAAGAATATATGTGAGTCTAGTTTCAGATAAAATTTACAGATCTTAATTTGGAGTTCTGTAACTCAAGAGATAAATAATTTAGTGACTATGACTCAAATGGACAGCTTTGAATATACATATAAGTAAATAGTGAAATTATTGATAATGTTACTTATAAGCATATTATATAAATTTAAGGAAGTGGAATGGAGAGGAGGAGGAGGAAAATATGTATGAATATTCATCTAGCATGGCTAATTTGCATGTTTTAGGCTTAGGGACTAAATTGAATAAAAGTAAAACTTTATGGGTGATTTTGTAAAAATGTCAGAAATGACTAAATTGCATGAAATAGATTATTTTATTATTTAAATTACAAAATATAATGAAATTATCAATTTAGTTCAAGATCGGGAAAAAACATGTTTTAGAGATTAAATTGAAAAGTGTTGAAATTGTGAAAAATTTTGATATTTTATAGAATTCATGGACTGTTATCGATATGTATGATAATAATAGCTGGAAATAAGGATTGAATTGTAATAATTTTATTTTCTTGACCCTAAGGATGAAATCGTCATTAATTAAAAGTTTAGGGGCAAAATGGTAATTTTGCTTGGAGCATTAATTAAATGCATTAGAATATGAAATGAATGAAAATGATGATCAAATTTATTTATAAAGATCCGGACGACACAAATACGAGACTTGATCATGGAAAAGAAAAGATATCAAAATAATGAAATCATAAACACGAACAATCAATGAGGTAAGTTTGTGTAACTTGAATTGTATTATTAAACACTTGAAATATGTGGTTATGTAATGAAAATATGATTTGAATATTCAATTTATGATAATTGATGAAATATTGGTAAATACTCGATATAACTTGAAAATAAATCCCTGTTGAATGGAAGGAAAATTCGATGGATCTCTGAAAAGGAATTGACGGTAAAAAGGATCTAGCCCGGACGGGTGATCCTAACCTGATATAGCCTCCCAAAGGATATGTGGAAAATGGATTTAGCCCGGACAGGTAATCCGAATTAGGGTCTGAATTTAGCCTGGACTTGTAATTCAGATCCAAGCTCATTAGAGTAATTGTCGTTGCAGGAGATTTAGCCTGGACTGGTAATCCCACTGTAAGGATGAGGTTCGCGGGAGTGTGCTCTCTAATATGAAATGTGTAAGACCATGGTTGAAAGATATCATGGCAACCTGATATGAAACGTGTAAGACCATGGTTGAAAGATACCATGGCAACCTGATATGAAATGTGTAAGACCATGGTTGAAAGATACCATGACAACCTGATATGAAATGTGTAAGACCATGGTTGAAAGATACCATGGCAACCTGATACGAAATGTGTAAGACCATGGTTGAAAGATACCATGGCAACGTGACATGAAATGCGTAAGACCATGGTTGAAAGATACCATGGAAACGTGACGGGGAAATGAATAAGACCATGGTTGAAAGATACCATGGAAACGTGACGGGGAAATGAATAAGACCATGGTTGAATGATACCATGGCAACATGACAGAAAATGAGTAAGACCATAGTTGAAAGACACTATGGCATCATGTAATCCCACTACACTCTCTTCCATACCAACTCTTAATAAGCTCTTCATGATTCTACAGATTTCCAAGCAAGCTGCTAGGAATATTTTACGAAATGAGGAAACAAACAGGGAATAATACAAAACGAATGTCATGTTCAACGACCCAATTTCTTCATTTAGCTAAGAACAATGGGAGCTACTACTTTCCCCAAACACTACAGCCTCAGAATCAAGCTCCACATCCATATAACAGTGGGTTTCACCTCATTCCCTCCTATGATTTTCTTTATTTTGAATAGTCTATCTTTGTACATTGAGGGCAATGTACATCTTAAGTGTGTGGGGGGGTGAACATAAACATGAAGCCTAACTTTTTGCATTATTCTCAAATCCCTGAATGTGGTCTTGTGCTTAAGTGATTTTCTCATAATATTGATAGAATGAATTCTGATTAATCTATAAATATTGTTGATATGTCATGAATTAGACCAAGGGAATTATGCATGATTATTTGATTGTAGGACCTTAAAAGAATCAAGCAAGATAAGTTGATATTTTGAGAACTAAAATTTTTAGATTATTTTCCTGAATTGAGGTATTATCTTGAATTCTCAAGTATACAAGAATGACATCAAAAACCTAAATTTTTGGTGAGATTTTTTAGCCTTTTTGAGCATATAGCTTTCTTTCTTGCTCACTTCTTTTGTGGCTTGAGTGTGTTAACATTAAACTGTTATTCTAGAACTTGCTTCGATTATACATGCGAGATCACACGTATGATTTGATATACTGAGATGATAAAGGCACTTAGGATTTAACCCACTTACTTCATAAAAAGCCTTCCCACATAATTAAACCCTTAGTGAACCCCTTTTGAGCCTACTAACCCTTTTTTTTATTGATTAACCCTCATCATTAACCCATTAACCCATTATTATTGAAATCCTCTTGCTAAATTTGACCCTTTTTATCGAGATTGAATTTAATATTGTTACCTCACTATGATCACCAATTTTTGTTACTGAATCATGGAGTATAACTTCTATATTGTAAATACTTAATTTGTTCTTAAAAAAAAAAACTAACCTCAGTATTATTATTGTAAATATTCGTTGTCATTCAGTAATTAAGTTTTTGATAGTGGGGTGATGTATTGAAATCATCTCGATTCTAACATTTGTTTCTTCAGCTTGTATCCATACCCGTAACCTAAACCCCGTTACAACCATGCAAAGACCTTTTGATTGGTGTATCATATCGTTTACAAGTGGTGGAGATTTGATTTTCATGCAAGCCTATAGTGATAACATCTCATGTTAGACAATCGAGTGCTTAATTTTGAACCTTATACACTTTAAGTGATTTGAGTGAATCCTTAGTGAGGATGTCATCTCTTGTATTACCTATAATTTTATTATCAAAATATTTGATTTAGATTGTTTGAGGTTTTTAATGCCCCTATGGTTGAATTCTCACTGTATGATTCTCCGTGGAATAATTTGTAACATTATCGGTAATTATTATGTGATTGAAAGGAATGAATTCTATCAGTAAATGAGAGTTTTGCTTGAGGAAAAATAAATGCTTAAGTATGGGGGTATTTGATAAACGCCAAATTATACATATTGTTACCCCAAATACTTAGCATATTTATGGATATCTACTATTAGATTTGTGGATTTTGGTGCTCTTAATCCGTTATTTCATGTTTTGTACTCAAGAGAGCACCAAGAGTCAAAAGGAGCAAAAAAGAGCTTAAAAGAGACAAAAAAGACCAAATCAAGAAGATCACACGGCTTAAGCCTTGCCACACGAGCTGCTCACACGCCCGTGTCTGTCGAGGGTGTCGTCCAAGGATTTCACGATTCACACGGTCTGGCCATTAACCTATACGGCCGTGTGAAATTTAAAAGAACGAACACGGCCTGGCAAACACGTTACACGGCCGTGGCATACAGGCGTGTCCCTTTTTCAAACAGTTGTATTTTACACGGAAAAAGGATACTTAGGGAAGAAGAAAGCTAATTCAAAGCCTATATAAACACCCTAAGTATGACCTACTAGAGGAGGCTCTTCGAGGGGGGCGAGAACTTTTCTGAAGCATAGAACCACAAGCCATGAATTACTTGAAGGAAGCCAGACGATCCATCCCAAAAACCGGAGCTACTCCAAGACTGAAGATCTCTATCAGAATCCCTTCAGGAGTTTTAGAGTTTTCTTCTTGTTTTTTTATTTTTATACTTTTGAGATGTACTCTTATTTCATTATGAACTAAACCCCTTAGATACCTAAGGGGGATGAAACCTATGATGAATCTTGTTATTATTATCTGAACTATATGATAAATACTTGATTTGTTCTTAATTATGTGTTTCTAATACTGAGTTAATATTCCGGGTATTGACTCATGATTTAATGTGCTTATGCAGAGGATGAATAGACCTTGCCTAAGAGTAGATTTGGCATAATTAAGCGGAATTGATCGAATGCCTGGAGATAGGGTTACAAGATTTTGCCAGATTAGGGTGAAACCTAATATGTGAGTCCATAGATCGATTTATTGCTTCCCTAGGGGTTTTAATTAGAAAGAGATTTCAATTAATTCAATTAATTATAAAGAGATTTTAATTAGAAAATACTCGAGGACAGCCATCGAAATCAGCTCCGAAACAGGATCTACTTCAAGACTGAAGATCTCCATTCAATTTTCTCAGAAGTTCTTTAGGTTTTTTTATGTTTTGTTTTTTTTCCCAATTTTGAGATATTTTCCATTATTATGAACTAAAATCCCTGAATACCTAAGGGAGATTGATGGTCGCTAAACTAACTAAAAATTTGACTAAAGCAAGCGCACCTATCGAACAGTAGTATAGTTGTGGTGAAACCAGAAATATTGTGTCCACGAGGACTAAAAGTACTAGTAATTACTAACTTTTTATTATCTAGCCAAAGAATTAAAGGGTGTTTTTAAACTAAAACTAATTATCTAATTATCTAGGATTACGACAGAGATGAAAGTTGGAAAATACTTCAGAAAAACCATTGGAGAAGACAATACCCAAGAAAGAATCCACCTAGACTTCACTTATTACCTTTGACTTAGACGATTTATTCACTTGACTTATTCCGTGGGAATCCCTGATTTTTGTTAATATCCCTTTCGAGACTAGAAACAACTGACTCTAGGTTGATTAATTGAAATATCTTTCTAATTAAAACCCTTATTGTCACATTAACTCGATCTATGGATTCCCTTATTAGATTTAACTCTAATCCGGCAGATTTATGTCATCCTATCTCTAGGATTGCATGCAACTCCACTTAATTATGAACGATCTACTCTTAAACAAGGACTTTTCCTCAACTGAATAAGCTCATCAAAAACCTGAATTAATATCCTGGAATATTAAAACATGGGTTAAACTCACAATTAAGAATAAAAACAAGTATTTATCATATAAATCAAAGAGTAATAAGATTCGTCCTAGGTTTCATCTCCCTTAGGTATTTAAGGAGTTTGGTTCATAATTATGGAAAACATCTCAAAAATTGGAAAATAACAAAACATAAAGAAACCCAAAGAACTTCTAGGAAATTGGATGGAAATCTTCAGTGTTGATGTAGATCCTCTTCCTGAGCTAATTCCGATGGCTATCCTTCAGTGTTTTCTGCCTTCTGCTCTGTGTCCCCCCTCTAATCCTCTTCTAGGGTGTTTATATAGGCTTTAGAATGCTTCCAAACCCTCAAAAGTGCCATTCTTCTAGTAAAATTAGACTTGAGCTCGACAGGGACACAGCCGTGTGCCATGCCCGTGTGAAGGTGCTCAGGCTGTGTGCAATTCTGACTTGGATTAATGTCGACACGGCCATGACACACGGGTGTGTGGATTACACGTGTGGATATGCCTAGGCTGTGTAAAACACTGATTTAGGCCCAATTTGTTTGTTTTTGGCCCGTCTCTCGCTCTTTTTACTCTCCTAAGCTCACCTAAGTGTAAAACATGAATTTAAAGAATTAGAAGCATCGAATTCAATAAAATCAAGGAAAAATCTTCCAATAATATGCCAAACATGGGGTAAAAATATGTATATATTACGGTTTATCAAATATCCCCACACTTAAGCATTTGCTTGTCCTCAAGCAAAATCCTTAACTCACAACTAAAATAAACCCTTCTCAACTTATAATTTTCATCAATAGTGTTCGAAATAATTCACAAGTAATCATTCATTAAGTGTAACACCCCAAACTCGGCCTAAACGTTATGGCTGAACCTGGCGTGCTACATCAAAGTTTAAAAATCCATGTTTCGTTTTATTGTCTAAAAACCGACTGTTGTTCAGCTAACCAGAGTGAATGGAAGCTACGCACCAGGTAGGTATCTGAAATAGAGGACGTGAGCCATGAAGGCTGCTTAAGTACCAAGCTCTTGATTGGATCCAATCCTAGACATGCCCACCACCATTGCCACACTTTGGTAAATGAGTAGAAATTCATTTAAGTAGTTATCTTTGTTATTCTAATTTTGTGTGTCGTGGTGTTCTTTTGAAAACAAGTATCATTTTGGAAACGCGTCCTAAGTCTAGCCCAATTATTATCAACCAATTTAAATAAAATAATCCCAGAAAAGAAAGAAAATAAAGTTAAAGTGGCCTTATTACAACCCAATAATAAATAAAGCAAACTTAATGAAAACCAAACACTTATTCAAAAGCCCAAAAGCGATCACCGTGGCCACTCTGAATCCCTTCCAGCTCCAAGTCACCATATCAAGGCTCACCTGCAAGGTTAAGAAAGGAGGGTGAGTTTGGAAACTCAGTGTGCAACAAGCCCCTTTCAGAGCCCAAAACAATATCAGCCTGCTGGGCCTAAGCCCAAATTCAATCTCAACATATACTGGGCCGAAGCCTTTTCATATTTCATATTTCATAACACTAGGCTAAAGCCTTTACTGTAAATGGTATGGCCCGTAGGCCCATTTCAATATCACGTGTAATGTCAATGAAAGAATGAGTGCAAGCCCATTTGGGGAGACTACTCGACCCACCATCCGCTACTCTCTACCCGTACCAATCAAGCTCTCCACGTGGGGAATAACTCAACCCACCCATCCATAACTCTCCACTGGCAGCATAGTTGCTTTATCATATAGCTGGAGGCCCAGCCTCTTTTAATAACTTGGGCAAAAGCCCTTCCGGTGAACTGGGGCGTAAGCCCTTTTTAATAAACTAGGGTATAAGCACTTTTCAATAAACTAGGGCATAAGCCCTTTTCAATAAACTAGGGCAGAAGCCCTTTTCAATATACTGGGGCATAAGCCCTTTTGCACTTCCTCCATCCATATAAAAACCCAACCCAATGCATTTATGAATACATCATGTGCATTTCATACATATCATGTGCATATCATATCAATCATGTATATCATATCCCACGTATCAAATTTATAATTAAACCCTAGGGGTATAATGGTCATTTTTACTTAGGGGCAAAAAAGTCATTTTCATATGATAAAGGTAATTTCATAATTTTACCAAATATTAGGGTTTTCCATGTTCATTAACAGTTACTAACAATTCATATGTTTTAAACAGCGATTCTGGCCCATTTTTAGCAAAACCGAGTTATTGGGCCAAGAACCCCTAATGGGCCTTACTTAGCCGATTTTGTCATCTAGGCCCATTTAGCCTATATTCTATAATGTTGTTACTGATCTTAATGCACAATTTAACAGGTTTTCATTTCCTACTAATTTTACCCAAATGGGCCCGAAAGCCCATTGGGCCCAATTTCTGCCCCTCGAGGCCCAACTTACCGTAATGCCAAAAATCATGCTCTTACCTGTTCCAATCGCCCAACTTAGCGAATTTAACTAACCAATGAGTGTTCGCTTGCTCATAAGTCCTCGAAATGCCAGAATTTTGGCATTTCGGCTTTTCGACATATATCGTTTTAAGCTATGAAAAAGGGTTCGTTACACACCTGTTTTGCGATATTCCTCGACGAGATCTCCTACACGATTTCTCCTATAATCAACCGTTAATAGATCAGCTCACAATAACTGAACCAAATCGAGAACCATCTAATATCAACACTTACACATTCGGCCACCCTCTATAATGGCCTTAGGAACCTTACCTTTGCCGAAATTGATGACTAGCTCTAGCCACTCCGATGATCCAAACTAATCCAAGTCGACCCTACACCTTGCTGCTCCTCCACTAAACAAACCATAAAAAGATTAAAAGAAAAACCCATAGCCACATTCGGCCATCTCCTAAACTATAGGGGTTTCGGCTTTTGTCAACAGTTACTATAGGAATCATTTAGAGTTCGAGCACTTACCACAGTATTTTTCCTCTTGAATCCGTTTATGCCTAGAAGATAAGGGAATTGACCACCAACAAGTGAAAAGAAAAAGAGGGTTGCTGGTCAACAAAGAATCGGCACCACTTAGCTTCATAGATTTCGGCTTTTGCGGTATTTACATGTATGGAGGTAAGGGAAAGAAACAACAGATGAATGGAGAGAAGTAGTGGGTTGGTTTGGAAGGAGGAAAAGCAAGAAAAGATGAGAGGAGAGACGGTAGATTCAGCTGAAAAATAAAAAGGAGAGAAAAGACCAAACCAAAGGAAGAAAACGGCACCACCTAGACCTTAATGCCAAAAAATCCCCAACTAAAACCCCTCTGCCGAAATCCCCTCTCTAATCCCCATTATTCGGCCAACTCTATCACCATCTCAAATCCCTAAAATCTCTCCCCTTATCCCTCCTTCATCCGTGCATTTGACTGATTCAAACTCTTCCCCCAAAGAGTTCCATTCGGTTACAACTCTTGCATGCTCAAAGCATTAAAATTAGCACCATATTTGCCATCACAGGGAATCGATCCCAGGTCTTCCCCCAACCACTTACACGCCACCCTTATAGCTCCCTAGTGGCGTCACTTAGCCACTTTACTAGAGACTCTTTTGTGATACAATTTACCCACAATTATTAATAAGTCTACCTATCCAAAGTCTCTAACTTCTCAAGTCCAAAATTCACAAATTCTACCGGGTTTTGGCCAACACATGGGCCTTCCATAAGCCCATTTACCTACTCAAATTATGAATTTCACAACCAAATACCAAATTTTAAAAACTTTACCGAAATATCGAGAACCGCGAATAAACCCAAAAATCAGGATGATACAACTCTACCCTCCTTAAAGAAATTTCGGCCTCGAAATTTACCTGTTCCAAATAGTTGAGGGTACTGCTGACGCATCGTCTCTTCGGTCTCCCAAGTAGCTTCTTCCTTGCCATGGTTCCTCCAAAGTACCTTCACTAATGGAACTGACTTCCTTCTCAACACCTTGACGTCGCGATCAAGTATTTGCACAGGTTCCTCTTCGAAAGTCAAATCCGACTGTACTTCGATTTTCGCAACTGGTACGATATGAGTTGGGTCAGAATGATATCGCCTTAGCATGGACACATGAAAAACGTCGTGAATATGATCCAGCTCTGGAGGTAACTCTAGCTGATAAGCCACCGGCCCTATCCGCTTAATAATTCGATAAGGCCCAATAAACCGTGGGCTCAATTTACCCTTCTTACCAAATCTCAATATCTTCTTCCAAGGCGAAACTTTCAAAAAGACCATGTCCCCTACAACATATTCAATATCCTTACGTTTCAGATCGGCATAAGACTTTTGTCAATCCGCTTCCTCCTTTAACCGATTCCTGATCACCTTAATCTTGTCTTCAGTATCTGTTACCAAATCTGGCCCAAGTACTTGCCTTTCCCCCAATTCTGCCCAACAAGTAGGCGAACGACACCTTCGCCCATATAGTGCCCCATAAGGAGCCATCTGAATACTTGCTTGGTAACTGTTGTTATACGCGAACTCCGCCAATGGCAAATAGTCCTCCCAGCTGCCCTTAAACTCAATAACACAACCTCTCAACATGTCTTCTAAAATCTGAATGACCCTCTCTGACTGCCCATCCGACTGAGGGTGAAAAGCCGTGCTGAAATCCAATCGCGTTCCCAATGCCTCATGCAACTTCTGCCAAAATCGAGATGTAAACCTTGGGTCTCGGTCAAAAATTATCGATACTGGCACTCTATGCAACCGCACTATCTCTGCCACATACAACTTGGCCAGCTTCTGAAGTGAGTAATCGGTTCGGACAGGTATGAAATGGGCAGATTTCGTGAGCCTATCCACAATTACCCAAACCGAATCCTTCTTAGAGGGTGTCAAAGGCAACCCACTTACAAAATCCATAGTTACCCTTTCCCACTTCCAAAGTGGTATCCTTACTGGCTGTAACAATCATGAAGGCAGTCGATGCTCGGCCTTCACTTGTTGACATGTCAAACATCTCCCAACAAATTCGGTCACTTCTCGCTTAAGCCCAGGCTACCAATATAGCTCTCGCAAGTCTCGATACAACTTACTCCCTCCTGGATGCATAGCACAAGGTCTATTATGTGCCTCTTTCAAAATCATCAATCTCAAGTCGGAGTCCTCCGACATACAAATTCTTCCTCGAAAACAAAGAACTCCCTCGCTATTTAACCCAAAGTCTGGATTCTCCCCCTTCTCCATTTGCTGAAACCGAGAAACCAACGACTCATCTTCCAACTGTTGCTTATTAATCTGTTCTACCCAAGTCGGTCTCACTTGTAACTCTGCCAATAAGCTTTCATCGTCATACAAACTTAGACGAGCAAACATTTTCTTCAACTCTGCCACAACCCTTTAGCTTAATGCATTAGCCACGACATTTGCCTTACCTGGATGGTACTCAATCGAACAGTCATAGTCTTTTAACAACTCTATCCACCTTCGCTGTATAAGACTCAGCTCCTTTTGAGTCAGCAAGTACTTAAGACTCTTGTGATCTGTATAGATGATGCATTTCTCCCTATACAAGTAATGCCTTCATATCTTAAGCGCGAAAATCACCACTGCCAACTCCAAGTCGTGCGTAGGATAGTTCATCTCGTGAGGCTTAAGCTGTCGTAAAGCATAAGCGACCACCTTACCCTCTTGCATCAACACGCAGCCCAAACCTATATGTGACGTGTCATTTAAATAAAGATGAAATCCTTACGGACTCTTTGAATCAACACCGCGCTTCACAAAACCTTCTTCACTTCTCAAAAGCCTCTTTGCGCCTATTCGTCCACACAAAAGGTGCTCCCTTCCTTATAAGTTTCGTTAACGGTGTTGCCAACACAGAAAATCCTTCCACAAATCTCTGATAATAACCTGCCAACCTCAGAAAAATTCAGATTCCTATTACCGACTTCGGTGGCTTCCATTCCAGAATTGCCTCAATCTTTCGAAGGTCCACATTAATCCCCTCAGCAGACACAACATGCCCCAAGAAAGTGACTTCCCTCAGCCAAAACTCGCACTTACTAAACTTTGCATAAAGTTGCTTTTCCCTTAGTACTTGCAGCACAACACAAAAATACTCATCATGCTTCTCTTCCGTTTCTAAATACACCAAGATATCGTCAATAAAAATGACTACGAACCGATCCAAGTATGGCTGAAACACCCGATTCATTAAATCCATGAATGCTGCCGGTGCATTAGTCAAACCAAAAGGCATTACCAGAAACTCGTAACGACCATATCGAGTCCTGGATGCCGTCTTATAAATCTCCACCTCTTTAACTCTCAACTGATGACATCCTGACCGAAGGTCGATCTTAGAAAATATCGTGGCTCCTTTTAATTGGTCGAACAGATCGTCGATTCTTGGTAATGGATACTTGTTTTTGATCGTCAGTTTATTCAACTGCCGATAGTCAATACACATTCGCATAGTCCCATCTTTCTTCTTTACGAACAATACTGGTGCGCCACACGAGAAAACACTTGGTCTTATAAACCCTCTATCCAACAGTTCCTGAATCTGAGTTTTTAATTCTACCAACTCCTTTGGTGCCATCCTATAAGGCGCAATGGATACAGGAGCTGTTCCAGGTAACAAGTCGATTCCAAACTCGAATTCTCTGCTCGGGGGTAATCCAGAAAGTTCCTCTGGGAATACATCTTAAAATTTCTTAATGGTCCTAACCGACTCTACCATTATCTCCTCAAGTTCAGCTTGACTTACAAAAGCCAAGTACGCCTCACAACCTTTTCGAATCAACTTCTCGGCTCTTAAAGCCGAAACAACATTGGACAAATAATTCCTTCGTTCCCCTATGACCATTATCTCCTCATCTTCGACAGTTCTTAGTACCATTCTCTTTGCAGCATAATCCAACGTCGCCTTATGCTTAGTTAGCCAGTCCATTCCCAAGATAAGATCAAAATCCCTAAATGGCAACTCCATCAAATCTCCTTTAAAAATATTATCTTGTGCCTCCAAAGGCACCACCCTAAAAAGTTTATCTACCTTGACCGAGTGTCCTAATGGGCTTATCACCAATACCCCACTCACAGTCTCCTCAGGAAGCACACCCAATGCCCCAGATACATCACAAGCAACATACGAGTGAGTGGAACCCACATCAATCAAAGCAGTGTAAGGCGTGCTATGAATGAAGAACGTACCGGTTATAACATCAGGAGAGTCACCTTCTTCACGATGTCGTGCAGCATAAACCAACACCGGCTGTCGAGCTTCAGCATGTCCAGTACCCCTGCCAGGTGCCCTACATCCTCGTCCATTTTCGTTGCCACCTCTACCTTGCCCACGACCTCTCTGTGGTGGTGGTCCTCCTCGCTGTGGTTGGACATCCCTTTGTTCTACAGCTAGTTCCTGAGCTGTTCTCCAAGGGCACTCTCTGAACTTATGCTCCTTGGACCCACATCGAAAACATGCTCCAGTTCGTTTCAGCACTCCCCATATGCACCTTACCACAGTCCCTGCAAGCCTGCGGTCTAAAAGTATTTACTGAAACTGCTCGAACCGGTTCCTCCATCCTTGCTCTTTTAACATTTCGATTCGTAGCACTTGAGGGTCTAAAATCCCTCTTAAATCTGGGTCGATCCTTTTCACGATTCTGCCGCTCAGTCCGCTTTACCTCTTCAGCAATCTTAGCCTTCTCTACCAATACAGCAAAACCACGCTCCCTCTATGGAGCTATCAATATCCTAAGCTCATCGCGGAGGCCATCCTTAAATTGAACACTGCGCTCATACTCAGTTGCAACTATCCCGCTGGCATATCGACTCAGCCTCAAGGATTCTGCCTCATACTCCGCGACAGTCTTATTACCTTGAGTCAGATTCAAAAATTCC
This sequence comes from Gossypium anomalum, assembly GCA_025698475.1. Classification (NCBI taxonomy): domain Eukaryota; kingdom Viridiplantae; phylum Streptophyta; class Magnoliopsida; order Malvales; family Malvaceae; genus Gossypium; species Gossypium anomalum. The sequence continues at coordinate 90,403,380 of CM046968.1, forward strand.
TTCCGACGAGCATCCACGTAATTAGCTCTAACATACCTCTCCTTAAAAGCAGTTTTGAACGACTCCCAAGTTACTCGCTCAATTGGGGTACTCTCTCTTACGGTGATCCACCATCGGTATGCCTCGTCACGTAGCAGCGACACAACCCCCTTCAGCTTTTGCTCCAGAGAGCAATCTAGATCATCCATAATCCGCTCCGTTGCCTCTAGCCAATATTCAGCCACATTTGGGGCTACTCCAGATACGCCCCTAAAAACTTCTACTCTGTTGGCCCGGAGTCGCTCCGATATGGATCCCCTATTCACCGTCCCAGTGCTAGCTCCAACAACTCTTTCTAAAACCTTTAACATGGCTTGGGACAAAGCATCATCCCCCGCAGCCTGATCATAAGACCCAGTCTCTGTTGCCTGTGGCACGGATGCCTCCTCAGCTGGCCTATGCCCTGAGGATGAAGATTCAGCTTGCACCTTTCCGCGACCACGTCCGCGGCCTCGTCCACAAGTTCCTCTTGTACTCATATCAACTTATCTGATTACGAATTTTATGATATTAGTATAATGTTCAATTGTTTATTATGATATGTCTTATGGAAACAATTCAAAGATTGTTTTCGCATCGTCGTAGCCTAGCTACAGTTTCATTCCTACTGTTTTACAGTTCTACCATATCTAAAGTATCATAGTAGGGTCTCAGTTCTATTTATAGCATCATATCATTATCACCTAACGTAAAGAAAATATACTTACAGGCTTGGTGCAGGGGATTCAGTGCGCCACTTCTTTCTCCAATCTATTTAAAACTCAAAAACCTAATATTTGATCCTAGAAAATAGGAATTTTAAAAAAAAATCATTTGAAAATGCCCTTATATTGAAACCCCGTTAAAAACTAGAAAAACTTGAACCATTTGAACATGTATATTTTGTAAATCATTTTTGAAAAGACCTTCCCAACACTATTTCCAAAAGAAACCCTTCTTAGGCCTAAGTTTTCAAAAAATTTCTGGACCCGATCCACAGCCGAGTTGTTGCAATCGGGCTTTGATACCACTAAATGTAACACCCCAAACTCGGCCTATACGTTATGGCCGAATCTAATGTACTATGTCGAAGTTTAAAAATTCATGTTTCGTTTTATTATCTAAAAATCGACTATTGTTGAGCTCACCAGAGTGAATGGAAGCTACGCACCAGGTAGGTATCCGAAACAGAGGAGGTGAGCCATGAAGGCTGCTTAAGTACCAAGCTCTTGATTGGATCCAATCCTAGACATGCCCACCACCATTGCCACACTTTGGTAAACGAGTAGAAATTCATTTAAGTAGTTATCTTTGTTATTCCAATTTTTTGTGTCGTGGTGTTATTTTGAAACAAGTATCATTTTGGAAACGCGTCCTAAGTCTAGCCTAATTATTATCAACTAATTTAAATAAAATAATCCTAGAAAAGAAAGAAAATAAAGTTAAAGTGGCCTTATTACAACCTAATAATAAATAAAGCAAACTTAATGAAAACCAAGCACTTATTCAAAAGCCCAAAAGTGATCACCGTGGCCACTCTGAATCCCTTCCGGCTCCAAGTCACCATATCAAGGCTCAGCTGCAAGTTTAAGAAAAGGGGGTGAGTTTGGAAACTCAGTGTGCAACAAGCCCCTTTCAGAGCCCAAAACAATATCAGCCTGCTGGGCCTAAGCCCAAATTCAATCTCAACATATACTGGGCCGAAGCCTTTTCATATTTCATAACACTAGGCTGAAGCCTTTACTGTAAACGGTATGGCCCGTAGGCCCATTTCAATATCACGTGTAATGTCAATGAAAGAATGAGTGCAAGCCCATTTGGGGAGACTACTCGACCCACCATCCACTACTCTCCACCCGTACCAACCAAGCTCTCCATGTGGGGAATAACTCAACCCACCTATCCATAACTCTCCACTGGCAGCATAGCTGCTTTATCATATAAATGGAGGCCTAGCCTCTTTTAATAACTGGGGCAAAAGCCCTTTCGGTGAACTGGGGCGTAAGCCCTTTTCAATAAACTGGGGCATAAGCCCTTTTCAATAAACTGGGGCAGAGGCCCTTTGTAATACCCCCTACTCGTACTCATTGTCGGAATAGGATACGAGGCATTACCGGAGTTTACGAATTAAAATTTTATTTTCATACAGATATCTAACCTTCCTGCAATATTAAATCGAGACCAATCCACATCAACCAATCCAATTCATCATATTTTCAAGATAGATTCATACATTTTTATAAGATAACCTCATCACATAACAAAACCAAGATTTGTTAGCCATACCATTGGCTAACCTTACATTCATTTCACAGAATCATTTACTCTATTAGATTATACATGCCATTGATTCCCAAAATAAAGTTTCTTTATATACCGAAATCCTGAGATTGATAGTGTGATGTGTCTCTGACCAAATCCGACCTCCGAGCTCTTAACACTACAAAACAGGGGAAAAGGAAACTGGGTAAGCACTTTGTGCTTAGTAAGCTCATGTAACAAGAATTATACTTACCTAATATTTTCAGTACAATACAATAAACATTACATATATCCATTCAATGCATCATTACCCTAACATGCACAAACTCAACATTCAAGTTAGTACAATAATTTCCATGTATCAATAATATATATCATGATTGATGAGCTCATCATTACTATGATTTCCATTCCCTTGTTATTTTTCCATATTTATCCAGTTGAATTACTCGAAATTTCGATAGATTTTTCAGAGGTACACTTTTAGTGTACAAATCCGGGTCCGTCAATTCATTTCATGTGCGCACATTTCCATTTCAGAGAGCACACTCCCGCGAACCTCAACCTTGCAAATGGATTACGGTCGAGCTAAATCACTGCGCAACGACAATTACTCTAATGAGCTTGGATCTCGAATTACAGTCAGGCTAAATTGAACCTAATTCAGATTACCTGTCCCAAGCTAAATCCATTTTCCACATATTCTTCTGAGGGCTATATCAGATAGGATCACCCGTCCGGCTAGATCCTTTTTACCGTCAATTCCTTTTCAGAGATCCATCGAATTTTCCTTTCATTCAACCGGGATTTCTTCCCCTTTATATCAAATATATCAATGTTTCATCAATTTTCATACAATGAACATTCAAATCATATTCACATCAATAACATACATTTCAAGTATTTAAGAATATAATTCAAGTTACATGAACTTACCTTGATACTCGTTTGTATATAAAAATCTACTAATCCCGAACTTTTTCCTTTCCTCGATCAAGCTTCATATTTGAATCTTCTGGACCTAAATAAATAAATTTAATTATCAATTTAATACATTTCATGTTCATATGCAACATTCTCTATAATTTAACTATTATTTATAGTTCATTCAAAGCTGTCTACTTGAGTCATAGTCACTAAATTATTTATAACTTGAGCTACGGAACTCCAAATTAAAATCCGTTAATTTTCCCTGAAATTAGACTCTTATATCTTCTTACTATGAAATTTTCAGAATTTTTTTATTTATCCAATAAGTACAGTTCTGACTCTTCTTCACTAAAAACTAATTATCTCCTTGTACAGAATTCAAATGATGTTCTAGTTTTTTTTATTAAAACTAGACTCATTCAGGATTCTATACATATAAATTTAAACCCCTAATTATTTTTCTTCATTTTTTTATGATTTTTCAAAGTCAGAACAGGGGAACCCAAATTCATTCTGACCTTGTCTCACAAAATTTATTATATCTCAAAATTTAAAAATCCATTGCTTACACTATTTCTTCTATGAGAAACTAGACTCAATAAGCTTTAATTCCATATTTTTTTCATCTTCTAATTCGATTTATACAATTCATGGTGATTTTTCAAAGTTAGTCTACTGCTGCTGTCCAAACTGTTTTAGTGCAAGCAGTTTATTACTATTTTTCCCTAAACTTTTAATAAATGATAATTTCGTCCCTACTCAATTAGCCTCTCAATTGAGCTTATTTTTTCCAATTAGCACATTATTATATCACCTTAAACTAGTTTACAACCTTTAGGAATCAGAATTTCAGAAATATACTTTAATTCCAAACATTTTAACAATTAGGTCCTAAAAATCAATTTCCATTGAAATTACCTAATAAAATCATATCATAAACAATTTAAAGCTTTAATTTCATTCTATTTCATCATAAAATTACATAACTCAACCATAGTGACTTTCAATTTCATCCATGAAATCAAAAACTAATGAATTTAATAGTAGGACCTAGTTGCAAAAGTCTTAGAAACATAAAAATTACAAGAAAAAGGCAAGGATTAACTCACTTGGTGCAAAAATTATGAAATACCAGCTTAGAGAACCCTCCTATGGCATTTTTAGCTGCTGGAATTGAAGAGAAATGAAGAGAAATCTAGATATTTCCTATTTAGTCCTAGTTTTATTTAGTTAATCTTGTAATATTCCAATTTTGCCCTTAATTTGTCAATTTACCTGCTGATTTCATGCCCTTGCCGTCCAGCCTAAATAAATTTTGGGTCTATTTGCCTTTTAACTCCTCTCTCATTAGACACTTAAGCTATTTAATCATCCTACCCACTTTTACACCTTTTACAATTTAGTCCTTTTCATTTAATTAACTATCCAAACATTAAAATTTCCTAACGAAATTTTAATACCACATTACTACCATTTCATAAATATTTATAAAATTATTTTTGACTCAGTTTTACGAGATAGATGTCTCGATAACTTATTTTTACCTAATTTCTTCAATAATTTCTTTTTCTAACTAACCACTAAATCGATAAAATTTTTCTATCAATATTTTCATACGATTTTTCTATCATATAAATATTCATGCAAAAATATTGAAATAAATTTCTCTTTAGATCAGATTTGTGGTTACGAAACCACTATTCCGATAACCTTGAATTTAGGCCATTACACCCTTTTCAATAAACTGGGGCAGAAGCCCTTTTCAATATACTGGGGCATAAGCCCTTTTGCACTTCCTCCATCCATATAAAAACCCAACCCAATGCATTTATGAATACATCATGTGCATTTCATACATATCATGTGCATATCATACATATCATGTGCATATCATATCAATCATGTATACCATATCCCACGTATCAAATTTATAATTAAACCCTAGGAGTATAATGGTCATTTTTACCTAGGGGCAAAACAATTATTTTCATATGATAAAGGTAATTTTATAATTTTACCAAATATTAGGGTTTTCCATGTTCATTAACAGTTACTAACAATTCATATGTTTTAAACAGCGATTCTGGCCCATTTTTAGCAAAACTGAGTTATTGGGCCAAGAACCCCTAATGGACCCTACTTAGCCGATTTTGTCATCTAGGCCTATTTAGCCTATATTCTATAATGTTTTTACCGGTCTTAATGCGCAATTTAACAGGTTTTCATTTCCTACCAATTTTACCCAAATGGGCCTGAAAGCCCATTGGGCCCAATTTCTGCCCCTCGAGGCCCAACTTACCGTAATGCCAAAAATCATGCTCTTACCTGTTCCAACGATCCCGATCATCAACTTAGCGAATTTAACTAACCAATGAGCGTTCGTTTGCTCACAAGTCCTCGAAATGCCAGAATTTCGGCATTTCGGCATTTCGGCATATATCGTTTTAAGCTATGAAAAAGGGTTCGTTACACACCTGTTTTGCGATATTCCTTGACGAGATCTCCTACACGATTTCTCCTATAATCAACCGTTAATAGATCAGCTCACAATAACTGAACCAAATCGAGAACCATCTAATATCAACACTTACACATTCGGCCACCCTCCATAATGGCCTTAGGAACCTTACCTTTACCGAAATTGATGACTAGCTCTAGCCACTCCGATGATCCAAACTAACCCAAGTTGACCCTACGCCTTGCTGCTCCTCCACTAAACAAACCATAAAAAGATTAAAAGAAAAACCCAATAGAGCCTATACCCACATTCAGCCATCTCCTAAATTATAGGGGTTTCGGCTTTTGTCAACAGTTACTATAGGAATCATTTAGAGTTCAAGCACTTACCACAGTCTTTTTCCTCTTGAATCCATTTATGCCTAGAAGATAAGGGAATTGACCACCAACAAGTGAAAAGAAAAAGAGGGTTGCTGGTCAACAAAGAATCGGCACCACCTAGCTTCACAGATTTTGGCTTTTACGGTATTTCGTCAGAAGTGGAGGTAAGGGAAAGAAACAACAGATGAATGGAGAGAAGTAGTGGGCTGGTTTGGAAGGAGGAAAAGGAAGAAAAGATGAGAGGAGAGATGGTAGATTCGTCTGAAAAAGAAAAAGGAGAGAAAAGACCAAACCAAAGGAAGAAAACGGCACCACCTAGACCCTAATGCCAAAAAATCCCCAACTAAAACCCCTCTGCCGAAATCCCCTCTCTAATCCCCATTATTTGGCCAACTCTATCACCATCTCAAATCCCTAAAATCTCTCCCCTTATCCCTCCTTCATCCATGCATTTGACTGATTCAAACGCTTCCCCCAAAGAGTTCCATTCGGCTACAACTCTTGCATGCTTAAAGCATAAAAATTAGCACCATATTTGCCATCACAGGGAATCGATCCCAGGTCTTCCCCCAACCACTTACACGCCACCCTTATAGCTCCTTAGTGGCGTCACTTAGCCACTTTACTAGAGACTCTTTTGTGATACAATTTACCCATAATTATTAATAAGTCCATCTATCCAAAGTCCCTAACTTCTCAAGTCCAAAATTCAAAAATTCTACCGGGTTTTGGCCAACACATTGGCCTTCCATAAGCCCATTTACCTACTCAAATTATGAATTTCACAACCAAATACCAAAATTTAAAAACTTTACTGAAATATCGAGAACCGCGAATAAACCCGAAAATCAGGATGTTACATTAAGAGCTTAACTAAAGGAACATTAAAGTTTCAAACAATCCAAATTGAACATTTCAATCATAAAATCATAGGTATCTCCCTTAATCTAAGTAATCACCTTTATTTCCAAATTGACAAGGTTGACATCCTCACTAATGATTCGCTCAAATCACTCAAAGTGTTTAAGGTTCAACAATTAAGCATTCAATAGTCAAACATGAAAAGTTATTATCATAGGCTTGCATGAAAATCAAATCTCCACCACTATAATGAGATGATACACAAATCAAAATGTCTTTACAGGGTTGTAATGAGGCTTGGGTTAAAGGTGTGGATAAAGGCTGAAAAAGAGGATTAGAATCGAGATTAATTTAATGAATTACCAAACTAAAAACAAAGCTAATCACTGAATTACAAACAGTGCCAGAATTAACACTAACCAAAACTAATGAATTGAGCTTTTCTTTCAATATAATGATTTTAACTTATCCAAGCTCTTTAGAATAATACGTAACTGAATGAATATAAATGTACAGGTTTTTTTTTAAGAATAAGAATAATAATGGAAGGTACATAATAAAAAATAATTCAGCAACTGGAAAATACGATAATAAATAGGTAAATAATCAAATTAAATCTCGATAAAAAGGGAGTCAATAAAAAGGTAAAAATTCTTAATGAATCAAAAAGGGTTAACTTGTGAGTTAATATTAAGGGAAAAATAAAAAAGTAATAGTTAAGGCTCAAAGGGGTTTACTAGGGGTCAATTATGTGGGTAGGCTTTTTATGGGGTAAATGGGTTAAAACTTAAGTGCTTTTATCATTTTAGTATATCAAATCAGAGGTGTGGTCTTGACATGTATAATCAATGCAAGTTCTAGAATAACAAATTAATGTTGACACACTCATAAAAACAATCAGTGAGCAAGAAAGATATATGCTCTAAAAGGCTCAAAATCTCACGAAAATTATGGGTATTTGATGTCAATCCTGTGAATTCAAAACTTCAAGATAATACCTCAAATCAGGGAGACAACCTAGCAATTTTAATTCTCAAAAGCCAACTTATCATGTTTGATTTTCTAGTGTCTTAAAGTTTAAACAATCAATGCACAGTTACCTATGATTTAATTCAAAACATATCAATAGAAATCATAAGTCAATCAAGATTCATTCTAATAGTAATATGAGCAAATTATTTAAAGACAAGATAAAAATTCAGGGATTTTTCTGATAATCACATAAATAACTTCCCCACACTCAAGATGTAAATTGTCCTCAATGTACAAAGATAAAGAATAGTAATATAAGCATAATATCAGAGGAGAGGGAGAGAAGCAAACTACCCTGAATTTTGGCTGAATTCTTTGAAAGAGCGGAAACAGGTTTAGAGACATAGTGATGTATATATAGAGGTGAAGGTGGTGGTAGAGGTTGGGTTCCACAATCACAGTGCCCAACGAAGAGGTTATTGTGGTGGTCGGTGTCGTGGTGGCTATGGTCGTGGTCGAGCAGGACATGGCAGTCATGGAGGATTATTTGTTTATCCTTTAGTAGTAGCCATAGACTGAACCTTTTGAAACTGTGATACCATCAATAATATTTAAGGGATTTATATGTATTGGGTTGTTATGGTTAGTAATAATGGAGAAAACTAGAGAAAATATAATTCAAATTATACGAATAAAAGTCCAAGAATAAAAAGATAAACAAACTGTAAAAGAAATGCAAAAATAAAAATAAAAATAAAAGAAAAGAAAAACAAGTTGAAAATTAAAAGGACTTAAAAGTCCTAGTCAACAGCGGGATCCTGAGGTGGCGGTGCTAGAGGCGATATGTGAAAATGGTGGCAAATTTGTTATAGAGTCGTCTCGATGTTGTCGAATTGCTGAGTGCAATATTGCTTAAAGCGATGAAGGTGGTCTGAAACTTCAGATAATGAAGCAGCCACATGAACTGGTCAGTGACTCAGTGGTGGCTGTGAAGGTGGGTCCTCCTGAAATGCAGGGATATCATAAGGAATATCCTCGGTGTCGTCCTTATTGGTGGCTCGTGCAAGTCAGTACTGAGGAGGGTGGAATCCACGACGACGCTCAATCATCAACATATCGAGCATACTTTGGGTGCCCTGTGGGGACATCTGGCTGATGAGAGTGAGCGATGAAGACTGCGCCACTGTATTCAGGAGCCTAAAAGATCGTGCCAGACAAGTCACATATGGGCCCATACTGATGACTCCCTTTCGGTGTCATTCTGTCTGATGGTGAAAGGCAAGGGTGACGAAGTATGTGAGATCAAAAGTATGCCCTTGCCTCATACTCCATAGGAAGTATGTGTCGTGAGTGTTGACGACGCCATTGCTCTCTCGCCTTTCCGTTAATGTGTGTGCCAGAAGAGCACGGATATAGCACCGAGTAGGAGCTAGAGCCGATTCCTTTGAATGGCTAGGATCATAATGCCTGTAGCAGGTTCTAGGTCGACCCAACACGCTGAAGGTCAACGATGGATGTTGCCGTGAAGGTAAGGAAAGTTGTCAGCCTCCATAAACTCCTCGGTATTGAGTCCCAAAGCAGTTCCGAATTTGGGGACACTCAACTAACGTACTAAACCTCCAAGTCAGAATTAAACTATTCCTTAGTCGTCATATTCCGCCATCACTGTCTGTAACTAGAAAGATGAGCCGAGTTCCAAGGTGAACTCCAAATAAGTCGGCTTGATGATATTAAAGAATCGGTCCCACAGGGCGGTGGCAAGGAGTGCTTGAACCAAATCAGCGAGGTGGACCTGCTCTAATGCGGCCCAATCGATGCACCGCCTTACACTAAGGGGTCAGGCCCGTAGAATCTAAAATAGTTCCTCTTGGGGCCCTAGTGAGAATTGAAAGAATGGGTGCCGTATCTCGGTAGTAGGGCCCAAGGAAGATGTCGCTCTTTTTTATTTTTTGAGGTGGGAACCACGACTTTCTTGCCTTTTGGGTTCGTCATGATGTATCTGCAATAAAGGGCATGATCAAATTTGACGAATCAACACAATAGGCCAGTTTGTTAACTTGATTTGGTTTAATCACTCGGACAAATCAATATCCCACTACTCAACAATCAAAAATAGTAACTAAACGTGAGTAAAAATAGGGATGTAAAATGGAGCCGATGATAATCATGACTGGGACCACATGTAAAGGAAATGAACAAGATATTAAGGCCACAAAAGAACAGAGGAAGATTGCACTTAAACTATTTGAATACTAAAAAAAAAAATTAGATATAGAAAAGCTATGCAGCATATCACCAACAGAAGAAATTTAGCAAACCAAGTCAATAACCAGTAGTTGCAGGTTCAACAAATATTTAGATATGAAATAAGTAAAGTAATAAACATAAGAAATAAGTAGTATTAATAATAGAAATAAATTAAAAAAATGAAGAAAGGATGAGATGTAACCAGCGGTAGTGAGTGAGGGTCGGCGCGGCTGTTGGAGTGGTACGTGGTGGTAGACGACATAGGTAAGAGAAAAGGGGAAATGAGAGGGAGAGGTGACTGCTAACGGTACTTTGGTGGTCAGAGGGTGCGGGGAGAAGGGGAAGAGGGAAAGAAGATAAATAGTAAAAGAAAGGGAAGTTTAAATAAGAAAAATGGGAAAATTAGGGTTAGATTTTGGGGTTAAATAGGGGCCACAGTCGTGTAAGCCCCATTTTGGGCTACACGGCCATGGCACACGCCCGTGTGGTAAGCTTTCAGCCCGTGTTTTTTGTGAAATCGTAGTCAGGATTACATACGATTGCTTCGACATGCCCGTGTCCCCATGCCGTGTGTTGTACACGGTCGCGTCGCACGGCCGTGGGTTAGTTTGTTCGCTTCTTCCACGCCCGTGTTTAGCCTGACACACCTGTGTTCATGACTTGTGATTGTGGTCTGATATTTTAAGTCAGTATCACACACGGCCCGCGGACACGCCCTTGTGTCTAGGCCGTGTGCCTCACACGGCCACCTCGCACGGCCATGTGGTGTTTCCTTCGTTTCTCTCACGTCCGTGGTCGCTAGTCAGTGTTGCGCATGGCCTGTAAGCATGGCCGTGGCCTACTCCCGTGTTCTATTCTGACTTCGCTATTATTTACAATTTTTAGGCCAGTTCTCATACGGCCTCAAGCATGCCTGTGTGACATACCATGTGGATCCCACGTCCTCTGCACACGGTAGTGGTAATTTATCATAGGCCGTGTCTCCGCTGATCTTTTTAGAAATTAAGGTGCAGTTTTACCACGGTCTGGGGTACGCTCGTGTCCCATAATCGTGTAGTGCGCATGGCCTCATCGCACGGCCATGGCTATTTGTCGCAGGCCGTGTGGTATCCTATCTTGGGAGAATTGTTTGTCCTGTTTTAGCACAGCCATGGCCACGCCCGTCTCTCCTGCCCGTGGGGAGGCCACGGCCTAAGGCACACCTATGTTTTAGGCCTTGTATTCCGAGAATACCTATAATTAGATAATAAAACAAATGGAAAAACAAACTAAGTTATTTAGTGGGGTTAGTGCTTGGGTTGCCTCTCGAGAAGCGCTTATTTAGAGTCAAAGCTTGACTTTACCTGGCAGGTATGTTTATTTAGGTTCCCAGAGCTGTAGCTTCTTTCCATTATCTTTGAAATCCTCACCATTATAAATTTTAAGTCGGTGTGTTTTTACCTTGAAAGTGCCTTGGGTTGGGTAACTTACCTCTACTGTGCCATATGGGAAGATAGTTTGGATTACGAATAGACCTGACCATTGTGATTTAAGCTTTCCAAAAAATAATTTGAGCCTTGAGTTGTATAACAGGACAAGATCTCCAACTTTAAATTGCTTGTTTTGCTTTAAACGAGCATCATAGCGGCGCTTTGTTATTTCCTTGTATATCCGTGAGTTCTCATAGGCATTAGCTCACCATTCATCTAACTCGTTTAGTTGCATCAATCTCTTTTCCCCTGCAAGTTTAAGATCAAATTTCAGAAATTTTATAGCTCAGAATGCTTTATGTTCTAACTCAAACGGTAAATGACAACTCTTCCCATAAACAAGTCTGTAAGGAGATGTTCCTATGGGGGTCTTAAAAGCGATTCTATATGACCATAAAACATCATCTATTTTCTTTGCCCAATCCCTCCTATTTGAATCTACAATATTTTCTAGAATGCGTTTAAGTTCTCGGTTAGCGACTTTGACTTGTCCACTAGTTTGAGGATGGTAAGGGGTAGCTGTTCTATGGGAAACTCCGTATTTCTTAAGGGTTTTATCAAATTGAGTATTATAGAAATGAGTTCCCCTATCACTGATGATTGCTCTAGGCATTCCAAATCGAGAGAAAAGTTTCTTAAGGAACTTCACTACTACTCTAGCATCATTAGTAGGTAAGGCTTGGGCTTCCACCCATTTAGACATATAATCAACGGCTACTAATATGTATTTATTCCCAAATGAGCTAGGGAATAGACCTATGAAATCAATACCCCATACATTAAATATTTCATATGAGAGCATGTATGTTTGGGGTATTTCATCACGTTTAGAGATATTACATGTTCGTTGGCATTTATCGCAAGTAGCAAAATACCTGTTGGCATCTTTGAATAGTATGGGCCAGTAAAAACCTGATTCGAGTGTTTTATGTGCTGTCCTAATTCCGCTGTAATGTCCCCCAGTCGGTCCTCAGTGGCAATGCTCCAAAATTTTAGTCGTTTTTGTCTTTGTAACGCATCTTCGAATTACTTGATCTGCACATATATAAAAAAGAAAAGGTTCTTCCCAAAAAATAGTTTTTCACATAAGTGAAGAATCGTTTCTTTTGATGATGTATTAACCCTTTTGGTATAATGTCTGCGGTTAAATAATTCACAATGTCTGCAAACCAAGGTTCCTCAGAGTCAGAAATAGAAAAAAGTTGTTCTTTAGGGAATGAGTCATTTATCTTATGTTCGTTCAGTTCTAATCTGGATAGATGATCTGCTGCAAGATTTTCTGCTCCTTTTATCTTGAATTTCCAAGTCAAATTCTTGCATCAATAAAATCCATCTTATTAGTCGAGCTTTTACATCTGTTATAGTAAGAAGGTAACGAAGAGCTGAATAGTCAGTGTAAACGACAACTTTAGATAATATTAAATATGGTCTAAATTTATCAAATGCAAAAACCACAGCCAATAGTTGTTTCTCAGTCGTCGTATAATTTTCTTGTGCAGCTATCAAAGTTTTGCTAGCATAATAAATCGGTTGGAAGTGTTTGTCTTTCCGCTGTCCAAGAACTGCACCTATTGCAAAATCACTCGCATCACACATTAGTTCAAAAGGTAAATTCCAATTAGGTGCAACTACAATTAGAACGTTAATCAATTTATCCTTAACAGTATGACACGCTTCTAAACAATCCTGACTGAATTTGAAAGGCACATCTTTTTTCTAGCAAGTTCGTTAAAGGCTTAGCTATTTTAGAAAAGTCTTTAATAAATCTTCTATAAAATCCAGCATAGCTTAGAAAGCTTTGAATAGCCTTAACTGAATTCGGGGGAGGTAGTTTCCCAATAATTTCAACTTTTACTTTATCAACCTCGATTCCCTTGCTAGAAATTTTGTGGCCTAGCACAATCCCCTTATAAACTATAAAGTGACATTTTTTCCAATTCAGTACAAGATTTGTTTCCTCACATCTAATTAGAACTCGTTGTAAAATTTTAAGGCAAAGATGGAAAGAGTTACCGAATATTGAGATTAAACACTCAAGCTTCAAAAATACGACTTACTGCTAATATATAGATATGTATGTATGTTTTTTTTTAAGAACAAATCAAGTAACATAAACTAACTATCAAAAATAAAACATAGCTAAGCAATTTATTCAAATCAAATCTCCACAAAAAATAGGGATAAAATTAATTGAGGGGATTTCAACAATAATGAGTTATGAGTTAATATTGAGGGTAAATCAATGAATGGGATGCTAGGCTCAAAGGGATTCAGTAAAGGTTAATTGTGAAGGTAGGCTTTTATGGAGTGAATGGGTTAAACCTAAGCGCCTCTATCATCTTGACATATCAAATCAAATGGTGTGGTCTTGACATGCATAATCAAGTAAGTTCTAGAATAACAATTCAATATTGATGCACTCAAAGCAACAATAAAAGTGAGCAATGAAAGAAATAATAGATGCTCTAAAGGCTCAAAATCTCACAAAAATTATGGCTTGTTGATGTTTAAACCTGTGGATTTCAATTCAAGATAATACCTAAACTTGGGGAGAACAACCTAAAAATTTTAAAGTCTTAAAAATTAACTTATCATGCTTGATTCTCTAATGTCTTAAAGTTTAAATAATCAATGTATGAATGCCTATGTTTTAATTCAAGACATATCAATAAAAATCATAAATTAATCAAAATTTATTCTAATAATGATATGAGGGATTTACAAGAGAACAAGACAAAATTCAGGGATTTTTTTCTAATAGTGATATAATTGACCCCCCCACATTTAAGATGTACATTGCCCTCAATGTACAAAGATAGAGTTAGCGGCAATTATAGATATAAGATCATAAGATAGGGAGAGAAGTGAAACTTCCTTAATGTTAAATGGATGAAATCCTTAGGTTGGAGTTATGTAGAGTGGAGGAGAATACTCCAGCATTGGCAGAGGTTGGGTTCCACAAGTGTTATGCCAAAAGAATATTATATCTCGTGGTAGCTATGGTCGTGGTTGAGCAGGGCATGACAGTCGTGGAGAACCTTTTCCAGTGGAGTTTCAAGTTCTAAAGTAATAGTGAGCTTTGGAGCTCTTTATAACTGTGATAAAATCAGAAATTTTTTAGGGAATATAAAGAAGAAGAATTACTCGTAATGAAATAGCCAAAATTTAAAATTGTTTATAAAACCTAAAAATAAAATAGCATCAAAAGGAAATAAAATGAAAAGTTAAAAGTGAGACTAATAAGAAAAATAAAATAAAATAAAAATAAAAATAAAATCTTTAAACATCATCATCGCCGGATGGTTCGCGAGGTGGTGGTGGCGATGAAATGTGGAGGTGCTGGCAAATCTGCTGTAGAGTAGCATCAATGTGATCAAAGCCCTGAAAACACTACTGCTCAAACCGAGTAAGGCGCTTAAAGATGTCAGACTATGAAGCCGCCGCATGAACTGGACGATGGATGGGTGGTGGCTGAGACGGTGGGTCCTCATGTCGTGGAGGGACATCATCAGTAATGTCCTCGGGGGCTTCCTTCTCGGTTATTGGGCAAGGCGATACTGAGGAGGGTAAGTTCCACGTCGTTTTTTGATCATCCTCATATGTAGCATGCTCGAGATGCCTTGTGGAGACATTTGGCCAATGAGAGTGAGGGAGGATGCTTATGCCGCTGTGTTGAGGAGCCTGAAATACTGAGCTAGTCGAGTCACATAGGGGCCAATGGAGATGATCCCCTTCAGATGCCGCTCCATCTGATGGCGAATGGCGAGGTCGAAGACGTGCCCATACGCCATACACCATAGAAAGTAGGCATCGTGAGTGTTGACGACGCCGGTGCTCTTTCACCGTCCTGTCAAAATGTGAGCTAAAATGGCATGTAGGTACCTCAAGGATGGGCGAGAGCCGATGCCTTGGAGCGGCTAGGGTCATAGGTGGCCGAGACAGGTACTAAAGCATTCCAGCACCGTGAAGGAGAATGATAGATGTGGCGGTTGAGAGTGTTGAGGTGGTTCTCCTCCATGAACTCCTCCGTGTATAGGCCCAGTGCGGTACCGAACTCTGAGACGCTCAACTGGCGGACTAAACCGCCGAGGTAAAATTAGACCGTTCCCGGATCATCAAAGTTGGTCATCACAGTCTGAAGATGGAATGGTGAGCAGAGTTCCATCGTGAGCTCGAGATACGTCGGCTCGACGATCTCAAAGAAAAGCCCCCAAGGGTCGGTGGTGAGGAGAGCCCGAATTGCGTCAGCAAGTTAGATTGTTCAAGTGTGGCCCAGTCAATGCAGCGGCCCACACCTAAAGGTCGAGCCCGAAGTATCTGGAAGAGTTTTCCTTGGGGTCCCATGGGAAACTGAAGGAACGGGTGTCTAATCTCCGTGGTAGGAGCCGATGAAGATGACGCTCCTTTTCATTTTTTCAAAGTGGGGACAGCTGTCTTCTTTCCACGTGAGGTTGACATTGTACACCTGTAATGAAAAATTGAAGTGGAATGAGAATATTGTCATGGGGCTCATGTATTAGATGGAAGAAACTATACTAAAACAACCAAAGCAATTATATCAAATAAGCTTATGAGAATAATGCTAATGGAAATATCTAAAGAATGAATGCATGTGGGTTTGATAGCATGAAACCCATAGAAACTAGAAAAATGTAGCATAATATATTGACTAAAAATGACAACTTTAGTTTAAAAACATTCCTTTAATTTTTAGGTTAGATAATAAAAAGATAGTAATTATTAGTACTTTTAGTCCTTATGGATACGATATTTCTGGTTTCACCATAACTATACTATTGTTCGATAGGTGCACTTGCCTTAGTCGAATTTTTAGTTAGTTTCACGACCATCAAGTAGCTTTGACCACAAAACGCTAAATTAATAAAAATATATATTTAAATTGTATTATTTTATTTAAATAATTCTATATACTTTTGTTATATTTAAACAAATTCTTAAATTATAACATAAATTTAATATTTCCCTTAAAAAAAATTCTTAAATAAAAATAAAAATAAAATAAAATAAAAAGAAATGTTTTCTTTTTTAAACGTAAAGTTGTTGAAATATTATTTTAAGATATTAATCTTGATAAATGTATTGATACTATACCAATAGAACGTATGCTCCACTACAATGAATGTCGTTGAGAATTATTGATTTCTTGATTGCATTATTGATAAGGGGTTAATAATTTATTTTAATTTTTTTATCCGTGCAATGTACAAATCGATTGCGTATATCAATTAAATATATTAAATATTTTTTATTTTTTATAATTTTCATGAATGGAATAAAGAAAAATACAAATTGATTATTAAAAAAATTGTTAAAACTAATAAGTGAAACAATAATTAAAAGTAATAAATCTTAAAATTATAGATGAACTTTGGTAATATGCAATTTCTTAGTTCAAATCTTGCCTAAGTCAACCCATTCTCGAAAATAAGAATTCTTGCAGAAATCATTTAAGGCACCAAAGCAAAGTAGGAACAAACTCAAAAGAAAAAGAAGTTATGAATGAACAGAAACATCATAGAAAAATCACATACCAAGTGTTTGAGTAAATGCTCTCAAAATTGTTCTATTACTTTGAATGATTACATACTAGGAGAAGACATCTCAAATCTAACGGTATAAATTAAATTACATCGACAATTAAGATTTGTGCCTATGTATAATATTGTAACTTTTCTTTACAATGTCAGATTATAAGTGAGACAATCCAAGAAAAGAAGACAGTAAGTGAATTGGAACAGTTTTTTTTATATATAGAATAGAAATCATGAGGCACTTCATTGAAACTAGCCAAAAAAGAAAGATGCATAAAAAGCTTTTATTGAGAAGATGACAAACCACTAAATCAAGTACGACATTGACAAAGAAAAGGTGAAGGTGTGAGCATGGCTTGGCTAAATGGTTCCTTAACGGAATCGTTTAGGCAGAGTATTGTCGAGGACAAAATAGTAGCAGGACATGGTGGCTGCTTCTACATGATAGAACCAAGCTTGTCTCCAGTAAGGATTAATGTACAGCACAATGGTAATACACAGTGGCATCACAATGTACGACCCTGTTGGAACATTGGCAGCAACAAACACACAAACAACAAACAATTTGCTTAAGAACAAAAATAAAACCGAGAGCAAGAACAGATGAACTTGAGAAGAAACTTGAATAATAACAGCTTCATATATTCATTGATAATGAGGATTTAAATAAAAGGTTTACAAGTCAAATGACTATTACCTAATAAGCTAACTACTCCCACTAATCTACTAATACAAGTTTGAATTACAAACACAAGTGGTGACATATCACTACTACATCAACTTCAAATCACAAACAAATCCTACTAACTTTGGCAACAAGTTACAAAATAACCAAACTAAGTTACATTGAAACAAAATAGTCAAAATGAATCGAATTAGCTGCGCCACCAATTACGCTTCGGTGCGACTTGCTTTCAATGTTGTTCTTTGGTTCTTTGTTGCAATGCAGAGCCAAATCTCAACACTCCTCCTTGGGTTGTATGCAACAAACACCAATAGATATCCTTAAAGCTTCAAATTGTGCGATCTTAAGTGGCTTTGTTAAGATGTCGATAATGATCCTTTGAACAGCAATTCACTAAGCTAACTTCTCTGGATTGCTCATCTTCTCGTATAAAATGGAATTTAATTTTGAAATGCTTGGTTTTTCCATGAAAGACCGGATTCTTGGCTATTGCAACCGCCGATTGGTTGTCAACAAAGATCTCAGTAGCATCAAGTTGTTCTTCATTTAAATCGCATAGCAACTTCCTAAGCCAAATGGCTTGATTTATCTTCTTCTTCGCTCTTTGCTATATACTCGCCATACAGATTGATTGAGCAACGATGCATTTTGTTCTTCAACTCAACGAGAACACATTTGAGCCAAGGGTAAAAAAAGTACTGATGTGTGCTCCTCATGTCATCTATGCAGCCAGCCCAATCACTATCCGAGTAACCAACAAGCTTCAACTGTTTTTCTTTCTTAAATAATACACCAAGCCTCAAAGTTCCCTTGATGTATCTCAATACTCTTTTAGCAGCTTTGAAATGCACCACATTTGAGCAATGCATGAATCTAGCCAATAAACTGACTGCATGCATCAAATCTGGTTTAGTTGCTGTCAAATAGAGTAAACAGCCAACTAAGCTCCTATACTCCCTTTCATCAACCTTTTCATAATCACCAATGCTTGACAGTTTCTCACTTTGAGCCATAGGAGTGCTCACAGGCTTACAATTTTGCATGCCAAATTTATCTAGAATCTTCAAGGCAAATGCTTGTTTGATCGATGAAAATCCTCGATCGAATTGGTTTACCTCCATCCCGAGGAAGTAAGTCATAGTTCCCAAGTCGGTCATGTCGAATGCTTCTTGCATCGTGCTTTAAACTCATCAATAATGACATCCTTGCTTCCAGTCCACGACAAGTCATCAACATAAATCGAGACAATTAGCAATGTCTCCTCCTTTGACTTTTTTATAAAGAGGGTAGGCTCACTCAAGCTTTTCTCGAACCCGAGCCTCGACAGGTAAGTATCTATCCTGTCATACCAGGCTCTAGGTGACTGCTTCAGCCCATACAAGGCTTTCTTAAGCCTATACACCTTGTCTTCATGTCCTTGAATTTGAAAGCCATCAGGTTGCTCAACATAAATCTCTTCCTTGAGATAACCATTCAAGAAGGCTGACTTAACATCCAATTGATGGATCCTCCATTGCTTCTGTGCGGCTAAAGAAAGCAGAAGCTTGATGGTGTCAAGTCTTGCTACTGGGGCAAAGGTTTCCTCAAAATCGATTCCATACTGCTGACTATACTCTTTGACTACCAACCTTGCCTTGTACTTATTCAATGACCCATTAGCATTGAATTTAGCTCTAAAGACCCATCGAACACCAATAACCTTCTTCTTTTCTGGCCTCTTAACTAAATCCCAAGTCTGATTCTTTTGAATCATGTCCAATTCTGCCTCCATAGCTCTCTTCCAATTCATGTCCCTAAATTTGCTTCCTCATAGTTTGAAGGCTCCACAATGGCCACATTGCATCTCGATAGACATCGACAATGGATCTAGTACCTCTCACGGAAGATCATCAACATTGCATTTCTTGGGCTCACTTTCAGTTAGTTCTAAGTTGCCTTCAACTGAATCTTCTTCAAGCTGACATGCATTCGAACCATCCCAGTTCCAAGTTCTCTCTTCATCAAATCTGATGTCTCTACTCACCAATATCTTCCTTGTTGAAGGATCATAGACTCTATAGCCTTTCTTGTCATCGCTATATAGCCTACAAATATGCAAGGCAATGACCTCTTCTCGAGCTTGGTCGTTCTTTCAAGCAGTACAAGGACATAGCACACACATCCAAAGATTTTCAAATGAGACACTTGTTGGCTTAAGTCCATGCCATGCTTCGAAGGGTGTCTTGTCTTTGACAACATGTGTTGGAAGCTTGTTGAGCAAGTACACTGACTTGTTGACAGCCTCAGCCCAAAAAGAGTTGGGAAGCTTGCTCTGGAACAGCAAGCACCTAGCCATATCCATCACAGTTCTATTCTTCCTTTCACACACTCCATTTTGTTGAGGAGTGTAAACTGTGGTCAGCTGATGTTGGATCCCAGCCTGCTCACATAGCCTCTTGAATCTCTCAGACAAATACTCACCTCATTGTGCATCGCTTAATGCTTTGATCCTACATCCAACTTGGTTTTCACCAAAGCTTTGAACTTCACAAATGCTTCCAACACATCGGACTTACATTTGGAAGAAAAAATCCAGCAAAATCTAGTCAGATCATCAATGAAAAGCACAAAGTACTTACTCCCATTCAATGAAGGAGTCTTCATAGGGCCACAAATGTCAGAATGCACTAGCTCAAGCTTCTCTCGAGCTCTCCAGGCTTGATTAACAGGAAATGGCTTTCTTGCTTGCTTGCCAAGCTGACATACATCACAAACACTTTCTAGTGGCTCAACCTTGATCATATCCTTTGCCAAACCAAGTCTATGCAACAGATCGAGTGACTTGAAGTTAACATGGCCTAGCCTCTTGTGCCATAGACCAGAACTCTCGGTCTGGCTCAAATAAGCCTTCCTTTCAAGTTGGTTAACATCCAACATGAAACATTTGTCAGCCATAGGGACTGTGGCAGTTTCTTGCCCAAGAAAATCCTTGATGACACAAGAATCATTCTCAAAAATCAATGAGTAGCCCTTCTTAACAAACTGACCAACACTTAACAAGTTCTGATCAATATCGGGCACATACAAAACATCTGAAATTAACTTGTTACCTGAACTAGAACTGATCAACACATCTCCCTTGCCTCTGGCTTCAATCAGGCTTCCATTCCCAATCCTGATCCTCGAGCTGAAACTCCTATCAAGCTCTTTAAACAGACTCACATCACCGCCATATATGATGCGGCGACCACTATCTACTAGCCAACTCGCACTTGGCTCTGCTCGTGGTTGAAAGCGCGGATGTACTAAAGACATGCTCCTCCGAGTGGAACATCTTCAACAACTTGTGCTCCGATCTTGTTGTGTTGGTGCTTTGCCTTTATTCCTACAAAGCTTCTCAACATGACCAAATTGTTTGCATTTCCAAAGATTGAACATCCGGTCTTCTCCAACGAACTTCTCACGAATGTGTGGTCCTCTTGCAGTGAGTGCATGGTGGGTAACTTCTCCTGCTTGAGTCTCTTCTCAACTTCTCCTTTTTCTCAAGCCAAGGCTTTTTGCCTTTCTGACTTGAATTGGAGTTCTCTCTGGCCTTTGCTTGGAAGGCACCCTCAGAGTGCTCTTCTTGCCTATTGGCCCTCCTCTGCTCCAAGGCATAGAGTGAATTCACAAGCTCAGACAAAGAAATAGTGGTAAGATCCCTCGAGTCCTCTAATGAGGAGATTTTGGACTCAAACCTTTCTGGAAGGGTAGTGATCACCTTCTCAACAACCCTGCTTTCAGCAAAATCATCACCAAGCAATCTGATGCTGTTGACAGTGGTCATAATTCGATCAGAATATTGCTTGATAGACTCAGCCTCCTTCATCTTGAGGTTCTCAAAGTCTCTCCTCAAATTGATCAACTGTTGCTGCCTGGTCTTCTCAGACCCCATGAACTCCTCCTTCAACCTATCCCAAGCTTGCTTAGGTGAGTCACATGCCATAAT
Organism: Gossypium anomalum; assembly: GCA_025698475.1. Taxonomy (NCBI): domain Eukaryota; kingdom Viridiplantae; phylum Streptophyta; class Magnoliopsida; order Malvales; family Malvaceae; genus Gossypium; species Gossypium anomalum. The sequence continues at coordinate 90,425,181 of CM046968.1, forward strand.
ACGAGTGAAAATCACATCAGACACTCCATTTTGCAAACATGCCATAGCTTTTGGCTTCTTGGCGATCTCCTCGACATCTTTGCCTCATCCGAGCAATGGTGGGATTGGCTCTCAATGGAGGTGGCTCGGCATCATTCTCCACTACATTCCACAGATCATGTGCACAGTAGATAAATCTTCATTTTACCACCCAAATGTGGTAGTTCTCACCAGTGAACACAGGTGGTGGAGGAGGTGTGAAGCTCATCCTACCGCAACAAGTTCAACAGCTTCGGTTTCCTACTTTCTTAAGCTTAAAAACTCAAACAACAAACAACAAGAGAAGGCCCTCAAAGACTTAGGCTCTTGATACCATTTGTTGGAACATTGGCAGCAACAAACACACAAACAACAAACAATTTGCTTAAGAACAAAAATAAAACCGAGAGCAAGAACAGATGAACTTGAGAAGAAACTTGAATAATAACAGCTTCATATATTCATTGATAATGAGGATTTAAATAAAAGGTTTACAAGTCAAATGACTATTACCTAATAAGCTAACTACTCCCACTAATCTACTAATACAAGTTTGAATTACAAACACAAGTGAGCTGACATATCAGCTACTACATCAACTTCAAATCACAAACAAATCCTACTAACTTTGGCAACAAGTTACAAAATAACCAAACTAAGTTACATTGAAACAAAATAGTCAAAATGAACTCGAATTAGTCTGCGCCACCAATTACGCTTCCAAAGCGACTTGCTTTCAATGTTGTTCTTTTGTTCTTTGTTGCAATGCAGGCCAAATCTCAACAGACCCAACTAAACTTGCACAAAAGACTTTAATGTCAAGGAAACCCTCGTCAGTTGCATTCCTCGGTATCGATGAAGATGATCCATCTGTTGAGCAATTCTTTGGCAATGGTTCACCACAGAGGAAAGGATTCCCCACGTAACTGCTTTCTTCAAATGTTGCAAATTTTTCGATCCTTTGAGGTGTAGTTCCAGATAAATTATTGTATGCCACACTGAAAAAGGACAAAAAAATGTAACCCCACAAGTTGGGAAGGAATATTCCCGCTCAAGTGGTTGTGAGAAAGATCCAGACTTTCAATTCGGGATAAGTCAGAAAGTGTTGGAGGGATTGGTCCTATCAAACGGTTGTCAGAAAAATTCAAAACGATGATGTATCGAAAGTTCTGGAAGTGCAGGGGAATCTCACCAGTCAACTTGTTGCAAGAGAGATCAATTCCAAATAGGTAAATGAGGACTCTTCCCTTATAAAAGTAGGATATGCTTTTCATGGTGACCTCTATAGGCACATTAGCAGAGAAAGATCCGATGTAACCGTTGTAATCATAGTCGGAATAATAAGCATGGGAGCTATCATTCGATATTGTATTCATCAAGCAAGGAGGAATTGTACCAGAAAGATTGTTGTTAGAAACATCAATCAACCTTAACCGATTTAACTTGCATAACTGAAACGGAATCCCACCTTCAAATTGGTTGTTATCTAGGAGAAGATAAACCAACGCAAGAAAGCTGCCAATCCAATTTGGAATGTTTCCAGTTAAGTGGTTGTTGCTAAGATCCAATGTCACCAAATAATTGCTGTTTAAAAAACTGGTGATCGGCCCTTTTAGCTTGTTTCTTGATAAATAAACATGAGTGAGCCTTGAAAAGATGAAGCAAGGTGGCAAACTTCCCGATATGTAGTTAGCCGAAAGGTCCAAAAATTGAAGACTAGAGTTGAGATTGCAAAGTTCCATGGGGATTGGACCTTCAAAATGATTATTTGCCATCACAAGTTCTTCCAAATTTGACATCTTTCCCTTCCACCTTGGTATCCCATCGAAAAGTGTGTTATTGCTTAAATCCAATGTTAACATAAGTGTCAGATTCTCCATGGAGCTTTGTATATCACCAAAGAGTTGGTTGTTGCTAACATCGAATAATACCAACCCCATGGGCAAGTGCCTCAGTATTCCACCACTCAATTTATTGTTGTACAAGTCCAATAATTGAAGGAAAATCATACCACCAATCGAAATCGGAATACCACCGCCAAAAAAATTTATCGACATGTTGAGAAGCTTTAATGATGGTAGTTTTGCTCCGATTTCATTTGGGATGTTGCCATCGAGGGAATTATTGGAAACATCCAAATATAATAAACCCCTATGAGAAGTCGGTGGTAGCTGAAAATGTCCCGATAGAGAGCTATTGGCAAGATGTAGTTCCTTTAATTTCTTGTTGTTTTCCAACAACCAGTTTGGGAACTGATATCCCTTGAAATTGATGTTAGAGAGATCAACATGTTCCAAGTCATGTTGATGATTGAGAGATTGAGGAAATGATCCACCATCTCCGCAACAAGGTGAACTGATAGATCTCAATTGGAATGTTGGGGTGTCTAAAGAATGCATCTCTGTTTCAGCATTATATATCATGTTGTTGTCTGCATATAATTTTTGGAGTTTTGAAAGGTTGAACAACGGAGCCAATGAACTTGGGATCTCAATCTTATTCTTCGAAAGCCTTAACTCTCGGAGGGATGTCAGACTCTTAAGATGAGATATATTTCCAAAAAACTTATTGGAAGAGAGATCTAAATACTTATGTGACGTTAAATTTTTAAGCACAGATATATCTCCAAAAGAACTGTTGAAAGAGATATCTAAATACTCGAGTGATGTTAAATTCTTAAATATAGATATATTTCCAGAAAAATTATTGGAAGAGATATTTAAATACTTGAGGGATGTGAGTTCAGAGAAGCACTCAGGCAAACTAGCATTCCAATAACTGTTGATGATGGCCAGCGTTTGTAGCTTCCTCAATTCACAAAAACCTACAAACAAATTAGCAAATGAAATGGTTGAACACTATTTTGACATTATAAAGGGTAAAAGTACCATATTAGTCCGTATATTTATATCTTAAATTTTATTTTGGTACTTTTACTGGAAAAAAGGGTAAATTTGCCCCGTCCGTTAAATGAATGAGCAAAATAATGTTAATTGCTTATTTTGGTGTTCTATATATAAGGCATAATAATAAATTTAGCCCTTTAATTGATTATTTGGTGTTCTATATATAAGACATAATAATAAATTTAACCCTCAACCTTTATACCTTTATTGAACTTAGCCTCTAGTCTTTTATATAAGCAAGTTGACCTTCAAACGTTTCATTATTGATGTGACACAATTTTATATTATATATCACATTAACAAATAATTTTAAAATTATAAATAATCTAAATAATATAAATGGAAAATTATAATTCTAAAAGTGATGAAAAAAGCTCTTTGAATTTAATAAAATGTAAAATATAAAACCTAAAGGAATAATATAAAATAAAGCTCAATTTGTTCTAAATAAAAGAGTAGAGGCTAAATTGAAAATTGTGTAAAGGTTAAGGATTAAATTTATTATTATGTCTTACATATAAAACAGTAAAATAAAAATTTAATAGCACAATTTTAATGGAAGATATTATTTTGTTGCTTTATTTAATGTACAGGAACCAATTTATTTAATTTTTAGTAAAAAGGCCAAAATACAATTGGAAATGTGGTACAAAGATTATTACTGTGGTGCTTTTACTCGTTACAAAGCTTATGTAATAGAAAACCAGTGTAATTTAAAGCATATGTACTGCTTAATGCTGAATTGAATCATATATATTTAGTTAATCCACTAATAAAAAGATACAAATTGAAGGGTAAATTACACCAACAGTGATTCAATTTTGATTTTAATGATAAAACAGTCACTCAACTTTCAATTTAGTTACTCAACTTTTAAAAAATAATAATTAGATCACTAACGTTATCAAAAAGTGATAAATCAGTCATCCATTAACGTTTTCCATTATAAGCCTAATGGGACAGGTGACGTGGCCAGTTAACTTGCCACTATGAAAATCCAATTTAGGAATCAAACAAAACAGTAAAAGAAGAAGAAAAGAAGAAGAGAAGAAATTTATTGGGTTAATGATGATTTTATGGGTTTTAATTTCTGGGTTAATGGAAGTTTTTAAAATTTCTTGTTAATGAATTTTTTGGGTAAAAAAATTATTTTTGTTCTTTTTTCTCTCTCTCTCTTCTTCTTTTTCTACTGCCCAGCTAGGCAGCAAGCCCTCCAACTAGCCAGTTAAATGACAATAAGAAGCCGGTTAAATGCCAGGTCACTTTTCCGTTACGTGTGTAACGGAAAATGGTTAGTAGTACTGATTTGCTATTTTTTAAAAGTTGAGTAACTGTTTTGTCATTAACATCAAAGTTGAGTAATTGTTAGTATAATTTACCCTAAATTGAATCAATAGATGAAAATTTTATAACGATCTTGTGGCATCCTGAACTCAAGACCATTGGTAACGAGGATGATTTTGACATGGATGTTTTGTTAATGGGAAAATCAGATGCAAGGAAAACTTATTACTCATCGCGTGATGGTATTTTAGGTTTTGAGTTTCTTTGTGTTTTTAGGTTATTGTGCTTTATCACATTGGTGTTGTAAGTATAAGGTCTTTAGATTGTTGGTTTTATTTTAATTTTCAAGCGTTGAAGTGAGGGATTTTATTGTTTTGAGAGTGATTGAGTACTTTATTTCTTTATCAATAAATTTGTTTTTGGCTAAAAAAAAAGAGATATGATTAATGTACCATGTAAGTTGAGACAAGCATCAATATCACAACCATCAATTACCACATCCTCAAGAGAAGTGAGGGTTCCAATATCTTGAATAATGCTGGAAGTGTGGGATAAATCTCTTAAGGTCAGTTCTTTTAAATTTGTCAAATTTTGCCATCCTATAAAAAAATTTACAAATATTAGTATGTTTTGAAATACATAGTTGCAAATTCAAATGTTTCAGATAAGTTGTGCAAATATTCTAATAAAGATATATGTTTTTTTTTTTTTTGTTACGTAGGAGCAAACGATATTTTTAATGTAATTTAGAAAATAACTTACTTTGAACAATTATTGTCCCCTTCAAGCTAAACATTTTCAAAGAAAGAGTTTTCAATGATAGGAATATGTCCAATGATTGAAGTTGAAGTTCAGCTACTAATGGAAATGATTTTTTTATGGAAAGAAGAAGTGTTACAAACAAATTAAATGAAACAAAATATATACCATTAATAAACCCTTTTATCTTAGGAGTATTAGGACCAAATTAACAAATTAATCGTAGAAACACAATTTTGTTCTAGCAATACATACCATATTCAGATTGACACCTCACATATAGTTTCTCCAAGTTTTTCAAAGCAGGTAACCCTGAAAAGAATATTCATAGATAAAATAAAATAAAATAAAAATAATGTTCCACTATTTAAAGCATATAGAAGATGACATATTTCAATAGGGAAGAGGAGGGAGCAAACCAATTTTACCTCTAACATCTATTGATCCCTCCATCGAGAATATATGGGATAAAGACAAAGACTTGAGATTTGAAAGGCTATTCAACGATGACAATATGCTACTGTTGAAGACATTCCCCCTCAAATTTAGCTCTTCTAGATTCATCAACTTTAGTTCTTTTTTATTATCCATACAAACATCATATAAAATGTTACAAGACATGTCTTGTCTTGATCTTACTTATGTGATTTGAAATTAATTTGCAAAAAGCTAATGAAATAAGAATCTGATTAGAATTTGCTGGTAATATTTTTCCAAAAAATGAAGCGTGTTAAATTACCTTGAGATAGAACAGAGTCATTCAGTCCGTTATAAGTCATGTTCAGTCTCTTTAAATTACTCAAAACATTTAAATCTGTAGAGAAAATTACAAACAATTAAAACTTATAATGAGAAACTAATAAATGTATGTATTTTAAAACATATTTACCTTGAATATAGCTCCATTCTACCAAATGATTACTTTCAATGTTCAAAGAATTCAGATATGGGAGCACAGCAAGAGATGAAAATATGCTGTTGTTGAAATAATTATAACTTAAATCCAACAACTCAAGTTTCGCCAACCTCAATTGTTCTTTCTGTAAAAGTGTAATTGATAATTGCATGAACAGTATTTTGATTTAACTACTCAAATGTTGTACATGGTAGAGATAATTATGTTGACTTACGTTTTGGAATAAAGATCCGAGGCTTTCGATTTGATTGCCGCTTAGATACAACTCCTTTAAGTTCTTTATATTATTGAGTTCTGTTAAAACACAATAATACATATTATCTAGTTACTAAAGATCATAAGTTTTCTCAATATATAAGCATGAAATTTTACGAACAAACTTACCTAATATATCAACGCTTCCTTGTAATCCACAATTCTCCAGAAATAAAGTTTTTAGAGATGTAAACTCAGCAAGATATGATAGAATATTCTTTTCTAATAATTTGTTTTCGCTTAAATTCAATATCTTTAACTTGTTCAGTTTTGATGACCTCTTAATACCTGATAATCATCCAATAATATTATAATTCATGTATAACATAATATGAACTTTATCATAGGTAGGATTTGAGTTTGCGAATTAATTGCTTTTAAGATTTAAAGACTTCTAGTGATCAAAAATTGACTTAAGGATGCTAACATGGTGTTATAATTTAATTGATTATTACTCAAGTTGAGGGCTTTTAGTTTGTCTAGTTTGGATGATAATTTTCCAAAACCTATAAAAAATTCTTTTTAAATAGGAATTTGTGATTAATAAATCAATATTGTAGATAATAAGGTGGAGATGAATGAACCTTGATTATGAATGAAACCAGCAATTGTGTTGCCTCTCAAATTAAGACTCTTCAATTCCTTAAAAGGGAAAAAACAAAGAGAGGTTAATATACCACCTAGCCGAATAGATATCCTTGTTGCCTCCATCATAACTATACTCAAGGAAGAGTCGGGTAACTCGTCCAGTGGAAGTGCTGCACTCAACCCAATTCCATCGGCAACAATTTCCCTCCACCCAAGAATTACCTACATCGTCAAAATGTGGAAAGAAAGGTTTGAGTTGGAAGAGAGCAGCTTTCTCAATCTCCCAGCACGCTTCAGTTTGATACCCTCCAAATAAGAAAGCAAGCACAAACACTCACACCAATTTCCAGTGCTCCATCTCTCTTAAATCAATGCCCACTAAGTCTCAGATATTGGCATGCAGCAGCACTACACCTTGGGGTTTATATAATAGTAAATCTAAATGAGTATGATTCCTGGAAATTCATTGAATAGGCCCACTGTTGAATAAGTTTTTGTTTATTCTATACCATTTTCATGTTCCACGCTTTAAAATATAGATTAAGTTGGCTAAGACTTGAGTTCTTTAAATATTTAGATTTTCATCATACAAAATTATTATATATAAATTGTCTTATATATTTGAACTGATGTTATTGGAATTGCTATATATAATTTGTCTCAAATATTTGAACTGATGTTGTTGGAATTTATATTAAATGATAACCTATAATTTTATACATCCAAGAGGTAATGAAATTGGAAGATTCTATCTGCACCAAAATTTTTTAGAATTATTAAAATTTCTCACTTATACCGATACTTAAATTTCTCGTAAAAGTATTAGAAATTTTTGTAAATATGATAAATTTTGATGTTAGCTTAGAGCTTAGAGTAGAATTTTCCAATGAAATTGTCTTCTAGGCTAATTTTGTGGTTAATAAATTAGTAAAATTTTTTTTAGACTTTCCGCATTTTGCAATTCAACTTTTGCTTCATTATAAAAAATTATGGCTTTGTGTCGATTGAGTCTTAATTCAATTGGTATGGGCATTGTTGCCAATACAAGAGGACGTGAGTCCTCTTATTTATGGGTTGGGAAGAGACTATGGATAATTCTAGACATTGTGTCAAAAAGATTAGATATGATTAAAATCTATAATTAAATTATTCAAAAAACATTTATGGCTTTGTTTTTTAATGAATAAGATGATGACATATTACAAAAAATTTGTAAAAGGTTAAAATCTGCCATAGGTCTCTATACTCTTCATAAATTTAAAATTTGATCTCTATTTTTTTATTTATAAGAATTTAGTATTTTTTATTTTTCAAATTTCAAAATTCACATTCAATTGTCAACACTGATATTTTTTTTTATTAAATTGGTTAGTATGACGTTTTGAAGAAAAAAAATCACTTGGTAACAATGTAACTAAAAAAATAATATTTATAATAAATCTGAATTTTATAAAATTATTTTAATAATATTAAAAGTTGAAAATTAATTTTTTTATAAAGTTGTCACCAACTTTAAAATTCTCATTTAATTTCCATTAAATGCTTTTTTCCTTTAATTTTTTTTTTTTCCAAATTCTCATTTAATTCCAATTAAAAATCATGTAACTTTCCTTTCTATTATTCTTTTCTTTCTTTCTTTCTTCCTTTTCACATTATCTTTTTATTTTATTTTATTTATTTTATTTCTATTTTTTTTTTAATTGAAAACCTTAGTCGCCATACTCAATAATTACCGATATTGCCATTTACGGTGATTTTTCATGCCAATTTCGACATTAAAGAAGAGATTTCTTCCTTCTTGTTGACTTCTATGGTTCAGATCTCCCGGTAGTCAACTTCAACCCTTCTTAAGCAATGACCAAAGCATCAAACTACTCTTTCTACAACAGTTTTTTTAAATATCATAGGTGTCGCCTAACACGACGACACGCTTAAAAAAATATTTTTTAAAAAGATTTTAACATGTGCTGCTTGACATACTGGTAGCACAAAAAAATATTATTTTTTTTAAATATTTACCTAATGTCACCTAACATACCAACAGCAGTTTTTTTTTTTAAATTTCTCGGTGCCGCTTTACAGACTAGCATTAAAAATATATTTTTCTTTTTTTTTTCCACCGTGAATACTCTTATTTTTTATTTATGTTATGAAAAATGCATACTAGTGCCGCCTGACACAGTGGCGGCAATCTTTTTTCTTTAAAAGCCGATCATTGGCCCATCATTGAGGGGTACATCGGCGACACTAACGAATATTGTAGATTTCAGGTCATTTTCGTATATAATTTTTCATTTGGCTCGTAATTAATTAATTAAATTGATTTTTTTAAAAAAAAACCGATTACTTTTTCGTCTGTATTTTTGTTTCTGTGTTGCTTGGTGTTTTTTGTTCATGTGATCAAGGTTTTCTAGAACCCCCAAATCTTCTTTGAGGAAAAGTAAGTAAACTCTGGCCGTGAAGAACACTCTCACGTCAACTACGTTGTCGAATACGGTTGATTTCTTGATTGCATTATTAGTAAGAGGTCATTGATTTATCTTAATTTTCTACTTCTGCAATATGCAGATCAATTGTATATATTCATTAAAATGTATTAATATTTTTCTATTTTTTTTTATAATTTTCATGAATGGAATGAGAAAAAAAAATACAAATTAATCATTAAAGGAAAATTGTTAAAACTAACGAGTGAAACAATAATTAAAAGGAATAAATCCTAGAATTATACATTAATTTTGGTTTAATGTGTACTTTTTTACATTAACTTTGATTTGTGTACAATTTCATACATGAAATTCTTATTTGATCCAATTCTCACAAATTATTAACACAATTATTGATATAGCATAATTTTATCTTTATATATTGCATACATATATAATTATGTTTAGCCCATATATAAATAAATTGATGTATTTATTTCTTTAAATATGTATGATTGAACAGAAACTAAAATTTGATATATACATTTGAACCACAATCAAATTTTCATGCATATAACTACACCAAATTATAGTTCAAATTACTTATTGAATCAAAATTCATGTATAATTTTAAATTTTGTCCCTAATTAAAATGCAAAACTATAGTTCTATACACAATTGTTATATATAAATTTCTAGTCTAACATATTTGAATAAATGTCATTGGAATTTATATTAAATGACACCATTAAAAAAAATTATAAAAGGTTAAAACTTGCTGTAAGTCTCTATATTATACTTAAAATTAGAATTTGATCTCTGTAATTTTATTTTTAAGGATTTAGTTTTTTTTTTTCAAATTTCAAAATTCACAACATTAATAAATTTTTTTATTAAATTGGCCAGTGTGACATTTTGAAATAAAGAAAACTACTCACTTAATAATAATGTAACTAAAAAATAATGTTGTAATAGATTTGAATCTCACAAAATAATTCTTTATCCTACGATGTACAGATTAATTGTATATATATCAATTAGAATGTATTAAATATTTTCTATTTCTTTATACTTCTTATGAATGAAATGAGAAAAAAAATTGATTATTAAAAAAATTAAAACTAATAAGTAAAGCAATAATTAAAAGGAATAAATCTTAAAATTATACATAAACTTTGGTTTAATGCGTAATTTTTTCACGTGAACTTTGATTTTGTGTAATTTCATATAAGAAATTCTGATTTGATTCAATTCTCACAAATTATTAATAGAATTACTGATATAACATCATTATATATATATATATATATATATATTGCATATATATGTAAATAATTATATTTATCCAATATATAAAACATTTGATGTATTTATTTTAAATGTGTAAGATTGAACCAAAACTAAAGTTTCATATATACATTTGAATCACAATAAAAGTTTCATGTGTATAATTGCAACAAATCAAAGTTCATGTATAATTTTGAGATTTGTCCTAATTAAAATGCAAAACTATAAATTCAATACTTTTAAGAATTATAAAACAATATCTAAACTTCAAGTGTGTTTTCTTTTGTATAGAATAGAAATCATGAGCCACTTCATTGAAACTAGCCAAATAAGACAGATACATAAAAAGCTTTTATTGAGAGTATGACAAACCACTAAATCAAGTACGACATTGACAAAGAAAAGGTGAAGGAGTGAGAATGGCTTGCCTAAATGGTTCCTTAACGAAATCGTTTAGGCAGAACATTGTCGAGCACAAAATAGTAGCAGGACATGGTGGCTGCTTCTACATGATAGAAACCATGCTTGTCTCCAGTAAGGATTAATGTACAACGCAATGGCAATACACAGTGGCATCACAATGTACGACCCAACAAAACTTGCGTAAAAGACTTTCATGTCAATGAAACCCTCGTCAGTTGCATTTTTCGGCACCGATGAAGATGATCCATCTGTTGAGCAATTCTTTGGCAATGGTTCACCACAAAGGAAAGGATTCCCCACGTAACTGTTTTCTTCAAATGTTGCAAATTGTCCGGTCATTTGAGGTGTAGTTCCAGATAAATTATTGTATGCCACACTGAAAAAGGACAAAAAAATTAACCCCAGAAGTTGGGAAGGGATATTCCCACTCAAGTGGTTGTGAGAAAGATCCAGACTCTCAATTTGGGATAAGTCAGAAATTGTTGGAGGGATTGGTCCTATCAAACTGTTGTGAGAAAAATTCAAAACGATGATGTGGTAAAAGTTCTGGAGTTGGAGAGGAATCTCACCAGTCAACTTGTTGCAAGAGAGATCAATTCCGGACAGGTATTTGAGGACTCTTCCCTTATAAAAGTAGGATATGCTTTTCACGGTGAGCTTGTTGAGATTTGGCCTGCAATGCAACATTGGACCGTTGGCAGCTTGGAAGGATGCATGAAGCAATAGTAGCTCAGCCTAAAGGGCACGATCGAACCAAGTTCAAGAGCAACAGCTAGCTTAGCTTGCTTGTTTTAATTTGTTATTTTGGTTCATATGTAACTTGATCAAGTTAGCTTGTAACTTGACATCAAAGTTTGTATTTTTTGTTTAGTTTTGATTTAGTTTGATGGATGTAAGGCTGTCCATACCAGCTTGCTTTGTCTTGTAATTTAAGTTAGCTTAAGTCTCTTATTAGTGGGAGTAGGTAAGTCATTAGGTAATGGTCATTTGACTTGTTAACCTTGTATATTATTTTCATTATCAATGAATGAACATTGCTGCTAATTTTTCATCCATGTTTTTTGTTCTCAAGTTCTCTTCTTTTGCTCTCGGTTTCATTTTAGTTCTTAAGCAAATTGGTTGTTTTGTGTGTTGTTGCTGCGCCTCTTTTCGAACAAATGGTATCAAGAGCCTAAGTCTTTGAGGGCCTTCTCTTGGTGTTTTTTGTTTGTTTGTGAAATCGAGCTTAAGAAAGTAGAAAATCGAAGCTGTTGAACTTGTTATAGCAGGATGAGCTTCACACCACCTCCACCTCCTGTGTTCACTGGTGAGAACTACCACATTTGGGTGGTAAAAATGAAGACTTACCTTCAGGCACACGATTTATGGAGTGTAGTCGAGAATGATGCCGAGCCACCTCCATTGAGAGCCAATCCCACTGTTGCTCAGATGATCCAGCATGCTGAGGAGACTGCCAAGAAGCCTAAAGCCATGGCCTGCTTGCAGAATAGAGTATCTGATGTTATTTTTACTCGCATTATGGCATGTGACTCACCTAAGCAAGCTTGGGACAGGTTGAAGGAGGAATTTATGGGGTCTGAGAAGACTAGACAGCAACAGTTGATTAATTTAAGGAGAGATTTCGAAAATCTCAATATGAAAGAAGCTGAGACCATTAAGCAGTATGCAGATAGAATAATGGCCACAGTGAACAATATAAGGCTGCTTGGTGTAGACTTTGCTCAAATTAGGGTGGTTGAGAAGGTGATCACCACACTTCCTGAGATATTCGAGTCTAAGATATCTTCACTGGAGGACTCGAGAGACCTCACAACCATTTCTTTATCAGAATTGGTGAATTCACTCTATGCTTTGGAGCAGAGAAGGGCTAATAGGCAAGAAGAAAACTCTGAGGGAGCCTTTCAAGCAAGGGCCAAAGAGAGCTCTAGTGCAAATCAAAGAGGCAAGAAGCCTTGGTTTGACAAGAAGGATAAAATCAGAAAGGATTCAAGCAAGAAGAGCTACCCACCATGCACTCACTGCAAAAGAAGCACACACTCAAAAAGAAACTGTTGGAGAAGACCAGATGTTCAATGTTGGAAATGTAAGCAATATGGTCATGTTGAGAAAATCTGTAGGAGCAAAGGCAAAGTACCAGTACAGCAACCAGATCAGGCATATCCTGCTGAGGATCAACAAGCTCAGGAGGAGCATGTTTTTAGTGCATCTTCCCTTGCAACTACAAGCAAAGCCAAATGTAGTTAGCTTGTAGACAGTGGCTGCTCACATCACATGGCTGCTGATGTGAACCTGTTTAAGGAGCTTGACAGGAGTTTTAGCTCAAGGATCAGAATTGGCAATGAGAACTTAATTGAAGCTAAAGGCAGGGGTGATGTGTTGATCAGCTCAAGCACAGGTAACAAGCTGATTACTGATGTGTTGTATGTGCCCGATATAGACCAAAACCTGTTAAGTGTTGGTCAGTTGGTTGAAAAAGGCTATTCTTTGCTCTTTAGAAGTGGTTCCTGTGTTATTGAAGATTCACTTGGTCAGGAAGTTGTCATAGTGCCTATGGCAGACAAGTGTTTCATGTTGGATGTTAGTTAGCTTGAAAGGAGGGCATATTTGAGCCAAAGTGACAGTGCTGGCCTATGGCACAAAAGGCTAGGTCATGCCAATTTCAGGTCACTTGATTTGCTGTATAAGCTTGGTTTGGCAGAGGATATGACCAAGGTTGAGCCACTTGAAGGTGTTTGTGATATTTGTCAACTTGGCAAGCAAGCCAGGCTTCCTTTTTCAGTTGGTCAAGCAAGGAGAGCTCGAGAGAAGCTTGAGCTGGTGTATTCTGACATTTGTGGCCCAATGAAGACCCCTTCACTAAATGGGAGTAAGTACTTTGTACTTTTCATTGATGATCTAACCAGATTTTGTTAGATTTTCTTCTTGAAATAGAAGTCTGATGTGTTTGAAGCTTTTGGAAAGTTCAAAGCCATGGTTGAAAACCAAATCGATTGTAGGATCAAGACATTGAGAACAGATAATGGGGCTGAGTATCTATCTGATAGATTCAATAGGCTATGTGAGCAGGCTGGGATCCATCATCAGCTAACCACAGTGTACACTCCTCAGCAAAATGGAGTGTGTAAGAGGAAGAATAGGACTGTAATGGATATGGCTAGGTGCTTGCTGTTCCAAAGCAAGCTTTCAAACTCATTTTGGGCAGAGGCTGTCAATAGCTCGGTGTACCTGCTCAACAGGCTTCCAACACATGCTGTCAAGGATAAGACACCTTTTGAAGCATGGTATGGACTCAAACCTTCTGTCTCTCATTTGAAAGTCTTTGGATGTGTGTGCTATATCCTTGTACCTGCAGAAAGAAGGACTAAGCTCGAGAAAAAGTCTGTTCCATGTATTTTTGTAGGCTATAGCAGTGATAAGAAAGGCTATAGATTCTATGATCCTTCAACAAGAAAGATTTTGGTGAGTAGAGACATCAGATTTGATGAAAAGAAGATTTGGAACTGGGATGGTTCAAATACAAGTCAATTTGAAGAGGACTCAGCTGAAGGCAACCTGAAGCTAGTTGAAAGTGAGCCTAGTAATGGCAATGTTGATGACCTTCCTGTGAGAGGTACTAGGTCCATTGCTGATGTTTATCAGAGATGCAATGTGGCCATTGTAGAGCCTTCGAGCTATGAAGAAGCAGCTAGGGACATGAATTGGAAGAAAGCTATGGAAGCAGAAATGGATATGATTCAAAAGAATCAGACTTGGGACTTGGTTGAGAGACCAGAAAAGAAGGTTATTGGAGTTAGATGGGTCTTTAGAGCAAAATTCAATGCTGATGGCTCATTGAATAAACACTAGGCAAGATTGGTGGTTAAGGGGTATAGTCAGCAGATGGGAGTTGATTTTGAGAGACTTTTGCCCCAGCTTGCAAGATTGGACACCATCAAGCTACACTTTACTTTGGTTGCATGAAGAAATGGCAGATACATCAACTTGATGTTAAGTCAGCCTTCTTAAATAGCTTTCTCAGGGAGGAGATTTACATAGAGCAACCCGATGGCTTCCAAGTCCAAGGACAAGAAGACAAAGTCTATAGGCTGAAGAAGGCTCTGTATGGGTTGAAACAGGCACCTAGAGCATGGTATGACAGGGTAGATGCTTACCTGTCTAAGCTCGGGTTTGAGAAAAGCCTGAGTGAGCCAACCCTCTATGTGAAGAAATCTAAGGATGAGACATTGCTGATTGTCTCGATCTATGTCGATAACTTGCTAGTGACTGAAAGCAAGGACGTTCTGGTCAATGAGTTTAAAACACAGATGCAAAAGGTATTTGATATGACTGATTTGGGGGTTATGACCTACTTTCTTGGTATGGAAGTGAACCAGACGATTGAGGGATATTCATTAGCCAACATGCATTTTCCTTGAAGATACTTGACAAGTTTAACATGCAAAATTACAAGCCTGTAAGTACACCAATGGCTCAAGGAGAGAAGCTGTCAAGCATTGGTGATCATGTAAGGGTCGATGAGGAGGAGTATAGGAGTTTAGTAGGTTGCTTGCTCTATTTAACAGCAACCAGACCTGACTTGATGTATGCTGTGAGTTTATTAGCAAGGTTTATGCATTGCTGTAATGTAGTGCATTTCAAGGCTGCCAAGAGAGTGCTGAGATACATTAAAGGAACTTTGAGGCTTGGTGTGTTGTTCAAGAAAGAAAAGGAGCTGAAGCTGGTAGGTTATTCAAATAGTGATTGGGCTGGTTGTATTGATGATATGAAAAGCACTTCGGGGTACTTTTTCACCCTTGGCTCAAGTGTGTTTTGCTGGTGTTCAAAGAAGCAACAGATCGTTGTTCAATCAATCAAGCTATGACGAGTACATAAAGCAAAGCAGCAGAAGCGAGAATCAAGCCATTTGGCTTAGAAAGTTGTTATTTGATTTAAATGAAGAACAACTTGAACCTACTGAAATCAAAGTTGACAACCAGTCAGCAGTAGCAATAGCCAAAAATCTAGTATTTCATGGCAAAACCAAGCATTTTAAGATAAAGTTCCATTTTATTAGAGAAGCTGAGCAATCTAAAGAAGTCAGTCTAGTGCATTGTAGTTCACAAGACCAATTGGCTGATATTTTAACTAAGCCACTTGGTACAGCAAGGTTTGAAACATTAAGGAAGCCAATAGGTGTTTGTTGCATACAGTCCAAGGAGGAGTGTTGAGATTTGGCCTGCAATGCAACATTGGATCGTTGGTAGCTTGGAAAGATGCATGAAGCAATAGTAGCTCAGCCTAAAGGGCACGATCGAACCAAGTTCAAGAGCAGCAGCTAGCTTAGCTTGCTTGTTTTATTTTGTTATTTTGGTTCATATGTAACTTGATCAAGTTAGCTTGTAACTTGACATCAAAGTTTGTATTTTTTGTTTAGTTTTGATTTAGTTTGATGGATGTAAGGCTGGCCATACCAGCTTGCTTTGTCTTGTAATTTAAGTTAGCTTAAGTCTCTTATTAGTGGGAGTAGGTAAGTCATTAGGTAATGGTCATTTGACTTGTTAACCTTGTATATTATTTTCATTATCAATGAATGAACATTGCTGCTAATTTTTCATCCATGTTTTTTGTTCTCAAGTTCTCTTCTTTTGCTCTCGGTTTCATTTTAGTTCTTAAGCAAATTGGTTGTTTTGTGTGTTGTTGCTATGCCTCTGTTCCAACAGAGCTCTATCGGCACATCAGCAGAGAAAGATCCGGAGTCATAAGCATGGGAGCTATCACTCGATATTGTATTCATCAAGCAAGGAGGAATTGTACCAGAAAGATTGTTGTTAGAAACATCAATCAACCTTAACCGATTTAACTTGCATAATTGAACCGGAATCCCACCTTCAAAGTGGTTGTTTTTTAGGAAAAGATAAACCAACGCAGAAAGGCTGCCAATCCAATTTGGAATATTTCCAGTTAAGTGGTTGTTACTAAGATCCAATGTCACCAAACGATTGCTGTTAAAAAAACTAGTGATCGGCCCTTTTAGCTTGTTTCTTGTTAAATAAACATGAGTGAGCCTTAAAGAGCTGAAGCAAGATGGCAAACTTCCCGATATGTTGTTGGCCGAGAGGTCAAAAAATTTAAGACTATAGTTGAGTTTGCAAAATTCCATGGGGATTGAACCTTCAAAATGATTATTTGCCATCACAAGTGCTTCCAAATTTGACATCTTTCCCATCCACCTTGGTATGGCACCGGAAAACGTGTTACTACTTATATCCAATATTGACAAAAGTGACATATTCTCCATGGAGCTTAGCATATCACCAAAGAGTTGGTTATTGCTAACATCGAATAATACCAACCCCATGGGCAAGTGCCTCGGTATTCTACCACTCAATTTATTGTTGGACAAGTTCAATACTGCAAGGGAAATCATATCACCAACCGAAATCGGAATACCACTGCCAAAAAAATTATTTGACATATTGAGAAGCTTCAATGATGGTAGTTTTGCTCAGATTTCATTTGGGATGTTGCCGTCGAGGGAATTATTGGAAACATCCAACTCTGATAAACCCCTACGATAAGTCGATGGTAGCTAAAAATGTCCCGATAGAGAGCTATTGACGAGTATTAGGATCTTTAATTTCTTGTTGTTTTCCAATAACCAGTTTGGGAACTAATCTCCCTTGAAATTGATGTTAGAGAGATCAACACATTGCAAGTCATGTTGATGATTGAGAGATTGAGGAAATGATCCACCATCTCCGCAACAAGATAAACTGATAGATTTCAATTGGAATGTTAGGGTGTCTAAAGAATGCATCTCAGTTTCAGCATTATATATCATGTTGTTGTCTGCAAATATATTTTAGAGTTTTGAAAGGTTGAATAACGGAGCCAATGAACTTGGGATCTCAATCTTATTCTTCGAAAGCCTTAACTCTCGGAGAGATGTTAGACTCCTAAGAAGAGATATATCTCCAGAAAACTTATTGGAAGAGAGATCTAAATACTCGAGTGACTTTAGATTCTTAAAAACATGTATATTTTCAAAAAAGTTATTGAAAGAGATATCTAAATGCTTGAGTGAAATTAGATTCTTAAACATAGATATATCTCCAGAAAAATTATTGGAAGAGAGATTTAAATACTCGAGTGATGTTAGATTCCTAAACACAAATATATTTCCAGAAAAACTATTGGAACAGAGATATAAGTACTCGAGTGATATTAGATTCTTAAACACAGATATATCTCCAGAGAAAATATTGTAAGAGAGATTTAAATACTTGAGTAATGTTAGATTCTTAAACACAAATATATTTTTAGAAAGTTTCTTGAAAGAGAGATCTAAATACTTGAGTGATGTGAGTTCAAAGAAGCACTCAGGCAAACTAGCATTCCAATTACTGTGGGAGATGGTAAGCGTTTGTAGCTGCCTCATTTCACAAAAACCTGCAAACATATTACCATATGAAATACTTGAAGAACACTATTCTAACATTATAAAGGGTAAAATTTCCATATTAGTCCTTGTATTATACCCTAAATTGCATTTTGATATTTTTACTGAAAAAAAAGATAAATTAATCCCGATGTTAAATGCTTATTTAAACATGTCATTAGATAAATTAGATAAATAAATAGTGTCAATGATTGAAACAAAACATTGCCAATGGGTGATGGTGATTTTTGAGGTCCTTTTTAATCTTCAATTTTTTATTAAATACTCATTTTATATTTGCAATGGAACAGGAATATCTTATTCTTAAAAAAAAAAAAAAACCCAAAAGCTTTCATACATATAAAATTTAAATTTTTATTGAATGTTTGAAAAACTTTTATAAATTTAGAAATTTTTACATTTTATTTTGTTATTTTTTTTTTAATTTTGAAGAGCTTCAATTCAAAATTTTTGAAATTATAATCTTTATTTATACTTTTTTGAACTTTTTATTGTTTTGGGAGTGAACGAGTACTTCATGTACAGCTTTAGGGGGTATTTTATCTATTCATAAAAAAATGAAAAAGATGTAATTAACGTACCATGTAAGTTGAGGCTATTATCGATGACACAAGCATTAATGACCAAGTCTTTAAGAGAAGTGAGGGTTCCAATATTTTGAACAATGTTGGAAGTGAGGGATAAATGCGTTAATGTCAGTTTTTCCAAATTTGTCAAAATTTGCCACCCTATAAAAAAATTACGAATATATGTATGTTATGAAATTTATAATCGTAAATTCAAACGTCCAGATAGGTTGTGTAAATAATCTAATAGAGATATATATTATTTATTTTTTATGTAGGAGCGAAAGGTATTTTTGATGTAATCTAGAAAATAACTTATTTTGGATAATTGTTGTTCCGTTCAAGCTAAACGTATCCAAAAAAAGAGTCTTCAATGATGGGAATATGTCCAATGATTGAAGTTGAAGGTTAGCTATTGTAGTAGAATTTTTTGTGGAGAGAGGAAGCGTTGCAAACAAATTAAACGAAACAAAGTATATACCATTAATAAACCCTTTTAGTTTAGGAGTATTAGGACAAAATTAACAAATTCTAGCAATACATACCTTTTGCAATAGTACTCTCCAAATGTAGTTTCTCTAAGTTTTCCAAAGTAGGTAATCTTAAGGAGAATATTCATAGATAATTTAAAGAAAGAAAAACAATGCGCTAGTATATAAAGCATATTGAAGACGATTTCATTCAATAACTTAAGAGATAAAAGGAGCAGACTGATTTTACCTCTAACATCTATTGATGCCTCCATCAAGTATTTATCATATAAATGTGATAAAAACAAAGACTTGAGATTTGAAAGGCTACCTAGTGATGACAGTATGCTACTGTTGAAGACATTCCCCTTCAATTTAAGCTCTTCTAGATTCACCAACTTTAGTTCCCATTCATTACCTATAGAAACACCATATAAAATGTTATAAGATATGTCTAGTTCTGATGTTACGTATGTGATTTGAAATTAATTTGAAAAAAGCTAATGAAATAATAATCTAATTACTATTTGCTCATAAATAGTAATTAAAGATATTTTGCATGTCCTTAGGGATTGTTTAGTTGCTAAAGATGTTTGGAAGTACTTTGCGCAAGAAGAATACTGACCCTAGTTTTTCTCAGGGAACCTCTCAGATTGGTTTAGGATAAACTTGGGGAATTCAGGGTGGATAGTGAGGAATAGAGTTCCTTGGCCTACTCTTTTTTGGTCTGCTAGCATGATGCATATGGAAGAATAGAAACCTTTTTGTTTTCCAAGGTCTATCTTGGAGCTTTTTAGAAACTATTAAGATATCCGTATGTTGGGCGAAGTAATATAGCACACAACATGGCTGAAATCAAAATAGAGAATGTAATTTTATTTATGTATGTTCCTTAAGAATTTTTAGAATGGTAGGGTAGTTACATGTTAGCATTAGAAAATTAGTTTAGGTAGGGTTTTTTTCATATATTATAGATTTTTCCAAAAAAAAATGTTAAATTACCTTGAGATGGAACAAAGTCATTCTTTTCGTAATAGCTCAGGTTTAATTTCTCTAATTTACTCAAAACATTTAAATCTATAGAGAAAATTACAAATAATTAAAACTTGTAATGATAAACTAATAGATGTATATACTTCAAAGCATACTTACCTTGAATATATGTCGATTCTATGTAATCGTTATTTTCTATATTCAAAGATTTCAAACGTGGGAGTGCAGCAAGAGATGAAAATATGTTGTTGTTGAAATAATTAAAACTTAAATCCAGCACCTCAAGTTTGGCCAACCTCAATTCTCCTTTCTGTACAAGTGTAATTGATAATGGCATAAACAATATTTTCATTTAACTACACAAATGTTGTATATGTTAAGATAATTATGTTTACTTACTCTTTGGATTAAAGATTCGAGGCTCTCAATTTTATTACGGTTTAGATACAACTCCTTTAAGTTCTTCAAATTATTGAGTTATGTTAAAATACAATAACATATGTCATCTAGCGAATTCTCAATATATGTAAGATGTGACAGGATGTTGTTTCCTGATAATTCGTTGCTGCTTAAATCTAAAATCTTCCAGTTGTTCAATTTGTGATTAATAAATAAAGATTACAGATAAGAATGAACCTTGATTGTCAATGAAACCAGCAATGTAGTTGCCACTCAAATCAAGACTCTTCAATTCTTCGAAGGGAAGAAACAAAGAGACGTTGAGATACCAACCCTGAAGGATACCATTGTAGTCTTCATCATAACCATACTCAAGGACGAGTCGGGTGACTCGTCTAGTGGAAGTGCTGCACTCAACCCGATTCCATCGGCAACAATTTCCCTCCACTCAAGAAGTATCTACATCGTTAATATGAGCAAAGAAAGGTTTGAGTTGGAAGAGAGCAGCTTTCTCATTCTCCCAGTACCCTTCACTTTGATACCCTCCAAATAAGAAAGCAACCGCAAACACCCACACCAATTTTCAGTACTCCATCTCTCTAAAATCAATGCCCACTAACTCTCAAATATTGGCATATGCAGCAGCACTACACCTTTAGGTTTTATATAATCGTAAATCTACATGAGTATGTTTCCTGGAAATTCATTGAATAGGCCCACTGTTGAAGTTAGTTCCCATGCAACACATGCAGCCCATGCAGATTCATGCACGTAAGAATTAATGCACATAAGTTGTCCGGGTAAAGTATGTGCAAGAATTCATACACATAAGTTTCCCGGGTAAAGTACGTACAACTGAAGGCGTTAATGCTTCTGTTCTGTCTCAGTTACATTTTGTTACCGTTTAACTATGCTTTTGTAATCTAGTTCATTTTTAATTATATTTGAATGACAAGCTGATGTAACTTGATAGTCAAAGAGCTGGTAACCAGCTTTGATCAAGTGTGCAAGTAATATCACCTAGTTCCAATGTAATAGGTGAAGTTAGGTAGTATTTAGGTGATGAAATTGTTTATTTTGACCAGCAAATGTCTGGTATATGTAATGGACTTTGAGCCAAAGTTTAGCAATGAATGAAAAACATCAGATCTTCTTCCATATGTTCCATCTTTCTTTGCCTTTTAAAATTCTAAATTCTGTTCTCCATTCTTGACAGTAGCTAAAAGCTTGAACTTCAAGCATTTTTCCTTCATTCTTTATCCGGGTATAATACGTTTCTGTTATAGCTCTAGATTGAAGTTCTTACTTTATCCGGTTAAAGTAAGCCAAATCCCCAACAATTGGTATCAATAGCTCATTTCTTAGAGGACCTGTTTCATATTCAATATAAAACAGAATGGCTTAATCAGGCTTTTCTCCTGCAGCACTACTAGTCTTTAATGGTGAAGGGTTCCACATATGGCAGGTTAAGATGAGGACTTACCTGCAAGCCTTTAATCTGTGGGATGTTGTCAATACAGATGCTGAGCCAGCTTCACTCAGAGCCAACCCCACATGGCTCAAATCAGACAGCATGCAGATGAGAGGACTAAAAGACACAAGGCCATGTCATGCATTCAGAACTGTGTTTCTGATGTTATCTTCACTAGGATCATGACTTGTGAGACCCCCAAGCAGGCCTGGGACAAACTCAAGGAGGAGTTCCAAGGTACTGAGAGGACAAGGCAGCAGTAGTTGTTGAACCTGAGAAGGGAGTTCGAGAACTTGAAGATGAAGGAAGTAGAAACTGTCAAGCAGTATTCTGACAGAATCATGGCTGTAGTTAACAGCATAAGGCTCCTTAGTGTGTAATTTAATAAGGCAAGGATTGTGGAGAAGGTGCTTTCAACATTGCCTGAAAGATATGAGGCAAAGATCTCATCCCTAGAGGATTCGAGAGACCTGGCAACTATCTCCCTAACTGAGCTTATTAATGCCCTCTATGCTCAAGAACAAAGGCGAGCCAATAGAATGGAGGAGCAGCAGGAGGGTGCTTTCCAAGCTAAGGCCAAAGCAGCCTCGAGCACCTCAGCCTATAAAGGCAAGAAGAACTGGAGAAAC
Source organism: Gossypium anomalum (assembly GCA_025698475.1). Lineage (NCBI taxonomy): Eukaryota > Viridiplantae > Streptophyta > Magnoliopsida > Malvales > Malvaceae > Gossypium > Gossypium anomalum. The sequence continues at coordinate 90,448,009 of CM046968.1, forward strand.
AGGCCTAAGCCTGATGCTGCAAGAGGAGGATATCAACTCTGCAGATTTTGCAAAAGACCTGGTCATCCAGAGGCGGATCTTTGGTTCAAGCGGATCTTTGTGTGTCAACACTGCAAGAAGAAGGGCCATGTTGAAAGGGTCTGCAAAGAAAAAGGCAGACCTGGCCAAAACCAACAACACAAAAATGCTGAAGCTCAAGTGGCTAAAGACAGTAGTGACCATGAAGAGCAGGTCTTTGCTGTTTCATGCTCAGCCGGCCAAAAGAAAGGTACAAAAGGCTGGTTGTTGGACAGTGGCTGCACTAACCACATGTCACCTGATGCAAACATCTTTAAGACCTTGGATAGAAGTTGCAAGACCAAAGTGAAAGTTGGCAATGGATAGTTCATAAAAGCTGAAGGAAAAGGGGATGTGCTGATATGCACTCCTACAGGCAATAAAGTCATTCCAAATGTGCTGCTAGTGCTTGAGATTGCCAAAAACCTTCTCAACATTGTTTAATTTCTTGAGAAAGGTTATTCTGTTGTGTTCAAAGGTGAAGAATGCCAGATAACTGATCCAAATGGATCAACCCTCATGACAGTCACCATGAGTGACAAATGCTTTGAAGTCAACTGGTCAGGTGACTCACACTCAGCCCATTGTTGCTTCAACAGAAGACACCAAGCTTTGGCATCAAAGACTTGGTCATGCCAACTTCAAATCTATGGCTCAGATGGTCAGCAAGGAAATGGTTGAAAACTTCACCAAGACAGTACAGATTGAAGATGTTTGTGAAGTTTGTCAGATGGGAAAGTAAGCTAGGCTTCTATTTTCTGCAAACACCACCTGGAGAGCATTAAGCAAGCTAGAACTGGTGCACACTGATGTTTGTGGCCCCATGAGGACTGAATCACTAAGTGGCAACAGGTACTTTATTCTCTTCATTGATGACTGTACCAGATATTGCTGGATTTATTTTTTAAAGCATAAGTCTGAGATTGTTTAAGTGTTTATGAAGTTTAAAGCTACATGGAAATAGAAACAGGCTGTAAGATAAAGACTATTAGGTCAGATAATGGAACTAAATACACTTCAGCTCAGTTCCAAGCTTTGTGCAAAGATGCTGGCATCAAACACCAGCTAACCAATGTTTACACACCCAATCAAAATGGGGTTAATGAAAGAAAGAATAGAAGTTTGATGGATATGGCTAGGTGCCTTTTGTTTGAGAAAAATCTGCCCAAGACCATGTGGGCTGAAGTAGTTAATACTGCCGTCTATCTTCAAAACAGGCTGCCAACTAAAGTACTTGAGCACAAGACTCCATTTGAAGGTTGGTTTGGATTCAAACCTTCATTGGCTCACCTAAAAGTCTTTAGCTGTCTATGTTACAGCCAAGTACCAGCTGTAAAGAGGGATAAGTTATCCAAAAGAGCTATTCCTGGTATTTTAGCCGGGTATAGTATGGTCAAGAAGGGCTACAGGATTCTGGATCCTTTAACAAACAAAGTCCATGTGAGCAGAGATGTGGTGTTTGATGAGAAGGCTTATTGGAATTGGGAAAGAAATGAACCTAAAGCCATTCCTGAAGAACTTATGACAGATCAGTTTGAATCTGATCAACATGAACCAGAGATGGATGTTGATGATGAACCAGTCAGGGGTACAAGGACTTTGGCTGATGTTTATGAAAGGGCTCATGTTGCACAAGAAGAACCATGCAATTTTGAAGAAGCTGAAGCCGATGAAGGCTGGAAATAGGCAATGTCTGATGAAATTGCCATGATTGAGAAGAACCAGACATGGGAATTGGTTCCTAGACCAGCCAAGAGGAAGGTTATTGGAGTAAAGTAGGTCTATCGAGCCAAGCAAAATGCTGATGGGAGCTTGAACAAACTGAAGGCCAGGCTTGTAGTCAAAGGATTCAGTCAAAAATATGGCCTAGACTACCTGGAAAAATTTGCACCAGTGGCTAGGCTAGACACCATTAAGTTGCTGATTGCCTTGGCAGCTCAAAAGTAGTGGAAAATCCACCAGCTTGATGTGAAGTCTGTATTCCTAAATGGCTTCCTTGAAGAAAAGATCTACATTGATCAGCCTCAAGGCTTTATAGTGTCTGGCAAAGAACAAATGGTGTACAGGCTTAGAAGGCATTATATGGCCTGAAACAGGTTCCTAGAGCCTGGTATGCTCGAATTGACAGTTACTTGGTCAGTTTTGGATTTAACAGAAGTGTTAGTGAGCCAACACTATATGTCAAGAAAAATGAAGCTGAAATACAGCTTATTGTATCCCTCTATGTCGATGACCTTTTTGGTAACTAGAGGAGATCAACACATGTTGGCTGAATTCAAAGCCAAAATGAAAGACATGTTTGAAATGTCTGACTTGGGGCTAAAGACATACTTTTTGGGAATGGAGTTGCGCCAAGCAGAAGGAAAAATCTTCTTCGGACGAGAACATTTGCCTTGAAGGTTCTGTCCAAGTTCTCAATGGAGAATTGTAAGCCAACAAGCACCCCTATTACTTTTGGAATGAAGCTGTCAAACCAAGGAGATCATGAACCAGTCAATGAGTCTACTTACAGGAGCCTAGTTGGTTGTTTGCTATATTTAACTGCTACTAGGCCAGACATTATGTTTGCTGTCAGTTTGCTCTCAAGATTCATGCATTGTTGCAATGAGAAGCACTTTCAAGCTGCCAAACGAGTGCTTAGATATGTCAAGTGTACTTTAAGCCATGGGATACTATTTAACAAGGCTGAAAGTTTGAAGCTTGTTGGATACACAGGTAGTGACTGGGCTGGTTCAAGTGATGATATGAAAAGCACCTCTGGATATGCTTTTACCCTTGGCTCAACCATGTTTTGTTAGAGCTCAAGGAAACAATCAATGGTGGCTCAATCAACAGCAGAAGCTGAATATGTTGTAGCTGCCAATGCTGTAAATCAAGCCATATAGCTGAGAAAAATTCTAGCTGATCTTAATCTACATCAAAAGGAGGTAACAGAGATCTTTTGTGATAACAAGTCTGCTGTTGCAATTGTAAAGAATTCTGTCTTCCATGGTAGAACGAAGCACTTCAGTATCAAGTTACATGTGATAAGGGAGATGGAACAAGCTCAAGAGGTAGAGCTGATTCATTGCAATTCAGAAGAACAGGTTGCTGATATCTTCACAAAAGCCCTTGGTGTGTCAAGATTTATAAAACTGAGAAAGCAGTTAGGTGTTACAAGCATGGAAACTAAGGAGGAGTGTTGAAGTTAGTTCCCATGCAACACATGCAGCCCATGCAGATTCATGCACCTAAGAATTAATGCACATAAGTTGTCCGAGTAAAGTATGTGCAAGAATTCATACACATAAGTTTCCCGGGTAAAGTACGTGCAACTGAAGGCGTTAATGCTTCTGTTCTGACTCAGTTACATTTTGTTACCGTTTAACTATGCTCTTTTAATCTAGTTCATTTTGAATTATATTTGAATGACAAGTTGATGTAACTTGATAGTCAAAGAGCTGGTAACCAGCTTTGATCAAGTGTGCAAGTAATATCACCTAGTTCCAATGTAATAGGTGGAGTTAGGTAGTGTTTAAGTGATGAAATTGTTTATTTTAACCAGCAAATGTTTGGTATATGTAATAGACTTTGAGCCAAAGTTTAGCAATGAATGAAAAACATCAGATCTTCTTCCATATGCTCCATCTTTCTTTGCCTTCTAAAATTCTAAAATCTATTCTCCATTCTTGACAGTAGCTAAAAGCTTGAACTTCAAGCATTTTTCCTTCATTCTTTATCCGGGTATAATACGTTTCTGTTAAAGCTCCAGATTGAAGTTCTTACTTTATCCTGTTAAAGTAAGCCAAATCCCCAACACCCACTGTAAATGCCCAAATTTGACCGGGCCCAATAAACCTTAAACAGTCCATTAATAGTCCAAATATTTAAAACCCACTACCCAAACTTTTCAAAGGCCCAAATTAACCTTAAACCCAAACAAACCCTAACCCAAATTGGCCCAAAATCAAAAAATATCAGAACCCTAATTTCTACTTGCGCCGCAACTAGCCTCCAGCAGCCAAGCCTCAGCCCTCGCACCGTACGACGCGGCAGCTACCTCCGTACGACTCAGCAGCACCACACCCACGCCCCGTACGCTCCACACCAAGCGCCACGCCTTTGTACCTGCAAGGAAACAGACAAAACAACAGCAGCAACACAAAAACAAAAGAAAAAAATTGTATTTTTATTTTTGTTTTGAAGATTCGGCCATAAAGCCTATGGTTTTCGATTGTAAAGGGGCTCTTTTTTTTTACAGAATGTAGACACACTTCGCATATGGAAATATAGAAAAAGACTATCAAAATCGAGAGGTGATTTCCAATTTGAGTATCCAAAAGTCTTCTTTATTTTTGTTTTTGTTCTGTTTTAATGCATGAAAAGAAAGTAGGAGAATACCTACCTTCGTGGTTAGCCCCTGTCGATCAAGTCCCTTGTTTAAAACGGAGATTTATCGCGCATTAACGACCACCAATTATAATGGTCCGATGACGACGAGTCTTTTGGGGTTGAATCCCCAACAGAACGGCAGATGAGGGGTGTTCTCCTTGAGTCGGCCGAGTATAGAAAAACAAAGGATTTTTAGGTTTTTTTTTTTTCAGAATTAGGGCTTCAAATGAGGGTTTAGAAAATTTTGGGTTCTTATGGCAACCAAGAAACGACACCGTTTCATTCAGTCCCAAAATGCTTCAAAACGACACTGTTTTGAAGCCAAACCCGATGACCCGACCCGTTAACCAGGGGATCCGCGTGTTTTTATTATTTTTGGGGGTATTTCGCTCCTGGTCCCTCCTCTTTTCCTACCTTCAATCAGACCCTTTCCCTCTGTTTTGTGTTTTTGATTTTGCCCAAAGACTTCGGCCTTTGATTCATTTCGGCCCGTGTCGAAACGACGCATCTTGTGGCCTTGGACTAATTTCCTGATCGGCCCCTCGTCTTTCTTCACGCATCCATTTAGGCCCTGATTCATGTTTTATTAATCTTTTGTATTTCATAATTTTTACCTCATATTTTATCTTGATTGCAAGTTAATCCTTAGCTTTTTAACTTTTTTTCTTTCAGATTATTTATTGTAAATTGTTTTACTATATATATTATTTAAGATTATTTATATTGTTTATTTTTAAGAGCTTTATATGTCGTCTATCTTAAATCTTTCTTTTTGTATTCTAAAATAATTTTGTTACTTAGCCTAAGTTGTTTAACCGATATTTAAATTGCTTTGTATGTCATGCGTTTTAAATTTCTTTTCATGTATCATTTTATATATTATTTTAAATCGTCTCATAAACTACTTATTTTGCATTGCTTCGTATATTATTTAATTTAAAATATCCATTCTATGACATTTCTTCAAATGCTTCATGTATATTTGTATATGTATAATAAATAATTCAATTCTATGTACATTATTAATGTTATTTTATTTCATCCATGTTTTTGAATCTATTCCTACATTTTAACATACATTTTGGTTGTTATAATACATTTTGTATACATGTTTCACATATTATTTAAATGATTATTATGCATGTACATATATATATCGGCACATATTTTTGGTTTATATACCATTAGATCCATGTTATTTTATACATATAGTTTTCTTCATATATAGGCGTGTTCTTAAATCTATTATATAATTTATTATGAAATCAATTTAAGCTTGTATGTATTTCTATGTTTTTACCAATGATCATTTTTAAAAGTTATCTATGTATATATGTTTTGTAAATCTATTATGTATACCATATCTGGTCATGTATTTTTATTTTTCTTCCATATTATATACCATTTAAGCTATCATGTTCCTTGTCATTTTTTTTAATGAATTTGTGTTTAAAATATTTCGCATATGATTTGATTCAAACTTTTATTCTATAATATCTATTTCAAAAATTATATATATCCCTAGCTTTTATGCTAATTTGTCAACATATATTATGTGTCCATTTATTCGTTATTGTTTTAAAATCGTTTTATAGCACATTGGCTTCTAATTGCTATGTTGTTTTTTTACATCTTGCATTGATTATGTTATATCATGCTATGTATATTATTGTGGCATATTATTGTGTGTATTGTTTTGGTTGCATTGAATTGTTGCATTGTTATTTCCATCATTGTATTATTATATCAATTATTTCCCATGCATGATTGTAATCGGGAGTTGCATTTTTTTGGTTAGTTATACTTAATTATTAGTTTGTTAATTAATTGTATCTTATGTGTATACATTCCTATATCATTTTTTCCCACTTGGTTTATAAAACGTGGCTTTATGAAATCCAAATCTTAATGATTAATTTCGTCTTATTTCAAAATGCATTGATGCGTCTTAAGCTAGTTTCATAATCATTCAAGAATTCTTTAAAACAAAGGCGATATTCGATACTTGGTAATTCGTGGAATCATGCCCTAACGTGTTGGGTTGCAATTTCTCGTTTGCTCAAAGTAATCGAAGGTCCCTTTAGAATTTCTCCCATGTTTTTTAAAATCCCTTAAACGAAGGCGATATACGATATTTAGCAATCCGCGGAATCGTACCCTAACGCGCTGGGTTGCAATTTCTCGTCTGCTTGAAATAGTCAAATATCCCTTCAAAATTTCACTCATATCTTTTAAAAATCCTTTAAGACGAAGGCAATACTCGGTGATTGACAATTCGGGAATCATGCCCTATCGTGCTGGGTTGTGATTTCTCGTTTGTTCAAAACAATCGAATATCCCTTTAGGTTTTCACTCGTGTTTATTAAAAACCTTTCAAAACGAAGGCGATGTTCGATGTTTGGCAACTTGAGAATCGTGCCCTATCGTGTTGGGTTGCGTTTTTTCATTTGTTCAAAACAATCGAAGATCCCTTCGGAATTTCACTCGTATTTTCTAAGGCGAGGCAATGTTCAATGTTTGGAAATTCGAGGAATCGTGCCCTACTGTGTTGGGTTTCGGTTTTTCGTGAGACCGAATAGTTGGGCATCCTTTTGTAATTTTCGATTTATAAATTTTTGGACGTCGAAACAAGAAGATTTTTGACAACCAACTCGGGTTATTCAAATGTTATTAAAAAAGAACCACATCTCAAAAATGTTTTTAATTTTAGACATGAGGACAGTATTTAATAGATTTGGTACCAATTTTGGGCGTAATGAGGGTGCTAATCCTTCCTCACACGTAACTGACTCCCGAACCCGTTTTCTCGTATTTACGTAGACCAAAATCGTTGTTTTAGTAAAAAGAAATATTTTATTAAAATAATCAAATCCTTGGGTGATCTGATCACACCTAAACAAAAAAAGATTGGTGGCGACTCTACGTTTTCATTTTTCAAAAAGTCGATTCCCCGTCGTTTTTCATTAAAATTAAAATCGAAAAATGGTTTCAACACCCACTGTTGGATTAATTATATTTTTCCCTCTTTTTATTGATAATTAATTATTTGGATAATAAAACCAGAGCATTTGGATGCAGGTAGCTGAACTCAGATTTCAACCATTGCTACGTTAATTTCACGCTTTAAAGTCTTTAAACCAATGGACTTTCAATGATTAAGTTTTTGTTTATTCTTTATCATTTTGCTTTAAATATTTAGATTTTCAACCTTATATATAAATTGTCATATATATTTGAACTTATGTTATTGAAATTGTTGTATATAAATTGTTTTATATATTTGAACTGATGTTATTGGAATTGTTATACATAAATTGTCTTATATATTTGAACCGATGTTATTGGAATTGTTATATATAAGTTGTCTTATATATTTGAGAAATTTATATTAAATGACTATGTATAATTTTATACATATAATAGTAATAAAATTGGGAGATTTTATCGGTACTAAATTTTTTTCAAAATTACTAAAAAATTTTAAGTTCAAGTGGGACAATCCAAGCAAAGAAGGCATGAGCCACTTCATTGAAACTAGCTAAATAAGAAAGATACATAAAAAGCTTTTATTGAGAGTGTGACAAACCACTAAATCAAGTACGACATTGACAAAGAAAAGGTGAAGGAGTGAGCATGACTTGGCTAAGTGGTTCCTCAACGGAATCGTTTAGGCAGAAAATGGTCGACCACAAAATAATAGCAGGACATGGTGGCTGCTTCTACATGATAGAACCATGCTTGTCTCCAGTAAGGATTAATGTACAACACAATGGCAATACACAATGGCATCACAATGTACGACCCAACAACACTTGCGTAAAAGATTTTCATGTCAATGAAACCCTCGTTAGTTGCATTTTTTGGGAATCGATGAAGATGATCCATCAGTTGAGCAATTCTTTGGCAATGGTTCACCACAAAGGAAAGGATTCCCCACGTAACTGCTTTCTTCAAATGTTGCAAATTGTCTGGTCCTTTGAGGTGCAGTTCCAGATAAATTATTGTATGCCACACTGAAAAAGGACAAAAATGTAACCCAACAATTTGGGAAGGGATATTCCCGCTCAAGTGGTTGTGAGAAAGATCCAGACTCTCAATTTGGGATAAGTCAGAAAGGGCTGGAGGGATTGGTCCTATCAAACTGTTGTGAGAAAAATTCAAAACGATGATGTCTTGAAAGTAATGGAATTGGAGGCGAATCTCACCAGTCAACTTGTTGCAAGAGAGATCAATTCCTGACAGGAAAGTAAGGACTCTTCCCTTATAAAAGTAGGATATGCTTTTCATGGTGAACTCTATCGGCACATCAGCATGGGAGCTATCATATAATATTGTAATCGTCAAGCAAGGAGGAATTGTACCAGAAAGATTGTTGTTAGAAATATTAATCAACCTTAACCGATATAACTTACATAATTGAACCGGAATCCCAACTTCAAAGTGGTTGTTATTTAGGAGAAGATAAACCAACCAAGAAAGGCTGCCAATCCAATTTGGAATACTTCCAGTTAAGTGGTTGTTGCTAAGATCCAATGTCACCAAACCACTGCTGTTAAAAAATCTGGTGATGGGCCCTTTTAGCTTGTTTCTTGATAAGTAAACATGAGAGAGGATTGAAGAGCTGAAGCAAGATGGCAAACTTCCCGATCTATTGTTGGCCGAAAGGTCCAAAAATTGAAGACTATGGTTGAGTTTGCAAAATTCCATGGGGATTGAACCTTCAAAATGATTATTTGCCATCACAAGTTCTTCCAAATCTGACATCTTTCCCACCCACCTTGGTATCCCACCGGAAAGTATGTTATTGCTCAAATCCAATGTTACCAAATGTGACATATTCTCCATGGAGCTTTGTATATCACCAAAGAGTTGGTTATTGCTAACATCGAATATTAACAACCCCATAGGCATGTGCCTCGGTATTCCACCACTCAATTTATTGTTGGACATGTTGAGTTGCTCCAATGATGGTAGTTTTGCTCCGATTTCATTGGGGATGTTGCCATCGAGGGAATTATTGGAAACATCCAAATATAATAAACCCCTACGAGAAGTCGATGGTAGCTGGAAATGTCCCGATAGAGAGCTATTGGCGAGACTTAGGTTCTCTAATTTCTTGTTGTTTTCCAACAGCCAGTTTGGGAACTGATCTCCCTTGAAATTGATGTTAGAGAGATCAACATATTGCAAGTCATGTTGATGATTGAGAGATTGAGGAAATGATTCACCATCTCCGCAACAAGATAAACTGATAGATCTCAATTGGAATGTTGGGGTGTCCAAAGAATGCATCTCAGTTTCAGCATTATGTATCATGTTGTTGTCTGCAAATATATCTTGGAGTTTTGAAAGGTTGAACAACGGAGCCAATGAACTTGGGATCTCAATGTTATTGTTATAAAGCCTCAACTCTCGGAGGGATGTTAGACTCTTAAAAAGAGATACATCTCCAAAAAAATTGTTGTAAGAGAGATCTAAATACTCGAGTAACATTAGATCCTTAAATATAGATATATTTCCAAAAAATTTATTAGAAGAAAGATTTAAATACTTGAGTGATATGAGTTCAGAGAAACAGTCGCGCAAACTAGCATTCCAATCATTGTTGATGATGGTCAGCGTTTGTAGCTGCCTTAATTCACAAAAACCTGCAAACATATTAGCATATGAAATAGTTGAATACTATTTTAATATTGTAAAGGGTAAAAGTACTATATTAATCATTGCATTATACTCTAGATTACATTTTAGTACTTTTACTGAAAAAATGATTAAATTAGTCCTCGTACGTAAATGAATAAGCAAAATAGTCTCTCTGTTAAAATTGTGACGTTAATTGTTTATTTTGATGTTCTATATATAATGTATAATAACAAATTTAGCTCTTAACCTTTACACTTTTATTGAATTTAACCTCTACTTTTTTATATAAGCATTAAGCAAGTTGACCTTCAAACATTTCATTGCTAATGTAGCACAATTTTATATTATATATCACATAAATAAATAATTTTAAAAACATAAACAAAATTTTATAATTCCAAAATTATGAAAAAAAGCTGATTAAAATTAATAAAATGTAAAATATAAAGCCTAAAAGAATAATATTTAAAGGTTATGTAATAGAAAACCAGTGTAATTTAAAGCATATATACTACTTAATTGAAATGCATATATTTAGTTAATCCACTAATAAAAATAAATAAATTGAATCAATAGATGAATGTTTTGCCAATGGGAAAATCAGATAAGATGAAAACCATTACTCACATGTGTGATAGTATTTTAAGTTTTGAGTTTCTTTGTGTTTTTAGGTTATTATGTTTTATTATGTTGGTGTTATGAATGTAAGGTTTTTCGATTGTTGATTTTTTTTTTTCAATTTTCAATAGTTGAAGTCAGGGCTTTTATTGTTTTGAGAGTAGTTGAGTACTTCATGTATAGCTTTTGAGAGTATTTTACTTCTTTATCAATAAATTTGTTTTTAGTTAAACAAAAAAAAAATGAAAATGGTGTAATTAATGTACCATGTAAGTTGAGACTATCATTCGCAATACATTCATTAATGATCAACTCCTTAAGAGAAGGGAGGGTTCCAATATTTTGAAAAATGTTGGAAGTAAGGGATGAACTCGTTATGATCAATTTAATATATATATGTGTATAGATTGTATACGAAATAAAGGTAAGGTTTTTTTTTTCTTTTTTGTTATCTTATTTAATATATATATGTGTATAGATTGTATACGAAATAAAGGTTATATGCATACACAAATTCGAAAAAAACGAAAGGAAGAAAAAAACTAAAATCAAACATAAACCTTGGTTTCTCTTCAATATATTGTTGGAGCCAGATTTAGGTTTCCAAATGTCCTTGTATTCACTGTCTCTTGACTGCCGAAAAGGAAAGAAAAAAAACCAACCCTTTTACATTTTATTTTCTGGCCTTTTATAACCTTTACAATTTTGTTTTTTATTGTTTGCGTGATGGCTTGGTCTTGTAGATGGCAGGTGGCGGACGTGACCAGCATGGCGGTGGTGCAGTGACGGTGGAGCAGTTGGGGTGGTTGGCTGAAAATCAGGAGTTACGGCACAAGTGGGCAAGTGGGGGAGGGTAGGTGGCTAGGGTTAGTGGGATTAGGGTTTCTGGATGTTGAGTTTAGGTTATTGGGCTGGGGTAGTTGGGTTAATGGGTCTGTTGGGCTAAGTTAGTAATGGGTATTGAGTTTAATCTGGGCATGGGTTTAGTTTGTGGTTGTAAATGGGTTTTGGGGTTATGAAATAGGCTAAGGGTTTAATAGGGTTTGAAATTGGGCCAAAATTGGCCTATAACACACATGTGTGATGGTATTTTAAGTTTTGAGGTATTTTAAGTTTTGAGTTTCTTTGTGTTTTTAGGTTATTATGTTTTATTATGTTGGTGTTATGAATGTAAGGTTTTTCGATTGTTGATTTTTTTTTTTTTCAAATTTCAATAGTTGAAGTCAGGGCTTTTATTGTTTTGAGAGTAGTTGAGTACTTCATGTATAGCTTTTGAGAGTATTTTACTTCTTTATCAATAAATTTGTTTTTAGTTAAACAAAAAAAAAAATGAAAATGGTGTAATTAATGTACCATGTAAGTTGAGACTATCATTCGCAATACATTCATTAATGATCAACTCCTTAAGAGAAGGGAGGTTTCCAATATTTTGAAAAATGTTGGAAGTAAGGGATGAACTCGTTATGATCGATTTTTTCAAGTTTGTCAAATTCTGCCACCCTATAAAAAAATTTACGAATACGAGTATGTTATGAAATTCATAATTGCAAATTCAAGCATTTTAGGTAGGTTGTGTAAATATTGTAATAGAGATATATATTATTTATTTGTTATGTAAGAGCAAACAATATTTTTGATATAATCTAGAAAAAAAACTTGCTTCCAATAAATATTATTCCACTCATGCTAAATTCTTTTTAAAAGAAAAGCAATATTGTACTGGGAACAAGAGGAGAGGGAGCAAACCGATTTTACCTATTGGTCCCTCCATCGCATATACATCATATAAAGACAAAGATTTGAGATTTGAAAGGCTACCTGTCGATGACAATATTAAAATGTCGAGGACATACCCCCACAAATTAAGCTCTTCTAGACTCGTCGACTTTAGTTCCCTTCGATTATCTATACAAACACCATAAAAAATGATATAAGACATTTCTTTTCCTGATCTTACTTATGTGATTTGAACCTAATTTGTAAAAAGCTAATGAAATAATAATCTGCTTAGTATTTGCTCATAAATAGTACTTTTTTCATATATTATAGATTTTTCTAAAAAATAAAAAAAATTAAATTACCTTGAGATGGAACAGAGTTATTGTTTCCCTCATAACTTATGTTCAGTATCTTTAAATTACTCAAAACATTTAAATCTGTAAAGAAAATAACAAACAATTAAAACTTGGAATGAGAAACTAATAGATGTATATATTTTAAAGCATACTTGCCTTGAATATATCTCCATTCTGTCAAATTGTTACTTTCTATATTCAAAGATTTCAAATGCGGGAGGACTGCGAGAGATGAAAATTTGCTGTTGTTGAAATTATTATAACTTAAATCCAGCACCTCAAGTTTGGTCAACCTCAATTGTCTTTTCTGTAAAAGTGTAATTGATAATTGCATAAACAGTATTTTCATTTTACTACTCAAATGTCGTATATGTTAAACAAATTATGTTCACTTACGCTGTGGAGGCTCTCGATTTTATTGTCGTTTAGATACAACTCCTTTAAGTTCTTCAAATTATCTAGTTCTGTTAAAGCACAATAATATATATCATCTAGTTATTAAAAAAATAAATTTTCTCAACAGAAGCATGAAACTTTACGAGTAACCTTACCTAAAATATCGATGCTTCCTTCTAATCCACAATTCTTCAAAAACAAAATTTTTAGAGATATAAACTCAGCAAGATGAAATAAGATGTTGTTTTCTAATAATATGTTGTCGCTTAAATCCAAAATTTCCAACTTGTTTAGTTTTGATAACTTGTTAATGCCTGATAGTCATCCAATAATATTATAAAATTAAATATTAATATAGTCACTAATTATTCACTTCAGCCTCCTTCATGTATAACATAATATTAACTTTATCATTAGTAGGATTTGAGTCTGTGAATTAATTGCTTTCTAAGATTTAAAACTTATAAGAAAATCCTTTTTAAATTAATAAATAAAGATTGCAGATAATAAGGTGAAGATGGATGAACCTTGATTGTGAATGAAACCAACAATGTTGTTGCCTCCTAAATTAAGACTCTTCAATTCTTCGAAGGGAAGAAACAAAGAGATGTTGAGATACCATCCCTGATAGATATCCTTGTTGTAGACTTCAACAGAACTATACTCAAGGAACAGTCGGGTGACTCGTCCAGTGGAAGTGCTGCACTCAACCCCATTCCATCGGCAACAATTTCCCTTCCCCCAAGAAATCCCTTCATCATTAATATGAGGAAAGAAAGGTTTGAGTTGGAGGAGAGCAGCTTTCTCAATCTCCCAGCACCCTTCACTTTGATACCTTCCAAATAAGAAAGCAACCACAAACATCCACACCAATTTCCAGTACTCCATCTCTCTTAAATCAATGACCACTCACTCTCAGATATTGGCATGCGGCAGCACTACACCTTGGGGTTTATATAATAGTAAATCTAAATGAGTATGTTTCCTGGAAATTATCTCTTTCCCTCTCACAGAGGTGTTAGAAATTTTTTTAAATTTGATAAATATTGATGTGAGCTTGGAGCTCACAGTAGAATTTTCCAATAAATTGGTAAATTTTTTGTTTAGGATTCAAAATTTTACAATTCAATTTTTGCCTTGTTATAAAAAATTATGGGCTTTCTTTAATGAATAAGATGATGACGTATTACAAAAAAAAAATTGTAAAAAGTTAAAATATATCATAGTCTCTATACTCTTTTCACAAATTTGAAATTTTTTCTCTATTTTTTTATTTCTATGAATTTAATATTTCTATTTTTCAAATTTCAAAGTTTATATTCAATTGTTAACACTAATTTTTTTATTAAATTAATTAGTGTAATATTTTAAAATAAAAAAATCACTTGATAACAATAAAATTAAAAAAATAATGTTATAATAAATCTAAATTTCACAAAATAATTTTAATAATTTTAATAATTAATTTTAAATTTTAAATTTTAAATTTTAAAAAATGTAACAGTAAAAAAAAATACAAGTACTTAAGCTTTAATCATTGTAGTTTCCTGCAAACATTCCTTTGTGGAAAAGTATAAAGTAACTTTGCATACTCTAACACACATCTCAATTATAAAGTCAATGTGGGTACACAGAAACTTTGACAACAAAAAGCTAAATTAATAAAATGTTTAAAGTTTGTACTATTCCTAAATTCAAAAATCTTTGACTTTACTTCTCTATTTTTTAAAATTTAAAGTCTAAAACTAATTATTAATAGCGTAAAATTTATTAATATGATATTTTAAAATAAAAAATATTCACTTAACAGCGATATAATTAAAAAAACTTTTAGTCATTAAAACTCTTTTATTAAATTCACTCTACTTAAAAGGACAACAAGCGGGGGTTAAATTCACTCTACTTAAAAGGACAACAAGCGGGGGTAGGCAGTGGCTTGACTCCACCAAAATGGTAAAATTGCTGCGTAGTTCTTTTATTTATTTTTTAATTTCTTTATGATTTAATTGATATTTTTTACTTTTTACTAAGAGTTTTTTTAGATGTTTTGCACATTAAAAACTAATTTAATTAAGAGGTGGATTTCATGGTCAATACCTAAGTCAATGACCCCTCACCAATAACGCAATCAAGAAACCAACCGTTCTTCACTAATTCATTACAGTGGGGTATACTTTGTAAAAATATCACAAAGGTCCTTATATTAGGAGTTGATTACATTTTATTTCCTCTACGCAAAAAATAGGTAAATTAGTCTCTATATGTTAAATCAAAAAGTAATTGATTAGTCATTCTATTAAAAATTTTATCCATTTATACTATTAAAAATTGATCCTTGTATGTTAAAATAAGATATACGTGGTACGTCATGTGTTACTGTTTAGTTATTCTATTAGTCATGCTAGCTTTTAACAGTAGAAATGAATGAAATTTTTAACAAAAATGACTAATTTGCTATTTGATCAAATGTACATGGACTAATTTGACTATATTTTTTATAGAGAGGGCAAAATGTAATCAACACCTAGTATAATGACCTTTATGACATTTTTACCAAAGTATACACCACTGTAATGAATTCCTTGAGAACGGTTGGTTTCGTGATTGCATTATTGGTGAGGGGTCATTGACTTAAGTATTGACCATGAAATCCACCTCTTAATTAAATTAGTTTTTAATGTGCAAAATATCTAAAAAGCTCTTAGTAAAAAGTAAAAAATATCAATTAAGTCCAAAAGAAATTAATAGTTATTTCTTTTCTTAGTACCAAGACGGATACAAGGGGGGCTGGCAGTGGCCCTGGCCCCCCTAAAATGGAAAATTTATATTTAGGCCTTTAAATTTTTTTTAATTTTAAATTAGTAAAAATAAAATTGTACTTTGGCCTCCCTAAAATTATAAAAATTTAATTTAATCCTTTAAAAATTATAAAGATATAGACTATAAAAAATTAAATTTTCATTCGACCCCCACTAAAAATTTGTTCTGGCTTCGCCCCTGCTTAGTACTTTCCTGCGAATCTTTCTTTCGTGGAAAAGTAAGCAAACTCAAGCCGTGAAGAACATTCTCACCTCAATTATACAGTAGCTTTGACCACAAAACGCTAAATTAATAAAAATATATATATTTAAATTTTATTATTTTATTTTAATAATTCTATATACTTTTGTTATATTTAAACAAATTCTTAAATTATAACATAAATTTAATATTTCCCTTAAAAGAAAAGTTTTTTAATTACAAATAAATAAATAAATAACATTTTTTAAAACAGTAAAGTAGTTTGTAGTGGGCCAATTTTGCCCGGCCCCACTAGAAACCCAAAACAAGTAAATAAATAAATAATATAAAAATCCAATATCAATAGTCCATTAAATGTTTAAAGTCCAATAGCTAAATCCATACCCAATTCAAACTAACCAGCCTAAGTGTAAAACTCTAACCCAAAACCCGGACGGCCCAATAGGCCCAATGCCTAAAACAAGAGCCAAAGCAGAAAACCCTAGCAGTTCCTGCTTGCGCCGCAGCAGCCCTGGCCTCTGTACCCTCCAGCGGCCATGCCACAGCCCTCGTACGCCACGTCCGCGCCTCCGTACGTACCACGCCAAGGGCCAACGCATGCCAGCAGACTCCGTACTTGCGAAAGAAAACAAAAACAGCAGCAAGAATGGCAGCCAATAGAAATTATTTGTATTTTTGTTTTCTCTTGATTTTTCGGCTATAAAAGCCAAGCTTTCAATCCGTTGTAAGGTTACGAAAAAAAACACGAACGCACACTGAAAGAAACATATTGAAAAGAAAATTCAAAAGCAATTTTAAAAGGTGATTTCTGTTTGGAGTCTCTGGATCTTTTGCGTTTTTTTATCTGCTTCCTCCATTTTTTTATGTGCATTTTCATTTTTTATTTGCATTTAAAAACAAAGAAGGGAAGTGAAAAGGGATCTCACTTTCGCAATTTCGCCACGGGTTCTTCTTGGCTTCGCCGAATCGAAGTCTGAGGAGTGATCTTGGGGCTGCAAACTGGTCTTGGGTTTTAAGAGTTTCATTGTTGACAGCGATATGCTAAAGGAAACCCTAAAATAAAGGGGCTGATAGCATGATTTACTTCAAAAGGGGAAGGAATTACGCTAGGGTTAGAAAACAATTTAAAAATGGGGGGGGTTTAGCAGCATAGCAAAACGGCGCCGCACAAGGAGGGAGAGGGTCAGCGCGTTAACCCGCCTGGAGCCCCGAATTTGTGCCTTTGCGCCTGAAATGGTGTATTTACGCGCTAGGTCCCTCCTCCTTGTACCGTAGTGCGATCTGCTCCCATCTGCGTTTAATCTGATTTATTTTCTTTTAAATTATCCCTAAAACTTGAAATACTCTTAGGTTTTAGTCCATATTTCAACACTATGTTTCAAGATCAGGGATTATTTCAACATTGATCCTTGTAAATTCATGTGTGTTATATATATGTCCCCTTTAATAGTTTTACTTATTTTGTAAATTTTCTTTTTATTTTCACTTTGATTTCGATTAAGTATTTTATTAGATTTATGTTATAAATTCGGGTTTATTCACTCATATATTCTCAGTCTTTTTATTAACGTATGTATATTCATCCTTGTTTTATTTTCATTTTTATTTGTTACTGTTTATATTATTTGTAGTGTTAATATTAATGGTATTATCTGTATTGTTGGTTACTTATTTATTGTAATTCGGGGTATTGAAATTTCCATATTGTTGTAGGTTATTTTATGTAATGTTTTATGTGTTACTATACATGTACATACCTCATAATAATTAGTTTTATTCCATGAACATTATTAACATTAAATTATTATACGTATATTTAACTATTTTTTGTCCGCATGATATATATGTATTTGTTTTCTAAAATGGAATCACATGTTATATACACTAATAAATTTTTAACTAAACATATACAAAAATTATTGGTATATATATCATTTTTATACATTTTTTAAACATTGGTATTTTCATACATATAACTTCTTTTAGATTTATTCACATCTATTTCTTATTTAAAAGGAAGATCTCACATATTTTGTATTATTTAAATTATTATTATTAAACATATATCTCGTACTTATATTTAGTTTGCATCTATTATTAAAGCTTTGATATCTTTATATATATATAGATTTTAATAAACTTATAATTAATTATATTCTTTTATGTATATAATTTATAATAAAATTAAATTAACCTTGTAATTCCTATTTTAATCAAAGGATATTTTGACATATGATTATCTCTAACATTTTTTTTATATGTATATGTGACTTATAAGCCTATTTTGTGCATTGTGCTTTGCCATGTATCTTCGTTATTATTCTTTTATTATATATATATATATATATATATATATATAGTTTTTAAATCATCATGTAGTTTGTGAATCTTTTTAAATGTACTCGTGTTTAAAATACTTTACATGCAATTTTTCTTTTTAAATTTTCTTTCTTTCTATAATGTCTAATATTAATCAGTTTATTTCCCATGTACGTTATCGTGGCATTATTCATCGTTTCATAGTAATTTTTCCCCCTGTATTATTGTAATCGGATCGCACTTTTAGGATAGCTATTTAAGTATTAGTATGTTAGTTGATCACATCTTGTGCATGCCTATTACCTCATATCATTTTTCTCCGTCTTGTTTTTTTATATGGTTTTTCTATAAAACCCAAATCTTATGATTAATTTCGTCTTATTTCAAATCGAATTAATACGTCTTAAGCTAGCTTTATAATCGTTCATTCAAAAAAATTTTCAACGAATATAGATTTGATGTTTGGCAATCCGCGGAATCGTGCCCTAACGTGTTGGGTTGCAATTTCGCGTTTGCTCAAAATAATCGAGTATCCCTTCAAAACTTCACTCGTACCTTCTAAAAGAATATACTTTAAAACGAAGGCAATATTCAGTGTTTGACGATTCGGGAGTCATGCCCTATCGTGCTGGGTTGTGATTTCTCGTTTGGTCAAAACAATCGAATCTTTCTTTAGGTTTCCACTCATTTCTTTAGAAAACGTCTTAAAAAACGAAGACGATGTTCAATGTTTGGCAATTTGAGAATCGTGCCCTATCATGTTGGGTTGCGCTTTTTCATTGGTCCAAAACAATTGAAGATCCCTTCGGAATTTCCCTCACATTCTCTAAAATCTTTCAAAATGAAGGCAATGTTTGATGTTTGGCAATTTGGGAATCGAGCCCTATCGAGCTGGGTTGCGCTTTTTCATTTCCCTAAAATAATCGAATATCTCCTCGAAATTTTCACACGTATTTTATAAAGTAAGGCAATGGTCAATATTTGGAAATTCGAGAAATCGTACCCTATTGTGTTGGGTTTCGATTTTTCGTTGGACTAAATAGTTGCGCATCCTTCTGTAATTCTCAAATTATATCCTTTCGAACATTGAAACAAGAGATCTTGGCAACCAACTCGGATTACTCAAACGTTATAAAAGGAACCACATTTCAAAAACTTTTAATTCAGACACAATGACAGTATTTAATCGATTTGGTACCAATTTTGGGCGTAGTGAGGATGCTAATCCTTCCTCATGCGTAACCGACTCCCGAACCCGTTTTCTCAAAAGTTCGTAGACCAAAATTGTTGTTTTAGTAAACCAAAAATATTTTATTAAAATAACCAAATTCTTCGGTGACCCGATCACACCAAAACAAAGAGATCGGTGGCAACTCCATATTTCCATTTTCCAAAAAGTCGATTCCCCCACTTTTTTATTAAACCTAAAATTTTTAATTTAAAATTTTTAAATAAAAGGGTGGTTTCAACATAGTTGAAATATTATTTTAAGATTTTAACCTGTATTGATACGATACCAATAGAACGTATACTCCACTAAAATGAATGTCGTTGAGGACTATTAATTTCTTGATTGCATTATTGATGAGGGGTCATTGATTTATTTTAATTTTTTATACGTGCGATGTATATATCAATTAAAATGTATTAAATATTTTTTTTTTAATTTTCATCAAGGAAATGAAGAAAAAAATACAAATTGATTATTAAATAATATTGTTGAAACTAATAAGTCAAACAATAATTAAAAGGAATAAATCTTAAAATTATACACGAACTTTATTTTAATGTGCGATTTCTTGAGCTCAAAAATCGCCTAAGTCAACCTACGCTCAAAAAATAATAATTCTTGTAGAAATTCTTTAAGGCACCTGTCGAAACCTTTTTTTTTGAAAAACGGGGTTGACTTTGATTTTGAAAATGAAAACAAAAATGGGAGTTGCCACCAATCCTTTTTGCTGAGTGTGATCGGGTCACCTCGAAGAGCAGTTGTTTAATAAACAGATTGATTTATCAAGACAACGATTTTGATCTACGAAAACCAGAAAAAGGGTCCGGGAGTCGATTACGCACAAGGAAAGATTAGCACCCTCGATACGCCCAAAATTGGTACCTAATTGATTGATTAATGTCTTGGTGTCGAAAGTCAAAAATCCGTAAAGAATTAAAAATACGATCTTCCCTTTTTATTAATGTTAATTTTATAAAAACGCTTGGATAAATCGAAGCGAATGCTAAAAATCTTCTTGTCCCGAGGTAATAAAATGTCACATCCAGCACATTAGGGCACGGCATTTTAAATTATCAAGAATAAGCTTGTCTTTTATTTTTCAAAACTCATGCATTTTAATTTTAAAAGGATACTCGGTCATTTGGGTCAAATAAGAAAAATCGAAACCCAATACTGTAGAAGCCCAAAATTTGCCCACAAAACCCAAACCCATTTACAATTCAAAATTTACCTAGCCCACCACCCCAAATTACCCGAGCCTGAATACAAATAACCCAAAACCAAATTACCCTTTTAACCCTTTTTATAGCCCAAACTTTAGCCCAATACCCCCAACATTATCACAAACCCTAGAAACCCTAGGTTAGCCACCCCAACCACCCCTCTGACATCTTGCACTGGCCACCATTGCCTGCAGCACGCCACCATCGCCTCATCACCTGCCCTCTGCACCTGCAAAAGAAAGAAGATGGGACAGAAAGATAGTAAACACAATGTAAAGGCTATAAAAGCCGAATGTAAAAAGAGATAAAGGGGGGTTTTTGTTGTTTGTTTTTCCGAATATTCAAGGACGATAAGTCAATATAACAGCAACAATCTCAATACACACGCAAGAAGTGAATCAGGGAAAATATAAGAGAAAAATACAGGAATAACAACGATCGGACATTCAAAATACCGATATCAAAACATAAGGTGATTTAGCTTTCTTTTTTATACTTTTTGTCTGTTTTTTCGAATTAATATTTTTATATATTTGACATATATATAAATAACCAAAAAAGAGAGAAGAAAACTTACCTTTTTGAAAATCCGGCCACCGTGGACGGTGGCCTGCCATGCGACGACAATGATGATGACGCCAGGCAATGGACACCGCAACGAACTCCGGATCGACCAGCATGTAAGAAGAGAGCACCCTCTTCATTTTTGTTAAAAATCTGGAAGAAATGATTTTTTTTTTTTAGGAATTTTTAGGCTTTTGTAGCCCACAAAAACGGCACCGTTTAGTGCCTAAGTCCAGACCCAAAAACGACGTCGTTTCATCTGACCCGCAGGCGACCCGATCCAGTACAAAGGGGATCCACGTGTTTTTATTTTTTGGAATAATTTCGCTGCGAGGCCCTCCATTTCTTTTATCTTCGAAATTAAATTTTTTCATAATTCTACATTTGCCCCGAAGTTTCTTCTTGATTTCATTTATGTCCAGTGTGAAACGCTGCACTCAGGAGAGAGGGATATTTTCTCCTTCAATCCTTTTTGTTAGTTGCGCGTTTCAATTCGGTCCCTTCTTTTTTATATATTCCAGATTTGCCCCAAAATTTTGTCTTTAGAATTCGATTTAGTCCATTTTCCGTATTTTGCTATCTTATTTCCAAATTATCTTTTTTGAATTATTTTCTATTAATTTTTAATATTATTATTAATCCTATTATTGTTGTTGTCATTGTCCTCATTAACATAGCGTATTGTTTTCTATTTTGTTTTCTATTATTGTCCTTATTGATGTATATTAATTATTATAATTTACTTATGTTTATTTTATCCTAGTGTCATTTTTACTACTATTTCCATTATTAGTATTATATATATATATACGTATCTTTTTACTACTGTTTTTATATACATATATCATACATTACATAGTATAATTAATAGCTTTTAATATTATTGATTTTGTTAAATGTATCTGTATGTCACATATATATACCTTTAAGTATACCCCATGTTAAACCTATATGTCCATTAGCATTATTATGTATATTTCTTCTTTCCTAAATATTATATACACATATATGCTTTTATATTATATATACATTTTTTTATATATCATATTATATAAATATATCTACATTTCTAATATCGTATTATATATATTACATTATTATTATTTTTATCCCTATTACATTTATTATTGATATTAGTACATATATTTTACTATATTTATATATATACTTTTTATATTAGTATTTTTCTCATACATCATTATATTATTTATTATGCCTATTATTTTCATCATTTGTTATTTTATTTTATTTTAATATTATTACGTATACATTTTTCATACATGTTATGTACATACATTTTCAATATTTATTTTATATATGTATGTGTATATATTATATATATATATTTTAACATTACAAGTTAAATCTATATTACCTTAAGTATATGCTTTAAACACTATATGTAGTATATTTCTAACACTATTACTATTTATATATATACAAATATATATATTTTATGTACATATACTTTTCATACTATATTATATATCAATCCTTTCACTATCATATTGTATGTATTTTCAATACTATATTACATAGATTTTTTTACCATGTTATGTATGTGTCTTTCAACATCATTATATACATACTTTTCAATACTATGTTATTTATACATTTTCATATGTGCCGGGTACATGTTTCAAATACTATTATTATACGTATGCATATACACCCATTGTTTCCATTTCATGTTTAATTCTCGTATTACGTTTAATATCGCATATATCTTTATTGTTTTTAATATATTTGTCACACTTACATTCGCTTCAATATACCTTTAGCTCTGTCATCTATTTTCATCAAATTCGCTTTGTATTATTTCGAAAATCTTATTCTTGTTTTTTCAATAATCAAGGCAACGTACCAATTTAACATTAAGTCATCGATTTCATCGCTATGTTGGGTGAACATCAATTGGCTTGTGTTAAAATGGTATGACCTTCTCAAAAATCAAAAAAAAAATGAAAATTCTCATGTTTCAACTAGATCACGACTAAATGTTACATAGAATTTGTATTTTTGAAAATCAAGACAACACGTGTTTAACAAGATACCAATTTTGGGCGTCGCGAGGGTGCTAATATCTTCCTCGCGTGTAACCGACTCCCGGACCCTACTTTACTCTGATTTTAACGTAGACCTAAACTCGACCTTCTTTGGTTTTAAAATAAATTTATTAGGTGTCAGATCACACCTATAAAAAGGATCGGTGGCGACTCCCCTCTTTATTTCCCTTTTTTCAATTTATGTTTCAAAAAAATCAAATTTCGGTTTTCAAGTTTTCAATAAATTGCCACAATTAGCGACCCCAAACCAAAATTTTTACGTCGCTACAGCTGGCGACTCCACTAGGGACTTTTTTTTTTAGAGTCGTCTCGGGAATTAAACTCGCCGTGTCAAAATTTTCAAAGTTCCTTGTTCAAATTAACATTTAGTCATGATCCTCAAATTTTTTTTTTCAAAAAGTTGTGCATTCACATCATGTTGTAAATGTTTCTCTAACTCGTTTTGTCCTTTTGTTTTTCAGCTTTAAGTTTTATGGTTTTAGTTTTTAGTTTAATTTTTAAAATAAAACATAAAGGTTTGTGAGTTTCTCCCCACACACCGTGCACTTACATTCTGCATAACATGACCTCTATACCCGGGCTCCGTCCGTGTAAGTGAAAGTAAACGCTACGCCTTCGTGAGTTAACTCGTCCCTCCGCACAGGCTAGTGAATACTTTCGGGTTACATATGACTTATGCTTTCGTGAGTTAACTTGTCCCTCCGCATAAGCATAAGTAAATGTAATCCCTCGAATTGAACTCGTGAGCCTGTGATGGGCTACTACCGAGGCTTCGTACTAATCTTAGTAAATGACAATACGGACAATTCGGGTACCTATCTAGAACCGAAACCACATATAGTGAACCGTACGAGCCACCTAACTAGAACCATGCCGAACCTCCGTCCGTTTAGTGGTCACCAAAATAAATGCACGGGAGGAACGCCTCTTGCCTTTTGCATTTTCACTTTCTATACAAGGAGATTGGGTCTGTTTAATAAACTAGATCGGGTAGTTCGATTTGTTGAATTCTCCATGTTTTTCTGACTGTATTAAATTACTAATCAAGGTTGTTTGTCTTTGCCTTATTGTTTTTCATCATGCATTATAGGCATCATATCGGTTGCCAAAAAAACGGGTTTCTAATGGAAGAGTCAGTTATACAAACAACCGAGAAAAATGTTGTAGTCCGGGACTGGTCTCTAAAAACTCAGAAGAAAAAAGGGGATAGTCTAGTGGAGGGGTGGATTGCCAATCTGCCCGAGCACGTAACTGTGAAGGTTCACCAGAATAACCTTGAAGATTTGGTTCAGGTTTAGAATCAGTAGGACTTGGACACTAGGGGTATCTTCACTGAGAGATATGGAGACATAGCCAATTTGATTGCTGTCAACGTAGACGAACGATTGATCCAAGCCATGGTCAGATTTTGAGATCCGGCTTACCAATGTTTTACCTTTAATCAAGAAGATATGACTCCGACTATAGAGGAGTATGTTGCTTTGCTTCTTGTTAAAAATGCACAATTCCATAAAATATATGTGAATGAGCCTAAGCCGATGACCTTCAAAAAGAAGTTAGTAAGATTGACAGACATGATTGACGCATGGGCCGAAAAACAGATAAAGAAGAAGAATGAAACCATTTGCATTCCATGGTCCTCCCTACGAGAT
This sequence comes from Gossypium anomalum, assembly GCA_025698475.1. Lineage (NCBI taxonomy): Eukaryota > Viridiplantae > Streptophyta > Magnoliopsida > Malvales > Malvaceae > Gossypium > Gossypium anomalum. The sequence continues at coordinate 90,473,245 of CM046968.1, forward strand.
TTGGTTCTGAACCATCCCGATATGTTAAAAAGGGTAAATCTATTCGCTTTGGCCATTTACGGTCTGATCATCTTCCCGAAAGTCCTTGGACACATAGAAGTTGCGGTGGTGGATTTCTTCGAAAGATCAAAACAAGGAATCAATCATGTCCCGACTATCTTGGCTGAGACCTTCAGATCCTTAAACAATTGTAGGAAAGTAGGGAAGGGACGTTTTATCGGATGCGCTCAGTTACTCAATGTTTGGATTTTAAGCCATTTCTGGAAAGTAGGGAAGGGACGTTAACCGACTCTCGGACCCTACTTTACTCTGATTTTAACGTAGACCTAAACTCGACCTTCTTTTGTTTTAAAATAAATTTATTAGGTGTCCGATCACACCTATAAAAAGGATCGGTGGCGACTCCCCTCTTTATTTCCATTTTTTCAATTTATGTTTCAAAAAAATCAAATTTCGGTTTTCAAGTTTTCAATAAATCGCCACAATTAGCGACCCCAAACCAAAATTTTTACGTTGCTACAAATAAGTTAGGGCACGATCTCTCAAATTTCCAAACACAGAATATTGCTTTTATTAAAGAATTCCCTTTTTGAATTTGGGTAAAAAAATTAACGAAGTATTTAAAATGATGTGGACAAATATTAAGCTAATGAACAACAACAATATAAATGTGCTAATAAGCAACTCGTAATACGTATGATGACAATAATCAAGTAATACATATCATATCAATATTAATAATCAATGAAAAATAGAATAAACAATTAAGTAAAGTAAAAATGATAACAATGATGACGTTGATAATGCTAGTGATAAAATATGCAAAAGAAATGACAATGCCAATTTTTAAATATAATAAAGAAACAAATAAAATATGGGAACAAATAAGCGTAAGGAAGATAGTTTATGAAAATATTAAGGAAAATAATTTATAAAAGATATTGGAGGTAAAGAATCAAATTAAAAGGTAAATAAAATTAAAAGCATAATTTGCAATAAAACATAGGTAAATAAATGAATATAGATAATAATAATAATAATAATAATAGCAATATATGTAATAAAGAGAACGAAAATAATCTAATTTTAAATATATATATATAAAGGGTAATAAATAGATAGATGAATAAATAACAAAATAATAATAATAGATAATAAAACAATAATAATAAGGGTAAGTAAAATTTGAAAAGAAATAAAAGACGATGAATAAATGATTACAACAATTATAATAAAATATAAACGAGTAATATATATTAGTAAATAAATGAACAAACGAATAAGTAAAACAGGAGAATAATGAATATATATAAACAAATAAATAAATGAATGAATAAGTAAACAAACAAATAAAAAGGGCTTAACTGACATCAAAGTAAAATTAAAAGGTATGAATTGCAAATAATAAAAAATAGGCTGACAGGGATAAGAATGTAATGTGCTGAAACTAGCAAGGACTAAATGGGAAAATATCCCCGATCCTTATGCGCTGCGTTTCAACTAGCAAGGCCACGGATTAAATTAAAAATGAAATTAAATTTAAGGGGCAAATTTAAAAAGAATTAGGACCAAACTAAAAGGTGCGTAAAGAGGCGTGGACTAAATGAGAAATTATACCTGTCCTCTAAAACGCATAGCTTTAGTAAGGATTAAAATAAAATAACAGAAAAATTATCGGGCCAAAATTAGAAATAAAAGAAACTCGATTGCTAAACTATAAAAAGCGGAAGGACTTGCAACGCAATTAGCCCCAAAGGTAAAAAAAAGGCGGATCTCCCCTGGGGAGTCGGGTTGACGCGCGGATCTTGGGGGAAACGACGCCGTTTCAGCGCCTAAATGCTTGGCCTAAAACGACGCTGTTTCAGGCTCTTATAAAAGTCCACTTTTTTTAAAAAAAATTCATTTTCACCCCAGCCCCTAAAAGAAAACCGAAAAAGGCTCTCCTTTTTCTCTGGGTAAACCTAGATCCCGGCCAAGATGCCGACGGGCCTCCATCGCAGCTCCGCCGTAGCTGATGGTCGGAGTTGTATGAAAAACGGCATTCTCAATTCTCTCGGTCCCTCTTTTATTTTTTAAAACAAAAAACTTATGAACCCTATGTTTATTTTAGAAGTAAAACATAGATAAAGGAAGGGGGCTCTCAACGCCTTTCGAACCCTCGCTCGAACCCTCGTGGGTCCAAGGTGTTCAAACGTCGACGGTATTCGTCGAAGAAGAAGCCGATCGACTCAGGTAACCCCCTTTTTTATTTTCTGTCTTTTTCTTTAAAATTAAAATGGATAAAAATAAAAAAACAAATGTAAAAGGATCACCTTTCATTTTGGTGCAAGGCGACAGTCCTTGGGCGGGGGGCGCGTTGGCGGAGGCACGTGGAGTGCAGCGCTCGAGAGAGAGCTAGGGTTAGGTTTTTTTTCTCAAAATGTTTGAACACTTTGGGCCATTGGGCCTTCAAATTTTTTTGGTTGTAATTGGTATTTCTTTGGGTTTGTAATTAAACTTGGACTATTTTTTTTTTATTTTGGACTTCAATATTTTGGTTTTAATCCGAGCTCGGGCAAAAATGGCCCGTTACAGCACTGTCGAAACCATTTTTTTTGAGAAACGGAATCGACTTTGGAAACGAAAATGAAATAACGGGAGTTGCCACCAATCCTTTTTGATGAGGTGTGATCGGGTCACCTTGTAAAAGTGGTTGTTTTTAATAAATTATTTGATTTATTTAAACAACGATTTTGGTTCACGAAATTTAAAAAAAACGGGTTCGGGATTCGGTTACGTACGAGGAAGGATTAGCACCCTTGTAACACCCAAAAATTGGTACCTAGTTGATTAATTAGTGTCTTAGTGTCGAAAATTGAAAACTTGAATGACTTTAAAATACGATCCCTCTTTTTGTAAAAATACTCGAATGTTAAAGACCTTCTCATCTCGAAGTAATAAAATGTCACATCCAGTAAGTTAGTACACGACATCTCGAACTTTTGAGAATGAGCTTGCCTTTTATTTGAAATTCGTGTATTTTAACTTTTTAAAAGGGTATTCAATTATTTAGAGTAAATGAGAAAAAATCGAAACCCAGTAAGTTAGGCCACGATATCTCAAACTTCCAAATACCGGATATTGCCTTTGTTTGCAAAAACCTCATCTCGAGGTGACGAGATGTCATATCCAGTAAGTTAGGACACAACACCTTGTATCTCTGAGGATAAGTATTTTATTCAAAGCTCGTATTGCGATTTAAAAGAATGTTCCGTGATTTAGGTTAAATGAGAAAAATCGAAACCCAGTAAGTTAGGGCACAATTTTCTCGAATTTCCAAATACCGAATATTGCTTTTATGAAAGAATTATTTTTGTCGGGTAAAGGTTAATATAACATAAATTCGCAATAAAATAAAATAATGAAGAATGAACAAACAAATAAAAATTTTGATCTTAACAAATATAACAGAATAAAGATAAACGCATAATAAGAATAATGAGAACAGAAATGGAGAAATAAAACGAACAAGCTATGTAAAAGAAAAATTGTAACAGCCTAATTTCAGTGGTGTCGGAACAATGATTCAAGATCACTAAATCCGACAAATGAGTAGGAAATATTATTAATTTAGTGAGTATAAGTTAAATGTTAAGTTAGGAAAAATTTTGAAATAGTGAATAGTGTACAAAAATATATATATATTAAAATAATTAGAATCGAAAACGAGGTATCGAGACCTCAAAAATTTTAAATCGAGCCATAAATATTTTTATAAATATTTATGGAGTGTTAATAAGTTAGTATTAAAGTTTCACAAGAAATTTTAAAAATCTTGATAGCTAATTAAATAAAAGGACTAAATTAAAAAGGTGTAAAAGTTGCTAAAATGATTAAATAGCTTAATTGTCAAATGAGGAAGGACCTAAAGTGAAAATAAGCCCAAAAGAGATATTTTGGGCGGCAATAGCTGAGAAAAATCAGAAAATGGGTGAAATAAGGGCAAAATTGGAAAATTACCAAAATTAACTAAATAAAAATGGGACTAAATTGGAATATCTAGAATTCTCTTCATTTCTCTTCATATTCATCAGCTGAAAAATAGTCATGGATGAGGGTTCAAGCTGGTTTTCATACTCTAGCTTCATGTAAGTTTAATTCTTGCTTTCTCCTTGAAATTTTTATGTTTTTGGACTTTTACAATTGGGTCCAACTTACTATTTCATTAGTTTTTGATTCCATGGATAATTTTTGAAGTTTTTATGGATGAGTACTGGAAGAATATGATGAATAAACATAGAATTGAAGTTTTAATTTTGACATATGGTGATTTTATCAAGTAAAATTGATGAAAATTGGTTTAGGACCTAATTGTGAAAGAGTTTGGAATTAAGGTCTAGTGTTAAAGTTCTGGTTTTCAAGGGTTATGAAGTAGTTTAAAATGATGGAATAAAGTATTAAATGAGAAAAAAATTATCTCAATTGAGGAGTTAATTGAACAAGGATTGAATTGTATGAACTATGAAATTTGGGGCTAAATGGAAATCAATATTTTTCACTAAAACTGTTTTGGGCAGCAGCAGTAGCCTAACTTTGAAAAATCACCAAAAATTTTAGAAATCGAATTATAGGATGAATAAAATATGAAATTAAAGCTTATTGAGTCTAGTTTCTTATAAAAGAAATTATGTAAGCAATGGAATTGTAAATCATGAGCTACAATAACTTTTGTGAGACAAGGTCAGAATGATTTCGGGTTCCCCTGTTCTGAATTTGGAAAATCATCAAAAATTGGATAAAAATAATTAGGGGCAATACCACTGAGTATAAACGTACTCAACGTATGGTTGTATTACTATAATTCAAATTATTTATTATTAAATGTTAAATTTAAATTATATATATGGTAAGAGAAGTATGAGTTAGTGATATTGAGATAATTGAAATGTGTTAATGATGAGAAGGAACTTAGAAAGGTATGAGTAGAAGTTCATGATATGTATGTGATAATGTACGAAATGAGATAATCAAAAGTTGAGAAATGATGAAACGTGAATGAAATGAAAGTTTAAATTGTGATAAGCTTATCTATGTTTGTATGGCATTCATATGATATTATGTGTCTGACTTGTTTGGTTAAGTAAATGCTATGAGTAAATTTACTCAAAATTCATGAAATGTATGTTTAATTACACTAGTTTGAAATGGATAACTGAAAAGTTCGTGTAACATAATTATGTATGTTAATTTGTTTGAAGTGAATTATGTAATTGTGATGATATGATGTTGATGATAAATGCTAAGTTATATGTGTGTATTTATGAGAGCTCAGTTAGAGGCCTTACGACCTCACCCTCTTACCAATGTAGTATTTTATAACGAAAATTTACAAAAAAAAAAAATTGTTGAATAAGTTCACAAATGGGAAACTAAAGAGTACAGTAATGGAATAATTAATAATGTAGTCGGAGTTGAAAATAGTTTGACAAGTAAATACAGTTTTGAAAAAGATATCGATTACTCTAAAGACCATTCAGATTACGTGAATGACACGTTTAAAGAAAAAGTTAACCTCGGCTAGTCGACTTATTCGGATATGATATCCAAGTATGTGTTTACTAAAATTTTTCCCGAATTGGTTTTCGTTAGTGAATGGAATGATGCGGGGTTCATGATGACAATTAGTCGGAAAAATGATAATTGAGTAGTAAAGATGATTGTGCGTGATAGTTACAGATTGAAACGAATATGATCATCTTTTACGGGTATTCTATATATTCTTTTATCCTCGAGAGATATGTGTGTGGTTATTCGGTCTCGGTGGTTTCGATGTTTTGAGAATGCTAGTTAATTATGATGTTAGACGAAAGCTCTATTGGTCCAGGTCGGTTTATGATCGTCATTTCTTCATCTTTTGGAATTCTATTTTAATATGTTGGAAATGAAGTTAATGGTAAAAATTTATGTGAGACTATTCTTATGTTTCTACTGATCATGATTTTGTTTTATACATGCGGGAATATATTATCTCTGTTATGATGGAAGTCCAGTCGGTAAGCAATGTTTTTCTTTTGGCTTTCTTTGAGAAATTATCAAGATCTTTATTATCTTTTTGTGAGTTAGATGTACTAGTGATTGTATGGGCGTTACATAATATTTTTGAGTTCATATTCGATGTCTATTTGTTAGCAAGTGTTTCTAACATTAAGAACATTTAGGATTATTGCAATCAAGTGATAATACTAGTGTGTTATGAGATAGAATGACTATAGATTTCGACTTGGGATTGTCATTAACATCGAAAGGAAAATGTTATTTAGTTTATGGTTGTTCATTTGACAAAGAAAGATCTGTATGATCATTTCAATGAAGTCTGAGTTTTCCTTTGACAGATCAAATGAGTATATGTGTCCCCGAGAGGGTAATTTAGAATTTTGACAAAGATGTTCCAACATTGTGTTCTAGAGTTCAAAGGTGACAGGAAAAGATATTCGAGGTTAAATCAAATTGTGATTCGAGAAGTTAGTAAAAGTGTTTATGAGTGTTGAAAGTAACTTTTACAGTAAGATTTTCTGGGGCGAAAATCCCTAAAGGGGGGGAGAGTTGTAACAGCCTAATTTCAGTGGTGTCGGAACAATGATTCGAGATCACTAAATCCGACAAATGAGTAGGAAATATTATTAATTTAGTGAGTATAAGTTAAATGTTAAGTTAGGAAAAATTTTGAAATAGTGAATAGTGTACAAAAAATATATATATATATTAAAATAATTAGAATCGAAAACGAGGTATTGAGACCTCAAAAATTTTAAATCGAGCCATAAATATTTTTATAAATATTTATGGAGTGTTAATAAGTTAGTATTAAAGTTTCGTCAAGAAATTTTAAAGTACTGATAGCTAATTAAATAAAAAGGACTAAATTAAAAAAGGTGTAAAAGTTGCTAAAATGATTAAATAGCTTAATTGTCAAATGAGGAAGGACCTAAAGTGCAAATAAGCCCAAAGGAGATATTTTGGGCGGCAATAGCTGACAAAAATCAGAAAATGGGTGAAATAAGGGCAAAATTGGAAAATTGCCAAAATTAACTAAATAATAATGGGACTAAATTGGAATATCTAGAATTCTCTTCATTTCTCTTCATATTCATCAGCTGAAAAATAGTCATGGATGAGGGTTCAAGCTGGTTTTCATACTCTAGCTTCATGTAAGTTTAATTCTTGCTTTCTCCTTGAAATTTTTATGTTTTTGGACTTTTACAATTGGGTCCAACTTACTATTTCATTAGTTTTTGATTCCATGGCTAATTTTTGAAGTTTTTATGGATGAGTACTGGAAGAATATGATGAATAAACATAGAATTGAAGTTTTAATTTTGACATATGGTGATTTTATCAAGTAAAATTGATGAAAATTGGTTTAGGACCTAATTGTGAAAGAGTTTGGAATTAAGGTCTAGTGTTAAAGTTCTGGTTTTCAAGGGTTATGACGTAGTTTAAAATGATGGAATAAAGTATTAAATGAGAAAAAAATTATCTCAATTGAGGAGTTAATTGAACAAGGATTGAATTGCATGAACTATGAAATTTGGGGCTAAATGGAAATCAATATTTTTCACTAAAACTGTTTTGGGCAGCAGCAGTAGCCTAACTTTGAAAAATCACCAAAAATTTTAGAAATCTAATTATAGGATGAATAAAATATGAAATTAAAGCTTATTGAGTCTAGTTTCTTATAAAAGAAATTATGTAAGCAATGGAATTGTAAATCATGAGCTACAATAACTTTTGTGAGACAAGGTCAGAATGATTTCGGGTTCCCCTGTTTTGAATTTGGAAAATCATCAAAAATTGGATAAAAATAATTAGGGGCTTAAATTTATATGTTTAGAATCCTTAATGAGTATATTTTCAATATAAATAAGCGGGAACATCATCCATTTCTCGTACGATGAGATAATTAATTCTTAGTGAAGAAGGGTCGGAACTGTCAGACAGCAAAACAGGGGTAACTTTAAAGAATAAACTGTACTTATTGGCTAAACCAAAAATTGTGAAAATTTTATGGTAATAAGATATGTAAGTATAGTTTCAGGGAAAATTAGCAGATCTTAATTTCGAGTTCTGTACCTTAAGATATAAATAATTTAGTAACTATGACGCAAATGGATAGTTTTGAATATACATATAAGTAAATAGTGAAATTATTGATAATGTTACTTGTTGCATGTTATATAAATAAAGGATGTGGAATGGAGAGGAGAAGGAGGAAAATATGTATGAATATTCAGCTAGCATGACTAATTTGCATGTTTTAGGCTCATGGACTAAATTGAATAAAAGTAAAAAATTATGGGCAATTTTGTAAAAATGTCAGAAATTTCCAAATTGCATGAAATGAATTATTTTATTATTTAAAATTAAAAAATTGAATGAAATTATTAATTTAGTTCAAGATCAGGGAAAAACATGTTTTAAGGATTAAATTGAAAAGTGTTGAAATTATGGAAATTTCTGATATTTTATAGAATTCATGGGTCGTTATCAATTTGTTTGAGAATAACGGCTGGAAATAAGGATTAAATTGCAATAATTTTATTTTATTTTAACCTAAGGATGAAATCGTCATTAATTAAAAGTTTAGGGGTAAAATGGTAATTTTGTTTAGAGTATTAGTTGAATGTATTACAACATGAAATAAATGAAAACGACGATCAAATTTCTTTATAAAGATCCGGATAACTCGAATACGAGACTTGAACGTGGAAAAGAAAAGATATCGGATTAATGAAATTATAAACATGTACAAGTAACGAGGTAAGTTAGTATAACTTGAATTGTATTTTTAAATGCATGAAATATCGATATAATGAATTCCCGATTTTATGTTTATGAAGAAATGGCAAGAGAATGATATTTATCATGACATGTAAATAGGTGATTATTTTTGATACGTTGATACAAGGAAATTAATTAAATTGAGACGAGTAATAAATTCAAGTAAAACATATCGAGAAAAATAAGTACGTTAAGGGACAATATGTTTGATTTTAATTGGTTCCAAATATGAAAGTTAGATAAAATGAAATATCCGATAAATAAATCGGTAACTCCGTAATGCTCCATAACTCTATTTTTCGTGACGGATTCGGGTTAGGGCGTTACATTTAGTGGTATCGAGCTAAGGTTTAGTCGGTTCTCGGACCAATGTAGTACATGTGAAGTATGATTATATGTGAATATCTGAAATATGTATTGGTATTGAATTGTATACTGATTAGAAAGTGGAAAAGTGAATTTGAATTGAATTGACTGGAATGGAATGGAATTATGATTAATTGAAGTGTGTATTACTATAATTCAAATTTTAATTATTATTGATTGCTGAATTTTTAATTGTTATGTATGGTAAGTAAGAATTATTGTGTTTTGCAATTGAAATGGATTGATATAGTGTGTGATGAATTTATTGAATTTATATTGATTGAATTGGTGTATATATATATATATTGAATATATATTGATTATTTGAATTGAATTGAATTATGAGTATATTTGATTATTTGAATTGAAATATAAATTGTTTGAAAATTTTAAATATGAGATTTGTGATATTTGAATATTTGTTATTGAAAAGTGAATTGAATTGTATAGAATTATGAATTTATGTGAATAATTGAAATATATTTGTTGAATTAAATGAAAATGTATGAAATTATGAAAATGTGTGAATATATATGAATATTAGATTGGTATATTGATAAAGGAATTATTAAATTGAGAAAGTGAATCAAATACCCTATTAACAGTATCGGACTAGATTGGATACAAATGGCATGCCATTGGATTTGTGATGTGATGAGGAGATTTGTAGTTCGGCCGAGAATATGTTTCATTATTATAACTTCTGGTTTATCCAAGAGGCATTAAATGCCTTTCTGGTGTGTTATGGAGGATTTATAATATTCCGGGTGTGTTTGGGTTGGACATTCTGGTGTGTTTGGGAGGATATGATATACTGGTGTGTTTGGGAGGCTATATTATACTGGTGTGTTATGGAGGATTTATAATATTCCGGGTGTGTTTGGGCTGGATATTCTGGTGTGTTTGGGTGAAATCTGCATATCCGCCAAAGTCCGAGTCTTGTTAATAGGGGTAAATATGAATATTAAGTAAAATTGAAATAAGAATTAAATTCCCTATTAACTTGTCGGGCTAGTCGGATATAATTGGCATGCCATAGGATTGGAAGAGTACGGGATTTATCGGCTTTACCGATCGTGCACTTATGTGCTTTGATTATCGCTATCAGTTAACGATTCGGCACTTTGTGTGTCGGATATTGTTACCGCATCATTATCATATCGTCTTCGGATTTGTTCCGATGAGGTACTCGTATGCCGTCTCGCTCGTTATCGCTTTCGCTTTCGCCGACCGATGAGAGGCACTATGTGCCGTCTTCGTGTGTTTGGGGTTGAATCTGTGTATCCGTCAAAGTCCGGATTGTTAATAGGGTGAATAATCAAATCGAGAAAATTAAATAAATTTGGTTGCTCGTATTATTAAAAAAATATATGAGAAAGAAATTATGAGTTGAATTCTCAATTGAAATGAAATGTGAGATTTGGAAAGGTTCATGAATTTGCTAAAATATTGAATTATTGATATTGAAATCAGTTGAATAAATGAAATGAGAAAATCAAATGAATTTGATCGATTGAACTTTTGAAAGTATGAAAAAAAAGTGGAATTAAAAATTGAAATGTGAATTGAAATTGAGATATGAGATTGAAAGCTTGAACCAAAGGTTCATGAATTGATTAAAGATAGTATAGATGATATATGATGCTATTTGATGAAAGACTATTGTCGAGATATGAAATTAAAGCATAACTAATACATATGACTTATATTGTTACATGTTTGATGTTTATTATTTATTATAGTTTTTATAATTTGAATTATGGCAATACCACTGAGTATAAACGTACTCAACGTATGGTTGTATTACTATAATTCAAATTATTTATTATTAAATGTTAAATTTAAATTATATATATGGTAAGAGAAGTATGAGTTAGTGATATTGAGATAATTGAAATGTGTTTATGATGAGAAGGAACTTAGAAAGGTATGAATAGAAGTTCATGATATGTATGTGATAATGTACGAAATGAGATAATCAAAAATTGAGAAATGATGAAACGTGAATGAAATGAAAGTTTAAATTGTGATAAGCTTATCTATGTTTGTATGGCATTCATATGATATTATGTGTCTGACTTGTTTGGTTAAGTAAATGCTATGAGTAAATTTACTCAAAATTCATGAAATGTATGTTTAATTACACTAGTTTGAAATGGATAATCGAAAAGTTCGTGTAACATAATTATGTATGTTAATTTGTTTGAAGTGAATTATGTAATTGTGATGATATGATATTGATGATAAATGCTAAGTTATATGTGTGTATTTATGAGAGCTCAGTTAGAGGCCTTACGACCTCACCCTCTTACCAATGTAGTATTTTATAACGAAAATTTACAAAAAAAAAAATTGTTGAATAAGTTCACAAATGGGAAACTAAAGAGTACAGTAATGGAATAATTAATAATGTAGTCGGAGTTGAAAATAGTTTGACAAGTAAATACAGTTTTGAAAAAAGATATCAGATTACTCTAAAGACCATTCAGATTACGTAATGACACGGTTAAAGAAAAAGTTAACCTCGGCTAGTCGACTTATTCAGATATGATCTCTGAAGTATGTGTTTACTGAAATTTTTCCCGAATTGGTTTTCGTTAGTGAATGGAATGATGCGGGGTTCATGATGACAGAATTAGTCAGAAAAATGATAATTGAGTAGTAAAGATGATTGTGCGTGATAGTTACAGTTGAAACGAATATGATCATCTTTTCTGGGTATTCTATATATTCTTTTATCCTCAGAGATATGTGTGTGGTTATTCAGTCTCTGGTGGAGTTCTGATGTTTTGAGAATGCTAGTTAATTATGATGTTAGACGAAAGCTCTATTGGTCTAGTCGGTTTATGATCGTCATTTCTTCATCTTTTTGGAATTCTATTTTAATATGTTGGAAATGAAGTTAATGGTAAAAATTTATGTGAGACTATTCTTATGTTTCTACTGATCATGATTTTGTTTTATACATGCGGGGAATATATTATCTCTGTTATGATGGAAGTCCAGAGTCGGTAAGCAATGTTTTTCTTTTGGCTTTCTTTGAGAAATTATCAAGATCTTTATTATCTTTTTGTGAGTTAGATGTACTAGTGATTGTATGAGCGTTACATAATATTTTTGAGTTCATATTCAGATGTCTATTTGTTAGCAAGTGTTTCAACATTAAGAACATTTAGGATTATTGCAGTCAGTGATAATACTAGTGTGTTATGAGATAGAATGACTATAGATTTCGAATTGGGATTGTCATTAACATCGGAAAGGAAAATGTTATTTAGTTTATGGTTGTTCATTTGACAAAGAAAGATCTGTATGATCATTTCAGTAAGTACAGAGTTTTCCTTTGACAGATCAACTTGAGTATATGTGTCCCTGAGAGGGTAATTTAGAATTTTGACAGTATGTTCCAACATTGTGTTCTAGAGTTCAAAGGTGACAGAAAAAGATATTCGAGGTTAAATCAAATTGTGATTCTGAGAAGTTAGTAAAAGTGTTTATGAGTGTTGAAAGTAACTTCTTACTGTAAGATTTTCTGGACGAAAATCCCTAAAGGGGGGGAGTTGTAATGACCTAATTTCAGGTGGTGTCGAACAATGATTCGAGATCACTAAATCCGACAAATGAGTAGGAAATATTATTAATTTAGTGAGTATAAGTTAAATGTTAAGTTAGGAAAAATTTTGAAATAGTGAATAGTGTACAAAAAAATATATATATATTAAAATAATTAGAATCAAAAACGAGGTATCGAGACCTCAAAAATTTTAAATCGAGCCATAAATATTTTTATAAATATTTATGGAGTGTTAATAAGTTAGTATTAAAGTTTCACAAGAAATTTTAAAAATCTTGATAGCTAATTAAATAAAAAGGACTAAATTGAAAAAGGTGTAAAAGTTGCTAAAATGATGAAATAGCTTAATTGTCAAATGAGGAAGGACCTAAAGTGCAAATAAGCCCAAAGGAGATATTTTGGGCGGCAATAGCCGACAAAAATCAGAAAATGGGTGAAATAAGGGCAAAATTGGAAAATTGCCAAAATTAACTAAATAAAAATGGGACTAAATTGGAATATCTAGAATTCTCTTCATTTCTCTTCATATTCATCAGCTGAAAAACAGTCATGGATGAGGGTTCAAGCTGGTTTTCATACTCTAGCTTCATGTAAGTTTAATTCTTGCTTTCTCCTTGAAATTTTTATGTTTTTGGACTTTTACAATTGGGTCCAACTTACTATTTCATTAGTTTTTGATTCCATGGCTAATTTTTGAAGTTTTTATGGATGAGTACTGGAAGAATATGATGAATAAACATAGAATTGAAGTTTTAATTTTGACATATGGTGATTTTATCAAGTAAAATTGATGAAAATTGGTTTAGGACCTAATTGTGAAAGAGTTTGGAATTAAGGTCTAGTGTTAAAGTTCTGGTTTTCAAGGGTTATGAAGTAGTTTAAAATGATGGAATAAAGTATTAAATGAGAAAAAAATTATCTCAATTGAGGAGTTAATTGAACAAGGATTGAATTGTATGAACTATGAAATTTGGGGCTAAATGGAAATCAATATTTTTCACTAAAACTGTTTTGGGCAGCAGCAGTAGCCTAACTTTGAAAAATCACCAAAAATTTTAGAAATCGAATTATAGGATGAATAAAATATGAAATTAAAGCTTATTGAGTCTAGTTTCTTATAAAAGAAATTATGTAAGCAATGGAATTGTAAATCATGAGCTACAATAACTTTTGTGAGACAAGGTCAGAATGATTTCGGGTTCCCCTGTTCTGAATTTGGAAAATCATCAAAAATTGGATAAAAATAATTAGGGGCTTAAATTTATATGTTTAGAATCCTTAATGAGTATATTTTCAATATAAATAAGCGGGAACATCATCCAAATCTAGTACGATGAGATAATTAATTCTTAGTGAAGAAGGGTTGGAACTGTCAGACAGCAAAATAGGGGTAACTTTAAAGAATAAACTGTACTTATTGGCTAAACCAAAAATTGTGAAAATTTTATGGTAATAAGATATGTAAGTATAGTTTTAGGGAAAATTAGCGGATCTTAATTTCGAGTTCTGTACCTTAAGATATAAATAATTTAGTAACTATGACGCAAATAGACAGTTTTGAATATACATATAAGTAAATAGTGAAATTATTGATAATGTTACTTGTTGCATGTTATATAAATAAAGGATGTGGAATGGAGAGGAGAAGGAGGAAAATATGTATGAATATTCAGCTAGCATGACCAATTTGCATGTTTTAGGCTCATGGACTAAATTGAATAAAAGTAAAAATTTATGGGCAAATTTGTAAAAATGTCAGAAATTTCCAAATTGCATGAAATGAATTATTTTATTATTTAAAATTACAAAATTGAATGAAATTATTAATTTAGCTCAAGATCAGGGAAAAACATGTTTTAAGGATTAAATTGAAAAGTGTTGAAATTATGGAAAATTCTGATATTTTATAGAATTCATGGGTCGTTATCAATTTGTTTGAGAATAACGGCTGGAAATAAGGATTAAATTGCAATAATTTTATTTTATTTTAACCTAAGGATGAAATCGTCATTAATTAAAAGTTTAGGGGTAAAATGGTAATTTTGTTTAGAGTATTAGTTGAATGTATTACAACATGAAATAAATGAAAACGACGATTAAATTTCTTTATAAAGATCCGAATAACTCAAATACGAGACTTGAACGTGAAAAAGAAAAGATATCGGATTAATGAAACTATAAACATGTACAAGTAACGAGGTAAGTTAGTATAACTTGAATTGTATTTTTAAATGCATGAAATATCGATATAATGAATTCCCTGATTTTATGTTTATGAAGAAATGGCAAGAGAATGATATTTATCATGACATGTAAATAGGTGATTATTTTTGATACGTTGATACAAGGAAATTAATTAAATTGAGACGAGTAATAAATTCAAGTAAAACATATCGAGAAAAATAAGTACGTTAAGGGACAATATGTTTGATTTTAATTGGTTCCAAATATGAACGTTAGATAAAATGAAATATCTGATAAATAAATCGGTAACTCTGGTAATGCTCCATAACTCTATTTCGGTGACGGATTCGGGTTAGGGGCGTTACAAAAATAAAAGGTTAATAATAATTATAATAGTAAAAATAATAATAATAATAATAATAATAGTAATAGGAAATAATAACAGTACATTAATAAGACAAATAATATAATAATATAAATATAGTAATATAATAATAATAATAATAATAATAATAATAATAATAATAATAACAACAAGAAGAAGAAGAAGTCAAAGTAGAAAATAATAAGGGTAGTAATCATATATATTAATGGTAAAATGATGATAAATAATAAATAATTAATAATACTAAATTAATATTAAAGTAATAAGAAAATAGACACAAGAGGGAAAATATATAATAATAATAATACGAAATTAGTTTAAGACTAAGATAATAATGATAGTAATAGACAATGACAATACATTAATAATAATAATATTTGTTAATGACAACAATAGTAATAGGTAAAAAAGGGAATAATGATAGTATAGTAAAAATAATAATAATGTTTTAATAAGAATGATAATAATAAAATGAGATTATAATAATATTATTAATAAAAATAGACATAAAAGAAATAGTAATAATAAGACCGTAATAAAAAGAAAAAAGAAATAATAACATGTAAATAGTAATAATAATATATTAATAACAATAATAGTATATGTTAATAATGACAATAATAGAAAATAAAAAAAATAAAAAAACTATGTCGATAAGGATAATAGAAATAACAGTAATAAAAACAATAATAATAAATATAATAATAGAAATAATAATGAAAATAATTAATTTGAGAATAAAACAGCAAAATAACGAAAAAGGGACTAAATTGGGCTTTAAAACGAAAGTTTTGGGCAAATTCAAAATAAAAAAGAAAGGGGTGGACCTATCCGAACACGCGAATAACATGGAGGGACAAAAAGGGCAATAATCCCTTCCCTCCAAAACGCACAGCTCAAAGGGGGGCCTAAATTAAGAACGAAATAACTTAAAGTGCCAAAATTAAAATTTTAAAAAAGCCTGATTGCATAGTCATGAAAAAGCGGAAGGGCCAAAAGGGCAAATAACCCTTCCACTTAAAAACACGCGGATCCTAGGCCGGACAGGTTGGGTCGAATCGGGTCAGGGCAAAACGACATAGTTTTGGGTGTTTAAGGCCAACCCCAAAACGACGTCGTTTTGAGGGCCTATAAAAGACAAATTTTCTTTAAAAAAAATTCATTTTCACTTGTTTTTAAAATAAAAAAAAAAAACCTTCCTTTTTCCTTTTTTCTTCTCTGCGCAGTGTTCTGGTCCTAAGTAGATCTCCAAAGAACTGCAAGATTTGCAGTGTTGGAAATCTAAAAAAAAAAGATCTTTTTTTTATATTTCTATTCTATTTATACGTAACTAATTTTTTAAAGAAAAATAAAGAAAATGTCGAAATATGTATATAAGTAGATTCGAAAAAAAAAAGAAAATAAATAGAAAAGGAGGAAAAAGAACAACAACAACCCTTTTACCCTTTTTCACTTGTTTTTCTCTCCGAATCTATTTTGTAGATTTGCTATTTTGATGTTTGAATTTCTTTTTTGTTCTCTTTTCTTTTCATTGAAGAAGAAGACCTTTACAATGGTTTTTTAGATGGCTTTTTATAGCCATTTACACATGATTATTAAATAGTTGTTCAACTCTTTCTCTTTTACAGGTAAACAGCGGTGGCAACAGTGGAGCAGGTGCGCCACTTGCGCTGGTGATGCGACGTCAGTGGTGCTAGGGTGTCAGAAGAGTGGTCAGAGGTGGTAGCATTAGGGGCGGCAGCCACTTGGATTAGGGGCTAGGGTTTGTTGTTTTCTGAAAATATTGTGGGCTAGGGTTTTGGTTTCGGGCCTGCAAAATTTGGGCCTTGGGTTTGGGTTAGATTTTAGGTATTATTGGGCCCGGGCCAAAATTGGGATGTACAAGCACCAAAGTAAAGCGGAAGCAAACTCGAGAGAAAAAAAAAGCTATGAACAAACAAAAAAACTTAAAAAAAAAAAGCGCACGCCGATAATTTGAGTAAATGCTCTCAAAATTATTCTATTACTTTGAAGGTTTACAAAAAATGAGGGAGAATACCTCTATGTATAGTTGAGCTCTCCCAAATCTTATGGTACGATTGAGTTGCATCAACGGGAAATATTTATGCTTATCTTCAAGATAAGAGTCCTAAGGGTTTTAAACTCTATACATCTTTATCCCTAAGATTAACAATAATTATCCTGGTAACTCGAGTTTTACTAGAGTGTTTTACTGGGCCACCAAGATTTCAAGTAGATGAGCTTCTCCATATGTTTCATTAGTCAGGCCAGTTCAAACGGGTCAAATAATTTTCATTTAATAAGCTTAACTCCATGGGAAGTTTTTTGGGAAATGGTCATGAGCTTTGATCTACGGCCCATGACACAAGTATGCACTTACTATTCAATGCATTATGCTTTCCAAACAACCGTAAGTCACTCTCTCTCCTCTAAATTGTAAGATTAGATTAATATTCTATGTTGTTCAAACTCTTCATTTTTCAAGAAGTACCTATGTCAGACACGACACATAGATATGAAAAAATGACCTCTAGAGATTCTTCATGTAACACCTCTTATTCGGTCCGATTGCCGGACCTGAGCCACAAAATGCTACAGTTAAAGTCAGAACAAAACACATTCAATTCACATCAATTCTTTCAAATAAACATGGAATATCTTCATAACATTCAAATTATACATGAATCATACAATCATAATCAATTCAATGCATAATCACCTAATATAAACTTTACTAGGGCCTTATACGAGCTTACGAATTCACTAGTATCAACCTAAAAATTAACTAGGACTAATGTGTAACAATTTCAAAATTAAAGATCAATTATATCATAAATAAAACATTCAAATAATCAATGATATCATAAACATTCAAATATTATGATATACAATTAAATTCGAGTCTTAATCGAGCTTATGAAAGCTCTAAAATTGACTCGAAAATAAATAGGGATCAATTT
Organism: Gossypium anomalum; assembly: GCA_025698475.1. Taxonomy (NCBI): domain Eukaryota; kingdom Viridiplantae; phylum Streptophyta; class Magnoliopsida; order Malvales; family Malvaceae; genus Gossypium; species Gossypium anomalum. Next base: position 90,491,531 of record CM046968.1, read on the forward strand.
GTAATATTTTCAATAGATAAAAGTAATTATGCAAAGCAGGGCTTACACGGCTTGTGACCATGTGGAATGGAGTCACACGGTTGTGCATCCAGGCTATGTAACTCATTAAAGTCGTGTGGAACTAAATGCAAAGGTTCACCAAAAATCACACGGCCGTGTAATTGGGCCATGTGACAAACTAAAATCGTGTAATACATATGCTTCCTAATTTCTAAAGAGAGCATGATCGTGTCACTAGCCCATGTATTATACACGACCATGTGCCAAACTATGTGATACATATGCTTCTAAATTTCTAAAGATTGTAATTTGTCTTTACCATATCATAGATGTTACATTATAAGTGAGACAATCCAAGCGAAGAAAATAGTAAGTGAATCGGTAAAGTTAAACTTAAATGTGTTTTCTTTTGTATAGAATTGAAATCATGAGCCACTTCATTGAAACTAGCCAAATAAGATACATAAAAAGCTTTTATTAAGGGTGTTTGAGTTGTGTGACCCGAATCCTATCACTTATTAAAGAAATAAAATAGAGTGGCAAAATAAAGGGATTTGTAGGGACAAAATGTCGAAGGTCGAAACTCCTCTTGTATCATTCGTTTTTCAATATTAGCAATTTTTTTCTCCTCTGCCCGTGATTTTTTCTCCAAAAATGTTTCCACATTCTGCGTGTATTATTATTTTTCCTTATTTACGATCATTTTATTGTCATTATCAACGTTTATTATAACAAATAGCATCACAACCATTAAATCAATTACAACAATATTGACAAAGAAAAGGTGAATGAGGGAGCATGGCTTGGCTAAATGGTCCCTTAATAGAATCGTTTAGGCAGAATATTGTTGAGCACAAAATAGTAGCAGGACATGGTGGCTGCTTCTACATGATAGAACCATGCTCGTCTCCAGTAAGGATTAATGTACAACACAATGGCAATACACAACGGCATCACAATGCACGACCCAACAAAACTTGCGTAAAAGACTTTCATGTCAATGAAACCCTCATCAATTGCATTTTTCGGTATCGATGAAGATGATCCATCTGTTGAGCAATTCTTTGGCAATGGTTCACCACAAAGGAAAGGATTCCCCACGTAACTGCTTTCTTCAAATGTTGCAAATTGTCCAGTCCTTTCAGGTGTAGTTCCAGATAAATTATTGTATGCCACACTGAAAAAGGACAAAAAATGTAACCCCATAAGTTGGGAAGGGATATTCCCGCTCAAGTTGTTGTGAGAAAGATCCAGACTCTCAATTTGGGATAAGTCAGAAAGTGCTGAAGGGATTGGTCCAATCAAGCTGTTGTGAGAAAAATTCAAAATGATGATGTCTCGAAAGTGTTGGAATTGGTGAGGAATCTCGCCAGTCAACTTGTTGCAAGAGAGATCAATTCCAGACAGGTAAGTGAGGACTCTTCCCTTATAAAAGTAGGATATGCTTTTCATGGTGAACTTCATCGGCACATCAGAAGAGAAAAATCCGATGTCACCATAGTTAAAATGATTGGCATAATAAGCATGGGAGCTATCGTTCGATATTGTAATCATCAAGCAAGGAGGAATTGTACGAGAAAGATTGTTGCTAGAAATATCCATCAACCTTAACCAATTTAACTTGCATAATTGAACCGGAATCCCACCTTCAAAGTGGTTCAACGTAGAAAGGGTGCAAATCCAATTTGGAATATTTCCAGTTAAGTGGTTGTCGCTAAGATCCAATGTCACCAAACTACTCCTGTTAAAAAAATGGTGATGGGCCCTTTTAGCTTGTTTCCTGATAAATAAACATGAGTGAGCCTTAAAGAGCTGAAGCAAGATGGCAAACTTCCCGATATGTTGTTGGCCGAAAGGTCCAAAAAAATAAGACTATAGTTGAGTTTGCAAAACTCCATGGGGATTGGACCTTCAAAATGATTATTTGCCATCACAAGTTCTTCCAAATATGACATCTTTCCCATCCACCTTGGTATCCCACCGAAAAGTGCGTTATTGCTTAAATCCAATGTTTTCAAAAGTGACATATTCTCCATGGAGCTTTGTATATCACCAAAGAGTTGGTTACTGCTAACACTGAATAATACCAACCTCATGGGGAAGTGCCTCGGTATTCTACCACTCAATTTATTGTTGGACAAGTCCAATAGTTGAAGGGAAATCATATCACCAATCGAAATCGGAATACCACCGCCAAAAAAATTATTCGATATATTGAAAAGCTTCAATGATGGTAGTTTTGCTCCGATTTCATTTGGGATGTTGTCGAGGGAATTATTGGAAACATCCAACTCTGATAAACCCCTACGAGAAGTCGATGGTAGCTGAAAATGTCCCGATAGAGAGCTATTGACGAGTATTAGGATCTTTAATTTCTTGTTTTTTTCCAACAACCAGCTTGGGAACTGATCTCCCTTGAAATTGATGTTAGAGAGATCAACACGTTGCAAGTCATGTTGATGATTGAGAGATTGAGGAAATGATCCACCATCTCCGCAACAAGATAAACTGATAGATCTCAATTGGAATGTTGGGGTGTCTACAGAATGCATCTCAGTTTCAGCATTATATATCATGTTGTTGTCTGCATATATATTTTGGAGTTTTGAAAGGTTGAACAACGGAGCCAATGAACTTGGGATCTCAATGTTATTGTTCCAAAGCCTTAACTCTGGGAGGGATGTTAGACTCTTAAGATGAGATATATCTCCAGAAAGATTGCTGTTAGAGAGATCTAAATACTCGAGTGAAGTTAGATTCTTAAGCCCAGATATATCCCCAGAAAAATTATTGGAAAAGAAATCTAAATACTCAAATGAGATTAGATTTTTAAGCCCAGATATATCTTCAGAAAAATTATTGGAAGAGAGATCTAAATACTTTAGTGACGTTAGATTCTTAAGCCCAGATATATCTCTAGAAAATTTATTGGAAGATAAACTTAAATACTCAAGTGAGGCTAGATTCTTAAACATATATATATCTCCAAAAAAACTTATTGGAAAAGAGATCTAAAAAGTTGAGTGATGTGAGTTCAGAGAAACAGTCGGGCAAACTAGCATTCCAATCACTGTAGATGATGGCCAGCGTTTGTAGCTGCCTCAATTCACAAAAACCTGGAAACATATTAGCATATGAAATACTTGAAGAACACCATTCTAACATTATTGAATGTTCGAGAAACTTCTATAATTCTAAATTTTTATTGAATGTTTGAAAAACTTTTATACATTTAGAATTTTTTTTACCTTTATTTTTCATTTCTTTTTAATTTTAAAGAGCTTCAATTCATTATTTTTGAAATTATAATTTTTATTTATACTTTACTGAACTTTTTTATAATTTTAAACTTATAAATTGATGTGACATATAAAACAAATAATGATATATCTTCAAGTTTGAAGTTCAATTTGCTCTAAAGAAAAGAGAATGGGCTAATTTGAAAATTGTGTAAATGTTAAGGATTAAATTTATTATTATGTCTTATATGTAAAACACCAAAACAAGAATTTTATAGCATAATTTTAATGGGAGAGACTATTTTGTTGCTTCATATAACGTACAAAGATAATGTTAGAATTAAGTGACCCTAATTCTTATTTAAATAAAATACGATGGAAAATAAAATAAAAGCAAAATCCATATAGAACTAGACTTCTTTTATTTTATTTTAGAATAAGGTTTTTAAACCTTATTAAACTCCATCTATTTTATATTTACTAGGATAAGGTGTTTCAATCCTACTAGAATATGGCTTTACAAGCCTATAAATAGACATAGTCCATTCCTTTTGTATTGATTCAAATTTTCGACATAGTGAATTTTCTTCTCCTCTGCCCGTGGTTTTTTCCCGAAAGGGTTTCCACGTAAATTTTTGTGTTCTTTATTTTTTATTTTATTTTTATTTTATTTTATTTTTTTCACAATTGGTATCAGAGCTTCCGGGTTGTTCATCTCGATCACGGTAATGGCGTCTTTGAAATATGAAATTCATTGTTGGATCGCAACACCGATTTGCGTTGTGGCGCATTAAGATGCAAGCGCTTCTTGCGCAGATGGATCTCGGAGGATGCCCCGCTAGGGATAGATAAGATGCCTTCGACATTAACAGATGAAGAGAAGAAGCGTAAGGATCGAAAAGGCATTAACACAATTGCATCCGCATTTGTCTAATGAAATTTTGCAGGATGTGATGAAAGAGAAGATCGCCACGCATTATGGAAGAGGCTAGAACAAATATGTATGTCGAAAACTCTAACAAGCAAGTTGCATATGAAGCAGCGTCTTTTTATGCTCATCGTTTGGAGGAAGGTGCGTCAGACACGAACACTTAACAAGTGTTTAAAGAAATTCTATCAAACTTGGAGGCCATGGAGGTTCAATGATGATAAGGAAGATCTAGGTTGATTCTACTTTGTTTGTTGCCTCCGTCTTATTCAACAACTTTAGAGACACGATTTTATATAGCCGCGAGTCTCTCACGGTTGATGAGGTTTATGATTCTTTAACCTCGTATGATAAAATGAAACATCTTGTGGTTAAACCCGACTCTCACGGAGAGGGTCTCATTGTTTGTGGGAGACAAGATCGAATACTGATGATGATCGTGGTAGGACACAGAAAGAAAATCATCGTGGTAAATCTAAGGGTAGATCAAGTCTTCAAATAGAGGTAAACTTGTAACTTCAGAAGAAGAAAGGGCACATTAAATCTGAAAGTGCTATAAGCTACAAAATAAGATTAAAAGGGAGGCTGCAAATCAAAGGAAAACAACCGAAAAATTCGGTGAAGTCGATGTTGTAGAAGACTACAATGATGGTGAACTTCTAGTCGCTTCATCAATGATTCTAAAGTAAGTGAGGAGTGGATACTTGATTCAGCCACACCTTCCATATGAGTCCCAATCGGGATTGGTTTACAACTTACGAAACAAAGTATCCGAAGGTGTTGTTTTGATGGGAAATAATGCTTCGTGTAAGATCGCAGTGTTGGAACAATTAAAGTTAAGATGTTTGATGGAGTTGTCGAACACTTAGTGACGTGCGGTATGTTCCGAATTGAAAAGAAATTTAATTTCGTTGAGTACTCTTGATTCAAAAGGGCACAGATACACAAATTGAAAGTGGGGTTTTAAAGATTTCCAAAGGGTCCTTGTTGTGATGAAAGGGCAAAGAAAAAGCGCCAAGTTATATGTTTTGCGAGGTTCTCTCTCATTCTCGGTGATGCAAATTGTCGCTTCCTCTTCCTTGTCGATGATGATATTACTAAACTTTGGCATATGCGCCTAGGGCATATGAGTGAGAATGGCATGGTAGAATTGAGCAAAAGAGGACTTCTTGATGGGCAAGGAATTTGTAAACTCGAATTTCGTGAGCACTGTGTGTTTTTGGGAAGCAAAAGAGAGTTCGATTCACTAGAGGAATCCATAACACGAAGAAAACGTTGGAGTATATTCATTCTGATCTGTGGGGACCATCCAGAGTGCCTTCAAGAGGTGGAGCTAATTATATGCTAACCTTTATTGATGATTTTTCCGAAAAGTTTGGGCGTTCTTCCCGAAGCGAGAAAAGCGATGTGTTTTCCGCATTTAAGTCTTGGAAAATTATGATTGAAAAAGCAGACGGAAAGCAGATAAAATACCTCCGCATGCATAAATGGCTTAGAGTTACGCTCGATGAGTTTAATAGATTGTGCAAGTCGAAGGGATCGTGAGACACTTGACGCGTTCGTCATACTCCACAAAGAAAACGGCATTGCGTAACGAATGAACAGAACGATCATAGAGAAGGTTCGATGTATGTTGTCAAATGCCAACTTACCAAGTCGTTTTGGGCGTATGCGACCTCTCGTGCATGTTTTTGATCAACCGATCTCCATCCGCTGCCATTGAAAAAGACTCCACAAGAGGTATGGTCCGTAATCCTGCTAATTATTCTCGATTTAAAAATCTTTGGGTGTCTCCGCGTATGCTCATGTTAATAATGGAAAATTGGAACCGAGATCCATTAAATGTGTTTTTCTTGGTTATAAAGTCGTGTAAAAGGGTATAAGTTATGGTGTCCTGAAAATAGGAAAGTTGTGATTAGCAGAGATGTTGTTTTTGATGAAACTGCTATGCTTCCTAACTTATCTCTTAAAGACTCTTCCAATAAAGAAAATCAAAAGCAGGTGGAGCATCAGATTAATACAGAGTCGACTCCTCAAGTCAGTACAAAAATTAAGAATAGAGTTGCTTCTTCGCCTCAATACTCTATCGCCAAAAACAGAACTAAAAGAGAAATTAAACCTCCAAAGAAGTATGCTGAGGCTGATCTAGTTGCTTATGCTTTAAATGTGGTTGAAGATATAGATGCGAATCAAGAGCCATCAAATTATTCTGAGGTGATTAACTGTGAAGACTCAGAAAAATGGATGTTTGCTATGCAAGAGGAGATGGAATCACTCCACAAAAGCAAAACATGGGATCTTGTGAAACTTCCTAAAGGTAAGAAGACTGTTCGTTGTAAATGGGTGTTTAAAAAGAAAGAAGGGACTCCAGGAGTTGAAGAACCTAAATATAAAGCAAGGCTTGTTGCAAAGGGTTACAGTCAAGTTCCAGGAGTGGACTTCACAGATGTGTTCTCCCCAGTTGTGAAGCATAGTTCGATTCGAGCTTTGCTTGGTATTGTGGCCATACATGATTTAGAGCTTAAGTAGTTAGATGTAAAAACTGCATTTTTGCATGGAGAACTTGAGGAAGATATTTACATGCAACAACCAGAGGGTTTTACAGTCTCAGAAAAAGAGGATTATGTTTGCTTGCTTTGAAAAAGTCCCTTTACGGTTTGAAACAAATACCACCAGGCGATGGTACAAGAGGTTTGATTCCTTTATGACTTCTCACGATTTCAAAAGAAGTAGTTTTGATAAATTGTGTTTACTTTAAGAAAAACAATGATGGTTCTTTTGTGTATCTACTTCTTTACGTTGATGACATGTTGATAGCAAAGAAAAAGACAAAGGAGAGATAAGAAAGGTCAAAGCCCAACTAAGTGAAGAATTTGAGATGAAAGATTTGGGACCAAAGAAAGAAGATACTTGGTATGGAGATTCTTAGAGATAGAAAAACAAGTAAATTGTACCTAAGTCGGAAGGGGTACATTGAGAAACTTCTTTGCGAGTTTCAATATGCGAGTGCTAAGCTTTGTTAGTACTCCTTTAGCAAACCATTTTAGACTTTCATCGGCTTTGTCTCCACAATCGATGATGAGATTGAGTACATGTCACATGTTCCGTACTCTAGTGTAGTGGGATCTCTCATGTATGCTATGGTTTGTTCATGTCCGATTTATCATATGCAATCAAGTGCAGATTAGCGAGATATATGGCGAATCCCGTAAAGAACACCGAAAGCGATTGATGGATTTTAAGATACTTACGAGGTACTACTCGATGTTTGGTCACGCTTTGGAAGAATCAAAGATGGAGTTATTGGGTATGTTGATGCTGATTTTGCTGGAGACCTTGATAGAAGAAGATCTCTCACAGTTATGTCTTTACAATCGGAGGTTGTGCAATAAGTTGGAAAGCCACTTTGCAAACTATAGTCGCTTTGTCTACCACTGAAGCTGAGTACATGGCGATTACTGAGGCTTGTAAAGAAGCTATTTGGTTGAAGGGACTCTTTAGTGAACTAAATGAAGACCTTCAAATCAACACAAAGATTTTTGTGACAATGAGAGTGCCATCTTTCTTACAAAAGATCAAATGTTTCATGAGAGAACAAAACACATTGATGTTCGGTATCATTTTGTTCGTGATATTATTGCTCGTGATGATATTGTTGTGAGCAAAATTAGTACTCATGAAAATGCTGCAGATATGATGACCAAGTCACTTCCTATAACCAAGTTTGAGCATTGCTTAGACTTGGTTGGTGTTCATTGTTGAAGTTAAACCCTTAAGGGGTTTTATGGAAGAGGTGGAGAACTTGTTCGCGATAAAGAACTTGTTCATTGAGAATTTGTGTCAAGGTGGAGATTGTTAGAATTAAGTGACCCTAATTCTTATTTAAATAAAATACGATGGAAAATAAAATAAAAGTAAAATCCATATAGAACTAGACTTCTTTTATTTTATTTTAGAATAAGGTTTTTTAAACCTTATTAAACTCCATCTATTTTATATTTACTAGGATAAGGTGTTTCAATCCTACTAGAATATGGCTTTACAAGCCTATAAATAGACATAGTCTATTCCTTTTGTATTGATTCAAATTTTCGACATAGTGAATTTTCTTCTCCTCTGCCCGTGGTTTTTTCCCGAAAGGGTTTCCACGTAAAATTTTGTGTTCTTTATTTTTTATTTTATTTTATTTTTATTTTTTTTTCACAGATAATTTACTTATTTTTTAGTAGAGAGACCAAAATACAACCTAAAATATAGTACAAGGATTATTGTGGTGCTTTTACCCCTTATAAAGGTTATGTAATAGAAAAACAGTGTAATTTAAAGCACATGTACTATTTAATTGAATGACATATATTTAGTTAATCCACTAATAAAAAGAAATAAATTGAATCAATTGATGAAGCGACTATTTTATTGTTTCATCTAAGCATAGGGATTAATTTGTTCATTCTTTTTAATAAAGAAATTAAAATTTAATTCCAAATATGTTACAATGATTGTTGTGGTTGCTTTCACCCAAGGTTATGTAATAGAAAACCAGTGTAATTTAAAGCATACATACTGCTTAATTGAATGACAAATATTTAGTTAATCCACTAATAAAATAAATAAATTGAACTATAGATGAAAAAAATTATAAGGATCCAGTGGCATCTTGAACTGAAGGCCATTGGCAAAGAGGATGACTTTGACATGGATGTTTTGTGAATGGAAACATTGAATTTCAACTTGAAATGAGATGATGGATTTAGCAGATGAAGCTAAAATAAATCAATGGCTGCTTGAATTGGATTAAATTAGTTAGTTGAATTAAGAAATGATTAAAATATCAGTTTGATGAGATATATCAAATTAGTTGACTTATGAGTCGGGATAAAAATTGATTAAACTAGCGGTTGAACATTTTTTTATATAGTTTTAATGATTTATTTAATCAGATGTAATGAAAACTCATTACTCCATGGCAAAGCCAATGGCATTGGCAGGGACTTGGTCCCCCCTAAAATAGAAAATTTACCATTTAGGCCATTTTATAATTTATAAAATTTTAAGTTTATAATAGTAAAATTACACTTTGACCTCCCAAAAAAATAATAAAATTTTGATTTAATCCTTTAAAAATTATAAAGATATAGGCTATTAAAAGGATGAAATTGCATTTTTACTATTGTAAAAATAAACAACTTTGACTTTCCCTTACATTACTCAAATGTGTTATGCTATTCTAGGTTTTGGCTTTCTTTGTGTTTTTAGGTTATTATGCTTTATAATGTTGGTGTTATGAGTGTAAGCTCTTTGGATTGTTGAATTTATTTCAGATTCAAGGGTTTTGCTGTTTCGGTAGTGATTGAATATTTCATGTACAATTTTGGGCAGTTTTTTTATCTCTTTATCAATAAATTTGTTTTTGGCTAAACCAAAAAGAAAAAATAAATGAATAATGAAAAAGATGAAATTAATGTATCGTGTAAGTCGAGATTATCATCAACAACACAATTATCGATAATCAAGTTCTTAAGAGAAGTGAGGGCTCCAATATCTTGAACAATGTTAGAAGTGAAGGATGAATCCGTTAAAGTCAATTCTTCCAAGTTTGTCAAATTTTGCCACCCGATAAAATAATTTACGAATATGAGCATATTATGAAATACATAATCGCAAATTCAAACGTTTTAGATAGGTTGTGTAAATATTTTAATAGAGATATATATTATTTATTTGTTATGTAGGAGCAACCTAGAAAATAACTTACTTCGGATAATTATTGTTCCACTTATGTTAAAGCTTGTCAAGGAAAGAGTCTTCAATGACGGGAATATGTCCAGTGATTGAAGTTGAAGGATAGCTACCGTGGAAGTTTTTTGATGGAGAGAAGAAGCGTATATACCATTAATTAAGCCTTTTATTTTAGGAGTATTAGGACAAAATTAACAAATTAATTGTTGAAACACAATTTTGATCTAGCAATACGTACCACTTCCAAAAACACACCCCAATCGTAGTTTCTCCAAGTTTTTCAAAGCAGGTAATCCTGTGGAGAATATTATAGATAATTTTTTATTAAAAAAAAACAATGTTTTACTTTTTAAAGCATATTGAAGATGATATCATTCAATAACTTAAGAGATAAAAGAGAGCAAACCCATGACAGTATATGTTACTGTTAATCCCTCCATTGCGTATATATGTGATAAAGACAAAGACTTGAGATTTGAAAGGCTACCCAGCGATGACAATATGCTACTGTTGAAGACATTGCCCTTCAAATTAAGCTCCTCTAGATTCATCAACTTTAGTTCCCTTTCATTACCTATCCAAACACCATATAAAATGTTGTAAGACATGTATTGTTCTGATCTTACTTATGTGATTTGAAATTAATTTGTAAAAAATAATCTGATTAGTATTTGCTCGTAATTAAAGATAACTAAAATATTTCTTTTTCATATATTATAGATTTTTCCAAAAAAAAAAAAACATGTTAAATTACCTTGAGATGGAATAAAGTCATTCATTACGTCATAGCTCATGTTCAGTTTCTTTAAATTACTCAAAACATTTAAATCTGTAGAGAGAATTACAAACAATTAAAACTTGTAATGAGAAACTAATGGATGTATATATTTTAAAGCATACTTACCTTGAATATAGGTGGATTCTATCAAATGGTTATTTTCTATATTCAGAGATTTCAAATGTGGGAGCGCAGCGAGAGATGAAAATATGTTTTTATTGAAATAATTAGAACTTAAATCCAGCACCTCAAGTTTGTTCATCCTCAGTTGTTTTTTCTGTACAAGTGTTAACAGATAATTGCATAAGCATTATTTTCATTTAACTACTCAAATTTTGTATATGTTAAAGATAATTATGTCAACTTACACTTTGGAATAAAGATCCGAGGCTCTTGATTTTATTCCTGCTTAGATACAACTCCTTTAAGTTCTTCAAATTATTGAGTTCTATTAAAACACAATAATATATATCATCTAGTTATTAAGGAATAAGCTTTCTCAATATAAGAAAGATGTGATACGATGAAAGTTCACTTTAAGTATATTAACATGCTATCATTTAATTTATTATTAATCAAGTGGAGAGTCTTTAGTTTGTGTAGTTTAGATTAGTCTTTCGAAACCTATAAAATTATTTTTTTTATAAACAGAAGTTTGTGATTAATTAATAAAGATTGCAGATAGTAAGATGAAAATGAATGAACCTTGATGGTGAATGAAACCAGCGATGTAATTGCCTCTTAAATGAAGACTCTTCAATTCCACAAAGGGAAGAAACAAAGAGACATTGAGATACCAACCCTTGTAGCGTTGATCATAACTAGATCCAACTGGATTATCAAGGAAGAGTCGGGTGACTCGTCCAGTGGAAATGCTGCACTCAACCCCATTCCATCGGCAACAATTTCCCACCGCCCAAGAAATATCTACCTCGTCAATATGAGCAAAGAAAGGTTTGAGTCGGAAGAGAGCAGCTTTCTCATTCTCCCAGCACGCTTCACTTTGATACCCTCCAAATAAGAAAGCAACCACAAACATCCACACCAATTTCCAGTACTCCATCTCTCTTAAATCAATGCTCACTAACTCTCAAATATTGGCATGCAGCAGCACTACACCTTTGGGGTTTATATAATCGTAAATCTACATGAGTATGTTTCCTGGAAATTCATTGGATAGGCCCACTTATGGATTAATTATCTTTTTCCCTCTTTTTATTGATAATTAATTATTTGGATAATAAAACCAGAGCATTTGGATGCAGGTAGCTGAACTCAGATTTCAGCCATTGCTACGTTAATTTCACGCTTTTAAGTCTTTAAATCAATGGACTTTCAATGATTAAGTTTTTGTTTATTCTTTACCATTTTGCTTTAAATATTTAGATTAAGTTGGCTAAGACTTGAGTTCTTAAATATTTAGATTTTCAACCTTATATATAAATTGTCTTTGAACTTGTGTTATTGAAATTGTTGTACATAAATTGTTTTATATATTTGAACCGATGTTATTGAAATTGTTATACATAAATTATCTTATATATTTGAACAGATGTTATTAGAATTGTTCTATATAAATTGTCTTATATATTTGAGAAATTTATATTAAATGGCTACGTATAATTTTATACATCTAAGAGTAATAAAATTGGGAGACTTTATCGGTACTAATTTTTTTTCAAAATTACTAAAAAAATTTAAGTGAGACAATCCAAGCAAAGAAGGCAGTGAATTAGAACAGTTAAAAGTGTGTTTTCTTTTGTATAGAATAGAAACCATGAGCCACTTCATTGAAACTAGCCAAATAAGAAAGATACATAAAAAGCTTTTATTGAGAGAGTGACAAACCACTAAATCAAGTACGACATTGAAAAAGAAAGGGTGAAGGAGTGAGCATGACTTGGCTAAGTGGTTCCTTAACGGAATCGTTTAGGCAGAATATGGTCGACCACAAAATAATAGCAGGACATGGTGGCTGCTTCTACATGATAGATCCATGCTCGTCTCCAGTAAGGATTAATGTACAACACAGTGGCAATACACAGTGGCATCACAATGTACGACCCAACAAAACTTGCGTAAAAGACTTTCATGTCAATGAAACCCTCGTTAGTTGCATTTTTCGGCATCGATGAAGATGATCCATCAGTTGAGCAATTCTTTGGCAATGGTTCACCATAAAGGAAAGGATTCCCCTCGTAACTGCTTTCTTCAAATGTTGCAAATTGTCCGATCCTTTGAGGTGTAGTTCCAGATAAATTATTGTATGCCACACTGAAAAAGGACAAGAAATGTAACCCCAAAAGTTGGGAAGGGATATTCCCGCTCAAGTAGTTGTAAGAAAGATCTAGACTCTCAATTTGGGATAAGTCAGAAAGTGCTGGAGGGATTGGTCCTATCAAACTGTTGTGAGAAAAATTCAAAACGATGATGTCTCGAAGGTATTGGAATTGGTGGGGAATCTCACCAGTCAACTTGTTGCAAGAGAGATCAATTCCAGACAAGTAAGTGAGGACTCTTCCTTTATAAAAGTAGGATATGCTTTTCATGGTGACCTCTATCGGCACATCAGCAGAGAAAGATCTGTACTTACCGTATTAATAAGGTATGCCATAATAAGCATGGGAGCTATCATTTAATGTTGTAATCATCAAGCAAGGAGGAATTGTTAGAATTAAGTGACCCGAATTCTTATTTAAATAAAATACGATGGAAAATAAAATAAAAGTAAAATCCATATAGAACTAGACTTCTTTTATTTTATTTTAGAATAAGGTTTTTTAAACCTTATTAAACTCCATCTATTTTATATTTATTAGGATAAGGTGTTTCAATCCTACTAAAATATGGCTTTACAAGCCTATAAATAGACATAGTTTATTCCTTTTGTATTAATTCAAATTTTCGACATTGTAAATTTTCTTCTCCTCTACCCGTGGTTTTTTCCCGAAAGGGTTTCCACGTAAAATTTATGTATTCTTTATTTTATTTTTTATTTTATTTTATTTTTTACAAATTGGTATCAGAGCTTCCGGGTTGTTCATCTCAATCACAGTAATGGCATCTTTGAAGTATGAAATTTATTTCTTGGATCGCAACACCGATTTGCATTGTGGCGCATTAAGATGCAAAAATTGTTCTTGCTTGAGATGGATCTGGAGGATGCCCTGCTAGAGATAGATAAGATGCCTTCGACATTAACAGATGAAGAGAAGAAGCGTAAGGATCGAAAGGCGTTAACACAATTACATCTGCATTTGTCCAACGAAATTTTGCAGGATGTGATGAAAGAGAAGACTGCCACTGCATTATGGAAGAGGCTAGAACAAATATGTATGTCGAAAACTCTAACAAGCAAGTTGCATATAAAGCAGCGTCTTTATGCTCATCATTTGGAGGAAGGTGCGTCTGTACACGAACACTTAACAGTGTTTAAAGAAATTCTCTCAAACTTGGAGGCCATGGAGGTTCAATATGATAAGGAAGATCTAGGGTTGATTCTACTTTGTTCGTTGCCCCCGTCTTATTCAACCTTTAGAGACACGATTTTATATAGCCGCGAGTATCTCACAGTTGATGAGGTTTATGATTCTTTAACCTCGTATGATAAGATGAAACATCTAGTGGTTAAACCCGACTCTCAGGGAGAGGGTCTCATTGTTCGTGGGAGACAAGATCGGAATGCTGATGATGATCGTGGTAGGACACAGGAATGGAATCCTCGTGGTAAATCTAAGGGTAGATCGAAGTCTTCAAATAGAGGTAAAACTTGTAAATTCTACAAGAAGAAAGGGCACATTAAATCTGAGTGCTATAAGCTACAAAATAAGATTAAACGGGAGGCTGCGAATCAAAAGGAAAAACAACCAGAAAATTCCGGTGAAGGTGATGTTGTAGAAGACTATAGCGATAGTGAACTTCTAATCGCTTCTGTCAATGATTCTAAAGTAAGTGAGGAGTGGATACTTGATTCAGGCTGCACCTTTCACATGAGTCCAAATCGGGATTGGTTTACAACTTACGAAATAGTGTCTGAAGGTGTTGTTTTGATGGGAAATAATGCTTCGTGTAAAATCGCAGGTGTTGGAACAATTAAAGTTAAGATGTTTGATGGAGTTGTCAGAACACTTAGTAACGTACGGCATGTTCCAGAATTGAAAAGAAATTTAATTTCTTTGAGTACTCTTCATTCAAAAGGGTACAGATACACAGCTGAAAGTGGGGTTTTAAAGATTTCCAAAGGGTCCCTTGTTGTGATGAAAGGGCAGAGAAAAATTGCCAAGTTATATGTTTGTAGGGTTCTACTGTTACTGGTGATACAGCTGTCGTTTTCTCTTCCTTGTCAGATGATGATATTACTAAACTTTGGCATATACGCCTAGGGCATATGAGTGAGAATGGCATGGCAGAATTGAGCAAAAGAGGACTTCTTGATGGGCAAGGAATTTGCAAACTGAATTTCTATGAGCACTGTGTTTTTGGGAAGCAAAAAAGAGTTCGATTCACTAGAGGAATCTATAACACGAAGGGAACGTTGGAGTATATTCATTCTGATCTGTGGGGGATATCCAGAGTGCCTTCAAAAGGTGGAGCTAATTATATGCTAACCTTTATTGATGATTTTTCCAGAAAAGTTTGGGCGTTCTTCCTGAAGCAGAAAAGCGATGTGTTTTTCGCATTTAAGTCTTGAAAAATTATGATTGAAAAACAGATGGGAAAACAGATAAAATACTTCTATACAGACAATGGTTTAGAGTTCTGTTCTGATGAGTTTAATAGATTGTGCAAGTCAGAAGGGATCATGAGACACTTGACAGTTCGTCATACTCCACAGCAAAACGGCGTTGCAGAACGAATGAATAGAACGATCATGAAGAAGGTTCGATGTATGTTGTCAAATGCCAACTTACCGAAGTCATTTTGGGTAGAAGCAGCCTCTACTGCATGTTTTTTGATCAATCGATCTCCATCCGTTGCCATTGAAAAAAAGACTCCACAAGAGGTATGGTCTGGTAATCCTGCTAATTATTCTGATTTAAAGATTTTTTGGTGTCCTGCGTATACTCATGTTGAGAATGAAAAATTGGAACCGAGATCCATTAAATGCGTTTTTCTTGGTTATAAAGCTGACGTAAAAGGGTATAAGTTATGGTGTCCTGAAAATAGAAAAGTTGTGATTAGCAGAGATGTTGTTTTTGATGAAACTGCTATGCTACCTAACTTATCTCTTAAAAACTCTTCCAATAAAGAAAATCAAAAGCAGGTGGAGCATCAGATTAATACAAAGTCGACTCCTCAAGCTAGTGCAAAAATTGAGAATAGAGCTGCTTCTTCGCCGCAATACTCTATCGCCAAAAACAGAACTAGAAGAGAAATTAAACCTCCAAAGAAGTATGCTGAGGCTGATCTAGTTGCTTATGCTTTAAATGTGGCTGAAGATATAGATGCGAATCAAGAGCCATCTAATTATTCTGAGGCGATTAGCTATGAAGACTCAGAAAAATGGATGTTTGCTATGCAAGAGGAGATGGAATCACTCCACAAAAACAAAACATGGGATCTTGTGAAACTTCCTAAAGGTAAGAAGATTTTTCGTTGTAAATGGGTGTTTAAAAAGAAAGAAGGGACTCCAGGAGTTGAAGAACCTAGATATAAAGCAAGGCTTGTTGCAAAAGGTTATAGTCAAATTCCAAGAGTGGACTTCACAGATGTGTTCTCTCCAGTTGTTAAGCATAGTTCGATTCGAGCTTTGCTTGGTATTGTGGCCATGCATGATTTGGAGCTTGAGCAGTTAGATGTAAAAACTGCATTTCTGCATGGAGAACTTGAGGAGGATATTTACATGCAACAACCAGAGGGTTTTATAGTATCAGAAAAAGAGGACTATGTTTGCTTGCTAAGAAAGTCCCTTTACGGTTTGAAACAGTCACCAAGACAGTGGTACAAGAGATTTGATTCTTCTATGACTTCTCATAATTTCAAAAGAAATAGTTTAGACAGTTGTGTTTACTTCAAGAAAAACAGTGATGGTTCTTTTGTGTATCTACTTCTTTATGTTGATGACATGTTGATAGTAGAAAAAGATAAATGAGAGATAAGAAAGGTCAAAACCCAACTAAGTGAAGAATTTGAGATGAAAGATTTAGAACCAGCAAAGAAGATACTTGGTATAGAGATTCTTAGAGATAGAAAAACAAGTAAATTG
This sequence comes from Gossypium anomalum, assembly GCA_025698475.1. Lineage (NCBI taxonomy): Eukaryota > Viridiplantae > Streptophyta > Magnoliopsida > Malvales > Malvaceae > Gossypium > Gossypium anomalum. The sequence goes on from CM046968.1 coordinate 90,508,420, forward strand.
TACCTAAGTCAGAAGGGGTACATTGAGAAAGTTCTTTGTAGGTTCAATATGCAGAGTGCTAAGCCTATTAGTACTCCTTTAGCAGCCCATTTCAGACTTTCATCGGCTTTGTCTCCACAATCAGATGATGAGATTGAGTACATGTCACATGTTCCATATTCTAATGCAGTGGGATCTCTCATGTATGTTATGGTTTGCTCACGTCCAGATTTATCATATGCAGTCAGTGCAGTTAGCAAATACATGGCAAATCCCAGTAAAGAACATTGGAAAGCAGTTCAGTGGATTTTAAGATACTTACGAGGCACTACTGATGTTTGCTTACAGTTTGGAAGAACTAAAGATAGAGTCATAGGGTATGTTGATGCTAATTTTGCTGGAGACCTTGATAGAAGAAGATCTCTCACAGGTTACGTCTTTACAATCGGAGGTTGTGCAATTAGTTGGAAAGCCACTTTGCAAACTACATCGCTTTGTCTACCACCAAGAAGCCGAGTACATGGCGATTCATCGAGGCTTGTAAAGAAGCTATTTGGTTGAAGGGACTATTTAGTGAACTCAATGAAGACCTTCAAATCGATCTGATTTCTTGTGTGATCAGTGCCATCTTCCTTACAAAAGATCAAATGTTTCATGAGAGAACAAAACATATTGATGTCGGTATCATTTTGTTCGTGATATTACTGCTCGTGGTGATATTGTTGTGAGCAAAATTAGTACTCATGAAAATCCTGTAGATATGATGACTAAGTCACTTCCTATAACCAAGTTTGAGCATTGCTTAGACTTGGTTGGTGTTCATTGTTGAAGTTAAACCCTTAAGGGGTTTTATGGAAGAGGTGGAGAACTTGTTCGCGATGAAGAACTTGTTCATAGAGAATTTGTGTCAAGGTGGAGATTGTTAGAATTAAGTGACCCGAATTCTTATTTAAATAAAATACGATGGAAAATAAAATAAAAGTAAAATCCATATAGAACTAGACTTCTTTTATTTTATTTTAGAATAAGGTTTTTTAAACCTTATTAAACTCCATCTATTTTATATTTATTAGGATAAGGTGTTTCAATCCTACTAGAATATAGCTTTACAAGCCTAAAAATAGACATAGTCTATTCCTCTTGTATTAATTCAAATTTTTGACATAGTGAATTTTCTTCTCCTCTGCCCGTGGTTTTTTCCCGAAAGAGTTTCCACGTAAAATTTGTGTGTTCTTTATTTTATTTTTTTATTTTATTTTATTTTTCACAGGAATTGTACCAGAAAGATTGTTGTTAGAAACATCAATCAAGCTTAACCCATTTAACTTGCATAATTGAATCGGAATCCCACCTTCAAAGTGGTTGTTATTTAGGAGAAGATAACTCAACGTAAAAAGGGTGCCAATCCAATTTGGAATACTTCCAGTTAAGTGGTTGTTGCTAAGATCCAATGTCACCAAACCGCTGCTGTTAAAAAATCCAGTGATGGGCCCTTTTAGCTTGTTTCTTGATAAATAAACATGAGAGAGGATTGAAGAGCTGAAGCAAGATGGCAAACTTCCCGATATATTGTTGGCCGATAGGTCCAAAAATTGAAGACTACGGTTGAGTTTGCAAAATTCCATGGGGATTGGACCTTCAAAATGATTATTTGCCATCACAAGTTCTTCCAAATCTGACATCTTTCCCATCCACCTTGGTATCCCACAGGAAAGTATGTTATTGCTCAAATCCAATGTTACCAAATGTGACATATTCTCCATGGAGCTTTGTATATCACCAAAGAGTTGGTTATTGCTAACATCGAATATTAACAACCCTATAGGCATGTGCCTTGGTATTCCACCACTCAATTTATTGCTGGACAAGTCCAATACTTCAAGGGAAATCATATCACCAATCGAAATCGGAATACCACCGCTAAAAAAATTATTCGACATGTTGAGTTGCTCCAATGATGGTAGTTTTGCTCCGATTTCATTGTGGATGTTGCCATCGAGGGAATTATTGGAAACATCCAAATATATTAAACCCCTATGAGAAGTCGATGGTAGCTGAAAATGTCCCGATAGAGAGCTATTGGCGAGATTTAGTTTCTGTAATTTCCCGTTGTTTTCCAACAACCAGTTTGGAAACTGATCTCCCTTGAAATTGATGTTAGAGAGATCAACATATTGCAAGTCATGTTGGTGATTGAGAGATTGAGGAAATGATCCACCATCTCCGCAACAAGATAAAGTGATAGATCTCAATCGGAATGTTGGGGTGTCTAAAGAATGCTTCTCTGTTTCAGCATTATATATCATGTTGTTGTCTGCATATATATTTTGGAGTTTCGAAAGATTGAACAACGGAGCCAATGAACTTGGGATCTCAATGCTATTGTTCCAAAGCCTTAACTCTAGAAGGGATGTCAGACTTCTAAAATGAGATATATCTCCAGAAAATTTATTGGAAGAGAGATCTAAAAACTCGAGTGACGTTAGATTCTTAAACACATATATATTTCCAAAAAAATTATTGAAAAAGAGATCTAAATACTTGGGTGAGGTTAGATTTTTGAACACAGATAAACCTCCAGAAAAATTATTGTAAGAGAGATCTAAATGCTCGAGTGACGATAGATTCTTGAGCATAGTTATATCTCCAGAAAAATTATTGAAAGAGAGATCTAAATGCTTGAGTGATATGAGTTCAGAGAAGCACTCAGGCAATCTAGCATTCCATTTACCGTTGATGATGGCCAGCGTTTGTAGCTGCCTCAATTCACAAAAACCTGCAAACAAGCATATGAAATACTTTCAACACTATTCTAACATTAAAAAAGGTAAAACTATCATATTAGTTCTTAATACTATATTCTAAATTATATTTTGATATTTTTATTAAAAAAATAAATTAATTAATTCCCGTACATTAAATGATTGAGTAAAATAATTCATATTCACATTAAATACTTATTATGGTGTTAAATTTAAACATGTCATTAGATAAATAAATTGAGACAGATGTCTAAACTCCAATGTCAAAAGATTGAAACAAAACATTGCTAATGGGTGATGGTGATTTTCAATTTTTTTTATTAAATACTCATTTTATATTTGCAATAAATCCGGAATACCTTACTATTAAATAAAAAACTTAAAAGTTTTCATACATATTAAATTTAGGGATAAATCTCAAAACTGTGTATGAATTATTGTTTAATGTGTAATTTTATACAAAAAATTTGATTTGATCCAATTTTTGTAAATTATTAACACAATTATTGATATAAGATAATTTTATGTTTATATGTTTCATACATAAATAATTATATTTATCCAATATTAAAATAAATTGATATATTTATTTCTTTTCACAATGATGTATTTATTTCTTTAAATGTGTATAATTAAATCAAAATTAAAGTTTTAAATATACATTTGAACTATAATTAGAGTTTCACGTATAAAATTGCATCAAATTAAAATATATGTATATAATTGACATTAAATAAATTACACTGAACTTCAACTTGAGATGATGGATTTAGCAGCAAAGTTAAAATAAATTACAGTTGTTTGAATTGGACTGAATTAATTGGTTAGACTGAGAATTGGTTAAAGTATCAGTTTAGTAAGAGGCCTCAAATTGGTAGACCCACGAACCAAGATAAAAATTGGTTAAACGGGTGGTTGAACCTTTTTTTTAATGATTTATTTAATTAAATGTATTAAAAATGTATTACTCTAATGGCAAAGCCAGCCCTTTCCTAAAATAAAAAATTTCTCATTTAAGCTCTTTATAATTTAAAAAATTTTAAATTAGTAATGGTAAAATTACACTTTGGCCTCCTAAAATAATAAAAATTTAATTTAATCCTTTAAAAATTATAAAGATATACGCTATTAAAATAGTGAAATTGTATCTTTACTATCGTAAAAGTATACAATTTAATTCTACCCAAAAAAAATTTCTAACTTTGCCCCAACATTACTCCGATGCGTTATGGTATTCTAGTTTTGGGTTTCTTTCTGTTTTTAGGTCATTTTACTTTATCATGTTGGTGTTATGAGTGTAAGGTCTTTGAGTTGTTGGTTCTATTTCAATTTCAAGTGTTTAAGTCAGGGATTTTGTTGTTTTGGGAGTGATCGAGTACTTCATGTACAGCTTTGGAGGGTATTTTACCTCTTTATCAATAAATTTGTTTTTGGCTAAACCAAGAAGAAACAAAAACGAAAAATGAAACAGATGTAATTAATATACCATGTAAGTTGAAGCTATCATCGACAACACAATTATCAATGACCAAGTCCTTAAGAGAAGTGAGGGCTCCAATATCTTGAACAGCGTTGGAAGTGAGGGATAAATCTATTAAGGTCAATTCTTCCAAACTTGTCAAATTTTGCCACCCTATAAAAAAATTTATGAATATGAGTATGTTGTGAAATATAGAACCGCAAATTCAAATGTTTTGTGCAAATATTTTAATAGAGATGTATATTATTTATTTATTATGTAGGAGCAAACGATATTTTTGATGTAATCTAGAAAATAACTTATTTTGGATAATTATTGTTTCGTTCAAGCTAAAGCTTCCAAGAAAAGCATCTTCAATGACGGGAATATGTCGAATGATTGAAGTTGAAGATTAACTACGGTAGAAATTTTTTTGGTGAAGAGAAAAAGCATTGCAAACAAATTAAACGAAACAAAGTATACAATTAATGAACTCTTTTATTTTAGGAGTATTAGGACTACCTTTTTCGATATAACCCGTCAAATGTAATTTCTCCAAATTTTTCAAAGCAGGTAATCCTGTGGAGAATATTCATAGGTAAATTTAAGAAGAAGAAAAAAATGTTGTACTATTTAAAGCATATGGAAGATGATATCATTCAATAGGGAACAGGAGGGAGAAAACCCATTTTACCTCTAACATCTATTGATTCCTCCATCGCTATGCATGTGATAAAGACAAAGACTTGAGATTTGAAAGGCTACCCAACGATGACAATATGCTACTGTTGAAGACATTCCCCCACAAATTAAGCTCTTCTAGATTCATCAACTTTAGTTCCCTTTCATTACCTATGGAAACACCATATAAAATGTTTCTTTTTCATATATTATAGATTTTTCCAATAAATAAAAAAATAGGTTAAATTACCTTGAGATGGAACAGAGTCATCCATTATGTCATAGCTTATAGTCAGTTTCTCTAAATTACTCAAAACATTAAAATCTGTAGAGAAAATTACAAACAATTAAAATTTGTAATGACAAACAATTAAGAGAAAGGATTGTATGAAATTGTGATTCTACGTCATCCTTATTCATTTCTAATAGAAGAAGGACAAATCAGATTTTTTCTTCCTCATTTTCAGCTTTTTCCTCCTGAAAAAATTCAAATCCAACTAAAAATGATAAAACTAAGGAGGAAATTTTTTATTTGTCATTCTCCTATTGAAAATGAATAAAGATGATATGGAATCACAATTTCATACAATCTTCTTTCTCTATACCTTAAAGCATGCTTACCTTGAATATAGGTGGATTGTATCAAAAGGTTACTTTCTAAATTCAAAGATTTCAGATGTGGGAGAGCAGCGAGAGATGAAAATATGCTGTTGTTGAAATAATTAAAACTTAAATCCAGCACCTCAAGTTTGGCCAACCTCAATTCTCTTTTCTGCAATTGATAATTGTATAAACAGTATTTTGATTTAACTACTCAAATGTTGTATATGTTAAAGATAATTATGTTGACTTACTCTTTGGAATAAAGATCCGAGGCTCTCGATTTGATTGCCGCTTAGATGCAACTCCTTTAAATTCTTTAAACTATTGAGTTCTGTTAAAATACAGTAATATATATCATCTAGTTATTAAAGAATAAGCTTTCTCAATATAAGCATAAGATTTTACCAGTAACTTTACCAAATATATCAATGCTTCCTTGTAATCCACAATTATCCAGAAGTAAAGTTTTTAGAGATATAAACTCGGTAAGATATATAGGACGTTGTTTCCTAATAATCTGTTGTGGCTTAAATCCAAAATCTCCAAGTTGTTCATGAATGAACCTTGATTGTCAATGAAACCAGCAATGTAGTTGTTTCCCAAATCAAGACTCTTCAATTCGTGGAAGGGAAGAAACAAGGAGATGTTGAGATACCAACCCTGACTGATAGTGTTGTAGACTTCAACAGAACTATACTCAAGGAACAGTCGGGTGACTCGTCCAGTGGAAGTGCTGCACTCAACCCCTTTCCATCGGCAACAATTTCCCTTCCCCCAAGAAATCCCTTCATCATTAATATGAGGAAAGAAAGGTTTGAGTTGGAGGAGAGCAGCTTTCTCAATCTCCCAGCACCCTTCACTTTGATACCCTCCAAATAAGAAAGCAACCACAAACACCCACACCAATTTCCAGTACTCCATCTCTCTTAAATCAATGACCACTCACTCTCAGATATTGGCATGCAGCAGCACTACACCTTTGGGGTTTATATAATAGTAAATCTAAATGAGTATGTGTGAAAAATAAAATAAAAATAAAGAACACAAAATTTTACGTGGAAACCCTTTCGGGAAAAAACCACGGGCAGAGGAGAAGAAAATTCACTATGTCGAAAATTTGAATCAATACAAAAGGAATAGACTATGTCTATTTATAGGCTTGTAAAGCCATATTCTAGTAGGATTGAAACACCTTATCCTAGTAAATATAAAATAGATAGAGTTTAATAAGGTTTAAAAAACCTTATTCTAAAATAAAATAAAAGAAGTCTAGTTCTATATGGATTTTACTTTTATTTTATTTTCCATCGTATTTTATTTAAATAAGAATTAGGGTTACTTAATTCTAACAATCTCCACCTTGACACAAATTCTCAATGAACAAGTTCTTTATCGCGAACAAGTTCTCCACCTCTTCCATAAAACCCCTTAAGGGTTTAACTTCAACAATGAACACCAACCAAGTCTAAGCAATGCTCAAACTTGGTTATAGGAAGTGACTTGGTCATCATATCTGCAGGATTTTCATGAGTACTAATTTTGCTCACAACAATATCACCACGAGCAATAATATCACGAACAAAATGATACCAACATCAATGTGTTTTGTTCTCTCATGAAACATTTGATCTTTTGTAAGAAAGATGGCACTCATTTGTCACAAAATCTCATCTTTGATTTGAAGGTCTTCATTTAGTTCACTAAAGAGTCCCTTCAACCAAATAGCTTCTTTACAAGCCTCGATGTCGCCATGTACTCGACTTGATGGTAGACAAAGCGATCGTAGTTTGCAAAGTGGCTTTCCAACTTATTGCACAACCTCCGATTGTAAAGATATAACCTGTAAGAGATCTTCTTCTATCAAGGTCTCCAAAGAAAATCAGCATCAACATACCAAATAACTCCATCTTCGATTCTTCCAAACTGTAAGCAAACATCGATAGTACCTCGTAAGTATCTTAAAATCCACTTTGAATCGCTTTCAGTGTTCTTTACCCGGATTCGCCATATATCTACTAATCAGCATCGATCGTGATATGATAAATCTGGACGTGAACAAACCATAGCATACATGAGAGATCCCACTACACTAGAGTATGGAACATGTGACATGTACTCAATCTCATCATTTGATTGTGGAGACAAAGCCGATGAAAGTCTAAATGGGGCACGCTAAAGGAGTACTAATGAGCTTAGCACTCCGCATATTGAACCTACAAAGAAGTTTCTCAATGTACCTTTCCGACTTAGGTACAATTTACTTGTTTTTCTATCTCTAAGAATCTCCATACCAAGTATCTTCTTTGCTAGTCCCAAATCTTTCATCTCAAATTCTTCACTTAGTTGGGCTTTGACCTTTCTTATCTCTCCTTTGTCTTTTCTTCGCTATCAACATGTCATCAACGTAAAGAAGTAGATACACAAAAGAACCATCATTGTTTTTCTTAAAGTAAACACAATCACAAAACTACTTCTTTTGAAATCGTGAGAAGTCAAAAAGGAATCAAACCTCTTGTACCACCGCTTGCCTTGATATTTATTTCAAACCGTAAAGGGACTTTTTCAAAGAAGTAAACATAATCCTCTTTTTCTCGAGACTCAGTAAAACCCTCTCGGTTGTTGCATGTAAATATCTTCCTCAAGTTCTCCATGCAAAAATGCGGTTTTTCATCTAACTGCTCAAGCTCTAAATCATGCATGGCCACAATACCAAGCAAAGCTCGAATCGAACTATGCTTCACAACTGGGAGAACACATCCGTGAAGTCCACTCTGAACTTGACTGTAGCCCTTTGCAACAAGCCTTACTTTATATTTAGGTTCTTCAACTCCTGAGTCCCTTCTTTCTTTTTAAACACCCATTTACAATGAAATGTCTTCTTACCTTTAGGAAGTTTCACAAGATCCCATGTTTTGTTTTTGTGGAGTGATTCCATCTCCTCTTGCATAGCAAACATCCATTTTTCTCGAGTCTTCACAGCCTAATCGCCTCGAGAATAATTTGATGGCTCTTGATTCGCATCTATATCTTCACCACATTTAAAGCATAAGCAACTAGATCACCTCAGATACTTCTTTGGAGGTTTAATTTCTCTTTTAGTTACTGTTTTTGGCGATAGAGTATTGAGGCGAAGAAGCAACTCTATTCTCAATTTTTATCTTGACTTGAGGAGTCGACTCAGATTAACTGATGCTCCACCGCTTTTGATTTTCTTTATTGGAAGAGTCTTTAAGAGATAAGTTAGGAAGCATAGCAGTTTCATCAAAAACAATATCTCTGCTAATCACAACTTTTCTATTTTCAGGACACCATAACTTATACCCTTTTACACCAGCTTTATAACCAAGAAAAACACATTTAATGGATCTCGGTTCCAATTTTCCATTATTAGCATGAGCATACGTAGGACACCCAAAGATCTTTAAATCGAATAATTAGCGAGGATTACGGACCATACCTCTTGTGGAGTCTTTTTCTCAATGGCAACGGATGGAGATCGGTTGATCAAAAAAATGCAATAGAGACTGCTTCTGCCCAAAACGACTTCGGTAAGTTGGCATTTGACAACATACATCGAACCTTCTCCATGATCGTTCTGTTCATTCGTTCTGCAACGCCGTTTTGCTATGGAATATGACGAACTATCAAGTGTCTCACGATCCCTTCTGACTTGCACAATCTATTAAACTCATCAGAACAGAACTCTAAGCCATTGTCTGTGCGGAGGTATTTTATCTGTTTTCCCGTCTGTTTTTCAATCATAATTTTCCAAGACTTAAATGCGGAAAACACATCGCTTTTCTGCTTCAGGAAGAACGCCTAAACTTTTCTGGAAAAATCATCAATAAAGGTTAGCATATAATTAGCTCCACCTCTCGAAGGCACTCTGGATGGCCCCACAGATCAAAATGAATATACTCCAACGTTCCTTCGTGTTATGGATTCCTCTAGTGAATCGAACTCTCTTTTGCTTCCCAAAAATACAAAGTGCTCACAGAAAATTCGGTTTGCAAATTCCTTGCCCATCAAGAAGTCCTCTTTTGCTCAATTCTACCATGCCATTCTCACTCATATGCCCTAGGCGCATATGCCAAAGTTTAGTAATATCATCATCCGACAAGGAAGAGGAAGCGGCAATTGCATCACCAAGATGATGATAGAACCACTCGCAAAACATATAACTTGGCGCTTTTTCTTTGCCCTTTCATCACAACAAGGGACCCTTTGGAAATCTTTAAAACCCCACTTTCAGCGTGTATCCGTGCCCTTTTGAATCAAGAGTACTCAACGAAATTAAATTTCTTTTCAATTCGGAACATACCGTGATGCGTCACTAAGTGTTCGACAACTCCATCAAACATCTTAACTTTAATTGTTCCAACACTGCGATCTTACACGAAGCATTATTTCCCATCAAAACAACACCTTGAGATAATCATTTTAGTAAGTTGTAAACCAATTCCGATTGGGACTCATATGGAAGCTGCAACTGAATCAAGTATCCACTCCTTACTTACTTTAGAATCATTGATGAGCGACTAGAAGTTCACCATCGCCGTAGTCTTCTACAACATCACCTTCACCAAATTTTCTAGTGCTTTTCCTTTTGATTCGCACCTCCTTTTAATCTTATTTTGTAGCTTATAGCACTCGTGATTTAATGTACCCTTTCTTCTTACTGTAAGTTACAAGTTTTACCTCTATTTGAAGACTTGATCTACCCTTAGATTTACCACGATGATTTCTGTGTCCTACCACGATCATCATCGATTTCGATCTTGTCTCCCACGAACAATAAGACACTCTCCACGAGAGTCGGGTTTAACCACAAGATGTTTCATCTTATCATACGAGGTTAAAGAATCATAAACCTCATCAATCGTGAGAGACTCACTTCTATATAAAATCGTGTCTCTAAAGGTTGAATAAGACGGAGGCAACGAACAAAGTAGAATCAACCCTAGATCTTCCTTATCATACTCGAACCTCCATGGCCTCCAAGTTTGAGAGAATTTCTTTAAACATCATTAAGTGTTCGTGTGTACAGACGCACCTTCCTCCAAACGATGAGCATAAAGATGTCTGCTTCATATGCAACTTGCTTGTTAGAGTTTTCGACATATATTTTGTTCTAGCCTCTTCCATAATGCAAATGCAGCCTTCTCTTTCATCACATCCCGCAAAATTTCATTGGACAAATGCAGATGCAATTGTGTTAATGCCTTTCGATCCTTACGCTTCTTCTCTTCATCTGTTAATGTCGAAGGCATCTTATCTATCCCTAGCAGGGCTTCCTCCAGATCCATCTGCGCAAGAACTGCTTGCATCTTAATCTGCCACAACGCAAATCTAGTGTTGCGATCCAACAGCGGAATTTCATATTTCAAAGACGCCATTACCGTGATCGAGATGAACAACCCGGAAGCTTGGACACCAATTGTGAAAAATAAAATAAAAATAAAGAACACAAAATTTTAGGTGGAAACCCTTTCGGGAAAAAACCACGGGCAGAGGAGAAGAAAATTCACTATGTTGAAAATTTGAATCAATACAAAAGGAATAGACTATGTCTATTTATAGGCTTGTAAAGCCATATTCTAATAGGATTGAAACACCTTATCCTAGTAAATATAAAATAGATGGAGTTTAATAAGGTTTAAAAAACCTTATTCTAAAATAAAATAAAAGAAGTCTAGTTCTATATGGATTTTACTTTTATTTTATTTTCTATCGTATTTTATTTAAATAAGAATTAGGGTCACTTAATTCTAACAGTATGTTTCCTGGAAATTCATTGAATAGGCCAACTGTTCATTCTTTAAAGTCTTGAAATCAATGGACTTTCAATGAATAAGTTTTTGTTTATTCTTTACCATTTTCATGTTCCACGCTTTAGTGTTTGTAGAATTAAATTTACTTAACCTTTCTTAGTACTTTCCTGCAAATCTTTCTTTGTGGAAAATTACAGTCAAATTTCTTATTACTTTCCTGCAATTTTTCTTTGTGGGAAACTAACCGAACTCAGGCCGTGAAAAACACACTCACCTCAATTACACAACAACTTTGACCCCAAAAAGCTAAATTAATAAAAAATATATATATTTAAAGTTTATTATTTTATTCAAAAAAACTCTATATACTTTTGTTATGTTTAAACAAATTCTTAAATTATAACATAAATTTAATATTTCCCCTAAAAAAAATTTAATTACAAATAAAAAATAAAAGAAAAAAATTTAAATAGTTTAAATATTATTTTAATGTTTTAACCTTAATAATTAGTACTATACCAATAGGACGTGTACTACATTGGAAATGAATGTTATTGAGAACGGTTGATTTCTTGATTGCATTATTGGTGAGAGGTCCTTGATTTATCTTAATTTTTTACTCATATGATGTACAGATCAATTTTGTATATCAGCTAAAATGTATTGAATATTTTTCTTTTTTTTATAATTTTCATGAATGAAATGAGAAAAAAAATAAAAATTGATTATTAAAAGAAAATTGTTAAAACTAATAAGTGAAACAACAATTAAAATGAATAAATCTTAAATTATATATTAACTTTCATTTAATGTGCAATTTTTTACAAAAAAAATTTAATTTGATCCAATTTTTACAAATTATTAATAGAATTATTGATATAACACAATTTTATATTTATATATTGCATACATAAATAATTTATATTTATCCAATATATAAAAAAATTAATGTATTTATTTCTTTAAATGTGTATGATTGAACCAAAACTAAAGTTTTACGTATACATTTAAACCACAATAAAAATTTCATGTGTATAATTACAATAAATCAAAGTTCATATATAATTGTTCATTGAACCAAAGTCCATGTATAATTTTAAGATTTGCCCCTAATTAAAATGTAAAACTATATATTCAATACTTTTAAGAATTATAAAACATTATCTGAACATTATTTAACAAAAAAATTAATTTAAAGATTTTTAGAGAAAAAAATTAAGCCCTAATATGTAAACTATTGCCAAGTTCAGAGCTTGAATTTCCAAATTTAGGCTTTAAAATGTGATTTAACCCAATAAAAAACATGTTGTAAGAGTCAATTTTACAAATAATAACAGTGCGAGGGATTAAATTATTACAAAAATAAAACTTTGAGAGATTTAAAATAAAATTATCTTGCCTTTCCATCTTTCACAGCTCATGTAATTATAAATACATCTTTTTTATTGTCTTCTAAACCCCTTCATTTCACGTATTTCACATCCCATTCCATCTTCAATTCATTATAAATTTTATCCCATGTGATAGCATTTAAGATTAAATATTTGCACATCCAGTCAAATTTCACACTACTTTTCACATTACTTTGTGAAAGTATCATAAAAGCCCCTGTATTATGTGTCAAATTACATTTTACCCCTTCTACTTAAAGATGACAAATTAATTTTTGTATATTAGATCAAAGAGCTAATGTTATTAGACATTCCTAGTTCAGCCCCTAACACTACAAGACCTTCCCGGTTCAGTCCTTTAGTTGTTAAAAGAATCGACTAGAGTATCCAACTAATCATAAATTATCACATGACATACACTAGCGTCACAATGTCATCATCAACCAGGAAAAAACACTTAAAAAGTCTTAAATTATAAAAAAGTTACAAAAAATTATAAAAATTTAAAAATATATAAATAAAGGGAACCAACCAGCTTCAGCATTGATCTACAAAAATGTTCATATAAAAATGTTAGATCAATATAGTAAAACTACTACTAAACTAATGAAAATTACATGCCAAAATGTAGCCTCTCGCAAAAGCGTTCCACTGCTTCAGCATTGAACCAGTCATTTTTCATCTGCAATGCAAAATAGACACAACTAGTACCTCATCATCATATTTATAATCCCGAATTCAAAAAATATACCTTTTTAAAATGGAAGGAGAAACATACAAAGTAAGGGTAGTCATTGATGTTGAAGTTCTCCGGGGCACTTTTGACGAACAAATTTATGAAATAGAGAACAAAATTCCCACATTCTTTGCCATTCCTTTGTTGTGGCACCTGAAAAGATATCAAGGGTCAAATTGATTAAAAAAGAAAGGATGATCAAGAACATCAGCAAAGCGTACTATAATCACCTTAGGGACCAAAAGAGGAACTTGATAAATCATCCGCTTATTCTCAGGCCTGCCTTCGGCTTTATAAATGTCGAACATGAACCTGCTAGTGAGAAATATGTATTGAGCATTAGAGACCGTGCCTCTTTTACTCTACTAGTAATGCAAGTTATGCAAATGAGTAAATATACCTTCGTATATCTGCTTCGAGACGCAACGGGTCGGACATCTGTAATGAATCCAACAGCAATATACAAGGTGTTCTGGTTTTTGATTGCAAACTTTCACCGAAATGACAGAAGATTAAGAGGCTCCAATGACCCCTAAAGAAAATACAGTTGCCAAATGATGAAATCAAATTTACTGAAAAATCGAACACCACTGTGATATTTGATAATACTAACCAGCAAACTATCGGAACGAGAACATATTTCGTCGAAAATATCTCTTTCCTCTTAACCCAAGATAGAACCTTTTCTCTATAAGATGCTTTCCTATACCATGCAAACCATTGACAATCTAAGCGCGTAAACAAATCCCGCTTATCAGCTGGCAACCTGCTCCACAGGGTCCTGAGAATCTCCCAAAACCCATTCAGGAAAACACTCGCACACATGCACACACACACACACACCAGAACAACAACACTGAAAATTACTAGAATACAATATAGCTTACTCCAAGTAACACTCAAATGATCCAGAGTCTAGCTTGTTTTTTAGTTTAGATGTTGATTTTTTTCTCGTAACTCGTCGCTTCGATCGTGCACGACATGGAATATTATCTAAAAAACATGGAGCAGTTAATTTAAGGCTTCTTAGTCTTTGAGCTTCCTGTTTTGTTATCTTCTTCCTGGAGGCCCTCAGATACCCTACAACATGAATCCAACATGAACGGTGTTTTGAAACCGGATACCGATTATAGTCTGCCAGAACATAGTGAACTTAGGATCAAATTTCTATTTATCAGTCAGCTTAGCCTTTGATGAATTCATACTAAAAATTAAAAAAAAAAAATAGTGAAATGCTGGCAAAGGGTAATTTGATCTTCTACATTGCCATGGAAGTAAGAGCTGAAGAAATCAAATTACTTCATTCTCTTTCTTGCATTTCTTAAGATCATAATAATATATAAACTATAGAGTAAAATAAACAACTCAGTAAAATGCAAAACCAATTTTAATAACATTGTTTTATATAATACTCATATCATAAATTTTGTTCTAACAAAAACATTCCTACTATATTTTAGTCATTAATTCTTTAAATAATCCAGTTTTATCCTAATTCAACTTTAGAAATTAAAAAAGAAAAAGCAAAATAACAGATTCAGCAAAATACATAAGGTCTAATTATGAATTTTAATATTTATATATATAAAAGGTTTAATTTGCTAGAATTTGGTCTTTGTACTTTATGAAAACATAAAACTTAATCCAATTAGATAACATTGTTAAACCTTACGATTAAACAATTTGTACACAATGAATTAACAAAAAAAAACCAGCAGTTAAGCAATTTATATGCAACTAATTAACAAAAATTAAAAGTAAACTAGAAGGATATATTTGAATAATTGCTACAAATGAAAAGGGGAAAATGCAGAATTGCAATGTAATTTAATTAATATAATCATATTTTCATCTAAAAAAATGCATATTTAGTGCATAATTTTTCCAATGTTTATATTTAGTTTCATAACCACATGCATTGTTCATTTTAAAAATTCAAAAGAAAATACTCCAATTAAACAGATCTCTAATTGATAAACCTATAAACAAAAGGAAACAAAATTTGGGAAAAAAGAAGCAAAGATTTGAATACCAGGATCTGAAGGGGCAATGTCGATTGGTATTATAGAATCATCAACCTGTTTTTTCTTTCCCATTAACTGATTTTTCTATCAAACACAACTGGGGAAAAAAATTAAAATCTTCGAACAAAACAAAACGGAAGGATATGCAGAATCTGAAAGAGACGGAATTGAGCAGACTAGAACACAGTAGCAGAAGACAGTGATAGAGACCGCAAATTTTGGGAATTTGTATATATATTTTAATATTAAGTTTGTATTATTTTGAAGTTATTGCTAATTACGAAATAGTGAAGTTGACTTTTACTGAACATTTGACCGAGTTAAAATTTTATACTTGCTCGTGATTAGGGGAGCTCATGGACCGAGTTCGGGTCGGGTCTAAGTATGATATTAATATACTTTATATTTATCTAAGTTCGGCTTAACCTGAAATATGGGTTTAAAATTTTACCAAAATCCACTCATATTTGCAAAAGATTAACTCAAATTCATTTTAGATCTGTCATTATTATTTTTAATTTTTTTTAAAATGTTTATATTATTTTATTTTATAATTTTTTCATATATTCATCTTAACATTATTTTTAATGTTAATATTAGAGTAGTATTATATATTTAGAATATGTTTATTTTTTTTAATGTGTTCTAAATTACATAATATTATTATAAACTTAAAAATGGGTCGGATCAAGCCCGAGCCCGACTTATATTTTAAACAAGCTTAATATTTTTGTCTATACCTATTTTTTAGGCCTAATATTATTATCTAAACCCTCCCAAATTTAGAGGGACTTTCTGGCCTAGGCAAGTAACCCGACTCATGAACAGGTCTACTTGTGGCTTACTGAAATATCACATTGCCCCAATTTTTTTTTTAACAATTTCATTACAAATTCAGATTATATCTGCTCTTTTTTGACACGATATCTAGAATTAAGTATAGCCGTTTCCCAACCCATAAATAGGAGAATAATGCGCTTCAACGCACTCGAAACCACATCTTCCTGCATTGGCAACAATGTCAATGCCATTCGAGTTAAGACACAATCGGCCAATATGATTAGTTTTAAATAAAGATATTTGTGCTTAAATAAAAAAATTTACGGGTGGTTTAATTGTTCTTTTTATATAATGTTTAAAACCTTTAACCCTTAAATAGGAGGTAAACTCACGTCTTACTGCACTAGTAATGATGCCGATATCAATCGAATTAAGACCCAATCAACTTAATTGTTGATTTTTAAAATAATATGTGACTTTATAAATAATATATATACTTATTTTATATGTTTCATTGAGTTGATATCATAAGTCAATCAGACATCAATTCTATTATGAAATTATTAAAATATTTTTATATAAAAATTAAATTATATTTTTATGAGTTTTTTTTTTTATATTTCTAAGTGCGAAGTTGATAACTAAAACTAACTTATTTAAAAATTATTGAAGTTAACTTTACATTGATGATCAAGCTTGCAAATCAAAATTGATATTTTATCTTCGACCAATAATTGTATTGATTTCTTAAATCTTTTATTTATGATTTTCCTTTTTAGTAATTTTAATTTTTAAATTAAAATCATTTCTTTTATTTTTAATCACTTGTTCTATTAAAGAAATAGAATTATCAAACAAGTTTTATAAATACTATCATGCTCACTAAAGTTATACACGAGCTAGATTGCGATTCGATTCCAAAAAAAATTTAAGCTCAAGCTCATTTTCGAGTGGGCTTGGCTCAACTTGTTAACTTATTTCGCTATTCAAAATTCAATAAAATATTAAAAAAGTAAATTAATATCAATTTTTTTATAATTAAATTTAAATTTTGCAAATAGTACACCTATACTGACGCAGACAACTGTCAGTATAGCTATTAGCAAATCAAATTCTTCAAATGATATTACTGACAGATACTACTTTAGCGACACTCAATAAGTTGGTATAAGCCTTTGGAACTATTTCAACGGTCTTGTTTTTCGTTGATAAAAGGCTATGGAGATTATAATTACCAACTATTGTTCTTCTATCGAAATAGTCACTTTGATCGTTAGTATAGCGTTTTTAGACTCATGACAAAAATTTTGTTCTGGCGATGATTTTTGAACCATCAATATATAATAGTTTATTTCTTTTAATGGACAGTTTATATCATTAAACTTGCGTAGTTTCGAGCTAGTTTTCAACAACGTTCTCCACAATGAACATTTATCTTAAATTGTCAAAGAATGTTACACAATAATTATTCTAGGTAGGCGTAAATGATAAATTATAAATTTGCTATTGTTGAACTATCACAACTTTAATAGTTAAAATAGAGTGATGGAGATTAAGGCGCATAGTAGATTACTCGCTTAAAACAATATGTATAATGAGAGAAAATGTAAGTATATAATCCCATTTTATTTTAAAACTTTCTTTAAACTTTATTTGAATTTTTATTATTATCCTAATAATGAGTCAATTGTATTAATTCAGTGGAAAAATAATTAATTTTTTATAAAATAATAAATATTATTATAAATATTTTTTTAATATTTTCATGCATTCTAATAAATTTAAACTTGGAATAAATCTAAAAATATAGGTACATAATGATTCCCAAAATTTCAATTTTATAATTTTAACAAAAATCTCATTTATTTTTTATATAAAATTTTTATATCATCGATTAGAGTGAGTGCATGATAATTTAATATCCATACTATATATTATATAAAAAAATTTACTAAATCGGTGTCATCAATAATCGAGTCTCAAGTTAGTTATAAATTACCAAAAGATCATTATTTTAACAAAGCAATAAATATTATTTCAAATATATTTTTTTATCTTTTTATATAAAATCTCAAATTTAATTTTCGTGTTACTTTTAAATAAATTAGTTTCTAATGTCACATGTCTTGCACGCGATTTTATGTGTTTAATATTTAACTAAATTTATAAATATTGTATTTTTAGTTACAGTAATCATCGTGAAATAATAATTATTATTTAAATTATTAAATATAATTAAAATAAATTATCTCATCAATTGAAATATTATAATAGAAAATTTTCAATTCATAATTTTACTTTATATAATTAATACAAAGTAACATTATTCAAAATAATAATTAATTAGCATAATTAATGCTTATATTAAATAAGTGATAATTAACATTATTAAAATTTCATTCAAGTAATAACTCTATTTTACATCAATAAAATTAACTCAACTTCTTTTTCATATAAAATTTTAATTAAGATTTGTAATTTAAATTATAATTTCCATAAATTTTTACTACATTTTATGCTTAGAGTTTCATTTAACTAATAACTCTATTATAGAATTAGACTAACATCTTTTTACTAATAATTATAAATGAAATTATAAATATTTTTAAATATGTAATTATCACAACTTCCAAGGGCGAATCTAAGGTTGTTAGGGCCTGGTACCCCTAAACTGAAAATTAATAAAGTTAAAATTACACTCTAACCTTTTAAAAGTAATAAAATTTTGATTTAATCTTTTAAAAATTATACTTTTTCTATCGTACAAATTACAATTTAATTTCGAACATCTTAATAACTTCTGTTAAATTATAAATGTTTTTAAATTCGTAATTTTTATTTAACTTTTAACTTTTTTTTAAAATTTTTAGATGTAATTTTAGTAATATAATAGAAAATAAAACATATTATTCAGTTTTTCAAAACAATGTTTTTATATAATATTATAGATAGATTATAGATTATAGAGAGAATATAAATATATTACCTATGCATCCATCTACCATGAATGTAGTGTATAAAAAACCGATATAGAACAGTGGGTAGTGGAGAAATCTTATTTGCCACTCGGCAATGACAAAGAGGAGAGACAGATAACACTACACATCAGCTTAACAAATGCACAAAAGAACCTTGGAAAATAAGGAGGAAAAACGAGGAAAATAACAGTATCACTCTCTCTCTCTCTCGCTATTCAGTTTGGCTTTGACTGTATCTCTCTCTTCCTTCAGTTTTCTTTTGCCTCTCTCTTTCATTCGAGAGCCTAAAACCCTCTCTCTCCTTCCTCAGTCCTCTGTAAGGTATAATTCACCTTTGGTAACTTCAAATTATGTTACTTGGGTCCATGTTTGATCAAAAATCCTTTTTGATCCATTGTTTTGGTTTTTGTTTACGGTCTCTAATCTGGGTTGTTTCAAGTTTTGGTTTTTAGTCTGGTTTGGAGGGTTAGAATCGAACAAGGTCGTGTCCTTTTGTTTTAGCTTTTGGAATTTTATAAAACCCTAAGCTTGATTATGGAATGATCAAATTGGGATAATGAGGAAATGGGAAATTTGATGTGATTTGATTTAACTTTTTGGTTGCTTGTATGTAAGCTTAGGGATAATATTTTGGAACTGGCTCTTTGATGGGATAAACTCTGTTATTCAAGGTTTTAGTCACCTTTCTCTTATTAAGATGAATTAATTATTGTTGCCATCTGGTTGTGTGAACACAAGATTTTTAATCTATGTTACTCAAACTCAGTGTGAGTGTATGTATTAGACATGGCTATGGTTGGATTTTTCAAAGCTTTTTAATATATTTGGAGGATTGTTCGAGGTGATATCTTCATATCCATGTGTAGGATACGAGTGTTAGATATAGGTACTTCAAGAAGAATGAAGAACCTGAGCCAGCATAGCTTTTAACAATACATTGGTCTATGTTTTGTATCAATGCTCTTTCAGGTTAAAAGGGGGCTTTAGTTCTTTTATCTGCAAATGGATTTTGGTTATATGAGCTACAAATAGCTTGGACGTGTGTCTGTGTGTGTGTTTATAAATCTTGTTTGAAGATGTGCTTTTAAATTATTAGGATAGGAACATTATAGTGGGATGTGAACGTGTTTGTTAGTGTTTGGCGAGACAGAGAGTATTTCTAACTGTTCATGGTTGTTTTCTGTAAGGAGTTCAAAATTCTTTTCATGTTTGCATGCTATTGTTAATGTGAACCGCTTTCTATGACGTCAAATCGATCTCAAGATACTGAATCTTAGACACTTGTAAAGAGGTGAGAGAGATTAGAGCTGGAACTGATCATAACGGATATTGGCAACTATACCCAAGCATTCTACTTGGTCAGTATTTTTGTAATAAGTTTGTTTGTTTCTGGTTTAAGCACTAATGACAACGGCTATGAAGTATAATTTTTGTAATAATTTCTTTGGGCTGCTTTATTTTTAACGTATTTATGGTAGATCGGTATGTATTATGCAGAGTTTCCGGTCTTACCAAATATAACCTTTCCTCATTCTAGCTGTCAACTTGATTAATTTTCAGTTCTCGGTCCACTTAAGTTCCTTTGGTATGATCTGATTAAGACTGCTCTGTAGAAACATTTGCAGATTCTCTCTCACAATTTCTTTTATATTTTAATTGGTGCTTTTTTATAAGGTGGTAGGCACAAGAAAATCTCTTCTTATTAAAGTTATATTTATTTTTTTAGACTTTTTCCATTAGTTGTACCTTTACTAGTGAGAGGATAATATACTTCTCTATGTTAAGTGTGTGACAACAGACATGAGATTATGAGGAAATAATGCGTATTGGCCAATAAAAAAGAAATAAAATTTTGATTGCTTAGTAAATAAACTGGTTCAATCTTTTAGAGTTTATTGCTATAAGCATATATAAAACCTTATTTCATATATATACGCAGATGCATATGAAAAACATATACATATTGCGCCTTCACTCAGGTGAGTGCTCATTTTGCCTATAGTGTGCCTTGTGCCTAGGGCAATATTGAGCTTTAGATGTTTTCTCATTTTCGAATGATGCATTATTCATCTCTTTAAGTTATTGCTTGCTCTTTATGGTAATGGGAACCAAATGGATCATAAAATTAATTATATTGCCTTTTTTATGCACCTGGGCAGATTGCATTGTATCTAAGTTTGCATTCCATGACAAATAACATCAAAGGTTTCATAACAGTAGCCCTCTTGTTTGTACATTTCATGTGTAAGAGCTGTTAGTTTGGTTAATGAGTAGAAAATAAAAAGATTGCTTACATGTTCTTAATAGTGTTTATATCAGATTGCTAATTTGTTTGTACAAAATGGAACTTTTATTGAAGAATCCATTATGTTCCATTAAAATGTCTCTCTAACGAGGGAGCGGATACCGTTTCCCTATGCTTCTTCCTTTATTACAATCCTAACAAACCTTAACGTTCGTGCACTGAAAACCCTTTGTCTTTTGGAGGTGAGGAGGAGATGTAGAAGAAATAAAAAGAGATGGAAATTTTCGTTGATGGCTACATTCTTCGGTTTTGATGATTCCTTAATTATGCTTTTTTTTTTTTTTTCTAATGGCGAAGAGAATTCAAAAATTTGGTGCTTTCGTTTAGTGAAGCAGGATTGGCTATCTGTTTTGTTTATGTTATTTCTAGTGAATACTTGCATAGTAATGATGAAACTTAGTCTTACAAAAATAGAATAATTACTTTTGCCTATTATAAAAAGTTTCATATTGTTTTTGTATTACAGGTATCTGTCAGGATAGGGGAAAATGGGCGGGACTGGTGATGATAAAATTCCAATACATACCGAAACTGAAGGTTCCGAGACTACAATAGAAATAAAAATAAAAACATTGGCCGAGACTTATACTATGAGAGTGGATAAACAGGTAAATTACTCTCACTGTTTTTATTATCCAACTCAAGTTCTGATGGGGTGTTTGTATTATTTGTGCCATGGTTCGGTTCACCATTTACATTTGGTTAATGCTTATACTACTGTATTTGTTCTTGATTTCGTGCGATGAATTGTCTAATATTCTTGCTTCACTGTGTTGTTTCTTTTCTCTGAATATCTAACAGATGCCAGTGCCTGCACTAAAAGAACAGATTGCTTCTGTAACTGGTGTGTTATCAGAGCAACAGCGATTAATCTGTCGGGGAAAAGTTCTAAAAGATGACCAACTACTTTCTGCGTACCGTATCCTTTTTTTCTTAATATTCGTATTTATTTGTGAACTGTTAGATTTTATTGATTTTGTTAGGTAAGAAGTTCCATTCTATCATTATCTATTCACATTTAGAATTTGAGCTGAGTTTCTTAATTGGAGGTAGATGTCGAGGATGGTCACACCTTGCACATGGTGGTCAGGCAGCCAGTTCCACCATCTGACGTCGCACCTAATCATTCAGGTTTTGCTGACTTGAGGATCTAGTATTGTCATTTTTAATTTGTTCCTTTAAACATTGCATGAGCTCATGGCTTTTACCCCCCACAAAAATGCATGAGCTTTATCCAGTTTTATTTAAAGCAAAGGCCTTTTTGTCCTTTGCTAGCTATTTTTATCGACATGTATGAAGTATTCAGCCAAAAGGCAATGCCTTAACATCTCTCCAAATATTGCTTCTCTAAGGGTACTGATACTTACGAATGATAAAATTGAAAGTTATGACAAATATCAAACAAGTAGAATCATAATAACATTATCATTTTCTTTGCTGCTTTTTGAAACCTGAAGGCATGGAGATCCTATATCAACCCCTTGTTTGCACTTAAAAACAAAGAATTCTACGCCACACTTTTTGTTCTTATATATATACATGGTAGAGCATTAAATAATGAATAATTTGCAATACTATATTCGACAATTAACAGCTTTTGGCCATTGGAATAAGATTTTTTTCAATAATATTAACCATAAAGTCCATTTTTAAATCAAATATCGTGGGCCAATGCGTCATTACATTTGCAACAAGAATGTGTTCAACAAAGAATTTCTTTCGTTAGCATTTTTGTCTTGTATGCCTCTCTCCTTTTCTCCAGTATAAACTTTGATCAGTTCGTAATATGTACACCTTTTGTTAATATATGTTTTTAATATTAATTTATTGTGCATTGCTTATGTTGCTAAAATGGGAGGAAAAAGCTAGTTAAGATTTAGTTAGTAACATTTAGCACTATTTGCTGCAGATGATCCGGGATCAGGTACAAGCCGCAGTCATGGTAATCATGTCCCAAGTTTTGTGATAGAAACTTCTAATATGCCTGAACAAGGAGATGGAGTTCCTCCTGAAATTGGTCGGGTAAGCTTTTAACTGGATGTGAAATGAAGAACATTTCTAGTGTAGAGGGAAAGTATATATGGCTTTACAATGAGTTTTTAGTTTTAATTTTGTTCTTTCCTACTAAGCAGATTGTCTCTGCTGTTCTGGGCATGTTCGGATTTGCAAATATGGCAAGTGATGTCCGGGTAAGTCTTAATAAAACAAGAGAAACTAATTAAACCCCTCAAATTGAGGTACAATCAAATTAAATCCTGAAATAAAAGAAAAAATGAAACAAGAGAGGTTCTAGGAAAACCTTCCTAATCTCTTACTTCAAGCAAGGAAACTAAAGAAACTAATCCCAAAAGTGTAGGGAATAACTTTGAAATTCTACTGTTTAAAATATCTTCAGCTGCATTAGCATGAAATAAACAGCTCGAAAAAGTGATCCACTAACCAAGGAGGCCTTTGCTTGTTGGTTAAGGCAGAGGCCCTGGGTCCTTGAGTACCCAAGTTCGTGTCCCACCATGTACCATTGCGATGTGTGGGTCTTTGTCCCATCATGTGCGAGTTTTGTCCGGTTCTTCGTTTGTTGTGCTTTTGTTTTCAAAGGTCCTTTTAGGGCCATGGCTTAACAGGATGAATGTTGACAAGTGTTCTTTATCTTTATGTGTGCCTAAATTGATATGAACTTACTTCTTCGGGGTTTTTGGATACCAAAGGAACAGGGTTCACAAAGGCATGAAAGAACATCTGGTAGTGGCATACCAGAATCATTACAGGGTCAAACTGAACAAACTAGCATGAGGAATCAATCCGATAGAGAACACACTGCTTTTGGCCTTCCAGCAGCAGTTTCCTTGGGGCCTATGCAACCTCCTGTCAGTTTGGAATTCCTTACATTTGTAACAATTTATTTGTTTCTTTGTATGTGCCTAGTGGATTTGTTATATGAAATGTATTTTATGGCAAACCTATTTTTGTAGGTAATTCCTGATTCTTTGGCTACTTTGTCTCAATATCTTAGCCATATGAAGCATGAATTTGATGGCATTGGTTAGTTTTCCTTGAAAAAATGTAATTATATTATCTGTCGGTTGCTTGAAAGAATACTGGTTCATTGATGATTGGCAATGCATTTGACTGCCAGCGAGTAGGAGTGGAGATAGAGATTCTATTCCTGCATCAAATTCAGGAACTATACGGGAAGGTCTTCCAACACCTGCATCTTTGGCCGAAGTGTTACAATCTACCAGGCAAATGCTCATTGATCAAGCTGGAGAATGTCTACAAGTCTGTCCACCTTTTTTCACTGTCTTTCCTAAAATTTACCTGTGTAAACAGTCAGCCTGGAAGGGACTATTACAGTCATGGCCTTGAGTTCTCATTTTTCATTTTGTTTTGCCTATTGTCAGCAACTTGCAAGGCAACTAGAGGATCAAATGAATGTGACCGACACCTCAGCACGAATGATCACTCAGTTGAATGCATGGAGAATTGGAGTTCTGCTACATAACCTAGGCTCACTTTTACTTGAGCTTGGGCGTACAACCATGACGCTACGCTTAGGTCAAACACCTGTAAGATACTTTCATTCTAAATTCACAACATTTAACTCTTTTTGACACCATTTGTGCTCTATTGTTGCTGTAACTTTTTTCTTTTTGCAGTCTGAAGCTGTTGTTAATGCTGGACCTGCAGTTTTCATATCCCCTTCTGGTCCAAACCCTCTCATGGTTCAGGCAATGTTTCAACAGCTTAGCCAAACATTCTTATTCGATGTAAATTATTTTAATTTAAGCTGATTATCGGTATCTGTTTAGGCTCTGCCTTTTCAACCAGGAACTAGCTTAGGCACCATTCCCATGGGAACTGTACAGCCTGGATCTGGTTTGGTTAATGGACTTGGGGCAGCACTTTATCCTAGACGTATTGATATACAAATACGAAGAGGTATGGTATACCTGGCTATTTTTGGTATTTATGTTTTTTAATATATATATATAGTACTTTCTTGGCCAAAGACTGAAGTTGATTTACTATAAAGGTTCAACGACAGCAACACCCAATATAATTCGACATGAACATAATGATACCACCACACAGCAATCAGACCAAAGGAACCCGTCAGTGGGTTCTGGTAATGAGAACCATAGCACTCAAACAACTTCAAGGGTTTCAGATGCTCCATCTTTTGCTGGAGAATCAGGAGTTAGGGTAGTGCCTATTAGGACTACGGTTGCGGCTGTACCTGCTCCTTTGGGTCATGTACCTTCAGATTCTTCCGGTAATACCATGGGATTTTATTACCCATTGGTTGGAAGGTTCCAGCACATCACTCCTGGACATTTGAATGGCGAACGGGGATCTCAACCATCTGGTGAACATCTGTCAACTGGTGGTCAATCTGAGCAGCCCCCTGTTCCTGAATCTGCAGCGCAACACCAAAGTTTGGACGAGTCTACAAGAGATGGTAATATGTGAATCCTGCACTTAAACATACTAAAGATACTGGAGGGTAACTGATTATTGAATGCAGCTGACTATTAAATGCTTCTTCTTGTTGTAGGTTCATTACCAAATGCTAATTCAAGACAACAGGAGCGATCAAATACACACAGTGTCAATATCAGCGATTCATCAGTTGGAAGGACTCAAAACAACCAAGACTCCGAGAGGCAAATCCCCAGTAGCATTCTTCAGTTTCTAAGGGCATTTTTCCCAAGTGGTGAATTCCGTGTAGAAGAATCCAGTTTACAAGGAACAGCTGCTGGTTCTGTACCGGTGCAAGCAGGAACATCCAGAAGTGGTCCAGCAGCTGAGCCAAGTATTACTGATGAAGGGTTGTTTTTATCTAATTTGCTTCATCAGATCATGCCATACATATCTCAGCATGCGGGATCACAACAAAATACTGTGCCTACTACAGGAGGAAATACTTCTTCCCAGGTAATTGGGATCAAATATAGATGAAGGGAAAGTGTAGTAATTGGGATAAATTTTAATGTTAAGATCAATGGATAACGATGCTTAACACTGCTTTGTTTGCAGGTTGAGAACTCTAGGACTAGACCTAGCGACTCTGAACCAAACCCATTGAACTCAAAACGTCAGAAGGTACTGGTTCTGAATCTATTTCTTCTTTTGCCTTTTATCATATTCCATATTAACTCTTTCCTATGTCTCACTTAAATGTTTGACAAAACCTTTTAGATTAGCCCCTCTAGTAACTCGATGAACAATGTTCTCTTGATTGTTTCTATAGTGTGTATTGCTTCAACATGAATTCGTCCACTTTTTTATTGTTAACATTGGAGATTGTCATCCTTGAATTTATATACATAGTTGCATGTTAATACGTTAGATGGCTTTGTTAACGTGGGGTTTCAATCTGTTGCTGGTTTGAAACAGCATGGTGACACATTTACTTCGATATTTAAAGTGTATTTGTCTAGTTTGATCATTTGAGTAGTCAAAGTATGTACTGAAATTGTGTACATAAGATGTGATCTTAGTCTAAAATTATGGTACTAAACAATTTGGTGTAAAACATAGGATGTCGAGTTGGACTTGCATGTTCAATGTAATGATGAGTCTCCAAACCTATTTCATTGCAATACCAGATGTTTAGTGCTTCTTGATCTCATACCAATGAATGGTTTCTTGTTGCAGACTGAGTAACATATCAAAGGGTGCAGTTTAATGAATCTTCTCATGGTTGTGGAGTTCGTAATTGCGAATTTGAGTGCTTGTGCACAGCGGCATGACTTTTATGTTGAATGTGGTATATCCTTCCTTTTTTTTTGTTCTTCTTTTACTGCAAATGAGAAGTGACATTTTCATAACTGCCATAGGGAATTTGAATTGGATTTTACCTTCTAAAGCTTCATTTAAGCATCAATGGCTTTCGAGTTTTGATTCCATACTCTTATTTTTGTACATCCGAAATTTCATTCTAGTAGTATATCTTTATTTCAGTTTCATATCTAAGGTCATTAAAGGTAGAAATTGTGAAAAAGGCAGGGCATTGGTTGGTATGGGGAGATTCTTGATCTTAACCATTGTACATCACCATATGTAACCATGAAGCAAATTTCTTGGCTGTTGTAGTGAAAACCCCAAAATATGGCCTTTCCTTAAGCTCTAATATTAAACATTATAAAAATTGTAATAATTTGTGTAATTGGATAATTTGTCTTACGCAACATTATAAGTGTGTCTAGCCATTATATAAGAAAGTGTAATTACTTAACACGAGCTTGTAGTTATAAGAAATTATAATTTCATAAATAGGTTTGTCTAATAATGCTTAATTTGGCCTTTGAACTATGCTTCTTATCCTATTTTGGTATGCTGCATAAACTATTGGAGTAGTGATAAGAAAATTGGTTATGTGGTGCAAATAAGAATGTGCTATGTGGCATCTTTCAACATTATGTCACTTGGTATGTAGTTTTATTTAAAATAAAACATTGATCTTCTATCGGTTGTCGGCCGGCATTGATTGATTATTGATTCCTTTTTTGCTTTTTAATATTATATATATATATATTATATTATTTTAAAAAATCATATACAGGATATAAATATTTTGAAAAAATTTTAAAAATTTTGAAAATAAAAAAATATATATAATATATAAATATAAATTTTAAAAAATAAAATATTATATAAAATTTGAAATTTTGTCATGAATTTTATATTTTTCAAAAACTCTAAATTCTACAAATTTAAAAAATATATATCTAAATTTCTAAAAATTCTAAACTTTTTATATTTTTTCTTTTTATGAACTTTGTATATTTTGAATATTTAGATATATTGATTTGAATTTTTAGAATTTAGAGTTTTTGAAAAAACAAAATTAATGAAAAATTTTCTAGAATATATATATTTGAAAAATTAATTTTGTTTTTGCAATTTTTTAAAAGTTAACTACTTCAATTTTTATACAATTTTTTATTTTTAAATTTATATTTATGTTTTAGAAAAAAATTAAACGTTTTTATAATTTTTTTGAATTATTTATATATTTTATATTTTTAAACAATATACTCTATATAATATTAAAAAACAAAAAAGAAAGGTGACATGGCATGTTCTAATAGTGCCATGTGGATAGTTAAAGTCGGTCGACGTTGGTCAACATCTTGTCAACTAGTGGGTCAATATTTTTATTTTAAATAAACATAAGTGTCACATGACACATTGTGATTGGTCGAAAGGTACCTGTGGCATATTTTCATAATCATCACGTGGCAACCGGAGGTTTTTTTTAACACCGTTACAAAAAATAGACCGAACCAGGGATAAAAAAGGTTCTAGGTACCAAAATAAGAAAATAGGCATAGTTCGAGAGGCAAATTCAGCATTAAACCTTTTTATAAAAATAAATTTACAAATTAAAAGTTATGGATGTTAATTACTCGTGCAATTCTTTTAATTCCCAATCCTCTTATAATAATTGGAGAATATAATTACGGAGTTTTAATTACTAAAGTATGTATTAAATTACTAATTTTAGCACATAAACTTACGATCAATTACACCAATTTAATTGGGTGGTTTTACATAAATACTTTACCAGATTTATAATAATCGTATAATTAGATAATATTTTACATTTACAAAATAATGTTTTCAGTCAAAAAAATTATTTTACAAATATCCATTCTAATTTTTAGCATGATTGTTGATTCGAAGATAGTAAATATTATCTTTCAGTATTTATATTTGAGAAAATCAAATCTATTTGTTATTTTGTTAAAAAAAATCTATATTTATTTACTATGTACAAATTTTATCTCTAATATCTCTACTTGGAGTACAAATAAATTTTTTAAAAAGATTTTATTTATAAATGGACCCTAAAATTATACTCCAACTCTCAATTCGATTTTTATTTTTTTTTTTCCTGTTCGTACTTACATTATCAATTATGGTTCATTTCACTATAATGTCCAATAAAAATGTGTCACAAACAATCAAGCTCCAATTCAATTATGTTGGAACCCACAATTCCATCGAATTCAAGCTCGATCGATGTTGGATGGGCTTCGTTCAATGGACGGGAAGGACCCCACTGGCTTGAGGAACTTGATCTTCCATTTCTATCATCTTATGCCATAAGGGTGTATTTTGCAGGACATATAGGTGATAGGATCGATTTAAGGCTTTTCCTAGTGTTTGGAATGATGGGTAGTGGCCCTTTCACCATGCTTTTCGGGTCAGCCTATTGGTTCGATGTTCATTGATTAGGTTATTTCATCTGTGTTCAAGTTATTTCCGGGGCTTTTCAATCTATGGGTTTGCCTTGTGTGGTTGCTATTGCGGGGAATTGGTTCGGGAAAGAGAAGAGAGGGTTGATTATGGAGGTTTTGACCTCACATACATCTGTTGGAAACATTATTGGCCCTGTTGGAATTTGATTGGGGTTGGTGCTTTTTGGTGCCTGGAACTTCGGTTCTTGTGGTTGGGGTTTTGGTTTTGGCTTCCTAGTTGTGGATCCTAATGGTTTGGGGATTAAAATGACGGCTCCTCGAACAGAGATTGAGATGAATGCATAATCTGAGGAAGCAAGGCTGCTCGAGTCTGAGGTTTCGGTTGTTCCGGGTCCTTCAACTGCCATCAGGTTCTTGGAGGCTCGGAGGTTACTAGGTGTAGCACCATATGCTTTATGCCGGTGGCTGATACATTAGGTTGCCATTCTACGTAAAGCACAGCTACTTGTTTATCACTTGATGTAATTACATGGCCGAGAATGTTTTAGATGTTTGAATAATTAGCTAAAATGATACATTTATTGATTAAATTGCAAATCCTTGTTGGACATGTAGCTGTTGGGAGAATTCATTTGTCCCGAAAAACTGCTGGGATCATCTCTACAATATCCGACATCGGAGGAGTCTTCAGTGGGGTCATGGCTGGTTTCTATTCAGATATCATCAAAGCTCGTGCTCGTTACTTTTGTTACTTTCGATTCCTGCACTCGTCTTGTACCAGGATTATGGAAGTGCATCTGTAGTTAGAAACATCACGTCGATGTTCCTCTCCTGGTTGCTAGTGAACAGTCCTTACTAATTATAACAGCCGTTGCCGCCAATCTTGGTACCCAAGACATGCTCAAAGGAAACTCTCGTGCATTAGACACAGTGAATGCGATCATAGATGGCACGGGGCTCTGTTGGTAGAGCTCTTGGACCCCTTTTGGCCGGGTATACATCCACCAGGGGGTGGAACAGTGTGCTCCTTGTGCTCATTGTTGCTATATTCTTAGCTAGTTTGTTCTTGATCCATGTTGCGACAACCAAGGTCGAAAGGATGGTAAATAAAAGAAAAGGGCGTTGCAGCAGTGTGAGAGCCAATTGAAGAAGCTTCTCAAGGTATCAACTGTTGGTGTAAAAGTGTATATATACACAATCTTCACTTCTTTTATTCATGTACAAGAAATTATTTAATACAAAAACTATCATTTCCAAACGTTGTTGGTATCCAATGCTAGAGCTAGATGCATCAAGTAGTTTAGCCTGCAATGTATATATCTTAGTCCTATTTAAGAAAGATTGAACCCTAAACCTTAAACCCAAATATAAGGAAAGGGAGAGAAAATTAAACATGCAAAAAGTAGCCAGCCATTAGGTGAAAGATCATTGCATTGCATGTCATGTCATGTATTCATGTATATTGCAAGCAATAAACCTTATGTACTGCAAATAGTAGCTGCTTCAAATCACTGCCATTATAGCTTTCAAAGCAGATAACTGTGATGACTTGGCTTAAAGAAACCAGATATTTCATCCATAATATCATAATTAAATAATAGATTTATTATCTGAAAATGGGATTATACTAGTAATGCCAAAATTCAAGCATATTCAAGTGATATCTTCAAAATTCCAGATGTCAGCATCCAAACATAAAAAGTAAATGGAAAGAAAAACAATAACAAAAGAAATCTAACAGTGAAACATAGGCTCCTACGACCCCAGACAAAAATACAGAATAACACTCGCAGCTTACATTCCAGTGAAGGCTTTCTTCCCACCGCCGGAAGATCCAGCGGGAATCACTTTCAAAACATTGAACCTCACGGTTTTCGACAATGGCCTGTAATTAGAAAACAATACACAAAAATTACAAACAGCCAAATAATGGCTACACCTAACAGTAAAAGATTAGATTCAGAGACAGATTAAATAATCTCTGTTTAGAAATTTAACCTGCATTGCCCAATAATGACATGATCCCCTTCCTTCACACGGAAGCATGGAGAAATATGTGCAGGTATGTTCGAATGCCTCTTCTCATACCTGAGAAAAAAGAGAAGAAATTTCTTCAAAAGAGATTTTAAAAACTACAATTCACTTAAGAAAGTACAGGAAAATGGAGCTGCATCATGCCTTTGGTATTTCTTGATATAATGAAGGTAATTCCGTCGAACAATGATAGTCCTAATCATCTTAGCACTATGGCAAGTACCAGCTAAGATACGACCCCTGATCGAAACAGTGCCGGTAAACGGGCATTTCTTGTCAATGTAGGTTCCTTTATTAAAAAAATATACAAAAATCATCATCAAAAAATAACCAACAATGCCATAATTTGGATATCAACTGAATTCTAAAAGCATAGAAATATATTATATACAATATATTCCCTCCCAATTTCAGATTCTTGGTGTCAATCAAGTAAAGCACCTGTTCTTTACTTGCAAATTATAGAGGATCCATTACAACAAGTATTAACTAGCATGACATTAAAGCAATCTTTACTAAGCATAAGCCACTAAATGCAAGAAAAAAACAATAAATTTCTTTTACACGAACTGAACATCCATAGTTCCACAATATCTAAACACATACATAAATAGACATACAAAAAAACGAACCTTCAATAGCTTCACGAGGAGTCTTGAAGCCCAAACCAATGCTCTTCCAGAAGCGGTTCCCTCCCTTTCCAGGTCTCTTCCCTTTCGAAGATTTCTTTGAGCTGAAAAAAAAAGACATACAATCAATAAAACCCAAATCGGAAAAATGCTAAAAAAAAAATGAAAATCATTCAAGTCTTTCAGTTTTGAGATTACCTTAAAAACACTTTTGGTTGCTTCAAAAAGGCTTTCTCGGTCTGCAAAAAAGAAGAGAAAAAAAACCCAGAAAATGAGAAGCGAATAGAAGAGAGTAAGAGCGTGGAGAGAATGGATCTGAGAACGAACCTGTTCGGCCATGGTTGACGAGCTCTATCTCGAGTGTGGCGCGGCTGCTGGCAAAGGGGCAGTGATAAAATGAGAGAGTTTTTGGTACGAGAAACCCTAGCTAATATCTAATAGCTCGGCTTTTATGTGGGATCAGCTTATAGAATTGGGCCTTCAAAATATTAGGTCCAAAACTAAACCCACAATAGGAAAGGGTAGGAATAAGAATCACATCATGTAAGTTATATTTATTTTTTGAATTATCCGAATTCGTAAATTTACTTAAAAATTGGCGGTATCTATTTAAAGATTCTGTTGTAGTGGAGTCTCGTAGATCTTTTTAAATCAATATTTTTTTAAAAAGAAATATAAATCCGTCGTTGATCATGTCAAGTAGGATTTGCATTGAGGAAGGTAATTAATTTCAACACCAGAGAATGAGAAACGGATTTTTAGAGAAAAGTAACATATTTAGTAATCGGTTTAGTAGGTTCTAGGTCTTGAAATTTTTACATTTTTTTTAAAAATAATCTCGTTATAGGTTTTGATCATAGATGCTATTTTTAACACAACACTTAAAAACACCCATAGCCTCTACTAAACTCACAAATAGGAGGAATGCATTTTAGCGTACTTAAACTCACGTCTTCTTACATTGACAATAATACTCATGCCAATTGAGCTAAGACTCAATTGATAATTTGTATGATATTTTAGATGGTTTGAATAAAATATTGAATTTATAATATGGTTTGAGAAAAAGTAAGGTCAGATTAAAAAATGAGTTAAGTGTTTGCTCTAATATTCAAAGTTCAAATTTGACATGTACATGGCACTAGTCATTTCTTAACTTCTCTATTAAGTTCATAAAAGTTAACCTTCAAAATTTACAAATGTTTTAATTTTATCCTAATTCTAAAAAAATTTAAAAATATATATATACATAAATATATATGTATATATATATAAATAAGTAAATTTTGTCAAAAAATATAATAATAAATTTAAATTTTATATTAATTTTTTTATTATACTAATTTTTTAACTGTTACGTTAACTTGTCGTTTATGATTTTAACGGGAATTATCAAAATAACCGAACTATACAACATGAGTGTTTAAATTTTTTTTTTTTTGGATGCTTAAAATATATATTTTTTATAGCTGGGAGACTATATAGGTAGCTTTCCCTTTTTTATAATTATTTATACAATGTTACAGTACAAATGTTAAAAAAATATATTAAGTCTATGTTTAAACACTTAATAATAGATAATTTTTTGCTAAAAATTTTTTTTATAAAAATTACATTTTCTTGTAAATTTTAGAAATTAAAAATGAATTTAAACAAATTTGAGTTATTTTATTAATTTTTAAATATGGAAAGATTTGGACAAAATTTAATATTTTGTTTTGGACAAGTACATGTAATGCTAATATCATTTAATTAATAGTAAAAAGATAAATTTTGCGCAAAACACCATTTAAAAAAATTAAATTGTTAAACAATAAATTTAATATCGTGTTTGGAGAAAAAAATTTATGTACTAAATTAAATATCAAAATCAAACTTAAGTAACATCATATTAAAATAAAATAAAATTTAAATCGTCAAACAATAAATTTAATATTGTGCTTTGAGAAAAAAATTATGTACTAAATTGAATATCAAATTCAAACTTAAGTAACAAATTAAATATCAATAGATGCTTTTTTAATTTTGATTTAATAAAATATTTTAATGTAATTTTATTTATGGACGTATCTGGAAATATAGTAAAATAAGAAGGGTCAAATTATCTAGAATGGTTATGGTATAACTTCTTTATTTTGTCTTATTTCACACAATGGAAAAAAGGGTCAAATTATCATCCATTATTTATTAAAACCTTTTGAAATCATTACTTCAACTTTTAACTCAAAATAGCTGACTTCATCAAATCTCCACATTTTCTCTCTCTATATATAGGGTTAATTGCATTAATCTTATTCAAACTATGGGTCAAATTTTAAATTAGTCCCTAAAACTCAAAGCATTCTAATTGAATCCTTAAATTAATGTATCGTTTCAATCAAATTTTTTTATCAACCTACCGATCAGTTTTAGTGTTACATTATAGTTTGGATTTGACATAGTTCCTTTTTAAACATGTATGACTTAATATATTTTCTAAACACGTAAAATCTAAGTTGACATTTAATGCAAAAACTCGAATGGAATGATACATTAATTTTAACATTCATTTGGAGCAGTCTCAATTTAGAAATTAGTACATAGTTTGAAAATGTTTGATGTAATTAACCCGTATATATACACGTATGTAATTAAAATGGTTAATTTTTGCTATTAGTCCCTATATAACCAACTATTATAATCACAAGGAAATTCACACATTTTAAAAATGGTTAATCTTTGCTATTAGTCCCTATACTTTGTAAAAAATTTAGATTTAGTCATTGTACTTTAATTTGATCAATTTTAGTTCATAAACTTTTCGAATTGGTTAATTTTAGTCTCTATACTTTTCAAATTTTAAAATTTTAGTTTTGACTCAAATAGTAATAATTAACTAAGCTTGGTTAAATTTAATTAATAGCCCTATACTATGTGTACAACTGTAGATTTAGTTCTTATTCTTCATTTTGAAATTTCAGTCTTGACGCAAATGACAGTCGTTAATTCATTAATTGAATTTTTAGAGAGTAATATGTGAAAATAGCAAGCTAATATAATATTACACATATGATAATGTGCTTGGCACATCAGATTTTGGAAATAGCATAACTTAATGAGTTTAATGTGAGAACTGAAATTCTTAAATTTAAAAAATACGAGGACTAAAAATGACCAAATTAAATTACAAAGACCAAATCCACAACTTTCACAAAACACAGGAACTAATAGCAAAATTTAACCTTTTTAAATTGGAAATTTTAATTTCACACGTACATGAAACAAACGATTTCTTGATTCATGGGTAAGCTACATTACCAACCCTAAAACCACACCAATTTCTTGGTAATGTACCCAAATAAAACAAGAAAATTGATATGAAATAAAGAAGAAAAAGGACCCAATAATTTAAGTCTAGGATAAAATTCCCAACCTACAACAAGGGCAATGGCCATTATTCTCTAGCCATGGGACCAAGCACCTAGAATGGAACCGATGGGCACATGGGGGTCGAACCAGGGTCTCACCAGCCTTGAACCTTTCCAAGCAAATCACACACTCATCATGCTCCAATGCCTTGCGGCTCAACTTCACCCAACCCAACCTCCTCTTTGATCCAAACACTTCTCTATGTAACTCCCCTTGAATCAAACATTTTCCATGCATGTGGTTCATAGTTTCTTTGCTATTTTGCCTGTTCTTCAATGCCCAAAACAGGGTAATAAGTGCCTAAAAGCTAATGATTGTTAAATAAAAAAAATTGAATTATTTAGTTGAATTGAGAATTGATGATTAGTCTGATTTAAGAGTATAAAAAACTGAATAAAAATTAAATCGATTGAAAACCAATTCAATAGTTGAAAAACCATATATTTGATTTAAAATTAAGGTATTCTCTAGATTCATTTCATCGTAGAGATTAATCTTTTCGAGGTTTATAGCTGACATATTATTTTGGTTTTTTTTCTTGTATTAGAATTTGGAAAAGGTGTTTTTAAGTAAAAATAATATTAACATTTCAATCAAAACTATTGCAAATCAATAACAATATATTATAAAAAAATGATTTAAATTATTTCGAATTAAAGTACAAAAATAAATCTTAAAATTTAACGTTGTATCTATTGATCAAGAGTATTCATCTATCTTGATGTGGGATCCATCGACGGGTTTTAACCGGTGTGGCAGTGTAGTTGTATCTTGTATGTGTGTGTGAGGATGTGAGTTGTACTCGAATATATAAAAAATATTTTAGCATAGTATAAGGACTAAAACCATAATTTCACCTATTAAGAAAATCACCAAAACATCAAGCTGCTCTATTCGATATTCCAATCAGGTCTTTGCCATTTTAGTACCTTTTGGGTTCTGATTTCCTTTGAGATCTCAACCTTTCATCTAATCTTTCCTTAGCTTCTCTTGCTAGTTCACCAAGCTTCTCATCATCATCTTCATACCCTTCAATTATTACCCTCCTCTGCTTCAATTAATTTCCCCAAATAAACCCAAAGTTTAAAATCACTATAAAAATCTGGGAAATAAAACAAAAAAAAAAAAAGAAACCGAATTACCTGAGAAAAAACAGAGCTATGAAGGGATTCATGGTTGCTTGTATACAAACAAAAAGAAGGTCTCCTCGTGAACCCAAGAACCGAATCAGATGAACCACCGCTTTGATGGAACCGTCTTCTTCGAGCACATTCAACACCAGCTAGCATACCCGCCATTGAAAATCAAAAGGAAATTAAGATCGGTATCTTTTAAAACTGTAAAAAGGATTGTAGAGAAGAAAGGGGGATCAAATTGAATCTATAAAAGAACTAGAGAAATTTGGGTTTGGTACATGATAGGAGGATAGTGGGAAGCGGGTCCCTGACATTGATTTTTGAAGAAACAAAAATCTTTTACTCAATCATGGAAGAAAAAGAAGAAGAATTTTGTGAGACGTTACTGTGAAATTGGAAGAAGTCCAATATTATGCATTATAATGTATAATAATTAAATAAGCAAAAAGGTTGAAAAGAAGTAAAAGGAAATTAAGGAGGGAAAAGGAAATTTCATGGCAACTTCCCAATGGAATTTTGCTGATCATGCCTATAAAATTTTAATGCATTTATGGTTGAAAAGTTTTTAATTGAATAAATAGGTAAGTAATGGCAAAAAAAAAAAAAAAAGTTAAATATTTAATTTTAGTTATTCCCATATTTTCTCTCCAATTCATAAATAAGAGGATAATGCGTTTCAATACACTCAAATCCACGTTCTCTTGCATTGACAACAATACCCATGCCAACGGAACTAAGTTTTAATCAGTTAGTTTGTATTAGTTGAATATATACATCTTAGTAAATTGTATCGATACCACCCAAAAATAGTATATCTCACTTTAGTGAATTAAATATAATCGAAATACTCCAAACCCTTGATAGAAGAAAAATACATGTTTAAAATAAAATATGAATGCCTCGAACTCATACTCTCTTGTCAAGCATTATACTACGTTTAATATAAAATAATAAGCTAAATCTATATACCTATATATAAAGGAAAGGTTTAAAGTGTATACCTCGTGCTAACACATGACACATACTTACCATCCCAATTTTTCATTTTATAAAAGTGATTAATTTTTAATTTTATTCTTTCTAACGTACTTAAATTTGATATTTAATCTTTATAATCTTCCTTATGCTGACACATGATATACACCCGCCATACTCTTTTCCTTTTTTTTATTTATTTATAAAATTGGCTAATTTTTAGTTTTGGTCCTGATATGCTTAAATTTGATATTTAATCATTATACTTTAATTTCTAACATAAATTGATCTCTTGTATTTTTATAATATTAATAATTAGCTCAAATAGTTGATATCATTAACTTTTCAATTAAAATGTTATGTAGTTATATATAATTTGAAAGCGGAATTTTAAATCCAAAAAGTAGAAGGATTAAATTCTTGAAAATAAAAGGGGACTAAATTTCAAATGTACTAAATATAGAGACTTAAAGCCACTGCTGTTTGAACCGGACTGGCCAATCGAATCGAAACTAGCAGAGGTGTTGGTTCGGTGAGAGGCACCAAACTGGTTGATTCGCAAATTAATATGAACCAGTTAAACCAAGTTAAAAACCAATTGAAACAATTTTTTATTTTTTAAATATTTTTATTTTTATGATTTTTTGAATGATTTATTTAATGGAGGCACATGTATCATAATTGATTTCTTTAACTAACAATATAATTACCTAATATAAAATGTATATTAAAATGAAAATAAGGGTTTATTGAATAATTATTTATACACCAACTATATGTACCAAATATCATGACTGAAGAGGGGAATCCAAAAAAGGGAGAAGAGATGTGTCATCCCTCACTCATTGCATCATATATTTCCACAATCATCAATTCCCCTCATGTGACTGAAAAAAGATAAAGAGGGGACATTCCAACTTAATTTAAGTTGTAACCTAAAATTATTATTGGTTTAATATAAAAGTTGGTTCTATATGTTTTGGTACTTAAAAGTATCGGTACTAATATTTTCGTGTTTAATTTAGATTTTAGGGTTAATTTGATAAAAATTTCAAATTACTTAATATCAAAACAACCTTAAAACCTGAATTAAATCACATTCACGAGACTGTATTTGACAAATTAAATGTAAAATTAAACAAATTTATAATTAACACTAAGTTTATTCTATTAA
This sequence comes from Gossypium anomalum, assembly GCA_025698475.1. Taxonomy (NCBI): domain Eukaryota; kingdom Viridiplantae; phylum Streptophyta; class Magnoliopsida; order Malvales; family Malvaceae; genus Gossypium; species Gossypium anomalum. The sequence continues at coordinate 90,547,449 of CM046968.1, forward strand.
CAAAATTATGAAAAATTCAAATCAAATAATACCAAACTATATAATTTTTGTCAGATACAAGTATTAGATTGGACCAAAAATAACACATGTACTGTATTAGAAAAAATGTCAAACCCGAATACCAAATTATATATTAAGCCATTATTATTAGATTATGCTCACCATAAGGTGAAAAAATATAATAAATATGTTTACGTATTATTATTTTTTTAACAATTTCATTATAAGTTTTGATCATATCTGTTCTTTTTGACACGATGCCTTAGAACTATCCATAGCCCCTCCCCAACTCATAAATAAGAGGATAATGCCTTTCAACGCACCCAAATACATATCCTCCTATATAGATAACAATGTTCATGCCGATTAAACTATATTATGTATTTAAGTACACTTGAATTTATATTTTCTAAATTGTTAGAACAATAAAGAATGAAATAAGAGAAAAATCAATATTTATTTTATTTCCAATAATAATTTCAATTAAAAATTCTTATTTTATTATAGTTAAACATAAGAGATTTACTGATAAATACTTCTCAAATATGTTTTTTTTTAGTCTTTTTTATATTTTAAATATTTTTTAAAATTAAAAAGTAAATAATGGGAAAATAACCCAAAATCTAACTTACCTTTATATATTATATATTAATTTGTTTTTAATATCCCAAAATAATCGCATAAATAACCCCAAAAAAAATCATATTATTTATACAGAGCATAAATACAGGCACAACGAATTTGCAAAATCACAAGAAATCGTAAAATCATTATTTTCCATTAATTTTTCCCCCTAAAATACCCAAAATACCCATCCCTCGATTTCAGAAGTTCGGGTTCCTCCGTTCTCATTTCCGTAATTTCACACCATTCCGATTCTATATCCCACACCTCCTTATCATTTTAAAAATAATAAATAAATTTTTCTTGTATTTCTCTCTTTTTAGAGAAAAAGAAAAAAGAGAAAACAATGAGCGGCGAAAACGAATCAACTTCTCCGATTTCACCAGCATCTCTAAAACAAAAACTGAAATCATCTTTCCGTCTTCCATGGCAACGCCACCAAAACAACCAACGCTTGGCGGCAAGTGCCTCAATGACACCACCGAGCCCTAAGGCTGACGACAACAATAGTCCGAGGCTGACGTCTTCTACGTGGCTTAAGTCGCCGGAATTTAAAGACAAGTACCGCAATTTGATTAATCGCATTGGAAACGGTCACCGTCATAGCCATAGTCATAGTCTTGGTAGACGAAACTCGGCGGAATTTCGATACGATCCGTCGAGTTACGCTTTGAATTTTGACGAAGGATGCGACGATAGCCAATTCGATGAGTTCCCTTTTAGGAACTTTACTGCTAGGTTACCGCCATCTCCAACTACAAATCATAATTCTAGGGAAATCGCCGCTTAGTTCAAATCAAAATTTGAGAATAAATAAGGTGCTTTAATCGGTTTTTCATTTTTGTTAATTTTTTTAAAAATTTTGCATGGAAAATTTCACATATTTATTAAAATATGATCAACTTTTCCGATTTTATTTTAATTTTAATTTTGTTTTGAATACATACGGATTATAGATATTTAGATATCTATTATTTGTATTTGTAACTAAACTTGTAATTAAAAAAAATCTTGGAATTGTTTCAACCTTTGAATTATTTGTGAATTTGTCTTAATTTTAGTTATTTTTGTACACAATATCTCTCTAAATTGCAACAATAATAGTGTTAACTAGAGGTATAAATTAGACATTGGTGTTCCCAAGTTATTGAAGTTGGACACGAAAAAAATTTGAACTTGATTCGATAATTATCGAGCTAAGCTTAAGCTATCGCTCAAGCAAAATTCGAGCTTAGTAATACATTGCTCAAATGGCTTGCGAGCCTTATCAAGCTTTTCATATTTTTTATATTATATTATTAACCTTAAGCTTAATTATTGAGCTAAACTCAAGCTTGAGCTGGAGTAGCTAGATTATATCTCAAATCGAGCTCAAGCTTAAAATTAGATGTTCAAATATCAAGCTTGAGCAAAATATCGAGCTACAGATCTTGAGTCGAGTTCAAACTTGACAATATTTGGATTCGGTAATTATCGAGCTAAGCTCAAGCTATCGATCAAGCAAAATTCTAATACATTACTCGAATGGCTAGCGAGCCTTATCAAGCTTTTCGTATTTTTTATATTATTAAATTATGTTATTACTCTTAATATCATTGACATTAAGCTTAATTATTGAGCTAATTAACTCAAGCTTGACCTCGAGTAGCTAAATTATATCTTAAATCGGGCTCGAACTTAAAATTGGATGTTCAAATTTCGAGCTTGAGTTAAATATCGAGCTATAGATATTGAGTTGAATTCAAATTTGACAATATATTCAGATTCGATTGAGCAAAATTACACCCCTATGCCAAGTGAGCTATACTTACCATTATTTGTGGAAAGCACTTTTCTCGGGACATGTTTTTGTCAAGTTTGTGAAAAATATATTATTTAATCTAATTTAAATAATATTCACTTATTTAATTCCACAATTATTTTTGTGTAATAAATTATTAGATGTGATAATCTTCATTTATTTTCATTTTTTTAAATTTATTTATTTTTCTATTTTTTACTTTTTTTATTATAAATTATAGCACAAGTGAAAAAATATATATAAATGTTTATTAAAAGTTGAAACAATTAAATAACAATAAATTATTTCAAATTTCAATTATACCTATTAAAGTTTGGAGGTGAAATATTTGTCAATATGTTGTATAATTTTAAATAATTAATTGTATTTTTTTTCGTGAATTATAGAGTAAAGTTGTGACAGCAACGCAATAAGCGATATTCAAACCCAAATCATACCTAAAACGATGAACACTTGTAACTATCAGGTCAATATACGAGATTTAATAATTACTAATAATTTTTAATTGAAAAATGTACAATAAAAATAACTTAATTAATTAGTCTCCTTTACGATGCATGTGAAACAACGCCGACCCTTTGCTTGGAAGGAGTTTGTAGTATAAATTATATAAGAACATGCATGTGTACTTTATTATTCTAAAATCAGCACAATTTAAAAAAAAATAAAAAAAATAAAACGAATTATGTGCCAGATATTTCTTGGAGACACAATAAATAAATTATTCTTAATACACCAATTTCTAGATTCCAAAATTTATAACAATTTTGTAAATATAAATAAAAATATTAAAATTAGAAATAAATTAAGGACTCACACTTAAATTTAACAATTTTTTCTGTGATATATGCATATTTTTAGTCTAATAATGTATCTATATTTAGTAAAATTTATATATTATCATACACATTGATAATAATATTTTTCTAATATTTAATTCGGATTTTAGGGTTGATTTAATGGAAGTTAATTTCTATTGTTATTAAGTTTGAATTTTGTGATTTTGTTCATGAAATAAATTAGTATTGATCATGTTTTTTTTAATATCGTGTTTAATTTATTACATACAATATGATGAATGTGATATAGTTTTTCGAATTTTAGAGTTGTTTTGATGAATGTATAACTTTTGTCAAATACAAATATTAAATTAGTACTAAATAGTATTATAAATACGATTAATTTAAGATTTAAAATACTATTTAGTACTTGTATGTAATAATATTATATAATACTATTTAGTACTTGAATGTAACTTTGATGAATTTAGCAATGAATGTGATATGATGAATCGTATTTATAATATTATATAGAGCTTTTCATTGCTAAATGTCGATAGAGTATTAGTTCGATTGGCATTGACATTGTTGCCAAAAGTAGGAGAATGTCGGTTCGAGTGCACTGAAGCGCATTGTCCTCCTATTTAAGGGTTAGGGAGAGATTAAGCGTAGTTCTACGCATTGTATCAATAAAAGCAGATATGATAAAAAAAACTATAATGAGATTTATCAATGTATTTTTTTATAATTACTAAGCAAAATTTAAATAAAAAGAAAATTACTCTCATTGATACTTATTTGTTTATTTTATTCATTTATCCATATTAATTTTTGTCTTATTAAATTAATTTTCTACTAGTGAAAGAATTAACTTAATATTTATACCATTAAAAAGAATTGAATAAAATCAAATTTTAATAAAGTTCATATTTATATTTCGTTTAGTGACTAGTGTGATAATATACAAAAAAAAAAAATTTTTATTACATGTGTTCAAATAAATAGACATAAAATAAAGAATAGTCAGTAAATATTAATTCTGTTAAATTTCGAACAAAATATTTTATCTACAAAACCATAAAAATATTAAAAATTTTATTTTTGTTAAACATTAAATGATAACTTTTTAAACACTAAATGTAATTTTATTAAAATTTAATCTTATCTAATTCTTCTTAATAATATAATCACTAAATTGATCTCTTTAATAGTAAACGAACTAATTTCATCCACTTAATACTTCAGTAGAAGTATCTTGAAGGTCATTGTATTAAGAGTTAGACTGCAGTTTGCCCCTTCTGCTTAAAAAAATAAGCAAATTAGTCATTTCTATTAAAAGTCTCATCTACTTGTACTATTAAAAACTGATGTGGCTGACGGAATAACTAAATAGTAACATGTGGCATGCCATGTTACCTCATCTTAATATATAAATATATTTTTTAAGGATAATAATCGCTGAAAATTTTAACAGAAGAACCAATTTACTCTTTAATCAAATACATAAAGATCACGTTATCTATTTTTATTTAAAAAAGTAAAATATAATCAAACTTTTAATATAAAAACTTTGAGGATAATCCTACTCAAAATCATCCTCTCTATATACTTCCCCCACAATAATAACGAGAGTATCAAATTGATGAATTATTGACCTCAACCTAGAGGTGTGCATGGGCCGGGCCGGGCCCATAAAAAATTTTCGGCCCGTTTTCAAGGCGCCGGGCCCGGCCCGAAATATGGGCCTAGAATTTTGTCCAAGCCCGGCCCGAGAAAAAATGATAGGCCCGAACCCGGCCCAGTCCGGCCCGACCATATTAAAAATTTTTTTACTTTTTTTTATTAAATAAAAAACTTTAAAATATAATAAACCAAATGCATTTAAAACATAAAAATAAATATTAAAAAAAATGAGACTAAAATAATTCTTAAAATAATATATAAATTAAAAATATAATAAAAAATAATTATATTAAAATTAAAAAATTGAAACAAATTAGAACTAAATTAAGAACTAAATTATATTAATAACAAAAATTTTACAATATCAAAATTACATTAAAAACAATAAAAAAATTAAAGTAAAAAAAAAACTAAAGTTACTTAAAATTTAAAATAAAAAAATTTAAAAATAATTTAATATTAAAATTGGGCCGAGCCGGGCCCCGGGCCAAAAAATCTTGCCCGAGGGGCCTCTTTTTTTGCCCAAGCCTATTTTTCGGGCCTATATTTTTATCCAAACCCTCCCATTTTTCGAGCGGGCCTTCGGGCCGGGCCGGGCCGCCCGACCCATGCACACCTCTACCTCAACCTAGGTAGTGTAACCAACGCGGAATTTTGGAGACATGCTGTAGGAAATGGACAAATTTTACGCTTATTTCTTATTTACACGTTTGAAAATTATGGATCTAGAATATTCTAGATATATGGCTAAAATTAATATAAAATATATGGTTTGAAACTAATTAATTCATAATAATACATGAAATATTTATGATATTAAAATAAAAAATTAAATTAAATTGTGAATAATCAAAATTTAAATACATAAATAATCATATTAACAGTACTGAATTGATTTGTGACACCAACTCTATTAAAATTATTAAAAATACAACTAATAGAAATAATAAATTATACATGTTAAACTAAAAATGTATAAAGTAAATCAAAATGACCATATGTATACTTTTATTTTTATTGGTATTTGTTAAGATAAAAAAACTAAAATACTCTTAAATAATATAAATTATTTTAAATGCGAGAGGGCATTAAAGTAATTTCTTTAATTAAGGCTTTATAAATAATAAATATAGATATATACAATTGATGGAGATAATAAAATATGAATAACAAAATTAAAATGTATAAAAATATTAAAATAAAAATTTGATTGAGTAATAAATTTAAAGTTTTACTATCTCGATTGACATGAATACTCTCAAATAAAATAATATATTTTAAATATGAGTTAACATTAAAAGTAATTTCTTTAATTGATCATAGATTCACCCAAAAGTTAAAATGAAGTACAGATCTATATAAATTCTTCAATCCATATGGTACTCCCAGATCTGCCATAAACACTCCGGTAAATGAACGAATATAACGAAGAAATTAGAAAATTAAATGGCATCTGATCGACATTTTTTTTTCTTCAATCGTGAAAGAAATGTAAAGAGAGGAAAAAAAAATGGTTACAAGTCACAAGAACATACAATACAACCTCGTTTGAACTTTGAACCAAAATAAGCTCAAAATCAGAACCATCATGGAATTTGTTCGCCAAAAAGAGCAATTAAATTGATTAGGATTTACATGGATGTGTCCGAAAGAATATTGATCTAATCCTTCAAAAAAGAAAAAAAAATGCAAAAATCAAATCTCATATCTCATATCTCCTAACCTGCTTTCTGCAGCACATAATCAAACGTCATTGATGTCTTCGAATCCATGTTTTCTAACAGATAATCCACCGAGAAGAGAAGACCGAGAAGAGATCGATTGAGGATCGGTCGCAGCCATTGATAAGGAACAATCAACATTCCAGGTCTTTTTCTTAGGAAAAGCTATATTATTCCTTGAGCGAGAACAAGCGGATGAGCAGAGGACGCTACCTTTTAAGCTGTGTAAAGCGCAGCTACAGTTGCGATGATAGGGTCGGCGCTCCACCTCGATTTCTCGCATCACTAGGCTTCCGTCCAGGACGCACCGGAGCATCATCTCGGTTGGTGCTGCTCCAGTGGCCATTGCTTTGATCGATCTCCTCTCTCTTTCTCACTCTCTTCTTAATCTCCCCTGTACCTTTGGTCTTCAAGTATTTATATATATACAAGGAAAGAAGGGGAAAAGTGGGAGAAAAATGAAGTAGAGAGGAAATGAAGGATCTGGTTTTTTAGTTGTTTGGTCCTTAAATGCTGAGAAAAGCTGGTTTACTCGGAAATAGGGAAACGAATGGCTTGGCTTGGCTTGGTTAGTTGCGGTAATATTCTTCTAGATTACATAAAAGAATTATAAATATTTATTTTTAAAATTAAAAATTTTAAGTTTAATCATTGAGATAGTATTTCATCAAATTTTATTATTTAATAACGAGATAAAAGATACTGATTAAATTATTATTAAGTTTATATTTTAATCACTCAACTTAAAAAAATTACAAAATTATCACTAAATTATTCGAAAATTTTTATTTAAATAACTAAGCTGTTAATTTTTTTTTAAGTCTGATAAGTGAGCTCCAAACAATAATTTGATGATTGATACAGTGGAATAGTACCCATGGACGAGAAAAAGGACATTTAACTTAGATCCAAATTGATCTGTTGATTAATGTTGAAAATCAAAGAAGAAAATTGCTTAAATTTTGATTCGTAGAATTGTATTTATGAAAAAAAAAAAACTAAATGGTATAAGAGAAGATGTGGGAGAATGGCTCTTATTTTGACCAAATTTTATTTTAGCTTTTTTTCTCCTAATTGAACTCTATTTTTAGTTTCCTATTTAAACTCTAATTAACTTAGAGTTGTTATAGTAATATATGTTACGAATTTCAGCCTATAAATAGATCTTAGTTACTCTAGGTTTTACACAGCAAAAATTATTTAGATTAATATAATTTTGTTCTTTGTTTTGAAGGATTTTTCTTGTGGGGCTTCAGATTTTTTTTTTAATTCTCTCCATTTTTTATACTTTCATTTATTATAGTGAAATCTCTTTTTAGTCGTGACTTTTTATCCTCTCTTGAGGAGTTTTTTAACGTAAATTTTGCGTGTTTGATCTTTTTGATTTTTGATTTTATTCACTTTGTTCGTTGGTTAACAGAGTTTATTTCCAACAGAAGGAGATAAAGAGTTTTTGATTGATGTAAGCAATATAAAAAAAAAGCCATACAATAACGATTTTAACAGCTGAGTGACTCAAATAAAAACTTACAAATTATTCAATGACTATTTTATACACTAAATGATAAAAAAATAAATTTACTAATAATTTAGTGACATTTAATATAAATTACCATTAATAATTTATGGTAAAACTCTACTTATACAGTTAAAAAAATACGCATTTGGCTTGAAGGAGCCGAGCCGAGCGGAGCGGAGCTAATGAGGTGTAGTTGAAGGAGGCTCCCAATGACAGGTGGGATTTAAGATGCAAAACATAAAAAAGCAAAGCACATGCTGGATATTTAGTTGAATGCAAGACTTTTTGTCAACTTTAATTTTTAAAATTTTTTTATAATTTGAGGTCGGCTATGAATCCACGCCCAAACAGCTAAGCCAAATGCTTTATTTTATTTTATTGCTTTTTCTTAAGCCTTTAACATTAGGCTCCCAACCCCTAACTCCCAACTTCTTTTACCTTCTTTTTCAACTTTATTTTTTATTAAAATAATTTAAAATATTAATTAATTAACAAAATGATTTGGATAAAAAAATTATTTAAGTAATTAACCTGATTTCTATAGTACTTGTCGATACCGCCACTATATTAAGCAACACCAATTTACTTTTTTCTCAATTATGCTTTAATTATGACCTTTAAAAAAATTATTTTTTTAGTGGTGACGTTTCATAAATAATGACAGCACTAAACTGAAATGTGATTATATAAAATATTCAGAGACCTGATGAAGCAATTGCTCTTTTTTGATTGACCGAAAAAAGGTAGAGCCACGTTAAATAATTTTTAACTTTTGATCTATTGACACGTTATTTTATTCTCCTTTTAATAGTTCTTAAAAATATAAGAATAATAAAAATAGTTCCTTCTTATTTTTTTTATTTTTTAAAAAAAACAATAAAATTAAAAAATAATATAAAATTTTTATTTAATATCCCAAAAAGCTTGCTCTCATATTATTTTTTTAATAAAAATGCATTAGTTTTATGGTTAAAAATTTGGATTTCCCTTGTAAAAAATGGATTCAATTTAATTTTAAATTTAATAAAATGAGTAGAGGAGGAATTTTTTGAAGGAGTGAGTCAAGTGCCCTTTTGTCCAATATTCCACTATTGAACCACTCACTCACCCATGCCATGTGCCAACTCCTAAGCCAACTTGACTTCCATTTTGATTAGTATTTTCTTTTTGGCATTTATTTATTGAAGGAAATCACATCTTTTAAACATTAATTATTTATACATTAAGGGGTAGAAAAGAAGCTTAAGAATCAAAGAACTTATAGCAGGTATGCTGTACCAAAAACACAGGCCCTTCCCTTTGGCCTTTCAAACTGCATCTTGCACATTAGCTACAAGAACTTAATCCTTAATTCCTTTTCTAATCCTCAGGAAGCATTGATATCTTGTTCTGAATTTATATTTCTGATGTGCAGGATCCATATTCATGGCAAGCACAGAGCATACTTTACAAACTCTGAGAAAAGCCTTTTACATAACTTCTTTGGAAGAGCTGGATGGTTTAGAAGAAGAGAGGAATTTAGAAAGCCATGGATAGTAGGAATTCTCTGGGATTTTTATTTGAAAGTTTTTGTATATCTTACAACGATAACTCACATCTCCTTTTATAGCAGAAGGAGATTACAACACGACAAAACTTATCGGATAAGTGAAAGATACAAAGAAAAGTTTACATGATTGCAAATGACAAACATAGTAAGAGACTAATAATTATTTTCTGATAGTGGTTGATAGCCTTTATTAAAGATACTTTTAGCTGTGTCGGTTTGAGTGGGGATATTGAGAGCTGTCCATTGAGTCATCACTGTCTTCTTCCTTTTCTGTCACATCTTCCAAAGATATGCTTATCTTCAACATCATCATTAAAGTTTAGTCTTGATGATTGATTGACTTGACTACACCGCCACGGGTAGTCTTGTGACCATTCATGGGGATCCGGATGGATTCACGGTATTCTTTGAGTGCTTTTAAGATTCCTTCATGATAAGGTGATAAACTCTTGGCGGTGTCCCATGGTGCTTCAAATATCCGGAGAGGGCGATTTCCATTGGAATGGTCTGTTGAGTTGGCACGAAATTTCTGGAGTTCCTCATCTTGAATAGGGTCTTTGTGAACTTCTTGGTGATAGAGTTTATGGATCCATGAGGATGGAAAGGAACCAAGTTGCTTTGCTCATTCCACAATGAACAAAATATTGTGGCTTGTAGAAGATAATGACCATGAACATTCCACAAGTTTCTTTTTTTCTGCTCACGATTACGTGGATGATTTCTAACCATTGTGGTAAAGGATGGAACCAGCTTAGAATGTGAAGAAATTACGATGTTACGATTCAATGTTTCCTCTAATGGCTTTGGTTAGGAAATAAATGAGATCACGCATTTGAGAATCGTATGGCAATATGGTAAAGGTGGGTTAGGTACCATAAAAACCGTTTAAGTTCTTCCGTTGTTCAAGGAACTGAAATTTATTGGGTGGAGGAAAGGGTAGTCTGGATGAATTCCCCATGGTTTAAGGATAAGGCCTCCAAATTTTTAAAAACTTGGATTTGGTATTCAAACATCATGTCTTTGGCTTGTTGATGAAAGGTTTCATTTTGTGTGAGTCATCAGAACTTGGTGGGAATTCGGGTTTAGGTTTAGTGTGACCGGTATGAGGTAGGTGAGGTTGTTGATGATGAATAATAGGTCTCAGACATCATAATGGGCTTGGGCCGAATATTTCTCTGCTCGATTGGATCTCTGGTTTGGGTGCGGACAGAAATCATGAGAACATTTTCTTTTCCTTTGATGTGTTTGGTGTCGAACGAGTATTCAGAGAACCATTGAGCCCATCTGAGAAGCTGCGGATGCGGTACAGTTTTCTGCTTGAATTTTAGCATATTGGGAAAAGATGACATGTCCATTTCAACAAGGAAGTGGTATCCTTTTAGGTGAAATTGGAATTTTGAAATTCCATATTTGACCGCAAGGATTTCTTTGAAGGTAGAGTGATAGTGTTTCTCTGCATTTGAAAACTTTCCACTCTTGTAACCGCAAAGTCGTCTTTCGCCATTTATTTCTTCAAGTAGCTCTTTCTCCCAATATTTATCACTTGCATCTGTCTGAAGGATTCTTTTTCCTTCTGAGGGGATTTGAAGTGGTGGCACATCTTGTGCAATTTGTTTGATTTTTTGAATTGCTTTGGTTTGCTTTTCTGTCCATGGTGGAGGATTCTTCTTGACATTTTCTTAGGGATTTGTGAACACCAAATTTTTTCAATAAAGTCTCTCATGTAATTTACAATCCCATAGAATTGCTGAACTTGCTTTTGAGAGAGGTTTTCATCTGGGAACTTGAGGAGTTCTTGCGCAATGTGAGGTTGGGGCTGATAGCTTCCATCTTTGATATCCATTCCAAGGAAGTTGATTTCAGATTTGTTGATCTTCATCTTCTTTTCCGAAAGCATGATCCCATATCTTAGGACAAGAGAATGGAATTGCTGGAGTAACAGAACATGAGACTCTTCATCTTTGCTATAAAGAAGAATGTCATCAATGTAGACTAAGGCATTTTCCATGATAGGATGGAAAATTCTTGTCATTGCTTTCTGGAATAAGGATGGTCTTGTTTTGAGTCCGAACGGCATCACTTTCCATTGGAAATGTTGATTAGAATACTGAAACTGTTTTTCCTCTGCTTGAGGATGAATGCCAAGTTGCCAAAATCCTCGCTTTAAGATCAAACTTTGAAAAGATTTTAGCTTTTGCAAGGTCGGCAAAAAGGGTGTTGTTGTTTGGTAAGGAAACTTGTTATCCCGGAGGAAATGGTTGAGGGTTGATAATTGATTACCATGCAGGCTTGCCTCGATGCATTACGATATTTTGTTTACATAGAAGGCTTCACACGCCCATTGAGAATCGATGGTTCTATCGGATCCTGTTGTTGAAGTTCTTTGCATTCTGTTGTTGCAAGGAGTAAATGTTCTGATTCATTCCAGTGTGGATCTGCTTTTGTGGGATTGATGTCTTCATTTTTCTTGAATGGAAGGTTTATGAAAAATTCTGGGTTTTTCCACAAAGGGTTTGGACATTTGGCTAAGAATTCAGAGTGAGAGTTCGCACAAGATTTTTCTCTGATTTCTTGGATGATTTGTGAGGTTTTTTCTAATTGGAGAGAAAAGAGTTTGGGGATATGCACATATGGTTGGAAGAAGGTTTTGAATCTTATTCCATCAGGAAGGATTCTGAGGTTTTTGATTTTTGTGTATAGGTCGAAACCTATAATTAGGTCTTTTCCAGGTAGTTTGGATCCTAATACTGTAGTTCTTATTGTACAGTTTGGGAGTATCTGAACAGTAATAGGATGGCTAATTAGATTTGTGGAAAAGAGTTTACCATCAGTAATGCATCAAGATTTTGGTGTGGGGTTTCACCAATCTTCCAGTAGGATGTCCGGGTTCATGATGGATTCTGCGAGATCCAAATCTACAAAAGGCAATTACGATGAATGGGCTTCATGTATTTATCCGTGTAGACTTTGGATCGAATATTTGGAGCTAGGACTGGTGGTCCTATCTGGGCTTGCGCTTGGGCCTGAAACATGAAAATTTCACCATGGTCTGTGTCAGAATCATAGACTGGAATGGCGCAAATGGTTTCAGTTGTTGGTGAATCATCAAGTGAGCACACAGATTCTATGTCATCGTCTTCTTGCATTTCTATTCCTGAGCGGCAGATCATCTGGATTTATTGGGTGAAATCTTTCTGGAAATAAAGAAAAATGAAGCAGAGAAGAAAAAGAAGGAGAAAGAAGCAAAAAAGGTGAAAGAACGTGAAAAGATTGAAGAAATTGAGGATCAAGCCTACCAAGAAGAAAAGAAGCTTGGTAAAAGGCCGATTATTGAAGAATCACCTCCTCAATCTCCTCCAAAACAAGTTTCAAAATCCTTGATGATTCAAGAAGACAAAAATCCAATAACCACCTTTCTGAAAAACTGCCATGAGGATACAATCCCAAAAATCTCAGCGGTTCAGATTCATGATCTAGCACCAGTCCAGATACATGATTCATCTGAATCTGAAACTAAAAGTTCTTCCACTACCACATCAGAAGAATCAACTTCAACAAATGATGAAGCAGATAATATTCCAAATATCCATGCAGCCACAAAAGTTGAAGAGCACGATGATGATGAAGAAATGGATGAACCAATCCTCAACACCCCATGCCACCACAAATCGACATCAACCCTCTTGGGGGAAAGAATTTTACGATTGATGACTTACCACCGAAAAAATGGCCACAAAGACTTCAAGAGTTTCACTCACGGCTAGAAACCAGAAAACTCAAAGAAGATAGCAACTACAACATTCTCATGGAATTTGTTTCTAGATTCACAGGAATGTTAAGAGACCGTGGAATTCGATTAATCAACATGATCGATGCGCCCTAGTCTTTCAAGACTTATCGTAACCAATTAGAATTCTCCATCAACATTTCATTGAAATCCGTAAGATCTCCTTGTCTTAAGGAGAAGGGAATTCTATGCAAGAAAATGTTGTTCTTTTAAAAGAGAGATCTCACAAAACACTTGAAAAAGATGTTCCAGCTTATTCGTGCTTTAGGTTTACATCCTAACCTTAAACCAAGAATCCTATCCTCTCTTCGGGACCAATCCAGTTACAGATCAATCAAGCTCTCCAAAGAAAGGAATAGAGACATCCTCCAACTTACGGTTGGGCAAATTCAACAAGAAGTCTTTATTGCCTTAGAAGATATTTGCAAATGAAAGAAAAGTCTTTAAAGATTATCTTCTTGGAGACGTAAGAATTGATCAAGCTTGTGATGATTCTCATCTGAGATACAAATGTCCAAAAGAAGGTCACTGCGATTGTCGCACAAAAAAGAAGAAACACTACAAAAGATTTCCTGGAAAAACTTTAAAGAAAGCCCCACGGTGGAGATATCTCAGAAAAAAGAGAAAAGGCTCTAGAAAGTCCAACAGATGTTATATTTGCAACCAGAGCGGATACTATGCAAAAGATTGCCCCAGAAGCAAGAAGAAGAAAGCAAAGAAAGTCATCCAGATGATCTCGCGCTCAGAATAGAAATGCAAGAAGACGATGACATAGAATCTGTGTGTGCTCACTTGATGATTCACCAACAATCAAAACCATTTGCGCCATTCCAGTCTATGATTCTGACACAGACCATGGTGAAATTTTCATGTTTCAGGCCCAAGCGCAAGCCCAGATAGGACCACCAGTCCTAGCTCCAAATATTCCAGTCAAAGTCTACACAGATAAATACAGTAAGCCCATTACTGTAATTGCCTTTGTAGATACTGGATCTGCAGAATCCATCATGAACCCGGACATCCTACGGAAGATTGGTGGAAACCCCACACCAAAATCTTGATGCAGCTGATGGTAAACTCTTTTCCACAAATCTAATTAGCCATCCTATTATTGTTCGGATACTCCCAAACTGTATAATTAGAACTACAGATGATAGATCCAAACTACCTGGAAAAGACCTAATTATAGGTTTCGACCTATACACAAAAATCAAAAACCTCAGAATCCTTCCTGATGGAATAAGATTCAAAACCTTCTTCCAACCATATGTGCATATCCCCAAACTCTTTTCTCTCCAATTAGAAAAAACCTCACAAATCATCCAAGAAATCAGAGAAAAATCTTGTGCGAACTCTCACTCTGAATTCTTAGCCAAATGTCCAAACCCTTTGTGGAAAAACCCAGAATTTTTCATAAACCTTCCATTCAAGAAAAATGAAGACATCAATCCCACAAAAGCCAGTCACACTGGAATGAATCCAGAACATTTACTCCTTGCCCAACAGGAATGCAAAGAACTTCAACAACAGGATCTGATAGAACCATCAGATTCTCAATGGGCGTGTGAAGCCTTCTATGTAAACAAAATATCGAGATGGATCGAGGCAAGCCTGCATCGTAATCAATTATCAACCCCTCAACCATTTCCTCCAGGATAACAAGTTTCCCTTACCAAACAACAACACCCTTTTTGCCAGCCTTGCAAAAGCTAAAATCTTTTCAAAGTTTGATCTTAAAGCAGGATTTTGGCAACTTGGCATTCATCCTGAAGACAGAGGAAAAACAGGTTTCTGTATTCCTAATCAACATTTCCAATGGAAAGTGATGCCGTTCGGACTCAAAACAGCACCATCCTTATTCCAGAAAGCAATGACAAGAATTTTCCATCCTATCATGGAAAATGCCTTAGTCTACATTGATGACATTCTTCTTTATAGCAAAGATGAAGAGTCTCATGTTCTGTTACTCCAGCAATTCCATTCTCTTGTCCTAAGATATGGGATCATGCTTTCGGAAAAGAAGATGAAGATCAACAAATCTGAAATCAACTTCCTTGGAATGGATATCAAAGATGGAAGCTATCAGCCCCAACCTCACATTGCGCAAGAACTCCTCAAGTTCCCAGATGAAAACCTCTCTCAAAAGCAAGTTCAGCAATTCTATGGGATTGTAAATTACATCAGAGACTTTATTGAAAAAATTTCAGTGTTCACAAATCCCCTAAGAAAAATGCTGAAGAAGAATCCTCCACCATGGACAGAAAAGCAAACCAAAGCAATTCAAAAAATCAAACAAATTGCACAAGATGTGCCACCACTTCAAATCCCCTCAGAAGGAAAAAGAATCCTTCAGACAGATGCAAGTGATAAATATTGGGGAGCAGTGCTACTTAAAGAAATAAATGGCGAAAGACGACTTTGCGGTTACAAGAGTGGAAAGTTTTCAAATGCAGAGAAACACTATCACTCTACCTTCAAAGAAATCCTTGCGGTCAAATATGGAATTTCAAAATTCCAATTTCACCTAAAAGGATACCACTTCCTTGTTGAAATGGACATGTCATCTTTTCCCAAGATGCTAAAATTCAAGCGAAACTGCATGCACGCATCCGCAGCCTTCTCGAGATGGGCTCAATGGTTCTCTCGAATACTGCGTTCGACACCAAACACATCAAAGGAAAAGAAAATATTCTCGCAGATTTCCTGTCCAGACCCAAACCAGAGATCCAACTGAACAGAGAAATATTCTGGCCCAAGCCCATTATGATGTACAGACCCTATTCATCATCGTCAACCTCACCTACCTCATACCCAGTCACACCAAACCTAAACCCCGAATTCCCACCTGAAGTTTACAGACTCACACAAAATGAAACCTTTCATCAACTAGCCAAAGACATGATGTTTGAATACCAAATCCAAGTTTTTAAAAAATTTGGAGGCCTTATCCTTAAACCATGGGGAATTCATCCAGACTACCCTTTCCTCCACCCAATAAATTTCTAGTTCCTTGAACAACCAGAAGAACTTAAATGGTTTTTATGGTACCTAACCCACCTTTACCATATTGCCATACAGTTCTCAATCTGTGATCTCACTTATTTCCTAACCAAAGCCATTAGAGGAAACATTGAATCGTAACATCGAATTTCTTCACATTCTTAAAATTGGTTCCATCCTTTACCACAATGGTTAGAAATCATCCACCGTAATCAGTGAATGTAAAAAAAGAAACTTGTGGAATGTTCATGGTCATTATCTTCTACAAGCCACAATATTTTGTTCATTGTGGACGAGCAAAGCAACTTGGTTCCTTTCCATCCTCATGGATCCATAAACTCTATCACCAAGAAGTTCACAAAGACCCTATTCAAGATGGGGAACTCCGTAAATTTCTCGTGCCAACTCAACAGACCATTCCAATGGAAATCGCCCCCCGAACGCATTTGAAGCACCATGGGACACTGGCCAAGAGTTTATCAGCCCTTATCATGAAGGAATCTTAAAAGCACTCAAAGAATACCGTGAATCCATCCCGGATCCCACTGAATGGTCACAAGACTACCCGTGGCAGTGTAGTCAAGTCAATCTGTCAAGACTAAACTTTAATGATGATGTTGAAGATAAGCATATCTTTGGAAGATGTGACGAAAAAGGAAGAAGACGAAAGATGACTCAATGGATAGCTCTCAATATCCCCACTCAAACCGACACAGCTAAAAGTATCTTTAATAAAGGCTATCAACCACTATCAGAAAATAATTATTAGTCTCTTACTATATTTGTCTGTTTGCAATCATGTAAACTTTTACTGTATCTTTCACTTATCTGATAAGTTTGTCGTGTTGTAATCTCCTTCTGCTATAAAAGGAGATGTGAGCTATCGTTGTAAGATATACAAAAACTTTCAAATAAAAATCCCAGAGAATTCCTACTATCCATGGCTTTCTAAATTCCTCTCTTCTTCTAAACCATCCAGCTCTTCCAAAGAAGTTATGTAAAAGGCTTTTCTCAGAGTTTGTAAAGTATGCTCTGTGCTTGCCATGAATATGGATCCTGCAGATCAGAAATATAAATTCAGAACAAGATATCAACGCTTCCTGAGGATTAGAAAAGGAATTAAGGATTAAGTTCTTGTAGCTAACAGGCAGTACCAGTTTGAAAGGCCAAAGGGAAGGGCCTGTGTTTTTGGTACAGCATACCTGCTATAAGTTCTTTGATTCTTAAGCTTCTTTTCTACCCCTCACACCCCGATTGGTCTTTCTGTATTCCTAATCAACATTTCCAATGGAAAGTGATGCCGTTCGGACTCAAAACAGCACCATCCTTATTCCAGAAAGCAATGACAAGAATTTTCCATCCTATCATGGAAAATGCCTTAGTCTACATTGATGACATTCTTCTTTATAGCAAAGATGAAGAGTCTCATGTTCTGTTACTCCAGCAATTCCATTCTCTTGTCCTAAGATATGGGATCATGCTTTCGGAAAAGAAGATGAAGATCAACAAATCTGAAATCAACTTCCTTGGAATGGATATCAAAGATGGAAGCTATCAGCCCCAACCTCACATTGCGCAAGAACTCCTCAAGTTCCCAGATGAAAACCTCTCTCAAAAGCAAGTTCAGCAATTCTATGGGATTGTAAATTACATCAGAGACTTTATTGAAAAAATTTGAGTGTTCACAAATCCCCTAAGAAAAATGCTGAAGAAGAATCCTCCACCATGGACGAGAAAAAGCAAACCAAAGCAATTCAAAAATCAAACAAATTGCACAAGATGTGCCACCACTTCAAATCCTCGGAAGGAAAAAGAATCCTTCTGAGGGATGCATGCAAGTGATAAATATTGGGGAGCAGTGCTACTTGAAGAAATAAATGGCGAAAGACGACTTTGCGGTTACAAGAGTGGAAAGTTTTCAAATGCAGAGAAACACTATCACTCTACCTTCAAAGAAATCCTTGCGGTCAAATATGGAATTTCAAAATTCCAATTTCACCTAAAAGGATACCACTTCCTTGTTGAAATGGACATGTCATCTTTTCCCAAGATGCTAAAATTCAAGCAGAAAACTGTACCGCATCCGCAGCTTCTCAGATGGGCTCAATGGTTCTCTGAATACTCGTTCGACACCAAACACATCAAAGGAAAAGAAAATGTTCTCGCAGATTTCCTGTCCAGACCCAAACCAGAGATCCAACTGAACAGAGAAATATTCTGGCCCAAGCCCATTATGATGTACAGACCCTATTCATCATCGTCAACCTCACCTACCTCATACCCAGTCACACCAAACCTAAACCCCGAATTCCCACCTGAAGTTTACAGACTCACACAAAATGAAATTTTCCAATTAAGTAGTTAATGATGCATTCAAATAAGCAGCCCACCATGTTTAACTACATCAAGATTATATAGTTAGATCTTCAACAACCCAAACGATATTATTTCAAATAAACAAGTATCGTTTCGATCTTAACTCGATTGACATCAATATTATTATTAGTATAAAAATACGTGACTTCAAATACGTTAAAGCATATTATCCTTCTATTTAAAGGTTGAGAAGAGACTATGAGTAGTTCTAAATATTGTATAAGAAAACTATTTAATAAAATTTACAGTTTTTTTTTTTTTACACATGACACTTTTTATTTTATGCATTTATTTTCATTTTAGATAAATTACTCTTTTACTCCTTACTTTTTAAAAAAAATTATATTAAATAGTTTACTTTAAACATAACTTAATTATTATATGTATATTACAATTTACAAGACTCTTTTTTAAAATAATAATAATATTATTATTTTTTATAATAAATTTCTTTGTTGTTGTTAATTATAATTATTTTTCATAAATTAATTTGTTTGTTAGTACAAAATTTTATAATAAAAATATTGACATCTTTATTTGCTATAATCTTTTTAATATAACATTTCAAATCCAATTTTCTTTTAACAATTTACATCTCTATTTATTACAATCATTTTAATATAATATTTTCAAACTTTAAAATAAAACATCTATTTTATATACTATTAATATGTATTAACGATTTTTTATGATTGATAAATATTCTGCATCGCGCAAATATACAAACTAATTTTAGTTATGGATAAGTTTATGTTTTAGTAATTTAAGTTTAAAAAATTACAAGATAGTTATTGAACTATTCAAAAATTTTCATTTCAATCACTGAGTTGTTAAAACCACTGCTATATGACCTTCTTTGTTTGCACCTCCTGGACCAATCGATAACTTTCCTTACAATTTTCTTCTACAGTTCTTTTTTTTCTTCATAAAACAATTTTGAATGACACGAGTTTGTGACTTAAGTAAATGTATAAGTTTATAAAATCATATTATAAGACATTGTTAATAATAAAAAAATATATATTCTAAAAATTAATAGAAAATAATTATAACATGTTTTAACTTGCCACATGTCTAGGGGAGATGTTTATTGGGGCTCAAGGTTTTTGGCTCCCAAAATTTTTAGAAATTTTTCATTTGATTCTTAAAATTTTAAGAAGTTTTAATTAAGTCCTAAATCTTTTTGAAAATATTCATTTGATTCTTAATTCGAAGATCCAACACTGTGATTAAATGGTAATTGAAATTTTGGTAAGCAAAGAGAGTTGGATAATTCATGAAGTTTCTCTATAAATCCCGTCGTTGAAAGAAATTTCGTGATCAAATTGCCCTTTAACTCAAAAAGGAGAAAACGTGTGACGTGTTTCACAAAATGCTCACTTGGGAACAAGCTCCACGTTTCTTGAGTTTGCTCCACTTTAAGGGAATTTTTTTTTTAAATTACTTTTTTTGCTTAAATGACAAATTTGGCCACCTAATTATATTTTTAAACATTTTTTTATCATCAACTTTTGTTTTTTTTAATTTATTTTTTCTAATAAATTTAATAAAAGTACTGTTAAAAAAATTAACAGGGATAATGTAAAATTTCATATGTGAAATATTTTTAATGAGATGTAATTCGTTATTAAGATAATCCAATAAAATAATTACATGTGGAAAATAATAAAATAAATAAAAAATACATTAAAAAATAATTCTTAATTTAAAAAAATAAAAGTAATTATTTAAAAAATCAAGTCAATAGAAAAACTTTTAAAAGAAAAGAAAAATTAAAATATTGAATTTATTCATTAAATCTGTTAAAAAAAGCAAATTAAAAAAAAGAACAAAATCTTATGGCCAAAAAAGGCTAAAATATACAATTAAAGTCATTTTGACAAAACAGTATTTGTATTCAATATTTTTTTTCTATTTATGGATAAAAATAAATATTATAAAATAAATTAATTTTATTTATTAATCATCTCATTTTTTTTTTTTTGTAGCGTTGATAGTGGGCAGAATTTTTTGGATAGTGAGTAAGTAGCGGTGATAGTAATTGTTAATTTTATCTTATTGTTTGAAATATCAATTGAATCTTTTAAACTCCACAAATAGATTAAGAAGAGATTGACAATTGTATTAAAAGATGTAGTAAACACAATGAGTCTTAAAAAGCTATACTAGTCATGTATCAAATAATTGCCTTATATATTTATTAAAAGAGTAAAATTGTAATAATGTAGTTAAACGATGTAAGGTGAAGATGAATGCATTTAACACCTATGAAAGTGATAGTAGATTTCAATAGCATACATTCATAATAGAGCAAAGCGAGTGGTAAAGCAAAACATGCAAATTATGAAATGGTGGTAAATTTAATAACATATGTTTCTGTCAGTTTCTATTGTCATCCTGATCGGATTCTAACTTTGAAATATGAAAACGTGAATAAGAACTAAAATATAAAAAATAAAATAAAATCACATTCATAAAACATACTCCATATCATGCTCACTCGAATTCAAGTAATCACTGATTTAATTTCTATGATTTACAATGCCAACGGATCAGAAACTATTTCGGATCTTCCAATGTTTTTTTTTTTTCAATAGAAAACTAACAAAATTTCCCATCCCTTCTACTATTCTAAAACCAGAAAAAATAAAGCTGAATTCATTCAATTAAATTCGTATTCATTTTCACAAATTTACCATTTCCCAGCAGATCAATTTCGTCCTCCTCTTTATACGGTCCCAAGTGGTGCTTCCCGGCCCAAGCCGGCAACGAAGAAGGTGACGAATGGCAAAAAGACGAAGCCGCTACCGCCATCATCAAGCATCCTTCACTCCACGCTCTCCTCATAGGATACGATACGTTATTGCTTTTAGCAATTGAGCGAGGACAGTTCCCTCGCGACTTATCGTGGAGTGCGCAGCGGCAGTTCTTGTGGTACGGCCGGCGCTCGACGCCGATTTCGTTGCCGGATATGCACCCTTCGTAAAGCGACCAGAAAATTCCATCGGCAGCTCCAGCGGCCATGTGTTTCCTTAGTCAAGGCAACCACAAATATGCGCGAATGTGGTTTTCCTTCTCTTCTGTTTTTTTTTTTTTTTTTAAATTGCGACGTGCCGATCATTTCAATG
Source organism: Gossypium anomalum (assembly GCA_025698475.1). Classification (NCBI taxonomy): domain Eukaryota; kingdom Viridiplantae; phylum Streptophyta; class Magnoliopsida; order Malvales; family Malvaceae; genus Gossypium; species Gossypium anomalum. Next base: position 90,569,416 of record CM046968.1, read on the forward strand.
TGATGGAAAATTGTTGCATTTATAGGAAGCGGTTAAGGTATGTTAAATGAGGTTTAATTGTGAATTGTATCCCTCTACTTTTAATAATTGAAAAGTCAGTCCTTTTAACTTTTAGTTTATCAAAAATTGGCCATTATACTTTATGAAAATTAAAAAATCATTCCGATTGATTAACACCATTAAATCGTTAATTTCAAAATCAACAATACAATAATTTATATTGAAGGAACAAGTAAAAAAAAAGAAGTAGCTCAACAAATTATATTCACCAAATTAGAAAAACACTTCAGTTCAATTCCATGTATTTATAAACAAATAGACTAATTTTTTTTTCAATTTTTATAAAGTACAGGAATCAAATTCTGGTAAAATAAAAGCAAATCAATTAAATTATTAATTTTTATAAAGTAAAGGGATTAATTTCATAATTAGACGGGAAGTCAAAGTGAGAATATATGCGGAGCAGTATGTGCGTCAATGGCGTGGGCCGTCAGCGTTGTGGGAGCCGTGTCCTGAGGTTCCTTCCAAATCCTTATAAGCATATAGTTATTATATTTTTTTCAAAATTAAAAAAAATATAATTTAATTGATTATGTATTATTAAATTATGAGTTTTTTAAATCAGTTAAAAATAAGCTGAATTAATAATAAATTGATAATATTATTTTTTAAAATTTGAAAAAAATAACCTTTTAAATTGATAATTTTTTTGAGGGATGTGATTTTTATTGTTGTGTATTATTCTCGTTCACCTAAATCACATCTTTATAAAATAAATGTTGGGATAAAAATAATGATAAAAGTTACAAAATCAAAAATAAATAAATAATTATAATATGATTAATTGACAGTGTTTTTTTTAATATGATTAATTTTAATTTAATTAATCATTAAAAGATTAAAAAAATAAAATTTATTAAAAATTAAAAATCTGATTCAATTACTCAGTGCAACTAATCAATATGAATCTCGAATAAATTGACCTAGTTTGCGAAGTCTAAAAATTCCATTGCCAGTGTACTAAATAATTTCTCTAATTATAAATAAAAAGTATGAATAAATTATTTATCTTCGTTATCCAATATGCTTTGTATTATTCATTTCATATTTAATTTTGATTATTCTTTAAATAATAGTATACATTAATCTCAAACTTTATTTTCAGCAATGTTTTTAGGACTGTATCAGTGGTTAAATTGATTAGGTCATCTGTTCACCAATCCAATCTATTTGCTCAATTCGATTAAATAAATCATTAAAAGATTCATAAAAATAAAATTTATTAAAAATTAAAAATCTGGTTCAATTACTCGGTGCAATTAATCAGTATGATTCTCGAATCAATTGATTCAAATTCTTTTCCAAATTGATATCTCGTCCGATTTTTGAACCAATCGATTTAATTGACTGACCGATCTGATCCGAAACAGTATTAATTTTTTAATTTTTGAGGAGAAATATCTTAGGTTGTAAAAAAAAGCATCGGGGCTTACTTTAGTTGACCAATGTTTTTATAAGGAAATTGCACTAAAAGGGTTTTTTTTTTTTTTGTAAGAAACGTGTTTGATATGATTTTATTATGTAGAGGGATTATGGTAATGAGTTAGTTCATCAGCTTTATTTATTTATTTTTTTTTTAATTTATTGATTTGTTCAGATTGATAAGTAGCTGTTGTTACCCAAATCTCATCGGTTGGTCCAATGGATTTGATCATAATTTTCAGTTTAGAAGTAGACTAATACAATTTTAAGACTTCAGAAATAATTAAAACAACATATAAAATACGATTTTAAATAAACATAATATAAATACATAAACCATCATATTTAACTAAAAGTGGTCGATTGAGTCTTAACTCGATTAGCATGGGCATTGTTACTAATGCAAGAGGACGTAGGTTCGAATGCATTGAAACACATTATTCTCCTATTTATGGGTTGGGGAGTGGTTATGAGTCATATATCATGTGATATTCGAGTTTGACACATTTTCTAATGTGACATTTGTGTTATTTTTTATTCAAATTGGTATTTATATTTGATAAAAGTTATAAATTTTGGTATCCAGATGTAGTAATGTTAAATTTTTTAGTGTTTAATTTGATGAAAATTAATTGCTAGTATTATTATGTTTGACTTTTTCATGGTTTTGTTAGTAGAATAAATTTAATGTTAATTGTAAATTTGTTAAAAACAGTTCGATGGATGTGATTTAATTCCAGTTTTCAAGTTGATTTGATGGAAGTTGATTGTTGAATATTCTTAGCTAATTATGAATTTTTATCAAATCAATTCTAAAACCTAAATTAAACATTAAAAAGTTAACACTATTATCTTTAAATACCAAATTATAACTTTTGCCAAATACAAGTACCACGCTAAAAAAATGTGTCAAATTCAGGTATCAATTTATGCATTGAGCCAAAATGAAATACAGTCAATTCTCTCTATGATGCAATTCTGGTCACATCATAGAATTCAACTCGAAGGTCTTAAGATTGGGCCAAGTTTGATGGGCCTAAATTCAAGATGAAAGCATTTAAAACCCATGCAACGTTTGCATGTGGGCTTTTAAGGCCCAAAATCATTCATCTTATTTTATAGTTCCACAACTTTTAATTATTAATGTTTATGAATCATTAATATGTGTCTTATGCATCTTTAATGTGTCTATTTCTATTACATGATAATTTGTGTGTCCATTTATGTTTAAACGCATGTCTTAGTTTTTTATCATTAGATTGGTTTTTAATCATCATGAATTATTCGCATGTGCCATTTTAATTATTTTCGTGAGTCTAGTTCTAAGTCTAGAGAATCATGTTTAATTATGTGTGTGTCGTTTCACTTACGTTAAGAGTCTAATTTCATATATAGTGGTGTCATGCTTATAAATATATAATATGTTGTGTTTGTTCTTTTTGGATCATTGAGTTAATTCGAATAATGGGTTGTTTTGAAGTGTTGAGAATAATCTAATATCCTATTTATATTTGTTTTGTAGGGATTGTTCTGCTGGTCACTTTAAATCCAACATGAACCTACTACATTTAAAGTCGAATGCATGCACAAGTAAATTCAAGGAATCATCAAAATCTATGCAATTGTTTCGGTTCATAAAACCTTTCACATTCAAGGGCCAAATGCATTGATTCATGCATTTGAATTTTGGTTGAATACATAGTTACATTTTGGTGCATGGACGGTTCGGAGAATGGGAGCTTAATGTGACTTTTTGAGTGATTCATGCATGAGCCAAAATGCAGAATGTCCAAGGGAAATGAAGCTCCATAAATGCGGTCCAATGAACATCCATTATGCATGCACCAGTTTGGGGAATGAACTTGTTGCTTCACTCAACATTTATGCACATGCAAAAGCATTAATCGCAAGATTAATGAAGCATACAATTCACCTATACATGCATGAACGACAAGGGGAGAAGTTTTGCATTAAAATGGATGCATTGCATGTCACCATACATGTATCTACTCGAGAGGAATGAATCTGCCCATTCATGCACTTTGGGGATAAATTGCCTCTTCAAGCACCCAAGTGATTCATGAATGTCCATGGAGGAAGAATGTGACCATTCGATCATGCATTGCACCTAATCATTCGTGTATCGTCCTATACATTGTATGGAACTATACATGTAGGCACATTAATGGTCGAATATGTCATTTTGTAACACCCCTTACCCGTATACGTCGCCGGAATAGGGTACGAGGCATTACCGGAGTTTACCAAATTAATTTTTTTGTTATTATGAGTTAAATACTATTCGTTTATTGAAATATGTTATGACGTCCCTTAGATGGGCCTCTGAAGCCCAAAACATACATCGAGACCAAACTGGAATTAAATCGAAATCATAGGGAATTTTTTACAAAACCCTAATTTTTTTTATGAACTCAATATAACCCCTTTATAGATATCTAATCTTCCCTATAATTTTAAACCGAGACCAATCCAATTCAACATATTTTCAAGATAGATTCATGTGTATCCATAAGTCATCACATACCAAAACCAGGATTTGTTAGCCATACCAATGGCTAACTTTACATTCATTTCACATTAACATTTACTTTATTAACTTATACATGCCATTAATTTCCAAAATAAAGTTTCTTGATATACCAAAATGTTGAGGTTGATAGTGTGATGTGTCTCCGACCCAAATCCGACCTTTGAGCTCTTAATACTACAAAACAGGGAAAAAGGAAATAGGGTAAGCACATTGTGCTTAGTAAGCCCATGTAACAAGAATTATACTTACCTAATATTTTCAATACAACACAATAAATATTCATACATCCATTCAATTTACCATTTACCTATCACACACAAACTCAACCAAAACATTAATCAAATAGCATCATATGAGTTCAATACAAAGATTAATGATTGATGAGCTCATCAATTCCATGTTTTCTATTACCCTTATTATTTCCCATATTTATCCAGTTGAATTTCTCGAAATTTCGATGGATTTTCAGAGGTACACTTTTAGTGTACAATTCTGGGTCTGTCAATTCATTTTCATGTGCGCACATTTTCATTTCAGAGAGCACACTCCCGCAAACCTCATCCTTACAGCGGGATTACCAGTTCAGGCTAAATCCCCTGTAATATAAACTCATAGAGTATTGTCGGGATTATCAGTCCATGCTAAATCCCCTGCAATGACAATTACTCTAATGAGCTTGGATCTGAATTACTAGTCCAGCCTAAATTCAGACCCTAATTCGGATTACCCATTCGGGCTAAATCCATTTTACACATATTCTTCGGAAGGGCTATATCAAGATAGGATCACCTGTCCGGGCTAGATCCTTTTTACCGTCAATTCATTTTCAGAGATCTATCGAATTTTCCTTTTTTTCAACCAGGATTTCTTCTCCTTTTTATCAAATATATCAATGTTTTATCAATTTTCATATAATGAACATCCAAACCTTATTCACATCAATAACACACATTTTAAGCATTTAAGAATATAATTCAAGTTACGCAAACTTACCTTGATACTTGTTCGTATACAAAAATCTACTAATCCCGAACTTTTTCCTTTCCTTGATCTAGCTTCATATTTGAATTTTATGGATCTAAATAAATAAATTTAATCATCAATTTAATACATTTCATGTTCATATGTAACATTCTCTATAATTCCACTATTATTTATAGTTCATTCAAAGCTGTCTACTTGAGTCGTAGTCACTAAATTATTTATATCTCAAGCTACAGAATTCCAAATTAAAAACCGCTTAATGTTTCTGAAACTAGACTCAAATACCTTTCTACCATAAAATTTTCAGAATTTTTGGTTTAGCCAATAAGTACAGTAAAATCTTCAAACTTACCCCTATTTTGCTGTCTGACAGCTTCGACCTTTCTTTGCTAAAAATTAATTATCTCTTAGTACAAAATTTGGATGATGTTTCCGTTTGTTTTTATTGAAAATAGACTCATTAATAATTTAAAAATATAAATTTTAACCCCTAATTATTTTTCTATAATTTTTGATGATTTTCCAAAGTCAGAACAGGGGAACCCGAATTCATTCTGACTTTGTCTCACAAAATTTATTATATCTCATTATTTACAGTTTCATTTCTTACACCGTTTCTTTTATGAGAAACTAAACTCAATAAGTTTTAATTCCATATTTTGTTCATCCTCTAATTTGATCTCCACAATTTATGGTGATTTTTCAAAGTTATCCTACTGTTGCTGTCCAAAACTGTTTTAGTGCAAGATGTTTATTACTATTTTTCTCCTAAGCTTTTAATAAATGATAATTTCGTCCCTGCTCAATTAACCTCTCAATTGAGCTGATTTTTCTGAATTAACACTTTATTATATTAATTTAAACTACTTCATAGCTTTTGGGAATCATAATTTCAGCACTAGACTTTAATTCTAAACTTTTCACAATTAGGTCCTAAAAATCAATTTCTATTGAAATTACCTAATAAAATCGTCTCATAAACAAATTAAAGCTTCAATTTCATGTTATTTCATCATAAACTTACATAACTCAACCATGTTGACTTTCAATTTCATCCATGAAATCAAAAACTAATGAATTTAATAGTAAGACCTAGTTGTAAAAGTCTTAAAAACAAATAAATTACAAGAAAAAGGAAAGAATTAACTCACTTGGTGAAAAAATTATGAAATAAAAGCTTAAATAACCCCTCCTATGATGTTTTGGCTGCTGAGAATGAAGAGAAATCACAAGAAATCTAGATATTTCCATATTAGTCCTAATTTTATTTAGTTAATTATGTAATATTCCAATTTTGCCCTTAAATCATCCATTTTCTTGCAGATTTCATGCTCTTGCCGTCCAGCCCAAATAAATTTTGGGTCTAATTTCCTTTTAAATCCTTTCTCATTAGACACTTAAGCTATTTAATCATCCCAGCCACTTTTACACCTTTTCCAATTTAGTCATTTTTATTTAATTGACTACCCAAACATTAAAATTTCCTAAAGAAATTTTAATATCACATTACTAATATTCCATAAATATTTATAAAAATATTTATGACTCGGTTTTATGAGATCGAGGTCTCGATACCTTGTTTTTACCCAATTTCTTCAATAATTTCTTTTTCTAACTAATCACTAAATCGGTAAAATTTTTCTATCGATATTTTCATATGATTTTCCTATCATATCAATATTCATGAAAAAATATTAAAATAAATTTCTCTTTAAATCGAATTTGTGGTTACGAAACCACTGTTTCGATAACCTTGAATTTATGCCATTACACATTTAGTCTCATAAGCTCTATAAATAGTTTGAAACTTCCTATATATAAGATTAGACTATTCTGATTATAAACTTTATTTGTGAGATTTATTCTCTTCGGTTATTAATGGAACTAAAACTAAACTTATCAAACTTCTTCGAGTTTGTGGTGTTGACCTATCTTATCACTTCGTACACCATCTTGAAGTGTGGCGACTCCCTTTATACCGAGGTTCTAGTGAGTCCGAGTGTTAAACAAGTCTTAGCTTTAATATAGCTAAGGTTCTTTAGCTAAGACTGCTACGGGTCAAGGTTTCCACCATCATTTGAACCCATTCAAGATGGTCCATCCCATTCAAGCCATTTTACGAACATTCCAAGTCTAGGAAATTGCATCGCTCTATAACAATCCCATTTGTCTACCCAGATTTTGTCTATAAGTTTATGTTGTTCCAAATTCATAGTAGAATATTTAATTAGGGAATTTAATAATTTATTGAATTTATATATTTAATTCCACTTATTGAATAATATTTTCATTAAATAAAATATGATTAATAGATTTCTTCAAAGTGAAATTTAATCATTTTCATTTAATAAATGATAATTAATAAGCTTGCTTATATGAAATAGCTATAAATTTACTTCATGATAACTATGGATATTGCTGTTATAAGTGAAAAGTTATTATAGAGAGCTAAAATAAAATATAAAAAATCAATTCTTCTAAAAACTTGACTATTATAGCGCAATGTTATTATTATGAGTGACTGTATATAAAAAATGAACAAAATTTATAGTTGAGGGTCAAATATCAATATGTGACACATAAATACAATCGTTCTTGATATATTTGAAAGTTAATATCTTATATTTATATTTAATAAATATGAAAGTGTTGAGAATTGAATAGAGTAAGTGTTAATGGTTGTATCGAGTTTAAGCTCAATTTTGAAAATTTTCGAAACCAGGATAAAGTTTGACCTTGACTAGTTCAAATGATCTATTTTAATATTTAAAAATAATAAAAATATTTTTATTTAAATATATTTATAAAAATATGTAAATATTAATAAAAATATTTAGTTATTTATTTATTTTTTAATCAATAGATCGGATCAGATTAATCTATCTCGAGATTTTAAAAACTAATAAAAAACTTGAACCATAAACATTTCTAAAATCGAGATACCATAAAGATTAGAGATCAATTTACCGTTTAAAAAAAAAATCAATAGGTGTTGGATGTAATGATAAGACGTATTGTATTCCTAAGGAGATATACATGTTCAATCATTGGAGATGACATTATTGGGAGGGCAGCTACGAACCCTAAACATAGACCTTAAAACGAACATAAAAAATATGAAAAAATATATTAAAAAAGGGGGAAAAAATGATGAAATTAATAGAAAATGTGTAAAGCGTTTTGTTTATCCAATGAAATGCATGTCAACTATGTTTATGTCTTTACTAGCATCAACTCCCCGCTAATACCGGGCTATTCTAAAAAAATAATATATTTAATTAATAGTAAAATTAAATATTAAATTAGAATTGATTAAATCAATATTATTTAATTTTTTATTAATTATTAAAATTAAATTAATTATAATTATTTAGAAATAGATACTGACTTTAAATTAATCTACAAGTTAACATGTACTTAATAATTTTAATTTTTTTTACTTAAAATTAAAAAAAAAATTATCTTGTTAATCACGTATCCTCGTAAGATCACAAATAAAAATATGGACTAACTATTTTAAATGCATTTAAAATTATATAAAAATAGTTAATTGAGTTTTAATTCGATTGATATTGGTATTTTTGTCAGTGCAGAAGGATGTGGGTTCGAGTGCACTAAAGCGAATTATCTTTCTATTTAAGGGTTGAGGAGGGGCTACGAGTAATTTTAAGAATTGTATTAAAAAAAACAGACACAATAACAACGTATAATAAGATTAATGTTCAACATATATATTGTTTAAATATTATTTTTGAATAAATCTCATGTGATAGCTTGATTGTTAAAGGTGTTTACCATCTTAGGTGTAGCTTAGGTTTAAGTCGCGCTTGTTGTTTGTTTTGTTTTGTTATTGTAATTCACTAAAAATTTTTTTTTTTTTTGAACAACATGAGAGTGAATATGCAAATCAAGCCATTTAAAATTAAAATTAAATAATATTTAAACAATTTTCCTTTTTAAATTTCTTCTAATATATTGTTTTGAGAAGGGTTAAATTTTAAAATTATACATGAACTTTAATTTAATGTATAATTATATACATAAATTTTAATTTGATATAATTATACACTTAAAACTCTAATTGTGATTCAAAATTATACTTAAAACTTTAAATTTAAAAAGTAATGGTTAAAATGGGTTTCATTCAAGGCATGGGCTTGGGCATTTGCCTATTCAAAAACAATGAGAATTGGGTGCAAATCATTTTATGTCCGATACCTAAACCTTGAATCATTCACTCTTATTCTAAAAAAATTATATTGTAAATTAAAATTTTAATTTTTTTATTTTTTATCTTCATTTTATTATTCATATTTGAATAAATATAAAACTCATCTATTAATAAATTTAATTATTTTTAGTTATTTTTATTTGACTTGATTCAGTGCACTCCAATTTTTTATTTTGACATAATGATAACTTTAACTTTTAATGTTTTTCTTTTAAATTTTGATAATTTTAAAATTTTAGTTAAATTATTTTTTATGAAAAATCGATTACATCGTTAAAATTTTAATTGTATTGATATGCTCATTCATGTATATTTATTAAAAAATAGAACACATAAAATTATTAAAAGTTTAAAAAATAGGAAAATTAAAGATTATCTACACTGGCAAAAAAAATACACATGAATTGTCACATAAAAATATAATTAAAATTTGATTTGTTGCAATTTTACATATGAAATTTGAAATTTGAATTGTGATTTATATGTATACATAAAACTTTGATTTTAATTCAATTGTACACATTTAAAAAATGGGAATATGCATTTATTTCCGTATTGGATTAATATAAATGTTTGTATATGTATTATATCAATGTAAAATGACACTAACTAAACCTGCTCATGGGTCAGGTCACTCGCCCAGGCTCGAAGGCTTGCCCAAAATATGAGAGGATTTAGACAAAATAAGCCCAAAAAATGGGCTTCGGTAAAATTTAAAGCCCTTTTCTATATGGGTCGGTCCTTGGGCAAGAATTTTTTGGCCTGACTCGAATATTATGTTATAAAACAATATTATATTAATTACATATTTATATTTATATTAAATCGTTAATTCAAAAACAGTATAACTCATTGCCCAAAACTTAAAAAAAAATCTTACCCAACTCAAAATATAAAATTCTAAAATTTATATTTAATACAATAAAATATTTATTTGAGGCTTTAATATAATAAAACGTTTATTATATTTTTGGTAGTGTTTTTTAATATAAATAATTTTTAATGTATTTTTAATATGTTAGAAAAGTTTTATTTTAGCTTTTTAAATGCATTTAGTGTATTATCTTTTTTAAAAAATAATTTTAAATAAAAACTAATCTAATCGGTCAGGCCTGGATTTACTTATCTTAAACCAGGTCGGGCTTGAAAAAGTGGTCTAAATACCTTGCATAGACCTGACCCGGACCATGAGCACCTCTAACGCTAACTCAATAATGTTAGTGATTTGTGAAAACTGAATCAAGTCAAAAATTCATATATAAAACCGTATAAAATTAAAATTTATATATAACATTGCACATTAAATAAAAATTGATATATAATTTTAATATTCAACCCGAAAAATATTAATGACTAAATCACTTTAAAATTTTAATAACGTTTGGTGTGACATATGCGTTGGGATCCCTTTTGAACATTATTTTTTGGCATGGCATTGACTTGTGAGAGATGCAATAGAATTCTTGTTTTAAGTGCTAAAATGTGGAAAAAGAAAAGCAAAGAAAAGGTTATGAGTAGTGATCCAATCACATAATGAATTAAACTTCTTCCATAAGTAATCCATTAATGCTTTTGGTAAGATTTCAGCATCATAGCTTCTGCATGTAATGTTTGGTTTACCTTACCTACTTATCTCTATTTCAATTTCCAACCCATTTATTTAATTGTTTATTATGATTTTCATATGCCCAATTTAATTAAATAAGGGGAAGTTAGAAATTTTATGTTAGAGTTAGAGATGAAATTATAAAATTATGTTAAAAGGATTTAAATTGAATTAAAGCTTTTTAGAAGGGACTAAAAATGAAAAAAGTTCCTTTATATGAGAGAAAAATAAAGGATAAAATTACACTTGCTCCATTCAATGAAGAGGGGCCAAGACCCTTGTCTATATATGGAATAAAAGATTTTAATAACAATATAGATAAATAGATAAAATTTTACTCCTGTGTTTGATCTGATAGTTAAGAGATGTTCACTGATAGAACTTATTTGTATTCAAGTCTCTAGGGGAGCAAGTGGCAAGCCTTTATTTGATTAACAAGTGGCGGAGCCAGGGGGTTGGCAGGGGTCTTGACCCCTTAAAATAAAAAATTTTTCATTTAGAAATCTTTATAATTTATAAAATTTTAAAATAGTAATGATAAAATTGCATTTTGTCCCTCCCAAAATGAATTTTTTTTATTCAATTCTTTAAAAATAAAAAAGATATAGGCCATTAAAATGGTGAAATTGTATTTTTACTATCGTAAAAATATACAATTTAATTCCGACCCCTCTAAAAAAATTTCCTAACTTCACCCTTATGTGTCAACTCCCTTTAAACATAACGTGTGCATATATGATGTGAAGATATCCCTACCATATAAAAATGAATACTAACCTTGTGAATTAACATATATATATATATATATATATATATTTAAAATATGTGTATTTATGCTGTTCATGTGGGTGGATAAATTAGATGTAAGCTCCATTAAACTTAGTTTTATTAATTGCTATGTTATTCATTAATTTGAGGCTATTATTTTCATCTCATTTAATATTATTGTAGACTCATTTATAAATTGTGAAAATCATAATTGTCAATCATTTAATATGTGGATGTATACTTGTGAACTTCCCATCATGCATTTTAATATATGGTTTCTCATTTATTAATACTTTTAAATATTTTATATGCATTTTTATAATTTAATTTTTAATTCTTTTAACAATATACATATATTAATATACATAAAAATATATTTAATCAAGTTAAAAATAATTAGTTGTTAGAATTAGCAAATAGTTGAAGGGTTGTCTTGATCATATTCGAACTCAAGGCACCAAGATTTTGATAAAATTTTAAGTTAGATTTATTTTTGAATATTAAAATAAATAGGTTCGGTTATTGTAAAAAAATAGAATACATTTTTGATAAGGAGGAAATTTTTTTTAATGAAAAAAGATCACAAGCAATCGAGAGTTAAGGTTTTATCCGAGACAAATGCTCAAAACGTGAATAATTTTAAAATTGGAAGCATGAAGAACAAGATCAACCTTTTGCTTGAAACAAGCATTCATTGCCCACTATCGTGGAAGCAAGGGGGGGCTCATGCTGGTAATTTTAATTGACTGATCATCAAAGTAATCATAGCCACCATGATGCGAAAGAGTCTGTTAATCACGCTCTCACTTGTTTAGACGATGGGAACACCACTATTTGATTTGAAACAATAGATGCAGAGAAAGCTAAAAAAAATCAATCAAAACTCGGTAGCCTACAAAGATCAAGATTTTGAGCCAACTCTACAAATAGACACAAAAAACGATCACAAAATTGCTTTCGCAATGGGGAAGTCAATAACCCCACCCATGACAGAGGTAGAAGGTAAAAGAAAACAAAATGGTGGTAAAAAAGCTACAAAAAGGTCAGAGTTGGTGGCAACGAAAAAGGCCGTATGGGAGGTGATGGCAATAAGATATTTAAGATGACATTATCGACTCCTCAAAGATTAACATGAAAAGAGAAAAGACTGTGAGTTTGTGATTAAGCTCTATTGAGTGTTTTTTTTTTCATGTCCCCTTGAGAGGAATATTGGGATATTTATACATATTCCTATTGTTACATCTCATAATTGGACCCACCATTTTGTCTCGGCCTTGTGGTCTCTGGTACTGACATTCCTTGCCTCTGGTGCTGACATTCTCTGTGCGCCCCCTAGGTTGCTAAACGCTTACCTGTATAACAAGCGATCCTTTCTGATCCTGGGGCTAACATCCTCAGCCAGCTCCGTACCCGTTGGTCACAAGTCTGGGTTGCTTGTAGGGCTTGCAATCCTTCCTGCGAACATCGTTTGCGACCCCATTTTGCGAGGTGTGCCCGCAAACTCTTCTTGCGGGCTATCTTGGCGAGTATGCCTCTTCCGAGTTGGATCCATCCAGATCAATGGTTGAAGACCCGAATCCTTTTAGGATATTTGGGTTGATGGTTATATATATATATATATATATATATATATATATATAAAGCTCTAAAAAGAAATTTAGAAAACAAATTAAAAAATAATCAAATTAAAAAGAAGATAAAACAAAAAACAAAAAATCCGTCTCAACGTGGTGTCGGTGAGTTGTGGTTTAGCAGTAACGCACAAAGCTCTACTAATACGAGGCCCGTTATATCTTACCTTCCTTTGCCGCTTTCTTTCTCTCGAAATTTCCGTTTCCTTGGAAAATTAAAAGAAAAAAAATATAATACACTTTGAAGATCTCTATGTTTGGACTTCAATTTTCTTCATAGAGACTCCCCTTCACGTCAATCTCTCCGCTATTTCTCATTTCTCTTTTCATAAAGGTTAGTCAGATCCATTTCTTTACATACTTTCTTCATTATATTTACATCCAACTGCTACACTCATAAAAATCCCTTCTTTCTTCAAAAACCCACATCGAAAACCTTTGAATATTTGCTTATAATCCCATTTCTTGATCTGGGTTTACCCAGATCTGACTAAATCTGAACTCAATGGCGAGTTTTGGGATCTGGGTATTAACGATTTTCTTGGTTTTTCAATCTGGGTATGGGTTTTATTTGCCTGGTAGTTACCCTCACAAATATAAAGTTGGGGATCCTTTATCTGTTAAAGTGAATTCCTTAACTTCAATTGATACTGAAATGCCCTTTAGCTATTATAGTTTACCCTTTTGTAAACCTGCTGAGGGTGTTAAAGATAGTGCTGAGAATCTGGGTGAGCTTCTTATGGGAGATCGTATTGAGAACTCGCCATATAGGTTCAAGATGTATACTAATGAAACCTTGATCTTTTTGTGTCAATCGGGTAAGTTATCGGCTGATGAGTTTAAGTTGTTGAAGGAGAGGATTGATGAGATGTATCAGGTTAATTTGATTCTGGATAATTTGCCGGCAATTAGGTATACGGTGAAAGAGGGCTTTGTGTCGAGGTGGACCGGGTATCCGATTGGGGTTAAGTTTCAAGATATGTATTATGTGTTTAATCATTTGAAATTTAAGGTTCTTGTTCATAAGTACGAGGAAACGAATGTGGCGCGTGTGATGGGGACTGGGGATGGCGTTGATGTTTTCCCCAGTGGTGGTAAAGGTGGATCCGATGTGCCGGGCTATATGGTTGTTGGATTCGAGGTGATTCCTTGTAGTGTTATGCATAATGGTAACTTGGTTAAGGATTTGAAAATGTATGATAAATACCCATCCGAGATTAAATGCGATACAACTACCGTCACGGTGCCTATCAAGGAAGGTGAGCCAATTGTGTTCACGTATGAAGTTGCCTTTGAGGAGAGTGATATCAAGTGGCCGTCTCGTTGGGATGCTTATTTGAAGATGGAAGGATCGAAAGTTCATTGGTTTTCGATCTTGAATTCCCTTATGGTGATCACTTTCCTTGCTGGTATAGTTCTTGTGATCTTTTTAAGGACTGTTAGGCGGGATCTGACTCGGTATGAGGAGCTTGACAAGGAGGCTCAAGCGCAGATGAACGAGGAGTTGTCGGGGTGGAAGTTAGTTGTCGGGGATGTTTTCCGTGCCCCGTCCCATCCTGCTCTTTTGTGTATTATGGTCGGTGATGGAGTTCAGATCCTTGGTATGGGAGTTGTGACTATATTGTTTGCTGCTCTTGGATTCATGTCTCCGGCATCCCGTGGAACTCTCATTACAGGTATGCTATTCTTCTACATGATTCTCGGAATTGCAGCTGGCTATGTTGCAGTTCGGCTTTGGAGGACTATCGGCTGCGGTGATCACAAGGGATGGGCTTCGGTTGCATGGAAAGCCGCTTGCTTTTTCCCCGGTATCGCCTTTTTAATTCTCACCATTTTGAATTTCCTGTTGTGGGGAAGTCACAGCACTGGAGCTATCCCATTTTCGCTCTTTGTCATTCTACTCCTACTATGGTTCTGCATCTCGGTTCCACTCACCTTAGTCGGAGGATACTTCGGAGCCAAGGCACCTCACATTGAATACCCTGTCCGAACCAACCAGATCCCTCGAGAAATCCCAGCTCAAAAATACCCATCATGGCTGTTAGTTCTCGGTGCTGGAACTCTACCTTTTGGTACCCTTTTCATCGAGCTTTTCTTCATCATGTCAAGCATATGGATGGGACGCGTGTACTATGTCTTTGGCTTTCTTCTCATCGTTATGGTCCTCCTCGTTGTGGTTTGTGCCGAAGTATCATTGGTGTTAACTTACATGCATCTCTGCGTAGAAGACTGGAAATGGTGGTGGAAATCCTTCTTTGCTTCCGGTTCAGTTGCCATCTACATCTTCTTATACTCCGTAAACTACCTCATATTCGATCTCAAGAGTTTGAGTGGACCGGTCTCTGCAACTCTCTACTTGGGGTATTCTCTCTTCATGGTCCTCGCAATCATGTTGGCCACTGGCACGATCGGGTTCCTTTCATCTTTCTGGTTTGTGCATTACTTGTTCTCTTCCGTAAAGCTGGATTGAAGAGGTAAATCGGTAACCCGAGAGGCAGGGGAGGAAAGAATTGGACCTTTTACATCACTTGATCATATATTACATGTGTTATATTGGAGCTCATTTACTCTGTTAGGGGAACTTTAGTAAAATGCAATAACAATAATATGGCGCGGTTTCATTTAAATTCTTTATTAGTTGTTACTATGATGCATGATACTGCATTTGCATTATGAGGCTGGTTTTTAGGTTGTGTTTGTAACATTTCTTGGTGCTACTTTATACTATTTATTTGGGGATCTGTAATGCAAGCTGAGCACAGTTCACTTTTTTATTGCTCTCAAATTTGTTGAGGACTTGAGGTGTGTTGGTCAAATTACAGTTTTGGTCCTTTTACTATCTTCGAATTCTTAATTTAACTTATTTTCATTTTTTATTATAATCTAGTTTTCTTTATTTTTATAATATCTTTGATTGATTAAGAATATTAATTATTTGTTGAGATGGATTATTTTCTTAAAATCGTTATTGTTCATGCCAACATTAAATTATGGTAAGTAGACCAATTAAACCTAAATTTGAAAATAGAAAAAGCCAGACCAGATATGGTTATGGAGGTTCTTCTGTTAGGGTCCAATTGAATTTTGCTGTCTTTATTTGAAAATGGACAATTTATTTTTTTAAGTTAAATCAAAGAGTAAATGATCATTTTATTAAATATTTTGTCTATGTCACTATGCACGTTATCTAATTACTCAATTAATCATATTAATTTTTAATAATACAAATAAATAAAATTTTAATGAAATAACTAATATATTCTTTAATCTATATTATACAATATGACTCCTACACCTTGATAGAATTGCGTTGTACTTTTACCTTAATATGATACTTTTACAAAGGAGTAGACCGTGGGAGCGGTGTCAAAGGTAAACCCAGCATTGCCCCCAAATGTAGCATGGTCATGATTTAATTTGTTTAAAATTGTGAAGTTATAAAATTAAATAATGATAAAACTATATATTTTATAATTTCATTCTAAACCCAAAAGATTTCAATGATGACTTAAAACCACAAAGTCGAAGTCTTGATACAGTCTTTGAAACCGAAATCCTCGTTACTGAGTATATGTATATTGCGAGCTTGTATATGAAGGGAGCTGCGCCGAATAAAACAAGGATTCTACTGGCACCGGGTACGATAAAAGTATTTGACTCGTAACGACAAGGAAAAAAGTTACATTTTCTAGAGAACATAAAAAGGATGAAACATCCATTTGTCCTCCATTAAGGTAGGAAATCTAAACAGAGGACCATAAAAGCAAATGTTTATTTGTTGGCTATTGATTGAATCATCTACAAAAGGATTGAAAATAACTAAACCGAACCCCCAAAGGATCCATGCGCCACGACTGGTACCATTACGCGTTGCAGAAGCTTAACCAGAACCCAATGCTTGATGCATCGATTTTGAAAATATGCCATCCAAGTCGGTTTCTACATCCCACTCTAAGCCACTTCAGCCTCGTGTTTGCCTAGTATTGTATGACTTGCAATTCGGACATTTCTGAGCCAGGACATGAAACCGAACTAGAGATTTTGTCCCACAATCGTTGCAAAGGATCGAAACCTGTTGAATCACAATTGAATTTTCTAAGTAAAACTTGTTCCGAAAATGAATCTCAACTAGTATAAGGCTTTGTCATTCAAGAGATTACGAACAATTTTGTTATGGTACTCTTCCGGCATTGGTGCAGCTGCGATCTCCTCGTCAAATTTCTCCCAGACCTTTGACATGTCACAGACCGATTTGGAGCACAAAGGGCAGGCAAATCTGTTCAAGTGATTGGAATATCAGTCAATAATAGAGTAGTTATAAAATAGTAGGTAATGGTAAAATCCTGAGATTGAGCTGAAGCACTAACTGGAAATGGTCCCTCATTTCCTTCAAACAATTTGTGTGAATTGTATGTCCGCATCGCAGAACAGTTACATCCTGTCTCGACTCGAACAAGAACTGTGTATACAGATTGAGGTCTTTCAGTTAGGTAAAATATCAAAGTAAATCATTATCATATTTGATGGTAAATAAGAGAACTTGAAATTACCTCAAAGCATATGGGACAGTCATGGTGCATCGCTCCTTCAACACAGGGATGGCTGTTTTTCAGAAGAATTGAATAGCAGCAACCTTTGTGCAACAAAAAGCATAAAAACAAACGGATAAAAGTATTAGTGATGTTCAAATACCCCAATAAGACAAATAAAAGCTTACATAAAGATGGATTCAGATTAGCTTACCACACTTGTGGCAATGGAAGAAGTTCTCCTGCCCTCCAATCCTGGGAGAAAATAACATCATTATTTAGTTGTGAAAATGACAAGATTAAAAGATAAAAAAGAGAAGTGAATGAAGGCGAAATAAGTAAAAATAATTTCATAAATTAAGGCGAAGAAAACCAGGAAATGAACAACATACCTACAGATCCCACAACCATCACAATGATACTGTCTCTTCGATGTCTGCACGGTAGAAACAAACATTAGTATGCCATTGCGTGCATCTTTTAACTCTTTGCGCAAAACATAAAGAGCTGAGACAGCAGAACAAGTCACAGAACTATAAACATGGAAAAACTTAGGTTTGCTTTTGGTTATCCACTTACATCATCATCAAAAAGTTTGCAGGAGTTGCAGAAATATTTCCCCATACAAACACCACAGTTGATGCAAACTTGTTGAGCCTGTTGAAAACAATATCAAAAGCAAACAACCTCAGAAGAAATCCAACCAAGTACAAAGAGCCTCTAAAATGCTAAACACTGCAAAACTAAATTTTCCTTGTCATCAAGAATGTCATGAAAACTAGAATTAATTGCACTAACTTACCTCTTGTTCTGTGCCACATAGCGAACAAATAACCTGGTAAAAGTTATGGGTAAATGTTAGCAACATGGAGCATACAGTAGAGATGCCACCAATACAAAGAAAAAGATTTTCAGGTACCAAGAAACTAGGCTGAATTTATAGATATATTTACCTTACTGATTTGACGGCGTGGGAGATCATGTCTGAGCTTCTGGTCAACATTGATATTGTTCTGAGCACAATAATACTCAGTTAGATGTTAATATTATTGAAACTAATAAAAGGTTTTTTGGATGATAAATCTAAACTTGCCAGTTGCATGTTAGAATGTATTAATTTGTTATAGCTATCGCTACATATTTTCAGTTAAAGCATATAAATATTTAAATCTGATGGCCTTAAAAGATTACCATAAACAAAGTAAAAAAACATAACACTCAAATTAATGAAATAACATTCTCAAACTGGTGTAATATAGATAGCAACTACTGTTGATCATAAAATGTTAAGGACGTAAGCTAACCTTTGCCTCATTATGACAGTGACGACAATCAAATATCTCACCACAACACGGAGCTCTAATCCGGCACCTTCTTCGATAATGCGGGCAACTGGAGAAAACAGGGGAAAATCAACAACACATCGTCAACCAACAAATAAAAGAACGGAACCTGAACAGAAACAAATTAAAGGAAAAAATCATAACTTACCCATACTCCATAAACCCCTTGTCCAGCAATTCAGTTGCTTCTGCATCATTTGATTCTTGTTTATCCACACAGTTTCCATCTGACTGTGGTGAGAATGATCCCCTCGCCTCTTCTTCAAATACTTCGCAGCTTTCATTTTGTTGCTGATAGCTAAGCTCTTCAGCTCCAGAATGCTTAATTTCCACTTCTTCCATTGAAAATGACATTTCCAGATCAAACCGTATGATATCTTACAAGCTGGTGCAAAGCCTAAAAACCTGCAGATAATAACAAATTTAGCAAAGATTCCAATATTTTAAACATATCTAGTGGCTTGAACAAGCCAGGCAAGCACTCCATGAAATTGATGCTTTCTTCTACACTGCTGCAGACCAGTCGAAATCAGCAACAAAATAATCCAAGAAAGGTTGAACAGCTCCAATCAGCAGTACTCCAAGCGAAGGATTCATCAAAATAAGTAGAACTACAAAAAGAAACCCACAAAAACAAGAATAATGCAGCACTGAGGAACTCCAGAGCCTCCGGCAGTGAATTAGAAAGCAATAGCATTGCATGATAACTTGATTGCTTGAAGTTCTGGACCCAAATCCAACTATACTGGAGACGACCATAGACGTCCCAACCTATGGTAAAAGCAATATATCAAAGAATCAAACATATTCTCTAATGAAAAGAAAAAAAACAAAACTGGAAAGAGTGATTGATTGCAAAATTTTGCTGCGTTGTTGTCCACAACAACAAGCCTACCTCTATCCCATTTCTGCACCAAGTCTCTCCTCTGAGAATAGTTTTTACTCATCACTTAAAACTTTCACATCCTTATAACTTGAGAAGGTAAATCTTCAGATATAATTGACCTTATTTGGAACTTAATCATTTCTCTCACAAAATCAAGTTCTAGAAGAAAATCTCCAACTACCAAAAGATATTTAGTCAAATATAAACCGAGTTGGTTGCTCACCACCCATTCAATTCTAGGTAGATAGTAAGCTTTTAGTAGAAACCCTATTAGCACAGATTCTTTTATTTCTTGGCCCTTGCCAATTGAGAATACACCCTCCTAAGGTTTCTGGAAATGAATCATAGCTGCTCGGGCAGACCCCATAATTTGGGACAAGATAAAGTAATGACTTCGTCTTAAGTTATCACCACTCTTCAATCGAAGTTTAGAAGGGGGAAAATAAAAAATGAGCAGCAAAGTGACGATATATCTAAAAACAAGTGTTTTTCTTTAACAAAATCAAGCAAATGCAATGAAGGTTCAAATCTGAGGAAGAAATGAACGGAAATGGCAACTTGGAGAAGTATCAATTGGCTGAGATATGGAAGACAAATTTAGCATCCAACTTGCTTCAGCCCCTTGATTGTGTACATTAACAAATTTCATAACCTGTAAAGATAGTGAATCTCCGGGGAAAGAAGGGTCATGCAAACCAACTAATCCTAGGGGTTTTGCAGCCTTGAGCATCTTCAACACCTGCAGCTAATATTAAAAAGAGATCCGCACACAAATCCCTAATGAATTCTAATCAAAGCGGCAGGAGCAAATGAAATTCAAAGTACATATATCAAAACTGTGGCGTCCTTCCTCAGCTGCAATCAACCGCACATTTTGAGGTACCAAGCCAACACAAAATTTTCACATTTCCCACATCCCACATGTAGTGCAATATCAATCTGGGATTTCCTTGCTGGGGAAAGATATAACACTATATCAGCATACCAATCTCCAAAGTGCACTCTAAAATGAGCTGGTAAAGTCATTATTATTATTCTTTTTTGTTAGTTTAACGAAGACTTGGATGTTATCCAAACCCAAAAAGAGATCACAATTTGTGTCAAGAGAATAAAAAAATTGGTTGCCAAGCAAAAAGCAGACTTAATTATTTAAAACTTCCTAGTCAATAATATCTAAAATTAATCATTGTCTCATCACTAGCGATGAAGACGCCTTCATGAGGCATCATGTCAGATTGGCCGTATGCTTATGTTAAATAATGCAAGCTCGTTTATCCCCTTTACATCCAAAAGCAGACTTAGTTAAAGAACTTCTGGGTTAATACCATCCAAAACTAATCAGTTTGTCCTACCACACTAATCGACGAAGACTCCTTCATGATGCAACATGTCGATTGGTTGTATGCTATGATACACAAGTAATAACATAAAAGACAACATCGAGGGTGGTTAACCTATAGTATTTGCTTAGCAACAAGCAATACCTAAGCTAGAATACTTCATTGATAGAAATCAAATGCTCATGCCGAAGGCTCTAAACAGCAGGTGACATAATTATAATAATCTAATCCACAATATTGACATAAATGCCATCGAAGCTAAGAGACAAAGAAACTTGTAATAAAAAGAAGCAACCACTTCAGTAGAAACAAACAACGGTTTGAAGAACTTTCAAGCAAACAGAAATCAGCAGCAGCAATGACAAACAATAATAAATCAGTAGAAGCAACAGCAACACAGCCACAGCTCAAATCAATCAGCCAGCAAGAATATTAAAAACTGAGAGTTGTATCAAATTATTCTAACACAAACAATTTCGAGCAAAATCAACAATCAATCAAATTTCACGATCTTAAGCTAAATAGGAACCACCGTTTCAATAATCTACCAGCTCTCCTAGTTCCCAAAACGTTCATGTTTGTCCTCTAGAGAAGGAAACGAATAATTTCAATCACTTTTTTCCTTCCGTTTCTCTCAAATTCACTCATAAACCAAACGGAAAACTAAATAAAAATTCAAGGAATCACTAAAATTCAAACAAAAACATTTGCTTGGCACGTTACCTAAACAAATAATTCAAGCAACAACATGAAGAAAACAATATTATTAAGCTTAAAGTAAATTTTATTGAATAACGAACTTTAAATTTAGAGAGAAATCGCTCCGTTCCGAATAAGAACAAACGGCAGTGATCCCGATGAGAAACGTCCGATCGCAAACGTAATATAATCCTTTCAATTTCGCAAAATCAGAGAATTTTATTCTATTTTGCTTTGTGAGAAAACGATGATCATGTGATTGCCCTTTTATAGCTGCTTGGAAAAATATGATCGGATTTCTTCGATTTCTCGAGACTTCGAAAATTATTTTGGTCCATACGATACGAAAGCGAAAGCTGTTACTTACTGGTTTCGGATTTTGTCATAGCTGTCACAAAATTTAAACATCGAAATGACGGATTTACCCTTCCACTTCAAAATATCTTCCACAAGAAGACGAAAGGAAAAGACAAAAGGATCATTATATTTTACAAACGCAACCATTTTATGAGAACTTGAACCCTCGTTAGGATTAAACTATCAGTGCTGATTAATACGTATTCGACTGTTAGATTTAAATTTTTAGGGTTAATTTTATTAAAAGTCCCTAGACTCTGAATCAAATTTTATATTGATCTTAAATTCTAAAATGTTCTAATTGAATTATCAAAATATTCATGTCAATCGGGTCTTTTTGTAACTTTATCAATTGCTTGGGTATTAAATGTAAGCTCAAATCCAAAGTTAAAGAGAAAAGTTCAATGGGAATAGGCAAAGGCCTTCGTTATTTTGGTTCAAATGTTTGAATTACTCTATAGTCTTTTATAAAAAAATCATAATTCAATTTAAGTCCTTTTAATAGCTTGTATGGATTTTTAATTTTAGGCTCCTATACAAAGCGGGTCATATTTAAAGCATGTGGAACAAATTGCAAGTGCATCTATACAAATCGTGTTAAATTTAAAGTGCTAAAAAAATTAAATACTCCTAAAATTTTTTCAAGTGGGTTGGAATTGAATTACGAAATTTTGAAAATATCAAAGTGCAACTTTATCATGTGATTTCATCATTTTTGAAGAGGCTAAATAGAAATCTTTTCATTTTCGGAAGCTAAGAACTTGTATTTTTATCATTTATAAAAAGACTAAAAAATGATTTTCCACTTTTGAGGGCAAGGCTGTTGCTTGCCTCACTTGTATTCACCTCTATTTACCTTATCTATGTTTTTTACCCATTCGGTCCGAACTATCTATGCGTTAAGTACAAACATATTTACATATCCAAACTTGCATTTAACACCTAAAATACCCATTAGCTTGACATGAGGATCTAATTGATATAATATTAAAACTTTGAGAACTTAACTAGAACATCCTAATTTTAAGTACCAATTTAAAATATTGCAATAGTTGAGGATATGCTTAGCTATTAACCCATTAAACTATCAGCATTGGTTAAGAGCTATTTAATTATCAATTTAATTTTTTATATTGTTTTTCAATTAAAAATATTTATTAAAGTTTGAGTGTACGTTAATGTGTTTGACAAAACTGTAGGTGAAGTAGGACACACCAATAATGGAAGCAAAGAACGATAATTGGAAGAATGGACGGCCGGCATTTGATGTGACCGCAAAAAGTTGATGCCCGACAGATGTATTTTAATGAAGACACGTGTATGGTCAACCAGACAGGTTGATTTGATGTTAAGATTATTGGGCGGAAAATGCCCCTGGCTGACGTGGAGAGATTATTACGATATTATAAATAGTAATAAAAAAAGAGAGAGAGAGAAAAATATCTGGTAAGTAAAGAAAGGAAGATTTTTCACGTCATTTTATTTATGGGCAATGTCTGCTAAAATATTAGATAAATGTAAAATATTTAATTAAAAATTATTTCATAAATTGTTTAATAAAAAAATATTGAAAATGATAACTGGATAAGAATAACTTATCTCTACCCCTTAATAAAAATAAATTTTATTTATTTTTTAAATTATATTATCTTTTTAATATTTCATGGTTGATCTATTCTTACAATTTTTTGATAATTTAGAAAATATATATATAAACCTTCAAATTAAAATAAAAATTCTTGTATTTTTTTAATATTTAAGTTTATTTTCTTCATTTTCTAAATTAACTCATGTTAATTGTAAAATAATTTAAATTAGTCGTTTTTTTAAAGAGGTTCACTTGAATTTTACATTGTTATTGATGTAATATTTAGTTTTATATTATAATATTTATATTTAACATTTTCAGGAATAAATGTTGCGTTTATCAATCCCGCCTAATTTTAAAGGTTTTAAGTTTTAACGATATTTTCTATGATTATTGATTAATATAAAGACAGCTTAGATATTTGGATACGATACGCAAAGTTGATACTGCAAACTACTGAAAGCACGAATGAAAAATTGACACGTATTACACGTGAAACGTGATTAAAATTAAGGCCGAATCAATTATTGGATAATTTTCACGTGACCCATTTACTTTCCTCAAGCATAAAGTTCAGATTGATCAACACAAACATGCAAGTAAAATAATTGTTTTATGCACGTGCGGACCCTGAAATTTAAGTTTTGGGAGTTTGGTGAAAATTTTTTAAAAAAATTGAGGGTCTAATTGAGATTTCAATTCAAGCTTTATGCATATGCCAAATGCTCCAAACATTTCAATTCAAAGCATGAAAATTTTCGTGTTAATTCTGCAGTGGTGCTGTATTTTTTATTTGACACACACCTGCTACAGTGATATCAAAGGCTAAGGGGAACAAAAGAAAGTAAGAGGGGAGCGGTTAAAAAAATTCTATACAAAGATCGGCTCTGTCAAAATTCCGTACACCCCTTACCGTCAGGATCGAACAACAATCTGACTCAACCTGAGTAAACCTTGCTGCAGGGATTTAAAAGAAACTTAACGGCCGAAAGAGCTGTGAACTGAAGTCGCACGAAAATCTGCCACAATATATATAGCAGAAGCAAAAAAACTAGTGTTACCGCTCACAGCTCTCCTGTTAGTACTTTCCCTAAAGCCATCATCACTGAGAAAGGAAAAACCGGATCCATTCCAGGGAAAAAAATGTCAGTTGTTTAGGTATTCTTCAAATTCCAAAACTGCGTGGTGCTGGCTAAATTTCGTTCTTTCGACATGTATTTCATTGGATAATTCTACCCGTCACCATTTACATTGTCAGAAGATGCTTTGATTGCCTCTGCAGTCATGAGAGCAACAACGGCCTTGTGAATTGCTAGATCTGCTCTGAAAAGCAATCTCTGAGCTCTTTCTCTCTTGAACTTGGCCATTTTAAGTGCGTGCCGGGCTGCACTAGCTGCATCCCGATATCTGAACTCGTCGGTATCAGGAGTATCCAACTGTTCGGGGCCGTGCCTTTGTAATCCATCTGAGAAGTAATGATGCATGCTTGGCCACTCTGAAAAGGCCATGCTCTGCTGATGAATCCCATTTCGCTTGCCAATTAGTCTCTGACCATATGAAGTTGTCATTTGGGACTCGTTTGGTGATAGAAAGGTGCAAATTTTCTTTGGCTCGCTTCTTCGAAGTTTCTGATGATGATGCTTATCAAATCCATCCCTAAAATATCCCTTGATACCTGAATCTAGTTGTGAAAATACTCTTGGTGATGCCTGAGATAGCAGGGTTTCTTCTAAAGATTCATAGTTATGCATAGGATATAGAACCTTTTCATCCCCAAATAGGAACCCATTTGATCTTCGGCCTGAAATGATCACAAATGAAGTCCAACTCTTAAAAGATAACATCATTATATAAAGCCAGATGGAAGTGAAATAAGTAAAGAACAATACCGAAAGAATGAAAACCTTCATGATCTCCCAAAACAGGGTTGATTTGACCAGAAACTGAAATTTTCCGCTGGGATCTTTGTTTTGACCCTTTGTTTGGAACTTCCAAGCCCCGGGGTTTCAGACAGAAAGCAAACATGGGTGGCTTCTCGACGGCATTGGACGGAATAGAGCTAACTTTAGACATGGTTAGCTCCCACTCTCTCACTTGCTGTTCGTACCTTTCCCACAATGGTGGCTGAATGACAACAGAAAATTTTATCAAAAGTTAGAGAGCATAAAATGTTTTAAGATAAAACAAACACATAACATGAACAACAAACAGGCCACGGTGAATGTGGTAAAATTCTTGGGCCCATACACCTTATGCTGCAGGCCACAAGGGGCTGATTTCAAAAGCAAATCCCTGATCTAATTCTAAAGGAGAACATGAAAAGTTGAATGAAGAAAAGAGAAGAAACCCATAAGCTTCACACCTAGGGTTCTATAGGAGTCAACCACAAATTATCTCTCAATAATCTATATCTCAAAAAAAGGAGTACATCGATTTATAATGCAGCAAATCAATGAAAAACATACCTGGAGATGCCGAATTAAAGGCATTCCAACTCTTTGCCTCTTCTCCCGCCAATGCTCATAGACTGCTCTGATTACTTCCATGGACCCAACTCCGGCCATGAGCTCTTCTATTTCATCAGAATTAAACTGATCACACTGTTGAGTATATGCAGCCTTCTCAAACATGTCCATAATCTTTTCAAACATTTCGTCAGAAAATTCCAATGTGCTGCAGCTACCATCACTCTGTGAAGATCTATGAATTCCTGAAATCCACTGTTCATCATCAGTATCCATGTCATAGAAAACATGGGATGGATCCAAAGCCATCTCGACATCAGTTTCAACCTGCCGCAAGTACTTGAAAGAACTGCGAACAAATGTCACATCAGTTGCATTTTCATCATAGTCATGTACCAAGCAAACTCCAGGAATAGGTATGTTCTTAACTGAAGCAGCACGAATGTTTCGGTTGTAGCACTCTTCGTGCATATCCTTGAAAAGAGCCCATTGGCTCCTGTCAGTGAACTCCAAGATCCAATCCTTTCCTCCTTTCCACATCATAGCATGTGTGTAACGATTGGTAGATCCAGGCTGCAGAAACTGATGCGCCTTGTAAGAGCACCTTGTTGACCCTGACATTTTCACAGCCAGCTTCCATTCAT
The DNA here is from genome assembly GCA_025698475.1 of Gossypium anomalum. Classification (NCBI taxonomy): domain Eukaryota; kingdom Viridiplantae; phylum Streptophyta; class Magnoliopsida; order Malvales; family Malvaceae; genus Gossypium; species Gossypium anomalum. The sequence goes on from CM046968.1 coordinate 90,596,520, forward strand.
TACGATCAAAACGTTCTAGAGCAACCTGTGCTCCACATTCACGCCATCCTCTGTCACCAAAGGTAAGTAACAAATTTGCATGACAAGATACTAACTCCATGTTTCTTTGAGAACCTCTAGAAACATCAGATGCTCTCTTCTCACTTGCCCTCCTAATTCGCTTGTGAGGAAGACCTCTCTGGTGGTCACCTATATTCTTTGAACTGTAATCTAAACCTCCAAAGGGCATTGAATATGATACCTGAGTTCGTGGTTTCTTAGGTCCATTTCCAAAATTATTGTGGAAGAAATCAGCCTTTCCATCTGACCATCTATGGGCATGATATCCAATCGATGAACTACTTCTATTTCGATGCCAATAACTTCTTGGAGCAGTAGGATTAGGAGTTGGGATAACACCACCATTCATATTCCAAGTCAAATCTGTAGACTGTTCAGTGCTGGGTAATTTGCTGTCAACATGATTTTTATATTGATCAAAGGGTGGAAGCTCAACCCTAATACCATTCAAATCGGAACTAGACCCTGAACCCTTCTTATCACCATCAACAACCATTAACGACAAAAACGGTTGCTGAGACTCTGAATAGTCACATTTTTGCTTCTCTATTTGACCAATGGCTGAGGCTCCAACTTCTTCAGGTTTATGATAGATGGCAGGACTTCCATTTACAATTTGATCACTATTTGCACGCTTCTGCAAGGACTTTCTCCAATGACCATCACTGGAAACTGAGAGATCAAGAGTCATTAACTCAGTGACGGAAGCAACCTTTGATGAAGCCTTCAGAAAATTTCCTAAACTACTTTCGAAACTTTTTTTCACACAGTCCTCTCTATTAGAGTTTTCATCCAACAACAAATTGCCAGAGTTTTCTGGATTCTCAATGGAGTCATGATCCTGAAAGCTGATGCGAGCAATACAATAATCCATAAGTAGCTTAAGATGCAAACTGAAAAAGAAAGTAGGCGCAGCACCAAAAGAAAGAGTAAACAGAGGAAGATTTTTGTTCTGTTTCTCAGAACTGGAAGAAAGTTGGCCAACTTCCAGACAATTAGATTCTCTGGAAACACCCATACGGCTGAGACCCTGCCTATATCTTCTCCTTGAGCCCTGTTCAATAGCAAACAAAATTCAAACATTTAATAGCAGCCGCAAAACAAAAGATAGGCATTAGATATCTAACCATACAGCAAAAAAAAAAACTCTCCAGAACCATGGCTGAAAGTTAAATCACCAGCAAGGACTTGCATGGTAAAACTAAAACTTACATGGCCTTTCTTTAGCATGGATTTCCTTTCTTCCCTTCTTTTTGCAAGGGCAAGTGTGGTTTTTAGGGGCAAATAACAAAAGAAAAAAAATATATTTCTTTTCATCAGAAGACTACACTCACAAGTAAAACACATATGCCAAAAGAACACCTTTGACATTGAGATTTCAATAGCAAAGCAACATGGAGAAGAGTCATACCTCAAGCGATGAGGAGCCTTTGTAAGGAGAACTAAACAGCTGGTTAGTTCCATTCTGAAGCGCCTTAATGTTATCATAAGTGCACTCAGACAGAGGTAATTGCCTATTGAGCACACAATATCTTTTCAGCTTACAATCCAAAAACATCCATTTGAAATGCTTCACTTCATGAAAATAACAAGAAGCAAAGACAATCTGCTTCCCAAAATCTCGAGTCAGAGAAAATTTGAACCTGATCGAAGTTACAGGCACCCGCACATCAGCAAACTTCCCCTGTTCAGCAGGTCGATAAAATACCTTCAGGACCTGGAAAATAAAAGCTACAGCTTCCTTCAACGATCCTTGAAACAGGAGAAACCTTAGTCCAACTTCATTATCAACAAAAAGGACCTCTAGATGAACAATTGGCCAGATAGTCATCACCGTACCACACTGAAGCAGCAACAATGAATGAACCAGCCAAAAGCTTTTCGCTCCAAATAAATTATTGACAGAGAGCACGGGGAAGCTCAATCCAAACCTGAACTGTTTCGAATGTAATAGTGAAATATTTAATTGTAACTGCCCTGCATTATCAGTAAACAACAGATCCCCTTCAGGATCCAACCGTCCAAGACAAACATCAAGTTCTCCCAAATCCTGAAAGTCATCAACAGAGCCAAGAAAAGTGATAGGTTTAGACACCATGCTGGCACCACAAGTGCTTTCAGAAGCCTGCCACAAAACTTTCTCTGTCCTGCGAAATCTCCTCCGAAAATAAACGATAGGATGTTTACAGTCTTTAGGGCAACTACCCAAAGAAGAATCCTTGATCCTTCTACCATCAACAGGTCTATCTGACAGTGCAGAGGAACCAAACAATTTAACTTTTCTTGCTTTCAAGGAACCCCCGTGAAGACGACCATTTTCATCCACAGCTTCATCACAAGACAATGGTTGCCGATGAAAACTAAGAGAAGCAGATGTTTTCTGTCTCTTCACAGCATGCAAAGGTAGGGATTTGACACGACGGCTAGAGCGCGCCAACCAGGATATGATGGGTTCTGACTCCATATAGCTACCATTACCACTGTCATCTTCTTTCATGGCATTTCTCTTCCTGTTCTCTTTGTTGAGCTTCATGTTCCTGATTCTATCACCAGTGTCCTCATCACCCTGAGATCTTTTTGGCTCAGATTTGTTGGGAACTTCACTTGGAAAAAGCAGGAGTTTAAATCTCTCTTTCTGTAAATTTACCCATTCCTCATCACGGTCATCATATTTTACATGGTGAAGTTTTCTCTCTTTGTCATAGTCATTGACAAAGCCATAATACCAACTCTTGTCCAAAGGCCAAAACACCTTGATTTTTCTATTTAACACCCAGTTTGCATCCAAATCTCCAGAGAAAATTTCATAAAAGTGGCGCCTTTTCCTTGAATTGCCTTTCTCTCCATGTCTTTTCCTTGGTCTCAATACCCTACCAGAAGCATCGACAGAGGGAGATTCACAACCAGAAAATTTCTTAGACCTAGAACTAGCATCCTGACCAGAAGCTAAGAGAAAAGATAATCCATTCTCAGACGGTGATAAAGAGACTTTGCTGTTCAAAGAAAACCCAGTACAACTTGGGTCGAACCGTGATGATAACATCCTTGCTGCATTCTCTTCAAGATTCTCTTCATCATCATCTTGCAAATCACCAAATGGCTTTACAGAAGAATCTACTAATCTCTCAGCCTTCTTAGCAAAAGATTTGCCACCTTTTACTGTATCCTTCTTCTTCCTAGGCTTTCTCCTTGACCTTTTAAAAGAAGAATCACCATCATTTACAGCTGAGTAACCAGCAACACTATCTTCTTCCTTCAAATGCTGAACTGAACTTGGCTCACTGCTTCTATTTTCCTTAAAATCATCAATAAGCTTCTCTTCTTCAACCTTCAAAGACACATTCTGAGTGCTGGAATCTTCACTGGCTAACTTCACATCCTCACTAACACCAACAACTACACTACTAGGTCGCCCATCCGGCTTCAAGACTTGACCACTCTCAAACTTGTTTCGCCCCACAAACCCACGTTTACGCCTGGGAATACTAGTACCACTGTCACCCAAACTAAGTGAAATGCCATTAGCACTGCAACCATTCTTTGATTTTTGACTCAAACCAAACTTCTTCAAGCTTTCTGGACCATGCAGCCCAGAACAAACACCCCCATCATAAGCTTCAGTTAAACTCTTGCTACTACTACTATCATGGTTGGTTCTAAAACTACTGAGAGGCAGAGCTTTCCTACTCTTCTTTCTCTTGTTATTAATAATACTCCTCTTCTCATCATCACCTTCTTGTGAACTTTCTTTCCTCTTCAAGCTCTTATTTTTAAAAAACTCCTTTGAATCACCAGATTCATACAAACTCTTAAGATCCAAAGATCTTGATTTCTTAGGAATTTCCGCTCCATCAGAGTTCACTACTCTACTTTCCATCAACAACCCCTCAATGCAAACAGGGAAACCCCAATCTCCCACTTTTTAGTTTTTACATTTACCCATCATGCATGTTTTAGATCTGTAAAACCAAAAATGCACCCAAAATTGACCAAAAATGAAAAAAACAATCTCTCAAATTTCCCATAAATTAGCCAATCAATCCCAATACCTATATATTCAAATGATTTCTTTAATAAATTAAACTATTAACAATTAAACGCTATAAAGTTCATTACTTACCTGATCGATGTATCAGAAAAAATCAATTTCTCCGCCGAATCATGAAAATCAAGAGTGTTATCGTAGGCTAGGGTTTGAATCCTCGATAGATTTTTCGAATTTTTTTTATTTTAATTTCTCTATAATTTTGTTTTCTTTTTTTTTTTTACCGTGACAAACGGAAAATCCTAGGGCTTCTTTAGATTGAAAAATGATAAAAATTATATATACTAGGCTATTTTATTTTATCTACGTGGCGATATACTTGCCGTCGGATTTACATTGTATGGTGAGATATGGTTCGATTGTTTAAAGATACTTGATTAAAGAACGGCCACGATTGATTTTACTGAAAAGTGGACTGTTTAGATTTTGCAGGTACAAAAGAGAGGTGTGGTCGTTAAGCGGCTCCATTTTGCTAAAACTGTAAATTAAAAAAGGGAGAAAGAAAAAAGTTTTATTCCTCATTTCTATTTTCGTATTGGTAAATTAACCCTGATGTTTCTGTAAAATATCAAAAATGCCATCGATTTGATTTTATTTTTAAGTGAGCAGGCGCCATTACGGGAGTGAGAAAAGCCACTCGCTAGCGTGAAGCGTAAAAGGTATTCGCTTTAATAAATGGACACGTGGCGGAAGGATTTGATCACTGCTTACTGTGTATAGTTAAAGCGGCGAGTTTGTCGTCGAGGCGCGTTGGAGAGAGGAAGTGCTACGTTAAAGCTGGTAACTGTTTTAAACGTCCTGCACAGTGACGTAATGGAAACCTGAGAAGTTTAAATTACACGAAATTTGCTTGTAATTACACTTTTGTCCAACATTAAATGTTATTTCTCCCGCCAGAACACTTCGTTACCACACGACCCAACCCGACTCACCTGCTTTCAACTGGTTTTACCGAGGTTTTTTAAGCTGAATTGGTGGTGGAATCCACGGGTGATCGGTTTATTAATTTAATTAGTTTATCCAGTTTAATTAAATAAGTTATTAAAAATTTATAAAAATAAAAATTTTAAATATTCGATTTAATCGATTTGTATTAATTCTCAAATCAATTGATTTAATACTTTCTCCAAATCAATACTCTAGTTGATTCTCAATCCGATTTAAACAAAATTAAATTTTACACGAAATTTAAACTAAATATTTTTACATTTAAATTTTATTATAAAAATATATTTTAAATATTGTAAATGATTTTTTGATTAAGTGAGCAAAAGTTACAAATTAGTAAAATGAAGCGTGGTAAAGAGATGGCGAAAAAGAACATCATAGCAAAGTATAGTGGTGATGTAAACAATAAGAGGCTAAAAAGGTTGAGAGTTATGGCTGCCGTAAAAATAATAACAAGAGAGATACAAAAAGAATTTTAAAGCATTCAAGTTTACAAAAAATCGAAAAGTTCAAAATAAAACGTTTATATGTCATAAAAAAATTATCAAATGGTTATAATAAAAAAAATGGAACCATCGTGCTAAAATAGTGGGTAGTGAAATTGAGAGTGATTAGCAAATGTGAATAACAGAAGAAAAAATATACAAATAATTGGATATAATGATAGAATCAAAATAAGATAAAATGATACCTATAAGTAAAGAGTATATTATTTTTTACGGACATCTCTTTTTTTTTTTGAGGGGTCGGGGTATTAGGCCTTTTAAGAAAACTTGTCTTGTAACATCCCAAAATTTGAACGTCGAACTTGAGCCACATCAAAGATTGAATAAATACAATTTTGTATACTGTGGTTGTTTAATGTGGAATATTTATTCATTGTAATGATTCAATTTTTATCGGTGTTGGAACAGTCAATTTCGATATTAAATTTACTAGTTGAGCTGTCCGAAAAAGTTAAACCAAAGAATTCAAACTTATTATGAGATTAAGAAATTAATTATGTTATGCATGGCATGTAATGCTTTTATTGAGTTGTAATTAAACATGAAGCTTATGTTTCATTTCTTAGCTCAACCATCCGTTGTAATAATTTTACTAAGTTTAGTTATGTATGGCATATATCGAAGTCGTTAGGAAGTATTTTGGAATCTTTATAATATTTTGATTTGTAAATATAGTAATGATGCATGCCTTGTTGAATAGTCAGATGATTTTGAGTTTATTTACTCTATGGCATATGGAAATATAAATATGAGTATCTAAAGTTTAGATGAATGGTTAGTTTAATTGGACTAGTCACATTGAAATTAGTGACATGGTTTTTAGATGTTTGATTGCAATTAAACATGTTTAATAGGTGTGTATTAGGTTAAAGTAAGTTAAAATGGTGATTTTGTTAGAATTTTATAGAGTGTAACTTTGTTTAAGTAATTAAATTGTGTATCTAGTTGGGTTAATTATTTACTTACTAATGTTAATATAAGATACATGGTTTTCCATTATTTTTAAGTTATTGATTTTTACATGTTATGATGTGTTTTAGTTTGGTGCAACTTTGTGATGATTTAAGAAATGTTTTGATATCATTTGTTTGTTGAAAAAGTTGCATTTTTAGTAGCTAGGTCTCCAGGCACATTAGTCATGTCTCGAGACAGTATGATAAAAAATGACTAAATGGTATTTTTTTGGGTAATGGTCTAGAGACTGAATAAGCATGTGTCCAGACATGGTTTGCATAGCCTTGAGACAATGATTTTGTTATCCCTAGACAAGTCAACATCGAGCCTAAAATATATTTTGCCTTATTTTAGGTCTCGAGATAAGAATCCCTTAACCTCGAGACATTCAAACATCAAATTTAAGGGTTTAAAATAAGGGAACTAAATCTCGAGACAAGAACTTTAATGTCTCGAGACACATTGTTAAATTTGGTTCTTTGAGTTTAGATTCTAATCCTAACTTCACATTTGATCATGCTTAATTAATAAACATTTTATATGAGTTTATTTGACATTAATTCATCATGTTTATGCATAATTTTATGATCGTATGAAAATTATTATGATTGCATATCAAATTGTTTAATGTGATGATTTGAAATAGTTTGAGTTACTTTGACTACTTAATGTAATGTCATACACTCAAATTTAAAATTTTGATCAAGTGTGAGGTATCACAGGTCTATTTAAAATTATAATCTGACACTACATCAAGATTATTAAGCTAGATTAAGTCCACAGGAGAGAAAGAAAAAATCAAGAGGGAAAATAAAAACTTTAACAAAACATAAAATGAAACATCAAAATAAGGATATGGTAACATCACTTCCTAAAAGCATGTATTGGTTATATAAGTATTTCAATACCTTTTAAGTATAGGTCTAAACTCAAGGTCGTACCAATGATAAGGTCCATTTATAGCTTGCAGTGTTGAGAAATGTGTCTATATTGTAGTAAACATTTACCTATTTTTTTTATGTATTTAAACGATGAATAAGTAAATAAAATTTATTTCACATTTCACAACTATATTTTTGGTATTTGTCTTTTATGTTTTGCATACATTGCAAAATTGTGACAACCAAATATTAACTTATTGATTGTTTGAGTTAAAACTGATGATAAGTGTCACTGCAAGAATGTTTACATTGCAAGAAAGACAACTTACTTCAGTAAATAATCTAAACGAGTTTGTAATCCTATAAAAAAACTAAAGTGAGCATTTGTTTCAAATACTTAGAAAGATTATTATGTCCTCTACAATTCTAATTGGGAAGATAACTGGTCTTGGCTATCGAAGTAGTTGGCTCCACAAGTAGAAACATAACTGTATTCACTGGAAGAATAATACATTGGACTGGATCCAAGATGAATCAATTTTCAATCTATCTGAATTAATTTACTTGTGATGTTCATAGTGTGATTTACCTAAATCCTGAGTTAGTCATTCACCATGTGTTTTGATATAAGTGGAGGCTTATGCTTTAAAGATGATCGAGCCCATTGTTGGTATATTGAGTACATAACTTGTGTATGGAATGGCTTTACTAGCAACAATGGAATTCATAACTCGATTAAAGAGTTAAACGATATCCTCTCATTAACACTGTGTGGATTGATAAATATGGATCGTGATTACAGGTTGTTTGTTTGAGAGCAAGCAATTTATCACAGTCATTTGTTGACAATTGTCATATTAATCATTAAGAAGACACAATGAGATAAAATAAAATTGTATTAAGTGAGCGGATTTAACTCAAATGAATTAAGGATATCATATGAGGGTAACACACACATGACGGGGTCATTTGGCAAAGCAGTTGGATGAATTGCTTTTGTAAAGAGTATACAACAAGGAGTTTTCAATCTTGGTATTCTAGTGGAGTGACTCCATAATTAAATAAATTGTGAATTATCGGAACGATACTTTTGGATATAATTGCAATTACTATAGCCTAATTGTATATGTTTGATTAGTCTTTCTGCTAGCTCAACAAAAGCTCAATCGGACTACATTTGAATAAGAATGAAATTCTACGACTTTGGAAATAATTTAATTGAATTGATTTAATCAACGAGGAGTTAAATTGGGTGATTGTGAGAATTGTTAAACTAAATAATTTAATTAAAGAATTTTCTTGAAAAATTACTTTAAGAAAATCTCAGTGATTTTGGGGGAAATTAATTTTAATCAAGTAAAATTAAATTACTCAAATTAATTAAAATAAATATGATATTTTTGGAAATTAATTTTCAAGTCAGACAATTAACTTAATGGATAATTGAACTTGAAAATTAGATTTGAGATTGAAAATTGGGTTCGAGAACCCAAAATCGAGACCCAAAATTGGTTGAATCGGACCCGTCATTAGGCTCGGACTGAACCGGCAATAGCTGAACTAGCTCAGGGTGTTGCACTTGCGATGACACTATCGGACACGACGGTGCCGGTAGTGGCAAAGACATTCCGGTAGTTGGCGGGTGGTCCTTCAGCAGTTTAGTAGTGGAGGAATCACACTCCTATCGGATAATTTAATTTCAAATTAACTAATCTAAAAATAATATTATTTTAATATATTTAATGTTAATATTAATTTAATATTTATCTTGTAGATAAGTATTATACTAATTTAATATTAAAGTGATTAAATTTAATCACAGTTGAATTATCTAAATTTTCTCTATATAAAGAGAACGACCATTATTTTTCACATACTTGAATTCAAGAGAAAGTTATAGAGAGAAAATTATCTGAATAAATTATTTTAGAAAATTTTATAGAATTATTATTTTTATTCACAGCTTAATCTTAGAGTTCAAAGAAATTGTAAAATTGCCACATTGGTCTGATTCGAAGCGAGACTAAATTCGGCAAATGTTGGGTGACTAAATAAGGTTCAAATAGTTCAATGACTTAAACAATAAGTTTGGAATAGTTTAGTGACAAACTTGAGATTTTTTAAAATTGAGTGGTAAAAGTATAACTTATTAATTGTTGGGTGACATTTTTTTTTTTGGCATAATTTACCCTTAAATTTATGAATAAAATTGAAGGATCTTCTTATATGTTAAGCAGCACAATTCCTTTCTATTGCATCGTTGCCTTCCCATTACCATTGCAATTTCCCTGTTTAAAGCCACATCCGGAAATTCTTCGCTTTCAAATTCGCCCACCAATCGTATTCATCGTTTACTCGTTGCAAATTATTAGCATTTTTATTGATATCGATGTTGATCTCGATCTAGATCTGGACCTTCAATTTCTTCTCCTATTGAAAAAAAAATCGAGTTTATACGACAATTTTCGTTCCAAAGGTTGAACTGGTATGAGATATTTCGGTGTCAGATCTCTCTAGTTTGAAGTAAGAATCTTCGTCCATATCCCTAATTTCTCTCAAGTGCAAAGAAAAGCGACGGAATTATGTTTTTTTTTTTTTTAAAATCCTTTTCATTTTCTTTCCAGGGAATCAGATGTTAGATTAGAGACTTCTTTTTTAAAGATCGTGGAGGTTAATTCGCAAAAATGAAAGCAAAAGCGGTACAATCGTCATTTAGGGATCGGACGCAAGAATTTCTGAGCGTGTCGGAGAGGTTAAGGAAGTCGATCACGTCTGGACCAAGCCAAAATGGGCCGAGTAGCAGTAGTTCGAGAGCGGAGGATAAGAGATCTGTGGTTGCGCATCAATCGGAGTTTAATAGGAGGGCTTCGAAGATTGGATTTGGGATTCACCAGACTTCGCAGAAGCTTTCAAAGTTAGCAAAATGTAAGTACTCATATCTGCTTCATTTAATCATTTGTAATTGGTTTTCTTCAAAAGGAAGGCTTATATGGTATATCGTTTTTAGAAAAAAAATAAAGGTAAGCTAGGCATGGGTTATTTAAATCCTGAAATTTAGCTAGTATTTAGGAGCTTCTAAGAGGAGTTATAGATTTAATGGACTTATGGGTTGTGTAAAAATGAACTTAGATACTTGAAACTATTTCAGTCAAACAATGATTGGGAAGAATGTGCTTGAAACGATTCAAAGCTCCTGTTGGGTCCAAAAATCTCTTAAGAGTATGATTTTAAAGAAAGATGTTCATTGATGCTTTATTTGGCATCAAGTGTGGAAAAGTGTAAGGCTAGAATATTCAGAGGCAACAAAAAGTGAAAGGAATGAAAATATATTTTGTTTCTTTCCACTGTTGTTAATAGCGGTATCCGTAGCACCCATATAAATGGAGGATTAGTTGAACTGTTGGCTTGTGATTTTTAAGAATGATGGAAATTAAAATGTTATTTCTAAAGAATGCTTGATAAAATTGAAAAGTGAAAGAAAAATGAAAACACATGGTTTATCCTTTATAACCTTTTCAAGTGAAGTGTAGATAGAAGGGCAAACATGTTTACAAAGGTGAGTAAGTTTTTACATTTTGCAGCAGTAAACTTACACCATCAAATATTCTCTCCCTTAAGATTTGTAATTTGAGAGGATTGATTTTTGTTAATATGGGCAGGGCCAGTTCGGTCCTAACCAACCTCCCTTTTTCAAAAGTCAACCTCAAATCAGCCTTGGACGCCCATTTATATATTATTTTAGTATAAAAATAATATAATGTTATTTTATTACCAATATCCAAAATAATTTTCAAATAATAAATAAATTTATTATTTATTAAAACAATAATTTAATTGGGTCAGACACTTGCATAGGCTCTAAAGTATGGACCTAATTAGTCTGGCCTGTGGGCTTGGGTGGGTTGCCAGCCACATCAGCACCTGCAGGAATGGCAATGGCTTTTGTTGTCTTTCTGCCCAAGAATGAGGCAAAATCATTTTCTTTCCTCTTTTTCACCTTCTCCTTTTCTCCTGACAAACTCTTTAACGACACCAGTGAGTAATGATATTTGTTTGGTTATGTTTATTGTACATGATATTTATGGTTTGTACATAGTGGATTAGGAAATTATTCATTTGTCAAATACTCAAATTGTACTTTGCTTACATCTATGGAAAAGTGGTTTAAAAATTAGTTTAGTCATTGGTCATCCTTGAACTGAAACAAAATACTCAAGATTATGGTCACAGTAAGAGAAACTTCATTATCTTTTTGTTTACAGTTTTACTGCTGGATTATTGTGTATATCCTCGAGTACTACACTTTAAGCAGATATTATGCTATGCAGAAACTTCCATAGTCAAAACCATGAACATTTTCCGTTTCCCCTTCTTTTTCCTGTCTTTGGTTTGATAGGAATTGAATTAACAATTGTTAAAACTTGATCATAAGAATTGAAGTAGCAAGTTGTCTGATCTTGGTTGTCGTGGTTTAGATCATACTATTGCTGTAGCGGAACTTGATGAAATCCAGTGTGCACAACTGTCAGTAACATATATAGAAGACAAAAAGACCAGATATTTATAGGAGTTTATTATTATTGTGATACTAAAAAAAAAATCCCATATTTTACTTTTCAGTGGCCAAGAGGACTTCAGTTTTTGATGACCCTACTATGGAAATTCAAGAGCTCACTGCAGTTATCAAGCAGGATATCACTGCCCTTAATTCTGCTGTGGTAGACCTGCAACTTTTCTGCAATTCTAAAAACGAAGGTGGTGTCTCCAGTGACACATCTAGTCATTCAACCACAGTTGTCGATGACTTGAAGAATCGCTTAATGAGTGCCACAAAAGAGTTTAAAGATGTCCTCACCATGCGAACAGAGGTAAGGCTGAGTTTTTCAGTCTATTTGCTTAGTTTAATTTGATCTGTTTTGCTACTGTTCCTTGTAGTAATGTCATTGGCAATTGATTCCTTTGACTGGCAATCAAATTGCGTTGTCCAGAATTTAAAGGTTCACGAGAATAGAAGACAGTTATTTTCTTCCACTGCTTCAAAGGATTCTCCAAATCCTTTTATACGGCAGCGTCCCCTGGTTGCCAAATCAGCGGCAGGAGCTTCAAACAACCTTCCTCAATGGGCTAATGGGTCTGCATCTTCATCTCAATTGTTTCCAAGGTAACAGCTTATTCAGATGATCTGCAGTTAAGCAACTTTCCCTTTGGTACATGTAACATGCCTTATTAACCGCATGAAATAATATAGCACTTACAATAATTACTGAATTTTTGGAATTTGCAAGTCCATTTAATGATGAACTTGTTACTGGATATGGAACATTTTGTCATTTGCCGAACCTACGTTAGGAAAGGCCATTAATTTCAATTTTCTAATTAAGGCTTAGGTTGCTATTTGATTTAATTCCTTAGGTTTCTTGATTTTGATTTTCTTTCAGTTAATTATTTTCATTTTAGAATAAGTTTCCTATTTATGTAATAAGACTAGTCCTTATTTAAATGGACTTATGGAATGCTAAATCCCAAGCAGAATTTCTATAGAAGGCCCTAAAGAGTTTTAGATTTGCATCTCTCTAACGAGTCTTAATATTTTAGTCTCCCTTTGATGAACTGAACTATCAATCACTATAGGTAATTGAGATAAAGGGAAGGCAATTGACTTGATTCTCCGTCAATCGTCTTGTGACTCGGTCCTGTTCTTGTGTTCATAACACATTTAAATTTTTTTGTACGTTTGTAGCAGTTTGTAACAGTTGCATATTTGTCCTCTTTTGTCCAGAACAGGCACAGAATTGTATTTCTTGTTTGCTTTTTGTGCAGTTCGCATGTGCTTGTGATGGTTGAATCTACCGTTGACTGTTCTATTTTAGTTCTAACTGGGTTTAACTTCTTATTTGAACTATATCTACTTGAAATTCTGTTTGATAGTGAAACTTCATTTTTGGTTCTTATTTATACAGAAAGCAGGTGGATGCGGAGAGTCAGCCATTGCTCCAGCAACAACAACAGCATCAACAACAAATGGTTCCATTGCAAGACAGTTACATGCAGAGCAGAGCTGAAGCTCTTCAAAATGTAGAATCCACTATTCATGAGCTAGGCACTATATTCAACCAGCTAGCCACTCTGGTTTCTCAGCAAGGAGAAATTGCTATCAGGTTTTTTATCGAAGGAACTTCGCTTATTATATATATATATATATATTATTTTCTAATATCTGAGTTTCACATAATTGCATCGTGCCAGAAACAATGATTTAATTCAATAATCAATTATAAATTATCGCAGCTGCATCATGGTGTTTAAAATTATATGGAATTAGTAACCCCATTGTTGTTCTACTGATTTTGACTTCTGACTTTGTGGTTGTAAGTCTTGTAAATGTCTTGGCCTCCTGAACAAATGACTGGCCATGCAGTCATTTGTTTACCACTTAGTGATGTGGTCCTGAAAATGCATTATCTATTTGGTACTTGGGAAGAATTTGTGAATGTTATTTGTTTATTATAGTAAACAAAGTCATGTTGCTTGTTGCATTTTGTGGGTAAAAGTACCATGGAGGCTTTTGTACTAGGAGTCAGACTGCATTTTGCCCCCTCTACTCAAAAAATGGGCAAATTAGTCCCTGTATGTTAGATATGTTAGATCAGAGAACAAACTGGTCCTTTCTGTTTAAAATTTTATCCATTTATATTGTTACTGGTGTGGCTGGTGGAATAATTTGACAGTGGCACGTGGCATGCCATGTCTACTTCATGCTGATGTACAAAGATCAGTTTTTAACAGCAAAAATGGACGAAATTTTAAACAAAAGGACCAGTTTGCTTTTTGATCTAATGTACAAAGATTAATTTGCCCATTTTTTTAGCAGAGGGGCAAAATGCAATCGGACTCCTAGTAGGGGTCTCTATGGTAATTTTAACCATTTTGGGGTAAAGATAAAATGTTTGGCATAAACTCAATAAGAACAGGTGCATCGATATCACGGTCTGGATCATTTACTGCATCTAAGGACCACTGATTGGGACTTGTGATATGTTATTTTACAGGATTGATGAGAACATGGATGACACATTATCAAATGTGGAGGGAGCACAAGGAGCATTGCTCAAGTACCTAAACAGCATATCGTCTAACAGGTGGTTGATGATGAAGATATTTTTTGTATTGATTTTTTTCCTTATGGTATTCCTATTCTTTGTGGCATAGTCAATAAAGTGTGTGACAAAGCTGAGATTGAAAAGAGAACGATAATGATAATGCCTTTTTTTTTTTGTGACTGTTCTGTTCTTTTCATATATACCATCTTTCTTTTTGCCCACAATTCAGTCCAGCTGTGTTGTGATTGGACCCATTTTTATTACCGTGATGTGTATGTATGAGTAGAAACGTGCAATTTGTAGAAGGTATTTAAAAAAACTATAGCTTATTTATTTATCTACTTTTGATAAGGGGTATGATATTGTGCCCAACTATACAAATAATCAAGTTTTAAAGGTTCACTTTAGTTGGGTTTTTATTTTTCTGATACAATAAAACAAAACAAACGCGAAGATATAACTATGATTGGAATTGTCCTCCTAAAGCTTTTTGGCTCTCCCTCATTATCCACTTCATAGCGTGTCATCTTTTTCATCTTTTCATTGTTTTGTATTAATTCTGTCTTTGTGTTAATAGAACACCTCCTTCGATTTTCAAAGGGCAATAGCAGATTTTTTTTTTTTTACGACTATAATTAGAGCAGTTTTCAACACTAAAAATTTCCTAACTATATCGTTGTCATGTTCGAGAAATCTTTCATTCGGGTCCCTAATATGAAGAATAGCAATGGATGAAATGTGGTTTGGTTTGGCTTTATGCAAGGCAGTCACAATGGTGATACATATTAAATTATTTCATAAAAAATATCACATTAAAATACAAAGATTTAAATATTAAATTTGGCTAAGTTAAAATACAAATATATATTACATGATTTGAAGAGTAGAATGAGAGAGATTTCTTTTACAATTTTAAAATTATTTATAATGTTAAATTTCTAAAAAAAAAAAAACAATTAACAGAGGTATAAACGAAATCAATAAAAATCTGGATTTGGATGGAGTGGGGTAGGATATACATATAAGAGTAGTAAGAGACGTAAGTGGAAGCGGAGCGATAGACAGCTGCACATAAGACAACATATTAAAATCACATCCACCGCTTCTCTTTTTTCTCTCATTAGTCCATTTTAGTTTTCATTATCTACCACCCAAACCCTACACTTTACATTCTCTGCTTCCGTTTCCATCACTCATTTTCCCTAGAAACAAACACTCTTCTCGTATTATCTTGTATCACTTCCCCATTTTAGAATAAACCTCAACAGTCTCTTTTTAGCCTTCTCTATCTTTTAAAAAAAAAAAAAAATCAAATTTCGATCTCCGTTTCTCTCTTTTATTTTTCGAAATATTTAGTTTTCTTATATTTTTCGATTCGACGGTTTTTTTTTTTTTTTGAATTCGGTTGGGAGGGAACAGTGAGAAATGGCGGGAGGAAGTAGCCGTAGACAGGAGGGTTCTTTAGTGATCAATAATACGAACGTTTTCGCGGCTCTTGAAACTCTCAGGAGGAAGAAGAAATCTGATAAGGACCGAGGTTCTTCGAAGAAATCTTCTTCCAAGTCTCAGCAGCGGCCGGAAAAAGAAGCCGAGCCGCAGGTCTTTTGGGCTCCGGCTCCGCTTACGGGCAAATCGTGGGCCGATGTTGATGATGACGATGATTATTATGCTACAACAGCTCCTCCTCAACCTGATTGGAGGTCCTCTGAGCCGTCTCAGAGTCTTGAAGACAACAATTCCCATGTAGAGGTGACTTAATTTGTCTCTCAAACGATCAGTTAGTCTTTTCTTTTCAGAATTGGTGCTATGGAATTCTGTAGTGCAATTTGTGAAGATTTATATTATTAAAGCCTCTGGTTGGATTTTGTTTTGTTATTATTTGAATGGTTCTGGATGATTATGTGGTGGGAAATGGTAGAATGGACGGGAAAAAAAAAAGAACTTTTAGAAGCTAATGGATTGACCGATGGTTTTGTGCCAAATGTATTTGTGGGAATTCCAAAAGCTTCCAAGGAACTTGTAGAGTAGGATTAAGTAGGAAAAAAAAAAAAAAACTTGCTGGATTTTCCAAGTAAATTGAGTAATAGATGCTACTCATGGTTCTTTTTGCCAGCAGTGGATTATAGGCAAGTTTACGGTGAAGACCATGGTCATTTGTTCATCTTTGAATACTCTAATTATTTGGATTGCGATACTTTGAGGTGTAGTATGATTGACGTTGTTAATTCAGGAACCTTGCTCTAAAATGAAATAGAGAAAAAGGAGAAACATTTGATACAACGGAACTATTGACTGACAGAGCTTAAGTGAAGAAAATATTGGTCTTTACTCTGTGAATGATGTTATATAGATATGTATATATATTATGTTATCATAGAAACCAATGGTGGTTTCTCTTGGTTTTAGTCTGCCTTTATATATTGTTCTAATTTAGTATTATGGTGTTTCCAATGCTTTATAATATGATTCCGTTATAAACTTACTATACATTTTTTATGATATTAACTCTTTTTCTACCAGTAACATGATCTAATTTCACACTCCTGCCTTCTATCATTGGATTTGGATCTTATTTCTCCTTTAGATAGGAAATTTGTTGTGGAATCCTCCTAAGGAGAAGTGGGGGAAAAAGATCATATCAGTGCATTTTGTCAGTTCACTTATTATCCATAGTCGTGTTGCATAAAAAGTTATCGTGTTACATTTTTAGTTCTCTTGTTCTAAGTGGAAGTTCATTGTATGCTTCTTGCAATTTAAGCTGGTTGAAGAAGGGAAACAAACAAGTGCAATAGGCTTGAGTTATACTTTTCTAGGAGAACATGTGGATGGCATATAAGGATGTAACATCATAGCTACTGTTACTAACAGAGAGCCAGCTGGGATTTCCTTCTGGGCGCTCCTAACGCTCAGGTCCTTTTATGCTTTTGTTATTTTGCCAAAATGACGAGTCCCTTGAGCATTGATGATTTATCCGATTGAATTGATATAGAATGAATAATGGAAATTAGTTTGCTTTCCGCAAGTTATGTATCAATTTTAATTGATCTTAAATTTGCAGGACAGTGAGAGCGAAGAAGATATTTTAGAGGAAGGTGATGATGATATCGAGGAAGATCATGACCATGAACCAGAGAGTCAAGTACATCCTGAGCCTGTGCTAGAAAAGGCTGCTGAGGTCCTTCCACCACCCAAGGAGCCAGAAAGACAACTTTCAAAGAAAGAAAGGAAGAAAAAGGAACTTGCGGAGCTGGAGGCTCTTCTTGCTGATTTTGGAGTTACACAGAAGGAGAGCAATGGCCAGGATGAGTCACACGGTAGCTTTAACCTACTTTTTGCTTATATTATTCTTATGGTACTCTGTAATTGTTTGCCCGCGACAATGTTCTCTATTTTCAGTGGGAAGTCGGGTCTTTTTGTTATTTATTCCCATTTTCGAGGGTAGAAAGCAGTAGAATCAAATTTTAGGGTGATTTTTGTTTTGACATACAATAATGGATGGTTGATGTTTCTTCTTCGGGACAAAATGCATATAGGTTGAAGTTGTTTGTGAGTCTGCTTTTGGGATATGAAATTCTCTCTCAAGCACAACCTTTTATATTCATAAAATTTTCTCTTAGGCTATCTATCGTTCACTTAGCTGTAAGATTGCATTTATAGTCCCGGAACGATTACCATGCTTGAATATCTACAACGGAAAGTCTATACTATACTAAGTTAAGCCTTTTTATCTTTTATATCTGCAGATGCTGTGCAGGAGAACAAAGACAGGGAGGGAGAAAAGAAGGAGAACCCTGTAGGAGAGTCTAAAAGCGCCAAGAAGAAGAAAAAGAAAGATAAAACAAAGGAAGGAAAAGAATCACAGGATCAGCCTACTTGTGCAGATGCCACAACCAATGGACCAGATGAAGTTGCTGGGACTGAGCAGACCGAGGAGGATGCATCTGCCGTTGATGTGAAAGAGCGGCTAAAGAAGGTGGCGTCTATGAAGAAGAAGAAATCTAGTAAAGAGATGGATGCTGCCGCAAAAGCTGCCGCACAAGAAGCAGCTGCAAGGAGTGCAAGGCTAGCTGCAGCAAAGAAGAAAGAGAAGAACCATTACAACCAACAGCCAGTGCGGTAAAAACAAATCCCCTTTTTCTTATATATATATATATATTTGAGATATGAACATGTATTTTATTGTTGTTCATATGACAATATGAAATAAACAGTGAGCTTCGGTTCAGCGAAAATGGTGACATTTTAGTTGTATTTGAATGAACTAAAACGAAAATTGCAAACTGTTTTAGGGTTGTAGTTGCTTGCTAAGAATTCCTCATTAGGCAGCCCTTGACACTAAAACTTACATGTTTATTACATGTTTTTGGTGCTGTAGATGAGACAAAAGGAATGCTGGATATATCTAATTGCGAATTGAGAACTTTATTAAAAATGATATTAGGAAAGGTTGGATTAAGTTTTGATTTCATAAATATAATGAAATTTAATCAAGGAAATTAAGTGATATATTTATAAAGGAAAGGATCCACTTAAATTTTGATGTATTTTAATATTTTAACGATGAAAAAGAACCCTGGTTATTTTATTTTAATCCCCAGTCTCTTTCTTTTGTAACCTCCTTCCCGCATACGAATTATAATCAAATTTATTATTTGAATAATAAAATAGGTTGACAAGCGCAGCTGAGCCCTAGCCGGATAACCCTCCGAAATTATTTATCTGACTAATGTCATTAAATCAATTCGCTTCATTCAACTCCATTATAAGCTTTTAAACTAAGTTATGTTTATGAAATTTCACAATCAATCTTGACCTACTTTTAATACATGTTTTCAATTTTAAAACATATAAATTTTCGTGAAACCTAGCCTAACAGATGTTAAGTTAGTTCAATAACATTAATTAAAAACTTAAATTGATCATTTAGTGGATAAAAGTAGGAGATTAATCGATTACCTTAATTTTTCAACTTTTCTCGCACCGGCATAACTTGACTCATGTACATGTACAACTCGAATGAACAAAAATAGAAAGAAAAGCTTCAAATTCGACACTACATTCATTTTCATTGTTTTTGAAGCCCCAAATACAACATATCCCAGCTAAAACCTATATAGCTTGCAAATTCTGCAATTATATATATATGTATGTATATCTTGTGTGTGAGTAATTACATATAGCAGATAATGAGAGTAAACAGATCATACATAGCAAATGCACAATGCCAATGTGATGGGGGTACAACACCAACAACAACTATAGTTTGGTGATCGAAGAATTTGCCGTGTGTTTGGTTTGTTTTTGTTTGTGTTGTGTCTGTCAGTCACAGTCAAGTGAGAGTAACAAGCTTACATCTCAATTCTCAGTGTTTCACTTTCATCCCGTAAGATAACCATAAAGAATGGAAGGGACGACCACCCAACACATTAGTAGAAACACCATCAAACTGTATGCAGCTGGCACCATACACAATATCAATTTCCAACTCATCAATATATATATTTATATATATTTTTATGTGTTACATTTATTACTATATATCATTAAAACCCAGAGCTTCTATAATTGTTGTCCACACTTCTCTCACCTCGTCGCTGGTTATCATGTGCTCCCGACAGTGAGCTCAAGATGCTGGCTGTGCTCGTCCCAGATATTGCGTCCAGTACATTCTCGCCAATGTCGTTCTTGCAAAGAGGACAAGATGCATTGATCTTTAGCCATTTGTCAACGCATTCCTTGTGCATGAAGTGAGAACATGGGAGCTCCCTTAGCTCTTCGTTATTTGTGTATTTTGCCAAACAAATGCAGCAGACCTGTTCAAAATCCGAGCAGTTCCGATACTATCAGTACATACAGTAAGAAGAAAAATCTAGGGGAAAAAAGCCTGATTGATAATTCCCAAGTAATCAGAGCATAGTCCCATCGGTCGCAGAGATATCAGATAGTTAAGTATAATGGAAAATTGCGAAGCCAAGCAGTTCAGAAGCCCATATAATGACCATGCTTTTTATCTTATTATCGGGAATACAAGACAAGTCACTGAATTATGAAAACAATAATGAAAAGAAACACTCACTGCATCTTCTCCAGAGATGATCCTTTCCTTTTCCGTTCCTGCAGCGACAACCCCACCCTCACTGGCACCTGAGTTGACATCCTTACCATCACCATTTCTATTTTTCTTCACCTTGAACTTGTAAGTTGGCAAAGCCTCGATGGATTCAGGTGTGGCCCCTCTTGCATGTGATAGCTCCTCTCTAAATCCAAGGACAGAAATAATACAAGGCAGGCAACAGCAGATCGTAGCACATAGAATGAAGGGTATTGCATATCCGATACAACTAATTGTAAGAAAAACTATACACAACCTGGAAAGAAAAAAAGACGAAACAAAATGGATGAATTGTCAGGAAAAGTACAAATAAAAACTTAGATGCAGAATACTGCAATCTGCAACGGCCACTACCTGTACAAGTTAGGAGCCTCACTGGCAGATGAGTGCCCACCAAAGATCCAGACGTTGCCAACCACAAACCAAACAGCAAAGAAGCAATCTAAAATCATTTTGAAGTATTCCACTAGTGCTTTTATTCTGCAATATAAAAATCAGCTGATTGGATACTAAATGTGATTATGGGGCCATAAATAAAACCCCCAAGGCTAAAGACCATTATAACCTTCATTGAGATGACTCTCTGTCAAAGTTCAGTATCAAATGGTCAAACCTATCATATTTCCAGTCCAACTCAAGGTAGCTATCAGTGCATAGTATCAAAGTGGAGTCAAAGTAAATCTCACATAAACTAAATTGGGTATACTGAATGCATAAATATAGCAACGGCCGCTTTAGCTATTATCAACTGGTTTTTAGATTGAATACCCATCTTAAAATTTGGCGTGAAAGCAAAGCAAGTGTTTTCCGCCTTCCTTAATTGGTCTAGGACAACAGCCACTCCATCTATTGTTAATTGATATTATCTTGGATGCTCATCTTTAAAATTTAACATGGTATCAGAGCAGGCACTCTACCATTTCATGATATGTCATTATCTCCACATGCGAAGTTCATGCCACAAGATAGGTTTGCTGTCTTCTACATTTGAAGGTCTGTATTGAGGGAGATCAAGTGAATCTCACATTGGTTAAATTGAGGGTATATTGGACACATAAATATAACAAGGGTCACTCTACCTATTGTTAATTAGTTTCAGGTTGGATGCTCATCTTAAAATTTAACAAACACAACAAACTTAAGACGGGATGTATAATTCTAGTGCTTTTTTCTTTTCCTGATTTCCAAAAAAGAAAATTGTACCTGGCACTTGTTATTCCCATGTTTTGGCCTCCTCTAGGTGATGTAGTTGCAGTTCGATGATCACCCCCATCAGAAGTCCTAGTAACAGAGAGAGAAAAGGACCTGGCAGGGGCATTATTGTGTGAAGCAAGGTGATTTTGAGCTGAGTCTTGCTCAGAAGCCTGGTTACGATGACGATAACGCCAATACAGAAGAGGGAGGGTTGCTACACATCCAGATGAATAACCCACAATCCATGCAAACAATGGTGTACGAGGATGCTCATTCCGTGACAAAGACAAGACAACAATAGATGCTACAATCTGGCTCACTGTAAGAACAAGTTCAACAGAAATCCACAAAACAGAATTCAACGGACTCCTCCTCCGACGGGCATCCCCTCTCCTTACAGAAGATGAGGTTCTTGAATTTGTACCATTGGATGAAGATGTTGAAGGTTGAGAAGGTTGTGAAACTAGTGTTCTTGCACTAGTAGAAGGTCTGTCCACATGCTGCAAAACATCCAACCCATTCGAAGTTGTTTCATAAGATGAGTTGGATGAAGAAGTATCACCAATCCTTGGCATGTCAATAACATGTCCATTAAAGTCCTTTGGTTGCTCCATTAACAATGGATAAGTGTCAGTTTGATATTCAGAATGCAGTCCCGAAGAGCGAACACCCATCTAAGTTCACCAACACGACTAAAAATGATGAAAGCATAGAAACCTATAAAAATTTTACTTGCTTTATGTACCACTTCTTAACTCTGCTGAAACAATAGACGCTTTTTCCCTGTTATTGTTCAAGTTCTGATGATCGACTTAAACTATTTGGCACCACAAGATGTCGATAAATTAACAAATCCTGTTCAGTTGAGAATTAAGATGCAACTAAGTCAGAATAAAAATATAAACTTTTTCTCTCCCTTGAGGAAATGAATATACAATAGTTGCTAAGCAGAAATCAAACTCAAAGGACAAAAGAGATACCGAACCCACTGCTTTTCATTATAAGAACCAAAAAACCCCTAAATCCCATCTAAAAGAATGAATGAAAGGGTTTGCACCATTGAGCTTTCAGAAATTAATACATGGAAAACAAGAAACATATATAACCTAAGTATACTTTCTGAAGTATAAATGGCCAATAAAAAATAACATCAGAGCAATCAACAGAATACCATTCACACAATAAATTTAAAAGAACGCAAGAAAAAAACTAACTAATGGCATGCATTAGGCTCATACCCAGAGTCAATTTTTTGTAACCCTCAAACTGCACACCATCACATGAAATCAACGTGGATTTGCCTTAAAAACATCCAATCTCCTTTCTTTCTGATTATTTAAAGCATTAAAAACTCACCAGTCCCCTCAACCAATAAAAGGCTTTCGACGCTTTCTTGTGACAAATAAGAAACTTATGGATGGAATTAAGTCTTAAACTATGCAAATTTCATCTTAAAATTAGTGGAGAGGGGATAATCCAAATCCAGTTCTTAAAAATTCTTAAACTAACTCAATGAAGATAACAGCTTCACTTTCAATTCAAGAACTAAACTCTTATCAATGGTGAAAACCCTCCTCACCTCCCAAATTCCGACCCCCACCGCCCCCACCGGAGTGGCTAATACAGTTTCTTCAGCTGCTAAAGAATTTTTTTCTTCTAATTCCTACAAAAATTTTCAACAAAAATCAAGAATGGGGAAAAAAAAATTCACTTCCAAAAACTATTCAAATCAAAGTCAATAGCAACCGTATTTAAGATCAAATCAGTACCATACCTCTTAAGGATGAAACACTAGGTTCCTCGATCAACAAGAAAACTCGATTCCTCCTCCTAAGCTGCAAAGAAGGGGAAGCGTTGACTAAAATTCAAAAAACGATCAACCCCTAAAAAAAATTGAACAAACAAAATAAAAAGAAACTATTAAATACTCAGTCAACGGAAGTGAATCGTACCAAGGTGGTCAGAAACTAGAAGGATTATGAGAGCTGAGAAAGTAACCGGAAAAGATAACGGCGACGTTCGATGAGTGGATAGGCGCTCAAAGGTGAGGAGTTAAATGCTCAGGGGGGTTTGTTTGTTGAGTATTGCATTATACGGGTGGGAGATGGTAAATAAAATTGTAATTTTTTTTTTTTTACAATCTAATGAAAAATTATAAAATGGTCATTCAACTATTTAATTTTATCTTTTTTGTTCTGAGTTAGCTAATGTAAAAATAGAAATATCCAAAAAAATTTAAGATAGTTGGGTAACTCAAAAAGACAAAATCAAATAGTTGAGTCACAAAAAATGTAGCTTGCCCTAACATTTATTGTTAATATACTATTTAGTATTTAAATTTGACTTAAATGTTTTATTTAGTATTTGAGATTTCTTTTTTCTCAATTAAGCACTTTAATTTTGGATTTAATATTTAATTTTATTACCTAAGTTTTTTCTTCTTGTCACAATTACGTACCTATACTTTTTTTTTTGAGAACACACGTGTGTTTTCATTTGGTATAAGTACTAAATTGAATATTAAATCTAAATTCAAGTGTTAAATTAGGACAAAAAATTAGGATACCAAATTGAACGTTAAACCCAAACTCATGTACCGAATGTTATATTAACCATAATATCTATGTGATTATGATGTATGGATTGAACCTACTTTTGTTTGCTTGTATGCATGGATGATCCATAAAATAGTTAAAAATAAGAGGGGCATAAATAGTAATTGTAATAATTAAAGAATTGCACTTTGAAATTTCAAACACCTTGGATTTTCTCCCCTCTATCCGTACGGCTGGCTGTGGACTGAGACAACTGGATTATCTCTAATTTTTGCCGTCTACGTTTATCTGTTTTTGGGTTAATTGCATTAAATCTCCCAATTTATGGATTAAATTTTAAAATTATTGTAATCGAATCCCCAAGCTAAAACTGAAATTTAACTAAATTTATGGAACAACTTGATTAGAATGATTCTTTAATTAGATTGATTTTAAAATTTAAAACTTAAACTTAAAATTTTAACTAATTTCCCTCAGCATTTTAATTTATTTATAGTAATGAAAAAAATGTTAATTTTGAATTTTGAAAACCTGAGATCATGTTTGAATATTTCAACATTGGACTCTACTAATTTTATAAAAAAAGAAGTTTTTACATATTTATAATTATATTTGAATAACAAATGGAGAAGGAGAATTAGCAAAAAATGTCTTTTTTTAAAGTTAATTAGTAAATTAGGTGGTTTTTCTCGAAATTTAGGAAAATTAAAGAGAGAAATTAAAAATGCGTTTTTAAGAAAAACGTTGTTTGAAATACACTTTCTATAAAATGAGGTTTTCTTTAGACAAATTAACTTGTGTGATTAGATGATCAAATAATAATATATTTTTTAATTTAAGTTGTTTGTTTACCTTCCAGCATTTTACTGAATTACTGAATTTATAAATCCCTTACAAAGTTTATCATAATCGGATAATATTTAAGAAATTTATCTTGAGCTTAGGACATTATTTCACCATTTACTTTTTATATACTTCTTTTTTCAGGATTTATCATAATCTAGTAATAACATAAAATTATTTCATGTCCTATCATTTGCCAATATCCTAATATGATAAAATTTCAATGTTCTAATACATTTATCCCATACGTATTCCAACATGATAAATATAATACAAATTTTTAATTAAAAATTTCACAGTAAAAATAAATGAGTGGCAAACATAAAATGTCATGAATCTCATTCTCACTTCTTCCATTGGGGCAGCCTTTGAACAACGACCTTAAAAAAATCAACAAATCAAAACACATCAATGTATATATGACTAAATATGAAATTTTAATCCGATTAGTCCATATCTAAACTTGATTCAATATGATTTGATGATATAACTCTAAATTTAAAGATGATCTAAGTAAAAAAAATACTTAAAATTAGAATAATCTGTACCTAAAATCATTCAAACTTAAGTATTAAATCCAAATAAAACAAATTGAAATAACTCGAATATTAAATAATCTAAACTTAAAACCTAAAAATTTTAAAACTCAAATTGATTCGATCTAAATTCAACCAATCGCAAACTAACTCTATACCTATGTTTGGATACTGTTAATAAGTGCACTTCAAGAAAAATAAGAGAGTTAGAACTATATAGTATATACTCCCACCCTTTCAAGCTAGAAAAAATAGTTCAGCATCATACCTTGCCAGAGTTCTCCTTATTTCCCACAATAGTTCGACAAGCAAGCCTCCAAGATTCTGGTTTCTGTACATCATATATTCACCATATTCGTAAAAAAATTATGTAAAAAATATATTTATAAGAAAATTATATAAAATACAAAAAGAATTTTCGTTGAAATAATAAAATTGAGATTATATGATATCATTATACTATTTTTTTAAAATTTATTTTGGATTAAATTTTAAAGATTTCATATATGAAAACACCTTCAAGTAAAATTCATCCTTCTTGAGAAAAAAAGCATATACCTTCTTGAGATATCGAAGTTCATCCTTGGTTCTTTCATTCAAAAGATCTTTCCCATCTACAATCTGATAACAATATTAAAGAATAAAAAAATGGGGTTATTTTATTTGAATTTGATGCTTGTTCATTAAAATGAAAATAACCCACATTAAGCTTCCTTCAATTAACAAAATTAGTGACAGTGTAGTTAATTTTCATACCTCTACAATGCAAGTTCCACAGTTTCCAAAACCTCCACAGTTCATCACTTTTCCCTAATCTCAAAATTTCAACTTAGGAATATTAAAAAAAAGAAGAAATTAAAATATTAGGCATTGTTTTTTGTGGAGATTTTATTTTTGTAGAGTTGGAGTGGTTAAAAATATGATGAGTTCACAAAGTGAGACGACTTCATCAATTGTGTGATGTCATGTATGGTTGAACTTGAACTCAGGCTACCGTTTGAGTTTGATTGATTCAACCAATAGCCTTGAGTGCCTCATGATTCAACTTTTCAAGTAGATAATAATGAATGTGTTGAGAGTCGGAGCTAAATTCCGATCCGCAACAATATGAAAAAGAAACCAAAGAGGAAGGGTTTTTTTTTTTTTAAAGCAACTTACATAGGCAGCATAAAGCTCAATGTTGTTATCCAACATGATGTTTCTCAGCAGCTTTTGTCCACTTATTGCTGTAGTTTTATCCACTGGATACGACCCATCACGTCCTGGCTTCGGCTGTGCCACCACCACATATTTCATCATTCAATCTCTATGAAAAAGAAACTTAATAAAAAGAAAAATGGGTTGATCTTTTTTGGATGTAAAAAACTTAAAAAGAAAGTACCCCAAGAAATTCCAGCTCGATTTCAGGCTGTTCTGATGTTGTTGATGAACTGGTTTGAGGAGAAGGTGTTGCTAATGTAAGAACAACATGTCTCTTCTTAGGAAGGAACTTTGTTGTTGGGTTACTGTAATTGTTGTTGTTCTTCAATGAAAATCCCGTTGTTGGTTGGGGTGTTATGCTAGTTAAGCTCAAGGATGCCATTCTTTGTTTTTCTTATGCTCTCTGTGCTTTTTTAATTTCTCCAAAATTCCCCAAAGTTTGATTTGTAAGATTCTGAGCCTCAAGTGGAGTGCTTTTTTTTATATGGTTAGTTTAAAGTTCAAAAATGTGGCCAGCATTTATTGGGTTTTGAAATTTCTCCATGTTCTTTGGGCTTTATCCAACAACTTCGCTAAAAAATAGAAAGGAAACGACTCATTGTGTCCATAGTCGTACCAATTGACACAATATAGTTTTAGTTTAATAGTTTTGTTTTTATCACTATTATAATACGCCATAACCCTTTCAATCCATCGATATTGACCTTTTATCAGCCCATCCAGACTGCTACAAAATTTTTAATATTCTTCTTGCTTTCTCCAATTTTAATATTTATATTTTATATTTATTAAAAAAATTAAAACTTAATCTATATATATATATATATATTAGGGGTGAGCGTTTGATCGAATCGAATCGAGTGAAAAAATTTCAAGTTAATCGAGTTCATGAGTCCTATTTTATCATCCTAACTTAATTTAAATTTTTTTAGAATTGAGTCAAGTGAAATGAAATTAGATATATAACTAATTCAATATTAGAGCACATAAATTTGAAACTATTTATATTTGAAAATCTTTTAAAAAATTATAATAAAAAATTCAGATACTTCCATTTCAGTTAGAAAATACAATCAGATGTTTAGGGTATTATAAGTGATCAGGGGGTGGTAACTCATATCTAGAGGTGTGCATGGGCCGGGCTACTCGGCCCGGCCCGAAGGCCCGCCCGAAATGTGGGAGGATTTGGGCAAAAATATAGGCCCGAAAAATGGGCTTGGACAAAAAAATAAGGCCCGTTTAAAAAATAGACCGGGCCTCGGGTAAGGTATTTTTAGCCCGAGCCCGGCCCGGCCCGAACTCACTAAAGGACAAAAAAAATCTGCATATTTTTTTATTTTTGAATATTATTTTCTTGTTGATTTCTCCATATTTTGCTACCATTTTACTATTATGTTGCTATTATTTTATTGTTATTGTTTGGATATTGTATAAATTTTATTTTATTGTTAATTTTCTTATTATTTTAAAGGCATTTGTTATTTTTTTTATTATTTTAGAAGCATTTGCTTGTTAAGTTGCATTTATCTTAGTGTTATTTAAGTTTACATATTTTTCAAAATTTATTTTCAATTTGTTGGGAAATATTTATTTTGATATTTTTAGTATTTTTGATGTATTATATATATATATATAAATAATATAAAAATTAATACGGGCGGGTCGGGCCCGGGTTTTAGTATTTTTATCCGGGTCGGGCTTGGGCAAAATTTTAGGCCTATTTTTTGGGCCCGGCCCGACCCGAGCCCAATAAATGGGCATGATTTTTTAGTTGAGCCCGACCTGAACCCGAACCCGGCCCATGAACACCTCTACTCATATCACAGGAGGAAATTTTGCGCAGAGTTCTATTACTATTAATGGGTGGCTACGCGATTTCTTATGGGCACAAGTATTTTAATATTCTTCTTTTTTAGGTGCTCATTTTGTATGGGCTTTTAGTTTAATGTTTCTATTCAGTGGACGTGGTTATTGGAAAGAACTTATTGAATCTATCGTTTGGGCTCATAATAAATTTGAATACTTAATTAGGTCCAAAATTATCATTTTAAAAATTTTTAAAAATTTAACTTTTTCATATATATTTTTAGATTTTTTTTAAATATATAAAATTTGAAAATTTTATAAATATTTTGAATTTAAAAAATTATATTGATTTTTTTTTTGTAATTTTTGTTGAGAGAGATCAATTTACTTATTTTCAAAGTTGACAGGGACCAAAAGAGTATTTAAACCAATTTGTTATTCGAATTATTCTAGTTATTTGAATTGAGAAATTCAACTCGACTCGACTTGAACTTGAAACTCGAATCGAGTTATTCGAGTTAACTCAAATAATTCATATAACTCAAATAATTCAATTTGATCAATTCGATATCCAATTTTTTTTTATTTTTTCGAATTGGATCAAATTTTAGTTTAACCCTAATAAATTCTTAAAAATACCAATACATTCGCACCATTTCGACAATTTTTCGAATCTCCTTGAAATCCAAACCATAGCATATGATTTGTGTGTATATACATATGAGAACTTGGCGTAAATAATTAGACTTGTTTAATTTTGGCTTGAACCGAAAGCACTCAATTAAACTCAAATTAAATCCAGTTCAACCTGATTTTATCTTAAAAAATCAATAAACCGAACTTAAATTTATACGAATTCGAAACAACCAGAACTTAGAATGACCCAACCTGAAAACTTTGAGCCTCAAACCTGAAATGACGCGAACAAAAAACAATATTAACTCAAAATTGACTTAAACTCGAATCAAAATCATTGAAAATTTTAAAACTCAATTTGATTTTATTCAGATTGATTCAATCCAAAACCAATTAGACACGCACAATTAAAAGGTCTATATATATAACTGTAACAATTTCTCTTGTTAAACCTTGAAAGAAACCAATCATATAAGATGACAAATTTGACTTAACAACAACATTGCTTGCATTTGATTCTTGAAACTTGAAAAACTTCCTGAGAACAAGGCAGTCATGTTTTCATACAAGTCAAACCAAGCTTCCTTTGCTTTAGTATTACCATGACGATGACAATGTTATGACTTAGAATTTAATCAAATGTTGAAACACTTGTCAGATGAAATTTAAAAAAAAAAATACAAGGGATATTGTTATTATGATTGTCCAAGAAAAAGAATGAAATCTTCCAGCAGTTCACACATAAATTTTTGCCAGCATATCTAAAAACTGACATAGGCAACTATTTTACAATAAGAATTTATATCCAGTAATTATGTCAATTCATGTGAATAATGTTTGTGTAGAATTTAGTGAGATGGATGCACCATCAGTGTGGATCATCAACTGCATATGAAAACCAAGAAAGCACTAACCTGTGTAGGCCACAAGGTTTGCTTTCGGTAAAAGATAATTTGATCTCCACCTGGATATTTTTGAAGTGAATCATTTAATCAGTCCCATTTAGACGCCAAGCAGGCACGAGATCTGCAGCTTAGACTGTACAAATGATGCTTCAACATGTCAATTTGAAGTTAGGAAGACGTCTGGCTCTGAAGCTTCTCATTCCTTGCACATTCCTCCTGATAAATTATAAGCTCTTTGTAAAAATTTCGAGTTAAGCAGCGAAGGAAGATAGTGAGAACTGAAACACAATATCCACCCAAACATGCAATTGAATTCAAAAAATGATTTGGGCAAAGAATTCAGTATGAACTAGTTATCTCCTTATTACTAGCTCATACACAGTGTAGCTGAGGATGGCATCTGGCAGTAACAATTAGGCCATCAGTGAGCAGGCAAGATTGACATCCTTGTTCAACAGAACATGGAGCATCAGGGCTCATAATTTTAGAACACCAAATTGTATTGTTCTGCTAGATCATGGAAACTAGCACACAGCTTATTTTCAATTTTTTTTAAATGGATTCCAATTTTTGCACCATTTCTTCTTTAAAATGACTTAAAAAGAATTTCATAACCATTATGTGCAATATTACCTACCTGGAAAGCTTTTAAGAGAGAATAGCAGCGTCTTTGCTCCGCCATTGCAGCGGTATACCTCTCTTTGAGAGCATCACAAACTTTCTGCTCTTCTTGAAGCCCAAGTTGCACCTTCCCTAGCTTCTGCAAAAGAAATGCCTCATTACAACCCCGAATAAACTCAAACATCCTCAATATCAAAGTAGGTTGATATCATTATTTAGTTTCTGTAGGAAATGGAGCTGTTAACTCCTGCACTTTCAATTCAGTTAACCAGGAAAAGTTCCATGTTTGTATGAATCACTTAGCAACAATAAATTACTAGGAACTGAATAATTAACATGTTTGGTTCTAATATAAAAAATATGTATAAAGATAGTATAAAAGTAAATAGAGAAGATAACACTTGTATTTATTGCAGTTCTAAACTTAAGGCAACACAATTTCGACATTGAACTTCCAAAACTTGACAACATTTTTATTGCCTTCTTTAATTAGCAATCATCATTAAATTATATCTCTATTTTTCCTGAAAGTGCACTACACTATCCTAGTCTTATTAATGCCAAAGATGCATTGTATGGGTCTGTTTTTGACAGTGTGAAATACAGCATATAAAGAGTTATAATAAAAGGGAATTAACAAAAGAAGAACAACAAACTAAGGCATGCCTTTTTATACCATTTTTCTTTCATGGAATGTGCACAAGTCTACCTAGGTGCAAAAAGGACACTTTCAAAGCAGTTTTGTTAGACTACACAGTGGCTTAAGTGTATTGGTGGAAATTCAAGTCCATTTAGCCTTTCCTCACCATTTAGAGCAGTATAATTGTACAGAGGAAGGTCTAGATAAGAGGCCAAAAAAATTGTAGCTCAGAGAAATTTCTAGACCATTTGAGCAAAATACAAGGCATAGCTGCATAGGCCCCATTGATTTGTCTTAATGCAGGTGAAACAATTGTTTCCTTGAAATTGAGGTGGTGTTGGAAATGGAGTGAACATTAATTGCTGGAGACATGCTTTGTGGGTGTTTGTTTTGGTATTGGGGTGTTTGACACAAATTTGGATTTTCCTCAAAGATCTACTGTCACATTCTTTGTGATGAAAGAGCTATGGTTGCTTGGTTGATACTTGACAGGAAAGTGGAGGTAAATGAATTGAGGATTTTATTCTCTTTCACTCTCTCTAAACTGCATTTTTTTTCCTCTCTCACTCTTTGATTTCCAAAAGCAGAAGGTAATCTCATCCTAGGTTATTATATTGATCAAGAGATGGTCAGCTAGATAGAGGATGATGACTGACATATTTTACCACAAACTAAAAGTATCACATGTCATCACCATCTCAATTTCCCAATGGCATTCATGATTCATGTGATAACCAATTTACTAGATTGCATTCAATTTCCAAGTACACAGGTTTGATTAATCCATACCAAAGCAAAAGTTTTGCACTGTACAAGGGCAAATGAGTAGTTGAAACAAACTCAAGACGAACAAACTGAAGTGAGAATAAGCAAATATATCCCTGCTATTTTTCAACTTGCTAGAAGGAAGGTAACATTACCTGTTGGCTGCCCTTTACAATTCCCTGCATGGACTCCAGTAATTTCATGCGACCAGTAGTGCTAGCAATGGCCTCCTGAAACTGTATGAAAGGAAATATAAAACATGTCAGCAAAGGTTAGAAACTATACAGTGCCAAATGTCAGAGGATGACATAGAGCTAATCGGAGTGAACATGGATATACTGCAAATAATGCTTGATTAAGGTTTTCCTTCATCATTAGGAAACAGAAATAAGGCTTAAACCTTTGCAGTATTGGAATTTTTAAAAAGGTATAACTTATGATAGTATTGGAATTCGAAGCAAAGCAAGTTCATCTCAGAGTCATGAGAATTTGATTGTGCAAATCACCATTATAACTGAGGGCCTAACACATGGAAGACTTTGATTGATCACTTTGACAATGTTACTTGATGATCAATCTTTTGAACTTACTTTTAGAATCCACTAGTGTTTACAATATCTGAATTAGGTATAGGGTTTACAATATCTAAATTTGATTGGTATAAACTTTGACAATTTTACTTATGATAGTACAAGAATCCACTGGAGTTACAATATCTGAATTAGGTTTAGAGTTTACAAATAATCCGGATGTCATTATATCATTTGAACTAAGTTATTGTAACCATCAATTTGGTTAGTAAAACTAAACTTGTAGATGTTTTCTCTTTTTGGAAAAGAGTCACCATTTTATGTAACAGCGAAAGATGCTATTTCCATTTGGTAATTCTTATATGAATTTTCTTATGTCATTTAATATTGTTTTTTATATCTTTACAAGGTGTGCCGTTATATTGTTGTTAACATTTAAAAATTGCTTCCTGTTTCATGGTTAAGAAATGAAAGCATCTAGATACCGAACCACAGAAAAAGATCGGTGAACCTAATAAATATATTAACCATGTTAGCAGGCAGCAGAAAAGTATCAAAGAAAACTGCATTCAACAAAATACCGGACTCTTTATCTAATTACAAAATGGCTAGAGCATAAATCAGTCAAAATTAATAACATTAACCTATATTTATTTGCTGGCAAAGTAGTGTGAAGGAACTAAAAGCAACTTATATTAACTAGGAAGAAACAAGTTGAAACTTCAAGGTTTTAAAGTTCAGAGACAGAAGCATAACAGACCATAAACAAACGCAAGAAATATCACTCATTTGAGTTGTACCTGTGAATTTATGGAATTCAACAAGGAAGTTTCCTTTAGCATCAACTCTTTAATCTCCAAGAGAGCATTATAGGTTGCATAGAATTTCCGAGTTTGTTGAAGTTTTTCCTTTACAAGACCAATGTTGAATATTAGCACTAATAGAGCTATAAGAACTTAACATAAAATGAAAAAAAAAAAAAAAAAAAGGTAAAGCAAAGGGTTGAAAAGAAGCTAGGTCAAAATCACACCTGAATATGAGCGTTCAGCTCTGACAACCGGCGCTCATACCTGCAAATGATGGCTAAATCAACATTGGTATTACACTTTACCTGGAAGAAAGAAAAGTAAATTCTAAAATTAATTGCTCTCTTTTTCTTTTCTGTCTATTTTTCCCAGGGGAAGCAGACATTGCTAAGGGATAACCTACATTCTCCAGAACTAAACTCTTGATTTATCATATGGATAATAACAGGCAGTGCCAAGTTATACATACACATATATTTGAAATGAAATGAAAAGCTTCATACTGCTATTTGGTTGAAATTGTTTCTAAAAGTTTAGCAATGCTCTTTACAGTTACAAGTATAAAACCTCAGATTACATAGAATTGAGTACAACTCATGAATGATCACCAAACTCAGTCATATTCAGACAACCTATGTAATATCAAGATTTCAAGGCCTAAAACTTTACAGCAATGGAAAAGGAAGGTGAACATACTGGATGAGTTCTGACTGGGAGGGTGCATCATCCAGCTGACGCTTTATTGATACTATTGCCCTCCGTCTAGCTGCAAGTTCCTATGACCCAAATATACCATAATTTTTAGTAACTATTTATATACTTAAAAGCGATTAAGTCCATGAAAAGTGAAGTTACTTTACCCTCTTTGCTGTATTAAGCTTCTGCAATGATTCATTTAAAGAACCATCTAAACCACGAGAAAGCATCTTGCTGTCAGATCCAGCTGCTATTTTTTCCTCCAAATCACTAACCTCAGCTTCCAGTGAAGAACGTTTTGCATCAAAATCACACCGAATTTCAGATTCTTGTCTTTCTAGTAACTGAAAAAACGTTTGAGAAATAATAACTTCAATTTGCATCCAAGATTCTAGAATTTATTAGAAAAAAATTGCTTTTTTTTCTTTCAAATCGCGTAATAATAATTAAAACATATCAATAAGTGGAAAAAGATGTTCAAACCTTTAAATTCTCCAAAAGGGAAACGAATTTCTTCACTTTGGGTTCAGCACCTTCCTTTCGAATTTTCTCTTGTAAATTTTGTAATTCATTGAGAACGCTAATCTTCCTTTGATTCTGTATCATCAAATAGGTCATTAGAAATGTGGAAATTTAGCTAATAATAATAATAAAAGCAAAAAATAAATAACTTTCGATAAAAGATTAACCTGTTGATCTAAATTTGAATTCAATATCGCAATTGAAGCTCTTATACTGTTAAATTCCTGCTCGCTGCTGCCCTCTTGCATTGTTCAGGATCGGATTCAGCTAAGGATGAGGAATCGTTGACTCGGACACTGAGTCGGACGTAGCTTGACGCGGTACTCAAAGCGAGCTCTTTAATTTTAACGATCTGTTAAACCGTTACTAGACGCTAGAGAAGAAGATAGTGTTAGTGGGCTTATGGTTTGAGGGTTTTGGGCATTAAATGGGCCCATTGGATGCAGTTTCGGCCCAAGTGCTTCTACTTATATCACACACGTGCAAAAAAATTGCACCAAAAATATAATCATTTTCTTAATATATAATAATTGTATTTTTAAAAATAAATAAAATTAATAAAGTATATTTTAATTTAAAATTTGAAACTAATTTATCATTTGATTGATATAAAAATATTATAAATATTATAATTTTTAATAGCAATGCAAAAAGCTCAATTTTGTTTAATAAATTTTATTAATAATAAAAAATATTTATAATAAAAAAAACACTAGGTGATGCTGCAAGTTTACTTTATAAATTGATATAATTTTTTTAATTTTATTTATATAAATTTTACTACTTGCCAATGTTAGTATTAATATTATTTTTGAAAGAAATATTAGTATTATTTAATATTTTAGTACTCTTCTACCTAATCGGACACACACTAAAAATCTAAAAAGATACAACCATAAGCCCAAAGAAAAAAGCCCAACCAAGCTCGGTCTCCAAAAAATCCTAACAGTCAACTCTGCCACCTCCTAATCTCCAAATAGAGATGATCAAGAGCCGGGTCGGGCTTCAATACAATTTTAAGCTAGGATCTAGTTTGGCTTGAATAAAAATGTTAAAACTCGAGCCCGACTTAGTGTGTCCATATTAATTTTTTATATAAAAATAAATTTAAAAATACAGTACATCAAATAAATGTTTTTCAACAAATTGAAAATAAACAATAACAAGAGTTATATAATATCAAACAATAACAATAAAAATAGTAGCAATAATAGCGAAACGACACTAAAACATAGCAAAAAGCAACAATTTTTTTTTTTTTGCAAATTTGGGTTGGGCTAAAAAACTTACCCGAGACCTAATCTGTTTAGAAAACGAGCCTCATCTTTTTGCCCAATCCCCCCACTTTTTGGGCGGGCCTTTGGGGCCAAGTGGCCGTCCCATGATTAGTTCTATCTCTAAGCTAAAGAAGAAGAGGGAGAGAGCACCGGGACCAAACGTGTGGAGTGTATTGATTTCCTTCAACCAAAAGTAAAATAGCCCCAAAGGAAAACAAGCTAGGAAAGAGTAATTCAATCTATTTTTGCAACAGAATATCAGTAAGTTCAAACACCAAAAACCAGTAATCACAGAGAGGAGGAGATGAGAAATACAGAATTTCAGATTTACAATAGAATAGCATAACTAATTCATCATTCTTCTGTCATCTTTGTCGAAACCATTTTTTCAAAAAACGAGGATCGACTTTTTGAAAACAAAACATGGAGTCGCCACCGACCCTTTTTTGAGGTGTAATCGGATCACCTTGAAGTTGATCATTTTAATAAAACATTTGATTTATTAAAATAATAATTTTAGGTCTACGAAAATTGAGAGAAAGGGTTCGGGAGTCGGTTACGTATGAGGAAGGATTAGCACCCTCACTACGCCCAAAATTGGTACCAAATTGATTAAATATCGTCCTTATGTCTGAGATTTAAAAGAGTTTTTGAAATGTGGTTCTTTTTATTTGAATAACTCAAGTTGGTCGTCAAAGTTCCCTTGTTTCAGAGGAATGCAGCATCACATCCAGCACGATAGGACATGATCCTTTATATCCTCGAGAACACGATAAATCCCGACTTCCAAAAGTTTATAAGTTGAAAATCGTAAAAGGATGCCCCATTATCTAGTCCAACGAAAAAACCGAAACCCAGCACGATAGGGCACGATTCCTTGAATTTCTAAACATCGAACATTGCCTCATTTCAGAATTTAAAGAACATGAGTGAAATTCTAAAAGAATATTCGATTATTTTGAACAAATAGAGATCATAACCCAGCACGATAGGGCATGATACCCGAATGGTCAAACATCGAGTATTGCCTTCGTTTTAAAATTTTTTTTTAATGAATAATTATAAAGCTGGTTTAAAACGCATTAATTTTACTCGAAATAGGATAGAAGAATTAATCTTGAAGAGTTGAACCTTATAAAACAACATTTCGCAAACCATAAGGAAAACCATGTTCGTGATACAATACACGCATAAGACATAATAGTCGATGAATGAAGATAATGTAGCCTTATATAATCAATTAATAAAATAAACAATTAAATATAATTGACCTAAAGAATGTAACCCAATTTCAATCATGAATGAAGAATAATTGATATAATAATACAGAACGAAAATAATAATACAACAAACAATTCACACAATAATATGACATGACGACATACAAAGCCCAATATAACATAATCAATACGAGATATACAAGACAAAATGAAAAATAGAGATGCATTTGGAATCATTTAAGATATATGTTATAGAGTAAATATTTTTAAATCGAATAATATACAAAGTGCTAAAAGATATTGGTTTGAAATTGACAACTTATATACAATAAATTAGAATTTAAAATATACAAAGATAATAAAAGTATGTAATAATTTTAAGAACATATTAAATTTACAAATTATATATATAAATAAAAAAGGGGAAAATGTATACGAGATTGAATTAGTTTTGTTATATACGCACAAATATATACAAAAGTATTGGAATGAGATACTATATAATATACTAAAATAATACAATATAAAGAATTTCAAAACAATAATTTTTATAAGCACAAAATCAATTTTAAAATAACGATTTAATCATTAAAATAATATATGTACAAATTCTCATAAGACATTTAGACGAAATATTATGTAAATAATTAAAATAGTATGATATAAAAATAAACTTCAAAATAACAACTTTATAAAGCGAAGTAAAGATATTAAAAATGGCTTAACACACATAAACAAAATACTGAATGAATTTTAAAATCATAAATATTACGAATAGAAAACTCAGTTGAAATAATATATGCAAATATATAAGGTATTTAAACGATATGTTATACTAGGTATTAAAATAACATAATATACAACTTTAAAATAATAAATCCTTTACAAAGTAGAATTATGAAAGTAATTTCAGAACATAAAAATATTTAATGAACTCTTTTAAAATAATGTACTCTAAATATAGAAAACTCAATCAAAATGGATCTAAAATAATGGGGACAATTTATGAATGAAATAAATTACTAAAAGTAAAAAAAGGACCAATGCGCAACATGCATAAATTCACAAGGGCTAAATCTGATAATAACCCCAATCCAGAAACATTGTGTTGAGATGCGGGCTAAGATACAAAAGTGCTCAAATTTTGGGGAAAATCTAAAACAAAATAAAACAAATTAGACACAAAGAGGGGCGAACCATAACGCAGAGCAAAGGGGAAGGGCCTGCTGCGCAAATAAACCTTTTTAGGCGGAAAAGGCCAGATCCGGGTCTCCAAGCGGGTTGACGCGCGGACCCCTCCCTTTTTTCCTTAAACGGTGCCGTGTGACCCTCCTTATTTAAGCCATATTTTTTTGAAACCTCATTTTAACCTTTAACTTAAAAAAAAAGAAGAAATGACAGCCCCTTAACTCTCTCCTTCTCCGACGATAGGGTTCTTTGGTGCCCCACCATGATCGTCGACCTCCGACGTCAATGGTCGATGTATATGACGACCGGAGTTCAAAACAAAGGGGCTTTCGATAGTTTTGGCTTCCTTAAACCCGACTAGAAGCTGAAAACACGAATCAAAAAATTAAAAAAAAATACAAAACCCTAAACAAGCCTTCGCCCCTTCGACTTCCGGCCACCCTTCATCGGCGGTGACTTCGTCAGGTACGGCCTTTAGTCCTCCTTTTAAAAACTATAGCTTTTCTTTTCATCAAAATGGTTTCAAAAAAGAAGTAGAAAAAATAACAAAAACGAAATAAAAAGGAACCAAAGGTTAAAACCTCCTCCTTTTTTTTTTTTTGAATCTCCTCTCCTTTACATATTTGTTCCCCCCCTTTTGTTACATATTTGTTTATGTTTTATAACTGATTACAAAAAACAAAAACAAATTAATGCCTACTGTTGCTTGCTTTGTTGCGTGTTGATTTTTGTTTGCAGGCGATGGGAGAGTCGGTGGCAGCAGAGGGTATGTGGAGTAGGTAGCCGACCAGCATGGGGCTAGGGACAGAGGTTAGAGGCGGCAATAGCTGATTTTAGGGTTTTTTCTTTTTTGATTTTGGGTTGTATTTGGGTAATTGGGCTAGGGTTAGAATTGGGCTTGTTGGTTTGTTTGGGTTGTTAGGCCCCGGGCAAATTTGAGCCCGTACAATCTTTATACCCCAAACCATCATTCCTCCGTTGACAAGGCTCCCATAACAAACTCAGTAAACTTCTGAGGTGCCTTGCAGTTGTGAGTGGGTCTTGTGTATACTGCTGGCCCATCTCCCTGGTCTTCTTGTGTGTTGGTCTTTGCACCTTGTGGCCCATTCAGAACAACGTGGTTGTTGCAATTGGCCATCAACATGCACACCTCAAGTAGGAAATTCTCGTGTGCTGGTCGCTGTTACCTTTTCTTCTCAGGCTTGCTGTTGAAGAAAAGGAAATTTAGTTAGGCTACGCCAGAGGATCTCTACTGCTGTGAGATTTTGTTATTTTGTATTATGCATGACATGGGAGGGTGATGTCAATATATTTATTTTTGAGAAAGAATTTGTATATAAAACTTATCTTTGATAAACTACGTTTCTAATGAAAATGCAGTAAAGTTTCAAGGGTTTTAAGTATTATATTATTGTGTCTTGTACGCCAATTGGCTGGTACTAATTCAAACTATGATTTTAAAAATTTCACGTCAAAAACAGTATTAAGATAATAATTTTTAAGTAGTGACACGGCATACTCAGATACTCTTAAAAGATTGAATTTGACTTGTTATAGGGGTCAACATTTCACCACTATAAAAGCAGAAGAGCTTCGCCCAACATCAAACAAGAATCGTCAAAAGCGAAAGGCCATAAAGGTAGACCAAACGGACAGTAGGAAGCATGGTTGAAAGCATGGAACACCGAGAAGCAAACCAACCTCTCATCGATGGCTTATGTGATGTGAAACATCAGTCAATAGACAACAAAACATATTTATTCATATTATTATTTTTATAAAAAAATTTCCATCCTTCTCAAATTCCATTTATTGAATTGCAGGTGGAATGATAAAGGTTTATGTCTAAGTTTTCGATTCACATAAATTTCGAATTCAATTATTAAATAATTTTTATTTTATTAAATCCTTTATTATAAAAAAAATCTCATTTAAATAATCTTAACTTTGTTTTTATAATTAAAAAAAAAGAAGCATATATAATAAAACTAGTTTACAAAAAATTAATTAAAAAAACAAAGAGAAGAAATGAGAGTGAGTCAAACGCCGGCATAAATCTCAAGGGCATCGTCGCTTAGATTGGAGACAAAGTAGGAGAAATAGTCGGCGAATTTGAAAGGGCGGTAAAGGAGCGGATGTTCATTGTCGACAAGTTCACGCGCCGCCTCTATCATTGCTCCTTCTTTTGGCACTGTAAACAGCCCGAAAGAGTACCTCTCTTTCTCCCCCTTCATCACCACCCTATGTTTCACTGCTACAAGTCTTCCATTGCTCCATGCCTATACAATTTATTATTATTATTTGAAAACCTTTTTCAAAAAAAAAAGAAAAGATACAACCAATTAAACTAAAACAAATGGATTATATGTAAACAATTACAATCTTTCCCGCCTATTAAAAGTTATTTTAATTATTCTTGACTCTACATTTTCTTCTTAGAGATGTATTCAAGTGTGCACCTTCTTATATTCTTTAGGAGGTGGTGAATGTGCCTAATTACCTGTGGAGTTTAAAAACTCGATAAATGACTAGTAAAATAATAAAACAATTTTTAAAAGAACATGTGTTTGTATTTAAACCTTACTATATTTGATCAAGTTTCAAGATACATACTATTTATTGGTTGTTGTATTTCCTTATCTAATTTTCAAGAATTTTGTATTAGATCAAGTTAAAATTTAAAAAAAAAAATTGAGAGTTAAAAGTTAAAAAATTTAAGTTAAAATAACTTAAATTGAATTATTAATTTTTGGGATATATAAAAAAAAAAGATAATAACAAAAAGTTCCCCTATACTTTAATAAAAATTTTAATGTAATACTTCTACTTTCAAAATATCTAATATGGTATCTGAACTTAATTTCCATCTACCAATTTCGTATCTCCCTCTAATGATGTTAATTATTGACAAAAGTTACTGCGTGGCATTATTTTGCAGGAAAAATAAACTATTAAAGTCAAGGGACTCTAAAGCAATTAAACAATTTTTCTTAAAAACCTTCCCCTCGTAAGAAAAAGCTGTAAACACTATTTTTCCTTTGTTCAAAAAAACATTCCCAACTTTCTCTCATTCAAAAGAAAACTTCAAGAACTAGAAAATTTTCAATTAACATTTTCTTTTCCTTGATTTTTACCAACACTTCATCTGTTGTTGTAGTTTGTTTGAATTTTGTTGAGTCGAGGTATTATGTTAAAAACTTTATTGAAGTACACGGGAATTTTTTGTAGAAGATTTATAAATAGTATAGATATTTGGTATGCAAGTAAAAAGTTTAAAAAAGGACATCTTATTTGAAAGTGTTGGATTTTTAATTTCAGTGATTACTAATTAAACTCTTTCACAATCTAAATTATTTTAGGAAGAGATACATTAAATTTATTGAATTTATTTCTTTATTATATGATATTTATGTAAATCCTCAATTAAATTGGCAGCTATCATGAATTTCCATAGTGAAAAAGTGAGGATGATGAATAAAAGGATGATTATTATTTTTATATATACTTACCTTAAGTGCATCACCAACAATGACAACCAAAGCATCTTTGGGAACCACCACTTGTTCCCAATGTCCTTCTTTAGTGACAATCTCAAGCCCTTGCACTTCATTTTGGCATAGAACAGTGATAGCATTCTTGTCTGTGTGAGCCACCAACCCTAAATTTTGATCCTCACTTGTCGGAACTTTATACTTCATTACTCTCAAAAAGCTTACGCTATCTCTCACCAGAGCCTCATACTTCTTTTCTTCGATATCAAAACTCTCGAATATCATTTCAAGGATCATAAAACTTAGCTCTAGCATCTTTGAACTCATCATATTGAGTATCTCACTATCATAATGATTAATAAAAGAGTGCAATTAGTACATAATTTGGTGACAGAATTATGATTTTGTCACCATCAATCTTTAGTGACGGAAATGAGAAAACGAAAAATAACGTCGCTAAATAATAATAAACGTCACTAATACACAAAATTGTTTAAATTTTTTTTATCATTTTTGATACTAAATGGCATATGAATTTAAACAGTCTGTCTATGTTATTAATGCAGGATTTCATGATTGGTGATGGAGTGCTTTGAATTGGCCAATATGTAGACCAGATTACAGCTGAGCAATTGACAGAAGACTTAAATGAAACTGCAGCCAAAAAACCAGTTACAAAGAGACTGATCATAAGTTTTATTTTCTCTATGATGAATGATGATTTTTTTCTGGTAAAGGCATGTGTATGTAAAATAAACAAAAATGTTTTTTCTTTTCTTTTTTAAAGAAATTTAAAGCTGGCATTGGCAATGTATATTAAATGCAAATCTATTTCAAGCATAAGCACTGTATTAAATATGGAATTGGCTGGTAGTGAAGGTGTTTGGTGGCAGCCATTATCATGTCAAAACTATAGCTTTCTTATTGTCATTAGAAATAAATATACATATATATATATTATGATTTTTCAAGTTCATTTTTCGGTTGATTGTGACAAAGGGTCCTTTTGGTTTTCCTAAAACAAGTGAAAAGTTTGATACCCCATACGTTCTTTTAGTGAAAATTAAAGAAAAATGTTAAAAAATCTCATCAAACTATATCTGGTTTTGTTTTGAAAGCTGAAAGTTACTTGCTTCAACAAAGTATAGCAATGAAAATCAAATGTTATTAGGGTATTTTAGCTTGAATACATATAGCCAATGCAACCAAACATAAAAGCTTGATTGACCCATCATTCAGCACCAAAAAACATGTAAAAGCAAGACAGAAAGGATGAAGAAACATTACCAAAAGGCAGGGTTTCCTTGAGGCCACATGAGGTGAGTGAAGTCTCGAGCGGCTTCAAGACGAGTGGCGTCGTCGATGCCGAAGCTCTCGTGTAAAGGAACCACGGGGCATTTGCCTTGGTAACTGCGGTAAGGCTTAGGGTTCTGGTACCTGGTCTTGGTTTCCTCGGGGAGGTCGAACAATGACTTGATCCCTACCAACATGTCTTCGCATAAGCTGGTTGGGATCTTGTCGTAGCGCATTAGTAGGAAACAACCGTGGCTCTCGCATGCCTCTCTTACTTTGCTGCATAATGCTTTCCACCTCTGATCTGGTGATGATGATGATCTGCCATTTTTGATGTCTTCACCTGAGAATTCAATAACTGGGATTGTAGCTGTCCTATCCATCTCTCGATCTTAATCTTATAATTTCCCTCACTTTTTTTCCCAGTCGGAGTACCCACTGTATGAAGGAAAAAGAATAGAAGGTACCCTAGTTTATAAG
The DNA here is from genome assembly GCA_025698475.1 of Gossypium anomalum. NCBI lineage: Eukaryota > Viridiplantae > Streptophyta > Magnoliopsida > Malvales > Malvaceae > Gossypium > Gossypium anomalum. Next base: position 90,640,330 of record CM046968.1, read on the forward strand.
GGAGTTGACACTACAGAATTAAAAAATGATTTTATGGATTTAATTAGATATAATTTCGTCCTTATATTTTCGATCATGTTAAGGTTAACCTAAATCACTAGTATTGTTAAAAAAATCTCATTGGGTGGAATTAAACAAAAAAATCTTACAACCTTAATGCTGGGACGATTGTGTGATTAAATCGTAATATACGCGAGATAGTGATTTGTTCCTACTAAAGATATATGAGTTGTACCCACAAAAGGAAATAGTTTAAATCATCATTTTCTTTAATGTTAAACAAGGTTTTGAGTTTAAGATCTTGCTATTTTTAAGATAATACTTAGAATTAGCTATAGTCCCTTCTCAATCTATAAATAGGAGGGTAATGCGCTTCAACATACTTAAATCAACGTCCTCCTGCATTGACAACAATATCAATACAAATTGACTTAAAACTCAATCGGCTTCTATTATATCAAATTATAGCAACTAAATTCTCAATTTAATATATAATATAAGAATTAAAACCATAATTTAATAATTTCTTTTAGACTAAAATTCCAATGTCTATTAAGTACATTGGTGCTTGATGACATGCACATTTCATCATGTGAACTTCACGTGATTTTAATATTGATGACTTACACTGTATTTTGTTTAATATACATTGAATGAGATCTTTGATACATACCCTTATTGGCATTCGATTTAATTTTTCTTTTCTAAATAGTTGTCACCTTCAAGCCTTCACACACCAAATATTGAAATTATTATGAGTAATTATTTGAGAGTTTTTAGATTTTACAAATATAATTAAAATATAACAAATTAAATTTATTTATATATATATATTTAATTTTCCAATTATTATTATTATTATTATTATATTTTTTTATTATTTTGTAAATCCTAAACTTTAAATTTTGAATCGTGTAAAATAAAGGCAATATGTCAGAATAAGTAGAATTGGGAAAGAGTGGGAGCTGAATGAATAAAAGTTTATATTGTAAGGCATAGACATGTATTTATGTATGCTTGATGGAGTAGCTATAAAAACCCAGTTACCAATTAATGCTTTTAATTTGGCATAAATATAAAACTATAAAAGCATACATAATTTTAGAGGGCCCCTTTACTGAAACGTACCATTCTAAACTATGAGTTTTTGATTGTTTCCTTTGGTTAAAGATAACAACATTATCTCTAATACCAGGTCGAGGGTTCGATCATCATCTTGGATATGGAGCAGTTTTAAAACTCGTGATCAATATCTACCCCTTAATTGGTCTACAAAATGCGGATAATTAATTACTGGACTCGCTGCAATAGATACCTTGAAAAAAGAAGAAGATAAAAGCATTATACTATATTATAATTTTAGGAATCGAATTTTAAAGATAATGTTATTAAAAGGAATAACTACAAATCTTAAAAAATTAATTTTTTTATATATTCATAAAAAATGAAAAATACTTTAATTTCGTAAAAAAATATTTAAATATTTTCTTTTTTGTACTTTTTGATACCCAGTAAGCATTTGTCTTTTAAGTGAATGATTGATTTATTGTAAAGGTTATTAGGTGTACAAAAATAAAGGTATTTTTTAGATTTTAATTTTGTCCAAAATTTCAACTTGTTTTAATTAAGTTTTTAAAGCATTAGTGTTAAATATCAATTTAAATATGGAATATATCTAAAATCGCATCGATCAAATTGTTAACATAATATGCCTACTATGCAGATAATTTGGAAAAATATATTTTTTTAACACATCAAATCTAAATTGTTCATGAGATAGGTACACATATGTTTACAATTTGATCAACTTATTTTAAATATGCTCCACGTTAAATTCGAACTGACATTTAAACCCTAAATTAACAGATAAACATACGAAAGTACTTACTTTATACAATACTGATACTTTGAAAACTCAATTAGGATACTTTGAAGTTGAGGGACCAATTTTGAATCTAAGTGATAGTTTAGGGATGTTTGATGGAATTAATCCTTCTATAATTTCAACCTTTATCTATATATTTCAACTCGAGAATTCAGTTAACCCATAGTTTGGAAACTTGTGTATGTAGTAAATCTATGTGCATGTGAAAAATGCCTGGACTTCCTAAGAATAAGGGAGAAAATAGGTAGGGGCATTGACTATAAAGAAAAACTGAAGGAAAAAGAAAAAGAAAAGGAAGAAAGGAAGATGGAAACTCATTTTATTGTTTGCATGGCCATAAACAATGGATCTGTTGTTGTTTGTCCGCAAACAATGGATCATGTTTCATGCACTTCCCCCTGCATAAGTGTCACTTTTAGGTCTCATCTTTTGGGGTTCAAAAGCTACAAAGTAAACCCCACCTACTCTCACCTAGTGGACCATGGTTCTATTTTTTACATTTACTTATCATTGAGTGATCAATTGTAGGATCTTTTAGATGATTTGTATGTATGTAGGTACGTTAACAAAGGGCACATGCAAAAACCCTAACTTGAAATCTCTATGGACATATCTTATTACTGGTTAAACTTGTATTATTGAAGATTATTTGGTGATAAAAAATTTATGAAAAGATTTCTTGTTGGTTTAAGTAATAGGATCTATAAACATAGAAAGAGAGGCGAAGTTAAGAATTATATGACGGGGAATCGAGATAAGAAAAATTTATCTGGAGGGGTCAAAAATTACAAATTTTCTATTTATATTTAAAAGGCGCTAAGCATTTAAACCCTTCAACCAAGTGGGTTAAAGGTGCCTGCCTGCCTCCCTTTGGCTATACCCCTAAACATAGTGGGCAAGATAAGAATATATATTGTTGGGTGACAAACTTAAAAAAAAAAAAATGCAAAAAAGATTAAATTGTAATTCTAAAAAATAAGAGGGGGTTCAAATTGCAATATGCCCATTTTATCTAGGGTCCCCTTTGGATCGCCTATGTAGAGTTACGTCCTAACCTTAGAATAAACTCTTTGTAATATCTATGTTTATAGTAAATTTCCGTCTCTCATTTGTGGTTGTAAGGTAGTGAAACCCAACCATATATTTGCAAGTTCCAAACATAAATTGAAAGTTTAATGAGGCAAAGGAATATGCAATTCTGACACTCAAAATGCAAGTTAATTGAGGGACCTTTAATCATGTTTGGGAAAGGATTATGAAGTTTAATGAGCAAGAGGAATATGCAATTAATGGCACTGAACATCAATTTGGGAAATATGACAAAGGATTACCAACCCTTCACTTAACATATGTGACCAAAAAATTAATTAAAGAGTATGTTGTGATTGAAATACCAAGTCGGTAACAAGCTCACATGATATACAAAAGTATGCACCATGTGTTCCATTTCATAACTTTGCTAATATTTATACATTGCTTGTGAAATTGAACTTATCCAAAAATAAACTATACTTTGGATCACATATATATCTTATTTCAAAACCAATTAGCAAGTTATATATATCTATATATATCTTATTAATGCATTTAAATAGGTAACTTGAAGGAGAAGGAAAGGATTTTGTGCTGATATTAGGTACCCAATTGGAAAAAAAGGAGCTGCAATATTTTTTATGATTACTCCCCATTAATTATATACATACAAATATGTAGACTTTGTAAACTTAGGTGTCCATATGTATATATATATATATAGTGCAAGAAAATGCTTGAAATGGAGGGTGGCAGTCCATGTTGAAGCTTTATTCACTGAAACATCTTGGAAGCTGTCATAAGAAATGTACACAGAAGGAATCCGACACATATTATGGGCCCAAAAGTTTGGTATTATTATAAATTTAGCCTTTAATGTTTATATCTTTTGTTAATTTGATTTTATTGTTTTTAGCTAAATTTGACATTTAATTTTTTAAAAATAGTCGAATTTGACTATCAACCTTTCAAAGAGTTGAATTAATTTTTTTTAAAATGAAAAAACTTTCTAAAACGTTAAATTTTTAAACATTGCAGCTCGTATGACAATCCATATGTATTTCATCCTTTTTTTTTAAAATTTTTTTTATATATTTTTGAAATTTGAATATTTTATTTTTATAAAATTTAAATGATTTGTTGATGTGGCATGTAAAACAAGTAGTGTAATATCAACATGAAGTACAAGTAAATTGCCCCACGTGTGGCCACGTTAACATCATTAAAAAAATCAAGATTTTAGTCAACATTTTCATTAACGAAAAACAATTTAACTTTTTTTGAAAAATAAATAACTAATTTATTTAAGAAAAAAAGAAAAAAGAAGATAAAATTGACAAAAATATAATCATTAAAGGTTAAATTTATTATTGTACCAAAAAAAATTGTTGCAAATTAAGAAAGATCAACATCATCACAAGTTGGCATATTGCTTTATTAGACGAAACAGTAGGTTCATAAGTTGCTAGAAAAAGTCAATGTTGGGGAAGGAAAAGGTCGCTTGAATACCCAATTTTTAGGCTTCCACCACCATCCTTTCTTGTACGTGAGTATGGTGGTGGAACCCATTCACATAAAACAATGCAAGTCCATGTCCATGGAGTCGGCATGGAGGTGTCTTGATAGCTAGCTAGTCCCCTCTTTAATAAGGATAGCAATGGAGTTGTGGAGGAATGGATATTATCTTATTTACTTTATATCCTTTTAGATATACAAAATTTCGATATCACGTCTTATTCTTTAATAAAAATATTTTTATTTTTATACTTTTTATTCTTTAATTATAATTTTTTTTAATAATGAATTATAGGTTCTGATAATTTTTTGATTTCAAATCCATTTTAGTTAACTTTTTCTTGAAGAATGAAAATTGTCGCAGAAATTAAAGTTATGAACAAACAAAAAAGCTATAAGAAAAGAATAGTACACCAAGTATTTGAGTTAATGCTCTCAAAAGCATTTTTTAACTCAAGAATGAAATACAATGAATGATTACAAGTGAGAGGAAGGCCTCTATTTATTGTTGAGCTCTCTCAGATTCGATGGTACAGATTGAATTATATCAACGATTAAGATTATTGTCTATCTACAAGATGAGAATCTTAAGGGATTTAAACTCTATACAATCTTATCCCTTAGATTTACATTAATTATCTTGATAATTCTAATTTTATTGGAGTGTTTCACTGAGCCACCAATGCTTAACGTTAACGATATTTAATTAATTACTGTAATTCTATGTATAAGTAGAGACCTACTAATATAACTATGGAGTCAGTGGCTATCAAAATCATCTTAGCTAAAGTAACATAACCTTTTCTCCTCGTTTAAGTTAGAATAATCCTATATTGAGAGTGGAATAAAATCCCAGCTTAATTAGATAATTTCCAAAAAAGAGACTTCCATTTACAAGAATATATTCTATTAAATAAAATATAAAAATGTAAAATTTGATATAATATAAAAACAATATGAATATAATTTAGTAATATAATAGAAAATAAAGGGTATTCCATCTATTTTGGGGTAATTTGATAAAAAATGCAAGTTCAAGTGTTAAAAGAGACGAAAAATTAAATTCAAGGCTAAAACAATTTTTTTTTTTGTAAAATTGGAGGACCGTGAAAGTCATTATGCCAAAAAATATCTATGTTTCAAGAGATTTTACATAGGAGGACTGTTTCAATTTTTGGCATAACACCTACCTATATACAACAAGCTGAGATCAAAACATGAGCCATATTCAAACCCCAAAAGAAAATCCCTAATATCCGCAACCCTCCATAAAAATAATCAATCCATGAGTACAAAAAATTCCTTAAAAAGCTTGTTAATTTTCTACATGAAATTATAATTTATCATGACATGCTATAGATTAATTAAAAATTAATTCAAATGTTCATAACACATAAATTAGTCATACACGTTTAACATCATTAGTATTTTCCTTATCTTTATTAATTGGGAAATTATTTGCTAGCAAGTTGCATTTGGATTTGCATTTGCACACCCTTGCAATTTATCTAAAAATAGACTATTTGGTTTAAAGGGGGAAAAATAGTCTTTTGGGGTTAAAAGGGTAAGTAAGGATAAAATTATCATAAAATGAACATTCCTAGTAATCTTATACTATCAACTTTAAATATTATTGATAATATTGTTGATTGAGTCTGAGTTCGATTGGTATAAGCATTGTTGTCAATGCATGTTTAAAACTACCCATAACCCCTCCCCAACCCATAAATAGGAGGATAATGCGCTTCAACGCACTCGAACCCACATCCTTCTGCATTGACAACAATGCTTAGACCAATCGAACTCAGACTCAATCAACAATATTATCAATAATATTAAAAGTTGATAATATAAGATTACTAGGAATGTTCATTTTATGATAATTTTATCCTTACTTACCCTTTTAACCCCAAAAGACTATTTTTCCCCCTTTAAACCAAATAGTCTATTTTTAGATAAATTGCAATGGTGTGCAAATGCAAATCCAAATGCAACTTGCTAGCGAATAATTTCCCAATTAATAAAGATAAGGAAAATACTAATGATGTTAAACGTGTATGACTAATTTATGTGTTATGAGCATTTGAATTAATTTTTAATTAATCTATAGCATGTCATGATAAATTTATAATTTCATGTAGAAAATTAACAAGCTTTTTAAGGAATATTTTGTACTCATGGATTGATTATTTTTATGGAGGGTTGCGGATATTAGGGATTTTCTTTTGGGGTTTGACTATGGCTCATGTTTTGATCTCAGCTTGTTGTATATAGGTAGGTGTCAACGTGGGAAGATTAACTACTTTGACCAGGAGTTGCAAAGTTTGAATGTGAAATTGTATTTGGTGATTGCAGCATGTTTTGTTCCATGTGGTTGTTGATTTCAAAGCAATAATCTTGTTGGAATTGAATTAAATCGACTAATATGATCGGTTGAATTGAGAATCAATAAATGTATTAATTCTGACAAAAAAACATTGAATTTGAGCGAATTATTTGGAACCACCATTGAATCAGAAATTGAAATAGGTTGAACAAGTAAAAAAACTAATGGAATCGGTTTGTTATATTTATTAACTCAAGCAATAGTGTTAACATTTTAATTGAATTTGGAATGTTTAATTGAATTAGAATTATTAGTTTAGCTCATGTTTTATGATGAAATGATTGGACATATGGGTTATCCGTATATCTCTCTTTTATTATTTTATTGTGTGATATGAGAATTTGGGTTCAATCTGTAACATTTCTTTCCCTCTCCTAATTTATACATAAAGAAAGTATTTATGTAAACATGGTTCATATAATATGGATGACTTAGGCGAGGACAACTCAGATTTCACACATAAGCTTACTATGAATTATGCTAACGGGGTATTTGGTTTAAGAAATCTTAAATTCCTAGTGATATAAAAAAAATCACATACAAATATGATTGGCGAGGTGCTTTCAAGTTACAACAAATAATACCTTAAACACGGTTATGACAAATTAAAACATACAAATATAAGGATGCAATCCACAGCACTAACTTTAAAATCAAAATCGAGATTTTTATCTTCCAAGCTTTTGATCGGAAATTGGCGGTGAGAGAGAAGCAAATGCGTAGATCTGGTCGGGAGAGTCGATGAGCTTTACTTGCTCAGAAAAGGAAAAAAAAAGGAAGTCCATGAAGTCAAAGTCTTTGAAAAGCTGAGGATGTTGATCATCTATAAGCTCTTTAGGTGCTTCGATTATGGTACCCTCAACTGGAATTGTGAAGGCTGCTATAGAGTATCGATCTTTGACTCCACTCATCATTACCCTGTGCTTCACTGCTTTCATTCTTCCATTACTCCATGCCTTCAATTTTCAACATCGATAATTATTTTATGATAACTAACAATAATTTGATTAAGAATATTAAATGGAAGTTTAAAAGTAGAAGTTTGTAATCATTCTCATTAAAAATGTAAAGATAAATCTAGATTAGTATTTAATAGTCTATCAGTGAAAAATTAATTGAAAATTAAACCGGAGATATAATCAAGTAAAATATATGTTATTGAAAGCCAATTATTATCAAGTAATTAAATTTACCATGAGAGGATCTCCAACCAAAAAAACAAAAGAATTAGGAGATGTAGACAACTTGATCCATTCATCATCCTTGACCTCAATTTCTAGTCCTGAAATTTGATCATCACAAATGATTGTGCTAGCTGGTTTATCAGTATGAGCATGCAATCCTCTCTTATATTCGCCTAATGATGGGGCCATGTATTTCATCATCCGCAATAACACGTTGTATCTCATCATCAGTGACTCCCATTTCTCTTCTAATCCATAACTATCGATAATCATTAACCAGATTATATTGTTTAGCTCCTCCATTTGCTTCACCATGGTGTTAATGGTTTGGCTGGGACAAAAGATCGATCAGTTGACGTACATAATGATTTGTTAGATTTAAATTGACAAAATATCAATCAGCTAGCATTTATAATGATTTTGAAGGATTTAGAATTTTTTTTAAAGTTCCAAAAACTTATGATTCTGAGTAGTTTGACGAGTCTAAATTCCAAATATGTTAAATGGAAATGATAGAAACTTGAATTCGCTAGGAGGAAGCTAGAAATTTTATAGTGGGAGATCGAAATTGAACTAGATAAATTTGGGGTAAAATATAAATTTACTCTTTTATTAATTGAATTTTATCAAAATATAGACATTTAAAGAAGTCATTTTACCGTTGATTGAGTTTTAACTTGATTATCATTGGTATTGGCATCGTTACTAGCGCACGAGGACATAGATTTAAGTGTATTAAAATGCATTATCTTCCTAATTAAGGGTTAGAGAGGGGTTATGGGTAGTTCTAGGCATTGCATAAAAAAAAGTGGATATGATAGGAGCAGTATTTGATTCAATTTTATTAAATTTGAATAAATTCTGATTCGGTTAATACTTCAATGTATTAGTTTTGGTTCAAAATTTTAAAAAAAAGTGATTATTTGAATTAAATTGATCCTATCAGATTAACCAACCCATGAAATTCATATATTTAACTAAAAACAATAGGAAGGTGAAGAATTTTTATTACCTAAATCGAGGATGACCATCCGGCCACATAAGTTGAGCAAACTTGTTAACAGAGTCGTAGTTGGAGGCATCTTCAATGCCGAAGCCCTCATACAAACAAGCTTGGCTACATGGTCCAAAATAGCTATGGTAAGGCTTGGGATTAACGTTCAATTGTTTCCTCTCTAACGGGACCTCAACCAGTTCATTCAACAACTCAAACGTTTCCTCTCGGACTTCTCTCGATATCTTTTCGTACACCACCTCGAAACAACCGTAGGTCTCGCAAGCCTCTCGAACCCTCTTGCACAAATGGTGCCATCCTTCGGTCCCTCGCTCCAAATCCGGCGAGCCGGTTTGAAACTCGATGACCGGGATCGCAAGTTCAGCATCAACACCCATGTGCTTGATTTTAAAAAAAATACTCTAACAAGTTTATATTCTTAGAGTGACTAGCTTGTAAATTATATAACTTGGTCTCTTATTACGTAGCAATATACTTCTATATATATAACATCGTTTTCTAAAAGGCGACAAAGAGAAACAACCAAAGAAGCATCTATTAACTTCCCTAAAGACCATAAAAAGCATCTATCAAAATCATGACATAGATTTTGTAAAGAATTTAAGTATTAATTTTGTAATAAATATTATAATATTCTTTTTCGTATAACATTAAGCAATCAAAATAAAAAAATAGATCATTCAATTCGGCGGATTTGCCTTCATAGCATTGTAGACAATCAGGGAAAACAAATATGATATAATCAAATAGACAACTTCAAGTAGAAGATAACATGTTAGCATAATGAAAAGATATTTGATCAGAAAAGACAATTAGAAGATAATATGTTAGTATCATTACCATGATAAGATCTTCAACCATGAAAGACAAAGGAATCTTTGGTTTTAATTTTGTTACACCCCAAGCCTTGAATGTTCCTTACGCCTGCTATATATGAACACCCCCACACGTCGAAAGTGGTTAAGTTCAAACTATACCCTAGTCTAGGTTTAGACTGAGCTCTACTAAGAAGGCAACCATGCTATGAGGGATCCACTTCAAACCCTTCTTCATCTATAAATACCCTCTCTTCCAACGAGAGAGAGACACAAGACCAGATATATAGCTAACACCTACTCAGATACAACCTTTTAACACCTCCAAAACGTCACCTCTAGTAGCTCTCTACATCCTATGGTGTGAATCACCATCCTTGTATTGTTCTACACATACTTAAATTGTTATAACAATTGATGACGTTTGTATGAACTGGACAAAAAGCTATGATTCAACTCGTATGAAATACCCTAAAAATACAAGTTAACAAGATCAACTACGAGTAAGGTAACTAATATTATCAGAACTCATATTACAACCAATATAAATACAAAAACAATTAGTATGGCCAAGGAGATTACTACCAGTAGAAGATTATTACTAGTAACCTCAACAAGAGCAATCGACTAGGTACTATCAAAATTATATACATCTAACTTTGTTTGGATTTTATTTTTATTTTTTTTTTATGATGATAGGGCTTTGAATTTGACGATGTTGGGCTTCTATATTATACTGAGAACTAAATTGAATTTTTGACTTAATCTTAGGATTTTAATTAATAATAAAATTTAAACAAATTGAAGTTTTTATTTTAAAATTGGTAATTAATTAATTTAGATTAGTGTTAAATTGGCCCAATATTAGTGTAGGTTCGTTATTCAAATTTCAAAGCCCAGGTCTTTCGGTCAAATTGAATTTGATGCATGATTGAGCTGGTAAGCTTATTCTTTAAGCCCAAAAACCAAAAGTTAGTACAATTTTAGGTGCTATAATTTGTTAAAAAATTGTTCATAATTGTAAATTTACAAGTTAAAATAAATTAATTTCAGAGGTAATTTACAAGGAAAGATATTTATACATCTCAAGTGTTTAATAAGAGTGTCTTTAGGTGAGGATTTAGAATAGATGTGTCCATGGACCGAATTGATGTCTGATTCCAAAATATTTTTTAAGCCTAAGCTTATTTTTAGGTGGGTCAGGCCGCTCAAAAAGCCCATTTTATTATTAAAAGTAATAAAATATCAAACTTATATTTTCAAGTTGCTACTTTATAAATTTTTATAACTAAATTTTAATTAAAAATACTTTTTATTATTTAAATTAAATTTGGGCTAGATTGTGCTGATCCGAAGTGTAAAAATTCTTGTCCAAGTCCGACCTTAGTTGGGTCAGCCCCATGGGGCCAGACAAGCTACCTACCTCTTGGACAAGTCTAAATTTTTTTTCAAAATATAAATTTTTTTGGATAAACACAATAAAGAATCATAAAAGTTTAAAAAAAAAAATAACAAAAGTTTTGAGTAACTCAAATTTTCTATTCAAATTCCACTTAAATAGACGTGATCTCCTATTTAGTACACGTGGTCTCACAATAAAAAAATATTAACTTTAAAATATAATATTTATTTAATTTTAATATATTTTTATATTTTATAGTATTTAAAATGTATTTTTATAGATAAAATGATATCTATATTGCATTTTTATATTATTTATTTTAATATCATTAATTTTTTATAAATATTTTTATAAAATTATTGAATTTCATTAACTTATATTCTCTTAAAAATTTATAATATTTTAAAATAATATACATTCTAAAAATTTTCAAATTTTTAAAAATTCTTATCCAAACGTGCCATAAAAGGTTTTTAATTTTTGAAGTTATGAAAATTGTAAAGCTATGTGTTGTAAGTTGGAACCCAATTTTCTAAGTTGTCACATTCAGTTTTAGGACCATAATCTTGGTCTATGAGATAACAGATTTATGAATCGTAATCGATTTGAATCAAAGTGTTTCAACAATTAATAAAATAAAAATTAAAAAAATTGATATTAATTAAAGGGAATGAAATTAAATTTTATTTAAATTTATAATTAATTTTAAATTTTATAGTGTAAAAATAATTATTTTATATTTAATATAGTAGAATAACTTAAAAAAAGATAATGATGTAGACACTTCAACAAGGACATATGGAATAAAACATATTGATATCATTACCATGAAGTTAGGTATTTATCGGCTGAGTCAAATTTGCTCATATACACAAGAAAAATTCAAAATTCAAAATTAATTCAAAATAGTCTTCAAACATTAACCCATCATAATTATTTTCACAAAAGTTCCATGGCATAAGATACACAAAAATCACTCAACAATGGATTCTTTTTTATTTAAATAAATCGACATGATAAATTTAGTAATCTTTGCATGATATAACTATCTTGTGATTTTCATAATATAAAGGAAGTTTTATTACTTATTTATGACATAAAATACACAAAAATACTCGACAATGAACTTTTTTTTTTTTTGAATAAATCTACATGATAGATTTAATAACCTTTGCACAATACAATTACACAATTATAACAAATTAAAACATAGTAATGAATTCCGAGTATAGGACTCATATTTGTTATTTCTAAAATTAATTTTAAGCCAAAGCCAGGCTTTTTACTTGTCAATACGAGCATGCTTTTAATTAGAAATTGGTGGTCAGAGGGAAGCAAAGGCATGGAGCTGTTCGCCGGAGTCAATGTGTTTTGCCGGGTCGGAAAAAGCATAAAGGAAGAAGTCCATGAAGTCAAAATCCTTGTAAAGCTGAGGGTGTTGCTCATCTATAAGCTCTTTGGGTGCCTTAATTATGGTGCCTTTGACTGGAATGGCGAAAGCTGCTATAGAATACCGGTCTTTATCTCCACTCATCATCACTCTATGATTTACCGCTTTTAATCTCCCATTACTCCATGCCTTCAATTTTCAAAATCAACATCAATAAGTATTTTATGATAGTTATTCACATTCAACATCACTAATCTAATATCTCTTTCTATATTTTGCTATGAGCAAGATAAATTCAAAAGTTTGAACTAGAGATTTGTTGTCAACATCAATAAGTATTTCATGTTCTATTCACATAGATCATACATGCATGTTAAATTTTGAGTAAATTAAAAATAAAAAAATTACCCCTATATTTATACACATTCATACCTTGAGAGGATCTCCAACCACAAAGCAAAAGGAAGAAGGAGATAAAGACAACTTGATCCATTGGCCATTGAACTCAATTTCTAGCCCTGAAATTTGATCATCACATATGATTGTGCTGACAGGTTTATCAGTATGAGCAAAGAGTCCTCTCTCATACTCTCCTGGTGGGGGGGCCATATATTTCATAAACCGCACCAAAGTTTTGTAGTTTATCATCACTGACTCCCATTTCTCCCCTAATCCATAACTATCAATTATCATTAACCAAATTAACTTGTTCAGCTCCTCTATTTGTGTTGCCATGGTATGTACATTGTTACTGAGACAAAAGATAAAAGCAAAATGTCAATAACTTGAATTCCCTCAACCCGAACTAGAAATGCCCGAACCAGAAATGATCCGAATCCGAATGACTAGAACAAGTAAATTAAAAGTTAAAAAGGTAAATAAAAATATTATTACCAAAAATGTGGGTGACCATCAGGCCACATAAGTTGAGCAAAGCTTTTAACGGAGTCATAGTTGGAGGCATCTCCAAGTCCGAAGCCTTCATACAACATGGAAACCTGATTGCACGGTCCAACCCAGCCATGGTAAGGCGTGGGACTAGCGTTCTTTTGTTTCCTCTCCACCGGGACCTCAACCAGTTCTTTCATCAACCCGAACGTCTCCTCCCGAGCTTTTGCTGAAATCTTTTCGTACACGACCTCGAAACAACCGAAAGTCTCGCAAGCCTCTCGAACCCTTTTGCACAAACGGTGCCACCGGTCGGTTCCTCGCTTCAAATCTGATGGACGAAACTCAATGATTGGGAACTCAATCTCAACTTGGACACCCATGTTCTTAACTTTTATTTTATGCTCTAAGGAAATGTTCTCTTGAACTAAATGAGCTTGTAAACTAACTTGGTATCTCTTTACGTAGGGATTTAGGTCTATTTATAGCATTTTCTCGAAGGCGGGGAGGCGAAGAGAAACGTCGCTATTGACTTCCCAGTTCTTTAATTTGATTATCCAAGCAAAATGAAGAAGGCGCACCGGTCAAAGGAAATTTCATATTATACTTAGTATAAAATTAAGGGTTGAATTCAAATATTGTAAAAGATTTAAGTATTAATTTTGTGTAATAAATATTAGCATATGTTTTCACATGAAGATAATGACATTAACCAAGCAAATACGGTGCTTAGACTTGTGAGCTTTCAAATAAAAATAATCATTTTAACTTTTTATTAATTTTTCATTTCTTTTAGTTTTTAAATTACGTTATTAGTCAAATAACTCCAAAGTGAATAGAAAAGTTAACATTTGTAAATTTTACTAATGTGACATAGACGTAGATTGCCATTTAAATGCCACGTAAGCAATTAATTAATTTTTTCAAATTCAAAAAAACTCAAAAAAAATATATTTTAAAATAAAAATTATAAAAAAATATATTTTTAAAATTTAAAAAACTAATTAATTACTAACATGTCATACAAGTGGCAATCCATGTGTATATATACCACATTATCAAAGTTAACAAATGTTAATTTTTCCCTCTATTTTGGGGTGATTTAACAAATAATATAAGTTTAATAGATAAGAGAGGAGAAAATTTAAAATAAAAGACTAAAATGACTTTTTTTTTGATAAAATTGGAGGGGAAAAATCATTATGCTTAAAAAATATTAAAAAGAGGAAAAAATTATAGTTGATTATATACTATACATCTTTTTTCTCATATTCTTCCTGTCTCTTTTAAGGTTTATGTTTGAAGTTCGTAGCCACCCCTCACAACAATATCGTATTCAAAGTTCAAATGTGTATTATATTATAAAATAAAGGATGAATAATTCAATTCAATTTTTATTTTTTAGTTACCTTATTATGATTATAAGTAAGATTTAATAAAAGGATAAAAAAAAAAGAAAAAAGAAAAAAAACCTATCGAGGTGATAGACACAACTTTATCCAAAAAAATAAAATAAAATTCCAACTCTTCGTTTATTTATTCAAAATAGAAATGGTATATTTATAACGTGGTACGAAAAAAATTGACTTAATATGATTCAATTTTATATTTGCAATTAAACTTCCCTAAAATCATGTTTACTAATTCAACACATGATTAGTGAAATATTTAAGTATTGGTTTTATGTAATAAATATTAAAATATTAGTTCCACATGAAGAGGTAGAATAGAGGTCAAACGAGGTTGGTGAATTCAACTTTCATCAATTAAAAAAATGAAAAAAATAATATTCAGTTTTATATAATATATCGAATCGAACAAATTTTTAATTTTGGATCAAATTGATCAATTTATCTAATTTTTTAATCTATGATTTGATTTTGTTTACATCTTAATTTTCATTTTTGGTCTCGAAGATAGGAAAACCAAATATAATATAGTCAAGTAAACAAAATCAGCTACAATAAAACATGTTAGTATCATTACCACGAAATTTTCTCCAGCAGAACACAACTTGACCCGCTGTCCATCTTTGATTTCAAATTGTAGCCCTATAATAAGATAGTAGCAAAGGGGGTGCACCATGATTTTTTTTTTTTGGCTCGGCCACCATGAAATTGTTATTAGACAAAATATGACCAAGCAAAATGAGGGAGGTGCTACCACAGTAGTCAATTTTTTTTCTAACTACTTGTACCGGTCAGAATGTTCTGTTTCAGTAGTAAATTAGAATTATAAACTTTTAAGTTTTGTTTCGGTAGAAATTTTCGGTCGGTATCAACAATGCTGGTTGATTTCGCTCATATCGATCAATACAAAAATTAATTTTAAATTTTTATTATATCTTTTGAATTTATTAAATTATGAGTTGTTATATACATAGTATGAGATGATTGTAAACGGGTCAATTTGCCCGGGTCCACACCAAAGCCAAAATAACTAAACAAAAAAACCAAAATAAATTAAAACAATCCATTAATAGTTCAACCCATTTACAACGGGGCCCAATGGCCCAAAATCCATAGCTAGGTGTAGCCAACCCTAACAGCAAGCAAACCCTAGCAGCCTCCAACGCCGACTGCCCTCTCCGTACGGCCTCCTTGCGCCACAGCCACACCCACGCCTCTACGTCAACGAGCCGTACTCCATAGCTGGCCCCGTACCCTGTACCTGCAAACAAAAACAAGCAAACGGCAGCAGGACAACAGCAAATAGGAAAAAACGAAGAAAAATTATATTTTTATTTATTTATTTGTTTGTTTTGGGATTTCGGCTATAAAGCCAGAAACAATGTATTTTCGAGGGTGACACATACTATACACACATACTGAATAGAAAATTGAAAGAAAAATTTTTGAGAAGGTGATTTCCATTTTTTAAGTCTCTTTAATTTTCTATTGATTTTGTTTATTTGCTTTAAAAAACAAAAAAGAAGAAGAGAGGTGTGACCTTACATTGCGAATAGGCCATCGGTTCTCTTTTTACTTCGTTGAAATCGAAGTCGGAAGGAGATCTCAAGGTTGAGAAGTCACCTTTCCAAGCTTGATGGTATTGGTGGCTGTTTGTGGAAATGAATCGGCAGTTAGAGTGGGAATTGAGGGTTTGATAAGGAAGAAAGAAAGGAATTGGAGTTTGGTTCAGCCGAATGGGTTGTTTGGTTGGGATTTAGCCATAATAAGGAGTCAGAAACGGCGACGTTTTGAGCCAATCTTAATGGCTTTGAAACGGCACCGTCTGGGAGTCATAAACCCGATGATCCGACCCGTACAAGGTTGAGATCTGCGTACTTGGTCTTCGAGGGTTATTTGTGCGATGAGTCCCTCCTCTCCTGCGTTGATCTTCAATTTAGCCTTAATTCTGCTTTATTTATTTTTACATTCGCCTTTGAATTTGCGCATTGTTACAACTTAATCCTTGTTTAAACGCAGCGATGTGAGATTTGGTATATTTTCAGTTTTGATCCTCAGCTCAGCTTTAATGATTTGTTTTATTTATAAATTATCCCTTCTATTTTAATTCTATTTTAATTGAGTTTTCTATTTGTATAATTCATTATTATAAAATTCATTTAATATTTTTATACATGTGTTGAGCTATTTTAATAATTTTTCTTTGTTTTTTATAAAATCATTATTTTGAAGTTTTTTGTCATTTTATTTTAACATTTCATATAATATTTCGTTTAAACGTTTCTATATATATTTGTACATACATAATGCATGATAAAGTTAATTTGATCTTATATATATTTTTAATCCTATGTTTTTACGTATAATTGCTTCCAAATTTATTTATATACATATATGTGTTTTTTTAATATGTTATGCATACAATTTATTTCATAAGATTATATTTTAGCATATATATATATATATATATATTATTATCATTTCAAACTTTTATGTATTATTTAAGTTTTCCATATTTGTGTGTACGTTGTCAATTTTAAATAAGTATTTTTTTAACATTTTGCATATCATTTGATTCAAATATTTTCACTCTATAACATTTCTTTTAATAATTATATATCCTTAGTTTTTTACAAGTTATTTCAAATTCATTAATTCAACAATTCATATATTATATATGTTATGTGTTGATCAATTCATCACTATTTTAAAATTATCTTAATATCCCATTGGTTTCTAATCCCTATTCTGTTTTGTACTTTTGGTCTTGATTGTGTTATGTTAAATTATGGGCTATGTCGACCTCCTTTAAAAACGAGTTTAAAAGAACGAAAACGGGAGTCACCACCATTCTTTTAAAGTGTGATTGGATCACTTTATAAAATGTTTTGGTCTACGAAATTACGAGAAAATAGGTTCGGGAGTCGGTTACGTTCGAGGAAGGATTAGCACCCTCGTAATGCCCAAAATTGGAACCAAATTGAATAATTTTGTCTTAATGTCAGAAATTTGAAAGAAT
Organism: Gossypium anomalum; assembly: GCA_025698475.1. Classification (NCBI taxonomy): domain Eukaryota; kingdom Viridiplantae; phylum Streptophyta; class Magnoliopsida; order Malvales; family Malvaceae; genus Gossypium; species Gossypium anomalum. The sequence continues at coordinate 90,658,270 of CM046968.1, forward strand.
TTAGAAATGAGATTTCCTTAAAACCGTAATATTTTAAGTTAAAAGTATCAAGATTCATTCGCTTCAAAAGAGTACAAACATCACATCCAGCATGATTGGACACGATATCTTTAAACTTCCATAACCGAAATCATCTCGTGATTTGTAAAACTCGTTTAAAAGGATATTTTAGATATTTAGACAAACGAGAAATCGCAACCCAGCATGTTAGGGCACTATTTCCCAAATTCCTAAATATCCAAAACATTGCCTGACCTTTTTTTTAAAAAAAATCTCTTGGATCGAATGAAATATAAAGGTTTTTTTTTTAAACAATGATGCATTTAATATATTATCAATAGGTCAATATTGGATTAATCAAGCTTCATATTTTAGTATTTCATAAATATAATGTAATCAATGGTAATTACGACACGCGTCACATAATACTTTAATATTTCATGCATATATAATCACAAATGATATTAATAAACATATTATTATTTCATGCAAGTGAGTATAAAATGGCAAAGATAATAATATTTCATGCAAGAATACGACATAAAAATCAATGAGGATAAGATATATATAATCATACTTCATGACGATATAACTTACATAAATAAATAATTTTCATGTAAACATATAAAATCAATGATAACAAGTAACTTGTGCAATGAATTTACATATTAAAACAATTAACACAAATATATTAGTAACATATGAACATATATATATATATATATATATAAAAACTTAAAAAGAATCACGTATTTGACACAATAACTAAATAAGGAAAATTTTAAAATGTTTAATAAATACTAAAACGTAGTATAATATATATAAAATAATAATAAAATAATGTAATGATAAATAAATTTTAAATATTTAATAATATATATAAAAATAATGCTTAATAGTTATTTATAAAATTTTAAAGCTATACATAATGATGTGTATTAAGATATAAATATATGATAAAAATATAAAATAAGATAATATAATATAGAATATATATAAGAAAGATAGATATTACAAGGAATAATATATAATAAAATATAGCATAAAAATACATAAATAAAGTTAATGAAATATAATAAAGAATATATAAAATAATAATAATATAATAAGTATTTTTCACATACAACATAGTAGAATAAATAATATATAATAAAAATATATAACATATAGTAAAATTTATAAAATTGTACATAATATTATAAATAATATAAATAAAATAATATGTTATTATATAACTAGTGTTTATAAAAAATATATATAAGGTATTTTAAATAGATTAAATTTTAAAAAATATTAAAACTTAATTTAATTAAAAAATAGGATTAATTATAAATAAATAAAAATTTAGGCTAAATTGAAATAGAGATAGAAGGTTAGGGTCAGATTTTAATAAATAATAAAATGCAATTATAAATATAAAAATACAGGAGGGTCAATTGGTTAATTAGCCCTTTTATTAAAAATGCGCGGATCCTCCCCGGGTAAACGGGTCAACGCGCAGATTCTAGCCTTGATACGATGCCGTTTTAGAGCTTGTTGAATTAAACCAAAACGGCACCGTTTCGTTTAGGCTATATAAGCCAAATTTTAAGTTGAAAAATCACTTTTAACCCGGTTAGGAAAAAAAATATAAGAGAATCCTCTGAAAGAGGAAAGGGGAAGGGGCTCTCGGCGCTTCGTTGAGCTTCCGTCTTCGACCTCTCACGAGCCCACGCGCCGCCCTATACGGTGGCTCAGAAGGCTAAAAGGCTTCGTTCTTCTGGGTAAAACACAGGTAACCTTCTTCTCTTTTAATATTATTAGTTTTTTTTTTTAAAAAAATCGATTCGTATGCTCTTAAAAAAATAAATAAATAACAGAATATAAAAATTTAATCACCTCTTTTAGAGAAACTGCTTGAACTTCTTTTTTATGAATATGTGTAAGTATATTTTCTATTCTATAAAATCGGTCACTTTACAATGTTCTGATTCAGGCTTTTATAGCCACTGTTTACAAGTTTAAAATCCTTTGCTCGATCTCTTGCCTTGTTTGCTCTGTTCTTGTTTCTCTTTTTGCAGGTGACGACGAGAAGAAAAGGCACTAATCACGGTGTTGATTTATGCGTCGATTACGGCGCGGTACGGGGCTGGGATTACGGCGCCGATGAAGGGTAGCCGAAACGACGCGAGATGAAACGGCGTGCCTGTTGGGGTGCTTGATGCGCGAAGCTTCTAGAAGCCCTAGGGTTTCCAGATTCTGTTTAGGCATTGGGCCTTGTTAGTTTGGGTCTGCCTTTGGATATTTGGGCCATTCTTTTGTGGGTTGGGTATAAATGGGTCTGCTGGGTAATGATATAATCGGGTGTGGGCTCATTGATTTGCAAACTGGGTTAGGGTCTTAGTATTTGGGTCAATTGGGCTTGTGAATGTAAATGGACTGTAATAAATAAACTTTTATTTATTTATTTATTTAATTTTTTGTTTTTTATTTAATTTATTTCATGGGCCCGGGCATAAATGGGCTACTACAGCTACCCCTCTTTGCTCATTGTCGTGTAATGATAATAGAGCAAAGACTATAAAAAGACCCATTTTGCCCGGTCTGGCCCAGTCTTGAGATCTTTTCTTCAAATGGTCTTCAACCTATCTGCAACTTCAGAGGTATTAGACCATAAAAATGATAGCTTCAACTTGCCTCACTTGTAACTTCAGGAAGGCAATATCTGCTATTTTCAACCTGCTTCCTGCAACCTCAAGAATGCCATGTTGATATCTTTGATCTGCTCTCTATCGAATATGGAGATACCAAATCTGTTTCTTCGATTTATTCTCTGACAATACAGAGATGCCAAATCTATCATCTTTGATCTGCTCTCTGACAAAACAGAGACACCAAATCTGCTATCTTCGATCTGCTCTCTGACAATACAGAAACGCCAAATCTGTCATCTTTGATCTGCTCTCTGACAATACAGAGACACCAAATCTGTTATCTTTGATATGCTCTCTGACAATATAGAGACGCCAAATCATCTTAGATTTGCTTCAACGTAAACACGTGAAAGCCAAATCAGCTATGTCTTCGATCTGCTCCCCGTCTACTACAGAGATGCCAAATCATCTTGGATCTGCTTCAATGAAGGTCAGATCTGCTGTGTCTTCGATCTGCTCCCCGTCTAATACGGAGATGCCAAATCATCTTGGATCTGCTTCAATGAAGGTCAGATCTGCTATGTCTTCGATCTACTCCCTGTCTAATACAGAGATGCCAAATCATCTTGGATCTGCTTCAATGAAGGTCAGATCTGCTGCGTCTTCAATCTGCTTTCCGTCTAATACAGAGATGCCAAATCATCTTGGATCTGCTTTAATAAATGTCAGATCTGCTGCGTCTTCAATCTACTCCCCGTCTAATACAGAGATGCCAAATCTTCTTGGATCTATTTCAATGAAGGTCAGATCTGCTGTGTCTTCGATCTGCTCTCCGTCGAACACAGAGATGCCAAATCATCTTAGATTTGCTTCAACGTAAACACGTGAAAGCCAAATCAGCTATGTCTTCGATCTACTTTTCGTCGAACACAGAGACGCCAAATCTGCTATCTTGGATTTGCTCCTCGTCGAATACGAAGATGCTAAATCATCTTGGATCTACTTCAGCGTAAACACTTGAAGGTCAGATCTGCTCTGCTTTAGCCTATTACCCTACTGCTTAGGGGATTAAGGCGCATCAATCTTCATTGTCCCTTGAAGGTCATGACCTGTATAATGTGTATGAGCTCATGCCTAATGATTAGGATGCCATGATCAAAATGAGTCAAATGCTCCTAATTAAACCTGTTATAATACAAAATGTTTATCAATATGACTCCTATTCCAAACGTCACTACTCATTCCTTCGTCTAAGCTCATTCTTATTCTTCTCGAAATATCATTCTTACTCAGCCCGTAGGTTTGTACTATTCTTCAAATGCTATGACCCATCAAAATTGTTTGTAAGATGATCCTCTCTTATAATCGAATTGTTTGATTTGTCCAATCATCATTTTGGACCAAAGAAGGAATCTCCTTGAGTTCTTTCAAACCTCACTTACGTGAATTCCTTAAACAATTGTTCCGTTTTAGTTTCTTGTATTATCTAGAAATTTCCAGAGTAATGAGCAAAACTTTATTTGTGAAAATTATTTAGTTCATCTATCATTATTTAAAGCAACACACTTTAGGAATAATAGAAGATGAATTTAATCCTAAGAATAATTAGATTTGAATAAATTTGTCAAAAATACAAAGGAAATTAATCTGAAAGCTTATCTTTGAGAAGAATAAGAATCTAAAGATAGCAAACAGGGAAAAGGTTAGATGCCCTAGATATCGTCGCTTGAGCGTTTATATGCCAGCTCCATGAAGACTTTCTTGAGTTCATCATGTGTTTAAAAGACCCAAAATACTTTGTCGATGCCCCGATATGCAACGCGCTTCGCTCTTTATCGAATCAGATATAGCAAGATTACTATGTGTTCTTCAAAATTTGAGCTGCCCTTTCGGGTTTTCAACTCAAAACCCCTTTAGTCACAAGGTGCCCTTTGCGGGTTTTCACCTTGGCCTCTCTATTTTTCTTTCTTTATTCTTTTTTTAAAAATTCAAGGCGCCCTTTGCGGGTTTTCACCTTGGATTCTCCTCTCCTTTAGACAAAGTACTTTTTGACTGAGTTTGAATTCACTGGGTTAGGTAAACTCTTCCTATCCATTTCTGTCAAAATCAATGTACCCCCAGAGAAGGCCTTCTTCACGACATATGGCCATTCCCAATTTGGCATCCATTTTCCTCTAAAGTCCTTCTGAATGGGAAGGATCTTTTTTAGCACAAGGTCCCCCTCATAGAATTCTCTTGGACGAACATTCTTATAATAAGCTCGCATCATACGCTTCTGATACATCTGACCATAGCGAATAGCTTTTAGCCTCTTCTCTTCAATCAAGTTCAATTGGTCATATCGTGATTGAATCCACTCTGCCTCATCTAGTTTTATCTCTGACAAGACTCGAAGAGATGGTATTTCAAATTCAATGGGTAACAATGCCTCCATCCCTAGTAGAAGTTCTGATAGCCGTTCGATAAGCTAAGAGTGCAAACGGTAACTTCTCATGCCAATCTCTGTAGGTTTCAGTCATTTTCCCCACTATCTTCTTGATGTTTTTGTTAATAGCTTCCACTGCTCCATTCATCTTTGGGCGATATGGAGAGGAATTATGATGCTTAATCTTGAACTGACTACAAACTTCTACTATTGTTTTGTTGTTCAAGTTTAATGTGTTGTCTGATATGATCCTTTCAGGCATCTCATACCGACAAATGATCTCTTTTTTCAAGAAACGACTTACAGCCGACTTGGTAACATTTGCATAAGAGGCAGCCTCTACCCACTTCGTGAAGTAATCAATGACCACAAAAATAAAGCGGTGCCCATTTGAAGCTTTTGGTGATATCGGCCTAGTGACATCTATCCCCCACATGGAAAAAGGCCATAGAGAAGTCATAACATGTAAAGGTGAAGGTGGTACATGAATCTTATCTCCATAGATCTGACATTTATGGAATTTCTTGGCTTAGTTGATACAATCCCCTTCCATATTAGACCAATAATATCCAAACCTCATGATTTGTCTAGCCATTGTGAAACCATTAGCATGCGTCCTACAAACACCCTCGTGAACTTCCTCCAAGATTAACTTTGCCTTCACAGCATCAACACATCTCAACAGTACTTGGTCATTTCTTCTTTTGTACAAGATGTTACCATCTAAAACGTAACCGCAGGCTAATCTCCTTAAAGTTCTCTTATCATTTTCAGTCGCCTGTTCTGGATATTTACGATCTCTCACATATCGCAATATATCCAAATACCAAGTATTGTCATCCTTTTCTTCTTCCTCAATGTTACAACAGCTAGCTGGAGCCACAAAAATACTCATCTGAATGGGTCTCTTCCTCTTTATTCACTCTAATCATTGAAGCCAAGGTTGCTAGAGCATCTGCCATTTGGTTTTCGTCTCGTGGGACATAATTGAAAGTGATGTCATCAAACTCCTCAAGTAACCCCAAAACTACCTTTCGATAATTAATCAATTTAGGATCCCTTGTCTCCCATTTACCTCTAAGCTGATAAATCACCAACGCAGAGTCTCCATATACTTCCATGGTTCTTATTCCTTGCTCTATAGCCGCTCGGAGTCCAATAATGCACGCTTCATACTTGGCCATATTGTTTGTACAATCAAAATCAAACTTGCATGTGAATGGATAATAATCGTCGTTTGGAGATATCAGGATTGCCCCAATTTCACTTCCTACTACATTAGATGCCCTATCAAAGCTCAACTTCCAAAGACAATCCTCTGCAGTTGCTACACACATCAACTCCTCATTTGGGAAATCGAAATTCAATGGCTCATAGTCCTCTAGAGCTCTACTAGCCAAAAATTTCGCTATCGCGCTTCCTTTTATAGCTTTCTGGCTCACATAAACTATGTCAAACTCTGAAAGTAGAATTTGCCACCTCGCCATTCTCCCATTCAAAGCTGTTGACTCCATCATATACTTCAAAGGATCAAGTTTTAAAATAATCCAAGTAGTATGATATAGCATGTACCATCTTAACCTTCGAGTTATCTAGATTAAAGCACAACACAATTTCTCAGTTGGCGAATACTTCATCTCACACTCTGTAAATTTCTTACTGAGGTAGTATATCGCCTTTTCCTTCCTTCCTGACTCATCATGTTAACCAAGCACACATCCTATGGATTACTAAACACCGACAAGTACAGAATTAATGGTTTATCTGGACTAGGTGGAGATAGTACTGGAGCGTTTAACAAATATTGCTTGACTTTATCGAAGACATTCTGGCATTCCTCATCCCAAGTGCCTTGAGTTTGTTTTCTAAGGAGACGAAATATAGGGTCACATTTCTCAGTTAATTGTGAAATAAACCGAGCAATGTAATTCAACCTTCCAAGAAAACCCCGAACTTTTTTCTGAGTACGTGGTGGAGGCAAGTCTCATATAGCTTTAACTTTGTCTAAGTCAACTTCTATTCCCTTTTCGCTGACCACAAAGCCTAGTAATTTCCCTGACCTAGCCCCGAAAGTACACTTTGTCGGATTAAGTTTTAACTGAAACTTCTTTAATCTCAAGAATAATTTCCTTAAAACTTCAATATGTTCCTCCTCCGTTCGAGACTTGGCAATCATGTCATCAACATACACCTCAATTTCCTTATGCATCATATCGTGAAATAAGGTCATCATAGCCCTCTGGTATGTTGCCCCTGCATTCTTCAATCCAAAAGGCATTACCTTGTAACAAAAGGTAACCCATAATGTTATGAAGGTGGTTTTGTCCATGTCCTTGGGATGCATCTTTATCTGATTGTACCCTGAGAAACCATCCATGAAGGAGAACAACGAATACCCCGCTGTATTGTCTACCAAAGTGTCTATGTATGGTAGAGGGAAATTATCTTTTGGGCTAGCTTTGTTCAGATCTCTGTAATCAACACATATTCATACCTTTCCATCATTCTTAGGAACTGGTACTATGTTAGCTACCCATTCGGAGTACTTTACCTCTTGCAAGAATCCTGCATCAAATTGCTTCTTGACTTCATCCTTTATTTTCAATACGATATCTGGCCTCATTCCTCGTAACTTTTGTTGTACTGGCTTATAATCTTGTCTTATCGGAAGATGATGCACCATAATATCAGTATTTAACCCTGACATATCTTGATAGGACCATGCAAAGATATCCTTGAACTCACGTAGCAACTCAATCAATCTTTGCCTAGTGTCTTCGATAATATGCGTACCAATTTTCACTTCTTTCCCTTCCTCTAGGGCTACATTCTCTATCGCCTCTTTCTTATGTGGCATGATTTGTTTCTCCTCCTGTTTTACCATCCTCAAAAGATCCAAAGACACATCACAATCTTAAACATCCTTAAAATCTTGATATTCTTCTAAACACATGTCTTGCTCTTGAGAGAAATCAGGATTTGATATATCAGTGCTCATGTCATTGATATCTAGGGATCTGTGAAGTATATAGAATATACAAAGAATGAATGAATTTAAGAATGATTATTTATGTACTATGAATGAAAGAATAAGAATTGTCAAAATTTGACGGAATATTGATTGATAAAAACGAAACAATACTCGTTGAATTGATAAAAGTTATGTTTTATTAAAAAATGATAAATGATCATAAGCCTATTTCACAAATGTAATCCTATTACTCCTAGGCTTTAGAGTAACAAGAATGTTTCGAGAATTACTCTGAAAAATTCCTAAAGACTACAGGAAGTTCCTCCACAGTCTAGTTGTTCAAAGAGCTTCCCGATTCGTAAGGATGAATGCCCTCAAGTTTTCCTTGTCTTGATCCTTCCTCTTGTATAACATTAATCTGATGACTTCCTTCTATGTGTAAACCTCTCGATATGAAGGTTCGGGATATTGGAGGGAATGTCATCGGCTTTCACTCCACTTTTCTTCTATTGAGGCGTGCCCTTCTTTTCTTTTGGCGCTTCTCAATTTCCTTCTTCTTTTGCTTATAATCTGGTTTGAAACCTAGACCAAAGCGATCTCTCTTCTCTTTAAGCTCAGGGATTTGAGTCCCTCCTTGAAAATATTTTTCTAACCCCCTTTTTGGTGAGGCTCCCTTTCCTGCCATCATTTGTAGAGCCATCCTCGTAGCTCTTGCTATCTTCGGCACTGGTAACTCCCTCCCTTCTGAAATGAAGGTTGCATTTACAAACTCTAAAGAACGAAAGGAACACTCAATAGACTCTTCGTTCGTCTCGACATAAGGGGCATTACTAGTGACTGCGGCTATAATGTCCTCCTCCGCATTGATGGTTATTAAACGTCTATCCGTTACTAATTTCAATTTCTGGTGCAACGATGAGGGCACCGCTCTCGCTGAGTGTATCCAAGGCCTGCCTAGTAAGCAATTGTAGGAAGGCTTGATATCTATCACCAAGAAGTCTACTTTGTATATGTTCAGCCCGATTTCTAAGGGGATGTCAATTCTTTCCATCACCTTCTTTTTTGTACCGTCAAAGGCTCTTACCATATTTTGACATGTCTTCCATGTGAGAGTCATCAATGGGTAATCTATTTAATGTAGACCATGGTAGAACATTCAAGGCCGATCCATTATCAACGAGCATGCTCGGGAGTGTGTATCCCTTGCATCGAGTAGTAATGTGTAAAGCCTTAGTTGACCCTCTGCCCCCCGGTGGGATTTCATCATCATTAAAGTAAATAAAGTTATCCGCGCTTATGTTATTCACCAATCGGTCTAGCTTGTCAACGGATATGTCATGGGTGACATATATTTCGTTAAGCACCTTCATTAATGCCTCCCTATGCGCCTCATAACTCAAAAGTAAAGCCAATACTGATATGCGAGCTGGCTGCCTATGCAACTGCTTGACCACGCTATACTCACTATGCTTAAGAGACTTTAAAAATTCCTTAGCCTCCTCCTCTTTTACTGGCTCCTTGACAGGAACTTCAGCCTCTTTCTCCTTCTCCACACTTGCATTCTTTGTTTTTATGGGCTCCTCTCTGACGCCCACCGTATCATACCGCTTCCCATTCCGTGTATGAGAACCCTCAACTTGTACATCCTTAGACGTACTGGCTACATCTTCCTTCTTCGGTATTGACACCTGATAGTTATAACTCCATGGTACCCTCTTGTTATCCTTATAAGGAAAGGACACAAGTTTATGGATAATGACCTTAGGCACCGTTTGTGCCCCCACTTCATTATTCCCTTGCAAGGAAATAATAATCCTTGGCCGACTGGTTCTTTGTTGTTCCTCTTCCAACACACATATTTCTTTTTTATAAGAGCTATCTTTAAAAATTTGTAGCTCTTTGTTATCTATAAAGCCTTGCACCAAGGCTCTGAATTCTTCACAATTTTGGGTCTCATGACCCTCCTCTCCATGGAACTCACAGTAGTTCCTCGTTCTTTCTCTTTCACCCTTAGGGGTTATCATCCCTCTCTTCATTATTTCCTCCCAAATTACCTTCATAGGCATCCTCACCTCAGCAACATTTTCCTTCATCCTTCTCTCACTAGCTTCGCCAATGGCATTCACTCCTTGATTGTCATGATTTGGCAAAGGGTTTTCAGTATTTGGAGTATTGTCAAATTTTACAACCCCTATCTTGATCAACCTCTCCACGGCCTTCTTGAATCCGGTACAATTTTCAATTGAGTGCCCTGATATTCCAGCGTGGTACTCGCATCTGGCGTTTGCATCATACCATTTAGGATATGAAGGCTGTAATGGTTTCAAGTGGAAAGGAGCAATAGCATGTGCATCGTATAAGCTTTAATAAAGCTCATGATACGTCACAGGGATAGGTGTGAATTGCATCCTCTTGTGCCTTGTGCCAGATCCTGCCTTTGAGAACCCTGTTGCCCAACTGCAACCACTTTGGGTTGACCAACTATAACTGCCTTCGAGTTGAAGCTACTTATGTTGTTCACCTCATTGTCTTTTCTCCTTGGGGCCGATCTTTTGGCCGCTTCCCCCTCAATTTTGCCATTCCTTATGGCGTTTTCGATCATCTCTCATGCCATGACTATGTCTGCAAAACTTTTGGTAGTGCTTCCAATCATGTGAGTAATGAATGGAGCTTTCAGAGTGTTGATGAATAATATGGTGGTCTCCTTCTTTAGCAGTGGTGGTTGAACGTACATTGCCACTTCTCTCCACCTCTGCGCATATTGCCTAAAATTCTCATTAGGCTTCTTATCCATGTTTTGCAGAGTGATCCTATCAGGAGTCATGTCAGTCACATGATTGTACTGCTGTATGAAGGCTTGCGCAAGATCCCTCCATGAATTTATTCTAGCCCAGCTCAACTGATTGTACCACCTGGCTGCCGCTCCCACTAAACTGTCTTGGAAAAAATAAATCAACAGTTGATCATTGTTTATGTACCCGATCATCCTTCTACAGAACATCGTGATGTGGGCCTCTGGGCAAGTAGTACCATTGTACTTCTCGAACTCCGGAATCTTGAATTTGTAAGGAAGCACCAAGTTTGGGACCAAGCTTAGATATTTGTCATCAACTCCATGATGTCTATTAGCACTCTCTAAAGCTTTAAATTTCTCCCCCAACCATCGGCAACATTCCTCCAATTGTTTTGCAGCTTCGGCCCTCAAATCCTCTTTTTCAGCCATATCCAAGTCAGGAATGAGAGGATTAGTAGGGTTATCACCCAAATTGAATCGTGAACCAGTTGGGTAATTCATATGGATCCCAGCATCAGCCGGCCCATGTTGAGGCCTTATATTGACAGATAGTCTTTTAGGAGGTGCCTCGGTTTGTGTAAGCCCGTGGGGTGGAGTAAAGCCTGGAGGATGATCTTCTTCCTCCTCACCAGTGATTGCCATAAGGGCTTTTCCCTTATCAGTGGCCCTCAGCAACTGAGCCATCTCAGTCATCATATTCCTCTGAGCCTGTGACATTTGCTCCCTCATGTCGTTTTGCATTTTGGCCAATTGCTCTTGCAATTGGTCCTGTATGTCCTTTTGTAGCTGTTCAAACCTTTGATCCATATTCCTAGATTTTGCATGAGTTCTGTACTGATGCGTGGTTTCCAAATTTTTTTTCTACTTCTGTGTAATTTTAACTAGTTAAGGTCTTTCTATAACTTTGAATGCAAACGATGCGATGAAATGCTATGAGATGCAAATGCATGAATGCAAAAAGATGTCAATTCTAATTCAGTTTCATTTTAGAAAATGTTATTTAAGGAACAAAAATCTTTTCATAAAACGGATTACAAATACACTTTTGCCCGTAGGTCTAGAGTCTTAACCCTATCCAATAATAATGCTAACTCTCGTCCTTTGTCCGACGATGACTTATACATTATACTCAGTGTTCTAGCTTGTATTGCCAACTCCTGCAAGTGTTCAGCAACCTTTCAAATCTGAACTAGGGCTTCTTCTATGACATGATCTCTATTCCCTACTTGATCCTGAAGATGGTGAAGTTCCCCCTTCCACTGATATTCTCTTGCCTCGAGTTGTTCAATACGTAGCTCACAGTCCTGTAGTGCTTTCTCCAACCCTTCGATATGGTCTTCATCTCTTCGATCTTATCCAAGCTTACCTTTAACTCGATCGCAGAGTTATGACTTCGGTAATGATGAAGAGATCGTCCAAGCTCTGTCACCTTAACTTTCAAACTTTGATTTTCCTTTTCTAAGGCCTGATTACGTGACTGCATCTGTTGGAACTTCTTTTCCCAATACTCGGCCTTAGCTCTTTCCTCTTGAATCTCATGCTGTCACTGCTCTGAAGTCCTCCCTAATCCGACCCTTTTCAATGCTACCTGGGCCTTCTTATAGTGCGTCTTTAAGTCGTCTTGATCTTTCTCGATCTTTTTTTTTCCTTTTTCACCTTCTCAACTTCCATCTTTTGAACATCGACACCGAGACTTAAGTACATTTTTTCTTCTTTGAGCTTCTCTATCCTCTTTTCAAGCTCTGAATTCTTTCTCTCGAACTCCTGCTTCATAACTTCCACCTCTGATGGAATCACACGTAGGCTCTCTTCTAATGATCAAGCCACTCTCAAGGTTAGCTTAGGGACATTATCATTGACTCTCCTATTAAACCACCCTTTATACTCAAGGGTTGACGTCAAACCTTCAGTCAAAATCTTCATACAGAAAGGCTTCTTCCAAGCCTCAGCAATATCTCGCATCCTCTTCTTGTAGTGATCTCCCTTATAAGAGAAATCGCTTTGAGCTAAACCTTGTGTAGCTGGTATAAACTACCTTGCTCGATACTGCCTTAGGACAAGCAATGGTGTATATCCTACTACTCCCTAAATTCCTAGCAAAGGGACCCAATCGAAACTGCCACAGCGATAAAGGACTTCACTAGGAACCAACCAATGAGCTTTCCACATAACATCCTCCTTTCGCAGATTCTGGAAAATGTCTATCCACCTCTCCTCTGAGATGTCATCTCTCCTAGGCATGTCCACTCCTTCCTTTAAGGGAGAATAACCCTCAAAGAATACTCGACAAGGATCCTTATCAAGCTTCCAGAAGTGGCTATGAAACCAAACCAATAGTAGCTGTGCACATCCAATGAACCTTTCCTCACCAGCTCTCCGACATGCACTCAAGGATCTTATCGTCTTAGCTAAGATTACGGACATCCGCAACAGCCTCATCTACGTGCCCCAACGCTTTTGGGAAAATCACTATGCCATAAATACTCAAAGCCAGGACGTCGACCTTTTTCTTCACGTCTGGATGCGTCAATATCAAATCCCTCAAGATAACCCATGGAATGCACTTACTATCACCTTTTTGTTACACACGAGCTACAACCTACTGCTCACTCATCCCAGTAATCATTACCAACTTCTTCGTAAAATTTGGAAGAGTAGCAGGCCTAACATAAGCCTTGTAACCCTAAATCCTTGGGCAACGCAGTAAAGTCGTATATTCCTCTAAAGTAGGTACAAGATTAACATCACCAAATGTAAAGCAACTATAAACAGGGTTCCAGAACTGTACCATGGCTCGGAACAAGTGCCTATCTACCTTAACGTCTAACAAATAGGGAAGGTCTCCGTAATTCTGATAGAAGAGCTACTTAGCCTCATCATCCCATTGGGCCCAAATATCTCTCAATTCCTGCAACTCATTCTGCGTCGAATTAACACGGGTGAAGTCCTATAACTCTAACGCATATCCCTTAATGATACTATCTCCTTTCTCTAACTGGGTTTTCTCTGACTAGGTACAGACAGAAGCATTGTCCTCCACTTTATTAAGGTATTCGTTCTTCATTACAAAACTTTCTAATCTAGAAATCGAGCCTTGAATCGACACCTTTAAATGCCAAATGACATGCAATGACAGCAAAATAATAATAGGTCAGTACCATATATATAAGAAAATAATAAACAAATAATCATAAAGGGTAATTTTCTAAAGGTTATCACTATTTCCCAAGGGTAAGCACTTAAAGGTTCACTATATGAGTGTTAGCTCTAAAGCAAGGGTACCTGAACCAGCAGATTCCTCGGTCTTCACCCATTATAGCTCATATAGACCAAATTCAGTTCAGGGGGACACTTTTCCCTATGGCCATACGGAGATGAAAATCTCACGAAGACATAGGTACAATATCCCGGAAGCAGTCCACTAGCTCATACGAAGGTGAAAACCTCATGAAAGCGTAGCTTCTCACTCCCACTTAAGGGTGTGACCACAACGGTCATGCAAATGCAATGTACAGCAATAAGATAACAAACATACGCAACAAACACATGTAAAATAGGACCATATTTTAAAATTTTCAAATTTCCAACACTAAGACATAAAATACTCAATTTCTTGGCTCGACTCTCTTATAGCCCCCAGTGGAGTCGCCAAGCTGTCGACCTCCTTTAAAAACGAGTTTTAAAAGAACGAAAATGGGAGTCGCCACCAATCTTTTAAAGTGTGATTGGATCACTTTATAAAATATTTTGGTCTACGAAATTACGAGAAAATAGGTTCGGGAGTCGGTTACTTTCGAGGAAGGATTAGCACCCTCGTAACGCCCAAAATTGATACCAAATTGAATAATTTTGTCTTAATGTCAGAAATTTGAAAGAATTTAGAAATGAGATTTCCTTAAAACCGTAATATTTTAAGTTAAAAGTATCAAGATTCATTCGCTTCAAAAGAGTACAAACATCACATCCAGCATGATTGGACACGATATCTTTAAACTTCCGTAACCGAAATCATCTCGTGATTTGTAAAACTCGTTTAAAAGGATATTTTAGATATTTAGACAAACGAGAAATCGCAACCCAGCATGTTAGGGCACTATTTCCCAAATTCCTAAATATCCAAAACATTGCCTGACCTTTTTTAGAAAAAAATCTCTTGGATCGAATGAAATATAAAGGTTTTTTTTAAACAATGATGCATTTAATATATTATCAATAGGTCAACATTGGATTAATCAAGCTTCATATTTTATTATTTCATAAATATAATGTAATCAATGGTAATTACGACACGCGTCACATAATACTTTAATATTTCATGCATATATAATCACAAATGATATTAATAAACATATTATTATTTCATGCAAGTGAGTATAAAATGGCAAAGATAATAATATTTTATGCAAGAATACGACATAATAATCAATGAGGATAAGATATATATAATCATACTTCATGACGATATAACTTACATAAATAAATAATTTTCATGTAAACATATAAAATCAATGATAACAAGTAACTTGTGCAATGAATTTACATATTAAAACAATTAACACAAATATATTAGTAACATATGAACATATATATATATATATATATATATATATATAAAAACTTAAAAAGAATCACGTATTTGACACAATAACTAAATAAGGAAAATTTTAAAATGTTTAATAAATACTAAAACGTAGTATAATATATATAAAATAATAATAAAATAATGTAATGATAAATAAATTTTAAATATTTAATAATATATATAAAAAATAATGCTTAATAGTTATTTATAAAATTTTAAAGCTATACATAATGATGTGTATTAAGATATAAATATATGATAAAATATAAAATAAGATAATATAATATAGAATATATATAAGAAAGATAGCTATTACAAGGAATAATATATAATAAAATATAGTATAAAAATACATAAATAAAGTTAATGAAATATAATAAAGAATATATAAAATAATAATAATATAATAAGTATTTTTCACATACAACATAGTAGAATAAATAATATATAATAAAAATATATAACATATAGTAAAATTTATAAAATTGTACATAATATTATAAATAATATAAATAAAATAATATGTTATTATATAACTAATGTTTATAAAAAATATATATAAGGTATTTTAAATAGATTAAATTTTAAAAAATATTAAAACTTAATTTAATTAAAAAATAGGGTTAATTATAAATAAATAAAATTTTAGGCTAAATTGAAATAGAGATAGAAGGTTAGGGTCAGATTTTAATAAATAATAAAATGCAATTATAAATATAAAAATACAGGAGGGTCAATTGGGCAATTAGCCATTTTATTAAAAATGCGCGGATCCTCCCCGGCTAAACGGGTCAACGCGCAGATTCTAGCCTTGATACGATGCCGTTTTAGAGGTTGTTGAATTAAACCAAAACGGCACCGTTTCGTTTAGGCTATATAAGCCAAATTTTAAGTTAAAAAATCACTTTTAACCCGATTAGGAAAAAAATATAAGAGAATCCTCTGAAAGAGGAACGGGGAAGGGGCTCTCGGCGCTTCGTTGAGCTTCCGTCTTCGACCTCTCACGCGCCCACGCGCCGCCCTATACGGTGGCTCAGAAGGCTAAAAGCCTTCGTTCTTCTGGGTAAAACATAGGTAACCTTCTTCTCTTTTAATATTATTTGTTTTTTTTATAAAAAAAATCGATTCGTATGCTCTTAAAAAAATAAATAAATAACAGAATATAAAAATTTAATCACCTCTTTTAGAGAAACTGCTTGAACTTCTTTTTTATGAATATGTGTAAGTATATTTTCTATTCTATAAAATCGATCACTTTACAATGTTCTGATTCAGGCTTTTATAGCCACTGTTTACAAGTTTAAAATCCTCTGCTCGATCTCTTGCCTTGTTTGCTCTGTTCTTCTTTCTCTTTTTGCAGGTGACGACGAGAAGAAAAGGCACTGATCACGGCGTTGATTCATGCATCGATTACGGCGCGGTACGGGGCCTGGAATTACGGCACTGTGGTACTTCGGCCACAGGATCTCATCTCGTCTTTTTTTAAGAAATATAGGCCTTGTAAGTAGTTGAAGGGTAGCCGAAATGACGCGAGATGAAACGGCGTGCCTGTTGGGGTGCTTGATGCGTAAAGCTTCTAGAAACCCTAGGGTTTCCAGATTCTGTTTAGGCATTGGGCCTTGTTAGTTTGGGTCTGCCTTTGGATATTTGGGCCGTTCTTTTGTGGGTTGGGTGTAAATGGGTCTGCTTGGTAATGATATAATCGGGTGTGGGCTCATTGATTTGCAAACGGGTTTAGGGTCTTAGTATTTGGGTCAATTGGGCTTGTGAATGTAAATGGATTGTAATAAATAAACTTTTATTTATTTATTTTTATTTTTTTGTTTTTTATTTAATTTATTTCATGGGCCCGGGCAGAAATGGGCTACTACAGGTTGTATCAATTGTTCTTCATACATGCTTGGAAAGTTGATTTCATTTTGCTTAGATTAGTCACACTCAATTGTTTAGTCGGTCTAGTTAAATATAGTTATGGTGTCTTCATTTACCAAGTATTGCACTTTATGTGTGCTTATTGTTTCATGTTTATTAATCTTTTTTTATACAAATGTTGCTTTGTAATGTTTTTTTTTTAAGTAACTAATTATTCCATCTCATTTTAAGACAAATAAAGGTGTTTTGAGCTAATTTTCAATTTTCTTT
This sequence comes from Gossypium anomalum, assembly GCA_025698475.1. NCBI lineage: Eukaryota > Viridiplantae > Streptophyta > Magnoliopsida > Malvales > Malvaceae > Gossypium > Gossypium anomalum. The sequence goes on from CM046968.1 coordinate 90,675,817, forward strand.
ATTGTTCAAAATTCTAAAATAAAGCAATCTTCAATATTTGGAAATTCGGGAAATCATGCCCTATCGTGCTGGGTATGATTTTTAGTCGGACTAAATATTTGGATTCCCTTTTATAATTTTTGGCGTATGAGCTTTTGAAAATCGAAAATCAATCGTGTTTTTGAAGGTATAAAGGATCGTGTCTAATCGTGCTGGATATGAAGCTACATACCTTTAAAACGAGAGAATTTTGATGACCACCTTGAACTGGTTAAGTGTTTTAATAATAGCCATATTTCAAAATCTTTTTAAATCTTAGACATAAGGATAGTATTTAATCAATTTGGTACTAATTTTGGGCGTAGTGAGGGTGCTAATCCTTCCTCATACGTAACCGACTCCCGAACTTGTCTTTTTAAAAATTTACGTAGGCCAAAATTGAGTTAAAGGGAATGTTTTATTAGGTGATCCAATCACACCTAAGCAAAAAAGATTGGTGGCGACTCCACACTTTGTTTTACAAGTCGATCCCCGTTTTTCATAGAAAATGGTTTCGACAATGATCTTATTATTTAATTTATGAAATAACTTTTTTTTTGTTTATTTTGGGTTTGTTTAATGATGCATTGCATTTGTGAAACTTATTAAAGAATATTTTATATAATTGATGAGTATTTTATATTTGAGATTTATTTAGTCTCATTGTTTGATATTTGTAAATATTTTTATATACATATATAAAATGTGTTTAGAAAATAACGATAAATCCAAAAAGTACACTAAATAGACCAATATTATTTCATACTGTTAGAATTATAAAATAGGATCTGTCATGTCAAATTTGGAGTCAAAGAAAGTTATGTATGTGTAATTTAGGGGCTATAATCCGAATATATAATTTTTGCACATTAACTTTAAATTCTAATTAGCCCATAATTAATTAAAAAATAATTACTAGAGTATCTACACATATTTGACTCATATTTTATTTAATAATTGGAGCCCAATAAGTATTAACCAAATTAGATCACTTATAATTTGGGTTAACATTTTACGATAGTAAATAATAACATATAATTATTCTTATTATACATGTGATGTCCATATTATCTAACAATTATATTCTAATTGCCTTATAAGCTGAAAATCTTACTATCATATCCAAAAGGTATTATGAACAATCTCGTCCAGTAAATATGTTAGCATAGAATGAATGTGACTTCCGTTACATATATCATAACTAAATTCATCCATAATCGTGTGTATTAACACAACCAAATGACATAAATCAAATATGGATGTGTAGCACGGAAATTACATGCAATGTGATCATGTTGTAAAATTTTTAGGTATTGCAATATTTTGAAGTAAAATCTTTCTTTCTTCAAAGATTTCTCGCAAAGTGGTTCCTTACGACAATGTGTTTGGTTCTAAACTTGAGTTTTCACTAAATGAATAGCACTTTGGTTGTGACAATAAAACTTAATGCAACTTTGAACAATTCCTAAATCTTCCAATAGCCCATTAAGCCAAACAACCTGTTTAACGTCTTATGAAACTGCCATATGCTTTGCCTTTAGTCGATAAAGCTATTGTATATTGTAAGGTAAACTTTTAACTTACCGAGTGTTGTGGACACCGGGTAATATCCCACCTAGTTTTAGCTATAATACCAAACCCTAATATCGAATTGGTAACACCAATACTAAATTGAAACTACCAAAACACAATGAATTTACTTGACAAATAATTGTTAAATATTAAAATGGCTAGAAAAATCAATAGATGCGAATAAAGTAAATAAAGGAGTGATTACGAGGTTTATCAAATTACCTACATCCTTGAGCACGAACACCGAAGGATAACTTCTCTGTCACAAAAAATATTTACACAATAATGAAAACTTCAATTAAAAGATTTCCCAAAATATACTTAAATAGACCAATGAGGGAAGACAAAATTGTTGGGATGATTTTCTAAGTGAAAGCTTAAAGCCTTTTATATAGTGGTGGATAGGCAGCATAGTTAATGCCCTTCTTCATGTAGGAAAAATGAGCCAATACCAACAAATACGACTCTTTTTATTGATAAAAAGTGCTTCTTGTGGAAGGTTATAAATGTACCAAGTTTGTTGTTCAAGATGGATCATTGTTGCTACGAGGAATCATTGAAAGTTTTATTTCCTCACTTATTCATATTGGAGATAAACAAAGTGGCAAGAGTTCTGGAGTATGCTGTTGATTCCACATTCGATCATAATGACTGGGACGTATTCTTCTCCATGCAACTAAGGGAGCGGGAAAAGAGATGCTTGGGAAATTGAAAAGTATGGTTGGCAACCATAACTTATTCCAAAGCATTCTATTATTGCTTGGATGACTATTCTTGCGAGACTTGCTACATAAGGGGAACTTATTCTAAAAGTTCTTGATGTGGATGGGCAACGTAAGCTTTGTGATAGTGGTTTGGAGACGAGGGATCATTCTTTCTTTGATTGCCAATTTTCTCAACGGATTTGGGAAGCTGCTGTTAGACTTTGTAAAATTGATAAAAGGGCTTTGGCTTGGTGGCACCAACATGAGCTTCAGTGGGCATATACTAGACTTAAAAAGGGAAAGCTCTTATTACAATAATCCCAAAACTTGTTTGGAATGTTGTAATTTACTTTGTATAGGAAGAGAGGAATAGAAGAAAATTCAGAAATTAACAAAGGAGTTACCGAACATTGTCTAAGAGACTGTTTTTGCTAGACTAAGGGGGAAGATAATTGATAGGATTGATACTGTTAACTTGCAACAGTGTATCGGTCAGGGATTGATTGATTAATGGCTTGGTGTGTATAGTTTGATATGTACAAGAGATTGGTGTGTATAGTTTTCAAACAATAATCCATCATAATTAGTGTCGGAATACAAAAGAAAAAGGAAGTTCCATTACTTATTCGTGACATAAAGTACATAAAAAATCAGTCGACACAACAGATTTAGTAGCCTTTGGCATGATACAATTATACAATTATAAAAACCTAAAACATAGCAATGGATTTTGAGCATAGGACTCGAATTGATTATCTCTAAAATTAAATTTAAGCCAAAACCGGGATTTTACTTGTCAATATGGGCATGGTTTCAATCGGAAATTGGTGGTGAGAGAGAAGCAAGGGCTTGGAGCTGCTCGCCAGAGTCAATTTGTTTTGCTGGATTGGAAAAGGCAAAAAGGAAGAAGTCCATGAAATCAAAATCCTTGTAAAGTTGAGGATGTTGCTCATCTACAAGCTCTTTAGGTGCCTTGATTATGGTACCTTCAACTGGCATGGCGAAAGTTGCTATTGAAAATCGATCTTTGTCTCCGCTCATCATCACTATGTGATTCACCGCTTTTAATATCCCATTACTCTATGCCTTCAATTTTTGAAATAAAAATTAATAATCATTTTATAATAAATATTCACATTCAACGTCACTAATCTAATATCTCTCTAAATATTTTATTATGAGTAAGATAAATTCAAAATTTTGAACCAAATTCTAGTGACAACAAAATTTTGACCCTTAAATTTCATGTTCTATATATTTACATAGATCATGTATGCATTTTAAGTTTTGCGTAATTTAAAATTGAACATTAATCACATATATACCTTGAGAGGATCTCCAACAACAAAGCAAAAGGAAGAAGAAGATAAAGACAACTTTATCATTGGCCGTTGACCTCAATTTCTAGCCCTGAAACTTGATCATCACAAATGATTGTGCTGACAGGTTTATCAGTATGAGCAAAGAGTCCTCTTTCATATTCTCTCGGTAGAGGGGCCATGTATTTCATAAATCGCACCAGTGATTTGTAGTTTATCATCACAGACTCCTATTTCTCCCCTAATCCATAACTATCAATTATCATTAACCAGATTAACTTGTTCAGTTCCTCTATTTGTGTCGCCATGGTATGTACAGTATTACTAGGACAAAAGATAAAAAGAAAATGTGAAAAACAGGAATTTGCTATACTCGAAACAAAAATGAATTCGAAATGATTAGAACAACTAGCATAAAAGAACCAAAACATGAAAAAGATATAAGAATTTATTATTACCAAAAGCGTGGGTGACCATCAGGCCACATAAGTTGAGCAAAACTTTTAACAGAGTCATAGTTGGAGGCATCTCCAAGTCCGAAGCCTTCATACAACAAAGAAACTTGATTGCATGGTCCAACCCAGCCATGGTAAGGCAAGGGACTAACGTTCTTCTGTTTCCTCTCCACTGGGACCTCAATCAGTTCTTTCATCAACTCGAAAGTCTCTTCTCGGACTTTTGCTGAAATCTTTTCGTACACAACCTCAAAACAGCCAAAAGTCTCGCAAGCCTCTCGAACCCTTTTGCACAAACGGTGCCACCCATCAGTTCCTCGCTTCAAATCCGATGGACGGAACTCAATGACTGGGAACTCAATCTCAGCATTGACACCCATGTTCTTAACTTTATTTTGCTCTAAGGAAATGTTCTTTTGGAATAAATGAGCTTGTAGATTAACTTGGTTTCTCTTTACGTTGGGAGTCAGTTCTATTTATAGCCTTTTCTCAAGGGTGGCCAGGTGAATAGAAACATCTCTATTAACTTTCCAGTTCTTTTTTTAATTTGATTAACAGAGGCGCACGCGCACTTGTCATAGGAAATTCTAAACAGTACTTAATACAAAATTTTGACCCTTAAATATATAATTTTTAGATACTAATAAAAGAATATTATATCATTAGTATCTAAAAATTATATATTTTAAAATCCTCCTAATATAATTTATTCTGGAACAATTTATTGACCATATATGTAAGATTCTCTTCCATTTGAATGCTTAAAATATCAGTGTAATTTATTGCTAATTGTTAGCTCTCAAATTTGAACGTCAATGCATGCATATAATAACATTAATAATTTGAAAAAAAAAATGATAAAATTAATCATGTGAAGAAATAATAATTATTAGCATGATGTATAAGCATTGGGAAAAAAAATTGGCAAATAGGTTTTGATAAATATAGAAGAATACATACTTATATCCTTTTACATATAGAAAAATATATATATTTATGATAAGAATGAATAAATGTGAAGGTAAAATCTATGGACTTATAAATAATATTGTCTTCCTTTTTCTTCCAATTCAAAGTATCAATGGATACTATTTAGCCCTCAGATTTGAACGAAAATGCATGCATATAACAATATCATTCGTGTTCTGCTTTGGCGACTGTATGTTCTGCGAACCCTGTATTTGCCTCTGGTTTTGTAGATGGTTTGGAAAACCAACATGGCATAAACAAGTAGACAAAGTTAAGTAGAAGACAATGTGCTGACATAATTACTATGAAATTAGAGGTGACTTACTGATTTAAAAAATAATAATTCAAAATTTTCATAAAAGCCGTGACATTCCATTTTATTCTCTCTTTACAAAAAAAAAAGCTAATTAATTATTGTAGGTTAGATTAAAGAGCAATTTCATCCATTTGTATTATTAAAAACTGGCGTGGTTGACGAAATAACTACATGTATTTCATGTTGACGTACAGGGGCAGTTTTTAGCAATAAAAATTGATGGAATTTCTAACCGAATGACCAATTTGCTCTATATTCTAAGGTACAATGGCTAATTTATTTATTTTTTGAATACATGGAGCAAAATAGAATCTGACTCTTAATACATGGGCCTCCATGATACTTTTACCCTACTATTTAAAAATAATAACTTATTAAAAACATAACCTTATATTAATATTTATATATTTTTATAATTAAAATATAAAGTTATTTAATTTAAATACGAGTCTATCCAAGGACAAAAATTTCTTGCCCAACCCGACTCACGTAGGGCTGATCCTACCAAGCCAGCCAAACTTATTTTTTGTTTTTAGAGATTGTGTGACCCGAATCTCGTCACTTGTTGAAGAAATAAATACAGTGACAAAATAATCGGATTTGTGGGGGTGAAAGACCAATGGCCACCACAGATCCCCATTAAGCACAAAATTGGACTGGGGTTGCGATTGGGGTCACCCCTGTGGTACGGACCATATAGTACAAGTTGACTCTGTATAGAGATATTCTTCTTCTATTTAATTTTGATTAGAATAGGGGTTTTCAACCCTTAAACAGATGTAGTCGAAACTCCTATTGTATTATTCGTTTTTCAATATTAGTGAATTTTTCCTCCTCTGCCCGTGGTTTTTCCCCGAAAGGGTTTCAACGTAAAATCTGTGTGTGTTCTTTTTTTTTCTTCTTATAACTTTGCGATCGTTCTATCGTCATTATCGACGTTTATTATAACATTTTTAAATATATATTTCTATACATTCATATATATTTATTCTTCTATTATTTCTAAAGGGTAAAATTCACTTAACCCTCTCAGGTTTGAAGAAAGCCCCTTAACATCTATTTACAAAATAAATTTTAAATGAAAATTAATTATACCCGTTTTATTATTTATTTATTTATGTATTTTCTATTTCATTTAATCACTTTTTTTATTTTTAATTACAAAACAATAAAAATTTTGTTACATATTAAAATGATAAATTTAAATATATTTGACTTTTTTCATAAAAAATAAAATTTAACTTCAATTAACATTAATTATATTAAATTTATTTTAATTCGGTTTTATATTAATATCGAGATAAATTTATTAAATTAATTTTAAGTAAAATTAATTAGCTATCTTTATTTATAAGGTTCTAACAAAAATGAAATTGATTATATTACAAAAGTAAAATTTCATCTCAACATTAATATATAAATTATATTAAAATTTAAATAATTAACATGTATTTGGATAAAAAAATCTTTCAAAGAGAAGACAAAAATAAAATATAATTATTATTGATAATACATTTTTAAAAACAACTTACAATCAATAATGCCTTAGCTTAATAGCAAGGTCAAGGCCTCGAGAACTTTAAGATTAGGGATGATAATGGAGTGGGATAGGGTGGATGTTGCTAAATTCACTACTGCTCCACAACCCACCTTACTCCATTATAGATGTATAATCTTAAAAACCATTAACATCTCCATGGATGTTAGATGCATCCATCACCGCCTCGCGCCACCCCTTGCTCTGCTTCAATTTAATTTTTGCTACTAATCTTTAATATTTTGAATATTTTTAAATGCAAGTAAATATTTAAACATAATTCTTCAAAAAGAAATATTTAAACATAAAACATATAATCTTATTATAACACATTATTACACTTTTACCCTTTTAATAATTATATATATACAATGTTGGATCTGGTGTCGTAAGTGAAGTATATTTTGATTTGTATACTTGTACTTTTCGAATAAATTTGTTTAATGATAACATCCATTAGTTACATTAATATCCTTTGTATATTGTCCTCAATGTTTTTGCATGCAAAGCAAAATGGAAGCAAATGTTGACTCACTGGTTATCTAATGTTTAACTAATATTAAGCGGTATTACGTGGTTGGATCGTAATATGGAAAGACCATTTGTATTAGTAGATAAGTTAAATCTATCATTAGTCCAATAGGAAATGAGTAACCGATTAAAATACTAATATGTCATCTATCAAGTCCTGTTATAGCCCAAAATTGCCCGGGCCTACACACACACAAAACTAAATAAAAACACTACCCAAGCAACCCCAAAACCCAACAAAAACAGGCCCAAGGATAAAAAAACCTAAACCCTAGCCCAAATGTTCAGCCCAAAAATAATAAAAAAACAAAAGTAAAAAACCTAGCAGCCAACATCTTCAGCCGCTGCAGCCACCGGGCACCGCATGTTGTGCGGCTCCTCCACGTCGTGCGCTCTTCCACCACGCCACGTCAGAGACGTGCTTGATCATGTACCTACAAACGTGGAAAAAGAAATAGTAAAATTGGCTATAAAAGCTTTTAAAAATATTTGTAAAAGGACGGGTTTTTTTTTTTCGATTTGAATACAAAAGATCCACAAAAATCAAACACAAACAGAGATCAAGGCAAAAATACTTGTTAAAGGTGATTTCAATTTTTTGGGGTTTGTTTTTTAAGTGGCAAACAAAACGGTGCGTTTGGGAAGGGGAATCTGCAAGTGGGTAATTTACGCGTTTGGTCCTTCCCCTTTGCGCCGCCTTTAAATTTTGGCCCTACTTGAAATTTATTTGTTTTTTTTTTAAAATTGCCCTTAGATTTTGTGCGAAACTCAGTTTGGTCCTCACTTGGATGCTACGTTTTGGGATTTGGGACATTTTCATTTTTAGTCCCTGTTTGCTTATGCGCATTTAATTCTGGCCCTCGAATCTGTTTTAATAGTTTGTTTATTTATAGATTATCCCCTTTGGTTGGAATTTGTTTCAATTAAGTTTTCTTTTAATAATCCTAGGGTTTTAATTTATTTAACATTCTTTTTCTATTTTATTCTATTTTTTATTTTTTTATTTTTAACTATACATACCTTGAATTATTTTGTTAGTCGGGCCTTGTTTCAATTTGTTTTTTACTGTCCTTTGTTTCTTAACTATTTAATTATATATTATTTTAAAATATTCTTTTATATCATATTGTTAAAATGTTGTGTTTTTTATTTAATTACCCTTATATGTTTATATTAAAGATAGTTATTCCATATACATAATTATTTTATTTCATATTTCATTATTTTTTTTTTTAAAATTGTTTTGTTTAATGCTAATCTTATGATACTTATTTTGAGATTCATTTATATGTTAAATTTTTATAATCTATTTGCTATTCGTTTTTTTCTTTTTTTTCCTATGATCCACTTCAAATTTCTATGTATATTACTCACTTTAAGATTTATACATATAATCGTTCGTTTGCATATTGATGATTCCGAATTGCATGCCTTTTATATCGTTCATTTGTTTATTTTGTTTTAAAATTCGTTACGTGTCATTTATGTTAATTTACTTCATATTTCTCTTGAAATTGTTTTTATTAGTCTTTAAATATTAATATTAGTATTAGCATAAGACAACATGCTATGTGGACTACATTATGTGTATTGAAATTCCTAATTCGTGCTTAGCGGTTATTTGTGATTCAGTAGGGTGGCATCTTGCTATGAATTATTATTTTACATTGTGCATTATTATTTCATCGCATTTCACTTGCTTAAAAGGTTGTGTTAATATCGTTTAAGATTTAAAATCATTTTATTCTAAAGTTTTTAAAATAAGGCAATACTCGGTATTTGGCATCTTCGAGAAGATTGAACCCTAACTTACTGGGTTCCGATTTTCCTCGTCGAATCTAAATAATCGAGTACCCTTTCTTAAACCAAAACAAATGGGTTTCAAATAAAAGTTTATTCTCAAGAATTCGAGGTGTTGTGTCCTAACTCACTGGCTATGACATTTTGTATCTCAAGATAATGATTTCTAAAAAATAAAGGCAATATTCTATGTTTGGAATTTTGAGAAATCGTGCCTTAACTTACAGGTTTCGATTTTTCATTTGACCTAAATAATTGAATATTCTTTTTAAACTTCACTGCATGAGTTTTAAAATTCAAAAGACAAGCTCAGTTTTGAAAATATGAAATGTCGTATCCTAACTCACTGGGTATGACATTTTAGTTCTTCAAAATAAGAGGGTCTTAGCATCCAATTTAATGTATTCTAGTGTTCTTTTTAATAAAAGAATCGTGTTCTAAAATCTTTTCAAATTTTTGACATTAAGACATTAATTAATCAATTAGGTACCAATTTTGGGCGCTACGAGGGTGCTAACCCTTCCTCGTGCGTAACCGACTCCCGAACCATTTCTCTCGAATTTTGTAAACCCAAAACCATTGTTTTAATGAATCAAAATATTTTATTAAAATGATCAATCTCCAGGTGATCCGATCACACCTTGGAAAAAAAGATCGGTGGTGACTCCATTTTTGTTTTTAAGTCGACTCCCGTTTTTCAAATTAAAAATGGTTTCAACAAGTCCAATTGGGGAGATGATTTATTTTGAGCATCGGAGCAAATGACTAAAAAAAAATAGAGATATAAATGTGGCTGACAGTACATTGGACAAGATCCCGGTAGAATAGATCCTAAATCCATTTGTGAATTTAGTCACTTTTGACGTTTATAGTGCGACATACCTTAATATCGAGTGGATGGTGGAATATGTATGCATGACTCGAATACTTTGATGTAAGTAAAAGTTTAAGTTCAAATAGATAAGCAACCGAAAGCTGGTGTGTTGGGTATATGACTTCTGCAATATGTAGCATCATTCACAATAGTAGAATTCATAGCCTAACTAATGGGTAAATGATATCCTTCCATTGGCATTACATGAGAAATGAAAAGTAAACGTGGCCACAAGTTGTGTGTGTTTGTGATAAATGACTTTGTCGAAACCATTTTTTTAAAAACGGGTATCAACTTTGTTTGAAAGCGAAAATTAAAATGGGAGTCGCCACCGATCTTTATTAGGTGTGATCGGATCACCTTTGTTTTAATAAAGCAATTTTAGTTTATTAAAACGGTGTCTTTGGTCTACGAAAGACGAGAGAAAGGTTCGGGAGTCGGTTACGTGCGAGGAAGGATTAGCACCCTCGACACGCCCAAAAATCGATAACAAATTGATTAGTTAATGTCTTAATGTCGAAAGTTGAAAATCGAGAATGGATTTTAAAATAAGATTCTTTTATTGATGTTGATTTTTTTTAAAAAAAATGCTTGAATTAGGCCAACACGGTTGCCAAAGATTTCCTCATTTCGAGATATCGGAGTATCATATCCCGTAAGTTAGGACACAATACCGTGAACTCCCGAGCGCAAGTTTGTCTTTAGTTTTAATTGGAAATCCGTGTATTTTAAAACTCAAAAGGATATTTGGCTATTTAGAATCAATGAGAGAACCGAAACCCCGTAAGTTAGGGCACAATTCCTCGATGTCCCAAAACGCGCAACATTGCCTTATTTTGAAATTTCGTTTTTGAATAGTAGCGAGTACGACATTTAAACGACGTATGTTATTTCTTGGTTAAAATAAAGCAATTTATTGGATAAATGTAGTGAGGCTAGGTTTGTGAGGCAATGACATGAGATACAATATAGTAATGAGCCTAGAATAATGACACACGAACAACATTTTATGAATGAGTAACAACTACACAAAATAAACAAATTAAAATAAACATCATGGCAATACATCATGGCAATAATAACATCGACAAATAACCAATGAATTTAATAATATACATTACAATCTTAAAAATAAAGGAGATGTAAAGTAAATTAAAACAAATAAAATGCGAAAGATTTCAAGAATAGTAATGAATGAGTTTCAAAATAATATATAAAAGATCTAAAATAAAAAATGTAAGAAATGATTTAAAAAGATTATATACATAAAATTTTAAAACAGATAATAAATATGAACATAAAGTGTAAAATAAATATTACAAAGAATATTAAAGTAAATGATAATAAAACGATTTTAAAATAAATGAAAGGAGTTTAAATAAGACATAAAATAATTTAAGATAAGCAATATAAGTCAATTTAAAATCTATGTACTAAAAATATAGAATAATATGTAAACAGAAATCTAAAATAAATGACTTACAAAGCAGTTTTTTTTTAAAAAAGGAATGATATATATATATATATATTTGAAAATCAATATGTGTATGATATGGGGAAAAGAATCTAAGATAAATAATATATATAAAATGGTTTTAAAAAAATAAAAATAAAAAAATATATATCAGGTAATTTAAAATACATAATGAAACAATCTTGAATAAACTGTATACAAAGCAAGTTAGAATAAATATATCTATAAAATATAATGTAAAATATGTATATAAAATATTTTAAAACAATTTTTTAGAGAAAATGAATAAAATAGGTTTAGGATGCTATTGAAAACATATTAGAGTTTCGGGGTACAAATTCGAAATAACAAAAGTGAAGTAAAGGGCCAAATCGCAGCAAGCCGGAGCTATGAGGGGCGAATCAAAAAATATCCCGGACCTCAATATGCGCTGGGCATCACTTGTCCAGGTTAGGGACCAAATCAAAAGCAAAAAATAATAATAGGGCGAGATTTTAAAAAAGAAAAAAATGTAAACGGGGCTAAATAAAAGGTCAGGAAAGGCGGAGGGACTAAAGGGGATATTTACCCATTTAAAGGAAACGCGCGGACCCCCTGAAGCGGTCGAGTCATGCACGGGCACCCCCAAAACGGTGCCGTTTCGGCACTTATACCACCCCTCAAAACACTGCAATTTCGTGACTGTATAAAAGCCCATTTTTTTTGTTTATTTCATTTTAACCCTAACATTTTAAAGAAACAGCAGAGAGCCCTTTTCTGCTCTTTCTCCCTCTTTGTTGCGGCTAGGGTTTTGAACCCCTCATCGTCGCCACCATGGTGCCACCACAGGCGGTGGTCGACGACACGAGGAGATGGGTTTGTTTAGCCCCGTTTAAGGCGTCCCCGAACGCCAAACCTTCTCGGCCTAAGAAGGTGCGAAAGAGAAGGGTCCCTCTCCCAGGGTCCCTCTCCTCATCACTCGATCTGACCCTAACGACGGAGGAGGGACCTTTGGCGACAAAAGCACGGGCGATCTCGGTAAGTCCCTCTTCCCTTTCCCCTTTTTTATTCACCCTCTTTTTTTAAAATAGATTTGTATTAAAATGTAAACAAAAAGAAACACAAAAAAAAATGAGTAGAGAGCAAAATAGAAGAATATTGAGGTCAACCTTAAGTTTACTCTGTTCTTTGATTCAAAAATGTGTGTAAAAAAATTACAAAGAGGTCAAAGTGGCTTTTATAGCCGAAATCGCAACCCTCTCGTTTCTGTTTTTTTTGTTTTTTTGCTATTTATTTCTCTGTTTCTCGCATGCTTTCTTTTGTTGTTGTTTCTGATTTGGTTGCAGGTGTTGTGCAACGCGTGGAAGAGTGGCGTGTGGTGCGATGAAATGGCGCGCGTGGTGGCCTTGCTGGTGGGGAGCGGCGGCTGAAGGCTGATGGGGGCTAGGGTTTTTTTTTTGTGTTGTAATGTTTTGAGTGGGCTGAGGTTTGTTTTTTGTTTTGGGCTTGTAACTTCTTGGGTTTGGGGTCTGATAAGCAATGGGTTTAGGTTTGGGCTTTATTTTTGATTTATTAATTTGGGTTTCTAGGCCAAAATTGGCTATTACAGACTTAATTACTATTTAATAGTAATTTACTTTTTTGAAGGAAAATGTAATGGCTGCCATAAGATAGAATAGGATCATACTGGGTGACATATTGTCGTTATGATGTCAAAAATTAATAGCCTTAATCTCGATACAATGATTGGAATAAGTAGAATAGGGAGAGTAAGGGTCGATTCTACAGGGACTAGGAGTTTGATGATTTTCTTGCTTTTAACTTTGCTTAGGCGTGATGAGTAAAGGGAGGAATAGAAGGGAGGTTTGTTTGAAGTGAAGTAAATGATTGAAATTAAACAAGTAAAAAAAAAGATTGAAATTGAAATTAAGAGATAAAAGTCAGCCTTGGGCTAAAGACCTTGCCTCGATTTAAATCGATCCTCGAATGGGATTTTACCTCTAGGCACATGCCGGTTATAGCCTATAAGGCCCAACCCCTATAACTTGTTTTTCTCTCAAGTGAATTGAGAATCTAAAATCAATTTTTAGATCTTAATTCTTTATGAGCTAATAGCGTCAATCACTTATTAATTCAATGCTTTGAAAATCTGGAAAAACCCGACTCAGATTCTGTCGTCTCAAATAAGAATCTAACTCGATTTCAGTTTCCCTTAGCGGACCGTCGCTAAGCGTGTTCACAGGAAGTTGAAGTGCCACAGGCCGATCCTTCCTCCCAACTGTTAATCGAAATTGAATTTTATTCCAATGTGCACTTTTTGAAATCAAACCGATTTGATTATAAAAGGATGGTTGATTACCAATCCTTAATTCCCAAAAACTGAAAATGTAACCCTCAAGGGTATGAAGTGCTTTTCGATTCTCACGACTTAGAATCGAGTCATCGCTTTAGCCTTTGGCTATGGAAAACTTAGCTAAGCATGGTAGAGATCATACTTAGCATTTTAAGAAAATAAAGTAAAAACTAAATCAAAAAGAGAAATTTATTAAAACTAGAAAGAAACAAAGAGTTTAATAAATGCAAAGTGAAGAATGCTCGATGGATAGATCCCTCCCCCCTTGAGGCTTACCCCAATGGGGTATTTATAGTCCTCAAAAATCCTAAAAAGTAGTATTCAAAATTAAGAGAAAAATTCTAAATAAAAAAAAATTTTAATCCTAATTTGAGTTTAAATGGGTGGTTAAGTCTCTTTCTCCATGCCAAATGCCTTTTAGAAATTGCTGACTAGACCTTCTAGAAATTGCTGACTGGACGCCACGTTAGCGACATCATGCCCCAAGTCACGCGCAGTAATTCGGCCATGTATGCAAAATTGCTCAATTTCGTCGACTTAAGCTCAATTTCTGCAATTCAATGTCCTGAATAAAAAAGGAATGAAAAATGCCAAGTTAGCAACTCAAAATAGCTAACAAAGGAGTAATCAATCATGAAATAATGTATAATTTAAACACTAATCACCGGGAGAATGAATTTATCCCAGAAAGATTAAGGATATCCTATGAGAGTAATACACAAATGTCAAGGTCATTGGACGAGCACTGATTAAGTAGTTTTCATAATGGTATGTAATTAAGGAGATCTTAGTCACAATACTATACTGAAATGACTTCGTGACTAAATAAGTTTATAATTAATAGATGAAAAGGTGAAACTTAATTATAAATTATTTAAACCCTAATTGCATATGTCTCATCGGCCCCTCTCCTATTTCGTTGAAACAAAAAATGAATTGCACTTAGAACCAAATAAACAAAATGAATAGAAATAATAAAGTTAGAGAAATGGGTCACATTCACAAATGAATGCATTTTCTCACTGAGTATAGAAATGACTTAAGAATTAATTTAAGGTTTTTGAATTATTATTTAATTAATTATAACTAAATAATTAAAGTTCGAAAATAGAATTAAAATAATTAGTCGTAATGAATTCGTTGAATATAAAAATTAAATATATTTCCTCATAAATTCTTTTATGATAAAATTATCATTATTTTAACGAAATTAGAATTGAGTAAGAAAACCATATCACGTTGAAGTAATGGACACCAACTAGACATAGGAACATAGGACCAGACAAAACAAAGGACTGAGCATCAAGCTAAGCACCAAAATAACCATCCACAAACAGCCCAGTGAGAACAAAAGAGAAGGAAAGAAATGACTCAAAATCGGGTGATTGATACAACTTTATCCACCGTCCATCCCTGGCTTCAATTTCACTTTCTACGTTATGATTTTTTTTTAAAGATACAACATGATATTAGTAAAAGGAGTATTTTTTTTCTTCATTTAAACTATTCTGTTTAGAAGTAATTAATAGAATAGTAGTTCCAGTTAAACAATACAATTGTCACAAAAGCTATTATAACATGAAAATCAGGCATTCCGATCACTAATCTAACATTCATCAACACGCCTTGAACATAACCCTGCGATTAATACCTATTGTCATTAATGTTTCTGCCATTTCATTGCCATGCTGCTCTGCTTTTAAAAATGCTACCTCACCCACACAGGTTAGTCTCCTTTTCATATATGCTAATATAGTTTGTTGCGACTAAGGTCTCTTGTCTTTGTTTAATAACTCGTTATACGCCACCAATAACCCAATTTCAGCTATAATCAAATCAAATCCCCTCTTTATAGTACTTTGAAAAAGAGTGCTTTTGTCACTGTTTTCTTAAGGAATTCTCCATGTAGTATTTATCTTTTATTAATATATTAATGGCTTAGCAAAAGAAAAAAAGAAAAAAAACTATTAGTAAAAGGGTCGCACCCTAAAATTGTTATTTGGACATTTTATGTATTTGTTATTTATTTATTTTTAAAGGATAATTATTTTATCTAGTGCATGAGGAATAAAATAATTCTTAGGAGACAAACACCTGTCATTGTGATTTTTTATATAAATAAAAATAATAAAATGACATATCAATTGACTCAATTACATGATAAATTTAGTAGCCTTTGGCACTGTTACAGGCCAATTTAGGGCCATTTTGCAATAACCCAATACCAATTACAAAAAAACCACTTACCCATTAAACCCACTATCCGGTTGGCCCAATACAACAACCCAAAGACCCAATACAAACCCAAACTCATTAACCCAATATCACTAGCCCAATACCTAACCCTAAGCCCAAAACAACTCAAGACCCAAATCAGAAACCCTAGCCTAACCACTCTTCCCTAGCTTGCGCAAAAACCCATTGACTCTCACCCAACTACCTTTTGACGCAGCCACCATCATGCACTTCGCCACCGCCTCTCGCCACCACCATGCCACCGTTCATCCACTGCAAATACCAAAACAGCAAATATGCAATAGAGAGAAAAAACTTGTAAACAAAAGGCTATAAAAAAGCCGAATGTAAAACAGAAAAGGGGGTTGGTTCGGTTTCTTCGTTTTTATGTTGTTTAAATATTCAAATTGAATGATATCAAAAGTCGAATACAATACACCCAAAAAGAAGTGATTTAGATATTTAAAGAGGCAAGAATCGAAACAAAAATACTAAAACATCCAAAACCAAGGTGATTATCAACTTTTCGAATCGTTTTTCTGCTTTTTCTTCATATTTTTCAACAATATATATGTCTATAAAACATAATATAAGAATACTAAAAAAAAAAAAAAAAAAGTACCTTTTGAACTTCCGCCACCGCGCGTATGGTGGCGGCTTTGCGCAATGATTGGTGGTGGTCGGTGATCGACCGTGTGGACAGTCCCCTGGCCGAGAGCCTCCCTTCTCCCTCTCTCCCTTTTCTCTCTTCCCTTTTCTTTTTTTCTCTCCGTGTTTCAAAATGAGAATTTTAAGTTTTTTTTTAACTTATATAGGGACCCAAAACGCACTGTTTTGGGTCCCCCCTTTAATGAATAAAACGGCGTCGTTTTAGTGCTGGTCGGGTCAACCCGACCCGTTCCAGGTCAGGGTTCGCGCGTTTTTGAGCGGAAGGGCAAATTGCGCGTTTGGCCCTTCCGCTTTTCTGATACTTTACAATCAAGGTGTTTTTTTATTTTTAATTCGGCCCCAATTGTTTTGTTCCGAGTTCATTCTGGTCCCCCATGCTGCGCAGCGTTTTAATAGCTGGGGAAAATTACTGTTTGGGCCCCTCAATGTTTAGCGCGCGTTCGAATTAGTCCCCCTCTTCTGTTTTTATTCTAAATTCGCCCCAAAAATTTCGATTTTAATTCTATTTCGTCCTTTTTCTTATTTTTTCTCATTTTAATATTATCGTATTAATTACTATTTATATTATTATTATTATTTTACCATATTATTATATTATTGCTGTTTTTATTATACTATCATTATATTTATTAATAACATTATTAGTACTAATATATATTTTCACTTAATATTTATGTATGTGTCTACGTGTATGTATTTATGTATTGTACTAATAATTTTCTTTTTTTATGTTATTATATCTAATATACGTATATATTGTATATGTTTATATTATATATATTATTTCTTTACTATTCCATGTATATATTTTTATACCATATCATGAATATATCTTCATTACTCCGATCACCATTATTAATATTAGCATGTGTTTTATATGTCGAGTGTATGTACATATGTATCTTTAATGGTGTGTTTCTATTTTTATTATATATGTATTGTAATACGCATATGTATGTATTTTAATTAATTGTATGTATTTCGCATACTACTTCATGTAGGTATTTTTATATAATCCTTATTATTGTTACCAATGTTAGTACATATATTTTATTATACGCATATACATATATATATTTTTATATATAGTATTATTTTCATATGTTATCATACTCATTAATTTACTTATTATTTTCCATATTATCACTTATGATATTAAGATTATTATATGTTATTTGATGTACATATATCTTTTTATTGTTACTATTTTTGCTATTATTATTAGCATAGGTCTGTTATATATGTATATTGTATATGTTCATTTTAAATATGTTATGTATGTATATATATATCTACCCATATTAGTATTATTATGTAACCCTTTTTCATTCCTATTTTACGTGTATATACTTAACATCATCACTATGTATATATATTCATTGCTTCTATTTCATGTTTAATTCTAGTATTGCGCTAAATGTCATATATATCTTTATCAGTTTAATACTATTGTCACATTGATTACTTGTTTTAATATATACCTAGCTCTTTCATTTATTTATTTTTATTCCATATCAGTTTTGCTTTGCATCACTTTGAAAATCATGTTCTTGTTTTTTAATTGATTTCAATAATCAAGGCAACGTACCGATTTAACATTAAGTCATCGATTTTATCGCTATGTTGGGTGAACATCAATTGACTCGTGTTAAAATGATATGTCCTTCTAAAAAAGGTCAAAAGATTAAAAATTCTTCTTTTAATCGGATCACGACTAAATTTTACATTGAACTCGTATTTTTGAAAATCAAGACAACAAGTGTTTATGAGATACCAATTTTTGGGCGTCGCGATGGTGCTAATACCTTCCTCGCGCGTAATCGACTCCCGAGCCCTAATTTTTCTCTGGCTTTTAACGTAGACCCTAAACTCAGCCTTCTTTTTGTTTTAAAAAGGAATTTAATAGGTGTCCGATCATACCTAGGAAAAAGGATCGGTGGCGACTCCCCGTTTGTTTTAAAAAAAAAATCAAAATTTAAGTTTTCAAGTTTTCAATAGATCGCCACAATTAGCGACCCGAAACCAAAATTTTTACGTCGCTACAGCTGGCGACTCCGCTGGGGACATATTTTTGAGAGTCGTGTCTGGAATCAAATCGTGTTGTCGAAATTTTCAAAGTTCCTTGTTCAAATTAACATTCAGTCGTGATCCTCAAATTTTCGTTTTCAAAAGGTCATGCATTCGCATTATGTTGTAAATATTTTTCTAACTCGTTTTTGTCTTTTTGTTTTTCAGCTTTCAATTTTTATGGTTTTACTTTTGGTTTAGTTTTTAAATAAAACGTAAAGGTTTGTGAGTTTCTCCCCACACACCGTGCACTTACATTTTCATATAACATGAGCTCTCTACCCGGGCTCCGTCCGTTTAAGTGAAAGTAAACGCTACAGCTTCGTGAGTTAACTCGTCCCTCCATACAGGCTAGTGAATACTTTCGGGTTACATATGACTTATGCTTTCGTGAGTTAACTTGTCCCTCCGCATAGGCATAAGTAAATGTAATCCCTCGAATTGAACTCGTGAGCCTGTGATGGGCTATGAACGAGACTCCGTACTAATCTTAGCAGATGATAGTACGGGCAATTCGAGTACCTATCTAGAACCAAAACTGCATATAATGAACCATACGAGCCACCTAACTAGAGCCATGCCGAACCTCCGTCCGTTTAGTAGTCACCAAAATACGTACACGGGAGGAACACTTCTTGCCTTTTTGCATTTTTACTTTCTATACAAAGGGATTGGGTCTGTTTAATAAACTAGGTCGGGTAGTTCGATTTGTTGAAGTTCTCTATGTTTTTCTGCCTGTATTAAATTACTAATCAAGTTTGTTTATCTTTGCTTTATTGTTTTTCATCATGCATTATAGGCATCATATTAGAAAGGTGTTGACTAAAGATCGGTTGCCAAAAATGGGTTTCTAATGGAAGAGTCAATTACACAAACAACCGAGAAAAATGCCGTGGTCCGGGATTGGTCTCTTAAAACTCAGAAGGAAAAAAGGATAGTCTAGCGGAAGGATGTATTGCCAATCTGCCCGAGTATGTAACTATGAATGTTCGCCAAAACAACCTCAAAGATTTGGTTTGGATTTGGAATCAGTGGGACTCGGACACTAGGGGTATCTTCGCTGAAAGATATGGGGACATAGCCAACTTGATTGCTATCAACATAGACGAACGATTGATCCAAGCCATGGTCAGATTTTGGGATCCGGCTTATCAGTGTTTTACTTTCAACCAGGAAGACATGGCCCCAACTATAGAAGAGTACGCTGCTTTGCTTCGTGTCGATAATGTACAACCCTATAAGATATATGTGAAAGAGCCCAAACCGATGACCTTCAAGAAAAAGTTAATGAGATTGACAGACATGACCGACACATGGGCCAAAAAACAGATAAAGAAGAAGAATGAAACCATTTGCATTCCGTGGTCTTCCCTACGAGATTTGGTTCTGAACCATCCCGACATGCTGAAAAGGGTGAATCTATTAGCTTTGGCCATTTACGGTTTGGTTATTTTCCCAAAAGTTCTCGGACATCTTGAAGTTGGAGTAGTTGATTTCTTTGAAAGATTAAAACAAGGAATCAACCCTGTCCCGACTATCCTAGCTGAGACCTTCAGATCCCTGAGTAATTGTCGAAGGAAAGGGGAGGGACGATTTATTAGATACGCGCAGTTACTCAATGTTTGGATTTTGAGTCACTTCTGGAAAGTAGAGCGCACACCGTTCCATATGTTTTCTAAAACATTCTCCCCATTGGAAGCTTATCTCAAGAAAGAATGGCCTAAGGAAGTCACTGAGCAACATTGGGTCTCAGTTTTTCAGAACCTTCGCGCTGAGGACATAACGTGGAGAGCACTATGGATAAGCCCTTCAGTTCTACTATACAGAGTCAGAGATCAAGACTGGGTGCCACTACTCGGGTTATGGAGAGGAGTTGGATATGCCCCACTATTAGTCCAAAGGTAATTTTCTTCACGACAATTCATACCCGCCACCGGAGGGCTAGCGCAGTCCGAGTTTGCTTTTACGGGTGAAGGATATATGAATAGGGTCCGAGACACTGCAAAATCTTGGAAGAAAGTTCATCTAATGGAATTGGCCTTATATGCTGATACCCTAACCCAAGATTATGACCTATAGAGGAAGCAACGGGTAAATAGTCAGCAAATCTCGTCAACAAACTATATTGTTCAGAATTCTTTCTCGGAGGAAATACCGTCTGAGCTAGAAATGGCAAGACAGGAATTTGAATGAGAAAAGGCTAAGATGTCTCGAAACCTTGGTGCCCTCCAAGAAGAAAACTACCAATTGAAGATCGATGTCCAGATTGAAAGATCCAGAACCGAGAAAGTGCAAAAAGAGGCTGAAGTCATAAGAAATGACTTGAGAGACCTTCACCTGGAAAATAAGAAGTTAAGAGGCACAATAAAGAATAGTGGGCTGGGTAAGTCGTCGGTAGAATGGAAAGAAGAGATAAGCAACATCAAAAGTGGAATGAAATTTTGGAAAGGAAAAGCCAAGAAGGAGGAAGAAAAGCTTGCGCCGGCTATGATGGAACTAAGGAAAAAGAACACCGAACGTGAAGCTATGTCTACTGAGGTAATGACTAGTCGATCTAAACATCAAGAGCTAAAAGAAAGGATACGAGATTTAGAAGGTATGCTGCTAGATCGTCAACAGCAACTAGATACTCTATTGAAAGATTTGAAAGAAAAGAGTAATCGATATGATAGAGACGTTCATGCTTACGAATAGGGTCTCCAAGAAAAAAAAAATGCAACTTAACTATTTGATCAATGAGATTCGTGGGGTAGCCATGCACGTGTTACAATTATCAGATGAAGCAGAGGATCTCAGTTGCCAATTCCCGCCAAGCCAACGATCGAGCATATCGGAATTCTTAGAGCAAGTAAAGAAATATGGCAATATAGCTAGGAAGTTTGTGCAATAGTTGAATGGGAGACGGCAAAATGTTTTGTAATGAACTCTTTTGATGAATGAATTGCCTAAATAGGGGCTATCTTGACATCAACACCAATTTTTTGCATTCCTTTCATAACTAACATTTTAACATTCATGCATTCATTCATCCATCATATATCCCATACTCGTTCACTAAGGCTAGAATCATATAATTCGCAGTTGCAATACTTCAAATCTAGAACCGCGCCATTCGTATAAAACGCGCCGACAAGCTAGAGTAATGGAGGCTGAATTCAATGAGAGAATTGAAAGGATGGAAAGAGCTCAAAAGGAATTACAAGAGCAACTGGCCAAGTCGCAACAAGAGACAAGAGACCTAATGGTGAGATCTCGAGAAGAACGACTCGAGCAAAGAGATCAGATGGCCAAAATGATGGAGATGATGACAACTTTGGTCAAAGGAAAAGGGCCCATGCAGAACCCCAATGTTATGGAACTTCAGTCAAGAATTCATCACGATCAGGATCCACTCTATCCCCCGGGATTCACTCTATCGCCCGCATATACAACACAAAGAAGGTATACTCAAGGGGAACCCACAGGCTTGGAACAACGACCTATGCCACCTGCTCCACCCACTAATCTGGGGCAAGGAATATTCGTGTCGAACCCAGGAGCTAGTCCTGCTGATCCACTAGTTCCAGATTTGGACGATCCAGCAGAGGTAGCCAAGTTGAAATTGGATAATCATAACGTAAAATATAGGAGTCTAGAAGAAAGACTCAAAGCGATAGAAGGCACTGAAGTCTTCTCCGCACTAGGTGCCAAAGAACTCAGTTTAGTACCCGATCTAATTCTGCCTCCGAAGTTCAAAGTGCCCGATTTTGAAAAGTATGATGGGACAAGGTGCCCGAAAGCACATCTCATCATATTCTGTCGAAAAATGACCGGTTATGTGAACGAGGATAAACTGCTCATACATTGCTTTCAAGATAGTCTAACAGGATCAGCTCTTCGGTGGTACAACCAACTTAGTAGAGAAAAGATTCGGTCCTGGAAGGACTTGGCGTCAGCATTCTGCGAGTAGTACAAGTATGTGTCAGATATGGTGCCAGACCGGATGACCTTGCAAATGATGGAGAAAAAGCCGTCAGAGACCTTCAGACAGTATGCGCAGAGATGGAGGGACGTCTCAGCCCAAGTGGAACCCCCACTAAGAAAAACGGAGATAACTGTTCTCTTTATCAACACCTTAAAGGCGCCGTTTTATGACAAAGTAGTGGGAAGTGCCACGAAGGAGTTTACGGATATTGTAATATCTGGTGAGCTCATAGAGAATGCCGTCAAGAGCAGTAGAATAGAAGGTTTAGAAGGTTCAAAAAGGGCAGCGCCTATGAAGAAGAAAGAACTAGAAGCCCACATGGTGGGAATAGAAAACCGTTATGCCTCTAACCCATATCCAAACCAACCCCGACCTCGAAATTATCCACCTCCAAATTTCTATTATCCCCCTCAAACCCCTTATTACCAAGCACCACCTCCTTCTTATCCCGTTTACGCTACGAACAACCAAAGACCCGTCACTATTTTCCCACAGAACACGATACCCGCTCAAAGCCAACCCAGAAACGAACCAAGACCAGCAAGGCCTAATCCCGAGAGACTGCAGTTTACTCCCATCCCTGTGTAGTATGGGGAATTGTACCCAAAACTTTTGGAGAAACACTTGATTTCTCCCCATTACATGGCACCCCTTAAACCTCCATACCTAAAATGGTACGATCCAAACGCTAGTTGTGCATACCATGCGGGGAACCAGGGGCATTCTACTGAGAACTGTCTTGCTTTCAAAAGGAGAGCTCAAGGGCTCATCGACGCGGGCATTTTGAGATTTGATGGTATCAACGGTACGGCCAGGAATCTATTCCCAAACCAAACCGAAGGGAATGTAAGTACAGTAGGAGAGGAAGATAAACAACAAAGTAGAAGATGAGTTTCTGAAATAAGAACACCTCTGCAGAGAATCTGGGAGGTACTAGTTGAAAAGGGGTTGCTCTGTCGTCTTAATGGAGCATTCGAAGGAAAAGACACTAAAGGTCACAGTTTTTGCGAGCTCTATGGTATCGGGGGGCACGACATTCAGTCTTGCGATGAGTTCAGAAGATTACTGCAAAATATGATGGGTAATAGGGAGATTGAGATTTTTTGTGAAGCCAAAGAGGCTGATAGTGGAGAAATATGTGCCTCTGACGATCAATCATCAGGTTTCCCGTATAGCGCCGACCGACCGTTAATAATTTGTTATGACGCGAAGAAGGAACCGGTGAAACCAAAAGTGATAATCGAAGTACCATCTCTTTTCCCTTATAAGGACAATAAAACAGTACCGTGGAGGTATGATGTCAACATCGTCACACCTGAAGGTGAAAAGTCTGAAGCCACAACTGGAGATGTTGGGGAAGTAGGCCATTTTACTCGCAGTGGGAATTGTTATTCCAAAGAGATTGAACCAGTAAAGAAAAGTAGTGACTTGAAGCAAAAAGGGAAAGCAGTGATGCAAGAAGTCGAAGCCGAGCAAGAAATTCCACCCGTGCAAGAAAGCAAAAAGCCTGTGAATGAGGAAGAAGCTCAGGAATTCTTGAAATTTATCAAGCATAGTGAGTATAGTGTGGTGGAACAATTGAGCAAGCAGCTGGCACGAATCTCAGTTCTATCTCTACTGTTAAATTCAGAGCCACACCGGAATACTTTATTGAAGGTGTTAAATCAAACTTATGTGGCTAACAACATATCTGTTGAGAAGCTTGATAGGTGGGTAAACAATCTGAATGCGGACAATTTCATCTCTTTTAGTAATGATGAGATCTTGCCAAATGGTAGAGGCTCTCAAAGTGAAAAGCGCATATCGTGACTCATTGCAAGGGCTACATAATACCGAACGTGCTTATCGATAATGGGTCGGCACTAAATGTTATGCCATTGGCTACGCTCTCTAGAATTCTGATGGATCTGTCCTATTTAAGGCCCTGTCATTCCACAGTAAGGGCATTTGACGGGACAAGGCGAGAAGTTATGGGAAAGATTAAGATCCCTCTAGAAGTGGGCCCTTACATTTATGATGTCGAGTTCTAAGTCATGGACATTACACCCTCTTATAACTGCCTTTTGGGAAGACCTTGGATCCATTCTGCTGGAGCAGTCCCATCATCCCTTCATCAAAAGGTGAAATTTATCATGGACGGTTGTTTGGTCACTGTCGAGGGAGAAGAAGACATTATCGCATCTGTCTCTGCCGATGCACCGTACTTGGAAGTGAACAAAGACGCATTGGAATTTTTCTTCCGATCCCTTGAATTTGTCAATGCCACTTTAATTGTTGAGGGAAACAGAATTTCGGTGCCAAAACTGTCGAGAAATACTAGAATGGGTGTCAAATTGACCGTAGGAAGGGGAGCTCGAGCAAGAAGAGGTTTAGGCAGATATCTGCAAGGAATAGTCAGGGCTTTAAAGCCAGTGCATCACAAGGCTCGATACGGTTTAGGGTTCCAGCCTGATATGCGTCAAAGAAGAAGACAGTGGAAGAAAGATCAGGAAAGAAGGATCGCAAGAACTTTGGGCCGAGGACCAGAATGGGAACCAATAGAGTACCCTCCTTTGTCAAAAACATTTACATCTGCGGGAATGATGTACCCTGGACAAGATGGTCCACGAAACATGCCGTGGTTAATTGAAAATGGTCTTCAAAATGTCAGTATAAATGTTATTGACAAAGGGGCTGATGCGAGTAAAGATGTCTCAAGGATACACCCTTGTCCCCCTGGTTTCATGTTGAACAATTGGACTGCCGATGAGCTTCTTGTAGTTTATAAGTCTTCAGAGTAATGCTAAACATTAACCTTCTATTGTGTCCTTAGATATAATAGAATTCTTTTGTAAGAGCGTGCATTCGCTCTTTATCATTCAAAATGAATATCAATGAAGATGCATTTTGTCACGATTTTTTTCGCATTATCGCTAATTTCATAATCATTTTCTCATTTCATAGCCTATATTCACATTTGCCTCATTTACATGACATGACATTCCTTTTGTTGCTTCCAATACTTGGATGCCCCTCTATAGTTTCCTTTTCCATTCAACTTTCAGGTGCTCAGATATTGGCGACATGAATAAGCCCGTTACGAATCTTGAAATTGATTTTGAGAAGGCTGTTTGCTTAGGAGAATTTGAAGCCGAAGAAAATGCTGAAGATTACTTCTCGTCTCCTAAATTGTTAAGAATGGTGGAACAAGAGGATAAACAGATTTTGCCTCATGAAGAATCTGTGGAAACAATAAACTTGGGCACTGAAGAAAGGAAACAAGAAGTGAAGATTGGGACTTCTATTTCAGAGAGCATTAGGCATAATTTGATCGCTTTGCTCCACGAGTACAAAGATGTTTTCGCATGGTCATACCAGGATATACCAGGGCTAGATGAAGATTTAGCGGTCTACAAGCTCCCATTAAAGCCAGAATGCAAGCCTATCCAGCAAAAATTAAGACGGATGAGACCCGAAATGCTGTTGAAAATAAAAGAGGAAGTCAAGAAGCAATTTGATGCTGGCTTCCTATAAGCCTCCAAATATCCAGAATGGGTGGCTAACATAGTCTCCGTGCCAAAGAAAGATGGCAAAGTACGAATGTGCGTGGATTACTGTGACCTAAATCGAGCAAGCCCAAAAGATAATTTTCCCTTACCACATATTGATACGTTGGTGGACAACACAGCAAAACATTCATTGTTTTCTTTCATGGATGGATTCTCAGGGTATAATCAGATCAAGATGGCCCCTAAGGATATGGAGAAAACTACCTTCGTAACAATGTGGGGAACATTCTGCTACAAGGTGATGCCATTTGGGTTAAAGAATGCTGGGGCAACATATCAGAGGGCTATGGTGACCTTATTCCATGACATGATGCATAAAGAAATAGAGGTCTATGTCGACGACATGATTGCTAAATCCCGAGGGGAAGAAGAGCATGTAGTAAACCTCAAGAAGTTGTTCGAAAGGCTGAGAAAGTTTCAGTTAAAACTTAATCTAGTCAAATGTACGTTCGGGGCTACCTCAGGGAATTTGCTAGGCTTCATTGTCAATGAAAGAGGTATCGAGGTTGATACGGATAAAATAAAAGCCATTCAAGAGTTACCACCTCCGCGCACGCAAAAGGAAGTTAGAGGATTTTTAGGGAGATTAAACTACATCACCCAATTTATCGCTCAACTTACCAACCAATGTGACCTAATCTTTCGGCTTCTTCGAAAACATAACCCGAGAGAATGGAATGAGGAATGCCAGGTGGCCTTTGATAAGATAAAGCAATATTTGTCTAGTCCTCCAGTGCTAGTACCGCCAACCCCAGGAAGACCATTGATGTTGTATTTGACTGTGTTCAAAAATTCAATGGGTTGCGTACTGGGGCAACACGACGAGTCAGGAAAGAAAGAAAAGGCGATCTATTACCTCAGTAAAAAGTTCACTGAATATGAGGCAAAGTATTCGTCCATCGAAAAATTTTGTTGCGCTCTGGTTTGGGTAGCTCGAAGACTCAGACAATATATGTTGTACCATATGACATGGTTGATTTCAAAGCTGGACCCAATAAAATACATGATGGAATTGCCGGCACTATTGGGTAGAATGGCACGATGGCAGATCCTCCTTTCAGAATACGACATTGCCTATGTAAGTTAGAAGTCGATAAAAGGGAGAGCAATAGCTGACTTTTTAGCGACTCGAACGACAGAAGAATATGAGCCTTTAAGATTCGATTTCCCAGACGAAGACTTAATGTGCATTACAGAAATGGAGTCCGAGTCATCAAAAGAGAAGTCATGGAAGATGTGTTTTGACGGTGCGTCGAATGCTTTAGGGCATGAAATTGGAGCAATCCTGGTATCACCAGAGGGGAATCATTATCCGTTTACTGCAAGATTGAACTTCTTCTGTACCAATAATATCGCAGAATATGAGGCCTGTATCATGGGGCTTCGTGCAGCTATTGAATGAAACATCGAAATCCTAGAGGTGTACGGGGACTCAGCCCTAGTGGTTTACCAGATTCGTGGAGATTGGGAAGTGAGGGACCCAAAATTGATTAAGTACAGTGATTTAGTGGCTGAATTGATCAAGGAATTCAAAGAAATAACTTTTCATTATTTCCCACGAGAAGAAAATCAATTGGCTGATGCCCTGGCCACTTTGGCTTCGATGTTCAAAGCAAGTAAAGAAGCAGAAATAATGCCCCTCAAAATGAGCATATACGAGGTCCCTGCACACTGTTGTAGCATTGAGAAAGAAGCAGATGGACGTCCATGGTTCCATGATATCTTAGAATATATCAAGAATCAAAGCTATCCGGAACAACCGAATGAGAACGACAAAAGAACAATCAGAAGAATGGCAGCGGGATTTGTTCTTGATGGGGATATCTTGTATAAAAGAGGAAAGGATCAGGTACTTTTGAGATGTGTGGATGATGTTGAAGCTAGGAAAATACTTGAAGATGTCCATGAGGGAATCTGCGGAACACATGCCAATGGTTTCAATATGGCCAGAAAGATCATGAGACTTCGGTTATTATTATTATTAACGATGGAAAGTGACTGCATCAATTTTGCAATAAAATGCCACAAATGTCAAATCTATGGCGATAAAATTCATGTAGCCCCTTCTCCTCTTCACGTCATGACCTCTCCGTGGCCTTTTTTTATGTGGGGCATGGACGTTATAGGGCCGATTTCTCCAAAAGCATAAAATGGACATCGATTCATTTTTGTGGTTATCGATTACTTCACAAAATGGATAGAAGCCGCTTCATTTGTCAATGTGACGAGGACTGCAGTTTGCAGGTTTTTGAAAAAGGAAATCATTTGCCGATATGGTTTGCCTGAAAGAATCATTTCAGATAATGCCACGAATCTGAACAATAAGATGATGAAAGAAGTGTGTGAGTAGTTCCAAATAAAGCATCATAACTCCTCGCCCTATCACCCAAAGATGAACGGGGCTGTTGAAGCAGCCAACAAAAATATTAAGAGGATCATTGGGAAAATGACTGAGACTTATAAAGATTGGCACGAGAAGCTACCATTTGCTTTGTATGCATATCGTACATCTGTGCGAACATCTACGGGAGCAACTTCTTTCTCTCTGGTTTATGGAATGGAAGCTGTGCTACCTATCGAGGTTGAGATCCCTTCTCTGCGAGTCTTAATGGAATCAAAGTTAGAAGAAGCAGAATGGATTCGAGCTCGATATGATCAGTTGAACCTCATCGAAGAAAAACGTCTAAGGGCAATTTGTCACAGGCAAATGTACCAAAAAAGAATGATCACAGCCCATGACAAGAAGGTACGGCCAAGAGAATTCCATGAAGGAGAACTCGTGCTGAGGAAAATTCTCCCAATACAAAAAGACCTGCGAGGGAAATGGGCACCAAATTGGGAAGGACCATACGTCGTAAAGAAGGCATTCTCAGGAGGAGCTTTGATCCTTACCGAGATGGATGGGAAAGAGTTGCCGAATCCAGTGAACTCAGATGCTGTGAAGAAATACTATGCTTAAGATGAAAACCCAAAAAGGACATCTAAAAAAAAAAGAGGAATCAGAGTGAAAACCCGAAAAGGGCGCTTTGATTAAACGCAAAAGATTAGGATGAAAACCCGAAAGGGCGTTCTAATGAAGCAAACACTCGGCTTACAAGGCAAGGCGTTTAAACTGTACGACAAATAGTGAGACTACAGTATTTGAAGCAACTCTAAAAGTTTGAAATCTTCTATGCAAGAAGCGATGCTCGAAAAGATTCTTGATCGAAGAACGTGGAAGAGTTTGTGTCGAATATCTAGAGCATTTGTATCCATTGAATGCGACCCTTTTTTCTCTTATTGACATTTTTTTACTATTCTTGATTAACTTTCTTTGTTTGCTACCCTTGAAATAAATAAATGGATATAAAATACCCTTTTTGTCCCTACCTGACCTTTTTCATGCATCTCATTATGTGTTTATTTACATGATAAATAGTGAAATAACATACTTTAAACAAAAGAAATGTTAAGCATTACCTGGATGGAAATTTGACAAGCACAAGAGCCTCAAAGCAAGAACAAAGTTCAACCAAGGGCAAAATAGTAATATCTGAAAAACGTTGATTACTCGTGAAGCTTGAGGACGGGTACGAGGCCTGAAGAGAAGGTCGAGAATCAAAGTAATGGATGCAGATCATGAAAACTCGTGGCGAAAAAGGACATACGACCAACATGCTTAAGAGCACTGCATAATCATGTAGGCATAAAGGCATTTAAGACAAACATCTGCATATCATAATAACATTATACATGGCATATACAGGTAATCCAATAGAGCAAGAGGATGTAATGATAGCTGTATTGAATCAAAGGAAAAGACTCTTGAGTTCTACCAAATAACAGGTTTTGGTATTTTGGTCTTTAATTCATGGTTTCAAAAATCAATTCATATTGCGAGAGGTGAGTTGAGCCTCAGGCCACACGCTGAGGTATTTTTAGTTTATGTTTCAAAAGATTGACTCATATTGCGAGAGGTGAGTCAAGCCTCAGGTCACATGTCGAGATATTTTCAAATTCTGTTGTTCAAATTCTGTTTTTACTTTTCCAAAATCAACTCATAATGCGAGAAGTGAGTTGAGCCTCAAGACATATTGAGGTATTTTCAATTTATGTTTCAAAAAAAATCAACTCATATTACGATAGATGAGTTGAGCCTCGGGGCACGCTGAGGTGTTTTCAATTTTTGCTTTTCAATTCATGCTTTTCAAGAAAATCAACTCATAATACGAGAGGTGAGTTGAGCCTCAAGACACGTTGAGGTAATTTCAATTTACGTTTTTCAAAAAAGCAACTCATATTGCGAGAGGTGAGTTGAGCCTCAGGACACGCTGAGGTATTTTCAATTTCTGTTTTTTCAATTTATGTTTGTTAAAAAATCAACTCATATTGCGAGAGGTGAGTTGAGCCTCGGGGCACGCTGAGGCATTTTCAATTTCTGCTTTTCAATTCCTGTTTGTCAAAAATCAACTCATATTGCGAGAGATGAGTTGAGCCTCAAGACACGCCGAGGTATCTGCAATTTCTGCTTTTCAAATTCTGTTTTTCAAAAATCAACTCATATTGCGAGAAGTGAGTTGAGCCTCGAGGCACGTGTCGAGGTATCTTCAAATTCTGTTTTCAAAAATCAACTCATATTGTGAGAAATGAGTTGAGCCTTAGCTCATGTGCTAAGCTATTTTCAATTTTTGTTTTTAAATGTCTGTTTTTTAAAGAGTCAATTCATATTGCGAGAAATGAGTTGTTGGAGCTGATCGAAGTTGCAGTGGAACATATCGAAGTTACAAGTCTTATCTCCTTGAAGTTGTAGCAGATCCCTGAAGTTACAGTGGAGCTGATCAAAGTTACAGAAGAGAAGAACACAAACCTTATCTGACTGAAGCAATAGAAGAGCAGATTGAAACTATAGATCTTATCTTTCCAAAGTTACAAGTGAAGCAGATCGAAGTCACAAATCTCATATCCTTGAAGCTATGTTGAAGTAGATTGAAGCTACAAAATACAGTGGACTGGAAGGAGACTACCTGAGCAAGAAGAGCGCCAATGAAGTCAAGACTCGACAAGATGGGGCAAAATTGGCCTTTCAATATGTCTTTGCTCCATTCTCGTTACACGACGATGAGCAAAGAGGGGTAGCTGTTACAGGCCAATTTTGGGCCATTTTGCAATAACCCAATACCCATTACAAAAAACCACTTACCCATTAACCCACTATCCGGTTGGACCAATACAACAACCCAAAGACCCAATACAAACCCAAACTCATTAACCCAATATCACTAGCCCAATACCTAACCCTAAGCCCAAAACAACTCAAGACCCAAATCAGAAACCCTAGCCTAACCACTCTTCCTAGCTTTGCGCGCGCAAACCATTGACTCTCGACCAACTACCCCACACGCAGCCATGCACAGACCGCCACCTACCCTTTGCCACCACCATGCCACCGTTCATCCACTGCAAATACCAAAACAGCAAACATGCAACAGAGAGAAAAAAACTTGTAAACAAAAGGCTATAAAAAAGTCGAATGTAAAACAGAAAAGGGGGTTGGTTCGGCTTCTTCGTTTTTATGTTGTTTAAATATTCAAATTGAATGATACCAAAAGTCAGAATACAATACACCCAAAAAGAAGTGATTTAGATATTTAAAGAGGCAGTGAATCAGAAACAAAAATACGAAACATCCGAAACTAAGGTGATTATCAACTTTTCGAATCGTTTTTCTATTTTTCTTCATATTTTTCAACAATATATATATGTCTATAAAACATAATATAAGAATACTAAAAAAAAAGAAAAAAAAATAGTACCTTTTGAACTTCGCGGTGGCCGGCACCGGCGACGGACGACGGTCGGTGACCGGTCCCCCTGGCCGGAGCCCTCCCTTCTCCCCTCTCCCCTTTTCTTCCTTCCCTTTTCTTTTTTTTTTCTCTCCAGGTTTCAAAATGAGAATTTTAAGTTTTTTTTAACTTATGCGTTTTGGGTCCCCCCTTTAATGAATAAAACGGCGTCGTTTTAGTGCGGGTCGGGTCGACCCGACCCGCTCCAGGTCAGGGTCCGCGCGTTTTTAAGCGGAAGGGCAAATTGTGCGTTTGGCCCTTCCGCTTTTCTGATACTTTACAATCAAGGTGTTTTTTTATTTTTAATTCGGCCCCAATTGTTTTGTTCCGAGTTCATTCTGGTCCCCCATACTGCGCAGCGTTTTAATAGCTGGGGAAAATTACGTTTTAGGCCCCTCAATGTTTAGCGCGCGTTCGAATTAGTCCCCCTCTTCTGTTTTTATTCTAAATTCGCCCCAAAAATTTCGATTTTAATTCTATTTCGTCCTTTTTCTTATTTTTTCTCATTTTAATATTATCGTATTAATTAATATTTATATTATTATTATTATTATTATTTTACCATATTATTATATTATTGCTGTTTTTTATTATACTATCATTATATTTATTAATAACATTATTAGTACTAATATATATTTTCACTTAATATTTATGTATGTGTCTACGTGTATGTATTTATGTATTGTACTAATAATTTTCTTTTTTTATGTTATTATATCTAATATACGTATATTTTGTATATGTTTATATTATATATATTATTTCTTTACTATTCCATGTATATATTTTTATACCATATCGTGAATATATCTTCATTACTCGATCACCATTATTAATATTAGCATGTGTTTTATATATCGAGTGTATGTACATATGTATCTTTAATGGTGTGTTTCTATTTTTATTATATATGTATTGTAATACGCATATGTATGTATTTTAATTAATTGTATGTATTTCGCATACTACTTCATGTAGGTATTTTTATATAATCCTTATTATTGTTACCAATGTTAGTACATATATTTTATTATACGCATATACATATATATATTTTTTATATATAGTATTATTTTCATATGTTATCATACTCATTAATTTACTTATTATTTTCCATATTATCACTTATGATATTAAGATTATTATATGTTATTTGATGTACATATATCTTTTTATTGTTACTATTTTTGCTATTATTATTAGCATAGGTCTGTTATATATGTATATTGTATATGTTCATTTTAAATATGTTATGTATGTATATATATATCTACCCATATTAGTATTATTATGTCACCCTTTTTCATTCCTATTTTACGTGTATATACTTAACATCATCACTATGTATATATATTCATTGCTTCTATTTCATGTTTAATTCTAGTATTGCGTTAAATGTCATATATATCTTTATCAGTTTAATACTATTGTCACATTGATTATTTGTTTTAATATATGCCTAGCTCTTTCATTTATTTATTTTTATTCCATATCAGTTTTGCTTTGCATCACTTCGAAAATCATGTTCTTGTTTTTTAATTGATTTCAATAATCAAGGCAACGTACCGATTTAACATTAAGTCATCGATTTCATCGCTATGTTGGGTGAACATCAATTGACTCGTGTTAAAATGATATGTCCTTCTAAAAAAGGTCAAAAGATTAAAAATTCTTCTTTTAATCGGATCACGACTAAATTTTACATTGAACTCGTATTTTTGAAAATCAAGACAACATGTGTTTATGAGATACCAATTTTTGGGCGTCGCGAGGGTGCTAATACCTTCCTCGCGCGTAACCGACTCCCGAGCCCTAATTTTTCTCTGGCTTTTAACGTAGACCCTAAACTCAGCCTTCTTTTTGTTTTAAAAAGGAATTTAATAGGTGTCCGATCACACCTAGGAAAAAGGATCGGTGGCGGCTCCCCGTTTGTTTTAAAAAAAAATCAAAATTTAAGTTTTCAAGTTTTCAATAGATCGCCACAATTAGCGACCCGAAACCAAAATTTTTACGTCGCTACAGGCACAATACAATTACACATATACAGAACCCAATTTATTATTTGTAGCATTAATTTTAATCCAAAACCGAGCTTTTTTTCGACATGAACGTGCCTTCAATTGGAAATTGGTGGTGAGAGAGAAGCAAAGGCATGGAGTTGCTCCCTGGAGTCGATGTGTTTTGCTGGGTCGGAAAAGGCAAAAAGGAAGAAGTCCATGAAATCAAAATCCTTGTAAAGCTGAGGGTGTTGCTCATCTATGAGCTCTTTGGGTGCCTTGATTATGGTACCCTGAACTGGAATGGCAAAGGCTGCTATAGAATATCGATCATTGTCTTCACTCATCATAACTCTGTGATTTACCGCTTTTAATCTCCCATTACTCCATGCCTTCAATTTCCAAAATCAACTTCATAAATATTTTATGTTGATTATACACATTCAGCATCACAAGTCTAAAATCTCTCTATATATTTTATTATGAGAAAGGTAACGGGTTTATTCAAAATTTTCAACCATAAATTTGGTGACAACATCAATAAGTATTTCTGGTAATTGTTCAAATTTTTTGACCAATATATTTCATATTTTATCCCACAAATCATATATACATGTTAAGTTTTGAGTAAATTAAACATTGACCACATTTATATACATGCATACCTTGAGAGGATCACCAACCACAAAGTAAAAGGAAGAAGGAGATAAAGACAACTTGATCCATTGGCCGTCCTTAACCTCAATTTCCAGCCCCGAAACCTGATCATCACAAATGATTGTGCTTACAGGTTTATCAGTATGAGCAAATAGTCCTCTCTCATACTCCCCCAGTGGAGGGGCCGTGTATTTCATAAACCGCACCAACGTTTTGTA
Organism: Gossypium anomalum; assembly: GCA_025698475.1. NCBI lineage: Eukaryota > Viridiplantae > Streptophyta > Magnoliopsida > Malvales > Malvaceae > Gossypium > Gossypium anomalum. The sequence goes on from CM046968.1 coordinate 90,710,898, forward strand.
GTTTATCATCACTGATTCCCATTTTCCCCCTAATCCATAACTATCAATTATCATTAACCATATTAACTTGTTCAACTCCTCTATTTGTGTCGCCATGGTATGCACAGAGTTGCTAGGACAAAAGATCAAAAGAAAATGTCAAGAACTCGAATTTGTTAAACTCAAATGAGAAATGATCCTAATCTGAAATAACTAGAACAAGTAACTTAAAAAAAACCTAAAAATTAAAAAAGTAAAAGAATTATTGTTACCAAAAGCGTGGGTGACCATCAAGCCACATAAGTTGAGCAAAACTTTTAACAGAGTCATAGTTGGAGGCATCTCCAAGTCCGAAGCCTTCATACAACAAAGAAACCTGATTACATGGTCCAACCCAACCATGGTAAGGCAAGGGACTAGCATTCTTTTGTTTCCTCTCCACTGGGACCTCAATTAGTTCTTTTATCAAGCCGAACGTCTCTTCTCGAGCTTCCATTGATATCTTTTCTTACACGACCTCAAAACAACCGAAAATCTCACAAGCCTCTCGAACTTTCTTGCACAAACGATGCCACCCATCTATCGAAACCATTTTTAAGTTTGAAAACAAAAAACGGGGATCGACTTTGAAAGCGAAATATGGAGTCGTCACCAATCTTTTTTGTTCAGGTGTGATTGGATCACCAAGAATTTTGGTCATTTTAATAAAACATTTTGGTTTACTAAAACAAAGATTTTGGTCTACGAAATTTTGAGAAAACGAGTTCGGGAGTCGGTTACGCATGAGGAAGGATTAGCACCCTCATTACGCCCAAAATTGGTACCAAATCGATTGAATTCTGTCCTTAAGTCTAAGATTTAAAAAATGTTTTTGAAATGTGATCCCTTTTACAAACATTTGAATAGCCCGAGTTGGTCATCAAAATTCTCTTATTTCAGAGGAATACAGCATCACATCCAGCACGATAGGACATGATCCTTTACAACCTCGAAAACATGATAAATTTTGACTTCCAAAAATTTATATGTTGAAAACCGCAAAAGGATGCCCAATTATTTAATCCAACGAGAAAATCGAAACCCAGCACAGTAAGGCACGACTCATCAAATTTCTAGATATCAGGCATTGCTTTATTTTACAATTTAGAGAGCATGAGTAAAATTCTAAAGGAATATTCGATTATTTTGGACAAACAGGAAACCGTAACCCAGCTCAATAGGGCACGATTCCCCGAATTTCCAAACATCGAATATTACCTTCGTTTTGAAGAGTTTTTAAAGACATGAGTGAAATTTCGAAGGAATCTTTGATTGTCTTGAACAAAGGAAAAATCGCAACCCAGAACGATTGTAACACCCCCTACCCGTATCTATCACCGGAATAGAGTACGAGGCATTACCAAGAAGTACGAAACACTTACAAATAATCTAAATATATTTTCATAACAATTAACATACATAAATATTAATCACCATTCATAAAATAATATTGAAATTTAATAATATTAACAAATGGTCACTAAAATTTAGTTATATAAATTCACAAGTTCGATTTTTTTGTATTATAGCGATAATCATAATTTCATAATAAACATTTCAAATAAAACATTATATCATTTCTAATTCAACGTTTATCTATTATACTCGGGCACGTGGTCAATTTATACACAAGTCATTCATACACATATGTATATTTTTCCTCCTCCTCCTCTCCATCCACATCCTTATTATAAATAACACACTTGTAAGTAACATCATCCATAATTTTCACTATTTACTTATGTGAATAATTCAAGCTGTCCATCCGTGTCATAGTCACTAAATTATTTTTATCTTGAGCTACAGAACTCAAAATTAAGATCCATAAATTTTACCAGAAACTATACTCATATTTCTTCTTACCATAAAATTTTCATAATTTTTGGTTGGGCCAATTAATACAGTTTATTCATTGAAATCTCCCCTGTTCTGCTGTCTGACAGTTCTGACCCTTCTTCACTAAAAATTAATTATCTTCTCGTACAGAATTTGAATGATGTCCTTGTTTGTTTCTCTTGAAAATAGACTCATTCAGGATTCTAAAAATATAAATTTAAGCCCATAATTATTTTTATCCAATTTTTGATGATTTTTCAAATTCAGAACAGGGGAACCCGAAATCATTCTGATAGTGTCTAACAAAAGTTATTGTATCTCATGATTTACAATTCCATTACTTACATAATTTCTTTTATAAGAAACTAGACTCAATAAGCTTTAATTTAATATTTTATTCATCTTCTAATTCGATTTCTACAATTTTTGGTGATTTTTTAAAGTTAGACTACTGCTGCTGCCCAAAACAGTTTTAGTGCAAAATATTGATTTCTATTTTGCCCCAAATTTCATAATTCGTACAATTCAATCCTTGCTTAATTAACTCCTCAATTGAGTTAATTTTTCTCATTTAATACTTTATTCTATCATTTTAAACTACTTCATAACCCTTGAAAACCAGAACTTTAACACTAAACCTTAATTTCAACTCTTTCACAATTAGGTCCTAAACCAAATTTCATCAATTTTACTTGATAAAATCACCATATATCAAAATTAAAGCTTCAATTATATGTTTATTCATCATATTATTCTATTAATCATCCATAAAAACTTCAAAAATTAGCCATGGAATCAAAAACTAATGAAATAGTAAGTTGGACCCAATTGTAAAAGTCCAAAAACATAAAAATTTCAAGGAGAAAGCAAGAATTAAACTTACATGAAGCTAGAGTATGAAAAAAAGCTTGAACCCTCCTCCATGGCTGTTTTTCAACTGATAATTATGAAGAGAAATGAAGAGAATTCTAGATATTCCAATTTAGTCCCATTTTTATTTAGGTAATTTTGGCAATTTTCCAATTTTACCCTTATTTCACCTATTTCCTGATTTTTCTCAGCTATTGCCGCCCAAAATATCTCCTTTGGCCTTATTTTCACTTTAGGTCCTTCCTCATTTGACAATTGAGCTATTTAATCATTTTAGCAACTTTTACACCTTTTACAATTTAGTCCTTTTTATTTAATTAACCGCCCAAACGTCAAAATTTTCTGACTAAATTTTAATACTACCTCACCAACACTCCGTAAATATTTCTAAAAATATTTATGGCTTGGTTTATGAAGTCGAGGTCTCGATACCTCATTCTTGACCCAATTTACCTAATTAATTCTTTTAAATCACCAAATTCAGTGATTCAAAAATGCTTTTATATTCACATTTGACTCATAGATATTAATTTATTAAATTTTTAAATCACCCGTCGGATTTAGTGATCTCAAATCTCTATTCCCGATACCACTGAAAATTAGGCTGTTATAACGATAGGGCACGATTCTCAAATCACCAAACATCGAACACTTCCTTCATTTTAAAGAGTTTTTAGGAAACATGAATGAAATTCTAAAGGGACATTCGATTACTTTGAGCAAACGAGAAATTGCAACCCAGCACGTTAGGGCACGATTCCGCGAATTGCCAAATATCGAACATCGCCTTTGTTTTAAAGGATTTTAAAATGAATGATTGTAAAAATAGCTTAAAACGCGTTAATGCGACTTGAAATAAGACGAAATTAATCTTAAAGATTTGGACCTTATAAAACCAAATTTCATAAACCAAGTGGAAAGCGATGATATGAGATAATGGACACATATGAGATACAATCAATTAACAAACTAATAATTAAATATAGCTAACCTAAAAAATGTAACCCGATTACAAACATGCAGGGAAATAATTGATATAATAATACAATTCTGAAAATAACAATATAACAATTCAATACAACCAAAACAATACACACAATACATAGTATGATATAAAACAATCGATGCAAGATGTAAAAAAACAATATAGCAATTAGAAGCCGATGTGCTATCGATTTTAAAATAATAACAAATAAATGGATACATGACATATAGGTTGACAAATTTGTATCGAAACTTGGGATATATAATTTTGAAACAGATATCATAGAATAAAAATTTGAATCAAGCTATATGTAAGATATTTTAAAAACAAATTCATTTGAAAATTGACAAAGTACATGATAACTTAAATAATATATATAATATGAAAGAATAATAAAATACATGATAAGATATAATACACAAAATAGATTTACAAAACATATATACATAAATAACTTTGAAAATAATCATTTAAAAAAAACATAGAAATACATACGAGATTAAGTTAATTTTATAATAAATTATATAATAGTTTTAAGAACATGTTTATATATATATATAAAGAAAACTATGTGTATAAAATACATAAATTTAATAATATATATATAGATCAAACATAGGTGTCAATAAAAATGTGTATATATATATATATATAATAATTTAAAAGATATATTATGTAAGATTGTATAATAAAAGATGAGAATAAATTTAAAAGAAAATATATGTGTAAAATAATATAAGATTAGTAATATGCATAAAATAAAATTGACCTTATTATAAAGTGTATATATATATATATAAAAAAAGAACATTTTAAATAAACAAATTTAAAAGAAAATAAATAAATAGATATACATATATATATATATAGTTACATATAGATATATATACATGTATATAAATGAAAGTATGAATAATAAACTAAGACCATGCAAAACTTAATAAAATACTCCAAGATAATATATTAAACGATGAATAATAAGTAAATTTTCAAAAATAAAAGGGTTTCAAAGAATAAAAAAAGGCTGAAAATAATGGATAAATAAAAAACTCAATTGAAACAAAAATGAAACTAAAAGGACAATTAATAAATGAAATAAGTTGCTGAAATTAGGAGAAGGACTAAAGTTTAACGCGCGCGAATGCATAGGAACTAAAACTGGCAATATACCAGATTCCAAAGTGATGCGTTTAGGCGCGGATTAAATTGCACTCATGCGCAAATTACAAGTCCAAATAAAAAAAAGCAAGGCGCATAAGGCGCAATCAAAGGCTTGGGCAAATATAGAGGACCTGGCACGCAAATTCCCCGTTTTAAGCAAATGGGCGTGGATCTAGCCTACTAAACGGGTCAAAGCGCGGATCCTTACCCATTGAACGGCGCCGTTTCAATTTTGATTCAAAACCAGGTTAAAAAAAACCCTAAAACTAGTTATACACCATTCAAAGGTAGATCAAAATAAAAAAAAAAACCAAAGGCTTAGCCTCCTATTCATTCAGCCGAACTCTAGGTCCTTTCGACTGCCGTCCGACCTTCATATTTGATCGACGGTCATCATGCAAAAGGCCTAATCCAGCTCTGTCCGATCGTGGGTCAAAAGGGTTCGCTCAAAAGCCTCTGAATCCCCCTCCAAACTCCGATTGCGACGAAGTGAGCGAGGATTCGAGGGAACCAAAAACGGAGGTAAGCCTCTTTTTCTTTATTTCTTTTATACACCAAATAGAAAAGCAAGAAGCAAGGAAAGAATGATAACCAAATCGGAGAAGAAGAACTAAAAAAGGTCACCTTTTTAATATTCCTATTCGAATGCTTTTGATTTTTTTTATGCTTATATTGCCTCTGTGTTTCGTAACCTTTTGCAAAGATTAAAATCTTGGCTTTATAGCCGAAAGAATAAAATAAAAAAAAGATAAAAATATACAATTTTCTGCTATTTTCTTGCGTCTGTTGTCTCTTTGTGTTTGGTGTGCAGGTACGGGTGCTGTGCTAGCGTACGGAGGCGCGGGCGTGGCTGCTGGAGGGTACGGAGGCAGGGGCTGCTGTCCGGTTGTGGCGCATCTGCCGCTAGGGCTAGGGTTTGCCGAAATTTGGTTTAATATTTGCGTTTGGGCTCATTTTGGGTGTTGGGTCATTGTCTTTGGGCAATGGGGTATTGGGTTAGGTTATGTATTGGGCCAAAGTCTGTAAATGGACTATTATAAAACTGGGCTTTTGTTATTTTTTGTGACTTATTTTTGTATTTTTTTTTTGTTTTTGTCTTTGTACGGGCCGGGCAAATTTGGCCCACTACACCATCGGTTCCTCGCTTCAAATCCGATGAACGGAACTCAATGACTGGGAACTCAATCTTAGCATTGGCACCCATGTTGTTAATTGTTTCTTATGCTCTAAGGAAATATTTTGTAGATTAACTTGGTTTCTCTTTATGTAGGAACTTACGTCTATTTATAGCAATATTTTGCCAAAGGTGGGGAGGCGAAGAGAAACAACGTAAGAAACTTCTCTTTTAATTTCCACAGCTTTTTAGTTTCGTTATCCAAGGTGGGTACACTGGTCAAAGGAAATTTTATACGCTACTATTTTTTTTTCATGAATACTTACTAATTCAACACAGAAATTGTACAAGATTTAAGTATTAATTAATTTTATGTAATAAATAGTTGAATATGTTTTCACATGCAGATAATCAAACATTAACAGAGCAAAACCAGGGGCGTGAACTGGTCCAAGAATACGGTACTTAGTTTTATATTAAGACTTGGAGAGTAGTGGCTTATCCCCGTATATTTTTGGGCTTAAATTAAATTGTATATTCTTATGATAGTAAAAATATAATTTCATCATTTTAATAATTTATATTTTTATAATTTTTAAAGGATTAAATTAATTTTTTATCATTTTTAGGGATTAAAATGTAATTTTTCCATTATTAATTTAAAATTTTATAATTAAAAAAGAAAAAATAATTAGTTTTAGCTATTATATTGTAAAATAAAGATTGAATAATTTAATTAGAATTTTTATTTTTATTTTTGAAATTGTACGTGAACTCTAATTTAACTTATAATGCAATATGAATGCAATTGCAACATAAAATTTTGATTTTAATTCTAAATTTGCAATTGAACTTCCCAAAAATCCATGCAAAGCATTATCCACGATTCCTTTTTATTAATTCTATACACTTTTAGTAAAAGATTTAAGTATTAATTTTATGTAGCAAAATATTAGAATATTAGTTTCGCATGAAGATTACGTATTAAAAGGTACACCGGTCAAATATAAATTTAAGAGGTTGGTGAATTCAAATTTATTCTCCAATCAAACAAATTATTAATTCTGGACCAACTAACCAATTTATCTAATTTTTTTAATCTATGATTTGATTATGTTCACATCTTAATTTTCATATTGAAAAATAAATAAAATAAGTCAGCTCATTCACTTTTGGTCTCGTAGATAGGAAAACAGACCACAATTTTATCTGCTGTCCATCTTTGATTTTAAATTCTAGTCATATGTGATAGTAGCAAAGGGAGTGCACCTTGAAGTTGTTCTTTTGTCGGCCAAATTAGAAGTTTTATTAAAACCCCAAAACGGGAGAGTAAACCAAAAGTTATACAAAAGCAACACCCTTAAGTGAAAGATGAAACACCTAAATGTGCAATAAAGAAGCACAAAAACACCCAAGACAAGCACCAAAAAACAACAGGCAAAAAGTCCATAAAACACCAAAAGGCAACTGCAAAGTAAAACCATTTCAAGCACGAATGCAAAAGAATGTTGAATGAAAAGCTGCCTGAAACCACCCAATTGAGAAAATTTCAAATAGCAAATAGTATAACAGGATGTCCTTCTATGCAAAGTCCATAGCTATCAAAAACCATCAAACAGTAAGCTTCATTGCTCATTTATATCTTTAGCCTTTCGCAAAATCCACTACCACCATGAATTAAACATTGACCTCCTCTCCATTCCGACTTTAGCTAATGAATCTGTCATGCCATTCTTTTCACGAATCGCATTTTGAAAAACACTGAACCAATCTCTGTCACCATCCTAACAATGTCTGAAAAGATACCCCCAAGCTTCCATGGTCTATCCGATTTGTTTTTACACCGGCAAACTGCTATGTTTGAATCTGATTCTACAATCAGTCCGTTAGCATAAATCTTTTCGATTGGATGAAAAGAGTTAGGGCAAGATTTATTGCTGCAATTTCCTCAACAAATGGAAGCGAAGATCCGAGAGGACCATAGAACATAGCGAGCATCGCTCCTTTATCATCTCTTAATACTCCACCAGAACCTGTCATTCCTGGGTACCTATAGTCGCGCCATCAGCATTGAATTTAAGGAAATCAGGAGAAGGAGGTTCCCACTCCATCGTCAAACGGTTATCAATCCTCCTCGTCAAAACTACACTATCGTTAGTGTTGTTCCAATAGGGTTAGAAGCGTGTAAATTATTGTACTAAAAGATCACACAAAGTTCAATTCTCAGAGAGGTAGATCACGAGGATCTCTTAAATACCAAGTCTTTCCTTAGTCAGAATATCACTTCTATCGTAATTTAATAGCACGATTAAATACTACTATTATACCCTCAAATATTGAAAGAAAAATAGGACAAGAAAGAACGCAAGAGTTTTAACAAGGTTCGATAAATTATACCTACGTCCTCGGGCACTAACACCAGATGATAATTTCATTATCTCCAAAATATTACAAACAAATAGAATTCCTTAAGAATTCTCAAATGGGAGAAGAGAGAAAACTAAGTGAGAAAGAATAGTTGAGATTATTGAAATGAGAAATGGGAAGGCCTATTTATAGTTGAGGTTCAAGGACCAATCATAAATAACCCATTATCTCAAGAACCAAAAAAAAAAAATCCCATGCTAAATTTTTCAAGTCAATTTTCGATGCAAAGCCTGCAGCTCCTATTTATTACATTTTAGTCAAAATTGATGGCTACCATGCAATTGTCAATAAGCTGCCATAAATGTTAACAGTTAGGACTGCCCCACCAAGAAGATTCAGTAAGCATAAGTTCGTCCTTGATGGATTTGATCCAAAACATCGACCGCACTTTAGTAAGAAAGAAAACCTCATCACAAGACCATGTTTTGTTATCAAACACTGATTCATTCTCAGTTGTTATTGAGCAATTCGTTCAAAGTTATAATGAGCCAACGGAAGGATTGATCGGGTAATTCTCAATTTTTCATTTATTAATTATAGAATTATTCAGTCATGGAGCTAATACTAAATGTACCATGAAATATATTGTTTGTAAGCCAAGTCAAGTTGGATCCAAACAAGTCTTCCAGCATTAATCCATCATAATTATTTTTACAAGACAAAAAACAAAGGAAGTTCCATTATTTATTCATGACATACATAAAAAATCACTCGACATGATAAATTTAAGTCTTCGGGATAATACAATTATAACTAACTAAAACATAGTAATGGATTTTGAATATAGGACACAAATTTATTATTTCTAAATTTAATTTTAAGCCAAAATTGGGCTTTTACTTGTCAATATGGGCATGATTTCAATGAGAAATCGGTGGTGAGAGAGAAGCATAGGCTTGGAGCTGCTCGCCGGAGTCAATGTGCTTTGCTGGGTCAGAGAAGGCAAAAAGGAAGAAGTCCATGAAATCAAAATCCTTGTAAAGCTGAGGATGCTGCTCATCTATAAGCTCTTTGGGTGCCTTGATTATGGTACCCTCAACTGGAATGGCGAAAGCTGCTAGAGAAAATCGATCTATATCTCCACTCATCATTACTCTGTGATTCACCGCTTTTAATCTTCCATTACTCCATGCCTGTAATTTTTAAAATCAACATTAATAAGTATTTTATGATAATTATTCACATTCAATATCACTGATATAATATTTCTCAACATATTTTATTACCAGAAAGATAAAATCAAAATTTTGAACCAAATTCTCGTGTCAACATTAGTAAGTATTTTATGGTGATTGTGCAAAATTTTGTCCATTAAATTTTATATTTTATATTTTATTTGTTTGCCCAGAAAAAAAAATATTTATATACCTTGAGAGGATCTCCAACAACAAAACAAAAGGAAGAAGGAGATAAAGACAACTTGATCCATTGACCATCATTGACCTCAATTTCAAGCCCTGAAACATTATCATCACAAATGATTGTGCTAACAGGTTTATCAGTATGAGCAAAGAGTCCTCTCTCGTACTCCCCAGGTGGAGGGGCCATGTATTTCATAAACCGCACTAGCGTTTTGTAGTTTATCATCACTGACTCCCATTTCTCTCCTAATCCATAGCTATCAATTAACATTAACCAGATTAACTTGTTCAACTCCTCTATTTGAGTCGCCATGGTATGTACAGTGTTGCTGTGACAAAAGATCAAATGAAAATATCAATAACTCGAATTCACTCAACTCGAATAAAAAATGATCAGAACTCAAAATGACTAGAATAATTAACTTAAAATAACCTAAAAATTAAAAAGGTTAAAAAAAATATTGTTACCAGAAGCGTGGGTGACCATTAGGCCACATAAGTTGAGCAAAACTTTTAACAGAGTCATAGTTGGAGGCATCTCCAAGTCCGAAGCCTTCATACAACAAAGAAACCTGATTGCATGGTCCAACCCACCCATGGTAAGGCATGGGACTAGCGTTCTTCTGTTTCCTCTCCAATGGGACCTCAACCAGTTCTTTCATCAACCCAAATGTCTCTTCTCGAACTTTTGTTGATATCTTTTCGTACACCACCTCGAAACAGCCAAAACTCTCGCAAGCCTCTCGAACCCTCTTACACAAACGGTGCCATCCATCGGTCCCTCGCTCCAAATCTGATGAACGGAACTGAATGACTGGAAACTCAATCTCAGCATTGACACCCATGTTCTAAACTTTTTTTTTAAAATGCTCTAAGGAAATGTTTTCTTAAATTAAATGAGCTTGTAAATTAACTTGGTTTCTCTTTACGTTGGGATTTAAGTCTTTTTATAGCATTTTCTCAAAGGTAGGGAGGCGAGGAGAAACAACCTGGGAAACATCTCTATTAATTTCCCCGTGTTTTAATTTGATCATCCATTGGTGTGCACTGGTCAAAGGAAAACTTTTACGCTATTTAATAAAAAATTAAGAATTGAATTCAAAATTTCATCAAACTGAAAAAACTCAGTTTTATATAATGTATCAAATCAAACAAGTTAATTATTTTGGGTAGACGAAATGTAAACGTGGACTGTTTAGCTCTTTGATTTTTAGTGAAACGAAGTACTTTTTTTCCTTTTAAAAAAGAAAACATGACGATTCAAGTCTACTAATTCAACACATATATAGTAATATATTAATTTTATGTAACAAATATTAGACTTCTTTTCACATGAATACATCATTGACCAAAAACTAATAATAATGACATCGACCAGAATACCCATTTGGGTTACTAATAAATGTTATATTTTGACCGCAAAAAAGGAAACGAAAAAAAAAATTATCCAAGCAAAACGAGAAAGGTGCCTTAGTTAAAACACAATTAAGGTAAACAAATTTGAATTTTTGTGTATAATACATTTTATGGTTACATTCGACATTTATTAAAAGAATTTTGATTTGACACAATTGTAACACTTTTAGTTTTGCATTTACTTATCTTGCAATTCCAACATATTTTCTTGTATTCCATCAATTTATGTTTACTTATTACATATAAAGAATAGTTAAAATTATTCATTTCTAGTAAAACATATTGACCTATAAATAAGATTGTCTTCCTTTTCCTCTCATTTCAATGATTCAAATATAACTGTAAGTTATGGCTACTTAATTAGTAGTTAGCCCTCAAATTTGAATGCATGTATATAACAAATATCATTGGTGTTCTGCTTTGGCGACTGTACATTTTACTTTCCTGCTTGTCAACTGTTATGGTGGCTGTATTGTTGCAGGCGTCAGGGATTTTGCTTTGCGGTTGTAATGGCTGCTACCTCTTTGCTACTGAATAAATAAATATCTGTAATTGTTTTTTGTCGTTCATGTCGGATTTTATGTCTTATTTAGTGGCGTGTACTGTGATGTTGGATTGACTCTTGTTGGTGTTGAGGATGCCTGCTTTGTTTGGTCCCTACTGACTTTTGTTTTTCTTCGTTTTATTCGCCTATTTATCTTTCAAAAGAATATTTAAAAAGATTAAGTATTATATTCATGTACTCTGAAGCTAGGAATTTATTACTGAGAGCTAAAATAAAGTTTTAAAAATTTGAGGGGTTAAAGGTAAAAAAATTGCTTTAAAAAGGCTTAAATTTAATATTTTATAACTAAAAAGGACTAAAAATAGTATTATACCAATTAGCTAAGGGGACCAAGGCCGCCACTTGCCTCCTCTAGCTACGTCCTTGTGTCACGGGCCGCGGTTTAGAGCCCGTGACAAAAGCACAAAAAGCATCTAATGGAGGTTTATATATTAAATGGGGTTGATTTGACCCACTTAAATTGGCCTGCTTCGAAGAACAAGTGACGAAGCCCATCTACTTGAAGTTTTTATGGCCTAGGAACTTATGGTAAATTAGGGCTACCTTGGTAAATAGGGAAAGTAATCTTAGAAGATTTGTAATCTGGTAAGATTTGATTTTGTAATCTTGGAGATTGTGTAAATCCCTTAATTGTAGATAGACTCAATCTTGTCCATTGATGTAATTCGATCTATACCATCGGTTTTGGGGGAGCTTAACTATAAATAGAGAGCCTCCCATCCATTGTATTCTATCCTTTGAGTCAAAGAATATATTAAGAGCATTTACTTAAATACATTGTGTGCATTGCGTTTCTATGGCTATTCTACTCTTTTGACACTACAGCAAAACTGACTTTTAGCGGCGTTTTTTTAGGCCTTTAGCGGCGCTTTTAAGTGCCACTAAAACTATTTGCGGCGTTTCTCCAAGCGCCGCTAAAAATGCCGTTATTTCCAGCGCCACTAAAGTTTGCGGCGTTTATTTGAAAAAAACGCCGCTAAAGGTCATGACCTTTAGAGGCGCTTATCCCACAAACGCAGCTAAAGGTCATGACCTTTAGCGGCGCTTTTCCCACAAACGCCGCTAAAGGTCATGAAATTCAAAAAAAAAAAATATTATAAAAGTCGTGAAAAATATAAAAAATTTAAAATTCATTATCAAAATATTGAATGATATAAATATAAAAATTTTCTATTAAAATTTTAACTTTAAAACTAAATACAAAAATTAATGAATTTAAATTTAGAATTTAAAATAATAAATTAATAACACAATTAAAATCTAAAAGTTAGAACCCAAGTTATCTTAAATATTAAAATAAAAATAAAAATTTAGAATCAAAACTAAAATAAATAATAAAAACTAGATTAAATATAAAAATATCAATAAAATAAGACATTATAATGAAGTTACTTAAATGAAATAAGGAAATGCATTAGATTTGGCGACCTTTTCTCCCCCCCCCTTTTGGACGAGCTCTTATTTCCCACATTGTTGTTAATTTCATTTGAGCCGATAGTGCTTCTTCAGCTTTCTCCCTTACTTCTTCGCACGTCTCCATACTCGAATTGCATTTGTCCGCTTCCTTTTGATATTGTGATGCTAACTTCTTAGCCTCGAGTAAAAAAAAAAAACATTTATGTAAAAAATTATAACAATTAAGCATTAGTGACATACAATTAACGATTAAAATAAAATAAAACATATATGTAACAAATAAATTGTTGGTCAGAAAAAGTTGTAAAAAATGAAAAAAGGCATTTGCAATCAATCTTAAAATTAGAGGTGATCTAAAAGGCATAGAAAATAAAATGTAAAATTTCTTTGTATTAAGTTACTTTGTCCCATTTTCCAATAAATACATCCATCCATGACAAAGAAAGCAGAAACCGACACAGTAAAGGAAGCATTGCTCAGTCATGCATTAATTAAAGATAGAACCATAAAATTAGCTTAATTCTGCTGGGCAAAATTGCCAAAGGTCAGAAAATTGCCAAAATTGCAAGAACGACAGCCCTACAGAAGCTGAAAGAAATTGAAACTATAGTTAGAAATAAAGCAACAGCAAATAGTGGGTACTACAAAGGGATATCGGTTAGACAAGAATGAATATTATTGTGATACTCACCAACAAGACCAAACAAAACACAATACACAGAAGCAAATATGGTAAAAGGTATTGATGCAAACAAAGCTCAAATTTTCTGCACAAGTTCTGAAGTTGATATAAGAAGCTATGATGACATGATTCCAGAGATTGCCGGCCTAAGTAAATTGTCACTCACCTAATATTGAAAAAATATCATAAAGCCAGTGAGATTTGAATGACCCTCCGGCTTCCAACGCGAGTGCTTTCAAGGAGCCCCACGTTTTCTCTGTTGTTTTTCGTGGAATTAGTATAGTTGCATAAGATAATTTTCATAGATAGAAAACAACAATACTTACACAGTAGACTGTTGAACCACTCGGTGCTCCAAATAGTCCATTCAAAAGGATCCCAATGCCCCGCAAAACCAACACCACGACTAAGAACATGAGTGGAGGGTGTCGCACTTGCTAGGCGTGAGAGCGGCCTTGTAAGCTCGGTTGATTGCCAAAGCAAACATTATTAGTTCTCGATAAATACAAAATAATAATGTATTCTATTTATTTTCTAGTTGAAATGAGCAATACCTCAATCAATGAGACTAAAATCTGCAGCCATCATTCCAAAGGCATGTCCAAAGATCGAAAGTAGGAGCACCCCATTGAAGAGGATAAGGTATCTTTATCTGATTGAACAAATTTCGACATTTCAATCGAAAAAGATAACACAGAGAATCTTATTATTCAAGTTCTATTCTACCTTCTCTTTCTCTTAATTTTTAATTATTTTACGTCCTTGATCGGTGTGCATAAGATAGTCAACTAACGAGGAACGACTTTAGTACCAACCATGGAGCGAGAAGAAATGAGGTTGGCCTTGTCGATTCTGCAATTCAATTGGGTTAATTCGGACGATGTTTGTAAGCACCACTTGCTTGTCAAGAGATGAGCATATGCCCATATCAACGTGATTGATATAAGGAGAGCAAACCGCTCCAATATTGGTAGTTGTTTTGTCGAAAAAATTCTTCAAGTACTATTTTTGACACAAAACATGATCGATATATATGGTACATTCGTCACAAAACCATATGCATTTTGAAACAGTTATGAGTTCTTTTCGGATGAATTTGGCCCCAAATTGGTAAGCAAGTTAAAAGACTAAATCATTTGGCATATGGCACTTTGTGCAAAGCACTTCATCTAGCAAGTGCCTTTTGCATTTCCATTTAACATAACTCCTTTTTTTTTTAAAAAAATTAAAAAGAATCATTATGTACACAGGAGAAGGCTATAAATAGAATAAGCATTGGAATGCCAATTTCCACACAATGACCAACCTAATAGGAGAGTTAATTACAAGTTATAATTACATGAGTGATAAGACAAAAGTAAATTTTTATTGAAGAATGCAAAATAGCATCATAGTTTCTAATTATACCACGAGGAAGCCTCACAAAACAAGCCAAAGCCCACTAGTACAATGACTGGAACAATTCCAAGAAATTTGAAGAACTGACGAGAAAGAAAAAGGTAACTCATGTCGAAAGTTGTTTAAATTTTATTTCCTAAAATTTGAGACAAAATCTTCATTTAAGATTAAAATTGCACTGGAGCAAATGGCCCACATCGACTATATCCCGGGATAATTTGTATGCTTGATGCTACTATTAATGCACCTTGGACAGACTCTCATAGTGTTTAGAAATCTCTGCATAATGCATACACATAAAAAGACCATCTAATGAACCACCACCTCATATTGTTTGATTTAAAATACTAGGTGCCACCTTAGGGAAACTAATGAAGCGCCTACGATGTTTTAGTAACAAAATATATGCCTCGAACTGAGTTTTGTTTTGTTTTGCTTTGGCCACATAAGAGAGAGGCTTTGGTGCACCACTGTACCTTGCTTATAGTTTCTTGTACTTATTATAGTCATCAATAGTCAATCTGACCAAGCGATTGTAAGCAAGAAATGGATGACAATTCACCGACGTGACTCATTTGAAGACAACGGTGCAAGCAAGCGTTACAAACAAAATCAACAACACTAAGGTTTGGTTAGTTAATGAAAAAGAAACGCCGATCGGGCAAGTGGACCACACAAATATTGACCGTAGTCCTTTTGCACAGAAGAAGACCCAAACTTAATGAGGAAAAAAAAAGCAAGCTGTTACAAAGTAGAAGATTGAAAAAATTGCACTAACCACGTGATTGTCCTCGATACTCATCAAGGAAGTATCGTGAATTATTGATATGATGGGAACCATGAAGGCATAAGACCCTCCAATCACCGTAGGCAATCGAGTTCGAAACAGTGTTTGTAGAAGTGTATTAATCCCTTCAACAAATAGTAGTGTCTGCACCACTCTTACTTTATCACCCTAAACCATCAAATGGGGGAAATAGATCATGTTAAATACAGTAACAAACAATCAAAATTCATGTTAAACATATATCTTTTTGCTTTGTGGGTGTATGAATGGGGAAAAAAAAAAAAGAAAATGCAAAAGAATATCCCAAGTTCGGAAAAAGAAGAGAATCAACACAATTCAAGTGACATACATCAATCCTTGCAATTAATTGTATGACTGGTAAGGAAAGAGAAGGTGTTCTGTGGGATCATTTGAGTTGGATCTGCTTCTCTTCCTACCGACTTAATAGTTGAGAAAGAATGATTTCTTCTACCCACCAAAACACATATAATAGACAAGTATATATACATATACGATAATTATATAATTTCCTTACCTCATCAAGCATGCTAATTAGCTTTGCTTTCTTCATCCGAATTTCTTGTCTCATCGGTAGTGCTCATTTCGATCCTAAGCGCTTACCAACAGCGTCCTCGCCACGAAACCGTCTCCTTCCGCTGCCGACAATTCTCCGGTAGCCTTGCTTTGCTATTGCTATAATTTCCACTGCCCTTTTGGCCATTTCGGTCTTTGTAAACCCGGTGTTGTCGACATTAACAACCTCATCAAGAAGCTCTTGAGCAGCCCTCTCAAGTATTTAGAGCTCAACAACACACTTTGTATACCGAAACCCCATTGGTCACCGCTGAACCGGAAGAAGCCGAACCGCTTGAAACTGCTTGAGGCCGTGATCCATAATTACCGGGCCGATCTTTGGGAAGAAAGGGTCAAAGATAGTCCTGCTGAGCTCGTGGGGTGTCACGTGGTGCTCCGAGAAGGGTCAATAGGGTTGTATGAGTTGTAATGGAGCGCGTGACGAGACCATGCAAGGAGGAGATGGCCTCTTGGTTAGAACCCAGGAGGTGACGGCGGGAGAGGGATGCCGACGAGTTCTTTGGGAGTGGGAAGAGGCGTATTTTGGGGGCAAATTTTGAGAGTTATTTGGGGATTTTGGGACAAACGAGCGGCTAATCAAAAATTGGGGATTTTAATAGCTTAATTTTTTGTGGCGTTTTACTTAAAAACGCCATTATTGATTAATTTTAATTTTTTTGTTCATTTTTAACATATTTTTTATTTTTCTCTTTCAAAATTTTTGTGCTGAGATTATTATCTTTTTAGAATTTTTTTTAATTTTAAATATTGAACTTTTTAATTAAAATATTGACTAAAATATTAAATATTAAATATTTAATTTTTTAATTTTAATTTTAATTTTTAATTTTTAAATTTTTAATTTTTAAATTTTAATTTTTTGAGTTTATTTTTTATTTCGATTTAATGTGTAATTATAGACATGAAATTATAATTGTGGTTTAAATGTATATTTGAAACTTTAATTTTGATTTAGTTGAAACTTTAATTTTGATTTAATCATACACATTTAAAAAAATAAATACATCAATATATTTTTATATTGAATAAATATAAATATTTATGTATCCATGCAATATATAAATATAATTGTGTAAAAGAAAATGAAAAAACGTAGAGACACAAATATATATTTTAAAAAAAGAAAATGAGTTACAATTAAAAACGTGAAGACACAAATAAGTGCGAGAGAATTTACATTCAGTATAAATAAATAAATATTTTAATTAATCGAGTTTAGATAAATATTAAAATAGTATAAACAAAAACTATTAATAAAATTTAAAAGGTAAACTTATCATTTAAAACGTTTTCCACAAAATATCCCTTCAATCCATTAAATTAATTATAGGGTTTAGGATTTAATTATTGAATATGATGCACTTGAGATTAACATACTATATACCCATGGCCATTAAACCTTAAACCATAAAACCTAAACTATAGACCTTAAACCTTAAATATTAAACCGTAAACCAAAAAATAAATTTAATCAATATTAAGTATTGCTTCCATAATTTATTATGAACATAAGCTTTTACATTAATATATATGTATATACATATCAACATCTATGTGATGTTTTTTGGGGTTTAGGGTTTTAGAAGTTATAGTTTAGTATTTTAGGGTTTAGGTTTTTAGAGGTTATAGTTTAGTGTTCATGATTTTTTGGGGGTTTAGGGTTTTAGGAGTAATATGACTTTTAGCGGCGTTTTACCAAAAGCGCCGCTAATGCTCCGACTTTTAGCGGCGTTTTACCGAAAGCGCTGCTAATGATCCTACTTTTAGCGGCGTTTTACCGAAAGCGCCGCAATGATCTTACTTTTAGCGGCGTTTTACCAAAAGCGCCACTAATGCTCCTACTTTTAGCGGCGTTTTTTGAAAGCGCGTAATGCTCGGACTTTTTTAGCGTTTTTGCGGCGCGCTAATACTACTGACTTTTAGCGGCGTTTTACCAAAAGCTCTGCTATTGCTCTGTTTTTAGCGACGTTTTTGGTGAAACGCCGCTATTGCTCTATGTTTTACAATTTTTGCGGCGTTTTTTGATAAAACGCCGCTAAAAACGCCGCTAAAACCCTATTTTCCTGTAGTGTGAGCTTCTTTTGTCTTTGAGATTGCTTCGACTATATTTTGGTGCCTTAGAGGAATTCTGCGAGAATCCTCACTTTGCGAGAGTTAGATTGACTTAGGCATATTTGAAGCAAAGGAATTGCCAAAGGCTATACGGATTGCGAGACGAAAGGTCTAGCCCCATGAACCTGCATGTACTAAATATTATACAAAACTGAAATAAATAGTTTTTTCATAGAAATATCTATCTATTACTATGTTTAAGTGTTTTACTAAATTGATGTCACTCTCAACTAAATCACCAACTCAATAATGAATTTACTAAAAGCCTCTCATTTTTGTCATAGCCCACTAAAAGTCGCAAAGAGTCTTATCAATATTGTCTGTGATCTTCTTTGAGGCTTTAACACATTAGAAAGAGTACATATGAATAGCTAATAAAGTGGAGCAAATGAGGGTGAAATGAACTCCTTGTGACAGTAACTTAGATTTCCGTCCGACTAGCTTCGAATGCATTCTTGCAATAATATATTAAAAAATTGAGATCTCTATCATATAGTCCAAGTGACACCCAAGATCAGGATACCCAAGATAGCCGAATTCCAGTGCTTTCGTATAGCCTTACATGACTTGTTAAGGTACAATTCATATTTTTTCTAGTTAGTAGCCACACCCAACATTGAACAATAGTTGGTAAGTAAATTCCTAATAGTTTGTGAGGAATTGATAAATGCTAAAAGTAACATGTTTTATCCTCATTCTAAATGCGATTTTGGGTGATTATCCGATGTTAATTGTGACTTTTATACTTCTAATCCTTTATATTCATGTTTTAATGCTTAGTAGAGCACTTGGGAGCAAAATAAGTGAAAAATGAGCGAAAATCAGAGTGTCAGAGCAAGCTGCATGAGCCACACGGGCGTGTGGTAGATCGTGTTGATTTCACAGAATTGCGCACCAAACAACAGAAAATCACAATTTTTAGGTTTTTCAGGCATTCTAATACGTATATATAACAAAAATAAGAATATAAGAGTGAACCGTCATAGACTATTGATAAACCATAATATATACATATTTTTACCCCATGCTTGGCATATTTATGGATGATTTTTCATTGATTTCATTGAATTCGATGCTCATAATCCTTTAAATTCATGTTTTATACTTAGATGAGCATAGGAAAGCAAAAAGAGCAAGAAACAGGCCAAAAAAGGACAAATTAGGCTTAAATCAGTGTTTCACATGGCCTAGGCACTTCCACATGGGTGATCCACATGCCCATGTGTGGCACACGGGTAGACCACATGCCCGTGTGTTATGGCCGTGTCGACATTAATCCAAGTCAGAATTGCACACGGCCTGAGCACCTTCACACGGGCGTGGCACACGGCCGTGTCCCTGTTAAACCTAAGTCTAATTCTATTCAAAAAAGGCTAATTTTGGGCTATTTTGGGCATTCAAAAGTCTATATAAATACCCCAGAAGAGGATTAAGGGACACGCATAGAGTTGGAAGCAGAAAATACTTAAGGACAACCATCATAATCATCTCAGAAGGAAGGATCTACATCAAGATTGAAGATTTCCATCCAATTTCCTAGAATTTCTTTGGGTTTCTTTATGTTTTATTATTCTCCTTATTTTGAGATGTTTTCCATTGTTATGAACTAAATTCCCTAAATACCTAAGGGAGATGAAACCTAAGACAAATCTTATTACTATTTGAGTTATATGATAAACACTTATTCTTATTCTTAATTAAGAGTTCTAAATTCTTGTTTTGATATTCCAGGGTATTAATTCAGGTTTTGATATGCTTATTCAGTGGAACAAAAGTCCCTGTTTAAGAGTAGATCATTCATAATTAAGCGGAGTTGCATGCAATCCTAGAGATAGGACGACATAAATCTACCGAATTAGAGTCAAATCTAATAAGGGAATCCATAGATTGAGTTAATGCGACAATAGAGGTTTTAATTAAAAAGAGATTTCAATTAATCAACCTAGAGTCAGTTGTTCTTAGTCTTGAGAGAGATATTAACATAAACCAGGGATTTTTACAGAATAAGTCAAGTGAATAAATCGTCTAATTCAAAGGTAATAAGTAAAGTCTAAGTGGGTTCTTTCTTGGGTATTGTCTTCTCAATTGGTTTTCCTAAAGTATTTTCCAATTTTCATCTCTGTCGTAATCTTAGTTAATTAGGTAATTAGTTTTAGTTTAAAAACA
The DNA here is from genome assembly GCA_025698475.1 of Gossypium anomalum. Lineage (NCBI taxonomy): Eukaryota > Viridiplantae > Streptophyta > Magnoliopsida > Malvales > Malvaceae > Gossypium > Gossypium anomalum. The sequence continues at coordinate 90,731,806 of CM046968.1, forward strand.
CCATTTAATTCTTAGGCTAGATAATAAAAAGATAGTAATTACTAGTACTTTTAGTTCTCGTGGATACGATATTTCCGGTCTCACCAGAACTATACTACTGTTCGTTAGGTGCGCTTGCCTTAGTCGAGTTTTTAGTTAGTTTCACGATCATCAACTATTCAAGAAAATAACTCAAAAAACACCATTGAAGTCGATTCTGAAGCTGATTTTTGTCAAGATTGAAGATTTTCATTTGATTTCTTAAGACGTTATCATGAGTTTCTTTGTTTATTTCAATTATACTGTATCTTGGATTTTTTTATTTTCAAACATGAACTAATTTTCTAAATACCTAGGGGAGATAAACCCTATGATGGATTTTGTCATTTGATTTTAATTTTACGCAATAAATATTTAGTTTCTTGTTCTCAATTTTGTGTGTTTAATTCTTGTTTTAATATTTCTAGAGTATTGATCCATGTTTGATGTGCTTAAATCAAAGGTTGAATAGACCTTGTTTAATATTTCTAGAGTATTGATCCATGTTTGATGTGCTCAAAGGTTGAATAGACCTTGTTTAAAAGTAGATCTTGCATAATTGAGTGTAGTTGCATGCAATCCTAGAAATAAGATGACATAAATCTGCTGGATTAGAGTCAAATCTAATAGGGGAATCCATAACACGACTTAATGCAATAATAGGTTTTCTAATTAGAAAGAAATTTTAATTAATCAACTTAGATTCAGTTGCTCTCGAAAGAGATATTAGCATAATTTAGGGATTTCCACGGATCAAGATACTAAATAAAGAAATTGTATAATTTAGATTGGTAGTCACAGATGAAATCTAGGCAGATTCTTTTCTGGGTATTGTTTTGCTTCCTGGTTATTAATAAATTATTTCCTATTTTGTTCTTTTCCGTGTTTGTTAGTTAATTAATTTAGTTAATTTTAGTTTTTAATTAATCATTAAAATTATTCGATTAAATAATAGAAAGACGATAATTACTAGTATTTGTGGTCTTCGTGGGAACGATATCTTTACCCACCGTAGTTATACTATTAATTGATAGATGCACTTACTTTAGTTAAATTTTTAGTTAATTTCGCAACTTATTGGAAATGTAACGTTACATTGAAAAATAAGTAGCAACTCTCAGCAAAAGTGGGAAATTGGCAAACAAATGCTTGCCAATTGTCGTCCATTGGATTGTGTGATCCTACTCTGCCTTGTTTAGCATGATAAGAAGCACGTTTTGACATAGGATAAACATGTAGGGGATAGGCTGCCTTGTCAGAGTCCTTATTGCGAGTGAAAGGGTACCATTTGACTACCATTCCAGAGGACTTGTTATGAAACGGTACTAGCACATAGTCGAATCAATTGTCTACATTTAGGGCTAAACTCTTGAACACAATAGAGAAAATTCTAGTTGAGATGGTAATAGGTCTTACACATAATCAAATTTTATTTAATAAATAAACCATAGAGTTATTGTTTTTCTCATCAAACCTCTTTGCATGAATATAATAACATTAACAATCTGAAAAAAAAATTAACCAAGCAGAACGAGGGAGGTGCAAGGATAAAAGAATGACATTGAAGATTAAAATTTCATCAATTAAAAAATTAAAAAAAAAAACTAATAGTGTTAATACAATGTATAACAAAGGTGGAGGACAATGAGGAGAAATGAGGAGATCATGGTGGTGCTGTGGAGGTCCATTCACCTAAAGAGGATGAAAGCCAAAACAAGGACAATAGGATCAGTTGACTAGGCAGATATTGTTCAAGGTAACTTTAGGGTGCTAGAAAACTCATCCTTTCTTCATCATTGATCAGGGAATTTATAGGAGAGGTCTCTTTGTCCATTACTGTGATGTGGTAGATTGTTATGAAGAAAGTTATCCTTATCCAATATGTAAAATATGTGCACTGTGGGGTCACATTCTGTTATTCATTCCATTAGTATGAGATTATTATGCTTAAATGAGCCCCTCATGATCTTAAGTGTGTGTTCACACTTAAATAGTGCTTACACCTAAAAAGTGGGTGTTTGGCCTTTTCTTAGAGGAGCAGATGGTCTTGCCAATGTTGGTGCTCCCTTAATCAAAGCAACTGGTCGAGCAAGGCATAATTTCAAATAGAGTCAACAAGGAGGTCAACACTACCTCTGATGCTAATACGTGTGATGAAGGGATATTGTTATAAAATGTATTAAATAAAACAATTTATTTATTTTCAATCAATTGAATAATTTAATTGTAGAACAATTTTTTTAATAATTTAGTATAGTTTCTTATACATTACCTAATTTTTTTCACATCTTAATTTTTATATTTATGGAATATGAAAATGTAATTAAAATAATTCAATTCATTCGTCTTATAGATAAGTAGATAATGATGTAGGCAGTAGACAAGGTATGATAGAAGAGAACATGTTGCTATCATTAACATAAAACTAGGTGTTGGTGTAGAACATTTACGCCTACTGCAACCCTAAATTAAAATTTAGCTACACCTCCTAATACTCAAAAATAAAATAAAATAAGAGAGAAGTTAAAAAAAATAAAATATTCAATATTTGGTGTAGATATGCAATTTCACACTACCACACTTTCTTCCAACAATTATACAATCAAGGATAATCTTCAAGTAACTATGAAAATTAATTTTCTGATGTGAAAGATTAGACAATGTTGCAACCATAAAGCATACTAAGAAAATTTTCACTCCTCTCCAACCAAGCTCTACTACCAATTATAAAACACCCACACCCATGGCACCGCTAAACTAAATCTTAACGCTCCAAAATAAGAAAATAAAGGAAGGAAGAATTTAAATAAACCAAATAGAAGATTCAATATTTAGTTTAGTGCAAATAATACTCATAACATAGACTTTTATATAGATTTAAGGTCTCATTACCTTTGTTTTTCTAAGCAATATGGGATATGAGTTTTATATAGATTCATAATCTCTTTGTATTTTATTCCTGGGTAATGTGAGATTCATTCCCTACTGAAAAAACACTCTATACTTAGATACTACATAAATTCAACTTTATAAAACATAAAGCACTAATAAAATATATTTTCTATTATACTTAGGTGATTATAAGTTGGTGTTGGTATTCAACATTTCCCCCATAAATGCAAGAAAATTTTGCATGTGTAATTGAATCCAAACTAGTCTTCAAACAATAATGCACCATAATCATTTTTACAATACAAAAGGCGAAGGAAGTTCCATTACTTATTCATGACAAAAAGAACACAAAAATAACTCGACATGATAGATTTAGAAGCCTTTGGTACAATACAATTATACAATTATTAACAAGCTAAAACATAGTAATGGATTTCGGGTATAGGACTTATATTTATTATTCTAAAATTGATTTTAAGCCGAAATTGGGCTTTTATTTGTCGATACAGACATGGTTTCAATGGGAAATTGGTGGTGAGAGAGAAGCAAACGCTTGGAGCTGCTCGCCGGAGTCAATGTGCTTTGCCGGGTCAGAAAAGGCAAAAAGGAAGAAGTCCATGAAATCAAAGTCCTTGTAAAGTTGTGGATGTTGCTCATCTATAAGCTCATTAGGTGCCTTGATTATGGTACCTTCAACTGGAATGGCGAACGCTGCTAGAGAAAGTCGATCTTTGTCTCCACTCATCATCACCCGATGATTCACAGCTTTTAACCTTCCATTACTCCAAGCCTTCAATTCCCAAAATCATCATCAATAAATATCTTATTATTATTCACATTCAACATCACTAATCTAATATATCTTTGTATATTTAAAATTTTGATCTAGAGATATAGTGTCAACATCGAACTGTATTTTATGGTATTGCTCAAAATTTTGACTATTATATTTCAAGTTCTACTCACATAAGTTATGCATACATGATTAATTTTGAGTAAATAAAAAATTCAACATTAACCACATATATTTATATGCATGCATACCTTGAGAGGATCTCCAACCACAAAGCAAAAGGAAGAAGGAGATAATGACAATTTGATCCATTGACCACCGTTGACCTCAATTTCTAACCCCGAAACTTGATCATCACAAATGATTGTGCTCACAGGTTTATCAGTGTGAGCAAAGAGTCCTCTTTCGTACTCCCCTGGTGGAGGGGCCATGTATTTCATAAACCGCACTAGTGTTTTATAGTTTATCATCACGGACTCCCATTTCTCCCCTAATCCATAACTATCGATTAACATTAACTAGATTAACTTGTTCAACTCCTCTATTTGAGTTGCCATCTTATGTATAGTGTTGCTAGGACAAAAGGTCAAAAGAAAATGTCAATAACTCGAATTCGCTTAACTCGAACAAAAAATTAATTGGAACTCAAAATGACTAAAACAAGTAACTTAAAATAACCTAAAAATTAAAGAAGTAAAAAAAAAAAAAAAAGTTACCAGAAGCGTGGGTGACCATCAGGCCACATAAGTTGAGCAAAACTTTTAACAGAGTCATAGTTGGAGGCATCTCCAAGTCCAAAGCCTTCATACAACAAAGAAACCTGACTGCATGGTCCAACCCAACCATGGTAAGGCATGGGACTAGCGTTTTTCTGTTTCCTCTCCACTGGGACCTCAACTAGTTCTTTCATCAACCCGAACGTCTCTTCTCGGACTTTCGGTGATATCTTTTCGTACACCACCTCGAAACAGCCGAAAGTCTCACAAGCCTCTCGAACTCTCTTGCACAAATGATGCCACCCATCAGTTCCTCGTTGCAAATCTGATGAAAGGAACTCAATGACAGGGAACTCAATTTCAGCATTGACACCCATGTCCTAAACTCTTTTTTAATGCTTTAAGGAAATGTTTTCTTAAAGTAAATGAGCTTGTAAATTAACTTGGTTCCTCTTTACCTAGGAATTCAGGTCTATTTATATCATTTCCTCAAGGGTGGCGTGGTGAGCAGAAACATCAATGTTAACTTCCCAGCTTTTTTTTTTTTTTTTTTTTAATTTGATTATCCATGCAAGACGAAGGAGGCGCACTAGTCAAAGGAAATTTTAAACGGTACTTAATTTAAAATTAAGGTTGAAGCCAAATTTCATGAATTAAAAAATTGAACAAAAAAGGAAATAATACTCAGTTTCATATTACGTATCTAATCAAATAACTTATTGACCATATATGTAAGACTGTCTTCCATTTGAATGATTCAAATATCAGTGTAATTTATGGCTAACTATTAGCTCTCAAAATTGAACATCAATGCATGCATATAATAATTATTAGCATGAACATAATAACATTAACCATGTGACCAAATAATAATAATTATTAGCATGAATATAATAACATTAACAATTTGACAAAAAATAAACATCAACCATGTGACTAAATACTAATAGTAATAATATAAAATATTTGGAATTTTGTTTTCAACATATTAAATTTCAATTTGCTCAATATGAATAAAAAAAAAATCGTAGATGGTCAGGAAAGCCAGCATGATATGAACACAAAGGATCTCCAACCATTAAACACAAAAGACTCTTTATTTTCTTTAAGATTGTACGGAAAATTTTATTCCATACATTATCAAAGTTTTTATTTGATGCAATTGTAATATTTTAATTTTATATTTACTTACTTTAGCAATTTTAATATCGTTATTATCATATACACAAATAATTATATTTATTTAATATAAAATAATAATAAATTTATTGGTTTCTTAAAATTTGGTATAATTAATTTTGAGTCAACAATTCAATTGTAGTCTAGATAAAACCTACTGACCTATAAATAAGATTGTCTTCCGATTTAAATATCAGTGTAATTTATAGCTACTTGTTAGCCCTCAAATTTGAACGTAAATGCATGCATATAACGAATATCATTCGTGTTCTGCTTTGGCGACCGTAAGTAATTCATGTTTTGGATCTCGTGGGCTGTCATAGTGGCTGTTTTGTTGCAGGGTTTGTCAGGGATTTTGCTTCTGCGTTTGTAATGGCTGCTACTAGTAAGTAGTTAGGTCTCCATCAAAATCATGAGGCTGGGCTTAATTCAGGCCAAAATATTCTCTCGATTCTTTAACAGTTATTGTCTTTCATGTCGGAATTTTATGTTTTATTTGGTGGTTTGTACTGTTGTGTTGGATTGACTCCTCATGTCTGCTTTGTTTGGCCCCTTTTGACTTTTGTCTTTCTTCATTTTAATGACATGTTTACCTTAAAAAATAATTACTAATCCAACATCGTAAAAGATTGATAGAATACTAGAAGAACAGCAATATAGAACTATAGAAAAGAAGAAGAGATATTCTCAAGGTAATTTCAACTTTTCCTAATCTGTTCATAATACAAGCTTATATAGAAGAATGAATTCTAAAACTGCTACTAAATATAACAAATACCAGCTTTTGTAACTGCCTGCCTAACTACTAAGCTATTTACACACTAAACACATGTATATTTGACACTATAACATTCATCCAACTTCCTCAAGTGGGACGACCCGAAGAGAATTACGAAATCGAGTGAAAAATGACACAGACAATGGTTTAGTGAGAATATCGGCCACTTGGTCACAGGCAGGAACTTCACCAACAACCAACTCTCCATTAGCCACCTATTCCCGGACGAAAAACAGATCAAGTTCAACATGTTTAAACTTGGAGTGCAGAACTGGATTGCCTACAACAGCAACGACACTAGAATTATCACACCATACTGTCGAAGGATCAACGGAACTTAATTTTAACTCTGTTAAGAGAGAAGTCAGCCAAGCAACATCACTAGTGGCAGCAGCTAAACTACGATATTCAGCCTCGGCCGTAGACTGAGAGACATCTTGTTGTTTCTTGGAACACCAAGATATAGGTGTATGACCATAGTACACACAGAATCCCGTAGTGGACCGACGATCATCAAAATAAAGCCCCCAATTAGCATCGGCATAACCGACCAACGAAATCCGCTCAGACCGCCGAAAAAGTAAGCCATAAGAAAGAGTACCACGCAAATACCTAAGAATACGTTTTAATGCTACCATGTGTAGATTAGTGGGAGCATGCATAAATTGACACACCCTATTAAGAGCATAGGCAATATCAGGCCGGGTTAACACAATATACTGAAGAGCACCAGCTAAACTACGATATTCAGTTGGATCAGCAAGATAATCACCCTCATCCTTTGATAACATGGAAGAGCTGACCATCGGGGTATGAACACTTTTGGCAGTAGACATAAAACTCCGGGCAAGAAGCTCTCGAATGTATTTGCGCTGACATAAGTGAAGACTACCAGAGGAAGATCGACTGACCTTAAGCCCCAAAAAATAAAAAAGGTCACCCATATCCTTTAGAACGAACTTGTTGTGTAGCTGCTGGACAAAACAATCTGTTCCATCAGATGAACTGCCAGTAATAACAATATCATCCACATAGACAAGCACATATAGAGTGTAATCAGAGGCCGAACGAACAAACAACGAGGCATCTCATTTGGATAATGTAAAACCAGTAGAAATAAGAAACTGTTTTAACTTGTCAAACCAGGCACGAGGAGCTTGTCGTAAACCATATAAAGCTTTAGTCAGATGACACACCAGCGTCTCACCACTAGAGCCATGTTGCACAAATCCTGGAGGCTACTGCATATACACGTCATCAACTAGATCACCATTCAGAAAGGCATTATTGACATCGACTTGCCGGAGTGGCCAGCCCTTGGTTACAGCAACAGAGAGAATAACACGAATGGTAGCAGGTTTGACCACCGGACTAAATGTCTCCGTAAAATCATAACCAGCACACATGAATGACGACCTCTGGCCACTAATCGCGCCTTACGACGATTAATTGTGCCATCAGGATTTTTCTTTATTTTAAACAACCACTTGCAACCAATCACCTTCCGACCAGGAGGGAGAGAACAAAGCTCCCACATAGAGTTAGCTATCAAAGCATCATATTCATCTTGAACAGCCGACTGCCAAGCTGGATGAGCAAGATCCTCCTCAATAGAACTTGGCTCAAGATCAATATTGTCAGCACACAAAGCTTTGGGTTTAAAAATACCAGCTTTAGATCGAGTAAGCATACTATGTGTATTGGTAGTAGACACAGGAAGAAGAGAAACACGCTCAGTAGGAACAATTGAAGTAGCGGTAGCCTCGTCTCGAACACCAGTCCCTGAGGTAACCACTTCTCGAACACCAGTCCCAGAATCATCTTGAGAAGAAGTATCATACGGAGCAGAAAAATCACACATAGCAGGGTTACCAGCAGGACTTCCTAGAGCACTCTCCGTTGGAGGTGCAGAAGGCGAACCAGTGTCCGTAGGGGGAAACGATCGAACAACAGGAACATACGTAGGATTACCCGAAGGCGGCTAAGCACTAGTAGAAGACGAGAGTGAAAATAAAAAATGAGTTTCATCAAACACAACATGCCGAGAAACAATAGCCTTATCATCAGGTGTTAGACAAAAATAACCTTTATGATGCGCACTATACCCCAGAAACGTAGATGGTTGGGATCGAAACTCAAGCTTGTGTTTAACAAACGGGCGTAAGTGCGGAAAACAACAACAACCAAACACTCTGAGACGATCATAAGTCGGTTCATGACCAAACAACGTTGATACAGAGATTGTTCAGTCAAGACAGGAGTAGGTAAGCGATTGATAAGATGGACGGCACTACAGAACGCATAACCCCAATACTTCATAGAAAGATTAGCTTGAGCCAGAAAGTAAAACCAGTCTCCACAATATGTATATGTTTATGCTCAGCGACACTATTCTGCTCAGACATATAAGGACAGGAAACATGATGAAGAACCCCTGACGAGACAGCACAGAAGAAAAAGCGTGAAACTCACCGCCCTAATCGCTTTGTAATTTCTTAATACACTTTCCGAACTGAGTGCGAACCATCTTCTGAAATTGACCGAAATATTCTACAACCTGAGATTTGTGATTGATTAGATACACCCAAGTAAGTCGACTGGTCATATCAACGAAAGAAACGTAATACAAATTCCCTTCACATGGAACCACAGTCGGGCCCCACTCATCAGAAACAACCAATTTAAACAAATCAACATACTCAGTACTGGAACGAGGAAAAGGCAATTTATGAGATTTTCCTTTCTGACACGTAACATAAACATTATCAAGCTGACTTTTATTTACAATAATATGACATTTGTCAAGAATAGCCTTTACAATATTAGAAGCAGGATGACCCAGTCTCTTATGCCACAAGCTAAAAACAGCATCAGCTGTAGAGGAACATTGAGCAACAGCACTATGAGCAGACGGAGACAAACCACTCGACCTCGTGGAGAACTGATAAAGTCCATCACGAACTTGGCCCCGCATTAAGATTTCCTGTGTCTGGATGTCCTTAATCACACAATATGAGGGGTGAAATTCAAAAAACACATTGTTATCAGTAGCAAATTTAGATACAGACAACAAATTTTTCCGAATGCTTGGCACACATAGCACATTCGAGAGATGGAGTAATTTCTGCGTCATAGAAATAGTTGTACTCCCAACAGATGAAATTGGAATAGACACCTCATTACCCATTAAAAGAGACGAATTAACTGTATACGGAGTGGTGCCATGCAAATCGGAAGCATTGCGATACACGTGATGAGTAGCCCCCAAATCCGAACACCAGGACGTGCCTCCTACAGGAACATAAGAATCAATAGAATTAAAATCGAAGTCATACTCGGTAGCACCAGAATAATCAGAAGCGTGCAACTCAGGAAGTCTGGGAGGAAGCCCAACAAATTGAGACGAATCATATGGAGACGAGGTAATACTAAACACACGAGCACGCGGTTTTGTTCACCATTGGGCCTCACGAACAGTTTGCCAAGAGCGATCAACGTCGACACAATTGGCAGAGGGCTCAGGCACAAATTTTCCATTAGTGGGACGAGAGCAAATGAACCCACTAGGCCCACGTGTCCTAGAATCCATGTCACCACACAATCAGCCCAAAGCCTCATTATTAAATTAAAACCCCGTGGCATATTGTCCACTATCAAATTCACGCCTATTACCAAATGAATTTGGGCTAACATTATCATACTGTCTAGGTCCATGGGAAACAAATGGATTCCTTGCATGTGACCCACGTGGGATACCACCATTAAAGCCAGAATTCGGCCAAATAGGTGGCCTCCAATTTTGACCATAAGGACTCCAATTTTGACCAAAACAATTTGCTCTAAACTGATCATCATTTTGATCATCACTTCGCCCAACCATTCCAGACACAAAACCACCCCGTCGAACCAACGGTGCATCGATCGGTAATTGCTCATCACAATTGTACCGATAATAACACTACTGCGCAAGACGGCCATACCTACTGTAGATTTGGCACTGAACTCTCGAACGAAAAGAACGCCCTCGACCGCGAACAGACGAACTGCTTCCGCCACGAAACGGACCATCGGTGGGTGGAAAGGGCGACCCCTCCACCGCATTCGTAGTAACCAACACCTCTTGAGCGGACCGGACTTGGCGGGCTTCACACTCGAGCAAAGCATCGACTACACGTTGAAAAGATAACACACTCGTGGAGAGGGACACAGACGAAATGATAGCATCAAACTCAGAGGAGAGATCGGTAAGAAGAACCGCCATCTGTTCGCCCTCCGAGATCTGAGATTCCGACGCTGCAAGAAGAGCGCACAAGCTTGTGATCTTATTCACATATGAACGAATAGAGAGGCTACCTTTACGGAGAGAATGAAGCTCATGACGCAACTGTAATTGCTTCGCACTGGAATCAGCCGCAAACAAATTGGTTGCCACAATCCAAACATCACGAGCAATGCGAACGTCTGCGAAAGAGGACATAAACGAAGAGCCGATCGCCAATAACAACCAAGAGGTAAGTAAACTGTCTTGTTGATCAAAAACTGAAATAGCCGGATTAAAAACAAGATCTCCGTCGGAGGATTGAACAAATCACGCCGGCGCTGTCAACGAGCCATCAAGAAGTCCAAACAGTCTGCAGCTACGAAGAATAAGCCTGACCTGCTGCTGCCATTGGACAAACGAGCCTTCATCCAGCTTGACCACCTCATGTCAAGATCTCCGTCGGAGGATTGAACAAATCACGCCGGCGCTGTCAACGAGCCATCAAGAAGTCCAAACAGTCTGCAGCCACGAAGAATAAGCCTGACCTGCTGCTGCCATTGGACAAACGAGCCTTCATCCAGCTTGACCACCTCATGTCAAGGAAACGAAGTGACCACTCGATCACCAAGAAACACCGATCCATGAGGCTCAACAGAGTCGGAGTCAGCAGAGTGCGTGTTAGCCATGCCCAAGGATCACCGAGCGACTGATACCATGATAGAATACTAGAAGAACAGTAATATAGAACTATAGAAAAGAAGAAGAGATATTCTCAAGGTAAAGTAATTTCAACCTTCCCTAATCTGTTCATAATACAAGCTTATATAGAAGAATGAATTCTAAAACTACTACTAACAGAAATATAACAAATACTAGCTTTTGTAACTGCCTGCCTAACTACTAAGCTATTTACACATTAAACACATGTATATTTGACACTATAACAAAGATTAAGTATTAATTTTATGTAATAAATATTAGAATTTTTTCACATAAATATCAATCAATATTGTTATTTAATATTTTATTAAGTTAGTATCACTTATTATTCGGATCAACTCAATTGATAATTTTAGATTTTAAATGGTTGAAAATAAATCTGTGATATAACAAGCCCACAATCTCCAACGCTTGTACATGATGTTTGACGTGAAGGAATAACGGTTGATGAGCAGATAAAAATCTTTGCCATTATTGATAAATTACCTGACTCTCAAAAAGAATTTAGGAAGATTTTAAGCTCAAAATAAGAACTATTGAATCTCTTATCATGCCCTAAAAGTAGAAAAAGAGCATAGAAATCAAGACAATCTACCTGACTTCAATGGTAAAGATAATTTAAAGGTAAATCTCGTTTCTTCAAATTATAACATGCGTAGGATTTTTTTTTTCAAAGCCAAAATATTAATAAACCAAAAAGGTTACACTACTAGCAAATAGCTAGTAAGACCACTAGGAAAACCTCAAGTTCAAATCACTAGTGAGACCATAAACACCTAAAAACAAGTGAAACAATAAAAAGCAAACCCAGCAAAATACTTAAGAACATGCCGAACACTTATAACAACACAAAATTAAAATAGAAAAAGAAAAAGATAAGCCCTATTGGAATCAATCTAAGAGTTAGCTTAATCAAAGAAAAAAACCAAAGATTTCCTTCAAAAGAAGCACCAAAAAATAAAAGATATGATGTGTGTTATGCGCGCGAGAGATGAAATATATCAAGAGTATGTTTTTTTTTTCCTTTTTTTGAAAAAATGGACCTTCTAATAGGGGCGAAGCTAGAGAATTTTTTAGAGGGCCCAAAATTAAATTGTAATTTTTACGATAGTAAGAATGTAATTTCACCATTTTAATAGCCTCTAACTTTATACTTTTTAAATGATTAAATCAAATTTTTTATCATTTTAAGGGGACCAGAGTATAATTTTACTTTTACAAATTTAAAATTTTAAAAATTTCAAGGTGCTAGCCTGATTTGGACCCTGCCTTCTAATAAGTCAATGTAACTGAAGAGCTATTTATAGTTATAATATCTGATATCAACATATTCTTTGTTTGACAAACTATGCCACCCATCGGTTCCTTGCTCCAAATTTGATGAACGGAACTCAATGAGAGGAAACACAATTTTAACATTGACACCCATGTTCTAAACTCTTTTTCAATGCTCTAAGGAAATGTTATCTTAAGCTAAATGAGCTTGTAAATTAACTTGGTTTCTCTCTACGTTGAGTTTTACGTCTATTTATAGCAATTTCTCAAAGGTGGCAAGGCGAATAGAAACAATCTAAGAAGCAACTCAGTTAACTTCCCAGTTATTTAATTTGATTATCGAAGCAAAACGAAGGAGGTGCATTGCTAGAATATCAAAGAAAGGAGAGATTTAAGGAAGAAATAGAAAACTAGCAGAGGTAATCAATTTGTAAAACTTAGCCTTACTTCAATACAGTATACACAGCTTTATATATAAAAGAAATTAAGGTCTAACTTCTGCTTAACAACTCTTTAACAAACCTAACAAACTAACCACCTGACTTATCACTTCTAACATTCACCCAGCTTCCTCAAGTGGCAACACCCGAAGAAGACTACGGAAACGATTAAATAGAGTCACTGATAATGGCTTAGTAAGTATATCCACCACTTGGTCATAGGCCGGAACTTCTCTAACAAGCAAGTCTCCACTAGCCACCTTCTCACGAACAAAAAACAAGTCAAGTTCAACATGTTTGAACTTAGAGTGAAGAACCGGATTAGCTGCAACAGCCACAGCACTAGAATTATCACACCATACTGTCGGTAAATCAATGGACTTGACATGCATTTTAGCTAATAGAGAGACGAGCCAAGTAATATCACTACTGGCTACCGCAAGACTGCGATACTTAGCTTTAGCCGTAGAACGAGAAACAACCGTCTGCTTCTTAGAACACCATGAGACAAGAGTATGACCAAAATAGACATAGTATCCCGTAGTAGACCTCTGATCATCAAAATCAAGACCCCAATTTGCATCAGCATAACTGACCAAAGAGAGACGATCAGATCGACGAAAAACCAGCCAATGAGAAAGAGTACCACGTAGATATCGCAAAATTCTTTTTAATGCCACCATATGAGAAGTCGTAGGGGCATGCATGAATTGACATACCCGATTAACAGCATATGCAATGTCAGGTCGAGTTAGAACAATATACTGAAGTACCCCCGCAAGACTGCAATACTCAATCGGATTAGCTAGTGGTTCACCTTCATTTTTAGACAACATAGAAAAACTCACCATTGGCGTATGAACGCTTTTGGCGTTAGACATAGAACTCCTAACAAGAAGCTCTCAAATGTATTTTCGCTGAGACAAGTGAAGACTGCCAGAGGAAGACCGACTCACTTCAACACCCAAAAAATAATGAAGCTCACCCATATCCTTTAAAGCAAACTCATTATGTAACTGCTGAACAAAATAATTAATTTCGTCAGATGAACTGCCAGTGATAACAATGTCATCGACATAAACAAGCACATAAAACGTAAACTCGGAGGAAGATCGGACAAACAAAGAAGCATCCGATTCAAAAAAAACAAACCCAGCAGACACAAGAAACTGTTTTAACTTGTTGAACCAGGCACGCGGAGCTTGCCGTAAACTATACAAAGCCTTTGTGAGGCGACACACAAGCCTTTCTCTATTCGAACCAGGCTTAACAAACCCAGGGGGTTGCTGCATGAAAACTTCATCAGTCAGGTCTCCATTCAAGAAGGTATTATTGACATCAACTTGTCGTACATGCCACCTTTCAGACACCGCAATAGACAGAATGATTCGGATCGTGGCTGGTTTCACAACCAGACTAAATGTTTCCGTGAAGTTACAGCCAGGAACCTGCGAACAGCCCTTGGCTACTAAACGGGCCTTCCGTCGAGCAACTGTCCCATCAGGATTAGTCTTTACCTTAAACAACCATTTACAGCCAATTGCTTTACGACCAGGAGGAAAAAGGTGAAGTTCCCATGTGGAGTTAGCAATTAAAGCACCATATTCAGTTTGCATCGCTAGACGCCAGTTAGGATGAGCAAGAGCCTCCTCAACAGAAATGGGCTCAGACTTAACTTTGTCTACAGTCAACGCCTTAGGTTTAAACACTCCAGCCTTAGACCGAGTAACCATAGCATGAGTATTAGTAGTTGGAACAGCAGGAACAGAAACTTGTGGAGATGAAGATGAAACACCTCTAGAAGAGGAAAGAGCGGGTCGTGTACTAGACCCCGATGCAGACACTGAACTGACTGGAAGAGCTGATGGAGTAGCATATGGAGCAGAGAGAGGCACCACACGTCATTGACTATTTGAAGAAACCCTAGTGTCAAAGACTCTACGAGGCTCTGGGGGAGAAAAAGAACGCATAACATGAACATATGTAGTTGTATACGGAGAAGCTAGATCACCGGATATTGGAACGCCAGGAAATAAAAACCTAGACTCGTAAAAAACAACATGTCTAGAGATAATAACCTTACCATCTGGTGTTAAACAAAAGTATCCCTTATGTTGTGAACTATACCCAAGAAACATAGAAGGCTGTGATCGAAAATCAAGCTTATGACTAACAAAAGGTCGTAGATGCGAAAAGCAACAACAACTAAATACCCGAAGATGATCATAGGTTGGGTCATGACCAAATAGACTTTGATACGGGGAGTTACCCTTCAAAACTGGAGTAGGGAGACGATTAATAAGATGGATCGCACTACAGAAAGCATACCCCCAATAAGTCATAGGTAGATTAGCTTGAGCCAAAAGCGTGAAACCAGTCTCCACAATGTGTCAATGTTTACGCTCAGCAACACCATTTTGTTCCGAGGTGTGAGGACAGGTAATTCGATGAAAAATCCCATGATCTGCTAGAACAGAAGCAAATGCACGAAACTCTCCCCCTAATCACTCTGAAATTTCTTGATAGACTTCCCAAACTGAGTACGTATCATTTTCTGAAACTGTAGAAAACAATCCACTGCTTGTGATTTTCGTTTTAACAAATAAACCCAGGTAAACCTACTACTCATGTCAATAAATGAGACATAATACCAGTTACTGTCACACGCAACAGATGCGGGTCCCCACAAATTAGAAACAACTAATTCAAACAATTCAGTATATCAGTATAAGATTGTGAAAAGGGCAACTTATGGGATTTGCCTTTCTGACATGCTACACAAACATGATTAAGATATTTTTTATTAAAAAAAATCTGACACTGATCAAGAATAGTCTTTACAATAGTAGAAGACGGATGACCAAGCCTTCGATGCCACAGAGTAAAAACATCATCACCCGTGGAGCAATCCTGAACAGTAGCGTTGTATGCAGACGGACGGAGATCAACCGATTCGGCAGAAAATTGATAAAGCCCATCACGAACTTGGCCCTGCAGCAAGATCTCCTATGTTTGGATGTCTTTAACCACACAATGAGACGGATGAAACTCAAAGAAAACATTATTCTCAGTCGTAAATTTAGACACAGACAGCAAATTTCTTCGAATGCTTGGGACACACAAAACATTCGACAAGTGAAGCATTTTGTTTTGTATAGGTATAGCAGTATTCCCAACAAATGAAATGTTAGTAGAAGCTCCATTACCCATTAGAAGAGACGAATTACTTGAATACGGATTGGAGGTATGAAGATTAGAGGCATTTTGACACACATGATGAGTTGCTCCAGAATCTGGACACTATGATGTGCTCTCAACCGGTAATGGCACATACAAACCAGTGTTATTAAAATTCGAACCATAGGCAATAGCATCAGAATAATCAGAGGCATACAAATCAGAAACCCGGGGGGTATACCAACAAATTGAGACGAATCGTATTGAGACGAGTCAACATCAAACACACGAGCACGCAATTTTGTCCGCCATGGAACCTTAGGTGCGGTGGGTGACTCATGCGGATCAAGATGAACATGATTAGCATTGGGCCTAAATGAGTAGTGTCCATCATCCAAACGAGGCCTGGCAAAACTATGCGGCCCAAAATTAGGACCTGCACTTAATCAGCCCATACACATGAGCATTCATGCCCTTGTTACCTTCACCAACATACGGGCCCATAGAAAGAGACCCAAACTGGCCACCACTATGCGTATAAGGCATACCAATATTTGGCCTAGCATTATTCAGCCCAAATGGCACATGGTGAGCATGCAGCCCACGTGGAGCCATAGTATCCATTCCTAAAGGCACTTTATCAACAAACGACAGAGAACAATTTTGACCAGCATTACAATTTTGACCAGCATTAGAATTTTAACCAGCATTATAATTTTGACCATAGCCAGGAAACATACCAGAAACCATCCTTCCTTGTTGCGCTACCGTCAGCGACTGCTCCTCCCGATGATATCGATAATAGCAACGTTGAGTGAGACGCCCAAACTGATTACAAATTTGACACTGAATCCGAGGACGAAAACCACGACCACGGCCACGGATCGATGAATGTCCACCACGAGAAGAGCCATCGTCCACAAGCGGCGATGATCCTTCAACATAGTGCGCAGCAGCCACCATCTCTTGAATCGACCGACTCAGTCGAATCTTACACTCGAGCAAGGCATCAACAAGCCGTTGAAACGGTAACGGAGTTGAAAAGAGTGAGGCCGGAGAAACAACTCCTCAAAATCAGAAGAAAGACCTGCAAGCAAAACCGTCGATCGTTCGGCCTCCGAAATTGAAGAACCGGATGCTGCAAGAAGAGCACATAAACCTTTAATCTTGTTAACGTAAGATCGAACAGATAAGCTACCTTTCTTGAGCGAATAAAGCTCATGCCGGAGTTGAGATTGCTTAGTGCTCGTGTCAGCCGCAAACAAGCTAGTGGCCAAGATCCACACATCGCTCGTAGTCCGGACGTCCGTGAAGGAGGACAAAAATGAAGGATGAATGGTAGAAAGCAGCCAACAAGTGAGAAGATTGTCTTGTTGAGTAAAGACCGAGGCAGCCGGATTTGAAATAAGAGATCCATCGGGAGCTTGAACAAATCTCGGCGGAGCAGTCAAAGAACCATCAAGAAAGCCAAGCAAATCATAACCAGCAAGGATAAAACGAACCTGCTGTTGCCACTGCACAAACGATCCTTAATCAAGCTTAACAACGTCATGTAGAAGGACAACAACAAAATTAACATAGTTACTTACAAAGATCTTCTCACTGTTGAACCAAGGTGTACCTTCAGATAACATCTTGCAAACAAGGAAGTACTTTAGGTTTAGTTTTTAGGGACATGAGAAAGAAGATCAATTGGTTTGCGAATCGAGAAAACAAAATATTCGGACCTGCTTGAATACATTAGCAACAGTGCTCCAAGCCTCGAGGTATTTTACAATAAAAGCTTCGTACATCCTAGAAAGATCCTCCACCTACAGTGTAAAGAAGGCCAAGTTAATATCTAACGCATACATTTGCTGGAGCTAATAGCAAGAAGAGTAAGCATTGCTAGAAAAGAAAAAGATTGAACAATACCTTGTCTTCTCTAAGCAAGGCCCTGCATCCTGAATGCTCCTTTTCAAGTAGCCGATTTGCATATGTGACCAACAACTCATGTTGCACTTTCTAGATAAAGAACAAACAGTAATCAATAGAATGCTCTAGGAATTATAGAACTATCTTTATAAGAACTTATTGTTAATTCTTATCACATAATTCCATGTTAATTCATACGTCAAAAACATGCAATCTCAATGCCTAGGTAGCTAGAAGGAAACATATAAAACAACAACCAGATCTTTCCACTCAAAGAGAATTTACGCAGCTTCTATTGTTACATCTAAGTGACTACTTTCATTCATCAAACACTATTCATCTGAATGACTGTCTTTGAGCAAAGAATTAACGAAATTCACTAAGAAAAAGAAAATCACCATCAAGCCAAAATTAAGCTCACAGAAAAAAGGCTCTTCATTAACCTATTCCGGCCATTTCACTCACCTCTAACAATTTTGTCTCACTGCTTGAATGTAGGTAATTAGACACTCTCTCCCTTTCCTTTCTCAAGCATTCTTTAGACTGCAATTAACATTAAAGTAAATAAAACAATTAGAACCATCTCAATTAATCAGAGTAAAAAACTTAAAACCTATAAAATTAAATTAAATTTTCTATTAAAACTTTAACTTTAAAACTAAATATAAAAATTGATGAATTTAAATTTAGAATTTAAATATTATGTTTAAATAAATGGGCAATCTACCAAACAACAGAGAGATAATACAATTTAATAGGGTTTCTTTGCCTCAAAACTTGGTTTTCAGATTCAATGTCCAAATCTTTTCTTCAAGACTCGCCAACAAAGAAACGATTTTAACTAGGAAAAGACAAAAAGAGTGGAAGAAATGAATAAACACAACTTGACAGAATATGCATGCAAAAAAGCGCTATCCCAGATTCTGGTAGTTTCTTGAAAGAATTTATATTAATCTTTTCTCGATAAGGCACAAACAAACTGTGCATATGATCTTCAATCTGAACTATTTTTGATTCTGCATCCAAAGCTTGTTTCAACCTTTCTTCACTTATTTTGTATACTAGTAAACAAATAATAATTAAAATAAAATAAGGTTATCAAGCACTAACCAATTCGATGGGAACAACTCCGCTTTTCCTCTTCACCGATTTTGTGCAGATTTGGCCAATTCAATCGAGATGTAATTGGTATCCTCAATTTATTAGTGATGAATATGATACAGAACCGTTTGGTCAGTTTGATAAGATTACAAAAAGAAATCATTATATAAATTTTTTAAAAAAAATCATAATATTTGTAATCTATACTATTAATATTTTTTATTTTTTAAATATATTTTTATATAAAATCTCATAAATAATAGAAAATATCACATTAACTCTTTTATATTTTAGAAAATTATAAATTAATACATGCTCAAAATAAATTTTGCTCCCAAAATAATAAAATTTTAATATAATCTTTTAAAAATTATAAAAATATAAGCTATCATAAATATAAAATTACATTTTATCTCTCACAAAAATACGCAACTCAAAAGTTTACTCCAAAATTAATTTTGACCATGATAAATGATGTCAGTGTCTCATTATTTGTATCTTTTGTATAATTAATAATTTTGTTTAATTAAAATAACAAGACAAAAATCATACAAAAATCAGGGCCCTCTCTCCATAACATGACACATCAAATAAAAAACACTATGTTTTGATAGAAGCCAAGAACAAACACAGAATAATAATAATACATGCTTACCCTCATCCGTTTCTCCAGTTGTAATCTCCATGTCGGTTCCTCAACTTGCTTTTCCAGTTTGTTCTTTGCGACTTGCAGAGCTCCCGCTCTCTAGCGACTGTAAACAAAATAATAACAGAAAATCTAAGGGATGCATTCATAAAACAAAATATTATCATACTTAAAGGTCTTAGAAGTGCTACATTGTTTGAGAAAAACAAGGTCCGCATATAGAAAAATAAGTAACCTCCCAAACCACACACACAAAAAATATTTATGTAAAAGATTTAGTAAATTTTAGATAAGATTTCTTGAGCATGGATATCTTGAATAGGCTTTAACTTGTACCCAAAATAAAACTCAAAACTCAAATTTGAAGAACCTCCCAAAAATATCTTAGCAAAGTGCAACTTCTTAGTGCTCTGATTTCAAATTTAAGCGAGAGAAGAGGCCACAGAAGACAAGTATGCCACCACCAACCATTTTCAAGGTTCTAAAATATAGAAGACAACAAATTTCTATAAAAAGTTCAGCAGGACGAACAAGACATACCATCTTAAGCTTCCGCAGCTTCTTTCTGAGCTACTCTTCCTCTCCATGCACATTGTGTTGCAATTTTTGCTTTCTTCAACTTGAGATAATGCCCCCCTTTTCACTTTTGACCCTAAAACAATTTCCAGCTTTCACCCAGAAACAATGTTGCAAGATAACAACAACAAGTCAACAAAAACATCACAACAACTCAGATTAAATTCATTAACTTTAAAACTGAGTAAATTGGTAAGCAACACAAACTTGTAGTGCCTAGGAACATTACAACTGTTATCAGACTTCCAATGCTTGAGGTTCTTCTTATAATAAAAAATAACACAAACTTGAACAAGGCACGATAAGAAAGTGAGAAAGGCACCTGAAGCTCGGGTGGAAGATGTCTGTAAACATCATAAATTTGATCTTTGAACCCTCTGCTTAACATCTCATCAGATTCATCGAGAACCAATAGTTTAATAGCTCTTGTACGTAGGTTTCTCCTCTTGATCATATCACAGACTCTACTTGGAGTTCCCGATACTACATGAACTCTGTTTTCTAGTTTTCTTATATCTTCACCCACACTTTTGCCTCCAATACATGCGTGTGCTTGTATATTCATGAAATCGCCAATTGTCCGTATCACTTTCTCTGTTTGAGACGCCAATTCTCTTGTAGGTGACAATATCAACGCTTGAACCCTAAAATAACACTACTTAGCATATTCACAATTCATACTTCAAAATAAATTAAATAAATTATAGATTAATCCTAAACAAAATTCAAGCCTCAAACACCTTCCCTAATTTACCATCTTTCAATAGCATTATTTTTTACTCTTCGAATAAGAAACATCTCAAATTTAAGGTTTTAGCTATGAGGTATCTAAAAATTAGGGCTTTTGCAAAAAATCACATGAAATCGATATCAGAACACATTTAAATCTGTCAAAAACAACTATTTTTAAAACAATTCAAAGAATTGAACTAAAAAAATACTCTCTACTAGCGGTGTTGACCACTTGACAAACAGTGAGAGCAATCATGGAAGTTTTTTCGGTACCAGATTGGGCTTGAGCAATCACATCGCGGCCATTGATTATCGGCATAACGACTCTCTGCTGAATAGCCGACGGCTTTTCAAAGCCGTAATTGTAGATTCCACGGAGGAGATCGTCTTTTAATCCCATCTGATCGAAACTCAATATCGGCATGGTTATTTCAGCTCCTTTCACTTGTTTTTCTTCCACTAGCTCCAAAGTTGCCCATGCTTTGCAAGATTCGATCTCGAAAAGCTTCATTAGGTCTTCCATGGCGGATGGACCGAAATTCTTGTTGCCTTGTAAAGCTTGATCTGAGAGGAAAGTGAATTGAGAGAGGAGAGCTTCCATGGCTGTTTGATGAATTCAAATGCAGATCTACCTGGGAAAATTGGAAAGTAGCAAAAGCGGTAGAGAGAAACACCTAAAGGGTTTTGAGGATACCGATTTTAGGGGGGAAATTAGACGTTTCAGGGGGAATTTGTGGATAGAAGGGCGCCACTTTTTTTATTGCATTTTTTGTGGCGTTTTTATAAAAAAATGCCGCTATTGTATATATTTTGCAGCGTTTTTCATGAAAACGCCACTAATCTCTATTTTATATTTTATTTTTATTTTTGTAATTCATTTTTATTTGTTGTCAATGTTGTTATTTATTTATCAATGTTTTTTTAAATCTAATATTTAAATATATTAAATAGTTTAGGTTAAATATTTTTTAAAATAAAAGTATTAATTGGTTGTATAAAATTTTATCATTTAACAAATATCAAGTAAACCTTAAATCCTAAATCATATATATAAAGTTTATCTATTATCTCTTAAATAATTTAAACTATAATCATAATTTTAAGATATTAAAATTAAAATGATCTCTTTTACAATCATATAAGAAATTATTTAATATATAAATTAAAAACACTAATTAATTTAAACCATTAATTGTAGCGACGTAAAAATTTACTTTCGGGTCGCTAATTGTGGCGATTTATTAGAAAATTGGAAATTGAAATTTGGTTTTAAAAAATAAACCGGGAGTCGCCACCGATCCTTTTTCCTAGGTGTGATCGGACACCTATTAGATTCATTTTTCAAAATAAAAGGAAGGGTGAATTTAGGTCTCGTTAAAAACCGAGAGAAAAATTAGGGTTCGGGAGTCGATTCTGCGAGGAAGGTATTAGCACCGCGGCGCCCCAAAATTGGTATCTCATAAACACAGATTGTCTTGATTTTTAAAAGTGCGGGTTCAATGTAATATTTAATTGTGATCCGATTGAAGCACGAGAATTTTCAATTCTTTTGATTTTGAGAAGGGCATGCCGCTTTAACACGAGTCAATTGATGTTCACCCAACATAGCGATGAACTCGATGACTTACTGTTAAGTCGATATGTTGCCTTGATTATTGAAATTAATTCGAAAAAACAGGAATATGAGTCTCGAAAAAATGCAAAGTAAATTGATATGAAATAGAAATAAATAAAAGTGCCAAGTATATGCTAAAATGAATAATAACTATGATGATAATATTAAAAACAATAATTATACGTACGATATTAAACATAAATAATGATAATATTAAACATGAGATAAAAAACAATGAAAATATGCATAATAATATTATTAAAGCGTATACATATAATAAAAGAGTCATAAATATACTATATCAAGTATTTGAGAAATATATATATATATATAAAATAGGGAAAAGACTAATTAGTGTAGTAAAACATATATACATATATGATAAAAATGTATATAAAAGAAAATATGCATGTAAATATATATACACAAGACCGTATAAAAGTATATAACTATGATACTAAAGTATATATATACATATATATATATATATATATTATAATATTTATTGAAACCAAAACTAATACTAATAATAAATGAAACTAATAAAATAATACAGACAAAAAAATATGTAGCTAAAGACACTATAATTTGAATACATACATATAATATAAAACGCGTATTGAGGCTAATAATAATAAAGACTATACAAAGATATGTGGAATAACAAAAGAAACATATAGCATATAACATAAAAACATAATATATATATAAGAAATTAGAAAATATGTACACCATATATATGTTAAAAAATATGCATAATATAGTATTAGACCATAACAATACAATATTAAAAATATACGATATATGTAAGGTATAGTATTAAGAACATAATATATGAAGAATATGCGTATACATATAATACTAAACATTTAGGTAATATATACATATTAAAATAAAAAACTTTAGTACTAATATTATATAAGTATATACAAATATATTAAGCGTGTATCTGTATGATAAGTATATAATTGTATAATAAAACCTAAACTAATACATAATAATAATAATAATAATAATAATAATAATAATAATAATAATAATAATAATAATAATAATAATAGTAATAGTACTACTATTATATAAATAATAAGAATATTTAATAGGAAAATAAGAATAAACAAAAGATAAGAAAAAGGACTAAAATTAAATAAAAACAGAGTTGTGGGCGAATTTTAAAATAAGAGATAAGTCAGAGGGTCTATTTGAATGCGCTCTAAACATTGAGGGGCCAAGAGCGTAATATCCCCATTTTATTAAAACACTGCGTAGCAAGGGGATTAAATTGAAAACTGTACAAAATTTCAGGGCCAAATTAAAATAAATAAAAACTTAATTATAAAACATTGAAAAAGTGGAGGGGCCAATCTGCAAGAAATAGCCCTCTCCTACGGAAAAACACGCGGATCTTGGCTGGTATGGGTCGGGTCTTCGGGTTTGGGCGTGAAACAGCGCCGTTTAAGCGCCCGGGGATAACGGCCAAAACGGTGCCGTTTTGTTTCACTATATAAACCAAATTCCTTTGAAAATTTTTCAATTGGCGTGAAGAAAGA
The DNA here is from genome assembly GCA_025698475.1 of Gossypium anomalum. Classification (NCBI taxonomy): domain Eukaryota; kingdom Viridiplantae; phylum Streptophyta; class Magnoliopsida; order Malvales; family Malvaceae; genus Gossypium; species Gossypium anomalum. Next base: position 90,756,189 of record CM046968.1, read on the forward strand.
AAGAGAGAAAAAGAGGAGGAGAGAGAGAAGAGAGAAGGGAGAGGAGGGGGAGCTCGGGTGGGACTCACGCCGAGAAGTCCGGTCATTGGGCCGATCACGACCACCGACACGCGCCGCTCCGCCTGCCAGTGCCACCGTGCCGCACTGGCGGAAAAGGTAAAATTTTATTTTTATTTTTTTGCTTTTTATTCATTTATTTATTTCTGTGTATTTAAAGGTATAAAAAAATAGATTCGAAACTAAAATAGAAATGAAAATAAAAATCACCTTAGGGTTTGATGTGGGTATTTTGATTGCTGGATCGATGTTATTTTTGTATTTCTTCTTATATATTTTGATCTGTTTTTGTTTGTATTGGAATCAAAGTCTCTTTTGAATGTTTACAAAGAAAAAGAAAAAAGAAAAACGAAAAACGAAAAAAAAAAAGCCCCTCTGTTTACAATTTTGATTCGGGTTTTATAACCCTCTCTCCTCTATTTTCTTATTGTTTCTGTCTTGTCTGATTGCAGGGGATGGGTGAGGGTGACAGAGGCATGGTGGTGCAGATGAGCAATTGGCCGGATGGGACAAAGGCAGATGCAAGTGGCTGGATGGGACAAGGGTTAGAAGTGTAGGTTTGATTTTAGGTTAGTTTAGGATTTGGGCTAATAGTATTTGGGCTAGGTAAAAATTTGGGTTTAATTTATTGGGCTCTTAGTATAGTTTGATGGTTTAGCTAATGGGTTATTGTGGGCCATTTGGGTTTTGGGTATTAAGGGATTGGTAGGTTTATGTTGTAAGGCATTTGGGTTGTAATTTAAAAGGGCCAAAATTGGCCTATAACAGCTGCCCCTCTTTGCTCATTGTCATGCAATGGGAATAGAGCAAAGATATAATGAAAGGCCAATTTTGCCCAGTCTTGCTGAGTCTTGACTTCATTGGTGTTCTTCTTGCTCAGGCAGTCTCTTTCCAGTCCACCACATCTTGTAGCTTTGGTTCAATCCACTGCCTCTTCTGACACATGCCTTATAGCTTCAATCTACTCCGATGTGACTTCAAAGATATGAGATTTGTGGCTTTGATCTGCTTCCATGTAGCTTCATAAAGATAAGATCTACAGCTTCAATCTGCTCTTTTATCACTTCAGTGAGATGAGATTCGTGATCTTCTCTTCTGTAACTCTAGCGAGGCAAGACTTGATATCCTCGATCATTTCCACTGTAACCTTAGGGAGACAAGACTTGTAACTTTTGACCTGTTCCATTGCAGCTTTAGGGAGACCAAGTCTGGTGTCTTTCATCAGCTTCAATCTTTATTCTTACTCGGCATGCGATCCTGAGTTCAACTCATTTCTCGCAATATGAATTGACTCTTTAAAAACAGACATTAAAAACAGAAATTGAGAATAACTCAGCACGTGAGCCAAAGCTCAACCCATCTCTCACAGCATGAGCCGGTCTTTTGAAACTTAATTTGAAAAGCAGATTTTGAAAATACCTCGACATGTGACCCGAGGCTCAACTCACTTCTCGTAATATGAGTTGATTTTTGAAAAACAGAAATTAAAAGGTACAACTCACCTCTCGCAATATGAGTTGCTTTTTGAACAGCATGAATTAAAAAGCAGAAATTGAAAAATCAGAATTGAAATTACCTCAGCGTGTCCTGAGGCTCAACTCACCTCTCACATTATGAGTTGATTTTTGAAAAGCAAAATTTGAAAAACAGAATTTGAAATCACCTCAACGTGCCTTGAGGCTCAACTCACCTCTCGCAATATGAGTTGATTTTGGAAAAGTAGAAATTAAAGACAGAAATTGAAAATAGCTCATCACATGAGCCAAAGCTCAACTCACCTCTCGCAATATGAGTTGATTTAAAAACAAACAGAAATTGAAAGTGGTTCAGTATGTGAGCCAAGGCTCAACTCACTTCTCGCAATATGAATTGATTTTTGAAAAACAGAAATTAAAAGGCTCAACTCACCTCTCGCAATATGAGTCGATTCTTGAAAAATAGAAATTAAAACACAAAAATTGAAAATACCTCAGCGTACCCCAAGGCTTGACTGCCCTCCGCAATATGAGTCAACTTTTGAAACATAAACTAAAAATACTTCAGTGTGTGGCCTAAGGCTCAACTCACCTCTCGCAATATGAGTTGATTTTTTGAAAAACAGAAATTAAAAGCAGAAATTGAAAATACCTCAGCATGTGAGCCGAGGCTCAACTCACCTCTCGCAATATGAGTCGATCTTTGAAAAACAGAAGTTAAAAAGGCTCAACTCACCTCTCGCAATATGAGTCGATCTTTGAAAAACAGAAATTAAGAGGCTTAACTCATCTCTTGCAATATGAGTCGATTTTTGAAACACAGAAATTAAAAGGCTCAACTCGCCTCTCGCAATATGAGTTGATTTTTGAAACACAGAAATTAAAATGTTCAACTCACCTCTCGCATTATGAGTTGATTTTTTTGAAAAGCAAAATTTGAAAAACAGAATTTTAAATCACCTCAACGTGCCTTGAGGCTCAACTCACCTCTCGCAATATGAGTTGATTTTTGAAAAACAGAAATTAAAAGGCTCAACTCACCTCTCGAAATATGAGTTGATTTTTGAAACACAGAAATTAAAATGTTCAACTCACCTCTCGCATTATGAGTTGATTTTTTTGAAAAGCAAAATTTGAAAAACAGAATTTTAAATCACCTCAACGTGCCTTGAGGCTCAACTCACCTCTCGCAATATGAGTTGATTTTTGAAAAATAGAAATTAAAAGGCTCAACTCACCTCTCGAAATATGAGTTGATTTTTGAAACACAGAAATTAAAACACAAAAATTGAAAATACCTCAGCGTGCCCCGAGGCTCAACTCACCTCTAGCAATATGAGTTGATTTTTTGAAAAATATAAGTTTAAAAGGCTCGACTCACCTCTCGCAATATGAGTCAATTTTTGAAAAAAGGCTCAACTCACCTCTCGCAATATGAGTTGATTCTTTGAAAAACATAAACAGAAAATACCTCAGCATGTCCTGAGGCTCAACTCACTTCTCACAATATGAGTTGATTTTTTGAAAAACAGAAATTAAAAGGCTCGACTCACCTCTCGCAATATGAGTCAATTTTTGAAAAAAGGCTCAACTCACCTCTCGCAATATGAATTGGTTTAAAACACAAAAATTAAAAATACCTCAGCGTAGCCTGAGGCTCAACTCACCTCTCGCAATATGAGTTGATTTTTGAAAACATAAACTGAAAACAGGAATTGAAAATACCTCAGCGTGTCCTGAGGCTCAACTCACTTCTCGCAATATGAGTTGATTCTGAAAAATAAATTAGAAAACAGGAATTGAAAATACCTCAGCGTGTTCTGAGGCTCAACTCACTTCTCGCAATATGAGTTGATTCTTGAAAAACATAAATTGAAAACAGGAATTGAAAAGCAGAAACTGAAAATACCTCAGCGTGCCCCGAGGCTCAACTCACCTCTCGCAATATGAGTTGATTTAAAACACAAAAATTAAAAATACCTCAGCGTGGCCTGAGGCTCAACTCACCTCTCGCAATATGAGTTGATTTTTTTGAAAAGCAGAATTTGAAAAGCAGAAATTGAAGATACCTCGGCATGCCCCGAGGCTCAACTCACCTCTCGCAATATGAGTTGATTTTTGAAACATAAATTGGAATTACCTCAATGTGTCTTGAGGCTCAACTCACTTTCGCAATATGAGTTGATTTTCCTTGCAAAGCATGAATTTAAAAAATATCAAAATACCAAAACCTGTCATTTGGTAGAACTCAAGTGTCTTTCCCTTTGGTTCAGTACAACTATCATTCAAGATTTCTTGCTCTACTGGAGTACCTGTATATGCCATGCATGATGTTATCATGATATGCACATGTTTGTCTTAAATGCCTTTATGCCTACATGATTATGCAGTGCTCCTTAAGCATGTTTGTCGTATGTCCTTTTCGCCACGATTGTTGAGGATCTGCGTTCATTGCTTTGATTCTCGACTTTCTCTTCAGGCCTCATACCCGTCTTCAAGCTTCACGAGTAATCAACGTTTCTCAGATATTACTCTTTTGCCCCAGGAAAAATTTGTTCTTGCTTTGAGGCTCTTGCGCTTATCAAATTTTCATCCAGGTAATACTCAACATTTGTTTTGTTTAGAGTACGTCATTTCAAAACGCTTTCAACGCATGAACTTTTCCACTTTTCGAGCATGGCTTCTTGCATAGAAGATTTCAAGCTCTCAGAGATGCTTCAAATACTTTAGTCTCACTGTTTGACTCACTGCTTGAATCGTTTTACTTCTTGGGTTCAAATCTGCTTCATTAGGACACCCTTTCAGATCTTTATCCTTATATATCTTCTTCCTCTTCTTCTTTTGTTTTGAAAAACTTAAGGTGTCATCACTCATTGTCTCTCAGGACCCTATCACTGACATAGTACGCTACCCTATTGCTTGGCTGGTATCTCAACCCAAAACTCGAGGAAATAATCACATTCTGCTTAACCAGCTTGCTCCACTGTAATTTGGGGACACAAGGTTGGCACTATCTTTAAACCATTCCACTGCAATTCCTGGCTATAGGATCTTTATCCTACTGTAACTCAAGAATGTATGATCTGTAATTTGTTCCCTCGACTGATATTTCTTGATAGAAAATCTAAGGAAATAAACTCAATTTGAGCTCAAAATATTTCCAACCCCTACACTTGGTGAGCTTTTAAACAATCGACTGATTTTAGGATCCTGTATTATTTGGAAGCTTTCAGAGTAATACGCGAAACTCCTTTTATGAAAGTATGATTAGTCCATTAATAATTATTTCAATGCAAATGCTTGAAAAGGATTATACTTATGGACAAGAAGAAAATTGACTAAGAGCATAACTCGAAACAAACAAGTTAAACAATGAGAGCAAATGTGAGTTTATTTGAAGCGCATTTTGAAAAGAATAAGATAATCAAAGATAAATTCAGAAATGGGTAAAATGGAAAGCTAAGTGCCCCAAATATCGCAGCCTGAGCTTCTCTGTACAAACTCCTTTGAGACCACTTTGAGTTCAACATGTGTTTAGGGGATTCAGAGTACTTTGTCGATGCCCTAAGACGTAGCATACTTCTTCACTGTCAATTCAAGCCTAGCAAGACTACCATATGCCCCACCTTTGAATAAGATTTGAGCTGCCTTTTTCAGGTTTTCAACTCAAAACCCCTTTGGTCTCAAGGTGCCCTTTGCGGGTTTTCACCTTGACCTCTCTATTTTTCTCTTTTCTTTCTTTTTTTTTTTTTTTTTTTTTTTTTTTTTTTTTTTTTTGCTTTTGAAATGAATGAAGGTCATAAAGCTCCCTTTGCGGGTTTTTACCTTGACCTCTCCTTTTCAAGTATTTCTGGACTGAATTTGAATTTCGGACTGGATCAGCGTTCTTCCGGGGAAAGCCTCCTTTACCTCATAAAGTTCTTAAGCATCCATTCTCTTTTGAAATCCTCTCGTATGGAAAGAATCTTCTGCAATACTAAGTTCCTACTATGAAATTCTTTTGGGTGAACTATTTCCGTCATAACTCAGCATCATACGCGTTTGACCTTCAAACCCTTTTCTGCCGTCAAGTTTAATGAAGGCATTTTACTTTATCTAATTCTTGATTCAATCAAAGCTTAGAGAAAAAGAGTCTTAATTTTCATGGATAGAACCACCTCTAATGCCCCAATGAAGGTCCTAGTCAACTTTAATAAGCACAAAGAGTACAAGGTAGCTTCTTATGCCAATATTTACAAGTCTCGGTCACCTTCTATAACTTTTCTTTATTTTTGTATTTTTCTTTTGCAGCCTTTATTGCATTGTGATATGATATTGTACAGTTATGCATTAAAACATGATTCTTTCTGGCATTTGATCTCTCTTTTTTCTTTTTTTATTTTTTTTTCTTTTCATGACTGTCGACTTTATAATATTGGCATATGAAGCTACATTCACCTTCTTAGTGAAGCAATTGACGGCTACGACGATGATGTCGACTAGGAGCTTTTGACGAGCTCATCCCTAGAACATCTATGCCCCATGTCTTGACAAGTTTGTGAAGAGATGAAAGAAACACGTGAGTTTTGACGATATAACTGATGCCATTCCCTTCCCATGGTGGACCAACAATATCTGATCCTCATTGATGAGCCTGGCTATTGCAGAACCACTGTCATGTGTTCCTTAAACACTCTTATGGACCTCCTTCAAGATGTTCCTAAGTGCGTCTTAATATGATCGTGGGAAAACATCCTTGAATTCATGGAAATAACTCAATAGTCTTGCCTTATTTATGCGGTGGGCTAGGTTTCGATCTTCATCTCTTTCCTAAGCTCACAATGTCAGCTGACCCTTTTGTCTCATTCTGTCATCCTTCACGAGACACAATCTCTGTCATCTTCGAAGTCCAGAGATCCTTCTAGACACATATCTTGCTCCAAAGGGAGTTAGTAACAGCATCGCTCGTGACATCGATATTTGGGGACCTGCTGTGGGTGCGAAGGCAAATTTCAGAGAATAAATGATTCTAAGGATGATTATTTGTATAGGATGATCATGAATGTAAAATAAAAGAATAAAAATCCAAATAATAAAAGAATGAAAGTCCAAATAATAAAAGAATCTGTAGACAGAAGAAAATTTACTCAAAAAGATGCATTTCATTGAAATAAAAGATCTTGGACTGAAACCTATTTCTCAAAAGAAGACTTATCATCTCTAAGTCTTAAGGCAACAAGTATGTTTTGAATATTACTCTAGATTAGCTTTAAAAGTACACGGATCTCTTCCACTGTCCCATTGTTCAAACACTCCTTAGTATGTGAAATTCGGAGGTGGGTGATATCGGGATCGTGGTTGAGTTGGGTATGAAATAGAAGCATAGTGGCTTCCTATTCCACCACATGGGTTTCCGGCTTTTTTCTTCATGGGTGCTACCCTTTTGAGCTCTCAGAGACTTCCATCCTTCCATTTTTGATGGCATTCTCTATAAGTTCCCCGGACATCACAATGTTCGCAAAGTCTTTCGTAGCACTTCCTACCAACTTATCGTAAAATGGAGCTTTCAAAGTGTTAATGAAAAGAACCACTATTTCGCTTTTGGTCAAAGGGGTTCTACTTGTGCCGAGATGTCCTCCATCTCTCATGCAGACTACCTAAAAGTTTCAGTCGACTTTCTTTTCCATCATCTGCAGAGTCAACCGATCGTGCATCATGTCGGATACATGCTTGTACTTTGCTCACAAAATGCGATGCTAAGTCTTTCCATGATCGGATCCTTTCTCTACTAAGTTGATTATACCATCGAAGAGCCGATCCGACCAAGTCGCCTTGGAAACGATGTATATTAGCAACTTATCTTTATTCACGTGACCCGTCATTTTTCGGTAAAACATGACAAGATGCGTTCTTGGACATCCCGTTCCGTTGTATTTTTCAAAATATGGTGCCTTAAACTTCGGAGGTAGAACCAGATCGGGCACCAGACTGAGCTCCTTGGCACTTAATGCAGAGAAGATTTTAGTGCCTTCGATTGCCTTGAGCCTTTCTTCCAAACTCCTATACTTGTCCCAAACCTCATGATCGTCTAATTTCAACTTGGCTATCTCTACTGGGCATCCAAATCTGGAATATTGGGATCAACAGGACTAGCCCCTGGGTTCGACGAGAATATTCCTTGCCCCAAATTAGTGGGTGGAGCAGGTGGCATAGGTCGATGTTCTAAGCCTGTGGGTTCTCCTTGAGTATACCCTCTTTGTGTTGTATATGCGGGCGGTGGAGTGAATCCCGGGGGATAGAGTGGATCCTGATCGTGGTGAATTCTTGATTGAGGTTCTATAACATCAGGGTTCTGCATGGGTCCCTTTCCTTTGACCAAAGTTGTCATCATCTCCATAATTTTGGCCATCTGATCTCTTTGCTCGAGTGATTCCTCTCGAGATCTTACCATTAGGTCTCTCGTCTCTTGTTGCGATTTGGCCAGTTGCTTTTGTAATTCCTTTTGAGCCCTTTCCATCCTTTCGATTCTCTCATTGAACTCAGCTTCCATTGCCCTAGCTTGTAGACGCGTTCTGTATAAATGTCGTGATTCCAGTCTTGAAGTCTTGCAACTACGGATTATATGGTTCTTTAGTTTCGGTGGATGGTTACGGGGGTATGCACATGCGGTGAATGAATGGATGGATAAATGTCCAAAGAATAAATGATGCATAAATGTTAGTTATGAATAAATATGCAAGAATTTGGTGTTAATTTCAAGATAGCCCCTATTTAGGCATTTCTTTAATCAAAAGAGTCCATTACACAACTTTTCGATTACTCGTGTAATTGACTCCTCCATCAGAAACCCGTTTTTGGCAACCAATCTCTAATCAACACCTTCCTAACAAGATGCCTATGATGCATGATAAAAAATAGAAATACAGACAAACAACCTTGGTCAGCACAGCACATAAACTGTGGAAAATCTAACAAACTAAGCTACTTGGTCCAATGGACTCGATTCTCTTGCATAGAAAGTGCAAATGTAAAAGAAACAGAAGGTAAAATGTGTTTTTCCCGTGTACTTATTTCAGTGACTAGTAAACGGGCAAAGGCTAGGCATGGCTCTAGTCGGATGGCTCGTATGGTTTATTACATGCGGTTTTGGTTCTAGACAGGTACTCGAATTGCCCATACTATCGTCTGCTAAGATTAGTACGAAGCCTCGGTCATAGCCTATCACAGGCTCACGAGTTCAATTCGAGGGATTACATTTACTTATGCCTATGCGGAGGGACAAGTTAACTCACGAAAGCATAAGTCATATGTAACCCGAAAGTATTCACTCTCACGAAGGCGTAGCGTTTACTTTCACTTAAACGGATGGAGCCCGGGTATAGAGCTCATGCTATGCAAAATGCAAGTGCACGGTGTATGGGGAAAAACTCATAAACCTTTACGTTTTATTTAAAAACTAAATCTAAAGTAACCATAAAAATTTAAAGCTGAAAAACAAAAGGACAAAAACGATTTAGAAAAATGTTTGCAACACGATACAAATGCATGAATTTTGAAAGTGAGATTTTCGGATCAGACCAAATATTTACTTTGAACAAGGAAATTTGAAAACTTTTGACAAAACGTGTTTATTCGACTCGACTCTCAAAACCGTGTCCCCAGTGGAGTTGCCAGCTGTAGCGACGTAAAAATTTGCTTTCAGGTCGCTAATTGTGGCGATTTATTAGAAAATTGGAAATTGAAATTTGGTTTTAAAAAATAAACCGGGAGTCGCCACCGATCCTTTTTCCTAGGTGTGATCGGACACCTATTAGATTCATTTTTCAAAATAAAAGGAAGGCTGAATTTAGGTCTACGTTAAAAACCAGAGAAAAATTAGGGTTCGGGAGTCGGTTACGCGCGAGGAAGGTATTAGCACCCTCGCGACGCCCAAAATTGGTATCTCATAAACACAGATTGTCTTGATTTTTAAAAGTGCAGGTTCAATGTAATATTTAATTGTGATCCGATTGAAGCACGAGAATTTTCAATTCTTTTGATTTTGAGAAGGGCATGCCGCTTTAACACGAGTCAATTGATGTTCACCCAACATAGCGATGAACTCGATGACTTACTGTTAAGTCGATATGTTGCCTTGATTATTGAAATTAATTCGGAAAAACAGGAATATGAGTCTCGAAAAAATGCAAAGTAAATTGATATGAAATAGAAATAAATACAAGTGCCAAGTATATGCTAAAATGAATAATAACTATGATGATAATATTAAAAACAATAATTATAATGCATTTATATTAAACGTAAATAATGATAATATTAAACATGAGATAAAAAACAATGAAAATATGCATAATAATATTATTAAAAGCGTATACATATAATAAAAGAGTCATAAATATACTATATCAAGTATTTGAGAAATATATATATAAAATAGGGAAAAGACTAATTAGTGTAGTAAAACATATATACATATATGATAAAAATGTATATAAAAGAAAATATGCATGTAAATATATATACACAAGACCGTATAAAAGTATATAACTATGATACTAAAGTATATATACATATATATATATATATTATAATATTTATTGAAACCAAAACTAATACTAATAATAGCGAAACTAATAAAATAATATAGTACAAAAATATGTAGCTAAAGACACTATAATTTGAATACATACATATAATATAAAACGTGTATTGAGGCTAATAATAATAAAGACTATACAAAGATATGTGGAATAACAAAAGAAACATATAGCAAATAACATAAAAACATAATATATATATAAGAAATTAGAAAATATGTACACCATATATATGTTAAAAAATATGCATAATATAGTATTAGACCATAACAATACAATATTAAAAATATACGATATATGTAAGGTATAGTATTAAGAACATAATATATGAAGAATATGCGTATACATATAATACTAAACATTTAGGTAATATATACATATTAAAATAAAAAACTTTAGTACTAATATTATATAAGTATATACAAATATATTAAGCGTGTATCCGTATGATAAGTATATAATTGTATAATAAAACCTAAACTAATACATAATAATAATAATAATAATAATAATAATAATAATAATAATAATAATAATAATAATAATAATAATAGTAATAGTACTAATATTATATAAATAATAAGAATATTTAATAGGAAAATAAGAATAAACAAAAGATAAGAAAAAGGACTAAAATTAAATAAAAACAGAGTTGTGGGCGAATTTTAAAATAAGAGATAAGTCAGAGGGTCTATTTGAATACGCTCTAAACATTGAGGGGCCAAGAGCGTAATATCCCCATTTTATTAAAACACTGCGTAGCAAGGGGATTAAATTGAAAACTGTACAAAATTTCAGGGCCAAATTAAAATAAATAAAAACTTAATTATAAAACATTGAAAAAGCAGAGGGGCCAACTGCGCAAATAGCCCCTCCTACGGAAAAACACGCGGATCTTGGCTGGTATGGGTCGGGTCTTCGGGTTTGGGCGTGAAACGGCGCCGTTTAAGCGCCCAGGGATAACGGCCAAAACGGTGCCGTTTTGTTTCACTATATAAACCAAATTCCTTTGAAAATTTTTCAATTGGCAGCAGAAGAAAGAAAGAGAGAAAAAGAGGAGGGGAGAGAAGAGAGAAAGGAGAGGGAGGGGGAGCTCCGGTGGGACTCGGCCAGGTCCGATCGCCGCCGACGACGATCACCGGACCCGCCCAAATCCACTGCTGCCGGCTGGCACCGTGCCGTGCACGGTGGCCGGAAAAGGTAAAATTTTATTTTTTTATTTTTTTTTGCTTTTTTATTCTGTTTATTTATTTCTGTGTATTTAAAGGTATAAAAAAAATAGATTCGAAACTAAAATAGAAATGAAAATAAAAATCACCTTAGGGTTTGATGTGGGTATTTTGATTGCTGGATCGATGTTATTTTTGTATTTCTTCTTATATATTTTGATCTGTTTTTGTTTGTATTGGAATCAAAGTCTCTTTTGAATGTTTACAAAGAAAAAGAAAAAAGAAAAAGGAAAAATGAAAAAAAACCCCTCTGTTTACAATTTTGATTCGGGTTTTATAACCCTCTCTCCTCTATTTTCTTATTGTTTCTGTCTTGTCTGATTGCAGGGGATGGGTGAGGGTGACAGAGGCATGGTGGTGCAGATGAGCAGTTGGCCGGATGGGACAAAGGCAGATGCAAGTGGCCGGATGGGACAAGGGTTAGAAGTGTAGGTTTGATTTTAGGTTAGTTTAGGATTTGGGCTAATAGTATTTGGGCTAGGTAAAAATTTGGGTTTAATTTATTAGGCTCTTGGTATAGTTTGATGGTTTAGCTAATGGGTTATTGTGGGCCATTTGGGTTTTGGGTATTAAGGGATTGGTAGGTTTATGTTGTAAGGCATTTGGGTTGTAATTTAAAAGGGCCAAAATTGGCCTATAACATTAATCCCTAAACTCTAAAATCTTAAAATATAAACCATTAACCTTGAACCCATAACCCATAACCCCTAACCCTTAAATTTTAAACCCCAACCCTTAAACCATAATACATAAACCTTAAAATAGTAACTCATAAACCTTAAACCCTCAATCATATACCTTAAATCGTAAACCCTAAACTATAATGATTAGTTGATTCAATATTTTTAAATTAATATTATCTTTTTTACAATTATATAAGAAAATATTTATCATATAAATTAAAAGCATTAATTAACTAAACCCTAAATTCTTAATCCTTAATCCTTAATCCCTAATGCTCCGGTTTTTAGCAGCGTTTTACCAAAAGCGCCGCTATTGCTATGTTTTTAGCGGCGTTTTTGGTAAAACGCCACTATTGCTCTATGTTTTACAATTTTTGTGGCATTTTTTGGTAAAACGCCGCTAAAAACGCCGCTAAAGCCCTGTTTTCCTGTAGTGATACCATCAACCATTCCATTATAGTCAAGATAAAACCAATAAATAAGAATTTGCCTTCCGTTTTTTCCCAGTTCAAATATCAGTGTAATTTATGGGTACTTGTTAGCTCTCAGATTTGAACGTCAATGCATGTATATAAAAAATACTGGAATTTATGGCCTCCAGCAAAACCATCACGGTTTTTTTTTCCTAATTAAACGTTGTAAATGGTTAGTTATTAATTTTATGTAATAAATGTTATAGGCCAATTTTGGCCTACATCACTAAACCCGAAGCCCAAAATTTTAGCCCACCTAACCACTACCCAATACCCAACCAAACTAAATAGACTACAAATTTTGAACAAACCTCAAAGCCCAAAACAATGAAGCCCAAACCCAATCTAAACCTAAATCCTAACCCAATAATAAAACAAAAGATAAAAATTAACCCTAGTCCCCCCTAGCATTCGGCGCCCATACCAGCCTCTGCCACCACCATGTCAGCCACCTGCTACCACCTGCTCCCATGCCATACCTGCAAAACAAGAGATTAGAAGCAGTAACACGCAAAAGGCAGAGAACAAAAAAAAGAAAATGGTTCAACTATATATAGCAAAAAGGAAAATGTAAAAAAGGGGGGAACTTTTGGGAAATAAAAAGAAGGCATTTGATTTTGAGTAAGAAGAAACGATCTCAAAATATCAGAGAAGAAAAAAAATCATCAAATCAAACCAAATATTAGAAATCAAAGAACCCAAAGATCAAAAGTCGAAATCAAAGTCCTAAGGTGAATTTTTCTATTTTCATTTTCGTTTTACTTTCGAATCTATCCCTTTTATATTTATAAATACATAATATATAAAAAATAATAATATTTTAAAACGTAAAAAAAATACAAAAAAATACCTTTTTTTGATTTTCCTACCACAGGTATACGTATGGCATGTGGCGGCATGTCGGCGACGGTCCGGCGATCGGACCGGTGACCGGCCCACCGCCGGAAATCCTCTTCCCCCTCCCTTCTCTCTCCCTTCTCTCTTCCCTCTCTCTTCTTTTTTTTCTTTCCCACTTCACAAATGATTTTTTTTCTAAATTTAGGCCTATTTATAGTCCACCAAAACGACGTCGTTTTGGGGGCTATACTTAAGCCTCAAAACGACGTCGTTTTGACTTGGACCGGTTCGACCCGACCCGACCCGCCTAGGATCCGCGTGTTTTTTGAAAGGAAGGGCTAATTGCGCTTTTAGCCCTTCCGCTTTTTTATTACTTTGCAATTAAGTCATTCTTTATTTTTAATTTGGCCCAAAAATTTGTCACGATTTTCAATTTAGTCCCCAATCATGTGTCTTTGCGTTTTGGTTGGAAGGAGTATTTGCTGTTTTGGTCCCCACTAATTGCACGCGATGTTACGATTAGGTCCCTTCCCTTTATTCTTTTTAAATTTGCCCCAAAATGCTATTTTTAGTTCGATTTAGTCTTTTTTTTATTTTTATTTTTATTTTATTATTAATATTATTACTATCATTTTAGTTCTATTATTATCTTTATTATTATTGTTAGGATTATTTTCATTACTATTACTTTTATTAGCATATTAATTATTTTAAAAGTATTATTATTACTACTAACGATTATTATTTTAGGTTTATTATTGTTAATATTAATGTATGCATAGTATATATGTACGTATATATATTTTCACATATATAGTACTATTTTAATTATTTTATTTTAATATTATTATTGTATTATTTTTTTATATACTTAATTATTATTTCTAACATTATTATTATTACTTCTAGTCGTTATTTATTTCTAGTACATATATTATATAAATGTTAATATTATTATATATATTTTTCATATATGTTAAGTATATAAGTTTTTTTAATATTATATTTTATATATATTATTATAGATAATTTAAAATTATTAATTATATTTTTATATGTATACTTTTAATATTACACTATATTTCTAATATCATTATTTATACATATATATGCATGTATGTACTTATGTAATGTACTAATGGTTTTCTTTTTTCATATTATTATTTCTAATATATGTATATATTGTATATATTTATATATCATATATATATTTTTAATGTTATTTATTGTATATTTCTTTACTATTCATACTTTTTTTTTGTATGTATATATCTTTTTATATTAATAGTTATGTATTTTTACTATTTCATGTATATTATTATATATGTATATCGTATATGTTATGTATATATATATTTTTTCTCACGTACGTTATGTACATACTTTTAATATCATTTTATATATACGTATATTTATTATTTTCTCGTATTTTATACTATTGTTAAATTTAATCTTGCATGTGTTATTATTGTTTTCTTATATTATTGTCATGCTCGTTAGTCGTTACAATATGTTTCTAGTTCCTTTACTTATCTTTATCTCACATCAATTTGCTTAGCATTATTTCGAAAATCTTATTCTTGTGTTTTTGAAATAAGTGAGGCAATGTATCGATGTAACATCAGTAGTAAGTTCCATCGCTATGCTTGGGTGGAATTTTTAGGCTCGTGTCAAATCGGTATATCCTTCTCGAGAAAAAATCAAAAAAAATTGAAAATTCCTTCCTTTAATCGGATCACGACTAAATTTTATATTGAACTCGTATTTTTGAAAATTAAGACATCACGTGTTTATAAGATACCAATTTTGGCGCGCGAGGGTGCTAATACCTTCCTCACGCAGAACCGACTCCCGAACCCTAATTTTTCTCTCGGATTTTAACGTAAACCTAGCCTTTTATTTGTTTTTTTTTTTTTAAAGAAAGATCTAATAGGTGTCCGATCACACCTAGAAAAAAAGATCGGTGGCGACTCCCGGTTTATTTTTAAAACCAAATTTCAATTTCCAATTTTCTAATAAATCGCCACAATTTAGCGACCCGAAAGTAAATTTTTACGTTGCTACAGATGGCGACTCCACTGGGGACCCGGTTTTGAGAGTCGAGTCGAATTAAACACGTTTTGGCAAAGTTTTCAAATTTCCTTGTTCAAAGTAAATATTTGGTCGTGATCCGAAAATCTCACTTTCTAACGTGTTGTAAATATTTCTTCTAACTTGTTATTTGTTTGTTTTTCAGTTTTCATTTTTATGGTTTTAATTCTGGTTTAGTTTCTTTAAATAAAGCGTAAAGGTTTATGAGTTTTCCCCCACACACCGTGCACTTGCATTTTGCATAACATGAACTCTAAACCCAGGTTATGTCCGTTTAAGTGAAAGTAAACGCTACGCCTTCGTGAGTTAACTCGTCCCTCCCGCGCACAAAGTGTGAATACTTTCGTGTTTACATATGACTTATGCTTTCGTGAGTTAACTTGTCTCTCCGCATAGGCATAAGTAAATGTAATCCCTCGAATTGAACTCGTGAGCTTGTGAGGAGCTATGACCGAGGCTTCGTACTGATCTTAGCCGATGATAGTACGGGCAATTCGAGTACCTATCTAGAACCAAAACCGCATATAATAAACCATATGAGCCATCCGACTAGAGCCATGCCCCACATTTGTCCGTTTACTAGTCACCGAAATAGGTACACGGGAAAAACACATCTTACCTTCTGTTTCTTTTACATTTGCGCTTTCTATGCAAGGGAATCGAGTCCATTAGACCAAGTAGCTTAATTTGTTAGATTTTTCACAGTTTTCTCTCCGTTCATATGTGCTGTGCTAACCAAGGTTGTTTGTCTGTATTTCTATTTTTTTATCATGCATCATAGGCACCTTGTTAGAAAGGGGTTGATTAGAGATTGGTTGCCAAAAACGGGTTTCTGATGGAGGAGTCAATTACATGAGTAACCGAAACGTTGTGTAATGGACTCTTTTGATTAAAGAAATGCCTAAATAGGGGCTATCTTGAAATTATTACCAAATTTTTGCATATTCATTCATGGCTAACATTCATTTGACATTTATGCATTCATCCATGCATTCATTGATTCATTGCATATCCCATACTTGTTCGCTGAGGTTAAAACATACAATTCGCAGTTGTAATACCACAAGACTGAAACCACGTCATCCGTATAAAACGCACCGACAAGCTAGAACAATGGAAGCTGAGTTCAATGAGAGAATCGAAAGGATGGAAAGGGCTCAAAAGGAATTACAAGAGCAACTGGCTAAATCACAGCAGGAAACGAGAAATCTGATGGTAAGATCTCGGGAGGAATCACTCGAGAAAAGGGATCAGATGGCCAAAATGATAGAGATGATGTCAGCTTTAGTTAAAGGGATGGGACTTATGCAGAGTTCTGACGTTATATAATCTCAGTCGAGAGTTAATCATGATCAGGATCCGTTTTATCCCCCAAGATTCACCCCTCCTCACGTTCATGTAACACAAAGAGGATGTCCTCCAAGGGAACTCAGAGGCACGGAGCAACGACTGTGCCACATACTCATCCAGTGGCAAGGTATATCTCAGATCAAACCCCGAGTTAATCTCGTTGATCCCAATATTCCGATTTGGATGACCCAAAGAGAGATAGCCAAGTTGAAATTAGACGATCATGATGTTTGGGACAAGTATAGGAGTTTGGAAGAAAGGCTCAAGGCAATCGAAGTCACTAAAGTCTTCTCTGCATTAAGCGCCAAGGAGCTCAGTCTGGTGCCCGATCTGGTTCTACCTCCGAAGTTTAAGGCACCAGATTTTGAAAAATACGATGGAACGGGATGTCCAAGAACTCATCTTGTCATGTTTTACCGAAAAATGACGAGTCACGTGAATAAAGATAAGTTGCTAATACACTGTTTTCAAGACAGCTTGGTCGGATCGGCTCTTCGATGGTATAATCAACTTAGTAGAGAAAGGATCCAATCATGGAAAGACTTAGCATCAGCATTTTGTGAACAGTACAAGCATGTGTCTGACATGATGCCTGATCGGTTGACTCTGCAGATGATGGAAAAGAAGCCGATGGAAACTTTTAGGCAGTACGCGCAGAGATGGAGGGACATCTCGGCACAAGTAGAACCCCCTTTGACCAAAACTGAAATAGCGGTTCTTTTCATCAACACCTTGAAAGCGCCATTTTACGATAAGCCGGTAGGAAGTGCTACGAAAGACTTTGCGAACATTGTGATATCCGGGGAACTCATAGAGAATGCCATCAAAAATGGAAGGATGGAAGGCCCCGAGAGCTCAAAAGGGCAACACCCATGAAGAAAAAGCCAGAAACCCATGTGGTGGAATAGGAAGCCACTATGCTTCTAATTCATACCCAACTCAACCACGATCTCGATATCACCCACCTCCGAATTTCACATACTGGGGAGTGTTTGAACAATGGGACAGTGGAAGAGATCCGTGTACTTTCAAAGCTAATCTAGGGTAATATTCAAAACATACTTGTTGCCTTAAGACTTAGAGGTGATAAGTCTTCTTTTGAGAAATAGGTTTCAGTCCAAGATTTTTATTTCAATGAAATGCATCTTTTTGAGTAAATTTTCTTCTGTTTACAGATTCTTTTATTATTTGGACTTTCATTCTTTTATTATTTGGATTTTTATTCTTTTATTTTACATTCATGATCATCCTATACAAATAATCATCCTTAGAATCATTTATTCTCTAGAATTTGCCTTCGCACCCACAGCAGGTCCCCAAATATCAATGTCACGAGCGACGCTGTTACTAACTCTTTTTGGAGCAAGATATGTGTCTAGAAGGATCTCTGGACTTCGAAGATGACAAAGATTGTGTCTATCTTACGATTCATGAAGGATGACAGAATGAGACAAAATACAGACCCTAACTTACAAAGGGTCAGCTGACATCATGAGCTTAGGAAAGAGATGAAGATCGAAACCTAGCTCACTACAGAAATAAAGCAAGACTATTGAGCTATTTCCAAGAATTCAAGGATGTTTTCGCATGATCATATTAAGACGCACTTAAGAACATCTTGAAAGAGGCCCATAAGGGGTGTCTAAGGAACACATGACAGTGGTTCTACAATAGCCAGGCTCATCAATGAGGATTGGATACTGTTGGTCCACTATGGGAAGAGAATGGCATCAGTTATGACGTCAAGACTCACGTGCTTCTTTCATCTCTTCACAAACTTTTCAATACGTGGGGCATAGATGTTCTGGGATGAGCTCGTCAAAAGCTTCTAGTCGACATCATCATTGTGGCCGTCATTTGCTTCACTAAGAAGTTGAATGTAGCTTTATATGCCAATATTATAAAGTCGACAGTCATGAAAAGAAAAAAAAGAAAAAAACGAAAAAAATGAAAAAAAACGAAAAAAATAAAAAGACAAGAAAAAAACAAAAAAAGAGAGATCAAATGCCAGAAAAAATCATGTTTTAATACGTACTTGTACAATGTCATATCACAATACAACTAAGGCTGCCAAAAAAAAAATACAAAAAAATAAAGAAAAGTTATGGAAGGTAACCGAGACTTGTAAATATTGGCATAAGAAGCTACATGTTACTCCTTGTGCTTATTAAAGCTGACCAGGACCTTCACTTGAGCATTAGAGGCGGTTCTATCCATGGAAATTAAGTTTCTTCTTCTCCAAGCTTTGATTTAATCAAGATCTGGATGAAGTAAAACGTCTTCAGTAAACTTGACTGTAGAAAAGGGATTTGAAGGTCAAACGCAGATGATGCTGAGTTATGACGGAAATGGTTCACGCAAAGGAATTCCATAGTAGGAACTTGGCATTGCAGAAGATCCTTTCTATACGAAAGGATTTCAAAGGGAAATGGATGCTTAAGAACTTTATGAGGTAAATGAAGCTTTCCCTGAAAGAACACTGATCTAATTCTAAATTCGGATTCAGTCCAGAAATACTTGAAAAGGAAAGGCCAAGGTGAAAACCCGCAAAGGGCGCCTTGTGACCTTCATTCATGCAAAAGCAAAAAAAAAAAAGTAAAAAAAAAAAGAGAGAGAAAGAAAAAAGAAAAGAAAATGGAGAGGTCAAGGTGAAAACCCGCAAAGGGCACCTTGAGACCAAAGGGGTTTTGAGATGAAAACCTGAAAAAGGCAGCTCAAAATTTGTTCAAAGATGGGGCATATGGTAGTCTTGCTATACTTGAATTGACAGTGAAGAAGTATGCTACGTCTTGGGGCATCGACAAAGTACTCTGAATCCCCTAAACACATGTTGAACTCAAAATGGTCTCAAAAGAGTTTGTACAGAGAAGCTCAGGCTGCGATATTTGGGGCACTTAGCTTTCCATGTTACCCATTTCTGAATTTATCTTTGATTATCATATTCTTTTCAAAATGCGCTTCAAATAAACTCATATTTGCTCTCATTGTTTAACTTGTTTGTTTCGAGTTATGCTCTTAGTCAATTTTTCTTCTTGTCCATAAGTATGATCTTTTTCAAGCATTCGCATTGAAATAATTATTAATGGACTAATCATACTTTCGTAAAAGGAGTTTCTCAGACATTACTCTCAAAAGCTTCCAAATAGTACAGGATCCCAAATCGATCGATTGTTTAAAAGCTCACCAAGTGTAAGGGTTGGAAATATTTGAGCTCAAATTGAGTTTATTTCCTTGGATTTTCTATCAAGAAATATCAGTCGAGGGAACAAGTTACAGATCATACATTCTTGAGTTACAGTAGGACACAGATACTATAGCCAGGAATTGCAGTGGAATGGTTTAAAGACGGTGTCAACCTTGTGTCCCCAAATTACAGTAGAGCAAGCTAGTTAAGCAAAATGCGATTATTTCCTCGAGTTTTGGGACGAGATACCAGTCGAGTGATGGGGTAGCGTACTATGTCAGTGATAGGGCCCTGAGAGGGAATGAGTGATGACGCCTTAAGTTTTTTTCAAAAAAAAAAAAGAGAGAGAAAAGAAAAAAGAAAAAGAAAATATATCAGGATAAAGATCCGAAAGGGCCTCCTAATGAAGTAGATTTGAACCCAAGAAGTAAAACGATTCAAGCAGTGAGTCAAACAGCAAGACTACATATTTAAAACATTTTCAGTAGTCCGAAAATTTCTACGCAAGAAGCCATGCTCGAAAAGAGTCTTGATTAAGAAATATGGAAGGGTTTATGCGTTGAACATCTAAAGCATTTTGAAATGATGTACTCTAAACAAAACAGATGTTGAGTATTACCTGGATGAAAATTTGATAAGCACAAGAGCCTCAAAGTAAGAATAAAGTTTAACCAGGGGCAAAAGAGTGATATCTGATAAACATCGATTACTCGTGAAGCTTGAAGACGGGTACGAGGCCTGAAGAGAAAGTCGAGAATCAAAGTAATGAACGCAGATCCTCAACAATCATGGCGAAAAGGACATATGACAAACATGCTTAAGGAGCACTGCATAATCATGTAGGCATAAAGGCATTTAAGACAAACATGTGCATATCATGATAACATCATGCATGGCATATATAGGTACTCCAGTAGAGCAAGAAATCTTGAATGATAGTTGTACTAAATCAAAGGAAAAGACTCCTGAGTTCTACCAAATGACAGGTTTTGGTATTTTTGATGATTAATTTCTCAGAAATCAACTCATATTGCGAGAGGTGAGTTGAGCCTCAAGACACTTTGAGGTAATTTCAATTTATGTTTTTCAAAAATCAACTCATATTGCGATAGGTGAGTTGAGCCTCAAGCCACGTTGAGGTAATTTCAATTTATTTTGCAAAAATCAACTCATATTGCGAGAGGTGAGTTGAGCCTCAAGCCACGTTGAGGTAATTTCAATTTATTTTTCAAAAATCAACTCATATTGCGAGAAGTGGGTTGAGCCTCAAGACACGTTGAGGTAATTTCAATTTATGTTTTTCAAAAATCAACTCATATTGTGAGAGGTGAGTTGAGCCTCAAGCCACGTTGAGGTAATTTCAATTTATTTTTCAAAAATCAACTCATATTGCGAGAGGTGAGTTGAGCCTCAAGCCACGTTGAGGTAATTTCAATTTATTTTTCAAAAATCAATTCATATTGCGAGAGGTGAGTTGAGCCTCGGGGCACGCTGAGGTATTTTCAATTTCTGCTTTTCAATTCCTGCTTTTCATAAAAATCAACTCATATTGCGAGAGGTGAGTTGAGCCTCAGGACACGCTGAGGTATTTTCAATTTCTGCTTTTCAATTCCTGTTTTTCATAAAAATCAACTCATATTGTGAAAGGTAAGTTGAGCCTCAGGACACGCTGAGGTATTTTCAATTTCTGTTTTCAGTTTATGTTTTTCAAAGAATTAACTCATATTGCGAGAGGTGAGTTGAACCTTTTAATTTCTGCTTTTAATTTCTTTTTTTCAAAAATCAACTCATATTGCGAGAGATGAGTTGAGTCTTTTAATTTCTGTTTTTCAAAAAGTCAACTCATATTGCGAGAAGTGAGTTGAGCCTCGGGGCAGGCTGAGGTATTTTCGATTTCTGTGTTTTAATTTCAACTCATACTGCGAGAGGTGAGTTAAGTCTCAGGTCACACGCTGAGTCAATTTCTATCTTCAATTTATGTTTTTCAAAAAAAGCAACTCATATTGCGAGAGGTGAGTTGAATCTTCTAATTTCTGCTTTTAATTTCTTTTTTTCAAAAATCAACTCATATTGTGAGAGGTGAGTTGAGTCTTTTAATTTCTGTTTTCAATTTCTGTTTTTCAAAGATCAACTCATATTGCGAGAGGTGAGTTGAGCCTTTAATTTCTGTTTTTTTGAAATCTATTTTTCAAATTATCAACTCATATTGTGAGACGTGAGTTGAGCCTCAGGACAAGCTGAGGTATTTTAAATTTCTGTCTTCAATTTATGTTTTTCAAAGATCAACTCATATTGCGAGAGGTGAGTTGAGCCTTTAATTTCTGTTTTCAATTTCTGTTTTCCAAAAAAAAAAAAAAAAACGACTCATATTGCGAGAAGTGAGTTAAGCCTCAGGTCACATGCCGAGGTATTTTCAAAATCTGTTTTGCAAATCCTGTTTTCAAAAATCAACCCATATTGCGAGAAATGAGTTGAGCCTCAGTTCACATGCTGAGGTATTTTCAATTTTTGTTTTTAATGTCTGTTTTTAAAGAGTCAATTCATATTGTGAGAAATGAGTTGAACTCAGGATCACATGCCAATCAAAGACTAAAGATTGAAGCTGATTGAAGAGACTAGATCTTGTCTCCCCGAAGTTGCAGCGGAGCTGATCGAGGATATCAGATCTTGCCTTGCTAGAGTTACAGAAGAGAAGATCACAAATCTCATCTCACTGAAGTGATAGAAGAGCACATTAAAGCTATAGATCTTATCTTTCTGAAGCTACAAGTGAAGCAGATCGAAGCCACAAAATCTCATACAATTGAAGTTACATTGGAGAAGATCGAAGCTGCAAGGCTATGTCAGAAGATACAGTGGATTGAACCAAAGCTACAAGATACAGTGGACTGGAAGGAGACTATCTGAACAAGAAGAGCACCAATGAAGTCAAGACTCAGTAAGACCAGGCAAAATTGGCCTTTCATTATGTCTTTGCTCCATTCCCGTTACACGATAATGAGCAAAGAGGGGCAACTGTTACAGGCCAATTTTGGCCTACATCACTAAACCCGAAGCCCAAAATTTTAGCCCACCTAACCACTACCCAATACCCAACCAAACTAAATAGACTACAGTCCAACAAACCCTCAAAGCCCAAAACAGCAAGCCCAAGCCCAATCTAAACCTAAATCCTAACCCAATAACAAAACAAAAGATAAAAATTAACCCTAGTCCCCCCTAGCATTCGGCGCCCATACCAGCCTCTGCCACCACCATGTCAGCCACCTGCTACCACCTGCTCCCATGCCATATCTGCAAAACAAGAGATTAGAAGCAGTAACACGCAAAAGGCAGAGAACAAAAAAAAAGAAAATGGTTCAACTATATATAGCAAAAAGGAAAATGTAAAAAAGGGGGGAACTTTTGGGAAATAAAAAGAAGGCATTCGATTTTGAGTAAGAAGAAACGATCTCAAAATATCAGAGAAGAAAAAAAATCATCAAATCAAACCAAATATTAGAAATCAAAGAACCCAAAGATCAAAAGTCAAAATCAAAGTCCTAAGGTGAATTTTTCTATTTTCATTTTCGTTTTACTTTCGAATCTATCCCTTTTATATTTATAAATACATAATATATAAAAAATAATAATATTTTAAAACGTAAAAAAAATACAAAAAAAAAATACCTTTTTCGATTTTCCGGCCACCGTGTACGGTGGTGGCGACGGCCGGTGGCGTGGCGCCGCGACGGTCCGCGATCGGACCGTGATCGCCCACCACCGAAAATCCTCTTCCCCCTCCCTTCTCTCTCCTTCTCTCTTCCTCTCTTCTTTTTTTTTCTTTCCCACTTCACAAATGATTTTTTCTAAATTTAGGCCTATTTATAGTCCACCAAAACGACGTCGTTTTGGGGCTATATAAAGCCTCAAAACGACGCGTCGTTTTGACTTGGACCGGTTCGACCCGACCCGACCCGCCTAGGATCCGCGTGTTTTTTGAAAGGAAGGGCTAATTGCGCTTTTAGCCCTTCCGCTTTTTTATTACTTTGCAATTAAGTCATTCTTTATTTTTAATTTGGCCCCGAAATTTGTCACGATTTTCAATTTAGTCCCCAATCATGTGCTGCGTTTTGGTTGGAAGGAGTATTTGCTGTTTTGGTCCCCACTACTTGCACGCGTGTTACGATTAGGTCCCTTCCCTTTATTTCTTTTTAAATTTGCCCCGAAATGCTATTTTTAATTCGATTTAGTCTTTTTTTTTGTTTATTTTTATTTTTATTTTATTATTAATATTATTACTATCATTTTAGTTCTATTATTATCTTTATTATTATTGTTAGGATTATTTTCATTACTATTACTTTTATTAACATATTAATTATTTTTAAAGTATTATTATTACTACTAACGATTATTATTTTAGGTTTATTATTGTTAATATTAATGTATGCATATTATATATGTACGTATATATATTTTCACATATATAGTACTATTTTAATTATTTTATTTTAATATTATTATTGTATTATTTTTTTTATATACTTAATTATTATTTCTAACATTATTATTATTACTTCTAGTCGTTATTTATTTCTAGTACATATATTATATAAATATTAATATTATTATATATATTTTTCATATATGTTAAGTATATAAGTTTTTTAATATTATATTTTATATATATTATTATAGATAATTTAAAATTATTAATTATATTTTTATATGTATACTTTTAATATTACACTATATTTCTAATATCATTATTTATACATATATATGCATGTATGTACTTATGTAATGTACTAATGGTTTTCTTTTTTCATAGTATTATTTCTAATATATGTATATATTGTATATATTTATATATCATATATATATTTTTAATGTTATTTATTGTATATTTCTTTACTATTCATACTTTTTTTGTATGTATATATCTTTTATATTAATAGTTATGTATTTTACTATTTCATGTATATTATTATATATATGTATATCGTATATGTTATGTATATATATATTTTTCTCACGTCACGTTATGTACATACTTTTAATATCATTTTATATATACGTATATTTATTATTTTCTCATATTTTATACTATTGTTATATTTAATCTTGCATGTGTTATTATTGTTTTCTTATATTATTGTCATGCTCGTTAGTCGTTACAATATGTTTCTAGTTCCTTTACTTATCTTTATCTCACATCAATTTGCTTAGCATTATTTCGAAAATCTTATTCTTGTGTTTTTGAAATAAGTGAGGCAATGTATCGATGTAACATCAGGCCGTAAGTTCCATCGCTATGTTGGGTGGAATTTTTAGGCTCGTGTCAAATCGGTATATCCTTCTCGAGAAAAATCGTAAAAAAATTGAAAATTCCTTCCTTTAATCGGATCACGACTAAATTTTATATTGAACTCGTATTTTTGAAAATTAAGACATCACGTGTTTATAAGATACCAATTTTGGGCGTCGCGAGGGTGCTAATACCTTCCTCGCAGTAATCGACTCCCGAACCCTAATTTTTCTCTGGATTTTAACGTAAACCTAGCCTTTTATTTGTTTTTTTTAAAGAAAGATCTAATAGGTATCCGATCACACCTAGAAAAAAAGATCGGTGGCGACTCCCGGTTTATTTTTAAAGCCAAATTTCAATTTCCAATTTTCTAATAAATCGCCACAATTTAGCGACCCGAAAGTAAATTTTTACGTTGCTACAATAAATATTAGAATTTTTCCACACGAATATAATAACATTACCCATGTATAAATTTTTACGTTGCTACAATAAATATTAGAATTTTTCCACACGAATATAATAACATTACCCATGTGACCAAATAATAATATGACCTATAAACGAGGGAGCCGCATTGGTAACAAGAAATAGACAAGTTGTCAATAATAATACAATATTTGCAATTTTTTTTCAATATCTTAATTTTCAACTTCGGCAATGTGAAAAAATATAATAAATCAATAGTTCAAGTCGGTCGTTTTTATAGTCATGTAGTTGGTTAGGAAAACAAATATATACAAATAGACAGAAGATAACATGTCCGCATCATTAGTATGGGATTAGAGAGGCACAAGAGTCAAATTGAGTCAACAGTGACCTGATTTTAAAGAAAAATTTATATCTAGTACAATCAGTCACGAAGCTTGAAATATTTTTTAGGTCCGAATTAAATTGTATATTTTTATAATAGTAAAAATATAATTTAATCATTTTAATAGTTTATATCTTTATAATTTTTAAATGCTTAAATCAAATTTTTATCATTTTTTGAGGGGTCAAAGTGTAATTTTACTATTACTAATTTTAAATTTTATAAATTATAAAAAACCTAAATTAAAAATTTACCATTTTAGGGAGACCATGGCCCTCCTGAATCTCCACTATGCTCCCCCGAGTACAACTTCATTTATTATTTAAGAACATTAATATATTCAAATATAATCTTATATTAATATTTATACGTTTATAGAATTAAAATTTAAAATTATTTAGTTTAAATACGGATCGATTTAAAGATAAAAATTTCTTTTCCTAACTCGACTTGAGTTAGATCGAGCCTAACGCAATTGATCTTTAGTTTCATTTTCTAGCCCTATAATATGGTATTAGCAAGCAAAGGAAGTACACTATAAAATTATTATTCGTACTATTTATCTTATAACGTCTTAAAATTATTCCGTTGTACATTAATTTTTATTCAAATATATAATAAAATAAAATAAAAATTAGTTAATTAAGCACGAAATACCCTTGAACTATTACCCTCGTTCTAATGGTTCCAAATTTCAAAATCTTTAAATTATATCTTCAAACTATATATTGGTGCTAAATCAATCGGATCATTCCCTTATTAAAATCATTAATTTAACCGTAAAATTATTATTCGAACTCTTTATTATTTATTTATTTATTTATTTAAAAGATAATTATTTCATCAACTACAAATATAAATAATAAAAAAAACTCTACAAACAAGGTTAAGATATCGACGCGCACTATTATAATTTCTTAAACAACAATACATGATAGATTTAACACGATACAATTGGGTGATTATTGGAAATTATAACATACTAATACAGTACAAGAACGCAAATCACGATTATAGCAATACGGTAAAGGACTCAATTTATTATATGTAACTTCAATTTTGAGCGAAAACCGGGCTTTAACTTGTCAAAGCGGGCATGTTTTTAATCGGAAATTGGTGGTGAGAGAGAAGCAAAGGCGTGGAGTTGTTGGCCGGATTCGATGTTCCTTGCGCGGTCGGAAAAGGCAAAACGAAAGAAGTCCATGAAATCAAAGTTCTTGTAAAGCTGAGGATGTTGCTCATCTATAAGCTCTTTGGGTGCCTTAATTATGGTACCCTCACTTGGAATGGCAAAGGCTGCTATTGAATATCGATCTTTATCTCCACTCATCATCACTCTATGATTCACTGCTTTCAATCTCCCATTACTCCATGCCTTCAATTTTCAAAATAAACATGAATAAATATTTTATGATAATTGCTCACTTTCAACGTAAGTAATTTAATCTATATATATTGAGAAGCAAGAAGAGAGTTATTCAATGTTTGAATCTAAGACTTAATCGAGCTCGAGAGTCGAGGATAGTGCTAGGCGACATGGCCTTGCCCCGTGAAACAATAGTAAAATATTCTTAAGTCTCTTCAAAAAGTAAGAAATTATAATATAATACAATGGCAAAAATGCACATTGCCCCACTAAAATATTTTAATTTAATTTTAACCCTTTAAGTTTTTTTTTTTTTTGGCTTCATCCCTATTGAATTCGGTGTAAAAAAAAAAAACTTGATATCAAATTATTACAAGGACTAAATTGAATAACCAAAAAAAAAAAAAAAAAACTAAACCGAGGATAGCATTAGGAAAACAGTTTAGCTTAAGTTCTATTTATATACATTAACATAAATTTATGGGTTAGGATCCATTTCATTATTTTTCATTCATTAAAATCCGAGGCATGCTTAATCACTTTTTTTAAGTATATTTTCATATTTAATAAATAGATCCTACATGTGGATTATATGCATTTAAATGATGATAATCATTATATTACATACTAATGAACGAAAAGTAATTGAGTGGATATTAACCCATAAATTTATATAATAACGAATGCAGAAAGGTTAAATATTTTAACATAATTTTCGTGTAAAATTTTATTATTAAGTCAACAGATAATATTATCACATATCATTATATTTTTTTTTATGTTATAGTAAATTAGAAAAGAAAAAACTTGCTCTATCAAGAAAAAAATACAAGGCATTTTCCAAACAAAGTCAATGATTGTGAAAGTCAGTTCTTTTACAATTCACAATAATTGACTTCCCTTGGCTTTTTTTTCTTTCAACTAAAGGTTGAAGAAAATATTAAAGAAAATCTCAAAATTTCTAATTATTCTCATAAAAATAGTAAAAATCAAAATTATTTTTTAAAAAAAATCGATTTTCAAAAAACCTGAGTACAAATATATACCATTTTCTTATTTTATTTATATGGATCATGCAAATTAAGTTTAAAGTAAATTAAAAACTGGATATTAACAATATACATCAACATACCTTGAGAGGATCTCCAACCACAAAGACAAAGGAAGAAGGAGATAAATTAGACAACTTGATCCACTGGCCGTCCTTGACCTCAATTTCTAGTCCCGAAACTTGATCCTCACAAATTACTGTGCTAACTGGTTTTTCCGTATGAGCAAAGAGTCCACTCTCATACTCCCCTGGTGGAGGGGCCATGTATTTCATCATCCGCACCAATGTTTTATAGTTTATCATCAGTGGTTCCAATTTCTCTCCTAATCCATAACTTTCAAATATCATTAACCAGATTAACTTATTCAACTCTTCCATTTGTATCGCCAATGAGTGTACGGTGTCACTGTAATAAAACATCAAACAGTTGACATGCATAATAACACTTACATATGAAATTAGAATCCCATCTCATATTATTACTGTAATTATTTAAAAAAAAAACCCTGTATTCCTCAAAAACCTTCCAACAAATTACTGAAATCAATTTAAATAAAAAAAATCAATTTGATTTACTTGAATTCAAATTCGTTCCTACTCAATGTAACTATAAAAACTCAATAATTTGAACCCACTCAATTTAAATTGAAAATTATCTAAATTTAAAATGACTCGAATGAGTAACTTAAAATAATTTAAAATTTTAAAACATAAAAAAAAAAATTATTACCAAAAGCGTGGGTGACCATCAGGCCACATAAGTTGAGCAAATCTTTTAACTGAGTCATAATTAGAGGCATCTCCAAGTCCAAAGCCTTCATACAACAAAGAAACTTGACTGCATGGTCCAACCCAGCCATGGTAAGGCAAGGGACTAGCGTTCTTTTGTTTCCTCTCCAATGGGACTTGGACCAATTCTTTCACCAACTCGAACATCTCCTCTCGGACTTTCTTTGATACCCTTTCGTACACCACCTCGAAACAACCGTAAGTTTCACAAGCCTCTCGAACCCTCTTGCACAAATGGTGCCACCCATCAGTTCCTCGCTCTAAATCCGATGAACGGAACTCAATGACTGGGACCTCAATTTCAGCATTGACACCCATGTTCTTAAATTTTTTTTTTTTTTTTTTTTTTTGTTTTATCTATGCTCTAAGGAAATGTTTTCTTAGACTAAATGAGCTTGTAAATTAACTTGGTTTCTCTTTACGTAGAGATTTACGTCTATTTATAGCATTTCCTAATGCATCCATCAAAATCACGACGAGTCTTGTTTACTAATTCTCAACACAAGTTGAAGGTTATCCAAGATTCAAATTTCATCGATTAAAAAAATTGAAAACAAAGATATAACAATCCCTAAACCAGGGGCGTGCACTGGTGGAGTGTGTTGATATATGATTCGAATGTATATTTCTAAACCATTCAAAGCATATATCAAAATCATGACGACTCTAAAACATATATTGTAAAAAATTAATTATTAATTTATGTAGTCAATATTAGAATATTTTTCACATGAAGATAAAAACATTAACCAAGTAAAACCGGGGGCGTGCTTTGGTCCCAAAAATAAATTCCTACTTTGGTATTATTGGTAAATTTAAAAAATTAGATACTGAATTTAAATTATAAAATTTATATGATTAAATTGTTTGATAAATGTAATTTTTTAAGTTTTAAAGATAAAGTATTTAAACAATAATGTTAAAAAAATAAAATAAAGTAAAGATAAATGTAAAAGTTATACATTAATGCATGAGAAGCTCATTATTAATGAGAAATTATTTTATAGATCCTTTCCACCACATCATTTATGGTCCTTTTTTGATTAGTTAATGATATTTCAACAATTTTTTTGTGTCATTGACAACAAGAACAAGGGTGAAGCCAGAACAATTTTTTAAGGGAGGAAATGAAATTTTAATTTTTTATAGTCTATATGTTTATAATTTTTAAAGGATTAAATCAAATTTTTATAATTTTAGGGGGCCAAAGTGCAATTTTACCTTTACTAATTTAAAATTTTAAAAATTTTTAAAGAGTCTAAATATCAATTTTCCATTTTAGGGGGGCGGGGCCTCTGCCAGCCACCTAAATTTGCCTCTGAGCAAGAAATTATTTTATGGGTCCTTGCCACCACATCATCTATGATCTGTTTTCAATTATTTAATGACATTTTAGTAATTTTTTCATGTCATTGACACATAATTTTAGGAGGCCAAAGTGCAATTTTACCTTTACTAATTTAAAATTTTAAAATTCTTTAAAGAGCCTAAATAGCAATTTTTCATTTTAGGGGGGCAGGGCCTCCACCAGCCCCTTAGATTTGCCTCTGAGTAAGAAATTATTTTATGGATCCTTCCCACCACTTCATCTATGATCTCTTTTCAATTATTTAATGACATTTTAGTAAATTTTTTCATGTCATTGACACATAATTTTGGTAAATTTTTTACCCTAAACCCCGAACTGTAAACTCTTACCTTGAACCCTGAACCTTGATCCTAAATCCCAAGCCTCAAATCCAAACTTGACCCTGAGTTTGGGGTTTAGGGTTCAAGTTTGAGGAAAGAAACATGGTTTGAGTTCGGGTTCGGGGTTAAGATTCAGGATTCTAGGTTCGGGGTTTGGGGTAGAAAAATTACTAAAATTATATGACATTGACATAGAAAAAATTAAATTATTGAAATGTTGTTAAATAATTGGAAAAAGACCATCAATAATATAGTGAGAAGGGTCCATAAAATAATTTCTCCATCATCTACTTATCATTTTCCACGTTTTTTCATTGAAACAATTTTATCATTTACTTTTTATTATAAATTATAAAACATATTTAAAAAATAAATCACTCAAAATAATTATTTTGAGTTGATTTAAATTTTTTTCAATGGATTACCATTAAAAAAAGTACATCGTTTTGTATTAAGTCTTAAGAGGTTGAATTTTCAAATTTCATTAATTAAAAAATTGAAAAAGAAGAAATAATCGATTATATAATCATTAGTAGAGGTGTTCGTGGGCCCAGGTTTTAGTATTTTGTAAAATTTTAGGCCCGTTTTTTGGACCCAGCCCGGCTTGAGCTCAATAAATAGGCATAATTTTTTAGTTGAGCCCGACCCGAACCCGACCCGGCCCGACCATGAACACCTCTAATCATTAGCATTATACCCTGAAATAAATAATGAATTGTTTATTTATCTTATTATTATATATAATAGTGTAATAAAAATGAAATTAAAAAAAAATCGCAACCCATAGAAATGAAATCCAAACCATTATTGTTTTCATTCATAAAGGAGGAAGCTAAGACGAAAAAAAAGAAAACGATTGTTGGAGTATTTCACCAAATTGTGTGAGAAAATTGGGAGCAACAGTATATTATGGAATGCCCATTTATATGGTCAACCACTCAATTATAGTCAAGATCAGAAGCAATAAATGATATTGTCTTCCGTTGTCTCCCATGACTAATTTATGGCTACTTGTTAGCCCTCAATTTTGAACGTCAATGCATGCATATAACAAATACTGTAACTTACGGCTACTAAATTGGTCTTCATCAAATTCATCACTATTTATATTTACTAATTAAACATTGTAAACTATTAAATATTATTTTTGTGAAATCAAATTTTAGAATTTTTTTTCACACGAATATAATAACATTAACCATTTAACCATGTGACCAAATAATAATGGGTAAAGTATAAAAATAGTCATTTTTTATTGTCTTGGATTACATTTTAATCATTGATGTTTGAAATGTTACATTTTAGTCACTTACGTTATCATTTTGTTATGAAGTAGTACTCTGTCGTTAAACTCTGCTACCTCTCTAACAGCTATCCTACGTGGCAATCAAAATGGAAAAAGGAGACGAATGGTTTTCTTTTTCCAAATCAAGGTGTAATTAAATTAAAATTTTTAATTAATTAAATTTATTTAATTAAAAATATATTCGCGTCCCAATTGGTGTAAATCCCATTTGAACTGTCACGTAGGATTGCCATTAGGGAGATAACGGAGTTTACCGGCAAAGTGACCACTTCGTAACAAAACGATAACATAAGCGATTAAAATATAATCTAAGACAAATAAAAATGACTATTTTTATAGTTTACCCAATAATAATAACAATAACATGACTTATAAACGAGGGAGGCGCATTGGTAAAAAAGTTCTCAGTTTTCAATATCTTAAATTTTCAATTCTGGCAACATTAAAAAATTAATAATTAAATTCATTGGTTTTTATAGTGCTGTAGAAATGGTTTGGAAAACCAACATGATAGTCAGCTAGAAGACAACATGTTGATATTATTAGAGGTGTTTAAGGTTCAAGTCTGATGGGCAGCGAAAAAAATTTTAAGTTTGGACTCAAACTTAATTTAGTGTTAAAACAATACAATATTAATAATATAATATAATATTTATATTTATATATTTTATAATTAAAATTTAATATGTAAGGATAAATTTTTCTTGCCCAGCACAATTTGGATCAAGACAAGACTAACAAGACTCGTTGATAGAAGAGGTGTTCATGGCCGGGTTGGGCTAGGTCTAAGTACGATATTAACATATTTTATGTTTGCTCAAGTCCGGTCCGGTCCAAAATATGAGTTTAAAATTTTGCCAAAACTCGTCCATTTTTGTAAAAGATTAACCAAGCCCATTTTAGATCCGCCCATGTTATTTTTTAAAAAATATTTATTTTATTTTATTTTAATATTTAATAATTTTCTACATTTTTTATTTATTGAAATTTTTATATAGTCATCTTAACATCATTTTAATGTTTACCTAGAGTAGTATTATATATTTAGTATATGTTTATTTTTTAATGTGTTCTAAATTACATAATATATAAAAATAATATAATATAAAGTATTATAAACTTAAAAATAGGTTTGGCCGGGCCGGAGCCTTGAATGTTCAACTCCAAGTCCGGCCCATATATTAAATGGGCTTAATTTTTTGTCCAGACCCATTTTTCGAACCTAATATTTTTGTCCAAACCCTCCCAAATTTTGGGTGGGCCTTCGAGCTTAGGCAAATAGCTTGGCACATGAACATGTCTAGTTAACAGTTGTATATGAGATGGACACAACTTTTTCTTTGTGCTTCATTCGATCTGTTCTGTTGTAAAAAAATTAACAAAACAATGTTCAAAAGTTTAACGTTAAAACATTCCAAAAGAAAACACATTCAATCACTAATAAACCTCCGTTTACTTCAAAGCAATAGCTCACCACCAAGCATTAAACATTCCCTCACGATTTATACCTGCAATCGCCAAGGAAGATGCCATTTCATTTCCATTTTTTTTTGCCATTGAAAAAACAACATTTCCTACCTTCTCAATGTCTCTTTCAATATCTGCAAAAGTTGCTTGAAGAGACCATGGTCTCATCGACTTATTTGCACACCAATTAAACACCACTATTGAACCAAGTTCTATAAATAGAGAATCATTTAGCTTTCATTTCATAGCTAAAAATACTTCCAATGCTACCATCATCGAGCTAATCTCTACCAAATCAATATCATTTGCTACTGCAGAACCTAAAAATAAAGCTCTTGAGACTCCCTCCTTATCTCTCAAGGCACCTCCTGTAACACCCTGATTTTCGGGATTTTCGCAATTTTCGAGAATTTGGTAAAAGTTTTAAAATTTGGTATTTGGTTGTGAAATTCATAATTGAAGTATGTAAATGGGCCTATAGAAGGCCCATGTGTTGGCCAAAACCCGGTAGAATTTTTGAATTTTAGACTTAAGGAGTTAGGAGCATTGGATAGGTGGCCTTATTAAAAGATGTGGGTAAAATGTAACACAAGAGAGCCCCTGGCAAAGTGGTTAAGTGACGCCACTAAGGAGCTAAAAAAGTTGCGTGTAAGAGTTGGGGGAAGGCCAAAGTTCGATTCACTAAGCTGGCAATTGTGTTGTCATTTTTATGTCTTGAGCATGCAGGAGTTTGAAGCCGAATGGAACTCTGTTGGAGAGAGTTTGAATCAGTCAAATGCTTGAATTAAGGGGAGAGATTTTGGGGATTTTAAGGGAGGTTTAGAGTTGGACGAATAGTGGGAATTGAGGTAGGAGAAATCGTGTAACGGCCTAATTTTCAGTGGTGTCGAAAATAGTGATTTGAGATCACTAAATCTGACAAGTAAGATTGAACAAGGTAGTAATTTAATATTTATGAGTCAAGTAAGAATTTAGAAGAATTTTTGAATTGGTGAATTAAAAGAATTTATAAGGTCAAACGGGTCAAAAATGAGTTATCGAGGCTTCAAATTTGAAAATCGAGCTATAAATATTTTTATAAATATTTATGGAGTGCCATTTAGTTAGTATTAAAGTTTGGTTGAGAAATTTTAACGTTTGGGTAGTCAATTAAATAAAAAGGACTAAATTATAATAAAAATAAAATTTACTAGAAGGATTAAATAACTCAAGTGTTAAAAGAAAGAGGATTTAAAGAGAAATTAAGCCTAAAAGTGAATAGGCTGGATGGCAAGGGCAAGAAATCAGCAGAAAAATAAGGGAAATAAGGGCAAAATTAGAAATTTTACAATTTTAACATATAAAATAAGGACAAAATTGAAAAAATCTAGAGATCTCTTCATATTTTCTCAGCCAAAATGCCATAGAAGGTCTGGAGAAAGCTTTTTTTTCATATTTTTACATCATGTGAGTTTAATTCTTGCTCTTTCTTGATAATTTTTATGTTTTTATGACTTTTACAATTAGGTCCACTTATAGAATTCATTAGTTTTTGATTTTATGGGTGAACTTGGAAGTTACCCTGGATGGGTAAGGGAAGTTTATGATGAATTATTATGAAATTTAAGTTCTAATTTCATATTAAGGTGGTTTTATTAAGTGATTTTGATAGAAAATGGTATTTAGGACCTAATTGTGAAAAAGTTGTGAATTGAAGGTTGGTGTTGAAATTTAGAATATCAAAGGTTTTGAAAAAGTTTATAATGATAGAATAAAGTGTTAATTGAGAAAAATTAGTTCAATTGATGGGTGAATTGAGTAGGGACTAAATTGTAAAAACTAAAAATTTTAGGGTAAAAGTGTAATTTTGAAAGTTGAAGAGCATAAATTGTGAAGTGGAATAGAAATCAAATAAATACTAATGAGTGGAAATATTTTATATTATAGATCAAGAATCCAAAGAAGAACGAGGAAAAGAAAAAGTTGCGAAATAGTTCTTAAATTTCAATATCTTCTACAAATTAGCCGGGTAAGTTCATATGGTTGAATTTAAATATTTATTTGTGAATGATTGACTGATATAATGTGTTATTATATATATGAATTTGTTGTGGGATTGTGAAAATTTTGTTAATGAAAGAATAAATGTGGAAATGCAAATTAGGAAAACGCAGAATTGAGTAATGCGTTCGTATCATGACATGTGATGAATTGATTTGGATAAGACCATGGTTGTTCCATGGAAAAGTGTGAAATGTAGGTATGGTATCATCCATACTGAGTTGTGAAATGTAGGTATGGTATTATCAAATCCATACTGAGTTAAGAAACATAGGTATGGCATTTCCCATACCGAGTTGTAAAATGTAGGTATGGTATTTCAATGAGGAAAACCATACTGGGTTATAAATTGTGGCACCAAACAATGACGTACTCAATTTCGTAAGTCGTTTCCTAATTTGATAATAAGTAATACAAGATAAGTGAACCAAATAAAAGAAATTGAGTAGTTGTTAATGTTGAGCTCAACTATGTGAAGTATTATACCAGTGGTTGTGAATGGCAAGAAACTTTAGTAAATGTTTTGGTATTGTTTGAAAATATTATGTTTGGTAAGCATTACTTTTAAACCTATGAACTTACTAAGCTTCAACAAGCTTACTTGTGTGTGTTTGATATTTTTTTTATGTAGATTGAATTAAAGTGAAGTTGGTAGATCGGATCAACACAACAAGGCACACTATCCAGATCAATTCCGGTAGCTTTTGTTTTATGTTTAAAGATTTATATGGCATGTATAGAGTTTAAATGAATTGAAATAAAGATATTATAAACTAATTAACAATATTTTGTACTAAAACAGTTTTTGGTTAGTAGCAGTAGTTTGACTTTGAAAATTCACCATAAATTATGAAATCTAATTATAGGTTGAATAAAATATTAAATTAAAGCTTATTGAGTCTAGTTTCTTATAAAAGAAATTATGTAAGCAATGGAATTGTAAATCATGAGATACAATAACTTTTGTGAGATAAGGTCAGAGTGATTTCAAGCTCCCCTGTTCTGATTTGTAAAAATCATTAAAAATTTTACAAAAATATTTATGAGTCATACTATATATTTATCAATTCCTTATTGAGTCTATTTTTAATAGAAACAAACATCATAGTTATTTGAATTCTGTACAGGGAGAAATTTTGTTTGTAGTGCAAAGGGGTCAGAGTAGCCAAACTCTGAAACAGGGGAGAATTTAACTAATAAACTGTACTAATTGGCCCAACCAAAAATTCTAGAAAAAAATTATTAAGTAGATATATGAGTCTAGATTCGGGGAAAATTTACGGATTTGGATTTTGAATTTTGTAACTTGAGATATGATTTTTTTAGCGACTGTGATGCAGTTGGACAGCTTATCTGGAAAATATTATATAAATTGTCTGAATTTGTTTAAGTGCTCAAATAAGTTTAGTAATGCCTCGTGCTCGACTCCGGCGACGGTGTCGGGTAAGGGGGCGTTACATTTATTGGTATCAGAGCTTTGGTTTAGTCGATTATCGGAACGAATGTGATGTGTAAAGTATTTAGAAATACATGCCATATAAATCTGTGATAGTGTGATGTGAATGATCCGATCTAACTACTAATTTTTGTTATAGATTGTAAAGATGTCTAATAGACCCGAGGGTGCTAGTCAAGAAGAGGAAGTTAATAGTAGAATACAGACTATTGAGCAGGGAACAAGTGGTAATGTTCTGATTTCTTTGATGAGAGAGGAAGAACTTAAAAATATGATTTACGGGTTAATAAATCAGTGGTATCGTGAAACAATACAAGGAAGAAGTCAGGCACAACAACCTCCTCCTCCTCCTACTGTACCACCAGTTACAACCCCGGTTGCTCCTCCTTTAATAGATGAATCTAGCAAAAGAACACCGATTGAGAAACTCAAAAGTTCTGAGTCAAGAATTTCGAGGAGATCGGGACGATGATCCAGTTAAAGCAGAGTATTGGTTAAAGAGTTTGGAGAGAGTTTTTAAACAGATGATGTGTTCTCTGGAGGACTATCTAAGGTGTGCAGTTTCGCTATTGAAAGAAGAAGTGTATAATTGGTGGGAAACTATTGAGGCAGTGGTAACTACAGATAAACTTACCTGGGAATTCTTCTAAAACGAATTTAAAAAGAAGTATGTGGGAAAGAGATATTTAGATAAGAAGAAGAGGGAATTTCTTGATCTTCGACAAGGGAATAAAACAGTGGCCGAATATGAAAGAGAATTTGTGTATCTCAATAGATATGCTCGGGATGTTGTACCAACAGAGGAAGAAATGTGCATTAGATTTGAAGAAGGGCTTAATGATGAAATTAGAATGATGATTGGAGGCACAGAGATTCGAGAATTTGTGGTTCTGTCTGATCGAGCTCAAAAGATGGAAGAAGTGTATAACAGAAAGATGCAAAGAGAAAAAAGAGGTAAAGAGGTATACAAAAGAAGTTTTACTAGACCAACTTCAACTTTTCTAGTTAAAAAGTTCAGAGATGATTCTAGTCGACCTGTTACAATTCTGGAATGATCGAATAAAAGTAAAACAACTCAACAAGATGTCAGAGTAACTAAGAAACCAGCAACTAGTGTGAGTAGTGTGCAAAATATTCCAGGACCTAGATGCAAAATTGTGGTAGATTTCATATTGGTGAATGTTGGGGAAGAACCAGAGCTTGCTATAAATGTGGTGGAACTGATCATTTTATTCGGGACAGTCCTCAATTGTTAAAAGAAGATAGAGAAGAAGGGGAGAAGCAAGCAAATACTCCTCAGAAAAGTAAACGTTCGGGTCAAAGCAGTGCTGTTCAAACTGTTCGTTCGGGAACGAGAGATACTGCAGCCCAATCAGAAACAAGAGTACCTGCACGTACATATGCTATCCGGGCAAGGGAAGAAGCTTCTGCTCCAGATGTGATAGCTGGTAATTTCTATCTTTTTGATGATTCTGTGTATGCTTTAATTGATCCTGGATCTACGCATTCATATATTTGCACTGGATTAGTGTCAGAAAAGAAAATGACTGTTGAGTCCACTGACCTTGATTTACAAGTCACTAATCCACTAGGGCAGAGTGTGTTAGTTAATTTAATATGTCAGAATTGTCCACTGAAAATACAAGGCTGTGAATTCTCTGCTAATTTAATGTTGTTACCTTTCCGAGAATTTGGTGTTATTCTTGGAATGGATTGGTTGATTAAACACGATGCCATAGTGAATTGTAGAGAAAAACGGATTGATTTAAAATGCCAGACAAGGGAAATAGTTTTAGCTGAGTTTGGGGATAAAAAGAATGATGTTAGAATTATTTCAGCCTTTGCAGCTCGAAAATTGATTCAGAAGGGTAATGAAGCATTTTTAGCTTATATTCTTGATACTCGGGGTTCTGAATTGAAGATGGAACAATTGCCAGTTGTTAATGAGTTTACTGATGTGTTTCCTGAAGAATTACCTGGTTTACCCCCAGATCATGAGGTTGAATTCGTAATTGATGTAATTCTGGGTACAACTCCGATATCAATAACACCATATAGAATGGCACCAGCTGAGTTAAAAGAGTTGAAGACACAGTTGCAAGAGTTATTGGATAAAGGGTTCATCAGACCGAGTACATCACCTTGGGGCGCACCTGTCTTATTTGTGAAAAAGAAAGATGGCTCGTTGCGATTGTGTATTGATTACAAATAGTTGAACAAGGTAACAATTAAAAATAAATATCCATTACCTCGTATCGATGATTTGTTTGATCAACTGAAAGATGCTGCAGTGTTCTCAAAGATAGACCTTAGATCTGGGTATTATCAGTTGAAGGTTAAAGAGTGTGATGTGCCAAAGATTACTTTTCGAACTCAGTATGGTCACTACGAATTTTTGGTAATGCCTTTTGGTTTAACAAATGCCCCTGCTGCATTTATAGATTTAATGAATCGAATTTGTCAGTTTTATTTGGATAGATTTGTGGTGGTATTTATTGATGACATATTAGTCTATTCAAAGACTTGAGAATTGTACTACAGACTTTGAGAGAAAAGCAGTTATATGCAAAATTTAGTAAATGTGAGTTTTAGCTTTATGAAGTTGGATTTCTGGGTTATATTGTATCAGCTGAAGGATTTCGTGTGGATCCAAGTAAAGTTTCAGTAGTGGTGAATTTGAAAACACCGAAGAATATAACTGAAGTGCGAATTTTTCTGGGATTAGCAGGATACTATCGCCGTTTTGTAAAGAATTTTTCCATGATTGCTTCACCAATGACTCGTTTATTACAGAAGAATGTTGAGTTTGTGTGGTCTGATGAATGTCAGCCGAGCTTTGATCAGTTAAAGAAAATGTTAATAGAAGCTCCAGTCTTGACTCAACCAGAATCAGGTATACCATATGTTGTGTACAGTGATGCATCTTTAAATGGTTTGGGTTGTGTGTTAATGTAGTCGGGAAAGGTGGTGGCTTATGCTTCACGATAGTTAAAATCACATGAAAAGAATTACCCTACACATGATCTTGAGTTAGCTGCAATTGTTTTTGCTTTAAAAATTTGGAGACACTATTTATATGGTGAGAAGTGTTATATTTATACGGATCAAAAAAGTTTAAAATACTTAATGACTCAGAAGGAACTGAACTTAAGACAGAGACGGTGGTTAGAGTTGCTAAAAGACTATGATTTGGTTATTGACTATCATCCAGGGAAAGCTAATGTAGTTGTTGATACACTTAGTCGAAAGTCATCCTTGTTTGCACTTCGAGCAATGAATGCTCATTTGGATCTTAATAAAGAAGGTGTTGTATTAGTAGAATTGAAAGTAAAACCAATGTTCCTTCAACAAATTCAGAAGTTGCAGAATGAAGATCCAAAATTGGTGCTGAAACGGCAAATGGTTTGGGATAATTTAGATTCAGAGTTCAGTATTGATGATGAAGGTATGTTGCGTTATCATAATAGGATTTGTGTTCCAAATAATTCTGATTTAAAGAATCATATTCTTTCTGAAGCACATAATAGTATGTATTCTATTCATCTGGGTCGTACAAAAATGAATGGTGATCTAAAAAAGACATATTGGTGGCCCGGTATGAAAAGAGAAATTTGTAATTTATTGCAAAATGTTTGATTTGCCAAAGAAGTTAAAGCAGAGCGAGCAAAGTGCCAATGGGTTTATTCCAACCCATTATGATTCCCGAATGGAAGTGGAGCATGTTACAATGGATTTTGTGTCGATTGCCTATGACTTCAAGAAAGAAAGATTCCATATGGGTGATTGTTGATAGATTGACAAAGTCAAGACACTTTATTCCAAATGTAATGCAGATTTTTCACTTAAAAGTTAGCGAATTGTATGTGTTAGAGATTGTGAGACTACATGGAGTTCCAAAGATCTATCATTTCGCAGACGGGATCCGAGGTTTACTTCAAGATTTTGGAATAAATTGTAAGAAGCTTTAGGTACTGTTGAATTTTAACATAGCATTTTATCCTCAAACAGATGGACAAATGAGCGAGTGATTCAAATTTTAGAAGATATGTTAAGATGTTGTATACTGAGTTTGGTGACAGCTTGGGAAAGGTATTTACCGTTGGTGAGTTTGCTTACAACAATAGCTATCAGTCTAGTATAAAAATGGCACCATTTGAGGCTCTTTATGGTAGAAAATGCAAGACTCCATTGTGTTGGTCCGAATTGAGTGAATCAAAAGTAGTTGGGGTTGATTTGATTCGAGAAACCGAAGAGAAAGTCCGGATTATTCGAGATAGTCTAAAAGCTGCTTCAGATGATCAGAAGTCATATGCAGATTTAAAACGAAGAGACATAGAATATGCAGTGTGTGATCGAGTATTTTTAAAAGTTTCACCGTGGAAAAAGGTGTTACAGTTTGGTAAAAAGGGAAAATTAAGTCCGAGATTTATAGGGCCATATGAAATTGTGGAAAGGGTTGGTCCTGTAGCTTATCGGTTGGCTTTACCTTCGGAACTTGAGAAGATTCACAATGTGTTTCATGTGTCTATGCTAAGGCGGTATAGGTCAGATCCTTCACAAGTAATTCCTTATACTGAAATTGAGCTTCAACCAGATATGACTTATTCAGAAGAACCAGTGAAGATTTTGGCTCGTAAAGTTAAAGAATTGCGGAACAAAAGAGTACCATTGGTTAAAGTATTACAGCATCAACATGGCATGGAGGAGGCAACCTGGGAAACAGAGGAGTCAATGAGATCACAAAGATCCAAATCATTTGTGTAACAAATTTCGAGGACGAAATTTTTAAAGGGGAGGAGAGTTGTAACGGCCTAATTTTCAGTGGTGTCGAAAATAGTGATTTGAGATCACTAAATCCGACAAGTAAGATCGAACAAGGTAGTAATTTAATATTTATGAGTCAAGTAAGAATTTAGAAAAATTTTTGAATTGGTGAATTAAAAGAATTTATAAGGTCAAACGGGTCAAAAATGAGTTATCGAGGCTTCAAATTTGAAAATCGAGCGATAAATATTTTTATAAATATTTATGGAGTGCCATTTAGTTAGTATTAAAGTTTGGTTGAGAAATTTTAACGTTTGGGTAGTCAATTAAATAAAAAGGACTAAATTGTAATAAAAATAAAATTTACTAGAAGGATTAAATAACTCAAGTGTTAAAAGAAAGAGGATTTAAAAAGAAATTAAGCCTAAAAGTGAATAGGCTGGACGGCAAAGGCAAGAAATCAGCAGAAAAATAAGGGAAATAAGGGCAAAATTGGAAATTTTACAATTTTAACATATAAAATAAGGACAAAATTGAAAAAATCTAGAGATCTCTTCATATTTTCTCAGCCAAAACGCCATAGAAGGTCTGGAGAAAGCTTTTTTTTTCATATTTTTACATCATGTGAGTTTAATTCTTGCTCTTTCTTGATAATTTTTATGTTTTTATGACTTTTACAATTAGGTCCACTTATAGAATTCATTAGTTTTTAATTTTATGGGTGAACTTGGAAGTTGCCCTGGATGGTGAAGGGAAGTTTATGATGAATTATTATGAAATTTAAGTTCTAATTTCATATTAAGGTGGTTTTATTAAGTGATTTTGATAGAAAATTGTATTTAGGACCTAATTGTGAAAAAGTTGTGAATTGAAGGTTGGTGTTGAAATTTAGAATATCAAAGGTTTTGAAAAAGTTTATAATGATAGAATAAAGTGTTAATTGAGAAAAATTAGTTCAATTGATGGGTAAATTGAGTAGGGACTAAATTGTAAAAACTAAAAAATTTGGGGTAAAAGTGTAATTTCAAAAGTTGAAGAGCATAAATTGTGAAGTGGAATAGAAATCAAATAAATACTAATGAGTGGAAATATTTTATATTATAGATCAAAGAATCCAAAGAAGAACGAGGAAAAGAAAAAGTTGCAGAATAGTTCTTAAATTTCAATATCTTCTACAAATTAGCCAGGTAAGTTCATATGGTTGAATTTAAATGTTTATTTGTGAATGGTTGAATGATATAATGTGTTATTATATATATGAATTTGTTGTGTGATTGTGAAAATTTTGTTAATGAAAGAATAAATGTGGAAATGCAAATTAGGAAAAACGCAGAATTGAGTACGTTCAGATCATGACATGTGATGAATTGATTTGATAAGACCATGGTTGTTCCATGGCAAAGTGTGAAATGTAGGTATGGTATCATCCATACTGAGTTGTGAAAATGTAGGTATGGTATTATCAAATCCATACCGAGTTAAGAAACGAGGGTGTGGCATTTCCCATACCGAGTTGTAAAATGTAGGTATGGTATTTCAATGAGGAAAACCATACTGAGTTATAAATTGTGGCACCGAACAACGACGTACTCAATTTCGTAAGTCGTTTCCTAATTTGATAATAAGTAATACAAGAGAAGTGAACCAAATGAAAGAAATTGAGTAGTTGTTAATGTTGAGCTCAACTATGTGAAGTATTATACCAGTGGTTGTGAATGGCAAGAAACTTTAGTAAATGTTTTGGTATTGTTTGAAAATATTATGTTTGGTAAGCATTACTTTTAAACCTATGAACTTACTAAGCTTCAACAAGCTTACTTGTGTGTGTTTGATATTTTTTTTTATGTAGATTGAATTAAAGTGAAGTTGGTAGATCGGATCAACACAACAAGGCACACTATCCAGATCAATTCTGGTAGCTTTTGTTTTATGTTTAAAGATTTATATGGCATGTATAGAGTTTAAATGAATTGAAATAGAGATGTTATAAACTAATTAACAATATTTTGTACTAAAATAGTTTTTGGTTAGTAGCAGTAGTTTGACTTTGAAAATTCACCATAAATTATGAAAATCTAATTAGAGGTTGAATAAAATATGAAATTAAAGCTTATTAAGTCTAGTTTCTTATAAAAGAAATTATGTAAGCAATGGAATTTTAAATCATGATATACAATAACTTTTGTGAGATAAGGTCAGAGTGATTTCAAGCTCCCCTGTTCTGATTTGTAAAAATCATTAAATATTGTACAAAAATATTTAGGAGTCATAATATATATGTATCAATTCCTTATTGTGTCTATTTTAAATAGAAACAAACATCATAGTTATTTTAATTTTGTACAGGGAGAAATTTTGTTCGTAGTGCACAGGGGTCAGAGTAGCCAAACTCTGAAACATGGGAGAATTTAACTAATAAACTGTACTAATTGGCCCAATCAAAAATTCTAGAAAAAAATTAGTAAGTAGATATATGAGTCTA
Source organism: Gossypium anomalum (assembly GCA_025698475.1). NCBI lineage: Eukaryota > Viridiplantae > Streptophyta > Magnoliopsida > Malvales > Malvaceae > Gossypium > Gossypium anomalum. The sequence goes on from CM046968.1 coordinate 90,800,658, forward strand.
GATTCGGGAAAAATTTACAGATTGGGATTTGGAGTTTTGTAACTCGATATATGATTTTTTTAGCGACTGTGATGCAGTTAAACAGCTTATCAAGAACATATTATATAAATTGTCTGAATTTGTTTAAGTGCTCAAATAAGTTTAGTAATGCCTCGTGCTTGACTCCGGCGACGGTCTCGGGTAAGGGGGAGTTACAAATCGGCTTAGGGGTTTTAGGTTGGTATTTCGGCATTAGGGGTCTTAGTTGTGCCGTTTTTCTTCTGTTTAAACATCATAGGGTTATTCTTTTCTTTCCTTTTCTTCTCTACCCGGAATCACCACTCTTTTTATCTAGTTTTCTTTCCCTTTCTTTTCATCTGCTATTTCCTTTCTTTTCATCACCCTTGCTGAATAGCCACAAAAGCCAAAACTTTTGAAGATTGGTTGTGCTAATTGCATTTAGACTAGCATCTTTCCTGTTCTCTTTATTTGTGGTGACCGATCCCTTCATCTGGTAAGTACTCATTTTCCAAATCGTTTCAGTAGTGTTAATGTTGCGAAAAGTCGAAACCCCCTATAGTTTAGGGAGGTTATCGATTTGAGGTATAGGCCTCACTGGGCCTTTTCATTCGACTGTTATGATTTGTATAGTGATATAGACCACTTTGGAGGAGCAGCAAGGCTTGGAGTATCGGTTTGGATAAACTTGGATCGAATCATCGGACCTTGTGAAGGTAAGTGATCTTTGGCTGATAGGGGTTCTTTGGCCGAATATGGTAAGGTGGACTTTGGGTTTGAATAGCATGATCTGTAAATTAAGAATGGTGGTGATTAATTGTAGGTTGTCGTGGGAGACTTTGTTAGCGAACGTCACAAAACAGGTGTGTAACAACCCTCATAGTAGCTTAGGCTAATATTCGCTGAAAAGCCGAAATGTTAAAATTTCGGTATTTCGAGAACTTGAGATTTTGCATGTGGTTTTAGATACGATAAATACGATATGATCAGTGTTTGGATTGATGGAACAGGTAAGAGCGCAATTTTGTGTACGATGGTAAGTTGGGCCTCAATAGGCTAGAATTGGGCCCAATGGGCTTCCGGGCCCAATTGGGTAAAATTGATAGAAAATGAAACTTGGAAAAGTTGCATGTTAACACGGTTAGTGCTGTTTTAAAATTTGGGTTAAGTGGGCTTAATGGGCTAAATCGGCATTCGTAGGGCCCATTAGGGGTTTTGGGCCCAAAAGCTCGAATTTGATAAAGTGCATTAAAATCATTATTTAAACACTTGGAAATATTAATAGTTTTTAATGAACGTGGAAAACCCATAATATTTGGTAAATTTATGAAATTACCCTTAAAATATGAAAAATAACTGTTTTGCCCCTAGGTAAAAATGACCATTATACCCCTAGGGTTTACTTATGAATATGATGCATGAGATTTTGATATACATGATATGAAATGATATGCACATGATATGTTATGAGATGCACATGATATACTCATTATATGCATGGGTTGGGTTTGATATAAATGGAGGAAGTACGAAAAGGGCTTTGCCCTAGTTTACCAAAAAGGGCTTTGCCCCAGTTAATAAAAGAGGCTAGGCCTCCAGTTATACGATAAAGCAGCTATACTGCCAGTGGAGAGTTTGGGTGGGTGGGTTGAGTTATTCCTCACATGGAGAGCTTCGTTGGTACGGGTGGAGAGTAGCAGATGGTGGGTTGAGTAGTCTCCCCAAATGGGCTTGCATACATCCATTGATATTACATGTGATATTGAAATGGGCCTATGGGCCATACCATTTACAGTAAAGGCTTTGGCCCTGTGATATAATTTATGAAAAAGCTTCGGCCCAATAACCGTTAAATGAAAGGCTTCGGCCCTGTATGCTGATATTAGTTGGGCTCCGAAAGGGGCTTGTTACACACTGAGTTTCCAAACTCACTCCCTTTTCCTTAACCATGCAGGTGAGCCTTGATGAGGAGACTTAGAGTTGGAGGGGGTTTTGAGTGGCCATGGTGATCGTTTTTGTACTTGGCAATAAGTAACCGATTTTTTTTTGTTTTATCGTAACTATTAATATTATTTGTTTTTGGGTTGTAATAAGGCCATTTTAACTATTTTTCAGGAATTATTTTATTTTTAATAACTTTACATTTTTTCGATAATAATTCAAAATGGGCTAGACTTAGGGCGCGTTTTCAAAATGATACTCATTTTCAAAATAACGCAATGATACAATTAATCGATTTATCAAAAATATCTACTTAAATGAATTTCAACTCGTTTACCAAAGTGTGGCAATGGTTGTAGGCATGTCTAGGATTGGGTCCATTCAAGAGCTTGGTACTTAAGCAGCCTTCATGGTTCACCTCCTCTGTTTCAGATACCTACCTGGTGCACAACTTCCATTCACTTTGATAACTTAGCAAAGACTATCTTTTAAAAACTAAGAAGGACGTTGAAAGAGGCATGAGTTTTCTTAAAACCTCAATGTGACACGTCAGATCCGGCCATAACGTCTGGGCTGATTTTGAGGTGTTACATTTAGTGGTATCAGAGTCAAGTTGCAACAACTCGGCTGTGGGTTTCTAAACGGGCTTAAAATCAAGAACTTCAAAACAAAGGTATTTTAAATCAATTTTTAAGAATTTCTATTTTCTGTGACCAAATACATGTTTTAAGTTTTAAATGGTTTGGAGAAAGAAGTGGCACACTGTATCCCCAGTACCAAGTCTGTAAGTATACTTTCTTTTATACTGTGTGATATTGATATGATGCTATAGATAGAACTGGGACCCAACTATGATACTTTAGATAGGGTAGAGCTGTAAAACAGTAAGATTGAGACTATAGCGAAAACAATCCCTAAACTGCTATATTTCCATAAGACATCTCATAATAAACAACTGAAATATTAAACTAATGTCATAAAATTAGTAATCAGATAATTCGATATGAGTACAAGAGGAACTCGTGGACGAGGCTGTGGACGTGGTCGCGGAAGGGTGCAAGCTAAATCTTCATCCTCAGGGTATAGGCCAGCTGAGGAGGCATTCGTGCCACAGGCAACTGAGACTGGGTCACATGATCGGGCTGCGGGGGATGATGTTTTGTCCCAAGCGATGTTAAGGGTTTTGAAAGGGGCTGTTGGAGCTAGCACTGGGACAGTGAATAGGGGATCCATCTCTGAGCGACTCCGGGCTAATAGAGCAGAGGTTTTTAGGGGCATATTTGGAGTAGCCCCAAACATGGCTGAATATTGGCTAGAGGCAATAGAGCGAATTATAGATGACCTAGATTGCTTTGTGGAGCAAAAGCTGAAGGGGGCCGTGTCGTTGCTACGAGATGAGGCATATCAGTGGTGGATCACTGTAAGGGAGAGTACCCAGATCGAACGAGTAACCTGGGAACTGTTCAAGACTACTTTTAAGGAGAGGTATGTTGGAGCTAGTTATGTGGATGCCCGTCGAAACGAATTTTTGAATCTGGCTCAGGGTAATAAGACTGTTACGGAGTATGAGGCAAAATTCATGAGGCTGAGTCGATATGCTAGCGGGATAGTTGCGACCGAATATGAGCACAGTGTTCGATTCGAGGATGGCCTCCACAATGAACTTAGGGTGCTGATAGCTCCACAAAGGGAGCGTGATTTCGCTGCGTTGGTAGAGAAGGCTAAGATAGCCGAGGAAGTAAAACGAACTGAACGACAGAATCGGGAGAGGGATCGACCCAGATTTAGGAGGGATTCTGGACCCTCGGGTGCTGTAAATAGGAATGCTAAAAGAGCTAGAATGGAGGAACCGATTCAATCAGTTCCGGTGAATACCTTTAAACCGCATGTTTGTAAGGATTGTGGCAGAGCGCATGTGGGGGAGTGCTAGAAATGAAATGGGGCATGTTTTCGATGTGGGTCAAAGGAACATAAGTTCAGAGAGTGTCCTCGGAGAGCAGCTCAGGATCAAGTTGCGGAGCAAAGAGGTGTCCAACCGCAGCGAGGAGGACCACCACCACAGAGAGGCCGTGGGCAAGGTAGAGGTGGCAATGGTAATGGACGAGGACGTGGGGCACCTTGCAGCGGTGCTAGACCTACTAAAGTACAACAGGCGACGTTGGTTTATGCTACACGGCGTCATGAGGAGGGTGATGCTCCTGATGTTATAACCGGTACATTTTCATTCATAGCACGCCTTACACTGCTTTAATTGATGCGGGTTCCACTCATTCGTATGTTGCCTGTAATGTATCTAAGGGCGTTGGGTGTGCTTCCTGAGGAGACTGTGAGTGGGGTATCGGTGATAAGTCCTTTGGGACACTCGGTTAAGGTAGATAAACTCTTTAGGGAGGTGCCTTTAGAGAAACAAGATAGGATATTCGTAGGAGATTTGATAGAGCTTCCATTTGGGGAATTTGATCTTATTTTGGGAATGGACTGGCTAACTAAGCATAGGGCGACGTTGGATTGTGCTGTTAAGAGAATGGTGTTAAGAACTTCCAAGGATGAGGAGATAATGGTCATAGGGGAGTGAAGGAACTATTTGTCCAATGTTGTCTCGGCTTTAAGGGCTGAGAAGTTGATTCGAAAAGGTTGTGAGGCATTTTTAGCATTTGTAAGTCAAGTTGAACCTGAGGGGACGACTGTGGAGTCAATCAGGACTATCAAAGAATTTCAAGATGTATTTTTGGAAGAACTTCCTACACTACCGCCGAACAGAGAAGTCGAGTTCAGAATCGACTTGTTACCTGGAACGGCTCCAGTGTCCATTGCACCTTATCGGATGGCACCAAAGGAGTTGGTGGAACTAAAAGCTCAGATTCAAGAACTGTTGGATAGAGGGTTTATAAGACCAAGTGTTTTACCGTGGGGCGCACCAGTGTTGTTCATAAAGAAGAAAGATGGGACCATGCAGATGTGTATTGATTATCGGTAGTTGAACAAACTGACGATAAAAAATAAGTATCTTTTGCCAAGAATTGACGATCTGTTTGACCAACTGAGAGGAGCTTCAGTATTTTTTAAGATCAACCTTCGGTCAGGATATCATCAGTTGAGAGTCAAAGAAGAGGATATTTATAAGACAGCATTCAGAACTCAATACGGTCATTACGAGTTTCTGGTTATGCCCTTTGTTTTGACTAATGCGCCGACAGCATTCATGGATATGATGAATCGAGTATTTTAGCCGTACTTGGATCAGTTCGTAGTCATTTTTATCAATGATATCTTAGTGTACTCAGAAATGGAAGAGAAGCATGATGAGCATCTTCGTATTGCGCTACAAGTGCTAAGGGAAAAGCAGCTCTATGCAAAGTTCAGTAAGTGCGAGTTTTGGTTGAGTGAAGTAACTTTCTTGGGGTATGTTGTGTCTGCTGAGGGGATCAAGGTAGACCCTCGGAAGATTGAGGCAATTCTGGAGTGGAAGCCACCGAGGTTAGTAACAGAAATCTAAATTTTTCGGGGGTTGCCAGGTTATTATCGAAGATTCGTGGAAGGATTTTCTGTGTTGGCAGCGCCGTTAACGAAACTTATAAGGAAGGGAGCACCATTTGTTTGGACAAATAAGCAGCAAGAGGCTTTTGAGAAGGTAAAGAAGGTTCTGACTGAAGCACCAGTGTTGATTCAGCCAGAGTCTGGTAAGGATTTCACTGTGTACAGTGGTGCATCACATATAGGTTTGGGCTATGTGTTGATGTAAGAGGGTAAGGTGGTCGCTTATGCTTTACGACAACTTAAGCCTCATGAGGTAAACTATCCTACTCATGACTTGGAGTTGGCAGCAGTGATATTTTTACTTAAGATATGGAGGCACTACTTGTATGGGGAGAGATGCATTATCTATACGGACCATAAGAGTCTTAAGTACTTGCTGACTCAAAAGGAGCTGAATCTTAGACAGCGAAGGTGGATAGAGTTATTAAAGGACTATGACTGTTTGATTGAGTACCATCCTGGTAAGGCAAATGTCATGGCTGATGTGTTGAGTCGAAGGACTGTGGCGGAATTGAAGACAATGTTTGCTCGTTTAAGCTTGTATGATGATGGAAGCTTATTGGCAGAATTACAAGTGAGACCGACTTGGGTGGAGCAGATTAAGAAGCAGCAATTGGTAGATTAGTTGTTGGTTTCTCGATTGCAGCAAGCTGAAAAGAGGGAGAATCTAGACTTTGGATTAAATAGTGATAGAGTTCTTTGTTTTCGAGGAAGAATTTGTATGCCGAAAGACTCTAATTTGAGATTGATGATTTTGAGGGAGGCACATGGTGGACCTTGTGCTATGCATCCAGGAGGGAGTAAGTTGTATCGAGACTTCCGAGAGCTATATTGGTGGCCTGGGCTTAAGCGAGAAGTGACCAAATTTGTGGGGAAATGTTTGACGTGTCAACAAATAAAGGCCGAGCATCAACTACCTTCAGGATTGTTAAAGCAAGTGAAGATACCACTTTGGAAATGGGAAAGGGTAACCATGGATTTTGTGAGTGGTCTGCCATTGACACCTTCTAAGAAGGACTCAGTTTGGGTGATTGTGGATAGGCTGACGAAATCTGCCCATTTTATACCTGTCCGAACCGATTACTCACTTCAGAGGTTGGCCAAGTTGTATGTGGCAAAGATAGTGCGGTTGCATGGAGTGCCAGTTGTAACAGGCCCAATTTGCCCGGCCCGTTATAAAACAAGAATCCAAAAGAAAAACAATTAAAATGTCTAATAATTAACAAGTCCAATTACAATCAGGCCTAAACAACCCAAAATAAAATAAAACCCTAGAGGCCCGATAGGCCCACTACCTAAACTAGTTTCATTAAACTGAAACCCTAACACCCTTATGCGCTGCTCCTAGCCTCTCACCACCACCAACTCTGCACCACCGCCGTTGACCCCTTTTAGACACAAAAAATGTAAATAAAGAAAGAAGAAAGCAAAGAAGCAGAGAGAAAAAGCAAAACAGTACCAAATAGTGTACAAAAGTTGTATTTGGCTATAAAAGAGCCTAAAATAATATATTTTGGGGACGAAAAAAATCAATAAAAAAGCAAAGAACTTGAAAAAAGGTGACTTTTCCTTTACTTTCGAAAATTTATTCTAGATATAGTACTCATAGATATACAGATTAAAGAAAACAGAAGATAAAAAGTATTCTTCTCACCTCTTTTTTTTAGATCGAAAAATCAGAACCGAAAGGTTCCTTTTGTTTTTTTAATTTTTTTGGAATTTTCGTGTTGTTCTAAACTCGGATTCGGGACGAGGAGAAGGAGCAGATCAAAGGGGATTAGTTTCCTGCCTCTAACCACCGTGCGAGGTGGTCATCGGCGACGGACAGATAGTGGTCCGATCGCCGGAAACTAAGGCCTAGGGAGAAACCCCTTAAACTCCTTTTCTTTTTTTTGTTTAAATCATCACTGAAATGAGCTTCATCAAAAAAATTTTGATTTTAAAGAATGCATGAAACGGCGTTGTTTATGGCCGTTCAAGTGGCCTCAAAACGGCGTCGTTTAGTGGCCCAGACCCTAGACCCGACCCGACACTCAGAGGATCCGCGTGTTTTGGTCTCTGAGGAGTAATTGGGCGTTTGATCCCTAGCCTTCGCGCTAGTGTCTGATTGAGCCCTTTATGTACTTTTCGTTTCTTTTTTTTTCTCCTTGAGATTTGTGTAGCATTACAAATGGGTCCATGCTTTAACACAGCGTTTTGGGGCTTGGAAAATTTCCAAATCTGATCCCTATGAATTCGCATGTGTCGCACATTGGTCCCTATCATCTCCCCTATGATTTATTTATTTACAGATTATCCCTTTCTACTTTAAGTTTATTTTAATTAAGTCCATAATCTACATAATGTTTTTTAATTCTTCGATTAAACCTTTTATGTGTTGAAGTTATTTTATTTATTTTATAAAAATATGTATTGTTTTAATATCTTTACACTATATTATTCAAACATTGGGCATAATATTCTATTTAAATATTTTATATACTTATACTTATACCTTATTTTAATAGAACTTTTTTTATTTGAGATATTCATTATTTTAAAGTTCATGATACTACATAGGTGTTGACATACTTTAATAATTCCATTTTTTATGAAATCACCATTTTAACTTTCTTTTATATCACATTATTTTGACGTTTCATATAGCATTTCATATATATGTTTTTATACATTTGTGTACATATATTAATTAGTTGAGCTTTCTATTTAGAAGTATTTGTATTTTCAAATTAATTTAGGTATGTTAATTTTAATTATTTCGCTTTATTTTCATGTAAATAATTATTTTAAAGTTTGCTTTATTAAGTTATTTTTAATATTTTTGTATAATGTTTCGTCTAAGTATTTTGTGTATAACTGCATTTATATTATTTTAATGGCTAAATTGTCGTTTTAAAATTTATCTTCGCACTTTTAAAATTATTATTTTGAAATTCATTATATTGTAGTATTTTTAATATATTATATGGTATCTCATTCAAACACTTTTGTACATATTTGAATGTATACAACAAAATTAATTTAATTATGTGAGTATTTCCCTATTATTTTTTTCTAAATCTATTTACATATATATAAACGATTTGTAAATTTAACATGTTCTTCAAAATTATATTTCATTACCTATTTTACCATCTTTTCATATTTCATACATAATTTAAATTCTCCTTTATTGTATATAAATTGTCAATTTTAAAACCAATATTCTTTATCGCTTTGTATATTACCCAACTTAAAATATTCATTCTATAACATATATTTTAACGATTACGTATATGTCTATAGTTTATTTTTTACAAATAGTTTCAATTTCAACAATTCATTTATAACATATAATGTGTTCATCCTTTTAAATTTATCTCTTATATTTTTTATCTTACTCATTTTATTTATTTTATATTATTTTTGTTTTTATTTTATTTTATCTTTGTTTCCATTTTTTGTTTTGCATATTTTGTGTTTGATTGTGTTGTCTTAGGTTATGCATATTATTGTTGTATATTATTTTCGTTTCATATTATCACTATATTAATTATTCTTCATTCATGCTTATGAAATTGATAATATTTTTTAGATTGGTTGAATTTGATTGTTTATCCTGTTAGTTGATTAAGCAAATTATATTATCTCCTGTCATCCATCATAACATCTTATACATGTATACTATCCCGTGTTTTATTTCTTTCCCGGTCTACTAATATTGCTTTGTAACTTTTAACTCTTTAAAATTAATTATTCCATCTTATTTCAATACAAATTAATGTATTTTAAGCTGGTCTTAGAATTATTCGTTTAAAAATTTCTTAAAATGAAGGCGATGTTCGATGTTTAGCAATTCGGGGAATTGTGCCCTATTGTGCTGGGTTGCAATTTCTCGTTTGCTCAAAATAATAGAATACCTCTTTAGAATGTCATTCATGTTTTCTAAAAACTTTTTAAAACGAAGGAAATATTCGATGTTTAGCAATTCGGGAAATAGTGCCCTATTGTGCTGGATTGCAATATCCCATTTGTTTAAAATAATCGAATATCCTTTTGAAATTTCACTCGTGTCTTCTAAGGCGAGGCAATGTTCAATGTTTGGAAATTTGAGGAATCGTGCCCTACTGTGCTGGGTTTCGGTTTTTCATTGGACTAAATATTTGAACATCCTTTTGTAATTTTCAAATTATAAACTTTTGGAAATCGAAATCTATCATGTTTTCGAGGGTATGAAAGATCGTGTCCTACCGTGATGTTATATTCCTTTGAAACAAGAAGATTTTTACGACCAACTCGAGTTATTCGAATGTAATCAAAAGGAACCTCATTTCAAAAACATTTTAAATCATAGACACAAGGACAGTTACTTAATCAATTTGGTACCAATTTTGGGCGTAATGAGGGTGCTAATCCTTCCTCATACGTAACCGGCTCCCGAACTTGTTTTCTCAAAATTTCGTAGACCAAAACCATTATTTTAGTAAATCAAAATGTCTTATTAAAACAACCAAATTTCTAGGTGATCCGATCACACCTAAACAAAAAAGATTGGTGGCGACTCCATTTTCGCTTTCTAAAAGGTCATCGTTTTTTAAATCAAAATAAAAATGGTTTCGACAGCTTGGCGACTCCGCTGGGGATATATTTTAGAGAGTTAAGCCATAAAATTGATTATTTGCTGTCCTTTTGTCAATAAATTGAAAATACATTTTGAAAATCATGGTTTCCTCATTTGCATTTGACTGTATGATTGTTATAGTTCGGGTCTTGTATAATGATCTTGCATTGCATTGCATGACCGCTGTGGTTACACCTTCTAAGTGAGAGTAAGAAACTATGCTTTCGTGAGGTTTTCACCTCCGCATGGGCTAGTGGATTGCTTCCGGAATACATCCGTACCTATGATTTCGTGAGATTTTCATCTCCGCATGGTCGTAGGGAAATGTATTCCCCTGAACTGAACTCAATCCGTATGAGCCTATAATGGGTGAGGAGCGAGGAATCTGCTGGTTCAGGTACCCTTACTCTAGAACTAAACCACATATAGAGAACCCTAAGAGCCTCCTTTAGGTGGAGTTAGGTTAAATTATAGTGGTCACCCCTATGTATATGCTTTAATTATCTTTATTCTACTTGTGTTTTATCACTAATACTTGATACTGACTTGTCTTGTTTTGATTACATGACATTGCATACTAAATGAGGTGTTGATTCGTGTTCGATTACTAAGTTAGAAAGTTTCACATGGAGAATGAATTTCTTAATAAAGTTGAGGATAATGCGGCTGTTCGTGCATGGTCAGAGAAGTTACAATCGAAAAAAAATGATAGCTTGACAGAAGGATATGCATCAGAGTTGCAAGAATTTACTCGCGTCAACGCAGCACAGAATGAGTTACAAGAGTTGAGAGACATTTGGGCTCGTTGGGATGAAGAGACCAAACAGTTATTCTACCAAAGCTATGGTGATATATCTTACTTGCTAGATATTAAGGTGGACAAGCACCTGTTTCTAGCTATGGTTCAATTTTGGAATTCTGCTTACAAGTGTTTCACTTTTGGGGAAGTAGATTTAGTGCCTACCATAGAGGAATATACTACACTGTTCAGGTGTCCAAAAGTACAAGTTAGAAAGGCTTATGCCAAGGTTTTTAATGGCCAAACCTTCACGAAAAAATTGATGAATATTTCAGGGATGAGCGAGTCTTGGGTCACCGCTCGGATTCAACAAAAGGGAGATAACAAATGTATCCCTTGGGAGAATTTGAGAGGTTTGGTTTTAACGCATCCGGATGAATGAAAGAGGATCGATATCTTCGCCTTAAGCATCTATGGATTGGTTATTTTTCTTAAAGCTCTAAGGCACGTGGATGAGGCAGTCACCGACTTATTCGATCGTCTTGAGAAAGGAATTACACCTGTACCTGCGATATTGGCTGAGACGTTCAGATCTTTGAGTATGTGTCAGAAGTCAGGTGATGGGTGGTTTATTGGATGTGCACAGCTAAAAGAGGTAGATAAGGTAGATAAGGTCTCCTATCGGGTCTTTTCTGAAACTTATTCCCTGCTAAAAGAGGAGGCAGCCATACAAAGGAGAAAGGATATTTCAGAAGAGAAATGGATAGAAATTCTTCGAAACCTCAAAGAGGGAGATATAGAATGGAGAGCATTTTGGATGGTTCCTGATGAGATACTGTATCGATGTGGGAATTTTGATTGGGTGCCGTTGTTAGGAATTTGGGGGGCTACCGGGTATACTCCATTGCTTGCATTAAGGCAGTATAAGTCGAGGCAGTTCATACCCACAACCTATGGACTTGCTCAGTATGAATTCTCTTTTAAAGGTGCCCACTATAAAAAGAAATTACGAGAGCTATCCGATGCTTGGAAGCAAACTCATTGGATGAAGAGGTTGGCTGTCGGTTCCATGGTGACGCCTGAGTATGATGGATGGTTTAAGAAGAGAGTTAATGATAATGTTCCTAGGCCAAGCTTAGAGAGTACTCGACCTATGGAAGAACAACTATGAGTCGCCCCGTCAGAATTGGAAATTATCAAACAAGACTTCGAGAAGAAGAGTTTAGAGCTTGGGAAGAAGATCGAACAATTGGAAGAAGAGAAGATGCACCTAAGATTAGCTGCTGATATCCAGAGATCAGAGGCTGAAAAGTGGAAAAAAGGGAAAACTAAGGCCGAAGAGGATCTAGACAGTTTGAAGACTGACTATAAGAAGTTACGCCTGTCTATGAGGACTGCGGGGTTAGGTAAGACTTCCGAACAATGGCGCCATAAAATTCGAGAAGAAAAGACCAAGGCCGATTGATGGGAAAGGAAATTTCGAGAAGCTCAGGTACAAAATGAAGATCTAGAAAAGAGTCTATCGAAAAGCAGAAATGAACAGGATGAATTAAGGGCTAGAGTGGTAGAACTCGAGAAGTCTCTTCATCAATACCGAAACCGTAATACTATAATAGATTTAAAGGCTAGCTTGAGCAAAATAGAAGAACTGAAAGAAAGAACAGAAGAGTTAGAAGCAGCACTACAAAGCTGTGAGATGCGGATTCAGTTCTTCGAGACAGGTGAAGAACGCTGGAAGGAGCAGCTTCATCATGCGCAAGACCAAGTCAGGAATAGGGACTATATTATGGGGGAAGCTATAACCCAGATTCGCGAGGTAGCTTATTACTTACAAGCCTTGGCGGTGATAAGCGACGCGTCTTGAGCGTAAAGTACGAGTTGAGTCGGATCGGGGGCGAGAGCTAGCCGTTGTTCATGAAAATTAAGGCTCGAGCATCGCATAAGTCTTATTTGTAACTCGGTTTTATGTAAAGATTTTTATTTTCTAGTGAAGTTTCTTAAAAGGAATTGAATTAAAATTGATGCCTCCTTTGCATTCATGCATTTGCATTATATTACATCGTATGCATTAAAGGCCATAAGAAGATTCTAATTAATTAAAAATGTTTCAGTAATCTGAAAACCAACGAAAATCTCCCGAGTACGCATCCTTACGGCACAAGAACTAAAGCAATGGAAAAAACTAGAAAGATTGCAGCAAATGCAGAAAGAGATGCAAGAGCAGATGTAAGTACAAGTACAAGAATAATTAGCTAAAATCCAGCAAGAAATGAGGGATCAAATGCTGGAATTGCAAAGAAATATGATGGAAGAGCTGACCCGATTACTGACTAGTCGGCCAGACAAAGGAAAAAGCCCTATTGCTGACATTGGAAATAACAATGAAGATTCCCTTTACCCCCCTAGTTTTGCTCCTGCAAATGCTCAAACACAGCACGAGACACATACACAGAGGCCATCTGTTACCGAAGATCGCCCTACCCTCCAGGCTTTACCCCGATGAATACTCAAACACAACCCGAGCTACATATGTAAAGGCCGTCCGTAACAATTAGGCCCCAGCAGTTTCAGGCCGATACTTTGATGCCAATCAACTATCAAACGGGCTCAGGCTCTAACCCAGGAGATAACCCTGTTAATCCTATAATCCCTGATTTTGATAATATGGCAGAAAACGAGAAAGTCAGGACATCGCTTTTGAAAGAATTGGAAGAATGATGCAGGTGGTTAGAAGAGAGGTTCAAAGCAATGGAAAGTGCTGACTATCACTATGGGGTCGATGCTAAAGATTTGAGCTTAGTCCCAGACTTAGTCCTTCCCCCTAAGTTCAAAATGCCTGAATTTGAAAAATACAATGGAATGAGCTGCCCTGAGGCTCATATTACTATGTTTTGCAGACGAATGACTGGGTATGTCAACAACGATCAGCTATTGATTCATTGCTTCCAGGATAGTTTGGTTGGGGCGGCATCCAAATGGTACAACCAATTGAGCTGTACTAAGATTAACTCATGGAAAGACTTAGCTCAAGCCTTTATGAAGCAGTACAGCCATGTGATGGATATGGCCCCTGACAGGATTACGTTGCAAAATATGGAGAAGAAGCAAAGTGAGAGCTTCAGACAGTACGCCCAAAGGTGGAGAGAAATGGCAACGCAAGTCCAACCACCTCTTCTGGAGAAAGAAACAACCATGCTCTTTATCAATACGCTTAAGGCTCCATTCATCAACCACATGTTAGAGAGCGCCACTAAGAGCTTCTCAGACATAGTGATGTCTAGAGAGATGATAGAGAATGCGATAAGATGTGGAAAGATTGAAGCAGGGGAAAATGCTAAGAAATCAGCCTCGAGAAGGAAGAAAAATAAGGTGAACAACACGAGCTCGTATTCTAAGCCAGTTACTGTGAACCAACAAAGGGCAGCAACTACCAGCCATCAGGGCTCCACAAGACAAGACTCTAACCCAAGGGCTAACAAAGAAAGACTTCAGTTTACGCCTATCCTGATGTCCTACAGGGAATTGTATCAGAGCTTGTTCGATGCCCATGTGGTATCACCTTTCTACTTGAAACCTTTGCAACCCCTATTCCCAAAATGGTATGACACAAGCGCCCAATGTGAGTACTACGCAGGGGTAACGGGACACTCGATTGAGAACTGTACTTTAAAAAGTTAGTGGAAAAACTCATCGAAATGGGTGTCATAAAGTTTGATGACTCACCTGGCCCAAATGTAGCAGGAAATCCGTTGCCCGATCATAAAGGGGTAAATGCGATAATCGAGTGTGGGAACAAAAAAATTAAGGTCGACGTGGCGGAGGTAAAAACTCCATTGAGTTGGGTTTGGGAACAAATGGTCGGTGGAGGATTGGTTGCACAACATTCAAAGGAAAAGCCTAGAGAAGCAAGAATATACTGCGAGTTTCATACTGATGAAAGCCATGATATCCAAGAGTGCAGTGAATTTAGGTCCATAGTGCAAAATCTGATGGATAATAAGGAGATAGAATTTTACAAAGAAATCAAAAGGACAGAAGAAGGAGAGGTTTACGCCTCAGAAGAAGGAAAAGCAGAAGGTGTTTAGAGAGTGAATCATCCAGTGGTGATAATTTCACGACCGAGAAACGATAAAGCGGGAATACCAATTACGCCAAAGGTCATAATCCAGAAACCCGTTGCTTTCCCTTACAAAGATAGCAAGAGTGTGCCTTGGAACTATGATTGTAATGTGACAATCCGAGGAAATAAGAACCCAGCTGGCACTTCAGAGGAAGGTCAAGACGAAGGTTTCTATACACGAAGTGGAAGGCGTTATACCCCGAACACAAAGGTAGAACCAGCTAAAGGAAAGTTCGCGGTTACTGAACAAGAAAAGGAAAAGCCATCCAAGTAGAGACACATCGAATATAGCGTTGTAGAACAGCTATACAAGTAGTCGGCTCGTATCTCAGTGCTAGTTTTACTTATGAGTTCAGAGACACATCGAAATGCATTATTGAAGGTGCTGAACGAGACCTACGTCGCGAATGACATCTCTGTCAATAAGTTGGATCGCCTTGTCAATAATATAAGCACCGATAATTTCATATTTTTCAATGATGATGAAATACCATCAGGAGGAATGGGGTCAACAAAAACGCTACACATCACCACCCGTTGTAAGGGGTTCACATTACCGGGGGTATTGATTGACAATGGGTCAGCACTAAATGTCCTACCCCTATCCACACTGAATAGGTTTCCCGTGGATAATTCCCATATGAAAACGTGCCAAAATGTAGTAAGGGCATTTGATGGCACTGAAAGGAAGGTAATGGGGAGGATTGAAGTACCCCTCTTAATTGGTCCAAGCACATATGAGATAGATTTCTTAGTGATGGACATTAAGCCCTCTTACAATTGCTTGTTGGGAAGGCCATGGATTCACTCGGGAGGGGCAGTGCCATCATCATTACATCAAAAGCTCAAGTTTATAACGGAAGGCCGACTGGTGACTGTGAACGCAGAAGAGGATATCATTGCATCTGTTACCAGCAATGCACCATATGTAGGGACAGATGAAGAGGCCATAGAATGTTATTTTTGGTCGTTAGAATTTGTAAATGTGACCTTTGTTGTTGAAGGAAATAAGGTCCCGACACCCAGAATCTCTAAGATTACAAGAATGGGCCTACAACTAACGGTTGGGAAAGGAGCTTTGCCAGGGAAAAGGCTTGGAAGAAGTCTACAAGGGAGGGTCGACGCACCTATGCTCATGGACAAACGAGATCATTTTGACTTAGGATTCAAGCCAGATGCAAAACAAAAGAGAAAAGAGCAAGAAAAGAAACAAGAACGGAGAAGAGCACGTTTAAGCGAGGAAGAGGTTAAGTGGGAGTCGATGACCTTTCCTCACATATCCAAAACATTTGTGTTAGGAGGAACCGTTCACTCCGAAGGAAGAGTGACAAGAAAAGGATCTTCCGAAGAAATGTTGGGAAACTTGAGCATTAACGCCACATACGAGGACGAAACTGGAGTAGAGAATTTGTCGAGCATTCGCCCTTTTGAGCTGGGATGTGTTTTGAATAACTGGACTGCAGAGGAGATTCTTGTAGTCTTTAGAACTAATTCAGAGTAATGCCCAGAACACACCTATTACTCTAGGCCTAGGAGTAATAAGTGTCCTTTTGTGAAATAGGCTTGTGTTCAAAAATCATTAATTCAATGAAATGCATTTTTTGTCTTATCTCGTACAAATGTTCTTTTATTCTTTCATTCATAACCATACTATCCACATCATTATTCTTAGATTCTTTTGTTCTTTGTATCTTCCTTCATACCTACAACAGGTCTTCGGATATTAACGATATGAGCAACGTTGCTACTAACTCAGAGTCTCCTTTTGAGCAAGATATGTGTCTAGAGGGATCACAGGACTTTGAAGATGACAGAGACTGTAACTTATCCCTTGATTTGTTAAGAATGGTAGAACAAGAGGAGAAACAGATCCTACCTCACAAAGAGTCAGTAGAAGTCGTGAACTTAGGTGATGAACTAGAAAAGAAAGAAGTGAAGATCGGAGCTTACATAACCCTAGAGACAAAGCGGGATCTTATCGAGTTACTCCAAGAGTTCAAGGATGTATTTGCATGGTCATATCAAGATATGCCTGGGCTAAATACTGATATTGTGGTATACAGACTCCCCATCAAGGAAGAATGCAAGCCAGTTCAACAGAAGCTTCGACGGATGAGGCCAGATGTCTTACTGAAAATAAAAGAGGAGGTCAAGAAGCAATTTGATGCTGGTTTCTTACAAGTAGTTGAGTACTCAGAATGGGTAGCCAACATTGTCCCTGTCCCTAAAAAAGATGGAAAAGTACGGGTGTGTGTAGACTACAGAGACTTAAACAAAGCCAGCCCGAAGGATAATTTCTCGTTGCCTCATATTGATACCTTAGTGGACAACATAGCAGGTTACTCACTTTTCTCCTTCATGGATGGTTTCTCAGGGTACAATCAGATTAAGATGCATCCTGAAGACATGAATAAGACCACTTTCGTGACCATGTAGGGGACCTTTTGCTATAAGGTAATGCCATTCGGATTGAAAAATGCGAGAGCAACATATCAGAGAGCCATGGTAACCCTGTTCCATGATATGATGCACAAAGAAATTGAAGTCTATGTTGACGGCATGATCGCTAAATCCCGAACGGAAGAAGAGCATGTACAAGTCTTGAAGAAATTATTTTTGAGGTTGAGAAAATTCCAGTTAAAACTCAATCCAGCAAAATGTACCTTCGGGGCCAAGTCAGGAAAGCTGTTAGGATTCGTGGTCAGCGAAAAAGGGATTAAGATTGACCCAGACAAAGTCAAAGCCATACAGGAGCTACCTCTATTGCGTACTCAAAAAGAAGTATGGGGATTCTTAGGAAGATTAAATTACATCGCTCGATTCATCTCACAACTAACCGAGAAATGCGATCCTATATTTCGTCTCCTTAAAAAGCACAACCCTGGTGTTTGGGATGAAGAATGTCAGAAACCCTTCGACAAGGTTAAACAATATTTGTCTAATGCCCCAGTGCTGACACCACCTAGTCCAGATAAGCCATTGATACTATATTTAACGGTGTTTGAAAATTTTATGGGGTGTGTGCTTGGCCAACACGATGAGTCAAGAAGGAAAGAAAGAGCGATATATTACCTCAGTAAGAAGTTCACTGAGTGTGAGATGAGATACTCGCCAATTGAAAAATTGTGTTGTGCCTTAATCTGGACTACCCGAAGGTTGAGACAATACCTGTTGTATCATACAACTTGGCTGATTTCTAGATTGGATCCTCTGAAGTACTTAATGGAGTCAACTGATTTAAATGAAAGCATGGCCCGATGGCAAATTCTATTCTTCGAGTTTGATATCATCTATGTGAACCAGAAAGTTGTAAAAGGGAGCGCAATAGTAGATTTTCTAGCCAGTAGAGCTCTAGAAAACTACGAGCCTCTGAACTTTGATTTCTCAAATGAAGATCTAATGTTTGTGGCAGCCACAGAAGAAGATCCTCAAGGAGGTCACCCTTGGAAATTAAACTTCGACGGAGCATCAAATGCTGTGGGCAACAGAATTGGGGCAGTCTTGGTATCCCCAGACGGAGATCATTATCCCTTCACCAGTAAATTGGATTTTGACTGCACAAATAATATGGCGGAATACGAAGTGTGCATCATGGGCATCCGTGCAGCCATAGAACGCAAGATTAAAACACTAGAAGTATATGGAGATTCTGCCCTAGTGATTTATTAACTCAAAGGTGAATGGGAGACGAGAGATCCCAAATTAATCAATTACAGAAATCTAGTCCTCGAATTGATTAAAAAATTTGACGACATCATTTTCTACTACCTCCCTCGAGAAGAAAATCAGATGGCTGACGCCCTAACAACTTTGGCTTCCATGATCAAGGTAAGCAAACAAGAAGATGTGAAACCGATCCAAATGAGCATTTATGAGGCTCCAGCTCATTGTTGCAACCTCGAAGAAGAAGTGGAAAATGATGATCATCTTTGGTACCACGATATCCTACAGTATGTGAAGAATCATGAGTACCCCGACCAAGCTACTGAGAACGACAAGAGAACGTTGAGAAGGCTGGCCAGTGACTATGTCTTGGACGGGGAGATCTTATACAAAAGAAGAAAGGATCAAGTACTGCTAAGATATGTGGACGCTATTGAGGCTAAGAAAATCTTAGAAGAAGTTCACGAGGGCATCTGTGGGACACACGCTAATGGTTTTACAATGGCTAGGCAAATTATGAGGTTTGGTTATTATTGGTCCACCATGGAAGGAGACTGAATTAACTATGCCAAAAGATGTCATAAATGTCAAATTTACGGAGACAAGATTAACGTGCCTCCTTCACCTCTGCATGTTATGACTTCTCCATGGCCTTTTTCGATGTGGGGCATGGATGTGATCGGACCAATCTCACCAAAAGCTTCGAATGGGCATCGATTCATCTTTGAGGTCATCGACTATTTCACCAAGTGGGTAGAAGCTGCTTCATATGCCAATGTTACAAAGTCGGTAGTTAGCAAGTTCCTGAAAAAGGAAATTATCTGTCGATATGGAATGCCAGAAAAGATAATATCTGATAATGCATTGAATTTTAACAACAGTACAATAGCAGAGGTCTGTAGTCAGTTCAAGATCAGACACCACAACTCGTCACCATATCACCCGAAAATGAACGGTGCAGTCGAAGCAGCCAATAAGAACATCAAGAAGATTGTGGGAAAGATGACTGAAACTTATAAAGATTGGCATGAGAAGCTACCATTCGCCCTCTATGCTTATCGAACATCTGTCAAGACTTCTACCGGGCAATGCCTTTCTTATTGGTCTACGGAATGGAGGCGGTTTTACCTATCGAGGTCCAGATTCCTTCCCTCAGAGTTCTGTCAGAAGTAAAGTTGGATGAAGCAGAATGGATCCATCCGTCGATCAGTTGAATTTAATTGAAGAAAAGAGGCTAAGGGCTATTCGCCATGGTCAAATGTACCAAAAATGAATGATGCGAGCTTACAACAAAAAGGTTCGTCCTAGAGAATTCCACGAGGGAGACCTAGTATTGAAAAAGATCCTGCCCATACAAAAGGATTTCAGAGGAAAATGGATGCCGAATTGGGAAGGACCTTATGTGGTAAAAAAAGGCCTTTTCTAGAGGAGCATTGATATTAGCCGAAATGGATGGCAAGACTTTACCTAATCCTGTGAATTCAGATTCGGTTAAGAAATACTTCGCCTAAAAAAAAATTAGGGAGAGGCCAAGGTGAAAACTCACAAAGAGCATCTTAAGACCAAAGGGATTTTGAATTAAAAACCTGCAAAAGGGCGATTCAAATATTGATCAAAGGTGGGGCATGTGATGTCTAGATTAACAAGGAGGAGAGATGTTTCACCTTGGGGCATCTACAAAAGTACTCTAGATCCCCTAAACACATATTAGGAAAAAAGGGAGTCTTCAAGAAGTTCGTACAGAGAAGCTCACGCTACAATATCTAGGGCACCTATTTTCTTTTTATTCATTCTGTATTCTTACAACGCTAGTTGTCTATGATTAATTTATTCCCTTCAAATTTTATTTCTGACAAATTTTAGTTCTGTCATTATTGTGATCTTTTTAAAGCATTTTGCATCGAAATGATGGTTAATGGATTAATGACACATTCACAAAAGAAGTTTTGTATATTACTCTGAAAGTTTCTAAATAGTACAGGAACCTGAAACAGGCAATCATTTAGAACTTAAAGATTGGAAACACTTGAGAAGAAAGAGTTTAAATTTGGACTACAACTTTGGGTTTTCTGTTCAAAGATCTAAGTTGAATAAGAAACGGGGTACCAATTCAGTGAAAGAACCTTGATAAACAAAGAGCTATGATGACTTAAACATTAAAAAAGGAATTCATGCTCACAACATTTTGCACTCATACATTTATAGATCATCCATAATACAAATAGTTAGGAGCATTTGATTCATTTTGATCATAGCATCCCAACCATTTGACATAAGTATAGACGCATGCAACTGATCCTACAGGTCATATCCTTAAAATCAGTGAAGCCATTAGCCTTATCTCTCTGAAGTTGCAGTGGGGCAGTTTGAGGTTACAAGTCTTATCTCCCTGAAGTTGCAGTGGAGCAGACTGAAGATGGCAGATCTTATCTCCCTGAAGTTGCAGTGGAGCAGATCGAAGCCATTAGCCTTATCTCCCTGAAGTTGCAGTGGAGCAGGTTGAAACCAAGCCTTATCTCCTTAAAGTTGCAGTGGAGCAGACTGAAGATGGCAAATCTTATCTCCCTGAAGTTGCAGTGGAGCAGATCGAAGCCATTAGCCTTATCTCCTTAAAGTTGCAGTGGAGCAGACTGAAGATGGCAAATCTTATCTCCCTGAAGTTGCAGTGGAGCAGATCGAAGCTATTAGCCTTATCTCCCTGAAGTTGCAGTGGAGCAGATCGAAGCCATTAGCCTTATCTCCTTGAAGTTGTAGAGGAGCAGGTTGAAGTTACAAGTCTTATCTCCCTGAAGTTGCAGTGGAGCAGACTGAAGATGGAAAATTTTATCTCCCTAAAGTTGCAGTAGAGCAGATCGAAGCCATTAGCCTTATCTCCCTGAAGTTGCAGTGGAGCAGATCGAAACCAAGTCTTATCTCTCTGGAGTTGCAGTGGAGCAGATTGAAGATGGCAAATCTTATCTCCCTGAAGTTGCAGTGGAGTAGATCGAAGCCATTAGCCTTATCTCTCTAAAGCTGCAGTGGAGCAGACCGAAACCAAGTCTTATCTCCCTGGAGTTGCAGTGGAGCAGACTGAAGATGGCGAATCTTATCTCCCTGAAGTTGCAGTGGAGCAGATCGAAGCCATTAGCCTTATCTCCCTGAAGTTGCAGTGGAGCAGTTTGAAGTTACAAGTCTTATCTCCCTGGAGCAGTAGTGGAGCAGACTAAAGATGGCGAATCTTATCTCCCTGAAGTTGCAGTGGAACAGATTGAAGCCATTAGCCTTATCTCCCTGGAGTAGCAGTGGAGCAGACTGAAGATAATGAATCTCATTTCGTTAAAGTTGTAGTGGAGCATATTAAAGCTACTTGAAGAAAAGAAGCGACCAAAGAAGTCAAGACTCGGCAAGTCCAGGCAAAATTGGCCTTCTTAAAATCTTTGCTCCATTCTCGTTACACGACAACGAGAAAAGAGGGGTAGCTGTAACAGGCCCAATTTGCCCGGCCCGTTATAAAACCAGAATCCAAAAGAAAAACAATTAAAATGTCCAATAATTAACAAGTCCAATTACAATCAGGCCTAAACAACCCAAAATAAAATAAAACCCTAGAGGCCCGATAGGCCCACTACCTAAACTAGTTTCAGCCAAACTGAAACCCTAACACCCCTATGCGCCGTTCCTAGCCTCTGCCACCACCAACTCTGCCGCCACCGCCGTTGACCCCTTTTAGACCTGCAAAACAGAAGTAAAGAAAGAAGAAAGTAAAGAAGCAGAGAGAAAAAGCAAAACAGTACCAAATAGTGTACAAAAGTTGTATTTGGCTATAAAAGAGCCTAAAACAATGTATTTTGGGGACGAAAAAAATCAATAAAAAAGCAAAGAACTTGAAAAAAGGTGACTTTTCCTTTCCTTTCAAAAATTTATTCTAGATATAGTACTCATAGATATACAGATTAAAGAAAACAGAAGATAAAAAGTATTACTCTCACCTCTTTTTTCAGATCGAAAAATCGGAACCGAAAGGTTCCTTTTGTTTTTTTGATTTTTTTGAAATTTTCATGTTGTTCTAAACTCGGATTCGGGACGAGGAGAAGGAGGAGACCAAAGGGGATTAGTTTCCTGCCTCTAACCACCGTGCAAGGTGGTCATCGGCGACGGACAGATAGTGGTCCGATCGCCAGAAACTAAGGCCTAGGGAGAAACCCCTTAAACTCCTTTTTTTTTTTGTTTAAATCATCACTGAAATGAGCTTCATCAAAAAATTTTTGATTTTATAGAATGCATGAAACGGCGTTGTTTATGGCCGTTCAAGTGGCCTCAAAACGGCGTCGTTTAGCGGCCCAGACCCTAGACCTGACCCGACACTCAGAGGATCCGCGTGTTTTGGTCTCTGAGGAGTAATTGCGCGTTTGATCCCTAGCCTTCGCGCTGGTGTCTGATTGAGCCCTTTATGTACTTTTCGTTTCTTTTTTTTTTCTCCTTGAGATTTGTGTAGCTTTACAAATAGGTCCGTGCTTTAACACAGCGTTTTGGGGCTTGGAAAATTTCCAAATCTGATCCCTATGAATTCGCATGTGTCGCACATTGGTCCCTATCATCTCCCCGATGATTTATTTATTTACAGATTATCCCTTTCTACTTTAAGTTTATTTTAATTAAGTCCATAATCTACAAAATGTTTTTTAATTCTTCGATTAAACCTTTTATGTGTTGAAGTTATTTTATTTATTTTATAAAAATATGTATTGTTTTAATATCTTTACACTATATTATTCAAACATTGGGCATAATATTCTATTTAAATATTTTATATATTTATACTTATACCTTATTTTAATAGAACTTTTTTTTATTTGAGATATTCATTATTTTAAAGTTCATGATACTACATAGGTGTTGACATACTTTAACAATTCCATTTTTTATGAAATCACCATTTTAACTTTCTTTTATATCACATTATTTTGACGTTTCATATAGCATTTCATATATATGTTTTTATACATTTGTGTACGTATATTAATTAGTTGAGCTTTCTATTTAGAAGTATTTGTATTTTCAAATTAATTTAGGTATGTTAATTTTAATTATTTCGCTTTATTTTCATGTGAATAATTATTTTAAAGTTTGCTTTATTAAGTTATTTTTAATATTTTTGTATAATGTTTCGTCTAAGTATTTTCTGTATAACTGCATTTATATTATTTTAATGGCTAAATTGTCGCTTTTAAAATTTATCTTCATTTCTTTTAAAATTATTATTTTGAAATTCATTATATTGTAGTATTTTTAATATATTATATGGTATCTCATTCAAACACTTTTGTACATATTTGAATGTATACAACAAAATTAATTTAATTATGTGAGTATTTCCCTATTATTTTTTTCTAAATCTATTTACATATATATAAACGATTTGTAAATTTAACATGTTCTTCAAAATTATATTTCATTACATATGTTACCATCTTTTCATATTTCATACATAATTTAAATTCTCCTTTATTGTATATAAATTGTCAATTTTAAAACCAATATTCTTTATCGCTTTGTATATTACCCAACTTAAAATATTCATTCTATAACATATATTTTAACGATTACGTATATGTCTATAGTTTATTTTTTACAAATAGTTTCAATTTCAACAATTCATTTATAACATATAATGTGTTCATCCTTTTAAATTTATCTCTTATATTTTTTATCTTACTCATTTTATTTATTTTATTTTTGTTTTTATTTTATTTTATCTTTGTTTCCATTTTTTGTTTTGCATATTTTGTGTTTGATTGTGTTGTCTTAGGTTATGCATATTATTGTTGAATATTATTTTCGTTTCATATTATCATTATATTAATTATTCTTCATTCATGCTTATGAAATTGATAATATTTTTTAGATTGGTTGAATTTGATTGTTTATCCTATTAGTTGATTAAGCAAATTATATTATCTCCTGTCATCCATCATAACATCTTATACATGTATACTATCCCGTGTTTTATTTCTTTCCCGGTCTACTAATATCGCTTTGTAACTTTTAACTCTTTAAAATTAATAATTCCATCTTATTTCAATACAAATTAATGTATTTTAAGTTGGTCTTACAATTATTCGTTTAAAAATTTCTTAAAACGAAGGCGATGTTTGATGTTTAGCAATTCGGGGAATCATGCCCTATTGTGCTCGGTTGCAATTTCTCGTTTGCTCAAAATAATCGAATACCTCTTTAGAATGTCATTCATGTTTTCTAAAAACTTTTTAAAATGAAGGAAATATTCGATGTTTAGCAATTCGGGAAATAGTGCCCTATTGTGCTGGATTGCAATATCCCATTTGTTTAAAATAATCGAATATCCTTTTGAAATTTCACTCGTGTCTTCTAAGGCGAGACAATGTTCAATGTTTGGAAATTTGAGGAATCGTGCCCTACTGTGCTAGGTTTCGGTTTTTCGTTGGACTAAATATTTGAACATCCTTTTGTAATTTTCAAATTATAAACTTTTGGAAATCAAAATCTATCGTGTTTTCGAGGGTATGAAAGATCGTGTCCTACCGTGCTGGACGTGATGTTATATTCCTTTCAAACAAGAAGATTTTTACGACCAACTCGAGTTATTCAAATGTAATCAAAAGGAACCTTATTTCAAAAACATTTTAAATCATAGACACAAGGACAGTTACTTAATCGATTTGGTACCAATTTTGGGCGTAATGAGGGTGCTAATCCTTCCTCATACGTAACCGGCTCCCAAACTTGTTTTCTCAAAATTTCGTAGACCAAAACCATTATTTTAGTAAATCAAAATGTCTTATTAAAACAACCAAATTTCTAGGTGATCCGATCACACCTAAACAAAAAATATTGGTGGCGACTCCATTTTTGCTTTCTAAAAGGTCGATCCATCGTTTTTTAAATCAAAATAAAAATGGTTTCGACACCAGTATCGATAATTTCTAACTAAGACCCAAGGTTTACATCTCGATTTTGGCGGAAGTTGCATAAGGCGTTGGGAACGCGATTGGATTTTAGTACGGCTTTTCACCCTCAGTCAGATGGGCAGTCAGAGAGGCTTATTCAGATTCTAGAAGACATTTTGAGGGGTTGTGTTATTGACTTTAGGGGCAGTTGGGAGGATTACTTGCCATTGGTGGAGTTCGCGTATAACAACAGTTACCAAGAAAGTATTCAGATGGCTCCTTACGAGGCACTGTATGGGCGAAGGTGCCGTTCGCCTACTTGTTGGACAGAGTTGGGGGAAAGGCAAGTACTTGGGCCGGAGTTAGTAGCGGATATTGAAGACAAAGTTAAGGTGATCAGGAATCGGTTAAAGGAGTCAGCGGATCGACAAAAGTCTAATGCTGATCTGAAGCGTAAGGATATTGAGTATGCTGTAGGGGACATGGTCTTTTTGAAGGTTTTGCTTGGAAGAAGATATTGAGGTTTGGTAAGAAGGGCAAGTTGATTCCACGGTTTATTGGGCCTTATCGGAAGCGGATAGGGCCGGTGGCTTATCAGCTAGAGTTACCTCTAGAGCTGGATCGTATTCACGACGTCTTTCATGTGTCCATGCTCAGGCGATATCGTTCTGACCCTACTCATATCGTGCCAGTTGTAAAAATTGAGGTACAATCAAATTTGACCTTCGAAGAAGAACCTGTGCAGATACTTGATTGTGACGTCAAGGTGTTGAGAAGGAAGTCAGTCCCATTGGTAAAGGTACTTTAGAGAAACCATGGCAAAGAAGAAGCTACTTGGGAGTCAGAGGAGGTGATGCGTCAACAATACCCTCAACTGTTTGGATCAGGTAAAATTTTGAGGCTGAAATTTCTTTAAGGAGGGTAGAGTTGTAACACCCTGGTTTTCGAAATTTTTGCAATTTTTGAGAATTTGGTAAAAGTTTTAAAATTTGGTATTTGGTTGTCAAATTCTTAATTGGAGTATGTAAATGGGCCTATGGAAGGCCCATGTGTTGGCCAAAACCCGGTAGAATTTTTAAATTTTAGACTTAAGGAGTTAGGGGCATTGGATAGGTGGCCTTATTAAAAGATGTGGGTAAAATGTAACACAAGAGAGCCCCTGGCAAAGTGGTTAAGTGACGCCACTAAGGAGCTAAAAAAGTGGCGTGTAAGAGTTGGGGGAAGGCTAAGGTTCGATTCACTAAGCTGGCAATTGTGTTGTCATTTTTATGATGCAGGAGTTTGAAGCCGAATGGAACTCTGTTGGAGAGAGTTTGAATCAGTCAAATGCTTAAATTAAGGAGTGATAAGGGGAGAGATTTTGGGGATTTGAAAGGGAGGCTTAGAGTTGGCCGAATAGTGGGAATTGAGGTAGGAGAAATCGGCTTAGGGGTTTTAGGTTAGTATTTCGGCATTAGGGGTCTTAGTTGTGCCTTTTTTCTTCTGTTTAAATATCATAGGGTTATTCTTTTCTTCCCTTTTCTTCTCTAGCCGGAATCACCACTCTTTTTATCCAGTTTTCTTTCTCTTTTATTGCCAAAACCAAACCATTACTCCCTTTCTTTTCATCTACTACTTTCTTTCTTTTCATCACCCTTACCGAATAGCCACAAGAGCCGAAACTTTTGAAGATTGGTTGTGCCGATTGCATTTAGACCAGCATCTTTCCTATTCTCTTTATTTGTGGTGACCGATCCCTTCATCTGGTAAGTACTCATTTTCCAAATTGTTTCAGTAATGTTAATGTTGCGAAAAGCCGAAACCCCCTATAGTTTAAGGAGGTTATCGATTTGAGGTATAGGCCTCACTGGGCCTTTTCATTCGACTTTTATGATTTGTGTAGTGATATAGACAACTTTAGAGGAGTAAAAAGGCTTGGAGTATCGGTTTGGATAAACTTGGATCGAATCATCGGACCCTGTGAAGGTAAGTGATCTTTGGCTGATAGGGGTTCTTTGGCCGAATATGGTAAGGTGGACTTTGGGTTTGAATAGCATGATCTGTAAACTAAGAATGGTGGTGATTAATTGTAGGTTGTCCTGGGAGACTTTGTTACCGAACGTCACAAAACAGGTGTGTGACAACCCTCGTAGTAGCTTAGCCTAATA
Organism: Gossypium anomalum; assembly: GCA_025698475.1. Taxonomy (NCBI): domain Eukaryota; kingdom Viridiplantae; phylum Streptophyta; class Magnoliopsida; order Malvales; family Malvaceae; genus Gossypium; species Gossypium anomalum. The sequence continues at coordinate 90,828,307 of CM046968.1, forward strand.
TTCGCTGAAAAGCCGAAATGCTAAAATTCTAGCATTTCGGGAACTTGAGATTTTGCATGTGGTTTTAGATGCGATAAATATGATATGATCGGTGTTTGGATCGATGGAACAGTTAAGAGCGTAATTTTGTGCACGATGGTAAGTTAGGCCTCAATAGGCTGGAATTGGGCCCAATGGGCTTCTGAGCCCATTTGGGTAAAATTAATAGAAAATGGAACTTGGAAATGTTGCATGTTAACACGGTTAGTAATGTTGTAAAATTTGGGTTAAGTGGGCTTAATGGGCTAAATCGGCATTCGTAAGGCCCATTAGGGGTTTTGGGCCCAAAAGCCCGAATTTGATAAAGTGTGTTAAAATCATTGTTTAAACACTTGAAAATATTGATAATTGTTAATGAACATGGAAAACCCATAATATTTGGTAAATTTACGAAATTACCCTTAAAATATGAAAAATGACTATTTTTCCCCTAGGTAAAAATGACCATTATACCCCTAGGGTTTAATTATGAATATGATGCATAAGATTTTGATATACATGATATGCACATGATATGCACATGATATGTTATGAGATGCACATGATATACTCATTATATGCATGGGTTGGGTTTGATATAAATAGAGGATGTGCGAAAAGGGCTTTGCCCCAGTTTACCAAAAAGGGCTTTGCCCCAGTTAATAAAAGAGGCTAGGCCTCGATTATCTGATAAAGCGGCTATCTTGCCGCCAAAGGAGAGAGTTTGGTTGGGTGGGTTGAGTTATTCCTCACATGGAGAGCTTAGTTGGTACGGGTGGAGAGTAGCGGATGGTGGGTTGAGTAGTCTCCCCAAATGGGCTTGCATACATCCAGTGATATTACATGTGATATTGAAATGGGCCTATGGGCCATACCATTTACAATAAAGGCTTCGGCCTAGTAACCGTTAAACGAAAGGCTTCGGCCCAGTATGCTGATATTAGTTGGGCTCCGAAAGGGGCTTGTTGCACACTGAGTTTCCAAACTCACCCCCTTTTCCTTAACCATGCAGGTGAGATTTGATGAGGAGACTTGGAGCCGGAGGGGATTCTGAGTGGCCATGGTGATCGTTTTTGTACTTGGCAATAAGTAACCGGTTTTTTTTAGTTTTATCTTAACTATTAATATTATTTGATTTTAGGTTGTAATAAGGCCATTTTAACTATTTTTCTGGAATTATTTTATTTTTAATAACTCTACATTTTTTCGATAATAATTCAAAATGGGCTAGACTTAGGGCGCGTTTTCAAAATGATACTCGTTTTCAAAATAACGCAATGATGCAATTAATCAAATTATCAAAAATATCTACTTAGATGAATTTCAACTCGTTTACCAAAGTGTGACAATGCTTGTGGGCATGTCTAGGATTGGATCCATTCAAGAGCTTGGTACTTAAGCAGCCTTCATGGTTTACCTCCTCTGTTTCGGATACCTACCTGGTGCACAGCTTCCATTCACTTTGATAACTTAGCGAAGACTATCTTTTAAAACACTAAGAAGGACGTTGAAAGAGGCATGGGTTTTCTTAAAACCTCAATGTGACACGTTGGATCCGGCCATAATGTCTGGGCCGGGTTTGGGGTGTTACACCTCCACAACCTACTCTATCCTCATTTGCAATCCAAGAAACATTAAACTTTTAACATTCATGCGGAGGAGGACGCCATATCAATGTAGCTGGTTTGAATTTAATTGAATCAATCCTGCACTTATTCAGACATATCCACCAAAAGTTCTCTTGCAGCATTAGTAAATCATAAACAGATCTAATCCATAGCAGTGCCCTCATCTTTGTTGAAAAATCAAATTTTCCATAGTCATCATCCTTCTTTCAAAGACCATACCATTTCTTGTTAACCATACTGTCCAGCAAGCTGCCGAAATTGATATCAACCAAAACCTTTTTCCTAATTTCAGCCATATTCATGTTATTACACAATGAGTAGAATTCCTCAAAACTATTTACCTGTTTCCAACTAACCTTCCACAAATTGAATATTTTAACCCAAAAATCTTCAATAAATTTGCATTTGAAGAACAAATGTGGTTTGCACTCTTCGGAACTCCTTCGCACCATGGACAGCTAACCGAGATGTTTTGAAGATTCATTGTTGATTTCTTGTTTCAATTTCTAGCCTTACAATATGTTACTGGCAAGCAAATGGAGTGCACCGAAAATTGTTATTTGAACTCTTTATCTATTTACTTATTTAAAATAAAGAATAAAACTTAGAGTGAAACATGAATTTTGATTAGATATATAAAAAAATTGAATTAATTGTGTTAAACATCCTCAAATTATGATCTTCATGTTAGAACCATAAAACTCTTAGATACAAAACTTAATAAACCACGATCTGTCATGTCATATCATCAACAACAAAATCAGATACAGAAGCGTACCTGAATCCATCAATTTCTTGAAATCTTTGAATCCTATGGTTTTGATCTTCCAAATTAGCACACAAGTAATTTAGAGAAGATGGGATGTCAAAAAAGTTATGTATGTGTAATTTGGAAATAATAACCCTAATATATAACTTTTGCACATTAAGCTTAATTTCTAATCAACCTATCATAAGTTAGAAATTAATTACTAGAGATGTCTACATATATTGGGCTTGGACTTTAGTTGATAACTAAAGTCCAATAAGCCTTAATCAAATTAGATCACTCTTAATTTGAGTTAACATTTTGTGATAATAAATAATAAAATGTAATTAATTTGGGATAACAATTATTCAAAATAATTACTAATAAATATAATTAACATATATAAATTATTTTGTTAATTGAAATATAATGCTAATAAAAAATTTCTAATCATTATTAAAACTTTTGTAGAAACTATAAAAATTTGAAACTCTTAAGGATTCAATTTTTATTTTTCTTTCTTTCTTTCTTAATAGTTTATTAAATGGCCATAATACTTTATAGATAATGTATAATAAAAATAAAAATATTATTTTTTAGTATAACTTACCTTATTAATTTTAAGGTCCAAGTATAATCCTATTCATGCTGATGATTAAGTTAGATTATAAAATATATTATTTATAACATTATATATACGAAATATAAAGTTATATGAATAATTAAAGTTTGTTAAATAAAACCAATGTTATTAATTTTTTCTTTTTACTTTTTTAACTAATTGAAACATAATAATTTAAATATAAACATAGAATTTATTTTTATTTATTATATAAATCATGATAAATATTTTTTATCAAGTAAATTCTTTTAACCAAATATTTTAGTAAAATTAATTTTTTTATAAATGTAATAAATCTTACAAATAATAATAAAATATTTAAAATGACAAATTTGATAATATAATGAATAACAAATTTTATATTAGTTAATTCAAAAGTTTCTCTAAACTCATGCTTAATCTTATAAAATAAATAAAATGATAAATGCACTAATAAAATGAGCAATAAAAGTTGATTGTGGTCGGTTCAAATTTTTCTCTAAATTTGTGCTTTAATATATGGAATAAAATTGTGTACAATGTCAGTAAAATTTTTAAACTCCACAAGTAGAATAAAAAAGTTGACAAATGTCTTATAGTGATATAATAAAATATTAAAAAAACACATAATAATTTTTTAAAGCTGTTTGTAGAATAAAAAAAGTACACTGTTAGTTTGTCAAATACTAATGTACTTTTTTTTTTTTTACTATACTATCAACCACAAAATTTTATTTATGGAATCTAAAAAACTGTATCTCTGTTGAGGCTTGTGTTGATGGTTGCTGATTGTGGATTTAAGCTGTTGAATCATTATTTTATACAATGAAATTATCTGTTGATTGAGAAAAAAAGAAAGTACGTTATATAGTGTATTAAATCAAACAAAATTACTCTCAATAATTTTAATAAATTAATTTGAAGTAGTGTATTTTACTATTGTTTACTAATATTTCTAACGAAAATTTGTCAATAAAAACGATACACGTGATAGAACTTTATCCCGGTCCGGTTTTTGTTTCAATTTCTAGTTGTTTAATTGTAGAAGTTGAGTTGTGGGGAGCTTATGATGGTCTATGACAAGCTTGGAGCATGAATATTAGAAAGGTGGTCCTTGAGAAGGACAGCTTAGATGCTATCTAAGTGCTACAAAACTCTACGTCAGATGTACCTTGATATGCAGTGGCTCGAGATGTTAAACAATTGATACAGAATTAATGGAAAGTGAAGATACAACATGTCAATAGGGAAGGTAATAGGGTTGCAGATGCTTTGGATGGGAGCTAGGTTTTTACAAATTCTTGCAACCACCTGATCATGTTTTGGAGCTGATTCATGATGACTTAGAGGGATTGACTAGGACTGAATGAATTTGTTTGTAATAGTTTCTATTACCTTTATTCATCAAAATAATAATAAAAAAAGGAGTGTACTGTAAAATTATTTTTAAAGCTTTTTATTTATTATTTATTTTAAAAAATAAGTATTCCATGCAGTGGAATAAAAATCTCTACAACGTATTTTCACTTGTAGTAAGCGTAGAACTCAAATTTATTATTTGTAACATTAATTTAAAGCCAACGGCTTTTACTTATCGAAATGGGCATGTTTTTAATTGGAAATTGGTGGTGAGAGAGAAGCAAAAGCTTGGAGCTGCTCGCCAGAGTCGATGTGCTTTGCCGGGTCGGAAAAGGCAAAAAGGAAGAAGTCCATGAAATTAAAGTCCTTGTAAAGCTGAGGATGTTGCTCATCTATAAGCTCTTTAGGTGCCTTAATTATGGTACCCTCAACTGGAATGGCGAAAGCTGCTAAAGAAAGTCGATCTTTGTTCCCACTCATCATCACTCTGTGATTTACCGCTTTTAATCTTCCATTACTCCATGCCTTCAATTTCCAAAATTCAACATCAATCAGTAATCTATTTACATAGATCATGCAAGTATTTTAAGTTTTGAGTAAATTAGAAATCGAACTTTAACCACACACATATATATACCTTGAGAGGATCTCCAACCACAAAGCAAAAGGAAGAAGGAGACAAGGACAACTTTATCCATTGACCATCGTTGACCTCAATTTCCAACCCTGAAACTTGATCATCACAAATGATTGTGCTCACAGGTTTATCAGTGTGAGCAAAGAGTCCTCTCTCGTACTCCCCTGGTGGAGGGGCCATGTATTTCATAAACCGCACTAGTGTTTTATAGTTTATCATCACTGACTCCCATTTCTCTCCTAATCCATAACTATCAATTAGCATTAACCAGATTAACTTGTTCAGCTCCTCTATTTGAGTTGCCATTGTATGTATAGTGTTGCTGAGACAAAAGGTAAAAAAAAAATATATCAATAACTAGAACAAAAAATTATCCCAACCCCAAATGGCTAGAACAAATAACTTAAAAAGAACATAATATTTTAAAAGGTAAAAGAATTATTGTTACCAAAAGCGTGGGTGACCATCAGGCCACATAAGTTGAGAAAAGCTTTTAACAGAGTCATAGTTTGAGGCATCTCCAAGTCCAAAGCCTTCATACAACAAAGAAACCTGATTGCATGGTCCAACCCAGCCATGATAAGGCATGGGACTAGCGTTCTTTTGTTTCCTTTCCACTGGGACCTCAATTAATTCTTTCATCAACCCAAATGTCTCCTCTCGAACTTTCGTCGATATTTTTTCATACACCACCTCGAAACAACCGAAAGTCTCACAAGCCTCTCGAACCCTATTGCACAAACGGTGCCACCCATCGGATCCCCTCTCCAAATCTGCTGAACGGAACTCAATGACTGGGAACTGAATTTCAGCTTGGACACCCATGTTCTAAACTTTTTTTTATGCTCCAAGGAAATGTTCTCTTGAACTAAATGAGCTTGTAAACTAACTTGGTTTCTCTTTACGTTGGGACTTAGGTCTATTTATAGCATTTTCCCAAAGGTGGCGGGGCTAAGAGAATCCAAGTTCTTTAATTTGATTAACCAAGCAAAACCAAGGAGGCGCACTGGTCAAAGGAAATTTTATACGGTACTTAATTTAAAATTAAGGGTTGAATTCAAGTTTCATTAATTAAAAGAATTTGAAAAAAGGAGAAATAATACTCAGTTTTATCTAATCAAACACCTTATTGGACTTATATGTAAGACGTCTTCTTTTTTGTCCCAGCTGAATGATTCCAATATCAATGTAGTTTATGGTTACTTGTTAGCTCTCAAATTGCATGCATATATTACCCGATAGGTCTCCATCAAAATCATGACGATTTGTTTAAAAAAACTCATGACGATTTGTATTTATTAATTAAATATTGTAAAACATTTAGTATTAATTTTATGTTTCAAATAATAAAAAACAATAAAATTTTTGAATTTTTGTTTTCAACATCTTAATATTCAATTTCCACAATATGTAAATATTAAATAATTAAATAATTAAATAATACACAAAATTTAATTTAATGTGGAATGTCATATAAAAAAATTGATTTATACACAATTTTAACACAGTTATTTATGTTATATCATTTTACATTTACTTAATACATATATAAATAATTAATTTATTTTAATATACAAAAATAGTTCAAAGTTATATGTTTCCGAAAATGGTTGGTATCACATAATTGTGAGTCAACCATTCAATTATAGTCAATATAACCCAATGACGTATAAATCTCCCGTTCGAAAATAGGCGGAATTTATGGCTATTAGGTAGCCCTCAAATTTGAACGTCAATGTATGCATATAATAAATATCTGTAATTTATGGCTACTAATTCTTTTTGAAGGTTATTTTACTAATTAATTATACATCGTAAAAGATTAAGTATTAATTTATGTAGTAAGTATTGTAACATTTTTTTCACATGATATGAAAACGTTAACTATCTGATCATATAAGCCGATTGAGTTTTAGCTCGATTGGTATGAGTATTATTATCAATGTAGGAGGACGTGGGTTCGAGTGCGGTGAAACGCATTATTCTCCTATTTATAAGTTGGGGAGGGATTATCAATTATTCTAAGTATTGTATAAAAAAATATTTGACTCTATAATAATAACATGACCTCAGTTGGCATTGGCGTCAATGCTAGTGATCGTGAGTTCGAAATAAGTAAGACAATATTTTTTAATTTTTGTTTTCAATATCTTAATTTTTAATTTCGGCAATATGAAAAGAAACCAATACTTCAATTCATTTGTTTTTATAGTTTTGTAGAATGATACAAGTAGGCAAAATTAGTTAGAAGACAACGTATTCGCATCTAAGGGTTCATCTTTATAGTGAAATTAAATTATAAAATTTTAAAGGGGTTAAAGTATGATTTTATTTTTGTATATGATTGTTATTTTAAAATTTTAAAGGGATTAAATTAAAATTTTTTTTATCTTTTGGGGATTAAAGTATATTTTTACTATTAAACTAATAATTTTAAAAACTTGAAGAAACTAAATTGATAATTTATCATTGGAGGGAGGGAGGCTAAGACCCCTGCCTGCCCTCCCTTGGCGTCGTTCCTATTACTATCACTGCTATAAAAACAGAGGTGTCAAGTTGAATGAAAAACGATATGATTTTGAAAAAAATTAAGTCCAACTCACCCCATCCGAATGACTCGATTTATTATTTAAAAATTATAATATGTTAAAATATAATTTTATATTAAGATTTTTTTTACATTTTACATTTACTTTTCTTTTAATTTTTCATTGTAAATTGCAATACAACTTCCCTAAAACCACATCCATAAAAATCATAATGTTTCATACATGTTCGGTTCATAAAGATTAATCATCTCGAGATTCATAATTGTCTCTTACTAATATTATTCTTAAAATTCGAACTCAAATATTCTTTTTAAAAATATAATATAATATGTCTTATCATTACTCTAAAAAATTATTTTTCTCCTATATAAATATAATAACATTAAATATGTAACCAAAAATAATAACCAAGCAAAACGAGGTAATTGCACTGGTCAAAAAAGAAAATTGAAATTGAAGATTCAAATTTCATCAATTAAAAAGAAATGGATGTGTTGTGCTATCCTTATGGGGATCAAAGGTGGCTGTTTCCATGGGTTGTTTTTAGTGTCGTCAATGGCTGACTTTGGTGACACCTTGCTTGGGTTAAGTTGAAGTGTGCTTACATGTGTTTGGATGTGTTCGACAGGTGCTTGCTCGTGTTTAGGCTTCGGTTGTTCATTCTTGATTGTGGATCTTGAGTTGTTGACTCATTATTTGATATGAATAAAATTATCTGTTAATTGAGAATTTCTTTTTAAAATAAAAAGTAATGGTATGTTATATAATGTCTTTGTCGTAACCATTTTTTTGAAAAACGGGTAGGTCGACTTAGATTTTGAAAAATGAAAATGAAAAAACGGGAGTCGCCACCAATCCTTTTTTATGAGGTGTGATCGGGTCACCCCGTAAAAGTGGTTGTTTTTAATAAATGGTTTGATTTATTTAAACAACGATTTTGGTCCGCGCAAATCAAGAAAATAGGTTCAGGAGTCGATTACGCATGAGGAAGGATTAACACCCTCGATACGCCCAAAATTGGTACCCAGTTGATTAATTAGCGTCTTAGTGTCAAAAATTGAAAACTTGAAAGACTTTGAAATACGGTCTCTTTTTTTTAAAAAAAAAAACATTTGAATGCTAAAGATCTTCTTGTCTCGAAGCAACAAAATGTCATATCCAGTGAGTTAGGACACAATATTTAGAGTAAACGAGAGAAATTGAAACCCAGTAAGTTAGGGCACGTTTTCTCGAATTTCTGAACACCGAATATTGCCTTTATTTGAGAAGAATCTTATTTCGAGGTAACGAAATGTCATACCCGGTAAGTTAGGGCACAACACCTCGTATCTCCGAGAATAAGCATTTTTCAAGACTCATATTGCGATTTTAAAAGAATATTCCGTTATTTAGGTTAAATAAGAAAAATCGAAACCCAGTAAGTTAGTGCACGATGTCTCGAATTACCAAATACGGAATATTATTTTTATGAAGGAATTATTTTAAGGTATCGAGTGAAAAATATCATGTGATTTATTGTAAAACATAAAACCAAATCATGGTGTTGATACGCAATAATAAGCGCGACAGTATTAATGACAATGATATAAGCAATTATAACAAGATGAAAGCAAGGCTAGTAATATGAGGATATAAAACACGAGCATAAGGTAAATGAAATGATCGAATACATGAGTAAATAAATAAATAAACAAATAAAAATAAAAATAAATAAAGCATGACAAAATAAAAATGACAATGATGACGAAAGCAATAATAATAATAATAATATAAATAATAATAGTATAAAACGATAATAATACGTAAGGTATTAAAATATATATACGTAATAATAGAAATAAAAGTATATATAACATTAAAAATATATGTACGGGATACATATGTGAAATAAGTACATAATAGTTATAAAAATATACATAATAGAATATATGAATAATATGATATTTACAATATATATACGTAAAAACATAATAAAAAAAATGATATACATGATATAATATTAATATGCACGTGCATAATATGAAGTATTATATATATTAAAAGGATGTATATATGGCATACGAATGTATTAACAAAACAATAATGTCAAAAACTAATAATAATAATATATAAATATATACGTATATAATGAAAATACATACTACTATATAATAATAATAATAATAATAATAATAATAATAATAATAATAATATATAGAAATACAAAAGCAAGTATAATAATAATAATAATAATAATAAAAATATTAAATTAAAGTAATAAAAAAACAATACTATATATAAAAATATATATGTACATAAAAATATACACTAATATATAATGATAATATTAATAATAATAATATTTAAAATGAAACAAGTAAATATAAAAAACAAAGTAATTAAAATATTATTATATATAAGAATGAACATACGTATATATGTAATAAAACAAAAAAAAAAAAACAGTAAAAGTAATAATAATATCTATTATAATAATAACAATATAAAACTAATGATATAATAAGGCAATAATAACAGGTAAATTAGTATAAAAAGAAAATATAATTATAGTAATAATAGTTGTATTAACAATAATTATAGTAGAATAACAATGATAATATAACAACAATAGTAATATAACAAAAAAAAAAGAAAAATAAAAAAGGTAACGAAAATAATACTAACACTAATAATAATAATAATAACAATAATAATAATAATAATAATAATTATTGTCGAAACCATTTTTTTGAAATTGAAATCTTAATGAAAAATGAGGGATCGACTTTTTGAAAAACAGAAATATGGAGTCGCCACCGATCTTTTTGTTTTGATGTGATCGGATCACCTAAGAATTCGGTTATTTTAATAAAACATTTTTGGTTTACAACGATTCTGGTATATGAAAATATGAGAAAACGGGTTCGGAAGTCAGTTACGCATGAGGAAGGATTAGCACCCTCACTACGCCCAAAATTGGTACCAAATCGATTAGATACTGCCCTTATGTCTAAAATTAAAAATGTTTTCAAAATGTGATTCTTTTTAATAATATTCGGATAACCCGAGTTGGTTGTCAAAAATCTTCTTGTTCCGACGTCCGAAAGTTTATAATTCAAAAATCTCAAAAGGATGTTCAACAATTTAATCCAACGAAAAATCGAAACCCAGCACAGTAGGGCATGATTCTTCGAATTCCCAAACATTGAACATTGCCTCATTTTGAAAGATTTTAGGAAATGTGAATGAAATTCCGAAGGGATGTTCAATTGTTTCGAACCAATGAAAAAGCGCAACCCAGCACGATAGGGCACGATTCTCAAATTGCCAAATATTGAACATCGTCTTCGTTTTTTAAAAATTTAGAAGATATGAATAGAATTTTGAAGGGAAGCCCGAATATTTTGAGCAGACGCGAAATTGCAACCCAACACGTTAGAGCACGATTCCGCGAATTGCTAAATATCGGACCTCATCTTCGTTTTGAGGAATTTTAAAAGGCGTAAGTGAAATTTCGAAACGATATTCGATTATTTTGAGCAAACGCGGAATTGCAACCCAACACGTTAGGGCACGATTCCGCGAATTGCCAAACATCGAATCTCGTCATCGGCTTGGGGAATTTTTAAATGAACGGTTATAAAGCTAGCTTAAAACGTATTAATTCGCTAAATAAGACGAAATTAATCACGAAATTTGGATTTTATAGAACCACATTTCAAAACTAAGTGAAATCGATGAATGGGGTAAACATGCATACAAGATACAATCGATTGGTGAACTAAAAATTAAGTATAGCTAACTTAAAAATGCGGCCCAATTACAAACATGGGAAAGTAATTGATGTAGCAATGTCAAAACAAAAATTGTAATGAAAATGCATAAATGCAACTAGTTTGGAATAATGAACACATAATGTATAATACACGAATGGGTGGATAAAAAACTAGAGACATACACTTGATTGTTAAAATATGTGAAGTGAAATGAATATTTTAATCGAACAATATACTAAATATTAAAGAACGTTATTTTAAAATTGGCAATTTACATGCAAACTTAAATCGATTTTATAATGAATTATACAATAGCTTAAAGAATGTGCTTATATACATATATAAGGAAAACCGTATAGAATACATAAATTAAATAATATTTAAATCAAATATAGGTATCAATAAGTATACATATGTATAATAATAACTTTTAAAAATATATTATGCAAGACTATAAAATAAAATGCAAGAATAAATTTGGAAGGAATTATATGTATAAAATGGTATAAGGTTAGTAATATATATAAAATGACATTAACCTTAATACAAAATATACATAGACATATATATATTAATATTTAAAAGAGGTTATGTAAGAATATTAAAATAACTTAATGCCAAAAGGAATCTAAAGTGATAACTTTATAAAACAAAAGCGAAGTTATGCATGTACAAATAAAATATATATATAGAAAATAAAATAAAAATATTAACATAATAAAAAGAAACTTCAGAACAATCGCATAAATAAGCAGTCAAGAATAAAAGTTATAAACTAAAAGGGTTTAATTAGAATCAATCCAAAATCAAAGGGATAATTTGAAAACAAAACAATAACAATAAAAGGACCAATAATCAATACACGAAGACAGCTAAGGACTAAAACTGGCAATATACCAGATCCCGAATGCTGCGTTTAAGCACGGATCCATTTGCAAACGTGTGTAAACCATAGGGCTAAATTAATAAAATAAACGAAACAAGAATACAGGTTGATTTGAATACGGTGCACAAGGAGGGGGGCTGATATTGCAAATGAACCCTCACCGCAAAAAACACGCGGGTCATCGGGGCGGAGAAATGGATCGGGTTGGGCATAGCTATACGACGCCGTTTTTGAAGCCACTGAATTAGGCTCAAAATGACGCCATATCTGGTCCTTTAAAAGGACTGAAATCAGCCTTCTTTAGCTGAATCAAACCCTAGCCCCCTTTTCTTCTCAACCATCAAACCTTGAACCTCTGGCTTCGTACACCGATCCGCCACAAAAACTGGCAGCCAGTAACTTCGGGGCACGAAGAGGTCATTTTTTAGCCATGAAATCCCCTATTGCCTTCGATTTCGACGAAGCAAGGGTGAATGAACGGCTTATTCACAAGGTATTATCTCTTCTCTCGTGCTTTTTGAATGTAAAAGATGAAAAAATCAAAAAAAGCAGGTAACAAAACATCAAAAACGGAGATCACCTTCAAATGTTAGTTTCTTCTTTGTATTGTCTATTGTTTGTCGTCCGTATATTGCGTGTAAAGAAATACAATGAATCCCTCCTTTGGCTTTATAGCCGGAGAGAAAAAAAGAAATAATAATAAAAACTGAAAAATCAATATTCCTCCTTTTTGTTTCTTTCTTGCTGTGTATTCGTCCTTTCTTTGCAGTGCAGGTGCGTGGCGCTGGGTGCACGGGCAGTCAGGCTTTGGCTCTTTGAGACGTTGGTACCATACGGAGGGTGGGCGTGGCGCGATGTGGTTGCTGCTCGTGGAGGCTGCGGCGCGAGGAGTGGGCGTGGCTGTAGCGTTAGGAGGCCGTACGGAGGCGTGGAGGTTGCTGGGGTCGTTGCGGCGCAAGTAGAAGCTGCTAGGGTTTCTGCCTTGGTTCTTGGCTTAGGCATTGGGCCTATTGGGCTCTATTTGAGTACTGGGCCATTGTATCTGGGCGTTTGGGTTAATTAGGTTTTAGGGTCTTGAAGATTGGGCTGTAGGGTATTAGTTTGTATTGGTTCTGGGACTTGGGTTATGTACTTGGATATTTTAATGGACTGTTTAAGGTTGGCTTATTTTATTTATTTTGTATTTGGTAGGCCCGGGCTAAAATTGGGTATTACAATAATAATAATAATAACAACGATATATTAGTAATAATAATAGTAAAAATAATAGTGTTGCTAATTTTATAGTAAAATAATCAAATAAATGAAAAAGGGATGAGATTGAATATGAGACAGAAAGTTTGGGGAAATCTAAAAAAATAAAAATAAAAAGGGACCGATTTAGAACACGCGAATAACAATAGGGACCAAAAGGGGAATAATCCCGAACATTCAAAACGCGCGTTTCATGGGGACTAAATCGCAAACCAAAACAAATTACAAGGTAAAATTTAAAATTTTAAAAAAACTCGATTCCAAAACAATAAAATGCGGAAGGACTATTTGCGCAATTAGCCCGTCAAACGAAAGCACGCGGATCCTAGTGGGTCCAAGTCAGATCAGGTCGGGCAGAGTGAAACGGCGTCGTTTTGGGGCTTATGGGTGCCGACCAAAACGACGTCGTTTTGTAACATCTATATAAGTTAGAATTTGTCTTTGAAACCATTTGTTATCTGTTTCTAAAAAAAAAACTAAACTTTTCTTTGTTTTCTCTGCAGGTCTAGGTCCAGCCAGGGCTCCAGCGAGCTGTCACCGCCTTCCGCCGCGTCTCTGCCTCCGGCGACCGTCGTGCACGGTGGTCGGAGGTAAGAATCTTTCTCTTTCTTTTTGCGTTTTAGAATATATTTGTTTTTCTTTTGTTTATATTACATATTTATACATATATGGGTATAAAATAGGGAGATTCGGTCATGAAATAACAACGAAAAAAAAAGAAAAATAAAGTTGATCACCTTAGGCCTACGGCTTCTGTTTCTGAAGGCTTTGGGTTTATTTTGATGCCGTTTCTCTTATTTTTTGATGGCTAATATTGCGGTTTTCTTTGCTCAAAAGGATTGAATGCCCTTTTTTGTATATATCAAGAGTTGTCAAAAATACAATGGTTTCTGTTTGGCTCTTTTATAGCCATTACATGCCTCTACTCTTGCTTTCTGTCCATTCTCATTAATGTTTGCAGGTACCAGTGGCGGTGGATTTCACGAGGGCGATGCTGCAGGTGTCGTCAGAGGCAAGTGGGTGGGCAAAAAGGGGGGTTGACCGAACGGCTAGGGTTTCTTTTTTTCTGACTTCTTTGTATTGGGCTAGGGCTCTTTTGGGCTTGGGGTATTTGAGTTTTGGGCTGTAATAGGGTGTATTGGGTTTAAGTGGGCCGGGTGAAATTAGGCTTGTACAGTATTATAAACCAAACAATATTTTCGAAGAACACACCGTTTTAAATTAAATTTTTCGTCTTTATTATAATAACAATCATATCAATTAAATTAATAGTCAATTAATTTAATTTGGTAGGTAAGTTATTACCAAAACTAAACATGATATAAGTAGACATTGTTAACTAAAAGAGAACGTGTTGGTACCTTTATTATGAAATTAGTTTTCTTATTTGAGGAGGTATGAGTTGATTGTATATATTTAATTAAATGTATTATACTAAATTATTTTATTTTTTAAAATAATTATCAAAGTATTAAGTTTATAAGCATTTTTGTAAATTAGAAAAATAATTTATATAATAAATAAAGTCATTTTATTGTAACATAAATATAATTTTATTTAATGAAACAAAAACTTAAATGTGAGAACACGGATATATGTCATATTTATTGTCAAAATGCTTAATCAATTTTTCGGATATTCGAGTTGTAAAAATTTAATTTGACTCAAACTAAAAAATTGGCTAACTTATTTGAATTGATTTGAAAATTTGAATAATTTGTACAATTCAATTTGAATAATTCGAAATTTATTTTTTTAAAGTTTTTTGAGTCGATTTTATGGGATAAATATATTATTTACTAATTAAATTTCATTAATTAAAAAATTGAAAAAATAATAATCTATTAGTCAAAATGTATCGAACCAAACAACTTACTGATTGTCGACGCATTGATTAATCTAATCTTATTTTTTAATCCATGATTTGAATTTTTTTTTCCATCTTAATTTTTCACATTTCCTCAATATGAAAAATAAATAAACACATAATTTATTTGTCGTTATAGTCTTGTAGATGGTCATGAAAACCAAATATGACATAGACAAGTAGAGAGAGTCCATTAGAAAATTATCATAAAATGCTCTTCACCCATAAAATGATGAAAGAACAGAGTGATGGGCACAACATTTTCCATGGTTGATCCTTGGTTTCAATTTCTAGCCTTACAATTAATGTTTCTACAAATACATCATATCATTGCTTTTTAATTCGATTAGATTGATTAAATAAATTATTAAAAACTTCATTTAAAATTAAAAATTTATTTAAAATCATTTAATTAAATCACTAATTTAACTAATTTTTTAACCTGATTCAATTGATTTATATCAATTTACATATCAACCAATTCAATTTTATTCTCCAATCGATATACCAATCAATTCTGTTACATACTATATATTTACAACAACTTTGCTTACAGTATGATTCTAGTAAAAAGAGTACACTGTAAACTTGTTTTTTAAAGTATGCGTCGTAAAGTTGTTATTCAAACTTTTTATTTATAATTTATTTGAATAAAAGTTCATTATTCTATCCACTGCTGTTGAAAACAACATGCAATTTTGTTTCTTAAATATTTTTAAAATAATAATAAAAAGACACATATCAGTGGACTCAATTACACGATTGATTCAATATCCTTGATACAATTACATAGCTATTAAGAACTATATATAATATAGTAATTGTACAGCCCAATTTTGGGCCCCAAACTAAAACCCGAATGGCCCATCTCCCAACCCCATAATCCATTACAAAAACTTAAAACCCCAATACATTTAACCCCTTTTAAACCCAACTAATTAACACCCAACTAACCCATCAACTAGTAGCCCAACACCCTTAGCCCAATTCTAAACCAAACCCACCAAAACCCTAACCCCATGCTCAGCCCCCACTTGCCCACTTGCACTGACCCATGTCCCATCCACCACCGGCCTCTGTCATCTCAAAGACCGCTGCTTCAACCACTACTCGCAAAACAAAGAAAACACGCAATAGCAGCAGAGCAGACGATTATAACGAAAAGGCTATAAAAGCCAAATGTAAGCAGAAAAACGGGGCTTTTTTTCTGTTTTTTTCGAGCTCTAAGAAAAATACATGCAAAGATCGAAATAACAATATCAAGTTATAAGGCAGCAAATCGACGAATTTAAACATCAAAAAAAGCAATCGAAATAGTGAAAAGGTGACCATCGATTTCTTTTTTTTCAATTTCTCTCTGTTTATACATACAAACACACAAATCCACATTTTATGCATATAAATATAATATAAATAGTAAAATAATAATAAATAAAAAAGAGAAAAAATTTTACCTATTTTTCGGAATCAGCCACACCAGTGCGGTGGCGCGCGCGCCGCGGCGCAGCCGGCGGTGGTCCGACGACCGTCCGTGACCGGCCGTGGCGAGCCCTCCCTCCCTCCCCGCTCTCCCTTTTCTCTCTTCCTCTCTTTTTTTTTTTTTTTTTCCTTTCTCTCTCCAAATGATTTTTTTCGTAAATTTGGGCTATTTATAGCCCACTAAAACGGCACCGTTTTGGTGCCTAAACTCTGGCTAAAAAACGGCACCGTTTCACTATGGATCGGGTCGACCCGATCCATACCCGCCAGGATCCGCGTGTGTTTTGCGGAAGGGTCTATTTGCTTGCGAACGACCCTTCCGCTTTTCTGGGCTTTCGCAATTAAATCCTAACAGTTCTATAATTTGGCCCCATAGTCTTCTGATGTCTTCAATGTAGTCCCTATGCTGCGCAGCGTTTTCAATGGTAAGAGAAAATTGCCGTCACGACCCCTGAAGCTTTAACGCGTGTTCAAATGAGTCCCTTTCTTCTGTTTTTATTTTAAATTGGCCCCATAATTTTGTTTTTAATTCAATTTTAGTCTTGTTTTTCATTTTATTTACTTTTTATTTTATTTGCACTTATTATGATATTGTTATTATTATTATATGTAATATTGGTATATGTTTTATACATGTATGTGTATATATTTTCATTTATGTATTTTTTTAATTATTTTAATTTCGTATTATTGTTAGTATTATAATATTATATTTATTATTAATATCAATTTATATTTATATGTATATATGTACCTTTTATATAATATTATCATTTCTATTATCATATTTATTATTATTACATGTATATGTATAGATTTTCTTTGATGCTTATTAAATACATTATTTTCTTATTATGTTATTATGTATATCATTTTCACTCATTTCTTCATTGTTTTTATATATACTCTTATATTATGTATATTTTTAAGAAACATTATATTTTTACATATTATATATATATATATATATATATATATATATATTTTAATATCCTATTGTTCATATATTTTATTATCTCATGTATATACTTTAATAACTATCATATATATATATATATATATTTATTGTATTGTGTGCATATTTTAATATATATATATATATATATATACATATAGCATTATTAGTATTTTTAATGTTATCATCACCTTACTTACTATTATGATATGTTTACATACATTCGTTTTTATTTCGTGTTTAATACTATTATTTTCACACTTAATATTGTATGTATTAGTATTTTTAGTATTATCGTTATATTCATTATTTGCTCTAATGTATTTTACCCTTTTATTATTATTCTATATCAATTTCGTTTTACATTGTTTCAAAAATCACATGCTTGTTTCTAATTAATCTCAATAATCAAGGCAATATATCGATTTAACATCAAGTCGTCGAGTTCATCGCTATGTTGGGTGAATGTCAATTGACTCGTGTTAAAGCGATATACCCTTCTCAAAAACCGAAATAAACTAAAGTTTCTCGTCTTTTTAATCGGATCACGACTAAATTTTATATCGAATTCGTATTTTTGAAAATCAAGACATCACGTGTTTATAAGATACCAATTTTGGGCGTCGCGAGGGTGCTAATACCTTCCTCGCGCGTAACCGACTCCCGAACCCTAATTTTTCTCTGGATTTTATCGTAAACCTAAACCTAGCCTTTTATTTGCTTTTAAAGAAAAATTTAATAGGTGTCCGATCACACCTAAGAAAAAGATCGGTGGCGACTCCCGGTTTATTTTTAAAACCAAATTTTAATTTCCAGTTTTCTAATAAATCGCCACAATTTAGCGACCCGAAACCCAAAAATTTTTACGTCGCTACAGCTGGCGACTCCACTGGGGAACCAGTTTTGAGAGTCAAGTCGAATAAACACGTTTTGTCAAAATTTTCAAATTTCCTCGTTCGAGTAAATATTTGGTCGTGAGCCGAAATCTTGTTTTCAAAAATTCATGCATTTGCATTGCGTTGTAAATATTTTTCTAACTCGTTTTTGCCCTTTTGTTTTTCAGCTTTAAATTTTTACGGTTCTTTTTGGTTTAGCCTTTAAATAAAAATGATTATGAGTTTCTCCCCACACACCGTGCACTTGCATTTTGCATAACATGAGCTCTAAACTCGGGCTCCGTCCGTTTAAGTGAAAGTAAACGCTACGCCTTCGTGAGTTAACTCGTCCCTCCGCACAGGCTAGTGAATACTTTCGGGTTACATATGACTTATGCTTTCGTGACTTGTCCCTCCGCATAGGCATAAGTAAATGTAATCCCTCGAATTGAACTCGTGAGCTTATGATGAGCTACGACCGAGGCTTCGTACTAGTCTTAGTAGACGACAGTACGAACGATTCGAGTACCTATCTAGAACCGAGACCCGCATATAATGAACCATACGAGCCATCCAATTAGAGCCATACCGAACCTCTGTCCGCTTATAGCCACCAAAATAAGTACACGGGGATAATGCCTTTTTGCCTTTCATTTACGCTGTTTATGTAAAAATTGGGTTGAGTAGTTTAATTCGTTTCTCAAATCATATTCGTGTTGTTACTAACCAAGTTTGTTTGTTTTTATTTTTATTTTCATCATGCATCATAGGCATCACGTTAGGAAGGTGTTGATTAAAGGATAGTTGCCAAAGAATGGGTTTCTGATGGAGGAGCCAATTACACAAATAACCGAGAAGAATGCCGTGATTCGAGAATGGTCTTTAAAAACTCAGAGAGAAAAGGGGGACAGCCTAGTGGAAGGGAGTGTTGCCAATTTGCCTGAACATACAACTGTGAATGTCCGCCAAAATAACCTTGAGGATTTGGTACGAGTTTGGAACCAATGGGATTCAGACACTAGGGGCATTTTTACCGAGAGGTATGGAGATATAGCTCACTTGATCACCATTCGTGTAGACGAACAGTTGATTCAAGCCATGGTTCGATTCTGGGACCCAGCTTATCAGTGCTTTACATTCAATCAAGAGGACATGACTCAACCATAGAAGAGTATCTTTGCTTTACTCCGCATCGATAATGTGCAATTCGGCAAGATATATGTGAAGGAGCCTAAGCCATTGACCTTTAGGAAAAAAATAGTCAGACTGACAATACTGACAGACATGGCTGATGCGTGGGCCGAAAAACAAATAAAAAAGAAGAATGAAACCGTTTGCATTCCATGGTCCAGCCTACGAGAATTGGTTCTGAGTCATCCGGACATATTAAAGATAGTTAAGTTATTCGCCTTGGCCATTTACGGTTTGGTCATTTTCCCGAGAGTTCTCGGACATATTGAGGTCGCAGTATTTGATTTCTTCGAAAGGCTAAAACAAGGAGTCAACCCTGTCCCGACTATCTTAGCCGAGACATTTAGGTCCTTGAGTACTTGTCGAAAGGTAGGAAAGGGACGATTTATCGGGTGTGCACAGCTGCTCAATGTTTGGATTTTGAGTCATTTTTGGAAAGTAGAGCGCACTCCATTCCACATGTTTTCAAAAACATTCGCCCCGCTAGAAGCTTACCTCAAGAAAGAATGGCCGAGAGAAGTCACCGAGCAACATTGGGTATCAGTCTTTCAGAATCTTCGCGCGGAGGATATAACGTGGAGAGCACCACGATCCGTCCTTCATCCCGCTATACAAATGTGGAGGCCAAGATTGGGTACCTTTACTCGGGTTATGGGAGGAGTTGGATACGCTCTGCTATTAGTCCAAAGGCAATTTTCTTGCGACAATTTATACCCATAATCGGAGGATTAGCGCAATTCGAGTTCACTTTCGCGGGTGAGGATATATGAAGAGAGTCCGGACATTGCAAAGTCTTGAAAGGAAATTCATTTCATGGAATTAGCCTTGTATATGCGATACCCTTACCCAAGACTATGACATATGGAGAAGGCAACGGGTAAGTAGTCGAAAAATATCATCAACAAATTACACCGCCTAATCCCTTTTTGGAGGAAATGCCATCCGAATTGGAAATAGCTAGACAAGAATTCGAGCGAGAAAAAGCTAAGATGTCTAGGGACCTCGGTACCCTTCAAGAAGAAAACTATCGATTGAAGATTGAAGCTCAAAGTTGAAAGGTCCGTAATCAAAAGTACAAAGGGAGGCCGAGATTGTGAGAAACGACTTAAGGGACCTTCATTTGGAAAATAAGAAATTAAGAAGCACTATAAAGAATAGTGGATTGGGCAAGTCAACAAATTGAGTGGAAAGAAGAAATTGGTAACATCAAAGGAGGAATGGAATTTTGGAAGGAAAAGCAAAAAAGAAGAGAGAAAAAGCACACATGCAATGCAATAGAGTTAAGAAGGAAGAATGCCGAGTATGAAATGGTGACTGCAGAATTTGCGAATAGTCAGCCTGAACATCAAGAATTAAAAAGGAGAGTACGAGATTTAGAAAATATGCTACGATCTCGTCAACAACAATTAGATAACCTCCTGAAGGCTCTAGAAGAAAAGAATGATCAGTACGATAGGGACATTCACGCGTACGAAGGAACTCTCCAAGAAAAGGAAATGCAGCTTAACTTCTTGATTAATGAAATTCGCCAAGCAGCTATGCAAGTTGTTCAATTATCAGATGAAGCCGAAGTTCTCAGTTGCCAATTCCCTCCGAGACAAAGATCGAGTATATCAGAGTTTTTAGAGCAAGTGAAGAAGCAAGGCAATGTGGCTAGGAAATTTGTGTAACTGTTGCAAAAAATGAAAACTTTTTGTAACGTACTCTTCTGATAAATGAAATGCCTACATATGGGGCTATCTTGAAATCAACACCAAATTCTTACATATTTATTCACAACTAACATTTATGCATCATTTATTCTTTGGACATTCATTCATTCATATACCCATTCATTCATTCATCGCATGTACATATCACCATCCACCGGAACTAAAAGAGCCATATAATCCGCAGTTGCAAGACTTCAAGACTGGAATCACGATATTCATACAGAACGCGTCGACAAACCAGGGCAATGGAAGCTGAGTTCAATGAGAGAATCGAAAGGATGGAAAGGGCTCAAAAGGAATTACAAGAGCAACTGGCTAAATCACAACAAGAGACGAGAGATCTAATGGTAAGATCTCGAGAGGATTCACTCGAGCAAAGAGATCAGATGGCCAAAATCATGGAGATGATGACAACTTTGGTCAAGGGAAAGGGACCCATGCAGAACCCCGATGTTATGGAACCTCAATCGAGAATTCACCACGATCAGGATCCACTCTATCCTTCAGGATTCACTCCACCACCCGTATATACAACACAGAGAGGGTATGCTCAAGGAGAACCCGCGGGCTTGGAACATCGACCTATGCCACCTGCTCCACCCACTAATTTGGGGCAAGGAATATTCGCGTCGAACCCAGGGGCCAGTCCTGCTGATTCCCTAGTTCCAGATCTGGATGACCCATGAGTAGCCAAATTGAAATTGGATAACCATGACGCGAAATATAGGAGTCTGGAGGAAAGACTCAAAGCAATAGAAGGCACTGAGGTCTTCTCCGCCCTAGGTGCCAAGGAACTTAGCCTCGTACCTGATCTAATTTTGCCTCCGAAGTTCAAGGCGCCCGATTTTGAGAAGTATGATGGGACTAGGTGCCCAAAAGCACATCTCATCATGTTCTGTCGAAAAATGACTGGTTACGTGAACGATGATAAGTTACTTATACATTGCTTCCAAGACAGTCTAACCGGGTCAGCCCTCCGTTGGTACAACCAACTCAGCAGGGAAAAGATTAGATCCTGGAAAGACTTGGCATCTGCATACTGCGAGCAATATAAGCATGTATCAGACATGGTGCCAGACCGGATGACCTTGCAAATGATGGAGAAAAAGCCGTCAGAGACCTTTAGACAGTATGCGCAGAGATGGAGAGACGTCTCAGCCCAAGTGGAACCCCCACTAACAAAAACGGAGGTAACCGTTCTCTTTATCAACACCTTAAAGGCCCCATTTTATGACAAATTAGTGGGAAGTGCCACGAAGGAATTCGCAGATATTGTAATATCTGGTGAACTAATAGAGAATGCTGTCAAGAGCGGTAGAATGGAAGGTTCAGAAGGTTCGAAAAGGACAGCGCCTATGAAAAAGAAGGAACCAGAAACCCACATGGTCGGGATGGGAAACCGCTATGCCTCTAACTCATATCCTAACCAACCTCTACCCCGACATTATCCACCTTCAAATTTCCATTATCCTCCTCAAATCCCTTACTACCAAACACCACATCCCTCCTATCCCGTATACGCCATGAACAACCAAAGACCCGTCACCACTTTTTCACAAAACACTGCACCCGTTCAAAACCAACCCAGAAATGAACCAAGACCAACAAGGCCTAATCCCGAGAGACCGCAGTTTACTCCCATCCCTGTGTCATATGGGGAATTGTACCCGAAACTTCTGGAAAAACAACTGATTTCTCCTCATTACATGGTACCCCTTAAACCTCCATACCCAAAATGGTACGATCCAAACGCTAGTTGTGCATACCATGAGGGGAATCAAGGGCATTCTACCGAGAACTGTCTGGCTTTCAAAAGGAGAGTTCAAGGGCTCATCGATGCGGGTATTTTGAGATTTGATGGTACTAGCAGTACGGCCGGAAATCCATTCCCAAATCACACCGAAGGGAATGTGAGCGTAGTAGAAGAAGAAGATAAACGACGAAGTAAAAGATGTGTTTCTAAAGTAAGAACACCTCTGCAGAGAATCTGGGAGGTGCTAGTTGAAAAAGGGTTGCTTTGT
This sequence comes from Gossypium anomalum, assembly GCA_025698475.1. Lineage (NCBI taxonomy): Eukaryota > Viridiplantae > Streptophyta > Magnoliopsida > Malvales > Malvaceae > Gossypium > Gossypium anomalum. The sequence continues at coordinate 90,851,842 of CM046968.1, forward strand.
CGTTTTAAGGAGTATTCGAAGGAAGGGATACAAAGAGTCACAGTTTTTGCGAGTTCCATGGCATCGAACGACACGACATTCAGTCCTGTGAGGAATTCAGAAGATTATTGCAAAGTATGATGGATAACAAGGAGATCGGGATTTTTTGTAAAGCCATAGAGGCCGATAATGGAGAAATATGTACATCTAACAATCAATCATCAGGTCCCCCTTATAGCGCGGATCGACCATTGGTGATTTACTATGACGCGAAGAAGGAGCCGGTGAAACCAAAGATGATCATTGAAATACCATCTCCTTTTCCTTACAAAAATGACAAGGCGGTACCGTGGAAGTACGATGTCAACATCGTCACCCCAGAAGTTGGAAATTCTAAAGCCATAATTGAAGATGTTGGGGAGGTAGGTCATTTTACCCGAAGTGGACGGTGCTATTCCAAAGAAGTTGAACCGGCAAAGAAAAGTAGTGATTTGAAGCAAAAAGGGAAAGCAGTGATACAGGAAGTCGAAGTTGAGCGAGAAATTCCACCTGTACAAGAAACCAAAATGCCCGTGAATGAGGAAGAAGCTCAAGAATTCTTGAAATTTATCAAGCACAGTGAGTATAGTGTGGTGGAACAATTGAACAAACAGCCAATATGAATCTCGCTTCTATCTCTCTTTATTAAATTCAGAGCCACACCGGAATGCCTTATTGAAGGTGTTAAATCAAGCTTATGTAGCCAACAACATATCTCATTGAGAAGCTTGATAGGTGGGTAAACAATCTGAATGCGGACAATTTCATCTCTTTTAGTGATGATGAGATACCGCCAAACGGTAGAGGATCGGTGAAAGCGCTGCATATCACGACTCGCTGCAAGGGCTACATAATACCGAACGTACTCATCGATAATAGGTCGGCGTTAAATGTTATGCCATTGGCCACACTTTCCAGAATCACCGATGGATCTGCTCTTACTTAAGGCCCCGTCATTCCACGATGGGGCATTCGACGGACGAGGCGTGAAGTTATGGGAAAGATTGAGATCCTCTCGGAAGTAGGCCCTTACATTTATGATGTCGAGTTCCAAGTCATGGACATTACACACTCTTATAACTGCCTTTTGGGGAGACCCTGGATCCATTCTGCTGGAGCGGTCCCATCATCCCTCCACCAAAAAATAAAATTTATCATGGACGGCTGTCTGATCACAGTCGAAGGAGAAGAAGATATTGTCGCATCTATCTCTGCAGATGCACCGCATTTGAAGTGAACAAAGACGTGAGTGGAGTGTTCCTTCCGATCCCTTGAATTTGTGAATGCCACTTTCGTTCTTTGAGGAAACGAAATTCGATCTGCCGAAACCGCCGAGAAATACCGAATGGGTGTCAAGTTGACCGTAGGAAGAGGAGCTCGAGCAAGAAGAGGTTTAGGCGGACATCTGCAAGGAATAGTTAGGGCTTTAAAGCCGCAGCAAAGACAAGGCTCGATACGGTTTGGGATTCCAAATGACATGCGTCAAAGAAGAAGACAAAGGGAAGAAAGATCGGGAAAGGAGGATTGCAAGAACTTTCGGCCGAGAACCGAATGGGAACCAATAGAATACCCTCCTTTGTCAAAAACATTTAAATCTGCGGGAATGACATACCCTGGACAAAACGATCCACGAAACATGCTGAGGATAATTGAAAGGGGTTTTCAGAATGTCAGTATAAATGTCATTGACAAAGGGGCTGGTACAAGTAAAGATGTCTCGAGGATATGCCTTTGCCTTCCTGGTTTCATGTTGAACAATTGGACTTCCGAGGAGCTTCTGGTAGTTTATAAGTCTTCAGAGTAATGCCAAACATTAACCTTCTATTGTGTCTTTTGATATACTAGAATTCTTTTGTAAGAGCGTGCATTCGCTCTTTATCATTCAAATGAATATCAATGAAGATGCATTTTGTCACGATTTTTTTTTCGCATTATCGCTAATTTCATGATCATTTTTTTCATTTCATAGCCTATACTCACATTTGCCATATTCCATGCCATCACATTTTTGTCTGTTGTTTCCCATACTCGGATGCCCCTCTATAGCTTCCTTTTCCATTCAACTTTCAGGTGCTCAGATATCGATGAAATGAACAAACCTGTTACGAGTCTTGAAATTGATTTTGAGAAGGCTATTTGCTTAGGGGAATTTGAAACCGAAGAAAATGCTGAAGATTATGTCTCGTCTCCTGAATTGTTAAGAATGGTAGAACAAGAGGATAAACAGATTTTGCCTCACGAAGAATCTGTGGAGACAATAAATTTGGGCACTGAAGAAAGGAAACAAGAAGTGAAGATTGGGACTTCTATTTCAGAGAGCACCAGGCATAATTTGATCGCTCTACTTCGCGAGTACAAAGATGTTTTCGCATGGTCATACCAGGACATGCCAGGGCTAGATGAAGATTTAGTGGTCCACAAGCTCCCATTAAAGCCAGAATGCAAGCCCATCCAGCAAAAATTAAGACGGATGAGACCCGAAATGCTGCTAAAAATAAAAGAGGAAGTCAAGAAGCAATTTGATGCTGGCTTCCTACAAGCCTCCAAATATCCAGAATGGGTGGCTAACATAGTCCCGGTACCAAAGAAAGACGGCAAAGTACGAATGTGCGTAGATTACCGTGACCTGAATCGAGCAAGCCCAAAAGATAATTTTCCCTTACCACATATTGATACATTGGTGGACAACACAGCAAAACATTCATTGTTTTCTTTCATGGATGGATTCTCGGGGTATAATCGGATCAAGATGGCCCCAAGACATGGAAAAAACTACCTTCATAACAATGTGGGGCGTTCGCTACAAAGTGATGCCATTCGGGTTAAAGAATGCGGGGCAACATATCGGATCGAGGGCTATGGTGACGTTATTCCATGACATGATGCATAAAGAAATAGAGGTCTACGTCGATGATATGATTGCTAAATCCAGGGGAAGAAGAGCATATAGTGAATCTCAAGAAGTTGTTTGACAGTGTAGAAAGTTCGATTAAAGCTCAATCCACCAAATGTACATTCGGGGCTACCTCGGAAAATTGCTAGGCTTCATTGTCGATGAAAGAGGTATCGAGGTTGATCCGAGATAAAATAAAGGCCATTCAAGAGCTACCACCCCACACACGCAAAAGGAAGTTAGAGGATTTTTAGGGAGATTAAACTACATCGCCCGATTTATCGCTCAACTTACTAACCAATGTGACCCAATCTTTCGACTTCTTCGAAAACATAACCCTGGAGAATGGAACGAGGAATGCTAGGTGGCCTTTGATAAGATAAAGCAATATTTATCTAGTCCTCCAAAGACTAGTATCGCCCAACTCGAGGAAGACCATTGATTACAGTATTTGGTGTGTTCGAAAATTCAATGGGTTGCGTCTTGGGGGCAACACGACGAGACGGAAAGAAAGAAAAGGCGATTTACTACCTCAGTAAAAAGTTCACTGAATATGAGGCAAAGTATTCGTCCATTGAAAAGTTTTGTTGCGCTCTAGTTTGGGTAGCTCGGAGACTCAGACAATACATGTTGTACCATACGACATGGCTAATTTCAAAGCTAGACCCGATAAAATACATGATGGAATCGCCGGCACTATCAGGAAGGATGGCCCGATGGCAGATTCTCCTTTCGAAATATGACATGTAAGTCAAAAGTCAATAAAAGGAAGCGCAATAGCTGACTTTCTAGCAACTCGAACGACGGGGGAATATGAGCCTTTAAGATTTGATTTCCCGGACGAAGACTTAATGTGCATCACAGAAATGGAACCAGAGTCATCAAAAAATAAGTCATGGAAGATGTGCTTTGATGGTGCGTCGAATGCTTTGGGGCATGGAATCGGGGCAATCCTGGTGTCACCAGACGGGAATCATTATCCGTTCACTGCAAGACTGAACTTCTTTTGTACCAATAATATTGCAGAATATGAGGCTTGTATCATGGGGCTTCGTGCAGCTATTGATCGAGACATCAAAATTCTAGAGGTATACAGAGACTCAGCTCTAGTGGTGTACCAGATCCGTGGAGAGTGGGAAGTGAGGGATCCAAAATTGATCAAGTATAGTGATTTAGTGGCCGAATTGATCAAGGAATTCAAAGAAGTAACTTTTTTTACTTCCCACGAAGAAAACCAATTAGTCGATGCCACGCCACTTTGGCTTCAATGTTCAAAGCAAGTAAAGAAGCAGAAATAATGCCCCTCAAAATGAGCATATACGAGACCCCGGCACACTGTTGTAGCATTGAGAAAGAAGCAGATGGACGTCCATGGTTCCATGATATATTAGAATACATCAAGAATCAAAGTTATCCCGAACAAGCAAATGAAAATGACAAAAGAACAATCAGAAGAATGGCAACGGGATTTGTTCTTGATGGGGACATCTTGTACAAGAGAGGAAAAGATCAAATTCTCTTGAGATGCGTGGATGATGTTGAAGCCAGGAAAATACTCGAAGAGGTCCATGAAGGAATCTGCGGAACACATGCCAATGGTTTCAATATGGCTAGAAAGATCATGAGACTCGGGTATTATTGGCTGACAATGGAAAGTGACTGCATCAATTTTGCCAGAAAATGCCACAAATGTCAAATCCATGGCGATAAAATTCATGTAGCCCCTTCGCCCCTCCACGTCATGACTTCTCCATGGCCTTTTTCTATGTGGGGCATGGATGTTATAGGGCCAATTTCTCCAAAAGCATCAAATGGACATCGATTCATTTTTGTGGTCATCGATTACTTTACAAAGTGGATAGAAGCCACTTCGTTTGCCAATGTGACGAGAACTGCAGTTTGCAGGTTTTTGAAAAAGGAAATTATTTGCCGGTACGGCTTACCCGAAAGAATCATTTCAGATAATGCCACGAATCTGAACAACAAGATGATGAAAGAACTGTGTGAGCAGTTCCAAATAAAGCATCATAACTCTTCACCCTATCACCCAAAGATGAACGGGGCTGTTGAAGCAGCTAACAAGAACATTAAAAGGATCATCGGGAAAATGACTGAGACGTACAAAGATTGGCACGAGAAACTTCCATTTGCTTTGTTAGCATATCGCACATCTATACGAACATCTACGGGAGCAACTCCTTTCTCTCTAGTCTATGGAATGGAAGCTGTGCTACCTATCGAGGTTGAGATCCCCTCTCTGCGAGTCTTAATGGAATCAAAGTTAGAAGAAGCAGAATGGGTTCAAACTCGATATGATCAGTTGAACCTCATCGAAGAAAAGCGTCTAAAGGCAATTTGTCACGGGCAGATGTACCAAAAGAGAATGATCGCCACCCATGACAAGAAGGTACGACCAAGAGAATTCCATGAAGGAGAACTGGTGTTGAGGAAAATTCTCCCGATACAAAAAGACCTGCGAGGAAAATGGGCACCAAACTGGGAAGGACCATACGTCGTAAAGAAGGCATTTTCAGGTGGAGCTTTGATCCTTACCGAGATGGATGGGAAAGAGTTAGCAAATCCAGTGAACTCAGATGCGGTGAAGAAGTACTATGCTTGAAAAAAGAAAGTCAAGATGAAAACCCGAAAAGGGCATCTTAAAAAAAAAAAAAAAGACCAGAGCGAAAACCCGAAAATGGCGCTTTGATTAAAAAATATATTAGGATGAAAACCCGAGAGGGCATTCTAATGAAGCAAACATTCGGATTACAAGGCAAGATGTTTTAAACCATACGGCAAACAGTGAGACTACAGTATTTGAAGCATCTCTGAAAGCTCAAAATCTTCTACGCAAGGAGCCAGACTCGAAAAGATTCTTGATTGAGGAACGTGGAAGAGTTCATGTGTTGAATATCTAGAGCATTTGTATCCGTTGAATACGATCCTTTCTTTCTTTTTGACATTTTTACTCTCATTGGTTAACTTCCTTTGTGTGCCACACTTGAAATAAATGAATATGAGATATCATTTTTGTCCCTATTTGACCTTTTTTTCATGCACCTCATTATGTGTTTATTTGCATGATAAATGGTGAAATGACATGCTCTAAACAAATGAAATGTAAACATTACTTGGATGAAAATTTGATAAACACAAGAGCCTCAAAGCAAGAATAAAGTTCAACCAGGGGCTAAAGAGTGATATCTGAGAAACGTTGATTACTTGTAAAGCCTGAAGGCGGGTACATGGCTTAAAGAGAAAGCCAAGAGCCGAAGTAATGAATGCAGATCCTCGACAATCGTGGCTAAATGGACATACGACAAACATGCTTAAGGAGCACTGCATAATCATGTAGGCATAAAAGCATTTAAGACAAACATATGCATATCATGATAACCTCATGCATGGCATATACAAGTACTCCAGCAGAGCAAGAAATCTGGAATGAGAGTCGCAGTGAATCAAATGAAAAGACACCTGAGTTCTACCAAAGGACAGGTTTTTGGTATTTTGATGTTTTTAATTCATGCATTTCAAGGAAAATCAACTCATATTGCGAGAAATGAGTTGAGCCTCGGGACACGCTGAGGTACTTTCAATTTCAGTTTTCAATTGATGTTTCAAAAATCAACTCATATTGCTAGAGGTGAGTTGAGCCTCAAGACACGTTGAGGTAATTTAAATTCATGTTTTCAAAAAAATCAACTCATATTGCGAGAGGTGAGTTGAGCCTCGGGGCACGCTGAGGTATTTTCAATTTCTGCTTTTCAATTCCTGTTTTCAATTTATGTTTTTCAAAAAAATCAACTCATATTGCGAGAGGTGAGTTGAGCCTCAAGACACGTTGAGGTAATTTCAATTTCTGTCTTTCAAAAATCAACTCATATTGCGAGAGGTGAGTTGAGCCTCAAGACACATTGAGGTAATGTTAATTTCTGTCTTTCAAAAATCAACTCATATTGCGAGAAGTGAGTTGAGCCTCAAGACACGTTGAGGTAATTTCAGTTTCTATTTCCCAAAAAAATCAACTCATATTGCGAGAGGTGAGTTGAGCCTCGAGTCACATGTTGAGGTATTTTCAAAGTCTGCTTTTCAAATTAAGTTTCAAAAGATCAACTCATATTGCGAGAAGTGAGTTGAGCCTTTTTATTATGTTTCGAAAATCAACTCATATTGCGAGAGGTGAGTTGAGCCCTAGGGCAAGCTGAGGTATGTTAATTTCTATTTTCAATTTACGTTTTTCAAAGATCAACTCATATTGCGAGAGGTGAGTTGAGCCTTTAATTCTTGTTTTTCAAATTTACTTTTCAAATTATCAACTCATATTAAGTAGAGGTGAGTTGAGCCTTTTAATTTCTCTTTTAATTTCTATGTTTCAAAAAAAAAAATCAACCCATATCGCGAGAAATGAGTTGAGCCTCGATTCATCTTTGAGGTATTTTCGACTTTTGTTTTTAAATGTCTGCTTTTAAAGAGTCAATTCATATTGCGAGAAATGAGTTGAACTCGGGATCACATGCCAAGCAAAGACTAAAGATTGAAGCCGATTAAAGACACCGATTTGGCCTCCCGAAGTTGCGATGAAGCAAGTCAAAGTTGCGAGTCCCGCCCCTGGAGTTGCGATGAGAGTGATTGAAGAGGTCAAAGCTTGCCTTTTAGAGTTGCAGAAGAGAAGATCACAAACCCTATCCCACTGAAGTGATAGAAGAGCAGATGAAAGTTGTGGACTTGATCTTTATGAAGCTGCATGGAAGCAGATCGAAGCCACAAATCTCATATTATTGAAGTTACGATTGATCGAAGCTGCAAGGCACATATCAGAAGATGCAGTGGATTGAACCAAAGCTACAAGACACAGTGGATTGGAAAGAGTCTAACTGAATGAGAAGAGCACCAATGAAGTCAAGACTCGCAAGACAAGGCAAAATTGGCCTTTCTTTTTGTCTTTGCTCTATTCCCGTTACACGACAATGAGCAAAGAGGGGCAGCTGTACAGCCCAATTTTGGGCCCCAAACTAAAACCCGAATGGCCCATCTCCCAACCCCATAATCCATTACAAAAACTTAAAACCCCAATACATTTAACCCCTTTTAAACCCAACTAATTAACACCCAACTAACCCATCAACTAGCAAATTACCAACACCCTTAGCCCAATTCTAAACCAAACCCACCAAAACCCTAACCCCATGCTCATTTCCACTTGCCCACTTGCACTGACCCATGTCCCATCCACCACCGGCCTCTGTCATCTCAGCACCGCCGTTCAACCACTACCTCAAAAAACAAAGAAAACACGCAATAGCAAAGCAGACGATTAAACGAAAAGGCTATAAAAGCCAAATGTAAATGAAAAAAGCGGGGCTTTTTTTTTTTCTCTGCTTTTTCGAGCTCTAAGAAAAATACATGCAAAGATCGAAATAACAATATCAAGTTATAAGGCAACAAATCGATTTAATTTAAACATCAAAAAAAAGCAGATCGAAATAGTGAAAAGGTGACCATCGATTTCTTTTTTTCAATTTCTCTCTGTTTATACATACAAACACACAAATCCACATTTTATGCATATAAATATAATATAAATAGTAAAATAATAATAAATAAAAAAGAAAAAATTTACCTATTTTCGAATCCGCCCACCGTGCCGCGGTGGCAGCGGCGCCAGCCAACCGTGGTGGTCCGGCGATCGTCCGGCGATCGGTCGGTGGCCGACCATGTGGCCGAGCCCTCCTTCCTCCCCTGCTCTCCCTTTTCTCTCTTCCCTCTCTCTTTTTTTTTTTTTTTCCCCTCTCCAAATGATTTTTCGAAAATTTGGGCTATTTATAGCCCACTAAAACGGCACCGTTTTGGTGCCTAAACTCTGGCTAAAAAACGGCACCGTTTCACTATGGATCGGGTCGACCCGATCCATACCCGCCAGGATCCGCGTGTTTTTGCGGAAGGGTCTATTTGCGCGAACGACCCTTCCGCTTTTCGGCTTTCGCAATTAAATCCTACTTGATTCTATAATTTGGCCCCATAGTCTTCGATGTCTTCAATGTAGTCCCTATCTTTGCGCGCGCTTTCAATGGTAAGAGAAAATTGCCGTCCACGACCCACAAGCTTTAACGCGTGTTCAAATGAGTCCCTTTCTTCTGTTTTTATTTTAAATTGGCCCCATAATTTTGTTTTTAATTCAATTTTAGTCTTGTTTTTCATTTTATTTACTTTTTATTTTATTTGCACTTATTATGATATTGTTATTATTATTATATGTAATATTGGTATATGTTTTATACATGTATGTGTATATATTTTCATTTGTAGTATTTTTTTTAATTATTTTAATTTCGTATTATTGTTAGTATTATAATATTATATTTATTATTAATATCAATTTATATTTATATGTATATATGTACCTTTTATATAATATTATCATTTCTATTATCATATTTATTATTATTACATGTATATGTATAGATTTTCTTTGATGCTTATTAAATACATTATTTTCTTATTATGTTATTATGTATATCATTTTCACTCATTTCTTCATTGTTTTTATATATACTCTTATATTATGTATATTTTTAAGAAACATTATATTTTTACATATTATATATATATATATATATATATATATATATATTTTAATATCCTATTGTTCATATATTTTATTATTTCATGTATATACTTTAATAACTATCATATATATATATATATATATATATATATATATATATATATTGTATTGTGTGCATATTTTAATATATATATATATACATATAGCATTATTAGTATTTTTAATGTTATCATCACCTTACTTACTATTATGATATGTTTACATACATTCGTTTTTATTTAAGTGTTTAATACTATTATTTTCACACTTAATATTGTATGTATTGTTAGTATTTTTAGTATTATCGTTATATTCATTATTTGCTCTAATGTATTTTACCCTTTTATTATTATTCTATATCAATTTCGTTTTACATTGTTTCAAAAATCACATGCTTGTTTCTAATTAATCTCAATAATCAAGGCAATATATCGATTTAACATCAAGTCGTCGAGTTCATCGCTATGTTGGGTGAATGTCAATTGACTCGTGTTAAAGCGATATACCTTTCTCAAAAACCAAATAAACTAAAGTTTCTCGTCTTTTTAATCGGATCACGACTAAATTTTATATCGAATTCGTATTTTTGAAAATCAAGACATCACGTGTTTATAAGATACCAATTTTGGGCATCGCGAGGGTGTTAATACCTTCCTCGCGCGTAACCGACTCCCGAACCCTAATTTTTCTCTGGATTTTATTGTAAACCTAAACCTAGCCTTTTATTTGCTTTTAAAGAAAAATTTAATAGGTGTCCGATCACACCTAAGAAAAAGATCGGTGGCGACTCCCGGTTTATTTTTAAAACCAAATTTTAATTTCCAGTTTTCTAATAAATCGCCACAATTTAGCGACCCGAAACCCAAAAATTTTTACGTCGCTACAGTAATACGATTCAAGAATGCAAATCCCAAATGTAGGACTCAATTTATTATTTCTAACATTAATTTTAAGACAAAATTCGGCTTTTACTTATCGATATGGGCATGGTTTTAATTAGAAATTGGTAGTGAGAGGGAAGCAAAGGCTTGGAGCTGCTCACCGGAGTTGATGTGCTTTGCTAGGTCGGAAAAGGCAAAAAGGAAGAAGTCCATGAAATCAAAGTCCTTGTAAAGCTGAGGATGTTGCTTATCTATAAGCTCTTTGGGTGCTTTAATTATGGTACCCTCAATTGGAATTGCGAAAGCTGCTATGGAAAATCAATCTTTGTCTCCACTCATCATCACTCTGTGATTCATCGCTTTTAATCTCCCATTACTCCATGCCTTCAATTTCCAAAAATCAACATCAATAAATGTTTTATGATTATTATTCTCATTCAATCATACTCAATTCAATCATACTCCATGCCTTGTATTTCATGTTCTATTTAATAGACCATGCATACTTGTTATGTTTGAGTAAATTAAAAATTCAAAACATTAACCATATATATATATATATATATATATATATATATACCTTGAGAGGATCTCCAACCACAAAGCAAAAGGAAGAAGGAGATAAGGACAACTTGATCCATTTGCCATCACTGACCTCAATTTCTAACCCCGAAACTTGATCATCACAAATGATTGTACTGACAGGTTTATCAGTGTGAGCAAAGAGTCCTCTCTCATACTCTCCCGGTGGAGGGGCCATGTATTTCATAAACCATACAAGTGTTTTGTAATTTATCATCATTGATTCCCATTTCTCTTCTAATCCATAACTATCAATTATCATTAACTAAATAAACTTGGTAAGCTCCTCTATTTGTGTCGCCATGGTATGGACTATGTTGCTGGAATAAAAGATGAAAATAAAATGTCAATAACTCTAATTCACTCAACTCAAATTAAAAATTATTCAAATTCGAAATGACTAGAACAAGTAACTTAAAACAACTTGAAAATTAAAAGGTAAAAGAATTATTGTTACCAAAAACGCGGGTGACCATCAGGCCACATAAGTTGAGCAAAATTTTTAATTGGAGGCATCTCCAAGTCCAAAGCCTTCATACAATAAAGAAACCTGATTGCATTGTAGAAGCCCAAAATTGCCCAGGCCCGTTTACATCCAAACCCAAAGATCCAATACTAACCCAAACCCCAAATATTAATAGCCCAAACTTAACCCAACACAGACCAACCCATAACCCACACTTAAACCCAATAACGAAACCCAACACCCAAGACCCATTACACAAATCAGAAACAGAAAAAAATATCTAACCCTAACCCTAGCCCCTAAAGCAGCGCCGAACCACCTGCCCACTTTCCTCTGACAGCACTGCAGCACTGGCCACCAACCGGTCACGTCTCCACCGCCCGTGCCCATCCCCTGCAATCAATAAAAAAGACAAGACAGAAACAATAGAAAATAGATGTGAAAGGGTTATAAAAACCCGAATAAAAAATTGTAAAAGGGTTGGATTTTTTTTTCATCAATACAAGAGTTAGATTCCAATACATACACAAACAGATCGAAAATATATAAGAAGAAATACAAGAATAACATCAATCCAGTAAACAAAATACCGACATCAAAGCCCTAAGGTGAATATTTCCATTTTACTTTCGAATTTATCCCTTCTATATTTATAAATACATAAATATAAATAAAAATAATATTTTAAAACTTAAGAAAAAAATTAAAAAAAACAAAATTTTACCTTTCCGGTCATCGTGTACGGCTCCAGCGCCGGCGCCGGTGACGGTGGACGACGACCGGGGAGGCCGGATTTCTCACCGAAAAAAAACCCCTCCTTTCCCTTTCTCCCTTTTTTTTCTGATCTTGGTACAAATGAATTTTTTTTATTTTTTTAGGTTATTTATACTGATTAAAAACGGCGCTGTTTTGACCTTGGGATCCAGGGGATAAAACGACGTTGTTTTGCCCTAGATCGGGTCGACCCAGCCCTACCCGCTAGGATCCGCGTGTTTTTATAGCGGAAGGGCCAATTGCGCTTTTGGCCCTTCCGCATTTTTATTGTTCTTCAAGCAAGTTTATTTTGATTTTTAATTCGACCTTGAAGTTTGCTACACTTTTCAATTGAGTCTCTCTTATTGCGCAGCGTTTTAATAGTTGGGAATATTGCACTTTTGATCCCCCTTTGTTTTGCGCGTGTTCAAAAAAGTCCTTCTCTTTTGTTTTTATTTTAGAATCTATCCCGTGCTCTATATTTTGTTTTCGATTTAGTCCTTTTTTATTATTTTGATACTTTAATAATTAATTTCATCATTCTTTTTTTTATATTTATTATTATATTATTACTATTATTCTTATCATTATTAGTATATTTCTACTATAATTAACATTATTTTAGTTTCAATTAATATTCACCTATATATATGTACACTTTTATATATTTATATTTGTTTTTTTAATAATACTCTTATTCATAATATATATATTATATATAGGAATTTTTATACTATGTTAAGTATATATTTTTAATATGTATATATATATTTTTCAATATTGTTGTTTAAATTATTTATATGTCATCTTATATATATATTTTCAATATTCTTAGTCATATTTTATACTATTTCCATGTATATATATTATCTTATATATGTTCTTAAATACTATGTTATATGTATATATTTTAACACCATATTACTTATGTTTTTGTACTATCGTATGTATACATCTTAAATACTACATCATGCATGTATTTTAAAACACCTTATTTTTATATATATCGTGTACATTTTCTAATATTCTGCCACATATGCGTATATACATCTTTATTGTATTATGTACATGTTATTATTATATTTATTTTACCCTATTATATTTATTATTAATATTGGTTTATTCTATTATACGGGCATATATATACTTTCTATATAGCATTATTTTCATATATCCTCATAGTTATTATTTTATTCTAATGTTATTATGTAATCATTTTTAAAATATATGTATATATTTATTATTGATGTATATAAAATTTTTTTATGTTATTAGTATTTGTAATGTACCTAGTATATATTCATTTTATATATTATATAAGTATACATTATGCATGTATTTTAGTATTACTATGTATACACTTTCCACTCTTATCTTTACATATACTTTAATATGCATATATATCTGGCACTATTAATATTTTAATATTAAGCTTATATCACTTTATTTCTTACATGTTTATATATATATATATATGTTTGTTCTTATTTTGCGTTTAACAATATTGTTATCGTTACATACGTTGCTACTGTTTTAATATTATTATCGTAGTTATTATTTGCTTTGATGTATTTCTAACTCTTATTTTTCGTTCCCCTCCCACTTTATATCATTTTACTGTTCACCATTTCAAAAACGTTTATTCACGTTTTTACTTATTTCAATAATCAAGGCAACGTGCCGGTTTAACATTAAGTTATCGATTTCATCGCTATGTTGGGTGAACATCAATTGACTCGTGTTAAAATGGTATGTCCTTCTCAAAAACATAAAAATTAAAAGTTCTCGTGTTTTGGTCGGATCACGATTAAAATTTAAATTGAACTCGTATTTTTAAGAATTAAGACAACGTGTGTTTTGCAAGATACCAATTTTGGGCGTCACGAGGGTGCTAATACCTTCCTCGCGCGTAACTGACTCCCGAACCCTAATTTTTCTCTGGCTTTTAATGTAGACCTAAACTCGGCCTTCTTTTTTGTTTAAAAAAAAATCTAATAGGTGTCCGATCACACCTAGGAAAAAGGATCGGTGACGACTCCCTCTTTATTTTAGAATCAAACTTTTTACTAAATCGCCATAATTAGCGATCAAGCTGAAAATTTTTACGTCGCTACATGCATGGTCCAACCCAGCCATGGTAAGGCATGGGACTAGCGTTCTTTTGTTTCCTCTCCACTGGGACCTCAATCAATTCTTTCATCAACCCGAACGTCTCCTTTCGGGTTTTTGTCGATATCTTTTCATACGCCACCTCAAAACAACCAAAAGTCTCGCAAGCCTCTCGAACTCTCTTGCACAACCGGTACCACCCATCAGTTCCTCGCTCCAAATCCGATGAACGGAACTCAATGACTGGAAACTCAATCTCAGCATTGACACCCATGTTCTAAACTTTTTGTTATTGCTCTAAGGAGATGTTTTCTTAAATTAAACGAGCTTGTAAATTAACTTGGTTTCTCTTTACTTTGGGATTTAAATCTATTTATAGTATTTTCTCAAGGTGGTGAGGTGAACAGAAGCATCTCTATTTTTTTTAATGTGATTATCCAAGCAAAACAAAGGAGGCGCAGTGGTCAAAAGAAAATTTATAGTCAACATAAAACCTATTGACTTATAAATAAGATTGTCTTCCGTTTTCTCCCAATTCAAATATCAGTTTACTTTTATGCTACTATTTAGCCCTCAAATTTGAACCTCAATACATGCATATAATAAAAATATGATTCCTGTTCTGCTTTGGCGACGGTGTGATTTCCTGTTTCTGTAAGATTGTCTTTCCTTTTTCTCCCATTTGAATGAATCGAATATCAGTGTAATTTATGGCTACTTGATAGCTCTCAAATTTGAACGCCATGCATATAATAAAAGAACGTTTGGAAAAAGAAAACAACAACATTGACCACATGATGAAATAATAATAAAAAATGAACTATAAAACGAAGGAGGTGCAATGGTGAAAGAAAAAAAAAAAAACAATATCTTAATTTTCAATTTCAGCAACATGAAATATATCAGTAACTCAATTCTGCCTGTTTTTAGTCTGGTAGATGATTAGAAAACCAACATGATGTAAACTAGTAGGCAAACTCAGCTGGGGACAACATGTTAGAAATTAGAAATTAGAGGTGTTTAAGGGTGAAAGAAAATTTTTAAGCCCGGCTCACCTCGTTAAAATTACCCGACTTACAGATAATAAAATATTAAAAATTCTTATATTAATATTTATATATTTTTATAATTAAAATTTTAAAATTATTTAATTTAAATAAAGGCTTATTTGAGGACAAAAATTTCTTGCACTTGGGTCGAGTTAAGCCTATGTATTTTTAAATATATATTTTTCTTTTACATTAATATATACTGTTAACTTATAAGATTATTCTTTTACATTATATATACGGTTAACCAATAAGATTAATAAGGAAGAGAAGAAGGTTAATTTCGTGGATTCACTTTTAGTTGAGCCGGAGAGTCACCGAATATTCAGCTGGGTAAAGATAATTCTGGTGGTATGCTCAGGTAGAAAGAGAATGAGGGTGGAAGAAGGATGGTTTTTCTGTCTTGGTCTTTCTTAAGTGTTGCGGTGAGTTTATATATTGGAGGACAAAGATGCCTACTCGCCTTGAGCTTATTGACAATGGAGTTACACTTTGTTCTCTTATAGTGACAATGATGTGACGTTCTAGTATATGACCCCTTAAGGCAGTTGAGTAATTAATAAGTCTGAATTCTTATGTGTGTCTTATGCACACCTAGCGAGAGTAATCTTATGAAAGTTTACCATTTCATCATGGTCTGAGGTTTTCCAAACTCGCCCAATTGGAGATTCCCTCAATATAGACACGTGGAAGTACACATGAAAGAAATATAACATATATATATATATATATAAAATTAAATACATGAAAGAAATATAACACATATATAATTAAATTAAAATGTAAATAGTTAACATTTAATTGCAAGAGAAAGAAAAGGTAATAAATCAAACATAATTATCATTTGATAATAGTTTTTTGGAAAATTAATTATCATATGGAAGAGCAAATATCCCCAGGTAATTGTGGAGAGTGACACTATTAGTTAAGAGTAAGTAAAATTTGATTCAATTAAAAAAAAATTGAAAAATTTTGAATTTTGAGTTAATTGATTTTTTTAGGTCAAATCAAATAAGTAATTTGATTTCGAGTCGAGTTGAATTTTACAATTCAAATAAGTCAAATAATTCAAATAATAGATTAGTGTAAATACCCCTTTGGTCCTTGTCAATTTTGAAAATGACCAAATTGGTCTCTCTCTCAACAAAAATTACCAAAAAAAAAAAAAAAATTTTAAAATTCCAAAATTTATCTTTTTAAAACATTATATATATATATATATATAAATCTAAATAATATATAAAAAAAGTTAAAATTTTACTTTTTTTCTAAAAAAAAAAAATCTAAATAAGTAAACTAATGATTCAAGTTTATCATATTAAAATATCTTATTTCCCCTCTTATTTTGCTTTGAAAATTTTTCAAATATATATGCTTTCAAAATTACGTGCTTTAACATGGAATTAGTTATACTATAACAAGATTTTAATTTGACATGTTTATTTTTTTAATTTAATTCGAACAATTTCACTCGACTTGAATTTCATTTCACAAAACTCGATTTGGAAAAAATTCAAATCAAGTTAAGATAATAAAATAAGATTCGTCAAATCAATTAACTAAAAATATTTTTACTCGATTCAATCTAACGTTCATCCCTATCCTGAGTGCTATTAAGAACAACCCTAAGGTGGGCTATCAATCGGCCTTAGTTCGAAGGATCATGCATGTACTCCGGCAACAATGCGCTCGATAGTTTGTGCTTTGTTTCCTCTCTTTATTAAAAAAAAAAAATGCTCGAAATGAATCACCACACATCATCAATCTCAGTCTTAAGACAAAATACAATGACGGTATAAAAACTTCCGATCCAATAATATCACAACAAAACACCAAGCCAAAATCATTTGAGACGAATCAACAATAATTCAAGTGATGAGCCCAATTTTTAATAACGAATATAAAAGTTTCTGATTTCGCTCTTTCTTACAATTTTGTACACATTTTCTTTTTATTTGATCTCATAGTTATAGCTTCATCAAAAAGTTGTACATAAGATGTCAATTATTGCTTCTTTTACAACTTTCCCTTCCTTCTCTGCTACATATCTGATTTAATCCCAAATCCATATCAACTAAGGCCCCTTTTAGACACATGGTTTGAGATAGTCCATTTGGGATCATTTTAGATGCTATAGGCTAACACCTTTATCATCCCTTTTATCCAACTCCAATCCCTTGTCATTTTCGTCTATTGAACCCATATCCAGCCTATTACAAATATTATTAAATTCGTTGATGGCCAAAAGCCCATTAGCCATCGTTCACCATTGAATTTGATCATCACCACCTAAAAAAAGTCTAACCTCATTAGCTTCTTCAATCCAAGAGATAAAGTCATCATCACACTCAAACATTAAATATAAGTATTGTTCCCAAAAAGCACGGTCAAAATTCTCACGTGCGCCGCCAAAAGTATTGGGACTCACCTCATCCCGCTGTGCAGATAATTTGATGTCATCTTCTACCATTTTCTGATAAAAACTTTTCCGGCCAACCACTACTACTCGGAATTGCATAACAACACCACTTATCGGACTTTATAATCTTTGTTGGTTCGCCTTCGATAAAGCATAGGCTACTAGAGTAGTAACATCGATGCAAAACTGATCGAATAATAATATCAACATTAACATTCTAATCTAACCTTAATGCAATTCACCCTACTACTTCGTAGTAACTTGGAACAACCAAATTGAAGAGAAAGGAAGCATAATCAACTATAGGCAATGAAACAATTAGAAGCTGAAACTTCAAGCAAATTCATCAGTCAAGGTAATGGAACTTTTTTTTCTTATAAATATAAAAATCCACAACGGAAGAGGTTGACAAAAAGAAGTAGATAACCGGTCGGGTGAAATCAATTTTTCTTTTTGGAATTAAGTTATATATTCAGTAAATGATTAAATTATATTTTTATTATTTTTTAAAAACAAATATAATTTTGTCATTACTAATTTAAGATTTTAAAAATTATAAAATAATTGAAAGGAAAATATTTCATTTTAGAGAGATTGGGGCTCATGCCGACACTTTGGCTCCGCCCCTTTAAATAACAATTAGACCAACCAACAAAATACTAGGGACACCTGTAATGGGCAAAGGGTAAATTGCTTTTTGGGTTAAAATTAAGTTATATATTTTTATCAAAAGTTAAAATGTAATTCCATCATTATATTGTGGTATACCTTTTAAAGTTTTAAAAAGATTAAAGGAAAATTCAATCATTTAAACTTAATTCTTCAAAAAATATTTAAATATAAAATATATAAATTTTTTTATATTATGTTATTACATATTTACCTTTTTAATAGTTTATATATATAAGGATAAATTAGTAATTTCATATAGCGGAGAGTGTCAGAGTAGGGCAAGCAATTATCATTGTGGACACCCAAATTTACCTGGGCCCCACTAATACCCGGCTCACTAACCCAAAATAACCCACTAAACCCATTAACCCATTAATACCCCAACCCGATTACATGAGACAAACCCAACCCAAACAAAAACAAACACCAACCCAAACCCAAACTAAACCTAAGACCCAAATCAGAAAAAAATTTCAAACCCTAGCCCCTATTGTCTATTCGGGTGCCGAACCTAGCCCCGAAACCTCTGTCACCGCCACCAACTGCTCCTGCAAAGAAAAGACAAGGATTTAATGCGAAAACAGTGAAGAAAACAGGGAATGTTGTAAAAATCAACTATATAAAAGCTTAAGAAACCGAGAGCAAGGGGAGGTTTTTTTTTTATAGCACAAAAATTTGTATTACATATACATCGAAATACAAAACAGTGATCAAGAAATTAGATCGAAAAAAGGTGATTCTCAGACAGGGTATTATTTCCAATTTCATGTGTGTTTTTTATTTACATTATAAAAATAATAATAATAAAAAAGGACTTATCTTGGCATTGTTGCTTCCGAATCCTTGCTCGCTTGGTAGAAATCGAAGTCGTAGTGAGGATTCCATGGCTTAAGAGTAGTGAAACCTTCGGGTTTGTCTTCGAATAAGGCAGATCGTGCTTTCTTATAGTGCGACCTACTGAAATATGGAGGCAAAATGATTGATGGGCGAAGGACCATCTGAGTCGGTTGAGGGAGATGAAACGAAGAGGCTGGGGGCTGCAATCTTTGGTTCGGCCGAATGAATGGAAGAATAAACTGTTGTTTTTTACATGTTTTAAGTGGCCAAATGAAAAGTTTTAGGGTTTTTTAACCTAGAGCATAAAACGGCACCGTTTAGGGCCTGTTCTAGTGGCTCCAAAACGGTGTCGTATAGGCCTTACCCGTGCGACCCGACCCAGTGCTCAGGGAATCCGCGTGTTTTGATCTTTGAGGACTAATTGCGCGTTTGATCCCTAGCCTTCGCACCGGTATCTGATTGAGCCCTCTGTGCGTTTTTTATTTCTTTTTATTTTCCCTGCAATTTGTGTATCATTGCAACTTAACCCGTGCCTAAACGCAGCATTTTGGGAGCTAGTATATTTCCAGTTTTGATCCCTGAGTATTGAAGCATATTGCGTTTTAGTCCTTCCTTTAATCTCAATTGTTTATTTTATTTATTAAATATTCTTTTAGTTTAATTTTGTTTTAATCAAATCCTTTTGAGTAGTATAACTCATTTTATTATTATTATTATTATTTATTTTACTTAATATTTATTCTTTATACAAGTACATACATACCCTTTCTTAGCTATCATGATAATTTTACCCTTTTTTTTCTCTTTATTTTCAAGCTTTTTATATTATATGATTTAAGATTTTGTATAAAATTTTCTTCAAGAATATTATATACTATTGTACATATAAGGCTCGTAATAAAACTAGTTTTTCATTTTATATATATTATTAATTCTATGTTGTTTCAAATATATAATTTCTTTGCAAACCATTTATATATATATATATATATATTAGAACCTTCTTTATATAAAATATATTTTATCATTTATTTTTTTTAAAAAAAAAGAAAAAAAACACCTTTTCATATTTTCTTAAATCGTTTTCATATGTATATGGCCAACCTTAAATAGATATTCCATTTTTAAAAGATATTTCGTGCATTACTTGACTCAGATTCTCTTTTTTCATGATATCAACTTTGATAATAAGTTACATATATTCAGTTCTTATATATAGAGAGATAAATTTCTGCATGTATTATTCACTTGTAATCTTAAATATACATATATATATATATATATATATATATATATATATATATATATCATCTGTCATTATATTAGTTTCTAATATCTATACTGTTTGGTATACCATGTGTGTTCTATAAATTTCATATTGTTTTATGCGTAATTACTCCATGTTGTTAATAGTCTTTATTGTTACTTTCTTATTTTTCATTATTTTATGTTAGGAAGCTTAATGTAGTTTGTATTGCTATGTTTTTAGTGCATCTGTTAATTCATTTTTGCGTGTATGCTACTACCCTTCGTGGAGAATAGTATATTATTCATATATGTTGTCACATGCTTATAATTCCACTTCTCATTCACGATCAGATTACAATTGAAATTTTCAATTTATTAATCCCAAATTAATTATTTCACTTTATTTCAAATCAAATCAGTGTATTACAAGCTGCTTTTATAATTATTTGTTGAAAATCCCTTAAAATGAAGGCGATGTTCGATGTTTAGCAATTCGGGGAATCGTGCCCTACCGTGCTGGGTTGCAATTTCTCGTTTGCTCAAAATAATTGAATGTCTCTTTAGAATTTCATTCAAGCTTTCTAAAAACTTTAAAAAAAAAAACAAAGGAAATGTTCGATGTTTAACAATTCGGGGAATAGTGCCCTATCGTGCTGGGTTGCAATTTCCCATTTGTTTAAAATAATCGAATATCCCTTTGGAATTTCACTCGTGTTTTCTAAGGCAAGGCAATGTTCAATGTTTGGAAATTCGAAGAATTGTGCCCTACTGTACTGGGTTTCGATTTGTTCGTTGGACTAAATAATTGAGCATCCTTTTATAATTTCCAAATAATAAATTTTTGGAAGTCTAAATCTATCGTGTTTTTGAGAGTATAAAGGATCGTATCCTACCGTGCTGGATGTGATGCTAAATTCCTCTGAAACAAGAAGATTTTGACGATCAATTCGAATTATTCAAATCAAAAGGAACCTCATTTCAAAAACATTTTAAATTTTAAACACAAGGACAGTTATTTAATCAGTTAGGTACCAATTTTGGGTGTAATGAGGGTGCTAATCCTTCCTCATATGTAACCGACTCTCGAATCTGTTTTCTCAAAACTTCGTAGACCAAGTTCATTATTTTAGTAAACCAAAATGTTTTATTAAAACAACCAAATTTATAGGTGATCTGATCACACCTAGACAAAAAAAGATTGGTGGCGACTCCATTTTCGCTTTCTAAAAAATCAATCCACCATTTTTAAATCTGAAATAAAAATGGTTTCGACAGCTTGGCGACTCCACTGGGGACACATTTAGAGAGTCAAGCCATAAAATTGATTATTTGCTGTCCTTTTGTCAATAAATTGAAAATTCATTTTGAAAATCATGGTTTCCTTATTTGCATTTGATTGTATGATTGTTATGGTTCGGGTATTGTACAATGATCTTGCATTGCATTGCATGACCGCTGTGGTCACACCTTCTAAGTGGGAGTAAGAAACTATGCTTTCGTCAGGTTTTCACCTCCGCATGGGCTAGTGGATTGCTTCTGGAATACATCCGTATCTATGATTTCGTGAGATTTTCATCTCCGCATGGTCATAGGGAAAGGTATTCCCCTAAACTGAACTGAATCCGTATGAGCCTATAATGGGTGAGCATCGAGGAGTTTACTGGTTCAGGTACCCTTACTCTAGAACTAAACCACATATAGAGAACCCTAAGAGCCTTCTTTAGGTGGAGCTAGGTTAAATTATAGTGGTCACCCATATATATATGCTTTAATTATCTTTATTTTGCTTGTGTTTTATCACTAACACTTGATACTGACTTGTCTTGTTTTAATTGTATTTTACATGACATTGCATACTAAAAAAGGTGTTGATTCGTATTCGATTACTGAGTTAGAAAGTTTCACATGGAGAATGAATTTCTTAATAAAGTTGAGGATAATACGGCCGTCCGTGTATGGTCAAAAAAGTTACAATCGAAAAAAGGGGATAGCTTGACAGAAGGATATACATCAGAATTGTAAGAATTCACTCGCATCAATGTAGCACAGAACGAGTTGCAAGAGTTGAGAGATATTTGGACTCGTTGGGATGAAGGGACCAAATAGTTGTTCTACCAAAGCTATGGTGATATATCTTACTTGCTAGATATTAAGGTGAATAAGCACCTGTTCCGAGTCATGGTTCAATTTTGGAATTCTGCTTACAAGTGTTTCACTTTTGGGGAAGTGGATTTACTGCCTACCGTGGAGGAATATATTGCCCTGCTCAGGTGTCCAAAAGTACAAGTTAGAAAAACTTATGCCAAGGTTTTTAATGGTCAAACCTTCACGAAGAAATTGATGAATATTTCTAGGATGAGTGAGCCCTGGGTCACCGTTCGGATTCAACAAAATGGAGATAGTAAATGTATCCCTTGGGAGAATTTGAGAGATTTGGTTTTAACACATTCGGATGAAAGAAAGAGGGTCGATATCTTCGCCTTAAGCATCTATGGATTGGTAATTTTTCCTAAAGCTTTAAGGCACTTGGATTAGGCAGTCACCGACTTATTCGACCGTCTTGAGAAAGGAATCACACCTGTACCCACGATTTTGGCTGAGACATTCAGATCCTTGAGCATGTGTCAGAAGTCAGGTGATGGGCGGTTTATTGGATGTGCACAGCTATTGATGGTGTGGTTTCACGGGCACTTTTGGAAGGTAGATAAGGTCTCTTATCGGGTTTTTATGAAACTTATTCCCTGTTAAAAGAAGAAGAAGCCATACAAAGGAAAGAAGATATTTCAGAAGAGAAGTGGATGAAAATTCTTCGAAACCTCAAGGAGGGATATATAAAATGGAGAGCATTTTGGATGGTTCCTGATGAGATCCTGTATCGATGTAGGAATTTTGATTGGGTGCCTTTGTTAGGAATTTGGGGAGCTACCGGGTATACTCCATTTCTTGCATTAAGGCAATATAAGTCGAAGCAGTTTATACCCATGACTTATGGACTTGTTAAGTGTGAATTTTCCTTCAAAGGTGCCCACTATAAGAAGAAAGTTCGGGAGCTATTCGATGCTTGGAAGCAAACTCGTTAGATGAAGAGGTTGGCTGTTGGTTCCATGGTGACGCCCGAGTATGATGGATGGTTTAAGAAGAGGGTTAATGATAATATTCCTAGGCCAAACTTGGAGAATACGTGACCTATGATAGAACAACTACGAGTCATCCTGTCAGAATTAGAAATTATAAAACAAGTCTTCGAGAAGAAGAGCTCAGAGCTTAGAAAAAAGATTGAACAATTGGAAGAAGAGAAGATACACCTGAGATTAGACGCTGATGTCTAGATATCAGAGGCTGAAAAGTGGAAAAAAGGGAAAACTAAGGCCGAAGAGCATCTAGACAGTTTGAAGACTGACTATAAGAAGTTACGCCTGTCTATGAGGACTGCGGGGTTAGGTAAGACTTCCGAACAATGGTTCCATGAAATTCGATAAGAAAAGACCAAGGCCGATCAATGAGAAAGGAAATTTCGAGAAGCTCAGATACAAAATGAAGATCTAGAAAAGAGTCTATCGGAAAGTAGAAATGAACAGGATGAATTAAAGGCTAGAGTGGCAGAACTTAAGAAGTCTCTTCATCAATACCGAAACCATAACACTATAATAGAGTTAAGGGCTAGCTTGAGCAAAATAGAAGAAATGAAAGGAAGAACAGAAGAGTTAGAAGCAGCACTACAAAACTGTGAGATGTGGATTCAGTTCTTCGAGGCAAGTGAGGAGCGTTGGAAAGAACAGCTTCACCATGCGCAAGACCAAGTCAGAAACAGGGACTATATTATGGGGGAAGCTGTAACCCAGATTTGCGAGGTAACCGATTACTTACAAGCCTTGGCGGTATAAGCAGACATACTGAGCATAAAGTACGAGTTGGAGTCAGATTGAGGACAGGAGTTAGCCTCGTTGTTCATAAAAATTAAGGCTCTGAGCATTAGGGCGAAGTCTTATTTGTAACTCAGTTTTATGTAAAGATTTTTATTTTCTAGTGAAGTTTACTAAAAGGAATTGAATCAAAATTGATGCCTCCTTTGTATTCATGCATTTGCATTACATTACATCATATACGTTAAAGGCCATAAAAATATTCTAATTAATTAAAAAATATTTCAGTAATCTGGAAACCGACGAAAATCTCTCGAGTACACATCTTTACGGTACAAGAACTAAAGCAATGGATAAAAAACTAGAAAGATTGGAGCAAATGCAGAAAGAGATGCAAGAGCAGATACAAGCACAAGTACAGGAATAGTTAGCTAAAATCCAGCAGGAAATAAGGGATCAAATACTGGAATCGCAAAGAAATATGATGGAAGAGCTGACCCGATTACTGACTAGTCGGCCAGACAAAGGAAAAGGCCCTATGGCTGAAATTGGAAATAACAATGAAGATTCCTTTTACCCTCCTGGTTTTACCCCTGCAAATGCTCAAACACAGCATGAGATACATATACAGAGGCCATCTATTACTGAAGATCCTCCCTATCCTCCAGGTTTCACCTCGGTAAATACTCAAAAACAACTCGAGCTGCACACGCAAAGGCCGTCTGTAACAATTAGGCCCCAACAATTTCAGGCCGATACCTCGATGCCAATCAACTATCAAATAGGCTCAGAAGATAACCCTATTAATCCTATAATCCCTGATTTGGATAATATGGCAGAAAACGAGAGAGTTAGGACGGGGCTTTCGAAAGAATTAGAAGAACGATGCAGGTGGTTAGAGGAAAGGTTTAAAGCAATGGAAAGTGCTAACTATCACTGTGGGGTCGATGCTAAAGATTTAAGCTTGGTCCCAGACTTAGTCCTTCCCCCCAAGTTCAAAATGCCGGGATTTGAGAAGTACAATAGAATGAGCTGCCCTGAAGCTCATATTACTATGTTTTGCAGACGAATGACTGGGTATGTCAACAACGACAAGTGATTGATTCATTGCTTTCAAGATAGTCTGATTAGGGCGGCATCCAAATGGTATAACCAATTGAGCCGTACTAAGATTAATTCATGGAAGGACCTAGCTCAAGCCTTTATGAAACAATACAGCCATGTGATGGATATGGCCCCTGACAGGATTACGTTGTAAAATATGGAGAAGAAGCAAAGTGAGAGCTTCAGACAGTACGCCCAAAGGTGGAGAGAAATGGCGATGCAAGTCCAAACACCACTTCTGGAGAAAGAAACAACCATGCTCTTCATCAATACACTGAAGGCTCTATTCATTAACCACATATTAGGGAGCGCTACTAAAAGCTTCTCAGACATAGTGATGTCTAGAGAAATGATGGAAAATGCGATAAGATGCGAAAAGATTGAAGCAGGGGAAAATGCTAAGAAATCAGCCCCGAAAAGGAAGGAAAGTGAGGTGAACAACACGAGCTCGTATGATAAGAGTTATTCTAAGCCAGTCACTATGAACCAACCAAGGGCAGCAACTATCAGCCATCAGGGCTCCACAAGACAAGACTCTAACCCAAGGCCTAACAAAGAAAGACTCTAGTTTACGCCTATCCCGATGTCCTATAGGGAATTGTATCAGAGCTTGTTTGATGCCCATGTGGTGTCACCTTTCTACTTAAAACCTTTGCAACCCCCATTCCCAAAATGGTATGACACCAGCGCCCAATGTGAGTACCACGCAGGGGTAATGGGGCACTCGATTGAGAATTGTACCGCGTTCAAAAAGTTAGTGGAAAAATTCATCGAAATGGGTGTCATAAAGTTTGATGACTCACCTGGCCCCAATGTAGCAGGAAATCCATTGCCCGATCATAAAGGGGTAAATGCAATAATCGAGTGTGGGAACAAAAGAATCAAAGTCGACGTGGCAGAGGTAA
This sequence comes from Gossypium anomalum, assembly GCA_025698475.1. Lineage (NCBI taxonomy): Eukaryota > Viridiplantae > Streptophyta > Magnoliopsida > Malvales > Malvaceae > Gossypium > Gossypium anomalum. The sequence goes on from CM046968.1 coordinate 90,878,248, forward strand.
AAACCCCATTTAGTTGGGTTTGGGAACAAATGGTTGGTGGAGGATTGGTTGCACAACATTCAAGGGAAAAGCCTAGAGAATTAGGGAAATACTGTGAGTTTCACGCCAATGAAGACCATGACATCCAAGAGTGCAGCGAGTTCAGGTCCATAGTACAAAATTTGATGGACAATAAAGAGATGGAATTTTATGAAGAAATCAAAGGATCAGAAGAAGGAGAGGTTTACGCCTCAGAAGAAGGAAGAACAGAAGGGGTTCAAAGAGTGAATCATCCTGTATTGATAATTTCGCGACCGAGGAATAATGAAGCAGGAGTACAAATAGCGCCGAGAGTCATAATCTAGAAGCTGATATCCTTCTTATATAAGGATAACAAAAAAGTCCCTTGGAATTACGGCTGCAACGTGACAATTTCGGGGAAGGAAAGCCCGATTAGTGCTTCACAGGAGAATACACGCAGTGGCAAATGTTTTGATACCACGGGTGTAAGAACCGAAGTTGTCAAAGAAAAGACCCCAATAGATGAGTGAAGAAAGGAGAAAACAATCATATCTGAATCATCAGTCAATGAGCCGGTGAGTGAAAAGGAGGCTAAAGAATTTTTAAAGTTCTTAAAGCACAGCGAATATAGTGTTGTAGAACATCTATATAAGCAGCCAGCTCGTATCTCAGTGCTAGCCTTACTTATGAGTTCAGAGACACATCGGAATGCATTATTGAAAGTACTAAACGAGACCTACGTCACGAATGACATTTCTGTCAATAAGCTGGATCGCCTTGTCAATAATATAAACGCTGATGATTTCATATTCTTTAATGATGATGAAATACCGTCGGGAGGAATGGGGTCAACAAAAGCATTACACATTACCACCCATTGTAAGGGGTTCACATTATCGGGGGTATTGATTGATAATGGATCGGCACTAAATGTCCTACCCCTATCCACATTGAATAGGTTGCCCGTGGATAATTCCCATATGAAGACGTGCCAAAATGTAGTGAGAGCATTTGATGGTACTGAAAGGAAGGTAATGGGGAGGATTAAAATACCCCTTTTAATTGGTCTAAGCACATATGAGATAGATTTCTTAGTGATGGACATCAGACCCTCTTACAATTGTTTATTAGGAAGGCCATGGATTCATTCGACAGGGGTAGTGCCATCGTCATTTCATCAAAAACTTAAATTTATAACGGAAGGCCGACTGGTAACTGTGAACGCAGAAGAAGATATCATTGCATCTGTTACCAGCAATGCACCATATGTGGGGACAAATGAGGAAGCTATAGAATGTTCTTTTCGGTCGTTAGAATTTGTAAATGCGACATTTGTTGTTGAAGGGAATAAAGTCCCGACACCAAGAATCTCTAGGGCTACAAGAATGGGCCTACAACTGATAGTTGGGAAGGGAGCTTTGCCAAGGAAAGGGCTTGGAAGAAGCCTAGAAGGGAGGGTCGACGCACCTATACTCATGGACAAACGAGACCGTTTTGGCTTAGGATTCGAGCCAGATGCAAAATAAAAGAAAAAAGAGCACGAGAAGAAACAAGAAAGGAGAATAGCACGTTTAAGTGGGGAAGAGGTTAAGTGGGGGCCGATGACCTTTCCTCACATATCCAGAACATTTGTGTCAGGAGAAACTATTTACTCTGAAGAAAGAGCGACAAGGAAAGGGTCTTCCGAAGAAATGTTGGAAAAATTAAGCATTAATGCCACATACGAGGAAGGAACTGGAATAGAGAATTTGTCGAGCATTCGTCCTTATGAGCCGGGAAGTGTTCTGAATAATTGGACCGCGGAGGAGATTCCTATAGTCTTTAGAACTAATTCAGAGTAATGCCTAAAACACACCTACTACTCTAGGCCTAGGAGTAATAAGTGTCCTTTTGTGAAATAGGCTTGTGTTCAAAAATCATTGTTTCAATAAAATGCATTTTTTTGTCTTATCTCGTGCAAATATTCTTTTATTCTTTCATTCATAACCATACTATACACATCATTGTTCTTAGATTCTTTTGCTCTTTGTATCTTCCTTCATACCTACAATAGGTCTCTGGATATCAACGATATGAGCAATGTTGCTACTAACTCAGAGTCTCCTTTTGAGTAAGATATATGTCTAGAGGGATCTCAGAACTTTGAAGATGACAGAGATTGTAACTTATCCCCTGATTTGTTAAGAATGGTAAAACAAGAGGAGAAGTAGATTCTACCTTACAAAGAATCAGTAGAAGTCGTGAAATTAGGAGATGAACTAGAAAAGAAAGTAGTACAGATCGGAGCTTGCATAACCCTTAAGACAAAGCAGGACCTTATTGAGTTACTCCAAGAGTTCAAGGATGTCTTTGCATGGTCATATCAAGATATGCCTGGGCTAAGTACTGATATTGTGGTACACAGACTCCCTATTAAAGAAGAATGCAAGCCAGTTCAACAGAAGCTTCGAAGAATGAGGCCAGATGTTTTATTGAAATTAAAAGAAGAGGTAAAGAAGAAATTCGATGCTGGTTTCTTACAAGTAGTTGAGTACTCAGAATAGGTAGCAAACATCGTCCCTGTCCCTAAAAAAGATGGAAAAGTACGAATGTGTGTAGACTACAGAGACTTAAACAAAGCCAGCCTGAAGGATAATTTTCTGTTGCCTCATATTGACACTTTAGTGGATAACACTGCAGGTTACTCACTCTTCTCCTTCATGGATGGTTTCTCAGGGTACAATCAGATCAAGATGCATCCTGAAGACATGAATAAAACCATATTTATGACCATGTGGGGGACCTTTTGCTATAAAGTAATATCGTTCGGATTAAAAAATACGGAAGCAACATAAAAGAGAGCCATGGTAGTCCTGTTCCATGATATGATGCACAAAGAAATTGAAGTCTATGTTGACGACATAATCACTAAATCCCAGATAGAAGAAGAGCATGTGTAAGTCTTAAGGAAATTATTCTTGAGGTTGAGGAAATTCCAATTGAAACTTAACCAGGTAAAATGTACCTTCGGGGCCAGGTCAGGAAAGCTGCTAGGATTCGTAGTCAGTGAAAAAGGGATTGAGATTGACCCAGACAAAGTTAAAGCCATACAAGAGTTACCTCCACCGCGTACTCAAAAAAAAGTTCGGGGATTCTTAGGAAGATTAAATTACATCGCTCGGTTCATCTCACAACTAACCGAGAAATGTGATCCCATATTTCGTCTCCTTAAGAAACACAACCCTGGGGTTTGGGACGAGGAATGCCAGAAGACCTTCGACAAGATTAAACAATATTTGTCTAATGCCTCAGTGTTGACACCACCTAGTCCAGATAAGCCATTGATACTATATTTAACAGTGTTTGAAAATTCTATGGGATGTGTGCTTGGCCAACACGATGAGTTAGGAAGGAAAGAAAAAGCGATATATTACCTCTGTAAGAAGTTTACTGAGTGTGAGATGAGATACTCACCCATTGAAAAATTGTGTTGTACCTTAATCTGGACAACCCGAAGGCTGAGACAATACATGTTGTATCACACAACTTGGCTGATCTCTAAATTGGATCCTCTGAAGTACTTGATGGAGTCAACTGCTTTAAATGGAAGAATGACCCGATGGCAAATTCTACTCTCCGAGTTTAATATCATCTATGTGAACCAGAAAGCTGCAAAAGGGAGTGCAATAGCAGATTTTCTAACCAGTAGAGCTCTAGAAGACTATGAGCCTCTGAACTTTGACTTCCCAAATGAAGATCTGATGTATGTGGCAGCCACTGAAAAAGATCCTCAAGGAGGTCACCCTTGGAAATTAAACTTCGACGGAGTATCAAATGCTGTGGGCAACGGAATTGGGGCAGTCTTGCTATCCCCAGACGGAGATCATTATCCCTTCACCAGTAAATTGGATTTTGACTGGACGAATAATATGGCGGAATACGAAGCGTGCATCATGGGCATCCGTGCAGCCATAGAACGCAAGATTAAAACATTAGAAGTATATAGAGATTCTGCCCTAGTGATTTATCAACTCAAAGGTGAATGGGAGACGTGAGATCCTAAATTGATCAATTACAGAAATCTGGTCCTCGAATTAATTGAAGAATTTGATAATATCATTTTCTGCTACCTCCCTCGAGAAGAAAATCAGATGGCTGATGCTCTAGCAACTTTAGCTTCTATGATCAAGGTGAGCAAACAAGAGGATGTGAAACCGATCCAAATAAGTATTTACGAGGCTCCAGCTCATTGTTGCAACCTAGAAGAAGAAGCAGAAAATGATGATCATCCTTGGTACCTCGATATCCTGCGGTATATGAAGAATCGTGAGTACCCCGACCAAGCTACTGAGAACGACAAGAGAACGTTGAGAAGATTGGCTAATGACTATGTCTTGGACGGAGAAATCCTATACAAAAGAAGGAAAGACCATGTACTGTTAAGATGTATAGACGCTATTGAGGCTAAGAAAATCTTAGAAAAAGTTCACGAGGGCGTCTGCGGGACACACGCTAATGATTTTACAATGGCCAGGCAAATTATGAGGTTTGGTTATTATTGGTCCACCATGGAAGGAGACTGTATTAACTACGCCAAAAGATTTCATAAATGCCAAATCTATGGAGAAAAGATTAATGTGCCACCTTCACCTCTGCATGTTATGACATCTCTATGGCCTTTTTCGATGTGGGGTATGGATGTAATCAGACCGATTTCACCAAAAGCTTCGAATGGGCATCGATTCATCTTTGTGGTCATCGACTATTTCACTAAGTGGGTAGAAGATGTTTCATATGCTAATGTTACAAAATCGGCAGTTAGCAAGTTCCTAAAAAAAATTATCTGTCGATATGGAATGCCAGAAAAGATCATATCTGACAATGCATTGAATTTGAACAAAGTACAATAGCAGAGGTCTGCAGTCAGTTCAAGATCAGACACCACAACTCGTCGCCATATCGCCCGAAAATGAACAGTGAAGTCGAAGTAACCAACAAGAACATCAAGAAGATTGTGGGAAAGATGACTGAAACTTATAAAGATTAGCATGAGAAGCTACCATTCGCCCTCTATGCTTATCGAACATCTATCAGGACTTCTACCAGGGCAACACCTTTCTCATTGGTCTATGGAATGGACGCGATTTTACCTATCGTGGTCGAGATTCTTTCCCTCAGAGTTTTGTCAGAAGTAAAGTTGGACGTAGCAGAATGGATCCAGTCCCGATACGATCAGTTGAATTTAATTGAAGAAAAGAGGCTGAGGGCTATTCGCCATGGTCAAATGTACCAAAAACCGAATGATGGGAGCTTACAATAAAAGGGTTCGTCCTAGAGAATTCCACGAGGGAGACCTAGTATTGAAAAAGATCTTGCCCATACAAAAGGATTTCAGGGGGAAATGGATGCCGAATTGGGAAGGACCTTATGTGGTAAAGAAAGCCTTTTCTGGAGGAGCATTGATATTGGCCGAAATGGATGGCAAGACTTTGCCTAATCCTTTGAATTCAGATTCAGTTAAGAAATACTTCGCCTAAAAAAAAAAGGAGAGGCCAAGGTGAAAACTCGCAAAGGGCACCTTGAGACCAAAGGGGATTTGAATTGAAAACCTGAAAAGGGCAGCTCAAAATTGGGATCGAAGTATGACATACAGCAGTCTTGCTATGCCTGAATTAACAATGAAGAAGTATGCTACATCTTGGGGCATTGACAAAGTACTCTGGATCCCCTAAACATATATTGAGCTCAGAAAGGTCATCAAGAAGTTGGTACAAAAAAGCTCAAGCTGCGATATCTGGGGCACCTAGTTTCTATTTTACTCATTTTAAATTTGTCATCTTTGATTACCTTATTCTTTTCAAGATATGTCCCAATAAATTCCTTCTTATTGCATTATTATATTTGATTAACTTATTCTATTTGAGATAATTTTCTTGTTATTGCATTTGCAATCTTTGATTAATTTCGAGCTATGCTCCTAATCAATTTCCTTCTTGTCCATTGTCTTAATCTTTTCAAGCATTTTGCATTGAAATAATGATTAATGGACTAATAATACCTTCGCAAAAGGGGTTCTGCATATTACTTTGGAAGCTTCTAAACAGTATAGGAACCTGATACAGGACCATCATTTAGAACTCACCATTGGAACTCACCAAGCCTAAGGGTTGAAGATGTTTCTGAATTGCGACAATTTTTTCAAATTTTCTGTCAAAGATATCAGTTGAATGAAGAGGCAAGATATTTCGTTAGTGATACAACCTAGACAAATGACGAGCGATGTCAACCTAAGTGTAAAAAGGGGATCACTCTTGAGAAAAGAAAAATGATACTCTGCATTCATACAAATATCGAGCATATATAGCTGGTCACACCCGCGGAATGGTGTAACAAATCAAATTGATTGGAGATCCTATACCTCCGAGTTGCAGCAAGATAGATAGTGAACCTTATTCCTCTGAAGTTGCAGTGGGAGGTACAAACTTTATGTCTCCAGAAGCTATAGTGGAATGGACTCTAAAATTATAGCGAGGCAAGCTTGCTGAGCAAAATGTAGTTGTTTCTTCAACTTTTCTGTCAAGAATACCAGCCAAACAAGATGGCAGCATAATACGTTAGTAATAATGTCCTGATAAACAACGAGCGATGATACCTTAAGCCTTTTTAAAGAGATCATTTTCATTCATATACCATTCATATCACATCTAATTAGGAGCATTTGATTCATTTTGATCATAACATCCTAATTATTTGACACATTCATAACACATCTAGTTAGGGGCATTTGATTCATTTCGATCATAGTATCCTAATCATTTGACATAAGCATAGATACATGGAACTGATTCTACAGGTCATGTCCCTAGAATTGGTGAATTCACAAGCCTTAAATCCCTACGCAGTAGGGTAACAGGCTGAATTCATAGATCTCATCACCCTAAGCAGTAGGGTAACAGGCTGGAAATTATAACTCTATTCTCCCTGAAATGGCGTTGGAGTGGCTAAAAGCCACAGCAGATCTCCTTGAAGTTTTAGTGGATCTCTTCTCCCTGAAATGGCATTGGAGCAGCTAAAAGCCACAGCAGATCTCCTTGAAATTTCAGTGGATCTTTTCCCCCTAAAATGGAGTTGGAGTGGCTAGAAGCCACAACAGATCTCCTTGAAGTTTCAGTGAATTTTCTCCTTGAAATGGCGTTGGAGCGGCTAGAAGCCACAACAGATCTTCTTGAAGTTTCAGTGGATCTCTTTTCCCTGAAATGGCGTTGGAGTGGCTAGAAGCCACAACAGATCTCCTTGAAATTTTAGCGGATCTCTTTTCTATGAAACGGCGTTGGAGCGGCTAGAAGCCACAACAGATCTCCTTGAAGTTTCAGCGAATCTTCTCCCTAAAATGGCGTTGGAGCGGTTAGAAGCCACAACAGATCTCCTTGAAGTTTCAGCGAAGTAGATCAAAACAAGTCTTATCTCCCTGAAGTTACAGTGGAGCAGACTAAAGATAGCAAATTTTATTTCCCTGAAGTTGAGATGAAACAGATTGAAGCTACAAATCACAGATCTCATCTCTTTGAAGTCATAGTAGAGTAGATCAAAACAAACCCTATTTCTTTGAAGTTGTGGTGAACCGATAGAGCAGAGTAAGGCAACGAGATGCAGAAGATTGGAATGAAGCTACTTGAAAGAAGAAGCGCCAAGAGAAGTCAAGACTAGGCAGGTCCCGGTAAATTTGGCCCTGTCTATAGTCTTTGCTCTATTCTCGTTGCACGATAATGAGCAAAGAGGGGCAGCTGTGGACACCCAAATTTACCCAGGCCCCACTAATACCCGGCCTACTAACCCAAAATAACCCACTAAACCCATTAACCCATTAATACCCCAGCCCAATTACAGACAAACCCAACCCAAACAAAAACAAACACCAACCCAAACCCAAACTAAACCTAAGACCCAAATCAGAAAAAAATTTCAAACCCTAGCCCCTATTGCCTATTCTGGTGCCGGACCTAGCCCCAAAACCCCTGTCACCACCACCAACTGCTCCTGCAAAGAAAAGACAAGGATTTAATGCGAAAACAGTGAAGAAAACAGGGAATGTTGTAAAAATAAGCTATATAAAAGCTTAAGAAACCGAGAGCAAGGGGAGTTTTTTTTTTATAGCACAAAAATTTGTATTACACATACATCGAAATACAAAACAGTGATCAAGAAATTAGATCGAAAAAAGGTGATTCTCAGACCGGGTATTATTTTCGATTTCATGTGTGCTTTTTATTTACATTATAAAAATAATAATAATAAAAAAGGACTTATCTTGGCATTGTTGCTTCCGAATTCTTGCTCGCTTCATAGAAATCGAAGTCGTAGTGAGGATTCCATGGCTTAAGAGTAGTGAAACCTTCGGGTTTGTCTTTGAATAAGGCAGATCATGCTTTCTTATAGTGCGACCTACTGAAATATGGAGGCAAAATGATCGATGGGCGAAGGACCATCTGAGTCGGTTGAGGGAGATGAAACAGAGAGGCTGGGGGCTGTAATCTTTGGTTCGGCCGAATGAATGGAAGAATAAACTGTTGTTTTTGACATGTTTTAAGTGGCCAAATGAAAAGTTTTAGGGTTTTTTAACCTAGGGCATAAAACAACACCGTTTAGGGCCTGTTCTAGTGGGTCCAAAATGGTGCCGTATAGGCCTTACCCATGCGACCCGACCCGGTGCTCAGGGGATCGGCGTGTTTTGATCTTTGAGGAGTAATTGCGCGTTTGATCCCTAGCCTTCGCACCGGTATCTGATTGAGTCCTCTGTGTGTTTTTTATTTCTTTTTATTTTTCACTGCAATTTGTGTATCATTGCAACTTAACCCGTGCCTAAACGCAGCATTTTGGGAGCTAGTATATTTCCAGTTTTGATCCCTGAGTATTGAAGCGTATTACGTTTTAGTCCTTCCTTTAATCTCAACTGTTTATTTTGTTTATTAAATATTCTTTTAGTTTAATTTTGTTTTAATTAAATCCTTTTGAGTAGTATAACTCATTTTATTATTATTATTTATTTTACTTAATATTTATTCTTTATACAAGTACATACATACCTTTTTTTAGCTATCATGATAATTTTACCCTTTTTTTTTTCTCTTTATTTTCAAGCGTTTTATATTATATGATTTAAGATTTTGTATAAAATTTCCTTCAAGTATATTATATACTATTGTACATATAAGGCTCGTAATAAAACTAGTTTTTCATTTTATATATATTATTAATTCTATGTTGTTTCAAATATATAATTTCTTTGCAAACCATTTATATATATATTTTAGAACCTTCTTTATATAAAATATATTTTATCATTTATTTTTTTTTAAAAAAAAGAAAAAAAACACCTTTTCATATTTTCTTAAATCGTTTTCATATGTATATGGCCAACCTTAAATAGATATTCCATTTTTAAAAGATATTTCGTGCATTACTTGACTCAGATTTTCTTTTTTCACGATATCAACTTTGACAATAAATTATATATATTCCGTTCTTATATATACAGAGGTAAATTTCGCATGCATTATTCACTTGTAATCTTAAATATAAATATATATATATATCATCTCTCATTATATTAGTTTCTAATATCTATACTGTTTGGTATACCATGTGTGTTGTATAAATTTCATATTGTTTTATGCGTAATTACTCCATGTTGTTAATAGTCTTTGTTGTTACTTTCTTATTTTCATTATTTTATGTTAGGAAGCTTAATGTAGTTTGTATTGCTATGTTTAGTGCATCTGTTAATTCATTTTTGCGTGTATGCTACTACCCTTCGTGGAGAATAGTATATTATTCATATATGTTGTCACATGCTTATAATTCCACTTCTCATTCACGATCAGATTACGATTGAAATTTTCAACTTATTAATCCCAAATTAATTATTCCACTTTATTTCAAATCAAATCAGTGTATTACAAGCTGCTTTTATAATTATTTGTTGAAAATCCCTTAAAATGAAGGCGATGTTCGATGTTTAGCAATTCGGGGAATCGTGCCTACCGTGCTGGGTTGCAATTTCTCGTTTGCTCAAAATAATTGAATGTCTCTTTAGAATTTCATTCATGCTTTCTAAAATTTTAAAAAAAAAAACCGAAGGAAATGTTCGATGTTTAACAATTCAGGGAATAGTGCCCTATCGTGCTGGGTTGCAATTTCCCCTTTGTTTAAAATAATCGAATATCCCTTTGGAATTTCACTCGTGTTTTCTAAGGCGAGGCAATGTTCAATGTTTGGAAATTCGAAGAATTGTGCCCTACTGTGCTAGGTTTTGATTTGTTCGTTGGACTAAATAATTGAGCATCCTTTTATAATTTCCAAATTATAAATTTTTGGAAGTCTAAATCTATCGTGTTTTTGAGAGTATAAAGGATCGTATCCTACCGTGCTGGATGTGATGCTAAATTCCTCTGAAACAAGAAGATTTTGACGATCAATTCAAATTATTCAAATCAAAAGGAACCTCATTTCAAAAATATTTTAAATTTTAGACACAAAGACAGTTATTTAATCGGTTAGGTACCAATTTTGGGCGTAATGAGGGTGCTAATCCTTCCTCATATGTAACCGACTCCCGAATCTGTTTTCTCAAAACTTCGTAGACCAAGTTCGTTGTTTTAGTAAACCAAAAAGTTTTATTAAAACAACTAAATTTATAGGTGATCTGATCACACCTAAACAAAAAAAGATTGGTGGCGACTCCATTTTCGCTTTCTAAAAAGTCGATCCACCGTTTTTAAATCCGAAATAAAAATGGTTTCGACAATCATAGTCACTCTATACCCACTATTCAAAAGAAAAATTCCACTTTATCCCATTCCAAATCCACTTTTCAAAAGAAAAAAAACCTGCTCCATTTGCAATGGATCAATTTGGAATCCATCGGGCGGTCCGGGTTTTACGATCTCTAATTATGAAGATATTATTCTTTGGCTTAATATATAGATTAATCCCTAAACTTTGTAACTTTTCTTAAGTTGGCCCCTAAACTTTTTTTGGATTAAATAGGTCTTTAAGATTGGCATCGGTTATACAAATTTTACTCTATCATTAACACTTCTTCTTAACAAGGTTGCGTAGCCAAACATGGAGGTGACATGTGGACAAGTAGAGAAATAACACATGTTGTCCTATTTAATTATCTAAAACACAAAAAACCTTTAAAATAAAAAAATATTTAAAAAATTAAATATATACAAATTAATTTTAAAAAGTATGCTAAACAATAAAAAAGTATAGTAAAAAAATTAGAAATTGCCATGTCAACTTAATTGTCAAAGTCAAGGGACTAAATGTTATATCCACCATTTATCATAAATGTAGCTTTCTACCATTATATATTGTCGTGAATGTATTATTATTTTATTGTTATTGACAAATAAGCTAAAATTTGGATCTACTTGAAACATCTTAATCGAATTATTTAAATGAAACAACAATAAGAAGACAATGAAGTTTGTGTACAAGCAAAATTGGTTCGATAAAAAAAGTTGTAGCTACTGATCTATTGTCTGCTGTTTTCTTCTGATTTAACCTTAGTCTCTCACCTAGAAATTTTTTTAACAATTTTTATAATTCTGGTTTAACTTGTGTGCTGTTTTAATCTATAATAAATTATGATAACAATTTTTTACACTTTTAATTGAGGTAAAAAAGATCAGTGTAATTTATGGCTACTAATTAGCTCTCAAATTTGAACTTTAATGCGTGCATGGCTTCAAATCCTCAAGTTCAATAAGTAGGCGTCTTATTGAATCCATGAACTGTCATCTTACTGAATTCATACACCAACATTACTCAACATAATGGATTTAGTAACCTACAATTACATGATTATAACAAACTATAACATGCTAATGCATTACGAGAATGCAAATCCCAAACCTGGGATTCAATTTATTATTTGTAACATTAATTTAAAATCGAAATCGAGCTTTTACTTGTCCATATGAACATGTTCTTAATTGGAAATCGGTGGTGAGAGAGCAGCAAAGGCGTCGATCTGCTGGTTGGAGTTGAACGTCTTTGCTAGGTCTGAAGCGGTAAAAAAGAAGTACTCCATGAAATCAAAGTCTTTGTAAAGTTGAGGATGTTGGTCATCTATAAGCTCTTTGGGTGTCTTGATTATGGTACCCTTGTTTGGAACAGCAAAAACTGCTATAGAATATCGATCTTTATCTCCACTAATCATCACTCTGTGCATCCCCGATTTCAATCTTTCATTACTCCAAGCCTTCAATTTCAAAAATCAACATCAATAAGTATTTTATGATAATTATTCACTTTCAACATCAATAATCTAATCTTACTATATATATCTATAACCGAAGATCTGATGTCAACATCGGTAAGTATTTTATGGTACCTATTAAATTGAACTTTTGTAATCTAATATATATAGATTAAGAGAAGAAATGTTGTCCAAAGTTTGAGTCCAGGACTTAATTGAACTCAAGACTCAGAGATAGTGTTAGGGGACAAGGAATTGCCCCCACCACCCCCCTCCCCACTTAATTCTAACTTTTATATTTCTTACTCTATTCACATAGACCATACACATAAAGTTTTAAATAAATACCTTGAAAGGGTCTCTAACCATAAAGACAAAGGAAGAAGGAGATAAATTAGACAACCTCAACCATTGGCCGTCCTTGACCTCAATTTCCAGCCCTGAAATTTTATCCTCGCAAATGAGTGCGCTGATCGGTTTATCTGTATGAGGAAAGGGTCCACTCTCAAATTTCCCCGATTGAGGGGCCATGTATTTCACCATCCGCATCAGCGTTGTGTAGTTCATCTTCAGTGACTCCTCCCCTAATCCATAACTATCAATTATCATTAACCAAATTAACTTGTTTAGCTCTTCCATTTGTGTCGCCAGGGTGTATACAATGTCACTGGAATAAAATATCAAAATATAAAGTCAATAATTTGAACTCCTTCAACTCGAACCAGAAATGAGATACCAAATCAACCCAACCTGCAGAATTAAATATGTAAAAGAATTTTTCTTACCAAAAGTGTGGGTAACCATCAGGCCACATAAGTTGAGCAAAGCTGTTAACAGAATCATAGTTGGAGGCATCTCCAACTCCGAAGCCTTCATACAACAAAGAAATCTGAGGGCATGATCCAACCCAACCATGGAAAGGCATGGGACTAACATTCTTCTGTTTCCTCTCTACTGGGACCTCAACCAGTTCTTTAATCAACCTAAAAACCTCTTCTCGAACTTTCGCTGATATCTTTTCGTATACCAACTCAAAAGAGCCAAAAGTCTCGCAAGCCTCACGAACCCTCTTGCACAAACGATTCCACCCATCAGTACCTCGCTTCAAATCCAATAAGCGGAACTCAATGACTGGGTACTCAATTTCAGCATTGACACCCATGTTCTAGAATTTTTTGTTATGCTCTATGGAAATGTTCCCTTAAACTAAATCAGCTTGTAAACTAACTTTGTTTCTCTCTACGTAGGGAATTACGTCTATTTATAGGCTTAGGGTAGAAATCCACTGGCTCTTTCCTATGCCCCTTCCCATGCTCCGCCTGTTCACTTTTCATTTAAGAAGCTTGTAATGTTATTCAATTAAACGGGAAAAAAATATTTATTTTTTAAGAAAATGAAGTGAACAAAATAAGTTTGACTGTTTTTAGTGAAAAATAAGTACTTTAATAATAAATAAATAAAATATTTTTTACTGGTAAGATTACATGGAGCTTTTGATAAGAATGACAATAAATAATTAGTATCGGCTCAAACAGAGTTGATTCACACAAACTCATATTTCAAATTTAATTATAAAATTATATAAATGTTATTTTAAAAACTTTAATTTTATAGTAACGATGTCAACATGTTGTATTCTAAGTCACTTTGCCTACTTGTTATATTTATTTTGCAATTTTTATATACAAAAATAAATATAAAAACTTTGTAAACGGGCCAATTTGCCCGGGTCCATCAAAATACAAAATAAACATAAAATATAAAGCCCAACATAATGGCCCAATGCCCAAAACAAGCCCAAATGACCCAAAATTTTGGTCACTGGAAACCCTAGCAGCCTCCAACGCCGATTGCCCCCTCCATACCTCTGTACGCAGTACCGTACGGCCTCCTTGTGCCATAACCACGCCTACGCCTCCACGTCAACGAGCCGTGCGCCACAGCTAGCCCCGTACCTCGTACCTGCAAAAAAAAACAAGCAAACGGCAGCAGGACAACAGCAAATAGGAAAAATGAAGAAAAATTGTATCTTTTTTATTTTATTTGTTTTGGGATTTCGGCTATAAAGCCAAAAAAAAAACAATGTATTTTTGTTTCTTACGCAATATACAGACACGAACGCATACTGAATAGAAAAAAAAAAGGGCATTTCGAAAGCAAATCAGAACAGGTGACTTTTAGTTTTTATTCCGACTTGATTTTTATTTTCTTTCTTCGCGTTTTTTTATTTAGTGTATAATAAAAAAGGAAGGAACTAACCTGTGTTTGGAAGCCTTTGAACCTCTGCTTGTTTTGTCATAATCGAAACTTGGTAACAATTTAGAGCTTGCGAGTGAAAATCACGAAATTGTGGTCCAATGAAGCCTTGGTTGACCATTGTTGGGTCGAAAGGAAAGGCAAGAGGACAGCGATAAGGGCTTGTCGATCGGCCGAATATTGGAGAGAAAAGTTTGATTTTCTCTCTTTTTTTTGAAGCGGCTAGGGGATTTACTTAGGGTTTGCTTTTGCTGCTTTGGGGAAGATTAAGTGGCACCGTTTCAGGCTAATACTAATAGCCCCAAAACGGCACTAATTAAAAAAGAGGGTTATTTGCGATATAAGTCCCTCTTCCCTTACGCGTGTCTCATTTTAGCTAAAATTCCAGCTTTTTAATTTATCCCTTAAAGTTCGTTTCTTTTTATTTTTGTTTCCTTGACCATTTAATCTTGTTTATTTTTCCTTTTTTATTATTTTCAATATTCTGCTTTTATTTTTATTTTCTTTAGTATTTTATTTACTTGCTTTATTTAAATTCAACCCCTTATATTTTATTTTATTTTCATATTTATTGATTTACCTATATTTTACGCCTTAGACTTCATTTTTTGTTTTAAATCGAATCCTTTTAGTTTCCATTTTTGTTATTTCTTTATTTTTATTTCACTATTGTTTTGTACTATTCTTTTGCCTTTATTTTACATTCATGGCTTATTACAAATTCTCATTATATTATTATTATTAATATCCTTATCACATTTTCTTTTTTGTTTCCATCAATATTATTTGTTATTTTTGTCTTATTTGTTTTATTTATTTTATTTTCTGTTTCTAATTTCAAACTAAATTGTTTTATTTATTTTCTTGTTCATCTACTTATTTCTTTCTTCCTTTAACTTTTTATATTTAAAGTTCATTTATTTATGTTTTTTTATATGCTCTTCAATTTTACTATTATTACTATTATTATGTATTTATATATATATATATATATATATTTAGTCCCATGCTAATTTATTTTATAAATTCTTTTAAATTTATCTTAATATATTTTTATGTACATAAGTCATTTTTTAAGAACATATTTTTCTACGTATTGTTTTGATTTAAAATCTCAAATTTAAATACTATTTTTATATATATACATTTGTTAACTTTAAATGGATACATCATCTCTAAAATGTTTATGCACATTATTTAACTCAAATTTCTTCCTCGATAATCTTTATTTTAATAATTATTTATGTGTTTGTAGTTTGCCCATATTGTTTTGTATATCATGTGTATTTTGTTGTTTTTATCGTTTTATAAGTTATTACATTACATTTGCGATTGGTACTTGGTGTTGCTATCTTAATTTTATTTATCTAGGTTCGAAAACTTGTTGGGGTTTTTACATTGATTTGTTTCTTTAGTTATATTTTTAGCTTTCATGATTTTGATTGTTAATGTTTTGATGTGAGCTTACTGCTATTTTATGCACGTTAAATTTTTTTTATTTGTTTATTCATCTTTACACTATTTTTATTCATTAATAGAGTTCGCTATCCATGCATATTGTCTCATGTTTATAACTTCGCCTTTTACTTGCAATTGACTCGTTGGGATTTTAAACTTGTCAATCTAAAATAATTATTCCATTTTATTTCAAGTCAAATTAATGCATTTTAAGCTGGTTTTACAAATTATTCATTTAAAAATTCTTTAAAACGAAGGCAATACTCGATGTTTAGCGATTCGGGAATCGTGCCCTATCGTGCTGGGTTGTGATTTCCCGTTTGTTCAAAACAATCGAATATTCCTTTGGAATTTCACTCATGTCTTTAAAAACTCCTCAAAACGAAGGTAATACTCGATGTTTGACAATTCGGGGAATCGTGCCCTATCGTGCTAGGTTGTGATTTCCTGTTTGCTCAAAATAATCGAATATTCCTTTGAAATTTCACTCGTGTTTCCTAAAGCAAGGCAATGTTTAATGTTTGGAAATTCGAGGAACCGAGCCCTACCGTGCTGGGTTTCATTTTTTTGTTAGGACTGAATAATTGGGCATCCTTTTGTAATTTTCTACGTATAAACTTTCGAAAGTCAAAATTTATCGTTGTTTTCGGGGGTATAAAGGATCGTGTCCTACCGTGCTGGATGTGGTGCTGCATTCCTCCGAAACAAGAGAATTTTGGCAACCAACTCGAGCCATTCAAATGTTTCAAAAGGAATCACATTTCAAAAACTCTTTTTCAAATCTTAGACATAAGGACAGTATTTAATCGATTTGGTACCAATTTTGGGCATAGTGAGGGTGCTAATCCTTCCTCATATGTAACCGACTCCCGAGCCTATTTTCTCATATTTTCGTAAGACCAAAATCGTTGTTTTAGTAAAAAGAAACATTTTATTAAAATAATCGAATTTCTAGGTGATCCAATCACACCTAAACAAAAAGATTGGTGGCAACTCCACATTTTTGTTTTTCAAAAAGTTGATTCCCCGTTTTTCTTTAAATTAGAAAAAATGGTTTCGACAGCATGGCGACTCCGCTGGGGACCTAGAGAGTCTAGCCGTAAAATCGATTATTTGTTGTCCTTTTGTCGAAATATTGAAAATTTGTTTTGAAAATCATAATTGCATTTGTTTGTATGACTGCCATGGTTCGGGTCTTGTAGAATAATATTGCATTTCATTGCATGACCGCTGTGGTCACACCTTCCAAGTGGGATAAGAAACTCTGCTTTCGTGAGGTTTTCACCTCCGTATGGGCTAGTGAATTGCTTCCGGGGTACATCCGTACCTATGATTTCATGAGATTTTCATCTCCGCATAGTCATAGAGAAATGTATCCCCCTGAACTCGATCTATATGAGCCTATAATGGGTGAGGATTGAGGAATCTGTTGGTTCAGGTACCTTCTCCCTAGAACCGAGCCACATATAGTGAACCTTGAGAGTCCACCTTAGGTAGGACCTTGCCCAAATTTAGTGGTCCCCCGAATAGGTACTTTATTTGTTATTTATTTTTGTACTAACGTGTTTTGTTTGTTTATGACTGCATTGCATTACATCATCATAGAAAGGAGGTGTTGATTCATATTTGATTATTAAATAGAACAGTTTGTCATAAGAAAATAAATTTCTTGATAAAGTGGATTATAATACAGTTGTCTGGATATGGTCCAAGTAAACATGACAGAAGAAAACTAACAGTTCGAGGAGGAAAATAAGACTTCACCTAAGGATTCAAGCTGATAAAGGTTATTCAAAAGCCGTCACGTCTCGACTTTCTTAAAGGAGCTAATCAACATTGCGAGGATAATAAGTCGTGGCCTGGATCAAGCAAAAAGGAGCTAGTAGATGCATTTATTGGAAACTTACGAGATTTGACTTTCACGAAGAAAAAGGGATCAGTGTCTTTGCCTGGAATATGGAAGCAAGGTCGTATACGTAATCCTTTTTATGTAAAAGAATTTGTTTTCTAGAAAAGTTGTTCTAAGGGAATTGAATTCAAAATCAACATCTTTTTTCCTTTGCATTCATCCCATGCATTTGCATTGCATTCCATCATTTGCATTAAATTTTCCCAAAAGGACCCTAATTAGGTAAAATTATTTTAAAACTGACAAAGGATATGGACCAAAGGTTGGAGAGAATAGAGCAAAGGCAAATACAGATGCAAGAGCAATTGATCAAAATTCAACAAGACATGCGAGAACAAATGCTAGAACTCTAAAGAAATATGATGGGCCAGTTAACCCAGTTATTGGCCAGAGAATTTGAAAAAAGGAGGGGTCCAGTGGTCAATAGTGAGGATGATAACGAAGAGATCGTTTATTCCCCAAGTTTTACCCCAATAAGCATCCTGACCCAATCAGACATGCAAGGGGTACCTGTCATTATCGGACCCCAATATCAAGCTGATACCTCGGCACTGTTGAACTTCTCGATGGGTTCAGGTTTTAATCTGGAAGATGATCAAGCCAAACTGGCTGGTCTGGCAGAAATGAAGGAAAGGAGAAAGTGGACTTTAAAGGCCCTGAAGAAGAAGGAAAAGAAAGCAAATAGCACGAGTAGGTATGATAGGGGTCGTTCGGAGCCGATTATAGTAAGCCAGCCAAGGACGGTAACTACTAGCCATCAGGCCTTCCCAAAGCAAGAACCTAATCGAAGACCAAACTCAGAAAAACCCTAATTCACGCCCATCTTAATCATGTACAGAGAGTTGTACCATATTCTGTTCGACACACATGTTGTATCCCCTTTTTACATAGAACCAATATAGCTTTCATACCCTAAATGGTACGATGCAAGCGGCCAATATGAATAACATGCGGGAATCACGGGGCATTCTATCAAGAATTGTACCACTTTTAAGAAGCTAATCGAAAGATTCATCAAATTGGGTATCGTGAAATTCGATGATCCCTCTGGAGCAGGAAATTAGTTATCCAACCTTTCTGTTAAAAGGGTGGACATTATGAGTTCCATGATGGATAGGGTCATGAGATCCAATGGTACATCGAGCTCAGGAGTCTAGTATAAGACCTAGTACTGGGGAATCCGAACATTAACGACGTATCAGAAGAGAGAACTAGGGAATAAACTTTTCTAAGCTTCTACCCTTACGTACTTGGGGTGTTTTAAACAATGGGACTTTGAAAGAGATCCTTGTATTGTTAGAGCTAATCTAGAGTAATATTCAAAACACACTTGTTGTTTTAAGCCTAGAAGCAACCAGAATCCTTTTGTGAAATAGGCTTATATCCAAAATCTTTATTTCAATTAAATGCATGTTTATTATTATCTTGAGTAAATATTCTTTTATTCCTTCCATTTCATACCATGCAAACAATTATTCTTAGATTCTTTTATTTTTTGGACATTCTTTCGAATATTTTTCATTCATTATCATACCATACAAATACTCATCCATGGAATCATTTATTCTTTAAAAACGACTTTTGTACCTACAGTAGGTCTCCAGAGATTAATAACGGGAGTGACGTTGTCACTAACTCTGAGTCTCTTTTTGAGCAAGATATGTGTCTAGAGGGATCCCAGGACTTTGAAGATGATAGAGATTGTAGCCTACCTTCTGATTTATCAAGGACAGTAGAACAAGATAAGAAATAGATCCTACCTTACAAATGGGCAATGGACATCGCGAACCTGAGAGGAGAGAAAGAGGTAAAGATTGGAGTGTATAACACCACCGAGACAAAGCAAGATGTCAAGAATGCAAAGATATTTTCACATCAAGATATGCCTGGGCTACTAATGTTTGTGGATGCTAAAAAAGTTTCATATGAATGTCAGAAGGACACGTGCTAATGGTTTTACATTAGCTAGGCTAATCATAAGGTCGAGTGCTACTGATCCACCATGGAAGGGGATTGTATTAGTCAACCTAGAATGCCACACGAAAGAAGACAAGACTTTTATGCCTCATCAATTTCTTCACGGATTTCCTATATATGGGGCATGGATATTATGAGGCTGATCTCGTCAAAAGCTTCTAGCCCACACCGATTCATCCTTGTGGTCATCGGTTACTTCGCCAAGAGGGTAAGAGTCGCTTCATATACCAATATTACTAAGTTGATAGTTAAAAAAAAAGATTGCGGAAGATAATCGAGGCTTGTAAAGATTGGCATAAAGAAGTCACCATCAAAAGTCGGCCTGAACTTTCGCCTGGACAACACATTACTTGTTTGCTTAATAGAATAGAAACAGTTTTGAAGACGAGATTTCTTTTGGCCAAGTCCTGTCAAAGCTGAAGTTAGATCAGGCAGAATAGATCCAATACCGACATAATCAGTTGAATTTGAAGAAAGGAGGTTGAAAGCCATCTGTCATGGTTCAGTGTACCAGAAATGAATGATGCAAGCTTACGATAGAAAGGTTCATCCTAGAGAATTCCACGAGGGAGACCCGGCGTTGAAAAAATCCTCTTTATACAAAAGGACCTCAGAGGAAAGTGGAGGCCAAACTGGGAAGGAACTTATGTAGTAAAGAATGCCTGTTCTAAGAGGAGCATCGATTCTAGCCGTTGATGGCAAAGATTTGTCCAATCCAGTGAATCCAAATACAGTCAAGGATTATTGTACCTAAAGGGAGAGACCAAGGTGAAAACCCGCAAAGGGCACCTCTAAAAAACAAAAGAAGGGAAAGGCCAAGGCGAAAACCCGCAAAGGGCGCTTTGAGACCAAAGGGGATTTGAGTTGAAAACCCGAAAAGGGCGGCTCAAATTTGGATCAAGTGGGGCATATAGTAATCTTGCTACGCCTGAATTAACAATGAAGAAGTATGCTACATCTTGGGGCATCGACAAAGTACTCCAGATCCCCTAAATACATATTGAGCTCAAAATAATCCTCAAGAAGTTTATACAGAGAAGCTCAGGCTGCGATTTCTGGGGCACCTATTTTTCGTCTTACCCATACTGAATTTACTATCTTTGATCACTTTATTCATTTCAAAATATGCTCCTAATAAATTTCTTTCTTATTACATTGCTATCTTTGATTAACTTATCTTGAGTTAATTCCATCTTATTGCATTTGCAATCTTTGGTTAGCTTATTTATTTCAAGCCATGCTCTTAATCAATTTCCTTCTTATCTATTGTTACAGTCTTTTTCAAGCATTTCGTATTGAAATAATGATTAATAGACCAATAAAACTTTTAAAAAAAAAAGTTACGCATATTACTCTAGAGGCTTCTAAATAGCACGAGACCCTGAATCAGGACTGTTGTTTAGAACTCACCAAACCTAAGGGATGGAAATGTTTGAGAAAAAGGAGTCTAAATTGTGGCTATCTCTTCAAATTTTCTATCAAAGGTATCAGTTGAACGAATAGGCAAGATATTTCATCGGTGATACAACCTCGACAAATGACGAGCAATGTCAACCCAAGTGTAAAAGGGGGATCGTTTTCAGGAAAAGATAAATGATATTCTGTATTCTCACAACTATCAAACATGCACACAGGGTCATTACACCCGATGAATAGCGTAACAAATCAAATTGACTGAAGATGAAACAAATCCTATACCCTGAGTTGCAGTGGGTTGGATAAGCAAAAAACTCCATGAAGTTTCAGTGGGCAAGCTTGCCGAGCAGATTGAGATTGTTTCTTTGGGTTTTCTATCAAGAATGCCAGCTAAACAAGACGGCAGCATAATACGTCAATGATAAGGCTCTGATGAACAACGAGCAACGTTACCTTAAGCCTTTTAAAAAGGATCATTTTTATCACTGCATTCATATATCATTCATGACACTTTTAGTTAAGAGCACTTAATTCATTTCGATCATAGCATCCTAATTATTTGGCATAAGCATAGGCCTATGAAACTGATTCTATAGATCTTGTCTCCTTGAAGTTGCAGTGGAGCAAATCGAAGACGGTGAATCTTGTCTCCCTGAAGTTACAGTGGAGCAAATCGAAGACGACGAATCTTGTCTTCCTGAAGTTACAGTAAAGTAGATTTAAGCCACCATCCTAGCTCCGTAAAGTTGTAGTGGAGTAGGCTGAAGATTGTATATCTTGTCTCCCTGAAGTTGTAGTGGAGCAAATCGAAGACGGCGAATCTTGTCTTCCTGAAGTTGCAGTAAAGCAGATTTAAGCCACCATCCTAGCTCCCTAAAGTTGTAGTGGAGTAGGCTGAAGATTGTATATCTTGTCTCCCTGAAGTTGCAGTGGAGCAAATCAAAGACGGTGAATCTTGTCTTCCTGAAGTTGCAGTAAAGTAGATTTAAGCCACCATCCTAGCTCCCTAAAGTTGTAGTGGAGTAGGCTGAAGATTGTAGATCTTGTCTCCCTGAAGTTGTAGTGGAGCAAATCGAAGACGGTGAATCTTGTCTTCCTGAAGTTACAGTGAAGCAGATTTAAGCCACCATCCTATCTCCCTAAAGTTGTAGTGGAGTAGGCTGAAGATTGTAGATTTAGTCTCTCTGAAGTTGCAGTGAAGTAGATCGAAGACGGCAAATCTTGTCTTCCTGAAGTTGCAGTGAAGCAAGATTTAAGCCACTATTCTATCTCCCTAAGTTTTGGTAGAGTAGGTTAAAAAATTATAGATATTGTCTCCCTAAAGTTGTAGTGGAGCGGATCAAAGATGACAAATCTTATATCCCTAGAGTTATAGCAGAACAGATTGGGGCGACAATTCATACACCCTTGAAGTTGTAGAGGATTGGAACAAAGCTACCTCGAAGAAGAAGAACACCAAAGAAGTCATGATTCTGTGAGACCGGGCAAAATTGGCCCTCTTTGAAGTATTTGCTCTATTCTCGTTACACGACAATGAGCAAAGAGGGGCAGCTGTAAATGGGCCAATTTGCCCGGGTCTATCAAAATACAAAATAAACATAAAATATAAAGCCCAACACAATGGCCCAATGCCCAAAACAAGCCCAAACGACCTAAAATTTTGGTCACTGGAAACCCTAGCAGCCTCCAACACTGACTGCTCCCTCTATACCTCTGTACGCAGTACCGTACAGCCTCCTTGCACCATAGCCACACCCACGCCTCCACGTCAACGAGCCGTGCGCCACAGCTGGCCCCGTACCCTGTACCTGCAAACAAAAGACAAGCAAACGGCAGCAGGACAACAGCAAATAGGAAAAATAAAGAAAAATTGTACCTTTTTTATTTTATTTGTTTTGGGATTTCGGTTATAAAGCTAAAAAAAACAATGTATTTTCGTTTTTTACGCAATATACAGACACGAACGCATACTGAATAGAAAAAAAAAGGGGCATTTCGAAAGCAAATCAGAAGAGGTGACTTTTAGTTTTTATTCTGACTTGATTTTTATTTTCTTCGTGTTTTTTTATTTAGTGTATAATAAAAAAGGAAGGAACTAACCTGTGTTTGGAAGCCTTTGAATATCTGCTTGTTTTGTCATAATTGAAACTTGATAGTGATTTAGAGCTTGCGAGTGAAAATCACGAAATTGTGGTCCAATGAATCCTTGATTGACCATTGTTGGGTCGAAAGGAAAGGCAAGAGGACCATCGATGGAGGGCTTGTCAATCAGCCGAATATTGGAGAGAAAAGTTTGATTTTCTCTCTTTTTTTTGAAGCGGCTAGGGATTTACTTGGGGTTTGCTTTTGCTGCTTTGGGGAAGATTAAGTGGCACCGTTTCAGGCTAATACTAATAGCCCCAAAATGGCACTACTTAAAAAAGAGGGTTATTTGCGAAATGAGACCCTCTTCCCTTACGCGTGTCTCATTTTAGCTCAAATTCCAGCTTTTTAATTTATCCCTTAAAGTTCGTTTCTTTTTATTTTGTTTCCTTGACCATTTAATCTTGTTTATTTTTCCTTTTTTATTATTTTCAATATTCTGCTTTTATTTTTATTTTCTTTAGTATTTTATTTACTTGCTTTATTTAAATTCAACCCCTTATATTTTCTTTTATTTTCATATTTATTGATTTACCTATATTTTACGCCTTAGACTTCATTTTTTATTTTAAATCGAATCCTTTTAGTTTCCATTTTTGTTATTTCTTTATTTTTATTTCACTATTGTTTTGTACTATTCTTTTACCTTTATTTTACATTCATGGCTTTTTACAAATTCTCATTATATTATTATTATTAATATCCTTATCACATTTTCTTTTTTGTTCCATCAATATTATTTGTTATTTTTCTCTTATTTGTTTTATTTATTTTATTTTCTGTTTCTAATTTCAAACTAAATTGTTTTATTTATTATCTTGTTCATCTACTTATTTCTTTATTCCTTTAAATTTTTATATTTAAAGTTCATTTATTTATGTTTTTTTATATGCTCTTCGATTTTACTATTATTACTATTATTATGTTTTTATATATATATTTAGTCCCATGCTAATTTATTTTATAAATTCTTTTAAATTTATCTTAATATATTTTTATGTACATAAGTCATTTTTTAAGAACATATTTTACTACATATTTTTTTGATTTAAAATCTCACATTTAAATACTATTTATATATATATATATATACATTTGTTAACTTTAAATGGATACATCATCTCTAAAATGTTTATGCACATTATTTGACTCAAATTTCTTCCTCGGTAATCTTTATTTTAATAATTATTTATATGTTTGTAGTTTGCCCATATTGTTTTGTATATCATGTGTATTTTGTTGTTTTTATCGTTTTATAAGTTATTACATTACATTTGCGATTGGTACTTGGTGTTGCTATCTTAATTTTATTTATCTAGGTTCGAAAACTTGTTGGGGCTTTTACTTTGATTTGTTTCTTTAGTTATATTTTTAGCTTTCATGATTTTGATTGTTAATGTTTGGATGTGAGCTTACTGCTATTTTATGGGCGTTAAAATTTTTTTATTTGTTTATTCATCTTTACACTATTTTTATTCATTAATAGAGTTCGCTATCCATGCATATTGTCTCATGTTTATAACTTCGCCTTTTACTTGTGTAGCGACGTAAAAATTTGTGGTTTCGGGTCGCTAATTGTGGCGATTTATTAAAAAACTTTGAAAACGGGGATTTGATTTTAAAATAAACCGGGAGTCGCCACCGATCCTTTTTCTAGGTGTGATCGGACACCCCTTTTTTTTTTAAAAAAAGCGAGAAAAAGGCCAAGTTAAGGTCTACGTTAAAAGCCAAAGGAAAATTAGGGTTCAGGAGTCGGTTACGCGCGAGGAAGGTATTAGCACCCTCGCGACGCCCAAAATTGGTATCTCATAAACACGTGTTGTCTTGATTTTTTATTATTATATTTTCTTTTTTTTTAAAAAAAAATACGAGTTCAATATTAAATTTAGTCGTGATCCGATTTAAAAGATGAGAAGTTTTAAATTTTTTTATTTTATTTTTGAGAAGGTCAAACCGACTTAATACGAGCCAACAAATCCCACCCAACATAGCGATGGAATCGTTGACTTTGTATTAAACCGATGTGCTGCCTTTGATTATCGAAATTAATTAGAAACAAGAACATGATTTTCGAAGTAATGCGAAGTAAGCTGGTACGTAATACACATAAGTAAAAGACAGATCTAGAAGCAAATAACGAATATAGCAATAATATTGAAAAGCAATAGCAATACACACGATACATTAAACACAATAATTCAAACACAAAATAAAAAAAAACAATGAGTAGATATATGTAATAAGGCTATTGTAAAATAAAAAACATTTAGTATACATAAATACATTTGATACACATGTTAAAATTGATAAGGCATTCATACAATACATCAATACGTGCATATATATATATATAACAATGACGTTAGAAATACCTAATATAATATTTGAAATACGTACATACCGTAGAGATATAATGCAATGTTAAAATATATACATAATACCCTTATATAATGAAATAAATAATAGTATTAACAATAATGAGTATCATAGGAAAGTATATGCGTGAAGATATATATACATAAGACAGTATAAAAACACATAATTATAATGCCAAAGTATATACATAAAATAATATATATATGAAAGTATAACTAATGATATTAAAATATGTACATGATAATATATATAAAAATATTAGAAAATACATGTACATAATATATTTATGACAATATGTACATAATATAGTATCAAAACATAATAATACGTCATTTAAAAAAAATATAAAATATAATATTAAGAGTACATATACATATATAAAAAACATATATATATATATAAAGTATAACACATAAATACACTAAGTACATATACATATATATAAGGTTATATACTATACATATAATAAACAAATATAATAATTATATAGATTATAACTACTAATAATAAATAATAGAAAATAATGACCGAATAATTAAAAAAAACATATACTAACACATAAGGGACCTAGTCGAACATAAGACAGAATTTCAGGGCGAATTTAAAAAGTAAAGAAAAAGGATCAAAATGTCAAGTGCTCATAACTTAGGAGGACTAAAACAGTAAATGTTTCTTATCAGCGAAACGCAGCTCACGCATGAGGATCAGATTGGAAAATGCAACAAATTGAAGGGCCAGATTGTAAAACGCCATGAACTCGATTGCAAAACCATAAGAAAGCGGAGCGGCTGAAAGCGCAATTAGCCCCTCCGTTTAAAAAACACGCGGATCCTAGCCCCAATGGGTCGGGTCTTCGGGTCGTGTTCTGAAACGACGCCGTTTTGGGTGCTGAATGCATGCCCCAAAACGACGTCGCACAAGGGCCCTATAAAAGTCAGAAATTTTTTTTAAAAAAAACATTCTTGCTTGGGTTTTTAAAAAAAAAAAAAGGAGAGAGAATGAAACATTCTATCTGATGAAACCCAGAAACCGGCGAGGGTTCCGGTCTTCGCTCCGTCGTGGCTCACATGCAAGCGGCCACCATACTACCATATGGAAATTGTCTTAGGTAAAATTTTTTTTTCTTATATTATATCTTTATATAAACTTGTATATTTGTATAAATGCTGAAAAATATAAGGAAAAGAAAAAGAAACGATTCGAAAAAAGAATCAAAAAAAAAATCACCTTAGCTTTAGATCTTTTATATTCGGTTCTTGATCCACTGCTTCTTTGATGTTTTTGATTACTGCCTTTTGATATATTCTAATTATTTTGTATCATTCAACCCTTTTTTTGTCAAAAAAGAAGAAGAACCGAAACCCCCCTTTTTTTTCCTCCTTTTTACATTCTTTTCTTTTTCGTTTTTATACCCTGTTACAAACACTTGTTTATTGTTCACTTGTGGTTGCAGAAGCAGTTGGAGCGAGTGGTTGCTTTGAACGCAGCGGTCTTGAGGTGACCGGTGGTGCAAAGCGGTCAGAGGTGCGCTGGGGCCGAAAGTCGGGGGTTGCGTGCAAGTGGGAGGGTAGTTGGCTAGGGTTTCTGTTGTTTCTTTAGATTTTGGGCCTAGGGTTAGTTTGGGTCTGTTCATGTAATTGGGTTTGGTGTTGGGTAAGGGTATTGGGCTATTGTAATGGGATTGAATGGGTAGTTAGGTTATGGGGTTATGAAATGGGTTTAAAGATGGGCCATTCGGGGTTTTGGGTTTGGGCATTAGATTGGTAATGGGTTTAAAATTTTGTAAATGGGCTTGGGTAGATAGTTTTTTTTTTTTGTAAAATGGGTTAAGGATTTGTAAAGTGAGTGTTAGGATTATTTTGTACTTAGGCCAAAATTGGCCTGTACAGCTGCCCCTCTTTGCTCGTTGTCGTGTAACGGGAATAGAGCAAAGACATAAAGAAAGGCCAATTTTGCCCCGTCTTGCTGAGTCTTGACTTCATCGGTGCTCTTCTTACTCAAGTAGTCTCCTTCCAATCCACCGTATCTTGTAGCTTTGGTTCAATCCACTGCATCTTCTGACATATGCCTTGTAGTTTCAATCTGCTCCAATGTAACTTCAAGGATATGAGATTGGCAGCTTCAATCTGCTTTGCTTGTAGCTTCATAAAGATAAGATCTACGGCTTCAAACTGCTCTTCTATTGCTTAGGGTTTGTGGTCATCTGTTTTGCAACTTTTAGAAAGGCCAGATCTGGTGTCCTCGATTAGCTCCATTGCAACTTTAAGGCTCTACTACAACTTCAAGGAGATAGAATCTGGTGTCTTCAATCAGCTCTCTTCTTTATTCTTTATACGGCATGTGATCTAGAGTTCAATTCATTTCTCGCAATATGATTTGACTCTTTAAAAACAGACATTAAAAACAAAAATTGAAAGTACCTCAGTATGTGAACTGAGGCTCAACTCATTTCTTGCAATATGGGTTGATTTTTGAACCATAGAAATTAAAAGCAGAAATTAAAAGGCTCAACTCACCTCTCGCAATATGAGTTGATAATTTGAAAAGTAGATTTCGAAAACAGGAATTAAAGGTTCAACTCACCTCTCGCAATATGAGTTGATCTTTGAAAAACATAAATTGAAAACAGAAATTTAACATACCTCAGCTTGCCCTGAGGCTCAACTCACCTCTAGCAATATGAGTTGATTCTTTGAAAAACATAAACTGAAATGACCTCAACGTGTCTTGAGGCTCAACTCACCTCTCGCAATATGAGTTGATTTTTGAAAAACAAAAATTGAGAACAGGAATTGAAAAGCAGAAATGGAAAATTCCTCAGCGTGCCCCGAGGCTCAACTCATCTCTCGCAATATGAGTTGATTTAAAACACAAAAATTAAAACTACCTCAGCGTGCCCCGAGGCTTGACTCATCTCTCGCAATATGAGTCAACTTTTGAAACATAAACTAAAAATACCTCAGTGTGTGGCCTAAGGCTCAACTCATCTCTCGCAATACGAGTTGATTTTTGAAAAACATAAATTGAAATTACCTCAACGTGTCTTGAGGCTCAACTCATTTCTCGTATTATGAGTTGATTTTTGAAAAACACAAATTGAAATTACCTCAACGTGTCTTGAGGCTCAACTCACCTCTCGCATTATGAGTTGATTTTTGAAACGTAGATTGAGAATCGAAATTGAGAATACCTCAGCGTGTCCTGAGGCTCGACTCTTTTCTCGCAATATGAGTTGATTTTCCTCGAAAAGCGTAAATTAAAAAATATCAAAATACCAAAACCTGTCATCTGGTAGAACTCGTGTGTCTCTTCACTTGATTCAATGCGACTCTCATTCCAGATTTCTTGCTCTGCTGGAATATCTGTATATGCCACGCATGAGGTTATCATGATATGCACATGTTTGTCTTAAATGCCTTTATGTCTACAAGATTATGCAGTGCTCTTTAAGTATGTTTGTCGCTTGTCCTTTTTGGTCACGAATTTCATGATCTGCGTCCATTGCTTTGGCTTTTGACTCCTTTTTTAAGCCATGTACCCATTTTCAAGCTTTGCAAGTAATCGACGTTTCTCGGATATCACTCTTTTGCCTCTGGTTGAATTTCGTTCTTGCCTTGAAGCTCTTGTGCTTATCAAATTTTCATCCAAGTAATGCTTAACATTTCTTTTGTTTAAAGCATGTCATTTCACCTTTTATCATGTAAATAAACACATAATGAGATGCGTGAAAAAGATCAAGTAGGAACAAAAATGATATCTCGTATTCATTTATTTCAAGTGTGGCAAACAAAGGAAGTTAACCAATGAGAGTAAAAAATGTCAAAAGAAAGAAAGGATCGTATTCAACGGATACAAATGCTCTAGATATTCAACACATGAACTCTTCCACGTTCCTCAATCAAGAATCTTTTCGAGTCTGGCTCCTTGCGTAGAAGATTTTGAGCTTTCAGAGATGCTTCAAATACTGCAGTCTCACTGTTTGTCGTACGTTTTAAAACATCTTGCCTTGTAAGCCGAATGTCTGCTTCATTAGAATGCCCTCTCGGGTTTTCATCCTAATCTTTTGTGTTTAATCAAAGCGCCCTTTTCGGGTTTTCGCTCTGATCCCTTTTTTTTTTTTTAAGATGCCCTTTTCGGGTTTTCATCTTGACTTTCTTTTCTCAAGCATAATACTTTTTCACCGCATCTGAGTTCACTGGATTCGGTAGCTCCTTGCCATCCATTTCAGTAAGGATCAAAGCTCCTCCCGAGAACGCCTTCTTTACGACGTATGGCCCTTCCCGCTTTGGTGCCCATTTTCCTCGCAGTCTCTTTTTGTATTGGGAGAATTTTCCTCAAAGACAAGTTCTCCTTCATGGAATTCTCTTGGTCGTACCTTCCTCAGAGTAGATGTTCGCACAGATATGCGCGATATGCAAATAAAACAAATGGAAGTTTCTCGTGCAATCTTTATACGCCTCGACCATTTTCCCAATGATCCTTTTAATGTTCTTGTTAGTCGCTTCGACACTTCTGCTTCATCTTTGGGCGATATGGCGAGGAATTATGATGCTTTATTTGGAACTGTTTCGCACACTTCTTTCATCATCTTGTTGTTCGGATTCGTGGCATTATCTCGAAATGATTCTTTCGAGCAAGCCGTCATCGGCAAATGATTTTCTTTTTCAAAACTCGCAAACCGCAGCTTCGTCACATTGGCAAACGGCGCGGCTTCTATCCATTTTGTGAAGTAATCGATGACCACAAAGATGAATCGATGTCCGTTTGATGCCTTTGGAGAGATTGGCCCTATAACGTCCATGCCCCACATAGCAAAAGGCCACGGAGAAGTCATGACATGAAGGGGCGAAGGGGCTACATGAATTTTATCACCGTAGATTTGACATTTGTGGCATTTTCTGGAAAAATTGATGCAGTCACTTTCCATTGTCAGCCAATAATAACCGAGTCTCATGATCTTTCTAGCCATATTGAAACCATTGGCATGTGTTCCGCAGATTCCCTCATGGACCTCTTCAAGTATTTTTCTAGCTTCAACATCATCCACACATCTCAAGAGCATTTGATCTTTTCCTCTCTTGTACAAGATATCCCCATCAAGAACAAATCCCGCTGCCATTCTTCTGATCGTTCTTTTGTCATTCTCATTCGCTTGTTCGGGATAGCTTCAATTCTTAATATATTCTAGGATATCGTGGAACCATGGACGTCCGTCTACTTCTTTCTCGATGCTATAACAGTGTGCAGGAGCCTCGTATATGCTCATTTTTAGGGGCATTATTTCTGCTTCTTTACTTGCTTTGAACATTGAAGCCAAAGTGGCCAGGGCATCAGCCAGTTGGTTTTCTTCTCGTGGGAAATAATGAAAAGTTATTTCTTTGAATTCCTTGATCAATTCGGCCACTAAATTACTATACTTGATCAATTTTGGATCCCTTACTTCCCACTCTCCACGGATTTGGTAAATCACTAGAGCTGAGTCTCCGTACACCTCTAGGATTTTAATGTCTCGATCAATAGCTGCACTAAGCCCCATGATACAAGCCTCATATTCTGCGATATTATTGGTACAAAAGAAGTTCATCTTGCGTTGAACGGATAATGATTCCCCTCTGGTGATACCAGGATGGCTCCGATTCCATGCCCCAAAGCATTCGACGCACCATCAAAGCACATCTTCCATGACTTCTCGTTTGATGACTCTGGTTCCATTTCTGTGATGCACATTAAGTCTTCATCTGGGAAATCAAATCTTAAAGGCTCATATTCTTCTGTTGTTCGAGTTGTTAGAAAGTCAGCTATTGCGCTTCCTTTTATTGACTTCTGACTTACATAGGCAATGTCATATTCCGAAAGGAGGATCTGCCATCGGGCCATTCTTCCTGATAGTGCCGGTGATTCCATCATGTATTTTATCGGGTCCAGCTTTGAAATCAACCATGTCGTATAGTACAACATGTATTGTCTGAGTCTCTGAGCTACCCAAACCAGAGCGCAACAAAATTTTTCCATGGACGAATACTTTGCCTCATATTCAGTGAACTTTTTGCTGAGGTAGTAGATCGGCTTTTCTTTCTTTCCCGTCTCGTCATGTTGCCCCAGTACGTAACCCATTAAATTTTCGAACACAGTCAAATACAAAATTAACGGTCTTCCCGGAGTTGGCGGTACTAGCACTGGAGGACTAGACAAATATTGCTTTATCTTATCAAAGGCCACCTGGCATTCCTCATTCCATTCTCCAGGGTTATGTTTTCGAAAAAGTCGAAAGATAGGGTCGCATTGGTTGGTAAGTTGAGCAATAAATCGGGCGATGTAGTTTAATCTCCCTAAAAATCCTCTAACTTCCTTTTGCGTGCGTGGGGGTGGTAACTCTTGAATGGCCTTTATTTTATCTGGATCAACCTTGATACCTCTTTCACTGACAATGAAGCCTAGCAGCTTCCCTGAGGTGGCTCCAAACATACATTTGGCTGGATTGAGCTTTAACTGGAACTTTCTCAGCCTGTCAAACAACTTTTTCAAGTTCACTATATGCTCTTCTTCCCCTCGGGATTTAGCAATCATATCGTCGACGTAGACCTCTATTTCTTTATGCATCATGTCATGGAATAATGTCACCATAGCCCTCTGATATGTTGCCCCAGCATTCTTTAACCCGAATGGCATTACCTTGTAGCAGAACGTTCCCCACATTGTTATGAAGGTAGTTTTCTCCATGTCTTCAGGGGCCATCTTGATCTGATTATACCCTGAGAATCCATCCATGAAAGAAAATAATGAATGCTTTGCTGTGTTGTCTACCAACGTATCAATATGTGGTAAGGGGAAATTATCTTTTGGGCTTGCTCGATTCAAGTCACGGTAGTCCACACACATTCATACCTTGCCATCTTTCTTTGGTACCGGGACTATATTAGCCACCCATTCTGGATATTTGGAGGCTTGTAGGAAACCAGCGTCAAATTGCTTCTTGACTTCCTCTTTTATTTTCAGCAGCATTTCGGGTCTCATCCGTCTTAATTTTTGCTGAATGGGCTTGCATTCTGGCTTTAATGGGAGTTTGTGGACCACTAAATCTTCATCTAGCCCTGGCATGTCCTGGTATGACCATGTGAAAACATCTTTGTATTCGCAGAGTAAAGCGATCAAATTATGCCTGGTGCTCTCTGAAATAGAAGTCCCAATCTTCACTTCTTGTTTCCTTTCTTCAGTGCCCAAGTTTATTGTTTCCACAGATTCTTCATGAGGCAAAATCTGTTTATCCTCTTGTTCCACCATTCTTAACAATTCAGGAGACGAGACATAATCTTCAGCATTTTCTTCGGCTTCGAATTCCCCTAAGCAAACAGCCTTCTCAAAATCAATTTCAAGACTCGTAACGGGTTTGTTCATGTTATCGATATCTAAGCACCTGAAAGTTGAATAGAAAAGGAAGCTATAGAGGGGCATCCGAGTATGGGAAACAACAGGCAAAAATGTCATGGCATGGAATGTGGCAAATGTGAGTATAGGCTATGAAATGAGAAAATGATCATGAAATTAGCGATAATGCGAAAAAAGAACTGTGACAAAATGCATCTTCATTGATATTCATTTGAATGATAAAGAGCGAATGCACGCTCTTACAAAAGAATTATATTATATCTAAGGACACAATATAAGGTTAATGTTTTGGCATTACTCTGAAGACTTATAAACTACAAGAAGCTCCTCGGAAGTCCAATTGTTCAACATGAAACCAGGAGGGCAAGGGCGTATCCTCGAGGCATCTTTGCTTGTACCAGCCCCTTTGTCAATGACATTTATACTGACATTCTGAAAACCCCTTTCAATTATCCTCATCATGTTTCGTGGATCGTCTTGTCCAGGGTATATCATTCCCGCAGACGTAAATGTTTTTGACAAAGGAGGGTATTCTATTGGTTTCCATTCTGGTTCTCGGCCCAAAGTTCTTACAATCCTTCTTTCCTGATCTTTCTTCCACTACCTTCTTCTTTGACGCATATCAGGTTGGAACCCCAAACCGTATCGGGCCTTGTGGTGTACTGGCTTTAAAGCCCTGACTATTCCTTGCAGATGTCTCCCTAAACCTTTTCTCGCTCGAGCTCCTATTCCTACGGTCAACTTGACACCCATTCTGGTATTTCTCGACGCTTTTAAGACTGGAATTTGCTTTCCTTTCCCTCAGCAACAAAAGTGGCATTGACGAATTCGAGGGATCGGAAGGAACACTCCACTGCGTCTTTGCTTACTTCAAGATATGGCGCATCTGCAGAGATAGATGCGACGATGTCTTCTTCTCCCTCAACCGTGACCAGACAGCCATCCATGATAAATTTCATTTTTTGGTGGAGGGATGATGGAACTGCTCCAGCAGAATGGATCCAGGGTCTTCCCAAAAGGCAGTTATAAGAGGGTGTAATGTCCATGACTTGGAACTCGACATCATAAATGTAAGGGCCTACTTCTAGAAGGATCTCAATCTTTCCCATAACTTTACGTCTGGTCCCGTCGAAGGCCCTTACCGTGGAATTACAGGGCCTTAAGTAGGACAAATCCATCGATTCGAAAGTGTGGCCAATGGCATAACATTTAACGCCACCCATTATCGATGAGTACGTTCGGTATTATGTAGCCCTTGGCAAGTCGTGATATCGCGGTGCTTTCACCGAACCTCTACCGCTTACAGGTATCTCATCATCACTAAAAGAGATGAAATTGTCTGCATTCAAATTGTTTACCCACCTGTCAAGCTTTTCGACGGATATGTTGTTGGCCACATATGCTTGATTTAATACCTTCAATAAAGCATTCCGGTGTGGCTCTGAATTTAACAGTAGAGATAGAACTGAGATTCGCGCTGGCTGTTTGCTCAATTGTTCCACCACACTATATTCGCCGTGCTTGATAAATTTCAAGAATTCTTGAGCTTCTTCCTCATTCACAGGCATTTTAGTTTCTTGCACAGGTGGAATTCCTTGCTCGACTTCGACTTCGTGCATCACTGCTTTCCCTTTTTGCTTCAAGTCGCTACTTTTCTTTACTGGTTCAACTTCTTTAGAATAGCACCGTCCACTTCGGGTAAAATGACCTACCTCACCAACATCTTCAAATATGGCTTTGGACTTTCCATCTCCCGGTGTGACGATATTGACGTCGTATCTCTACGGTACTGTTTTATTGTCCTTATAAGGGAAAGGAGATGGTACTTCGATTATCACTTTTGGTTTCACCGGCTCCTTCTTCACGTCATAATAAATTACTAATGGTCGATCCGCGCTATAAGGGGGACCTGATGATTGATTGTCAGAGGCACATATTTCTCCACTGTCGGCCTCTTTGTCTTTACAAAAAATCTCGATCTCCTTGTTATCCATCATACTTTGCAATAATCTTTTGAATTCATCACAGGACTGAATGTCATGCCCTTCGATGCCATGGAACTCGCAAAAACTGTGACTCTTTGCATCCTTTCCTTTGAATACTCCGTTAAGACGACAAAGTAACCTTTTTTCAACTAGTACCTCCTGTGATTCTCAAAGCAGAGGTGTTCTCACTTGAAACCCATCTTCTACTTTGTCGTTTATCCTCCTCTCCTCTCAAGCTCACATTACCTTTCGGTGTGGGTTCGGGAATGGATTCCCGTAGCCGTACCACCCGTACCATCAAATCGCAAAATGCCAAAGATCGATGAGCCCTTGAACTCTCCTTTTGAAAGCAAGACAGTTCTCGATAGAAATGCCCTGGTTCCCCGCATGGTATGCACAACTAGCGTTTGGATCGTATCATTTGGATATGGAGGTTTAAGGGGCCATATAATGGGAGATATCAATTGTTTCTCTAAGAGTTTTGGGTACAATTCCCATACGACACGGGGGATGGGAGTGAACTGTGGTTTTTCGGATTGGGCCTTGTTGGCCTTGGTTCGCTTCTCGGGTTAGTTTTGAGCAGTGCGATATTTTGTGAAAAAGTGGTAACGGGTCTTTGGTTGTTCATGGCGTATACAGGGTAGGAAGGAGGTGGTGTTTGGTAGTAAGGGGTTTGAGGGGGATAATAGAAATTCGGAGGTGGATAATTTCGAGGCCGAGGTTGGCTTGGATATGGATTAGAGGCATAGAGGTTTCCCATCCCGACCATGTGGGCTTCTGGTTCTTTCTTCATCATAGGCGCTGCCCTTTTTGAACCTTCTGCACCTTCCATTCTACCGCTCTTAACAGCGTTCTCTATGAGCTCACCGGATATTACAATATCTGCAAACTCCTTCGTGGCACTTCCCACTAATTTGTCATAAAACGGTGCCTTTAAGGTGTTGATAAAGAGAGCGGTTATCTCTGTTTTTGTTAGTGGGGGTTCCACTTGGGCTGAAACGTCTCTCCATCTCTACGCATACTGTCTAAAGGTCTCTGACGGCTTTTTCTCCATCATTTGTAAGGTCATCCTGTCGCACCATGTCCGATACATGCTTGTATTGCTCGAGAATCGGATGCCAAGTCTTTCCGTGGATCTAATCTTTTCCCCGCTTGAGTTGGTTATACCACCGTTTAGACTATCTTGGAAGCAATGTATAAGTAACTTATCCTCGCTCATGTAACTTGATCATTTTTCGATGAGAACATGATGAGATGTGCTTTTGGGCACCTAGTCCCATCATACTTTTCAAAATCAGCACCTTGAACTTCGGGAGGCAAAATAAGATCAGGTACCAAACTGAGTTCCTTGGCACCTAGCGCGGAGAAGACCTCAGTGCCTTCTATTGCTTTGAGTCTTTCCTCCAGACTCCTATATTTTGCGTCATGGTTATCCAATTTTAATTTAGCTACTCACGGGGTCGTCCCGCACTGGAACTAGTGGATCGCCAGGTGGCCCCCCGGGTTCGACGCGAATATTCCTTGCCCTAAATTAGTGGGTGGAGCAGGTGGCATAGGTCGATGTTCCAAGCCTGTGGGTTCTCCTTGAGCATACCCTCTCTGTGTTGTATATGCGGGTGGTGGAGTGAATCCCGGGGGATAGAGTGGATCCTGATCGTGGTGAATCCTTGATTGGGGTTCCATAACATCGGGGTTCTGCATGGGTCCTTTTCCTTTGACCAAAGTTGTCATCATTTCCATCATTTTAGCCATCTGATCTCTTTGCTCGAGTGATTCCTCTCGAGATCTTACCATTAGATCTCTCGTCTCTTGTTGCGATTTGGCCAGTTGCTCTTGTAATTCCCTTTGAGCCCTCTCCATCCTTTCGATTCTCTCATTGAACTCAGCTTCCATTGCCCTAGTTTGTCGACGCGTTCTGTATAAATTGCGTGATTCCAGTCTTGAAGTCTTGCAACTGCGGATTATATGGTTCTTTTAGTTTCGGTGGATGATTATGGTGATATGCACATGCGATGAATGAATGAATGAGTATATGAATGGATGAATGTCCAAAGAATAAATGATGCATAAATGTTAGTTATGAGTAAATATGCAAGAATTTGGTGTTGATTTCAAGATAGCCCCATATGTAGGCATTTCATTTATCAGAAGAGTGTATTACAAAAAGTTTTCATTTTTCCAACAGTTACACAAATTTCCTAGCCACATTGCCTTGTTTCTTCACTTGCTCTAAAAACTCTGATATACTCGATCTTTGGCTCGGAGGGAATTGGCAACTGAGAACTTCAGCTTCATTTGATAATTGAACGACTTGCATAGCCGCTTTGCGAATTTCATTGATCAAGAAGTTGAGTTGCATTTCCTTTTCTTGGAGAGTTCCTTCATACGCGTGCATGTCCCTATCGTACTGATCATTCTTTTCTTCTAGAGTCTTCAGGAGGTTATCTAATTGTTGTTGACGAGATTGTAGCATATTTTCTAAATCTCGTACTCTCCTTTTTAATTCTTGATATTCAGACTGACTATTCGCAAATTCTGTCGTCACCATTTCATACTCGGCATTCTTCCTTCTTAACTCTATTGCAGTACATACATGCTTTTTCCTCTTCTTTTCTTTGCTTTTCCTTCCAAAATTCCATTCCTCCCTTAATGTTGCTAATTTCTTCCTTCCATTCAGCTGTCGACTTGCCCAATCCACTATTCTTTATAGTGTTTCTTAATTTCTTGTTTTCCAAGTGAAGGTCTCTTAAGTCATTTCTCACGATCTCGGCCTCCTTTTCGTATTTTTTTTTGCTTCAACCTTTCAACTTTGAACTTCAATCTTCAAATGATAGTTTTCTTCTTGAAGGGTACCGAGGTCCCTAGACATCTTAACTTTTTCTCGCTCGAATTCTTGTCTAGCTATTTCCAATTCGGATGGCATTTCCTCCAAAAAGGGATTCTGGGCAGTGTAATTTGTTGATGAGATTTGCTGACTACTTACCCGTTGTTTTCTCCATATGTCATAGTCTTGGGTAAGGGTATCAGCATACAGGGCTAATTCCATGAAATGAATTTCCTTCCAAGACTTTGCAATGTCTCGGACTCTCTTCATATATCCCTCACCCGCGAAAGCGAACTTGAATTGTGCTAACCCTCCAGTTGCGGGTATAAATTATCGCGAAGAAAATTGCCTTTGGACCAATAGCGGAGCGTATCCAACTCCTCCCCATAACCCGAGTAAAGGTACCCAATCTTGGCCTCCACATTTGTATAGCAGGGCTGAAGGACGGATCCATGGTGCTCTCCACGTTATATCCTCGATGCGAAGATTCTGAAAGACTGATACCCAATGTTGCTCAGTGACTTCTTTCGGCCATTCTTTCTTGAGGTAAGCTTCTAGCGGGGCGAATGTTTTTGAAAACATGTGGAATGAAGTGCACTTTACTTTCCAAAAATGACTCAAAATCCAAACATTGAGCAGCTGTGCACATCTGATAAATCGTCCCTTTCCAATCATTCGACAAGTGCTCAGGGACCTGAATGTCTCGGCTAAGATAGTCGGGACAGGGTTGACCTCTTGTTTTAGCCTTTCGAAGAAATCAAATACTGCGACTTCAAGATGTCCGAGAACTTTCGGGAAGATGACCAAACCGTAAATGGCCAAGGCGAATAGATTTACTCTCTTCAATATGTCAGGATGGCTCAGGACCAATTCTCGTAAGGAAGACCATGGAATGCAAATGGTTTCATTCTTCTTTTTTATCTGTTTTTCAGCCCATACATCAGTCATGTCTGTCAGTCTTTCTAATTTCTTCTTGAAGGTCATTGGCTTAGGCTCCTTCACGTATATCTTGCCGAATTGCACATTGTCGATGCGGAGTAAAGCAGCATACTCTTCTATGGTTGGAGTCATGTCCTCTTGATTGAAGGTAAAGCACTGATAAGGTAGGTCCCAGAATCGAACCATGGCTTGAATCAACTGTTCGTCTACACGAATGGTGATCAAGTGAGCTATATCTCCATACCTCTCAGTAAAAATGCCCCTAGTGTCTGAATCCCATTGATTCCAAACTCGCACCAAATCCTCAAGGTTATTTTGGCGAACAT
The DNA here is from genome assembly GCA_025698475.1 of Gossypium anomalum. Classification (NCBI taxonomy): domain Eukaryota; kingdom Viridiplantae; phylum Streptophyta; class Magnoliopsida; order Malvales; family Malvaceae; genus Gossypium; species Gossypium anomalum. The sequence continues at coordinate 90,917,489 of CM046968.1, forward strand.
TCACAGTTATTTGTTCGGGCAAGTTGGCAACACACCCTTCCACTAGGCTGTCCCCCTTTTCTCTCTGAGTTTTTAGAGACCATTCCCGAACCACGGCATTCTTCTCGGTTATTTGTGTAATTGACTCCTCCATCAGAAACCCGTTCTTTGGCAACTAACCTTTAATCAACACCTTCTTAATGTGATGCCTATGATGCATAATGAAAATACAAATAAAAACAAACAAACTTGGTTAGTAAACACAACACATATGGTTTGAGAAACAAATTAAACTACTCGACCCAATTCTTTCACATAAACAGTGTAAATGAAAGGCAGAAGGCATTTCCCCGTGTACCTATTTTGGTGGCTATAGGCGGACAGAGGTTCGGCATGGCTCTAATTGGATAGCTCGTATGGTTCATTATATGCGGGTTTTGGTTCTAGATAGGTACTCGAATTGCCCGTACTATCATCTGCTAAGACTAGTACGGAGCCTCGGTCATAGCCCATCACAGGCTCACGAGTTCAATTCGAGGGATTACATTTACTTATGCCTATGCGGAGGGACAAGTTAACTCACGAAAGCATAAGTCATATGTAACCCGAAAGTATTCACTAGCCTGTGCGGAGGGACGAGTTAATTCACGAAGGCGTAGCGTTTACTTTCACTTAACCGGACGGAGCCCGGGTATAGAGCTTATGTTATGCAAAATGCAAGTGCACGGTGTGTGGGGGAAAACTCATAAACCTTTACGTTTTATTTAAAGAAGCTAAACCCGAATTACAACCATAAAAGTGAAAACTGAAAAATAAACGAATAACAAGTTAGAAGAAATATTTACAACACGATGCAAATGCATGAATTTTGAAAATGAGATTTTCGGATCACGACCAAATATTTACTTCGAACAAGGAAATTTAGAAACGTTGACAAAACGTGTTTATTCGATTCGACTCTCAAAACCAGGTCCCCAGCGGAGTCGCCAGCTGTAGCGACATAAAAATTTGTGGTTTCGGGTCGCTAATTGTGGCGATTTATTAAAAAACTTTGAAAACGGGGATTCCCTTTTGTTTCACACGTGTTTTAATTAGGACCTTAGTTCAGCTTTATTGTTTTAAATTCGCCCCTGTAATTTTGCTAAACTTTAAATCTAACCCTATATATTTATTTCTATTATTATTATATATATAAATTTTATATTGTTATTTGTTATTTTAAACCTTATTTTTAATTTATATATTATATAATTATTTTATTATATATTATTTATATTATTATTATTATTATCCATTATGTATCATTTTTCACAAATTATTATTATTTTACATTATTATCTATATATTATAACTATTTATATTATTATATTTTTACATATTATATATTATTTTCTTACATATACACTTCTATATTATAAATTATAATTTTTTATATCATTATATTTTTATTACTATCATTATATTGTTAACTCATATTATATACATATTTAATTATTAATTATTTATTTATTATGTATTATTTTGATACTTTTTATTTTATAAATTCTTTTATATACTTTTATTTTATATGTTTTTTAACCCAATATATTTTATATATATAATTATTATTCTTTTATAAATATTTTGTTATTATATTTTATATACTATTTTAAAATTATTATTAAGTATTATGTCTTTATTTGTGTTATATGTATATTTTGTTAACATTAACTCATTTCATTTTTTTATATATTCCATATATTATGTGTTATATGTTACTTTATATTTATTATTTGATATTGCATTTCATGAACATGTGCATTGATATTGTATTACTTTTTTATATATACTAAATTATATATCGTGCATTATTATTACTTTGTGTGTTGGTATGTATTGTTTATTTATTTTTAATATATGCTATGTATATCTTTGTATGCATGCTATTAAGATTTACTATATATTATTTTTATATGCATGTATCTAATGTATGATCTTTATATTATTGCTATCATTTTGTTTAAATGCATGTATTATTTACCTACTACAATAATATGTAATTATGCATGATTTATAATGCAATACTTTTCAAAATTTAAAATTTTAGTCATGATCACTCAAATGATAGCAATTATATATGTTTGGTTAAATTCTGCTATTAGTCCTGGTATTGTGTGTAAAGTTGTAGGTTGAGTTCATGTTATCCAATTATATATTATCATGTAATGTTTTAATCAAAAAGTTAATAATATTAACTATTTAGATTAATTAATAATATTATAAAAATATATAGAATAAATGATATTAAAAATTAAAGTATATGAAAAAAAATCAGAAATTTAAATATATTAGAGAGACCAAATTAAAATTTAACCATTTTAGTAAATAATAATAATAATAATAATAATAAAAATAAAAGAGAAAAAAAAGAAAAAATTATTGGGCTGGATACTTAGTGGCGTTTTTTAAAAATGCCGCAAAAAATAAGCCCCAAATTCCTTTTACTTTCCCCAATTCAGATTACCCCTGAACGTCTGGTTCTCCAAACTTGAATCTCCAAATCCCCTAAAATTTCCCCTAATTCGATATCTTCAAATCGGTTTCCCAAAATCCCCAAATTTTCAACCTTTTCACTTCCCAAATTTTAAATACTCAAATCATACTTCATTCCATACATTCCTTCTTTCTGTTTTGTTTTCATTATTCTCTCTTCTTCCCTTCTCGTGCCTAGCGGATTCTGTTTTGGTCTCTTTTCATTTTTTTCCTGTTATTCTTTTATAGCTTTGTGTACCCACAGACACTCTACTGTGGGAAGATAGTTTTCGTGAGAGGGAGAAACCCATAAGTTTTTCTCTGCCGGTTCTGTTTGTTGTGATGTTGAAATCGCCTGCTTCATGGGAGAGTCATTTCAGGTATGAATATTTACATTAACTGTGTATTTGCCTTTTCATGTATCTTTTAATTTCAGATAGATACCTAAGTTTTCTCTTTCTGTATATGCATACTGCGTTGTAAACCAAGAACGAACGTTTCAATCAGATCGAGTTTCGGGTTTGGTGCGCGTCAAACGCGCCGTTGCTTCGGCTCCCAAAGTGTAGAAAATCGTCATCAATCGTGTAAGTATTACAAAACCTTTTCTTTTTTTTGCTTAGCAGAGTAATTTTTGTAATATCCGTTGAGCAGAATACTTTTCCTCTCTGTTTTTAGTTGATATATGCTTCTTTTCTTGTTTTTGCTTAGCAGAGTAATTTTGGGGTTTAGGTTTTTTTGGCCTGAATCATGCTTAGATTTTGGCTTTTCATTTATATTTTTGTCATTGTAGTTACTTTTCCAAATAACATGACACTAGTTCCATTGCTCCTAAGACTCAGAAAAATTATTCTGCTTAGCGGATATTACAATAATCTTAAATACATATATTTTCTTCTCTGTTTTTAGTTGATATATGCTTCTTTTCTTGTTTTTGCTTAGCAGAATAATTTTGGGGTTTGGTTTTTTTGGGCCTAAGTCACGCTTAGATTTCGGCTTTTCATTTATAATTTTGTCAGTATAGTTCCTTTTTCATTTTTAATGGGGCTGATCCAGAAATTAGTAAGCGAGAGAAGGACAGGCTCAAAGAAATGCAGAAACTAAAAAAGCAGAAGATTAAGGAAATACTAGATACTCAAAATGCTGCCTGTGACGCTGAGTATTCTGGGTAAAAGTTTTTATTCTGTTCATCTTAAGTGTAATTTATGGTTTGCTAATGTTTGGTTGAATGACAGAATAATAAGGGAAAGGAGCGGTTGAAGTATCTTTTGCAGCAGACAGAGTTGTTTGTTCATCTCTGTTTTTTGTTTAAATCTTTTATGTTCGATCTCATTTTCTTTTTACTGTTTTGGATGAAGCATTTGTTGTTACAGGATATGCTTTGTAGTAATCTTTGAAATACTTTGCCTTCAAATTATAATTTTTCAACTTAATTTATCTAGGCATGAAAGTCTTCAAAATTATCATAGCTTTTCTTTTCTGTTGATTCAAACTGTTCATTTAAACTCTTTTTATATTTATTTTTTATATTATCATGTATTGTTAATATAGTGCTTACAGATCAGTTGTGCAGTCTTCAAGCTAAGAGGATACTCTGGTATGTTTTCACATGCCTTCATCCTGTCTTTTATCTCCAAGAATGTAGGAGTTCTTTTCTTTGTTTAAAGTACTTCATTTTTCCAGCTAGATTTTGCCTTATGGGAGCCTCCACACGGTCTTTATAGATCATTCAACTACCCATGGAGAAATTATGTCAAAGTAAGTGGTGCATTGAGACATTGTGCATTCATGGTCATGGCAATGCATGGATATTGTATACTTTCAGAAATTCAGGTGAGAACACTATCTTCTTTCATATCTTCAAAGAAATTATTTCTACCGAATGCATGATTATATCATTATATACATCTATAAATCAAAATCTATCTGATTCACTCCTCCTAGACTTCTCTTTTTCCAAAGCATGAAAATAGATGAGCATCTTAATAAAATCCATGTAATTTCTTTCCCCTTTTCATTTTCCCAAAATAAATTTTATTTTTCTTTTTACTGATTATTATTTATTTATTTTTATTATTTTTGATTCACAGTCCGAGCAACCCGAACAATCTGTAGTTGAAGATGACGACGACGATGATGACGATGTCAAGGATGAAGATGATGCCAAAGGTGAATTTTCGTTTTCATTTAATTTCTTATTTATTTGTTAATATTTTAGATTTAGGGTCAAATTGATTTCAGTAGTGCTATCTTTTTTGGTTAATTATATATGTTTCCTGAATCTTGAATTATGCCTGAGCTTCAAATCAAGCTTCTAGTGTTTTTTTCTTGAATCAGATCGATTTTGATCTTGTTTGGACTCTTTTCTAAGCTTTAAACATTTATTGGGTTAAGCAATAATATTGATTGTTTATACCATTGAAAAATGGAACATGGGTATTGAAAAAGCTTTGATCTTACTTTTATTTTTTATGGTTTTAATTTATTGGTGTTTAGATTTTGTTGTGAAAGAGACTTGGATTCAGTATGGTTTTTGGTTTGAGATTTTATGACTCTGATTATTTATATTGGGTTTGCAATTTTGAGCTTTTCATTAGTTTTAAAGAAATGGCTTTTATTCATTTTTATTCTGGCCATACTAATTGCTAATTTTTCATAAGCATTAGATATGTTGGGAAATTCAGATTGGAATCATGATGGATGGAACTTTATTTCATTGTAACATAGGAAGTGGCAGATATTTACTGGATTAGCTAAGGTTATATATATATATATATATATATATATGTAAAACGTATTGGGATATGACTTATGACTAGTGTGAATGTGAAATTTTTTTTAATCATGAGGCTGCTTCTAGGATTCTATAGCAAATGTTTATTAGTTAGCAAGTGTCCTATACTTGCAGAAAGGAGAATGACCAATTTGGAACTTTTGGTGGGGAAGGAGATGGCATCAGTGCGTACTTTATACTTATCACAGCTGTGTCAAAGCACTTCCTCATGTATTTTAGCCTTAGTTGATTTTAATTTATACATATTTTTAAGGTAAACAATGTTCTAATATAATCTGCTAGTTTTAGTGTAAAGCAATGTTCTTTTTTATGTGGTGTAGGGGGTATGTTGGAATTCACAGTTCGGGATTCAGAAACTTTCTGCTGAAACCGGAGCTGCTTCGATCTATTGTGGATTCTAGTTTTGAACATCCGTGAATTCCATGAATTAAGTCATTTTGTTTTTCTTGCTTTTAGTGACTTATAATGGTGGGCAGTATACAAGTTTGGTACTTTATTATTTTGTTTCTATATTTATATTTAATCTAATTTTTATTATTTATTTTAGTTTTGATTCTATATTTTAATTTTTTTATTTTAATTTGATAATGAATTTTAATAGAAAATTTTTATATTTAAATCATTGACATTATTCTTCTCAATATTTTGATAATGAATTTTAATTTTTTTATATTTTTCATGATCTTTTTAATAATTTATTTTTTTTAAAATTTTATGGCCTTTAGCGGCGTTTGTGGGAAAAGCGCCGCTAAAGGCTATGACCTGGTCTTTAGCGGCGTTTGTGGGAAAGCGCCGCTAAAGGTCATGATCTTTAGCGGCGTTTGTGAAAAAAGCGCCGCTAAAGGCCATGACTTTTAGCGGCGTTTTTGGGAAAAGCGTCGCTAAAGGTCCTGATCTTTAGCGGCGTTTTTTCACAAAAAACGCCGCGAACTTTTGCGGCGCTACATATAGCGATGTTTTTTGTGGCGCTTGGGAAAGCGCCGCTAAAAGTATTAGCGGCGCTTAAAAACGCCGCTAAAGGCAAAAAAAACGCCGCTAAAAGTCTGTTTTCCTGTAGTGTAACTTACTGGATGTGGCGTTTTGTTGCTTCGAGATAAGAATTTCCAAAAAGCTAACTTAGTGTCAATATTTTGATACGAGTGAACTCCAATTTTCAAAATCAAAATATTTTAAAAAGGATTATATCTTAAAATTTTTAAATTTTCGACATTAAAGACACTTGATAATCAATTAGGTACCAATTTTTGGGCGTTACAAGGGTGCTAATCCTTCCTTGTATGTAACCGACTCCCGAACCCGTTCTTTTGATTTCGTAGACTAAAACCGATGATTTTAAAACAAAAATGTTTTAAAGGTGATCCAATCACACCTAAAAAGTTTGGTGGCGACTCCTATTTTAGTTTTTTTAAAGTCGATTCCCATTTTCCAAAACCTGATTTAAAAATGGTCTCGACACCTACCAACCACAATTTTAGTTGATGAATTCACTTATTTCATCTCAGAATCAACAATATCATTGAGTCTTCAACCATTACTATCAAATATCACTTACCAAATTATCAGCCTTTGTCAAATTAATGAACGTCTTATAGATATGAGTACATCGTAAACGGAAGCCCGAAGGCTTTACAGAAGTACATAAGTGCTAACGGAAACCCGTAAGGGTTGAACAGAAGCTCATAAGAGCTGAACAAAAACCCAGTAGGGTTAAACTGAAACTCATAAGAACTGAACTGAAACTCATTAAGGTTAACTGAAACTCATATAGGTTAACTGAAACTCATATAAATTAACTGAAGCTCATGAAAGTTAAACAGAAAGTAAACACGAGAGTTCAAAATAAATACTGAACCTCGGTTTACTTGGATAATTTACCGTCAATTCCTCTTTTGCACTAAATGACTATACTCAATCTTGCGTTGTGTTCACTTCGAATATTTGATTCAATTTCATAATTTTTACAATAATTTTATTTTCAACAAATAATATAAATAAATACATATTAACTGTCAAAACCATTTTTTATTTTTTTGAAAAAACAGGGATCGACTTTTTAAAATCAAATGTGGAGTCGCCACCAATCTTTTTGCTTAGGTGTTATTGGATCACCTAATAAATCATTTTATTTCATTTAAAACAATTTTGGTCCATGTGAATTCAAAAATGGGTTCGGGAGCCGGTTACGTATGAGGAAGGGTTAGCACCCTCACTACGCTCAAAAATTGGTACCAGATTGATTAAGTGTTGTCCTTATGTCTAAAATTTTTAAAAAAAAACTTTGAAATATGATTTCATTTTAAAACATTGGAGTGTGGTCGTCAAAATTCTCTTGTTTTAAAAGTATGCAACATCATATCCAGTACGATTGGACACGATCCTTTATACCTTCAAACGATATGATTGATTTTTGACTTTCAAAAGCTCATACGCCAAAAATTATAAAAGGATGTCCAAATATTTAGTCTGACGAAAAATCATACCCAGCACGGTAGGGCACGATTTCCTGATTTCCCAAATATTGGATATTGCCTTATTTTAAAATCTTTGAATAGTAAGGAAAATTGGAAATTAGCTCAAAACACATTTATTTGTTTTTTAAAAAAATGGAATATTTAATGTATTACAAAGAAACATTTGTATAAAAAAAAGAATAAACATGAGATAATATGCGTACCTAAAGTACAAAAATCCAACAAATAAATACAACTATTCTAAGTAAAATGTGACCAAAATTTTAAGTATAGATGGAGAACAATTGATATTACAAATAAAACAATGAAAAAATAATATGCAACAACAATAGATATGGCACAATATAAAACAATCAACAAAATATGTATAGAACAAAATGGAAATTAGAAGCCAATGTGGTATAAGACAATTTTAAAATAATGACGAATAAATGAATACATAATTTACACAATATATGAATTGATGAATTTAAAACTATTTGTAAAAACTAACTAGTGATATATACGTAATTATTAAAATATATGTTATAGAATGAATATTTTTAGATCGAATAATATACAAAGTATTGAAGAATATTGGTTTAAAATGGACAATTTACATATAATAAAGGAAAATTTAAATTATGTATAAAATATGGAAAAATAATAAAAATGTATAACAAAACATAATCTTAAGAACATAATAGATTTAAAATCATATATATATATATGTATGTATATAAATAAATTTAAAAATAATTGTTTGTAGAAATATCATGGAAATTATGTATACAAGATTAAATTATTTTTACTATATACGTACAAATATATGTAAAAGTATTTGAATGAGATACTAACATAACATGATATGAAGAAGAACTTCAAAACAATAATGTTATAAGCACAAAAATGAACTTTAAAATCATAATTTTACCATTAAAATAATATTTGTACAAATATACAAAAACAATATTTAAATAAGACATTATGTAAATAATTAAAATAATATGATATAAAAACAAATTTCAAAATAGTAATTTTATAAAACAAAATAAAATGATCAAAACAGTCTCACACACAACAAAAAGAAACTAAAAAGATTTTAAAATTACAATGAATAAAGGCTCAATTAATATAATACCTATGCAAGTATATATAAAATAATTAAACGAGGTATTGCACAAAATGTTAGCATAATATGACAAAAGAAACTTCAAATTAATTACACAAATAAAAACAAAGTAAAATTATTAAAATTGATCAACACATACATAAAAATATTAAATGAATTTTAAAATAGTAAGTCATACAAATAAAAAATTTAATTAAAATTGAATTAAAATAGAAGGAATAATAAAATAGGCCATTGAAATAAAACCAAGAACCAGTGCACCACGCATGTGAATGTTCAGGGACCAAATTTGGAAATATTCTAGATCCTAAAACGCTGCGTTGAGGTGCGAGTTAAATTGAAATAATGCACAAATCCTGAGGATACTTTTAAAAAAATAAAATAAAATGCATAAGGTGCAATCGAAGATCCATGCGAAAGGGAAGGACCTAGAATGCAAATATACCCTCTCCGTAAGAAAGCGCAGATCCTAGGGGTTGAGGATCGGATTGGGTCGGGCATAATGAATTCGGCACCGTTTTAGAGCCACTAAATCAGGATCAAAACGGTGCCGTTCTTAGTCCTTTATAAAGGCCAAAATCAGGCCATTCAACCGAACTTAACCCTAGCCTCATTCCTTTCTTTCTAATGAACCCTAACTCCCACCTTTAAGCACCGACCCGCCTCCCTAAACGGCGATCAATTCTCTCAAGCCTTGATGGACACTTTTTGGCCTTATAGTTCCATTTCGACGTCGATTTCCCCGAAGCGAAAGAAATCTACAGCTTATTCGCAAGGTAAAATTCATTTTCTATCTTTTTCTTTTATTTTCTAAATATAATGATGAAAAATCGGAGAAAACAAATCACCAGGAAAAAAGAAAAAAGGAAAAAAAAATCAAAGAAAGATTCAAGAAATCAAAAACAAAAAATCTGTAACACCCCAAACTCGGCCTGGACGTTATGACCGAATCTGACATGTCACACGTATTTTAAAAATCCATATTTCGTTTTATTATCTAAAAACCGCCTAATGCTGGCTAACCAAAGTGAATAGAGGCTAGGCACCAGGTAGGTATCCGAAACAGAGGAGGTGAGTCATGAAGGCTGCTTAAGTACCAAGCTCTCGAATAGATCCAATCCTAGACATGCCCACACCCATTGCCACACTTTGGTAATCGAGTTGAAATCTCCTTTAAGTGGTCATCTTTGTTAGACGTTGTGTTATTTAGAAAAAACAGGTATCATTTTGAAAACGCGTCCTAAGTCTAGCCCATTTTATTTATTATCAGCGAATTTAAACAAAATAATCCAGAAAAGAAAAGAAATAAAGTTAAAGTTAAAATGGCCTTATTACAACCCGAAAATAAATGATAAATAAAGTAAACTTAGTGAAAACCCATTACTTATTTAAAAGCCCAAAAGTGATCACCGTGGCCACTCTGAATCCCCTCCAGCTCCAAGTCCCCAAGTTAAGGCTCACCTGTAAGGATAAGAAGGAAAGGGGGGTGAGTTTGGAAAACTCAGTGTGTGACAAGTCCCTTTCAGAGCCCAAAACAATATCAGCCTACTGGGCCTAAGCCCAAATTTAGTTATCACATATACTGGGCCGAAGCCTTTATTTGTTCATATACTGGGCCGAAGCCTTTTCATTATTCATATCACTGGGCCGAAGCCTTTTTCTGTAAACAGTATGGCCCATAGGCCCATTTCAATATCACATGTAATATTAATGCATGAATGCAAGCCCATTTGGGGAGACTACTCAACCCACCACCCGCTACTCTCCACCCGTACCAACCAAGCTCTCCATGTGGGGAATAACTCAACCCACCCAACCAAAACTTCTACTGAGCAAAGATAGTTGCTTTATCATATAACCGGAGGCCTAGCCTCTTTTTAATAATCAGGGCAAAAGCCTTTTTCGTAAATCGGGCATAAGCCCTTTTCGTGAATCCCAGGGGCATAAGCCCTTTTTGCACTTCCTCCATCCATATAAAAACCAACCCAATGCAATTATGAATACATCATGTGCATATCATACTTATTATGTGCATATCATACATATCATGTGCATATCATACATGTCATGTGCATATCGTACATATCATGTGCATATCATATCAATCATGTATATTAAAATCTCATATATCAAATTCATAACTAAACCCTAGGGGTATAATGGTCATTTTTACCTAGGGGCAAAATAGTCATTTTCATATGATAAAGGTAATTTAATAATTTTACCAAGTATTAGAGTTTTCGATGTTCATTAACAGTTACTATCAATACATAGGTTTTATACCGCGATTCTGGCCCATTTTTAGCGAAACCGAGTTATTAGGCCAAAAACCCCTAATGGGCCCTACGTCGTCGATTTAGTCATCTAGGCCCATTTATCCTATATTCCATAATAGAATTATCAGTCTTAACGTGCAATTTAAAAAGGTTTTCATTTCCTACCGAATTTACCCAAATGGGCCCGAAAGCCTATTGGGCCCGATTTTAACCCCTCGAGGCCCAACTTACCGTAAATGCCAAACATCATGCTCTTACCTTTTCCAACGTTCACGATCATCGTTATAAAGGATCTAATTAACCGATGAGCGTTTGCTTGCTCACAAGCCCTTAAAATGCCAGAATTTCGGTATTTCGGCTTTTCGGCATTTATTGAGTTAAGCTACAAAAAAAGGTTCGTAACACACCTGTTTGGCGATATTCCTCGACGAGATCTCCTACACGATTTCTCCTATAATCAACCGTTAATAAATCAGCTTCCATTAATTAAACCAAAATGAGAACCATCTATTATCAACACTTACACATTCGGCCACCATCCATAATGGCCTTAGACTCCATACCTTTGTCGAAATTGATGACTAGATCTAATCACTCTGACGATCCAAGCTAATCCAAACCGATACTCCAAACCTTGCTGCTCCTCCAAAGTTGTCTATATTACCAACATATATTCACAATAAAATCCGTCAACCACACAGTCCAAGTCAGTCACTTGCCCACAAGGGCAAAACAGTCATTTAACACCCTAAGGGTAAAATGGTAATTTTACCTATAAGGGTATTTCGGTAATTCTACCCTATAGGGGTATTTCAGTAATTCTAAGCTACAGGGATATTTCGATAATTCTACCCTACAGGGGTATTTCGGTAACTCTACAAACCAGGGGTATTTTGGTAATTTTATAAACCAGGGGTATTTTGGTAATTTTGTAAACCAGGGGCATTTTGGTAATTTTGTAAATTGAGGGTAAAACGGTAATTCTATAAATCGAGGGTAAAATGGTAATTCTGTAAATTTGGGTACTTTGGTAATTTTACAAGTCGAGGGTATTTCAGTAATTTGGTAAACTAAAGTATTCTAAACAGGGATAACAATACGAATGGGCCTAAAGCCTATTCTCGGCCCAAATGGGCCCACACGCTCGTGTGGCCCTTTTAGCCCAAATCTAGCCACAGATATAAGATTCACCTAGCCTAGTCCAATATTTACTACACAATCAAACGACTTATCCAATTGGGCTCGTAGGCCCATTGGGCCCACATGGCCCCTTTCGGCCCATCGCGGCCCGAAGTAGCCATCCAACAACTAGAGTAGTGAGAAATACACACCTGATAGGAGACTGGAGTTAATCCGCACTCCGAGCACTTCTAGCCGATGCCCAACCCAAACGAGCACGCCATAACACGAAAGGGATCAGCCAAGAAAGGTACATTTGCTTTCCTCATGGTTCTCTCTATTTAAAGCCAATTTCGCATCCACTCTTATGTTAGCTTATCGATGTGGGATCCCTCCATCATCATAGTTTAAATTCAACACCAACTCTTGTCGCCCCCTGTTAGCAAAATAAATGCTCTTTGCTTGCCATGGGATTCGAACCCATGCCTCCCCTCAAATGCTCCACACGCCACTTGCGACTAAGCCACAAGGCTTTTTGTGTCACAACTTCTCCAACAATATTCTTAAGGCCTACCTACTACACCCAGGGTTTGATCTACCTTAAATTTTTACTAGAGTCCAGGTTTGAACCCAAGACTTCTCCAACACTTCTCAGCACACTTAACCACTAAAACAAGCCTTCATTAACGAAATTTACATGCACAACAAAATATTAAAAGCTGCCTTCAACCGCTCTCATGCTCAAGGCCTAAAACTTCTAGGCCCAAATTCAGGGTGTTACAACTCTACCTCCCTTAAAGAAATTTCGTCCTCGAAATTTCCATCTAACAGGGTAGTCATGTAACATCTACCTCACTACGCTTATCATTGCACAGCACTCGATCCTACTATCACTATCCCTGCTAGCTCCAAAGAACCCTTTCCAAAATCCTTAACATCGCTTGAGACAAAGAGTCGTCCCCCGCAGCCCGATCATGTGACCCAGTCTTAGTTGTCTGTGGCACAAATGCCTCCTCAGCTGGCCTATGCCCTGAGGATGAAGATTCAGCTTGCACCCTTTCGCGACCACGTCCGCGGCCTCGTCCACGAGTTCCTCTTGTACTCATATCGAATTATCTGATTTCGAATTTTATGACATTAGTTTACTGTTTGCACTATTTATTATAGAATGTCTTATGAACAGATAGAGTTTCAGAGTTATTTTCGCGCAATCACAATTTAGCTACGGTCTCAGTTTTGTAGCCTTAATACTACATTATCTATAGTACTATCCCTAAGGCTCAGTACTATCTACAGTATTATTTTCAGTTCAGTTCCACATAAATATTTAAAGCAGAAAAAAATTAATACTTACAGACTTGGTGCCGGGGATTCAGTGTGCCACTTTTTCAGAAATCAAAAATTCGAATTTATTCTTTGTGCACTTTGAAAACAAAATTTAAAATAATTTTCTAACATTTCCACAAAATCGATTTTAATGTTTTTCCATGGAACTAGATTTCAAAATTTAATAAAAACGTTTTGACCCGATCCACAGCCGAGTTGTTGCAATCGGGCTCTGATACCACTAAATGTAACACCCCAAACTCGGCCTGGATGTTATGACCGAATCTAACGTGTCACACGTATTTTAAAAATCCATATTTCATTTTATTATCTAAAACCGCCTGATGCTGGCTAACCAAAGTGAATGGAGGCTGGGCACCAGGTAGGTATCCGAAACCGATGAGGTGAGTCATGAAGGCTGCTTAAGTACCAAGCTCCCGAATAGATCCAATCCTAGACATGCCCACACCCATTGCCACACTTTGGTAATCGAGTTGAAATCTCCTTTAAGTGGTCATCTTTGTTAGACGTTGTGTTATTTAGAAAAAAAGGTATCATTTTGAAAACGCGTCCTAAGTCTAGCCCATTTTATTTATTATCAGCGAATTTAAACAAAATAATCCAGAAAAGAAAAGAAATAAAGTTAAAGTTAGAATGGCCTTATTACAACCCAAAAATAAATGATAAATAAAGTAAACTTAGTGAAAACCCATTACTTATTTAAAAGCCCAATAGCGATCACCGTGGCCACTCTGAATCCCCTCCAGCTCCAAGTCCCCAAGTCAAGGCTCACCTGTAAGGATAAGAAGGAAAGGGGGGTGAGTTTGGAAAACTCAGTGTGCGACAAGCCCCTTTCAGAGCCCAAAACAATATCAGCCTACTGGGCCTAAGCCCAAATTTAGTTATCACATATACTGGGCCGAAGCCTTTATTTGTTCATATACTGGGCCAAAGCCTTTTCATTATTCATATCACTGGGCCGAAGCCTTTTTCTGTAAACAGTATGGCCCATAGGCCCATTTTAATATCACATGTAATATTAATGCATGAATGCAAGCCCATTTGGGGAGACTACTCAACCCACCACCCGCTACTCTCCACCCGTACCAACCAAGCTCTCCATGTGGGGAATAACTCAACCCACCCAACCAAAACTCTCCACTGGCAGCATAGCTGCTTTATCATATAACTGGAGGCCTAGCCTCTTTTTAATAATCGGGGCAAAAGCCCTTTTCGATGGCGGGGCATAAGCCCTTTTCGATGGCCGGGCATAAGCCCTTTTCGAAACTTAGGCATAAGCCCTTTTTGCACTTCCTCCATCCATATAAAAACCCAACCCAATGCAGTTATGAATACATCATGTGCATATCATACTTATTATGTGCATATCATACATATCATGTGCATATCATACATGTCATGTGCATATCGTACATATCATGTGCATATCATATCAATCATGTATATTAAAATCTCATATATCAAATTCATAACTAAACCCTAGGGGTATAATGGTCATTTTTACCTAGGGGCAAAATAGTCATTTTCATATGATAAAGGTAATTTAATAATTTTACCAAGTATTAGAGTTTTCGATGTTCATTAACAGTTACTATCAATACATAGGTTTTATACCGCGATTCTGGCCCATTTTTAGCGAAACCGAGTTATTGGGCCAAAAACCCCTAATGGGCCCTACGTCGTCGATTTAGTCATCTAGGCCTATTTATCCTATATTCCATAATAGAATTATCAGTCTTAACGTGCAATTTAAAAAGGTTTTCATTTCCTACCGAATTTACCCAAATGGGCCCGAAAGCCTATTGGGCCCGATTTTAACCCCTCGAGGCCCAACTTACCGTAAATGCCAAACATCATGCTCTTACCTTTTCCAACGTTCACGATCATCGTTATAGAGGATCTAATTAACCGATGAGCGTTTGCTTGCTCACAAGCCCTTAAAATGCCAGAATTTCGGTATTTCAACTTTTCGGCATTTATTGAGTTAAGCCACAAAAGAAGGTTCGTAACACACCTGTTTGGCGATATTCCTCGACGAGATCTCCTACACGATTTCTCCTATAATCAACCGTTAATAAATCAGCTTCCATTAATTAAACCAAAACGAGAACCATCTATTATCAACACTTACACATTCGGCCACCATCCATAATGGCCTTAGACTCCATACCTTTGCCGAAATTGATGGCTAGATCTAATCACTCCGACGATCCAAGCTAATCCAAACCGATACTCCAAACCTTGCTGCTCCTCCAAAGTTGTCTATATTACCAACATATATTCACAATAAAATCCGTCAACCACACAGTCCAAGTCAGTCACTTGCCCACAAGGGCAAAACAGTCATTTAACACCCTAAGGGTAAAATGGTAATTTTACCTATAAGGGTATTTCAGTAATTCTACCTTATAGGGGTATTTCAGTAATTCTAAGCTACAGGGATATTTCGATAATTCTACCCTACAGGGGTATTTTGGTAACTCTACAAACCAGGGGTATTTTGGTAATTTTATGAACCAGGGGTATTTTGGTAATTTTGTAAACCAGGGGTATTTTGGTAATTTTGTAAATTGAGGGTAAAACGGTAATTCTATAAATCGAGGGTAAAATGGTAATTCTGTAAATTTGGGTACTTTGGTAATTTTACAAGTCGAGGGTATTTCAGTAATTTGGTAAACTAAAGTATTCTAAACAGGGATAACAATACGAATGGGCCTAAAGCCTATTCTCGGCCCAAATGGGCCCACACGCTCGTGTGGCCCTTTTAGCCCAAATCTAGCCACAGATATAAGATTCACCTAGCCTAGTCTAATATTTACTACACAATCAAACAACTTATCCAATTGGGCTCGTAGGCCCATTGGGCCCACATGGCCCCTTTCGGCCCATCGCGGCCCGAAGTAGCCATCCAACAACTAGAGTAGTGAGAAATACACACCTGATAGGAGACTAGAGTTAATCCGCACTCCGAGCACTTCTAGCCGATGCCCAACCCAAACGAGCACGCCATAACACGAAAGGGATCAGCCAAGAAAGGTACATTTGCTTTCCTCATGGTTCTCTCTATTTAAAGCCAACTTCGCATCCACTCTTATGTTAGCTTATCGATGTGGGATCCCTCCATCATCATAGTTTAAATTCAACACCAACTCTTGTCGCCCCCTGTTAGCAAAATAAATGCTCTTTGCTTGCCATGGGATTCGAACCCATGCCTCCCCAAAATGCTCCACACGCCACTTGCCACTAAGCCACAAGGCTTTTTGTGTCACAACTTCTCCAACAATATTCTTAAGGCCTACCTACTACACCCAGGGTTTGATCTACCTTAAATTTTTACTAGAGTCCAGGTTTGAACCCAAGACTTCTCCAACACTTCTCAGCACACTTAACCACTAAAACAAGCCTTCATTAACGAAATTTACATGCACAACAAAATATTAAAAGCTGCCTTCAACCGCTCTCATGCTCAAGGCCTAAAACTTCTAGGCCCAAATTCAGGGTGTTACAACTCTACCTCCCTTAAAGAAATTTCATCCTCGAAATTTCCATCTAACAGGGTCATGTAACATCTACCTCACTACGCTATCGCTGCGCACTCTGATCCTACTATCACTATCCCGGTGCTAGCTCCAGCAACCCTTTCCAAAATCTTTAACATCGCTTGAGACAAAGCGTCGTCCCCCGCAGCCCGATCATGTGACCCAGTCTTAGTTGTCTGTGGCACAAATGCCTCCTCAGCTGGCCTATGCCCTGAGGATGAAGATTCAGCTTGCACCCTTTCGCGACCACGTCCGCGGCCTCGTCCACGAGTTCCTCTTGTACTCATATCGAATTTTCTGATTTTGAATTTTATGACATTAGTTTACTGTTTGCACTATTTATTACAGAATGTCTTATGAACAGATAGAGTTTGAGTTATTTTCACAATAATCACAATTTAGCTACGGCCTCGCTTTGTAGCCTTAATACTACATTATCTATAGTACTATCCCTAAGGCTCAAGACTATCTACGATATTATTTTCATTCGATTCCACATAAATATTTAAAGCGAAAAAAATTAATACTTACGGACTTGGTGCCGGGATTCAAAGCAGCCACTTTTTCGTAAATCAAAATTTGAATTTATTCTTTGTGCACTTTGAAAACAAAATTTAAAATAATTTTCTAACATTTCCACAAAATCGATTTTAATGTTTTTCCATGGAACTAGATTTTAAAATTTTATAAAAACGTTTTGACCCGATCCACAGCCGAGTTGTTGCAACCGGGCTCTGATACCACTAAATGTAACACCCCAAACTCGGCCTGGACGTTATGACCGAATCTGACGTGTCACACGTATTTTAAAAATCCATATTTCGTTTTATTATCTAAAAACCGCCTAATGCTGGCTAACCAAAGTGAATAGAGGCTGGGCACCAGGTAGGTATCCGAAACAGAGGAGGTGAGTCATGAAGGCTGCTTAAGTACCAAGCTCCCGAATAGATCCAATCCTAGACATGCCCACACCCATTGCCACACTTTGGTAATCGAGTTGAAATCTCCTTTAAGTGGTCATCTTTGTTAGACGTTGTGTTATTTAGAAAAAACAGGTATCATTTTGAAAACGCGTCCTAAGTCTAACCCATTTTATTTATTATCAGCAAATTTAAACAAAATAATCCAGAAAAGAAAAGAAATAAAGTTAAAGTTAAAATGGCCTTATTACAACCCAAAAATAAATGATAAATAAAGTAAACTTAGTGAAAACCCATTACTTATTTAAAAGCCCAAAAGCGATCACCGTGGCCACTCTGAATCCCCTCCAGCTCCAAGTCCCCAAGTCAAGGCTCACCTGTAAGGATAAGAAGGAAAGGGGGTGAGTTTGGAAAACTCAGTGTGCGACAAGCTCCTTTCAGAGCCCAAAACAATATCAGCCTACTGGGCCTAAGCCCAAATTTAGTTATCACATATACTGGGCCGAAGCCTTTATTTGTTCATATACTGGGCCGAAGCCTTTTCATTATTCATATCACTGGGCCGAAGCCTTTTTCTGTAAACAGTATGGCCCATAGGCCCATTTCAATATCACATGTAATATTAATGCATGAATGCAAGCCCATTTGGGAAGACTACTCAACCCACCACCCGCTACTCTCCACCCGTACCAACCAAGCTCTCCATGTGGGGAATAACTCAACCCACCCAACCAAAACTCTCCACCGGCAAAGATAGCTGCTTTATCATATAACTGGAGGCCTAGCCTCTTTTAATAACTGGGGCAAAAGCCCTTTTCGGTAAACTGGGGCATAAGCCCTTTTCGGTAAACTAGGGCATAAGCCCTTTTTGCACTTCCTCCATCCATATAAAAACCCAACCCAATGCAGTTATGAATACATCATGTGCATATCATACTTATTATGTGCATATCATACATATCATGTGCATATCATACATGTCATGTGCATATCGTACATATCATGTGCATATCATATCAATCATGTATATTAAAATCTCATATATCAAATTCATAACTAAACCCTAGGGGTATAATGGTCATTTTTACCTAGGGGCAAAATAGTCATTTTCATATGATAAAGGTAATTTAATAATTTTACCAAGTATTAGAGTTTTCGATGTTCATTAACAGTTACTATCAATACATAGGTTTTATACCGCGATTCTGGCCCATTTTTAGCGAAACCGAGTTATTGGGTCAAAAACCCCTAATGGGCCCTACGTCGTCGATTTAGTCATCTAGGCCCATTTATCCTATATTCCATAATATAATTATCAGTCTTAACGTGCAATTTAAAAAGGTTTTCATTTCCTACCGAATTTACCCAAATGGGCCCGAAAGCCTATTGGGCCCGATTTTAACCCCTCGAGGCCCAACTTACCGTAAATGCCAAACATCATGCTCTTACCTTTTCCAACGTTCACGATCATCGTTATAAAGGATCTAATTAACCGATGAGCATTTGCTTGCTCACAAGCCCTTAAAATGCCAGAATTTTGGTATTTCGGCTTTTCGGCATTTATTGAGTTAAGCTACAAAAGAAGGTTCGTAACACACCTGTTTGGCGATATTCCTCGACGAGATCTCCTACACGATTTCTCCTATAATCAACCGTTAATAAATCAGCTTCCATTAATTAAACCAAAACGATAACCATCTATTATCAACACTTACATATTCGGCCACCATCCATAATGGCCTTAGACTCCATACCTTTGCCGAAATTGATGACTAGATCTAATCACTCCGACGATCCAAGCTAATCCAAACCGATACTCCAAACCTTGCTGCTCCTCCAAAGTTGTCTATATTACCAACATATATTCACAATAAAATCCGTCAACCACACAGTCCAAGTCAGTCACTTGCCCACAAGGGCAAAACAGTCATTTAACACCCTAAGGGTAAAATGGTAATTTTACCTATAAGGGTATTTCTGTAATTCTACCCTATAGGGGTATTTCAGTAATTCTAAGCTACAGGGATATTTCGATAATTCTACCCTACAGGGGTATTTCGGTAACTCTACAAACCAGGGGTATTTTGGTAATTTTGTAAACCAGGGGCATTTTGGTAATTTTGTAAATTGAGGGTAAAACAGTAATTCTATAAATCGAGGGTAAAATGGTAATTCTGTAAATTTGGGTACTTTGGTAATTTTACAAGTCGAGGGTATTTCAGTAATTTGGTAAACTAAAGTATTCTAAACAGGGATAACAATACGAATGGGCCTAAAGCCTATTCTCGGCCCAAATGGGCCCACACGCTCGTGTGGCCCTTTTAGCCCAAATCTAGCCACAGATATAAGATTCACCTAGCCTAGTCCAATATTTACTACACAATCAAACAACTTATCCAATTGGGCTCGTAGGCCCAATGGGCCCACATGGCCCCTTTCGGCCGATCGCGGCCCGAAGTAGCCATCCAACAACTAGAGTAGTGAGAAATACACACCTGATAGGAGACTGGAGTTAATCCGCACTCCGAGCACTTCTAGCCGATGCCCAACCCAAACGAGCACGCCATAACACGAAAGGGATCAGCCAAGAAAGGTACATTTGCTTTCCTCATGGTTCTCTCTATTTAAAGCCAACTTCGCATCCACTCTTATGTTAGCTTATCGATGTGGGATCCCTCCATCATCATAGTTTAAATTCAACACCAACTCTTGTCGCCCCCTGTTAGCAAAATAAATGCTCTTTGCTTGCCATGGGATTCGAACCCATGCCTCCCCTCAAATGCTCCACACGCCACTTGCCACTAAGCCACAAGGCTTTTTGTGTCACAACTTCTCCAACAATATTCTTAAGGCCTACCTACTACACCCAGGGTTTGATCTACCTTAAATTTTTACTAGAGTCCAGGTTTGAACCCAAGACTTCTCCAACACTTCTCAGCACACTTAACCACTAAAACAAGCCTTCATTAACGAAATTTACATGCACAACAAAATATTAAAAGCTGCCTTCAACCGCTCTCATGCTCAAGGCCTAAAACTTCTAGGCCCAAATTCAGGGTGTTACAAAATCACCTTTCTATAGTTTTTCGAAATGCTCTCTTTTTGTATTTCAGTATGCGTAGTGTGCGTTCGTAATGATTTACAGTACATTCAGAGGCTCTTATTGTCGGAAAAAATAAAAAAATACCAAGAAAAATCTATTTTCCTTTTTGCTATTTTATATTTGGCTGTTTCTCGTGCGTTCTTTGCTGTGTTTATTTTCCTTCTCGCATGTTCTGTGGAGGCGTACAGAGTGTACAGAGGAAGAGGCCGTGGAGACCATGCATGAGAGCCATTCGTGGGAACCCGATCCGCTGCTGTTCTAGCATATTCTAGAAACCACTAAGGTTTCTAGTGCCTTCAAGCTATTGGGCTCTTTTGGGCCATTTATGAATTGAGCTAGGTTTTGGGTGTAATGGGACCTTGGGTTTAATTTAATTTAGGCCCTAACTCTTTTAAATGGACATTGGGCCAATAAACAATTTGGTTTATTTATTTCTATTTTATTTTTATTTTTTAGTTTTTTGGTTTTTTATAGACCCGGGAATATTGGGCCTATTACATTACCATTCATCAATTTAGCAAATAACATTAAAAATTTAACCATTCGAACTTACCTGGACTAAATTGTAGAATTCGTAGTAATTCGAGAACTATTCTTCTAATTTTTCTTTTCTTCGTTGATCTACAGGCTCTTGATCTAAAATATAAAATTATTCATCCATTAGTACATATTTTGAGCCTCACTCCACTTTACAATTTATACCCTTCAATGTTCAAAATTACACATTTTCCTTAACTTTTATAGTTTTTACAATTTAGTCCCTCACCAATAAACCCATCAAATGAGATAATTTTTCAATTAACACTTTATCTAATTATTTTAGGCTATTACACAACCTTTGATAAACAGAATTTAATACAAAACCCTAAAATTTAATCTTTTTCACAATTTGGTCCTAAAATCAATTTCCCTTGAAATCACTTGATAAAATCATCATATAACAAAATTAAACTTCAATTTTATGTTAATTCATCATAAAATTCTAGAACTCATCAATGGTAACTTTCAAAATTACCCATAGAATTAAAAACTAGTGAATTAAATAGTTGCACCTAATTTTAAAGGTCTCAAAAACACAAAAATTTCAAGAAAAGAACAAGAATTGAACTTACATGGAGTAAAATAAATAAACAAGCTTAAAACCTTCTCCTATGGATTTTTGGCTGAAGAAAAGTGAAGAGATATCTAGAAATTTTAATTTGATCATTGTTTTATTTGGTTAATTTGCAAAATTTCCAATTTTGCCCTTATTTCATCCAATTTCCTGATTTTTTTTCCTGCATATGCCGTTTCAGCCTTTTAATAGGGGTCTAATTTTTTGTCCTCTCTTAATCATCACTTGAGCTATTTAATCAATTTAACAAAATATGCACCTTTTTCAATTTAGTCCTTTTTAATTAATTAACTATCAAAACGTTAAAATTTTTTAACGAAACTTTAATACTAACTCACTAACAATCCGTAAATATTTATAAAAATATTTACGGCTTGGTTTATGAAATTAAGGTCTCGATACCTTGTTTACCTAATAAATTCTTTTAAATCACAAAATTCACTAATTCAAAAATATTTCTAAAATCATACTTGACTCATAAATATTAATTTATTAAACTTTTAAACTTACTTGTCAGATTTAGTGATCTCGAATCACTGTTTTCGACACCATTGAAAATTAGGCTATTACATCACGACTTGAAATATAGGGGTTAATCGTAATGATTAGACAAGGAATTGAATAGGGCTTAGTTAAGTGTCTAGTCGCCTCTCTAGAGACTCAAGTTCAATCTCTCTTCCTTCCATTTTTATTATTCTCGGCAACCTAGAATAAAAGCTACACCAAAATATATAAGGTTAAGAGTAAAGGTTAAGCAAGAAATAGGCTTTAGGCCTAATGGTTAAGAGCTAGCTTCTCTTCCTTGTGATCCTAAGTTCAAACTCCTTCTCCTTTTTATTTCGTAATTTCGTCACATATGCCTCAAAACATATGTATATGATCAAGCGTAAAAAATAAAAAAAGAAATGAGCAAAGGCTCAATGGTTGAGTTAGTACTCCTAAAGACCTAGGTTTGAGCCTCCTCCTCCTTCCTCCTCCATTTTAATTTCAAGTTCGGCAAAAATTTGGGAAAATTGCATGTGACGTCCCTAAGGTTTGTAAACCATAGGAATTTACCCAATTCTTCCCTAATTAGAATTCATATCTTGCCTTTCCCAAAATTCCAATATAATTAGAATTCCACCTTGCCTTTCCTAAAATTCCAATATATT
Source organism: Gossypium anomalum (assembly GCA_025698475.1). Taxonomy (NCBI): domain Eukaryota; kingdom Viridiplantae; phylum Streptophyta; class Magnoliopsida; order Malvales; family Malvaceae; genus Gossypium; species Gossypium anomalum. Next base: position 90,940,921 of record CM046968.1, read on the forward strand.
TAGAATTCCACCTTACTTTTATTTTCAAATCCTACTAGAATTTGCTCTCTATCTTTCTATTTATTCTTTTTTTATTTTCACCGGTTGTTTAATTCATCGTCGATAACCTCCATCTTTTCATCGAAGTTCAGTAAAAGCATTTGGTTCGATAAATAGAACTCGTAAACTCTACAATAGCATTGATCCACATTAATCTTTCAATTCTATAACTCAACCTTTTTCAGTTTTTGACAAATCTTTTGATAATCTTGATAAATCTTGAAATCAATTGCTAACTCATGTATAAATGTCGTTTGAAGGACTTAATTTAGGTGAATCAAATCAGAATCGGGCGTAAGGAACTTCAATCGGTTTCTCGGTGAAAGGTGTGTGTTCTTTTACAAATGAATCGGGGCAAACTATGTTTAGGATTAGGGCCACACGGTCTCTTACATAGGCATGTGGACCAGACAACCTTTCACATGGCCATGTGCCCTACAAACCCTAGGCTAGTTTGAATCTTACACGGCCTAGCATCTTTCATGTGGCCGTGTCCCTCATGTAGGTTAATTTTGCAATTTCCATATAACCACATTCTGTTACACGGCCTGGCCACATGACCGTGTGATCCCTATTTTACAAATTTTACTATTTTGCCTAGAAATTTATAATATATTTAGTTTAGTCCTTGTATATTCATTGAACTATTTTTTTTAGTTCTATTTGCTTGATTTTGTCCTTGATATTGTGTTATTCTAGAATTTGTGATTTAATGATTGAAGTGTTATGGTTGTATTGTATGTGAAGAGTATATTACATGCTACTATCATTATGAAATAGATAATCTGTTAGTGTTAATATTGTCACCATCCTATTGAATACCTGTTAAAGCATGATTACTGCTAGTGTTGATTTACCCCATTACAAAATATGTCATATTGCATTGCATGAGGTTGGGTGATGTGAAAAGAGGAAGAGTGGTAGTTTAATAATCTGCAAATAGTGTGGTTCGTTTACAAACCAAGTGGCAGTTTGTTTAAAATACAAATATGTTGCGCACCCACAACAAGTGGCAATAATTGCAAATATGTGGTTTGATCGTGAACCAAGTGGCAGTTTGTTTAATATGCAAATATGTTGTGCACCCATAAAAAGTGGCAGTAACTGTAAATATGTGGTTCAATCACAAACCAAGTGGCAGCTTGTCTAGAAATGTTTTTATCTAAAAATATTGGTGGTTTACCCATAATTTTTACAAACCCAATGGCAACTTTTATCTACAATTATGTTGTGTACCCACAACAAGTGGCAGTTGATCTGCAAATCAACGATGATTAATCATCCACAACCCGAAGTTAAAATATTGGATAAGTTCTGGGGAACTCATAGTGTGGTGTGTAGCGGTGGGGTTGGACATTTTCTGATAAAATGAAATTGCATTGCCATTCGTAAGCATATGCATACAAAACTGTGAATTCTAAAATATTATAGTGATGTGTTATTTTGACAAACCGATACTGTGAAATTGTGAATTGCTATACCAATGTGTTATTGCTAAGAATTGTTATCTTATATGCTATGCTTACTATTTCACATTGATTTTCTTGTGATTGGATGCACATTGAGCTTCTTAAGCTCACTCCCCCATTATTACCATCTTTACAGATAACTCACCAGGTTAGGATGTGGACTCGGCATACGGAGGGCTCAGCTTGGATTGATCTTTGTATTAAAAAGTATTTTAGATTTTCTATTTGAAATTTCAACTATTTTGAAACTGTATCGCCTTATTTGAACCGTGGCATTAGACTTCGATTTTGAGTTTATTTAGCATGCATGACATTTGTTAGAGATTGTGTGATCCGAATTTGGTCACTTGTTGAAAAAATAAATATAGTGACAAAATAAGGGGATTTGTGGGGGCGAATTCATGTATCAAATAAATTAGAATAAAAATATAAATACCAAAATAATTTTAATTATAAATCCAAGGACTAAAATTATATTAACCATTTTCTCGTAAATGTAGCATTCAACTATTTTATACTCGAAAAATCTGAATCGAATTATTTAACTGAATCGAAAAATCCAATCACATGTAATTTTTTATTATATTTTTAAATTAAAAAATTTAAAATACTCTCAAAATATTTTCATAATTTTTATAACTAAGTTATACCTAGTTCACTTCTCACATCAGTTGTAAACTAAACTTTATCTATCAATTTGCTTAGCGCATAGTGGAGTTTTTCCATGGTGTTTAGTGGTGGTGGTTCGTATTTTCTTGCTGGTTTTGTAATGTTTCCTAGACTTTTATATTTTTTAATAAAATCTTTTTCTTGGCTGATAAGATTATCCTTTTTTCTCTCATTTCGATGATTCAAATATCAGTGTGATTGAGGTAAAAATAATATCAGTGTAATTTATGGCTACTAATTGGCTCTCAAATTCAAACATCAATGCATGCATGGCTTCAAATCTTCAATGAGTAGGCATCTTATCGAATCCATAAGTTTCTATCTTATCGAATCCATACACGATTCTAACAAATTATAACATCACAATACATTACGAGAATGCAGATATCGAGTACAGAATTCAATTTATTATTTCTAACATTAATTTAAAACCGAAACCGAGTTTTTACTAGTTGATATGGGCATGCACTTAATTGGAAACTGGTGGTGGGAGAGCAGCAAAGGCGTCAATCTGTTGGCCGGAGTTGATACGCTTTTTTGGGTCAGAGGAGACAAAAAGTAAGTAGTCCTTAAAATCAAAGTCCTTGTAAAGTTGAGGATGTTGCTCATCTATAAGTTCTTTGGGTGACTTGATTATGGTATTTTCATTTGGAACTGCAAACGCTGATATAGAATATCGATCTTTATCTCCGTTCATCATCACTCTGTGAGTCACCGCTTTTAATCTCCCATTACTCCATGCCTTCAATTTTCAAAATCAACATTATTAAATTTTTTTTATATAATTATTTACTTTCAAAATCAATAATCTAATCTCATTATATATATTTATCATCAGCAGGTACCAAGGTTATTAAAAAATTTCAACCCAAAAACTGATGTCAACGTTAGTAAAGATTTTATGGTAATTATTCAAATCTAATATATACATTGATCAGCAAAAAGAAGGGTTGTCTAAAATTAGAATCCAGTACTTAATCAAATTCAGGACTCAAGAGAGTGCGCCAGAGGACAAGGTCTTCCCCCTCCCCAACCCATTGATCATTTATGTTAAGTTTTTAATAAATAAAAAAATATTAATCATATATATTAATACCTTGAGAGTATCTCCTACCACAAATACAAAGGAAGAAGGAGATAAATTAAACAACTTGATCCATTGGCCGTCATTGACCTCAATTTCCAGCCCTGGAATTTGATACTCACAAATGAGTGTGGTGAGTGGTTTATCAGTATGAGCAAAGAGCCCACTCTCATACTCTTCCGGTTGAGGGGGTATGTATTTCATCATCCACATTAGCGTTTTGTAGTTCATATTCAGTGACTCCTCCCCTAATCCATAACTATCAATTATCATTAACCAGATTAACTTGTTCAGCTCCTCCATTTGTGTTGCCATAGTGTGTATAATGTCACTGAAACAAAATATCAGAATAAAAAGTCAATAATTTTAACTTGCTCAACTCAAACAAAAAAAATCCAAAATCAACCAAACTCGTAGAATTAAAAATGTAAAAGAATTTTTCGTACCAAAAGTGTGGGTGACCATCAGGCCACATAACTTGAGCAAAGCTTTTAATAGAATCATAGTTGGAGGCATCTCCAAGTCCGAAGCCTTCATACAACAAAGAAATCTCTTTACATGGTCCAACCCAACCATGGAAAGGAATAGGCTGGTGTTCTTCTGTTTCCTCTCCACTGGGACGTCAAATAGTTCTTTCAACAACCCGAACACGTCCTCTCGAACATTCTTTGATATCTTTTCATACACCACCTCGAAACAACCGAAAGTCTCACAAGCCTCTCGAACCCTCTTGCACAAACGGTTCCACCCTTCGGTTCCTCGCTCTAAATCTGATGAATGGAACTCAATGACTGGGAACACAATTTCAGCATCAACAGCCATGTTCTTAACTTCTTTTTCTTATGCTCTAAGGAAATGTTTTCTTAAACTAACTCAGCTTGTAAACTAACTTGGTTTCTCTTTGCGTAAGGATTTGTCTATTTATAGCCTTTTCTCTTTCTCAAAGGTGGTGAGGCGAAGATAAACATCACTTTAGTGTTTTAATTGCCTGATCCATGCAAAACGAAGGAGGTAGCGCAGTGTGTAACAGAAAACTTTCTACGCTACTGTAGTGTGAAAAGAAAGGAGTTTGTGATGTTGGGTTGCGCTCACGATAGCTAAAATTGCAAAGGCTATTTCTCTCATACTACTCTTTTGATATATAATTTAATATTTTGAAAAATAAATTATATCCAATTCCTACTAACATTCTATTATTACTTACTAACTGGTGACGGAAGTCTTTCCTTTGTCCATCAGATAAAAACAAAGAAACTCATTAGCACCCAACACGAGGAAAATGCTTGACAGTGGCTGAGTCACGTTGAGGCCCAGGGGCCATGGTCCCCAAAATTTAATTTTTTTCAATTTACTCCTTTGTAAATTTACACTATGGTACTCCCAAAAATATAAGTAGGCCTCCCAAGGTTTAAAATTTTTGTAATTTTCCCCTTTGTATATATATTATAGCCCTTCTAAAAATATAAATAGGCTCCTCCAATATTTTTATAGGATTAAAAATATTATTAAAAAATTTATTCTTGATAAAAATAAAGAGAAAATCTTCTTGAAGAAGCTAAATTACTCATTATGACTTTTGAATGATATTTTTGTTAAATAATAATAAATTAATGTTTATTTAATAGTTTACTTAACATAATAATATTTTATAAGTAATATATATATATATATATATATATATATATATATATATAGATAAAGAAAAGAAAAGGTGAAGAGACTTTTATCATATTTCTTCTTCATATTGGTGCTTAACAAGAAAAGAAGACAAAAATTTTCTTTATCATTTTTCCTCCAAATTTGAAGTGTAAAGTATGTTTTTCTTCAAACTTTTCATAGATTTTGAATATTTGAAACTTGTTTTACATATATGTACCAATAGTTTTTTTTTTTGTTTTATCAAGTATATTAAAAGTTGCCATTAAAGGATATTGATGGAACTTGGAAGCTTATAAAATTAAGTGAAATATGTATGTTTTTGGATGGCTCTAACTTGTTAGAAGTGTAAAAATGAAACAAAAATAATTAGATAATGTTATAGTAAGTTTAGGCCAAAGTGAAGGGGAGGAAGAAAACCTTGGTCATTTTGTTTAAAATTATGTCAAATGATAGCTTGTGAAGCAGTGAGCATTCCTGTGAAAACAGAATAAAAAATGGTTAACCGAGTCAATTTATAGCTATTTCGTCTTAATTGTTGGAATATTGTTTCTTTTGAATATATTTTTTATATGTTTAAACTGATTGTCATGTTGGAATATTGCTTCTTTTAAATCGATTGTTTATATGTTTAAATCGACTGTTTATATGTTTAAATCGACTGTTACATAACACTTCTAATTTTAGCTTCCCCCCCCAAAACTAATATCCTGGCTCCGCCACTAACGCTAGACATTTGGTGATTTCTCCTTCGGTTAGGAAAAACGACACCATTGAATATAGACATAAAATAAAGAATAATTAGTATAAATTTAAACATGCAATTAAAACGATAAGTAAAAACTCTTTTAAAAATTAAAACCTCTTCAAAATAAATGAAAAGTTTTCTTGTCTTCATCATAAACAAGTTATAAGATTCGCAAAAAAATACAATTGTAATTAATTTATAACTAACTATGTGAAAAAAACAATAACCAAATGTAGAATTAATAATTAATATAAGAGAAGAGGTTGAATTAAATTTCTAATGATGATGCTTAGTCTTTGTTCAAAGAGAGAGCATTTGAGCAAAGATCTGCAGACTCAACAAATTCAACTTTTGTGGAAACAGGAAAGCAAATTTTGGAAAAGTGTGGTGGAGTTCTCTTAGTCTTAAGGATGATAACTGGTACGTTATTTTTCAAAGATAATGAACTTGCTAGAATATCTTAGAACGAAGGTGAGATTCTACCTACGCTTGAGTTATGATCATTTCCCATTCCATTTGAAACATTGTTTTGCTTATTGTCAACTATGTCAAGTAGTAGATAAATAATTGAGTGTTTAAGGTGAGATGAAGCACCATGTTACATCATTCGTTCATAACATTCCGGCTACCATGCATTGGAAAGGACTATGGACATTGTTCCGGTATCACGGAGATGTTATTGATGCATTCATTCCAGCAAAGAAGAGTAAGAATGGAAGAAAGTTTGGATTCGTGAGGTTTAACAAAATGGTGGATTCACAAAGAGTAATCAACAGGTTAAACGATTTTGTGATTTTAAGGAACAGGATATTGGTATATTTGGCAAGATTCAAGCGAATGAGACAAGTATAGAGAAAAATATTCATTAAAGGGGATTCAAACAAGAATATTGAAAATCATGAAGAAAGGGTGCTAAGTGGGAAGAAGGATATGGATATTAGAATGGTTGTGGGAGAAACATCTAATAAAAGTATAGATGATTTGAGTTTAAAAGAAGTTATGGATGGTAAGGGGAAAATCAAGTTAAATTGATCAAGGGACATGTAGATGATGAACAACTTTGGAAACTTCAGAAATGTTTGTTGGGAGAAATTGTTATGTTTTGTGAAATGAAGAGTCTTACAGAAAGAATTGTTTGAAGTGGATTGGGTGAGAGAAATATCAGAAGGATTCATGGAAGACATTTCCTAATAGAAATACCAAATGATGAACTACATGGTATTTTAAAACAAAACGATTAGGCATATTTGAAAGAATTTTTTGGTCAAAATAGAGCCATGCTCGGAGAAAATAGTATTGATAGAGAGAGTGACATGGATCGATGTAACACCCCTAACCCTTATCCGTCCCTAGAATAGGGTTACAAAGTATTGCCGTACTTTATGGACTAATTTTGAATATTTCATTATCTTTTTTATACAATTCAAGAATAAATCATATAACACTCATATTGTCCTTTAGATGGGCCCTCGAGGCCCAAAATACACCTTAGAAGTGAATAGGGACTAAACTGAACACTCAGGAAATTTTTTGTAATACCCTAAAAATTTCTACAGTAAGATATTATACTTAATATAGTAAAATAAGGAAATAAAGTGAGAAGAAGAGGAAAATTTGAGTTATGTCATTGGGAAGTATATTATGACATATTGATTCAAGAAAGGACTAAATTCTAAAAGTGAGAAAAGTTTTGTGGCCCAAGAGTAAATACTTAAAATTTGAGGGATTAAAGTGTAAATATGAAAAGTTGAAGAACTAATAGTGCAAATATTTTAAGGGTGGAATGATCTAGAATCCAAGAAAAATTGATGAATTAGGACCAAATTGAATAGGTGAAGAATTATGAGGGACTAACTTGTAATTTTACCAAATTAAATGATGACTCAAGAATGAAATTTTAAAAGATCACTAAAGCCAAAATGATCAATTGGAAGAGAGAGAAATCTAGAGGCAATGATGATGTTGGAGATATTTTAGATAAATTAAATAAATAAATATTAGTTTATTAATACTTTAAATTGATTTTTAAATGATATTTTATTATTTTATTATTATTTTATTTAATATATATATATATGTAAGGAAAGAAAGAGGAGGATGATCACCTTTCTCATGCAACTAACGTGAGAAGAATAAGAAGAAAAGAAGTTTTCCTTTTCTTACAATTTGGTCCTTCCACCAAAAATTCACCATTTTCACCTAGAAATCAAAAGAATTTCCATAGCCATCAAGAGAGAAAAATAACAAGGAGATTATGGGGAGCAAGAATATCAAGTTGAATTTAAGAAATAGAAGCTGGAGGAGAGAGAAAAATCAAGTTAAAGGTTAAAATCAATAAGAAAAGGTAAGAACATTATGATTTCAATATATTTTTAAGTTTGATATTATTGAAAAAGCATGAGATTGATGTTAATGTAGATGAGATTGATGTTAATGTAGAGTTTCCTTATATATGGTCCTATGTTCTTGATATGTTAGTGAAGAGAAAATAAAAGAAAGTGATGAGAAATAGTGTAGAGAAAGAAAATAAGGGTGTTATAAACATGGTAATTAATATCTTGCACTAAAACAGTTTTGGGCAGCAGCAGTGGTCTAACTTTGAAAAATCACCAAAAATTATGAAAATCTAATTAGAAGATGAATAAAATATTAAATTAATTTTTATTGAGCCTAGTTTTTCATAGAAGAAACAGCATAGGCAATGAAATTGTAAATTGTGAGATATAACAAATTTAGTTAGACAACGTCAGAATAATTTTGGGTTCCCCTGTTTTGACTTTGGAAAATCATAAAAAATTGGAGAAAAATAATTAGGGGCTTAAATTTATATGCTTAGAATTCTGAATGAGTCTATTTTCAATAGAAATAAACAAAAATATCATTTGAATCTTTTACAATGAGATAATTAATTTTTAGTAAAGAAGGGTCGAAACTGTCAAATAACAGAATAAGGGTGATTTAAAGAATAAAATGTACTTATTGGCTAAACAAAAAATTTTGAAAATTTTATGGTAAGAATATAAATAATCTAGTTTCATGGAAAATTAGTGGATCTTAATTTCGAGTTCTGTAGATCAAGATATAAATAATTTAGTGACTATAACGCAAATGGACAGTTTTGAATATACATATAAGTAAATAGGGAAATTATTGATAATGTTACTTGTAGCATGTTATATAAATTAAGGAAGTGGAACAGATAGGAGGAGGAGGAAAATATGTGTGAATATTCAGCTAGCATAACTAATTTGCATGTTTTAGGCTCAGGGACTAAATTGAATGAAAGTAAAACTTTATGGGAAATTTTGTAAAAATGTTAGAAATGACCAATTTACATGAAATGGATTATTTTATTATTTAAAATTGCAAAATTGAATGAAATTTTTAATTTAATTTAAGATCAGGGAAAAACATGTTTTAAGGATTAAATTGAAAAGTGTTAAAATTATGGAAAAAATTCTAATATTTTATAAAATTCATGGGTTGTTATCAATTTGTATGAGAATAAAGGCTGGAAATAAATATTAAATTGCAAGAATTTTATTTTTTTAGCCTAAGGATGAAATCGTCATTAATTAAAAGTTTAGGGGTAAAATGGTAATTTTATTTAGAGCATTAATTGAATGTATTAGAATATGAAATAAATGAAAACGACAATCCAATTTATTTATAAAGATCAGGATGAGTCGAATACAAGACTTGAACGTGGAAAAGAAAAGATATCGGATTAATGGAAACTCATATCGGATTAAGAATACGGGCTGAGCCACAGTCGTGTGCCTCATAGCGAATGCCCATGTGAGCCATATGAGTTAATATGAAACTCATATGAGTTGGCTGAAGCTCATGAGAGCTAAATGGAAAGCAAACAAAAGGATTCATAACAAATTTTGAACCTCGATTTACTTGGGTAATTTACCGTTAATTCTTCTTTTGCATTGAACGACTGTATTCAAACTCGCGTTCCATTCTCTTTGAACACTTGATTCAATTTCATAACTTTAACACATAATTTTACTTTCAACAAATGTTACGAATGAATATAAAATACCATTCATCAATTAACATAAAACATTAAAATTTAACCATACGAACTTACCTGGGCTAAATTGTAAGTTTGTTGTAGTTCGAGAATTAGTCGGCTATTTTCAGTTTTTCATGTTGGTCTACAGGCTCTTGATCTAAAATGTAAAATTATTCATTCATTAGCACATGTTTCAATTCTAATTCACTTTACCTCTCAATTTTTGAAATTTTACAATTACTCTAATTTTTACAGTTTTTACAATTTAGTCCCTCACTAATTAGCCCATCAAATAAGCTAAGTTTTCTCAATTAACATTTTATCTAAATATTCTAAGCTATTACACAACCTTTGATAAATAGAATTTAATACAAAATCCTACGTTTTAATCTTTTTCACAATTTGGTCCTAAAATAAGTTTCTATTAAAATTACTTGATAAAATCATCGTTTAACAAAATTAAATGTTCAATTCCATGTTAGTTCATCATAAGCATCCATCACTAATTAATGGTAACTTTCAAAATTACCCATAGAATCTAAAACTAATGAAATAGATAGTTGGACCTAGTTGTAAAAGTCTGAAAAACACAAAAATTTCAAGAAAAGAGCAAGAATTGAACTCACATGGTGTAAAAATATGAAAAACCAGATTTTTAAAGACTCTTCTATGGTGTTTTTGGCTGAAGATTGATGAAGAAATGTCTAGATTTTCAATTTAGTCATTGTTTTAATTTTACCCTAATTTCCCAAATTACCATTTTACACTTAATTCATCCAATTTCAAGATTCTTCTCTGCACATGCCATTTCAGCCTTCTAATAAGTGTCTAATTGTCTTTTTGGTCCTTCTTTATTCACCACTTAAGGTATTTAATCACTATTTCTTTAATTAGCAAGTTTTACATATTTTTCAATTTAGTCCTTTTTAATTAATTAACTATCAAAATGTTAAAATTTTCTCACAAATTTAATACTAGCTCAAAAATGTTCCGTAAATATTTATAAAAATATTTACGGCTCGGTTTATAAAATCGAGGTGTCGATACCTTATTTTCAAAACCACTTTTCCTGATAGTTTCTTCTAAGACACAAACCACCATATTAAAAATCTTTCTAAAATCACTCTTAACTCGTAAATAAATAATAAATAATATAATTTTCAAACTCACTCGTCGAATTTAGTGGTCTTGAACCACTGTTTTCGACACCACTGAAAATTGAGTTGTTACAACTCTCCCCCCTTTAGGAAATTTCGTCCTCAAAATTTGTTACCTGGGAATAAGTTCGAATATTGTGATCTCATCTATTCCTATATTTCCCAAGTAGCCTCCTCTGAACCATGACAGTGCCATAATACTTTTACTAGTAGTACTCATTTAGTTCGTAATTCTTTAACTTCTCGAGCTAAAATCTTTACCGGTTCTTCCAAGTACGTCATATCTGGTTGCAACTCAATTTCACTATGAGGAATCAAGTGTGAAGGATCAGATCTATACCGTCTCAGCATCAATACATGAAACACATTATGAATTTTCTCCAGTTCTGGAGGCAAAGTTAACCGATAAGCCACAAGGCCAATTCTTTCAACAATCTCATATGGTTCAATAAATCTTGGGCTCAATTTCCCTTTTTCTACCAAACTGTAATACTTTTTTCCACGATGACACTTTTAAGAACACTCGATCACCTACATCAAATTCTATTTCTCTTCTTTTCAAGTTTGCATATGATTTCTGACGATCAGAAGAAGCATTTAAACTGTCTCGGATGATTCGAACCTTGTCTTCAGTTTCCCGAATCAAATCGACTCTCACTAGCTAGAATTCCCACACAAATATAATAAACAATAAATAACATAAAAATAACAAATAATTGGTGAGATAAAATTAACATACTAAAAAAACTAAATAAATACAAAAAGATACAAAAATAAATAAACAAATTATGAACATATAAAAATATAAGTCAAAAAATACAATTAAAAATACAATTAAAAAAGTAAATGAGGTATAAAAAAATATTTAAAACAATATATAAATGATAAAGGAGAGTTTTTTAGAAATGATTAATAAATATAAAATATACTATATGATATAATAACTTAATATATTTATAAAAATAATAATATGTTAAATATGAACAAAATTTTGTAGTAAATCTAAAAATATTAGATATTAAATACTAAATATTTAATAATGATATTTGTATTATTTAATAATAATTTACAAATTTTTAAAATTATATGTACTAATAAATAATAAATAATAAAATAATATATAATAAAATGAAGATAATATAGGGAATAATATATATAATAAAATATAAAATATATAAATAAAATATATAACATGATAAATTATACATAAATAAAAATAATATATATAATAATTTTTACATGTATAAATAATGTTTATAAAAATAATAAATATTTAAAATAAATAAATTATAAAAAAATAAAATTAAAAAGGATTAAAATGAAGTAAAAATAAAACTCTAAGATTAATTTTAAAATGATAAAATGAATTTTGGGCCCAATTGAAACACGCGCTAAAAGCCGAGGGACTCACTGGGAAATTTAACCCTAATCCCAAAACGACGTCGTTCTAAAATAGGCCTTATTATTGCAACTAGGACTAAATTAAAACAAGAATAAAATGTCAGGGCCAAATTATAATAAAAATAAAATGAAATTATAAATATTAAAAATGCGGAAGGACTGATTGGGCAATTTGCCCATCTACCAAAAACACGCGGATCCTCCCCGGGTCACAGGTCAACGCACGGGTCCTTTATTTAAACGGTGCCGTTTTAGTGCTTATTGAACTAAGCAAAAACGACATTGTAATGCTATATAGGTAAGATTTCGCTCCAAAATTCATTTCTTAAAGCCAATTTAAAAAAAAAAATTAAAATCCTCTACAGGAGGAGAAGAAAAGAGCCTTCCGAGCTCCGGCTTCCGGCCTTCGTTGCCCACGCGCCATACGCGCCACCGCACACGGCGGTTGGAAGGAGAAAAGCCTCCATTTTTCCAGGCGTTGAACAATAGGAAATAAACTATAAGGAACGAAAAATTTAACTAAATCACCTTTTCCACAATGAAACTGTTCGTATTTCTTTCTTGTCTGTATATATGCGTGTATTTGTTTTTTTTATATATGTAAAAAAATAATAATGTTCATTACAGTGAAATACATTTGGCTTTTATAGCCCTTGTTTTTCTAGGTACAAATTTGGTGTATTATTCTGTTCGATTCCTTGCCATATTTGCTGTGTATCTCTTTCCTTTTTTGCAGGTGACGACTAGAAGACCAGCGATGATTGGGCGTTGATGATGGCGCACTGGCGCTCCAATTGTGGCGCAAGACGAGGGATCGCTGACTACGGCGTGACGATTGGGATCATGCTTGCGGCGCGAATGTTTCTGGAAACCCTAGGGTTTCCTGATTCGATTTAGGCATTGGGCCTTTCTGGGCCTCGCTGATTTGGGTCTAGTTTGGGTATTTAGGCTAAGGGCTTTAGGTGTAATGAGATTCAATATGTGGGCTACCGGTGTGATTTGTAAATGGGCCATAAGTAGTGCTCCAATTGGGCTATGTACATAGGCTATCAATTTGGACTGTAAAAGGACTTTTATTATTTTTTGTTTTGTTTTTTATTTATTTATTTTACGGGCCGGGCAAATTTGAGTTATTACAATATGAAAGAAGAGACATTGGAAATCATCAATATACAAATAACAAATTACATGTAAAAATTTTAAAAGCAACTAATATGTGAAAGTTTAAAATAGATAGAAAATAAGAAATAGAAATAAAAATAAATAATACATGAATGAATGTTGAGATAAATATTAGGTAAGAAGAAAATCAAAATATAATATAAATCTATCTAAATAAATAATATAAATGAAATGAAAAACTTATTTTTTATATATATATATATATATATATATAAATGTTTGAAACAAACAAATATACTTAAAAGAGATGAATTATATATACAGACTTAAAAGAAAATATACAAACATAAATAGATTTAAATATATATATATATATACATAAAATAATACGAAATCAACAATGTATACAAAAAAATAATGTATAACATAATAATGTATAAAATTATTTAAAATAAATATCAAATAAATTTTCAAAACAAAGAGATATGTATAAAAGAAAATTTTAAAAATAAAAAGTTTATATAATAGAACAATTTTTTAAAAAATATACAACTGAAAGAAATAACAAATTAAAACAATATAGAATCAATAAGATAGTTTAAAAAACCAAGTTAAGATAATTTTAAAAATTGAATAATAAAATTTTAAATAAAAATAAAATAATTACAAAGAATAAAACATAAACTAAAAAAACTCAATTGAAATAGAAACAAAATAAAAAGGGTAATCCATAAATAAATACATCATTAAAACATAATTAGGGGCTAAAATATAATGCGCGCCAACAAACGAGGATTAAAAATGGAAATATCCCAAATCCCAAAACGCGGCGTTTAAACGCGGACTAAGTTGAAATGGCACACAAATTCCATGGAAAAAATAAAAACAAATAAAACATAATCGGGGCTTAATTAAAGGTTAGTGCAAGAGAGGAAGGACTCATCGCGCAAATATCCATCAGAGACCAAAACATGCGGATCCTGGTGGTGTCTGGGTCGGGTCATCGGGTATGGCATAACACGGTGTTGTTTTGGCCATTGAAGTTCGGATCCAAGACGACACCGTATTGAACATGCTATAAAACGCCAAAAATTTTCAAAATCCTTATTTCTTCATACTTTCTGAAAAAAAAGAAAGGGGGTGGAGGATTTCTCTTTGGGTAATCCATTTTCGATGATCGGGCCACTCCCCGTCCGTCGCTGGCGACCGCCGTACACGGCAGCTGGAGGTGCAAAAATGGCCCATTTTATTCTTTTTGCCCTCCCCACCTCAGATCTGAGTCTCAAACACTCGAAAAAGCTCACGACCATTGAAAGAAATTGAGAAAACCATTCAATTTCCTTTCTTCCGACTGCCCTAAAAGGTAAAAATGAACGGTATTTTTATATAACTATATATGTATGTATATTATATTCGGTGTATAGACTGAAAAAGCATGAAAATATACTTTTGAATAAACTATTTTTCTTTTTTCTATTTTAACTGATATCTATTGCGTTCGTAATCCTCTAAAGTATACAATCGGCCCCCTTTTATAGCTAAATAGAGGTAAAATATAAATACAAATTTTCTTTATTTTTTATGCTATTGCTTTGCTGTATTCTGTTACTCTTTTCTTCTCGCAGGTTCGACTGATGTGGAAGTGTACGGAGGCCGTACGAGGGCAGCGCATGGGGTGTACGGAAGCTGCTTGGTGGCTACTGCGACGCCTAGCAGAAAGGGAAACCATAGGGTTTCTGTTTCTGAAAAAATTTGGGCCATTGGGCTTGTTTTCATTACTGGGCCACTGTAATTTGGTCTGTTTGGGGGTTTTGGGTGTAATGGGGTTTTGGGTTTTAATTTTTAGGGCCTGGTATATTTCTGGGCTAAGTTTTATTATTGGGCTTGTAAGAAATGGACTTTGGACTAATAAATTTGAACTTTTTATTGGTTTTTTTTTTATTTTGGTTTCTAATTTACTTTTTGGGTTTATTTATTTGCTGTAAATAAATCTAAAGGCTCAGGTGAAATGGGCCTTCTACAATGGCGAATCTTATCTCTTTGAAGTTGTAGCGGAGTAGATTGAAACCACAAGTCCTATCTCCCTGAAGTTGCAGCGGAGCAGACTAAAGACAGCGAATCTTATTTCCTTGATGTTGCAATGGAACAGATCAAAGCTACAAATTATGGTGAATCTTATCTCTCTGAAGTTGCAGTGGAGCAAATTGAAGCCACCAGCCTTATCTCCCTGAAGTTACAGCGGAGCAGACTGAAGTTAGCGAATCTCATTTCCCTGAAGCCGCAGTGGAACAGATTGAAGGTACAAGTCACAATTCTTATCTCTCTAAAGTTTCAGTAGAGCAGGATAAAAACACACAAACCTTATCTCCCTGAAGTTGCAGTGGAGCAGATTGAAATTACCAATTCTTACCTCTTTGAAATTCCAGCGGAGTAGATCAAAGCTACAAATCTCTTCTCCCTGAAATTACATTGGAGTAGATCAAAGCCACAATCCTTATCTCTCTAAAGCTGCAGTAGAGAAGGATAAAAATACACAAACCTTATCTCCCTAAAGTTCCAGTGGAGCTGGTTGAAATTACCAATTCTTACCTCCTTGAAGTTCTAGCGGAGTAGATCGAAGCTACAAATCTCTTCTCCTTAAAATTACATTGGAGCAGATTGAAGCCACAATCCTTATCTCTTTGAAGTTGTATAGAGCAGGATAAAAATACGCAAACCTTATCTCCCTGAAGTTGCAGTGGAGCAGGTTGAAATTACCAATTCTTACCTCCTTGAAGTTCCAGCGGAGTAGATCGAAGCTACAAATCTCTTCTCCCTGAAATTACATTGGAGTAGACCGAAGCCACAATCTTTATCTCTCTGAAGTTACAGTAGAACAGAATAAAATACACAAACTTTATCTCCCTGAAGTTGCAGTGGAGCAGGTTGAAATTACCAATTCTTACCTACTTGAAGTTCCTGCGGAGTAGATCGAAGCTACAAATCTCTTCTTCTTGAAATCACATTGGAGTAAAGTGAAGCTACAAGTTTCATATCCTTGAGGTTGCAGTGGATTAGAACGAGGCTACCTGAAGAAGAAAAGAAGCGCCGAGACTCAACAGGTTCAGGCCATTCTCTTCATAAACCAATAAATAAAACCAAAATAATTAAAACAGTCCAATTACAACCCAATATGGCCCAAAATAAAATTAAAAAACCTAGAGCCCAAATAGCCCAAAACCTAAACTAATATTCAGCCAAAAAAGAAAGGGAGGAAACCCTAGCCGCATGCCTCATTGTTCCCTTCCACCTCCAGCGACCTCCATGCGCCCACAGCCACAGCCACCTCGCCGCGTACCCTCTCTGTACCTCCATACATGCCAGCAAATGCCTCTTTACCTACGAAGAAGACAAAAGCACAACAGCATAATAATAGCAAAATAAAAAAAACGAAAGCAAAAAAAGAGAAATATTGTAAACGAATTGGCTATAAAGCCAACAAAAACGATTGTAAAAAAGGAGAGATTCTTGAATACAAAAAAGGGTGTATGTATTTGTAGTTTCGAAGAAGAAAATAAGGGAATAAAAAAGATGATAACCTTGAATCAATATATATATATATATATATATATATATATATATCAGTAGCATATAAAAAAGAGGCAAAAAGAAACTCACCTTTGAAATCGCCCTAAAAAGAGGGGTTTTCGACTCTCCGACTGCCATACACAACGGCGTTGGCGCCGGCAATCGGCTGTCGGTGCGGCGGTGGTTCGTCGGGCCCTTGGCCGGCCTAGGGGCTGAGAGAGTGGGTTGAGAGAGTTTTCTAAAAATTTTTTTAAAGGGGAGTAAATGATTTTTTTGAAGGATTTTTTACTTATATAGGTTATTAAAACGACGCTGTTTTGGTGGGGTTCAGAAAGCCCCAAAATGACGTCGTTTTGGGGCGACCCGAATCTGACCCGACTCGCAAGGCTGGGATCCGCGTGTTTTCTAGCACATGGGTTATTTGTGCCTTTAGTCCTTCCGCTTTTTTATCCTTTTGCAATCAAGTTTTTTTTATCTTTAATTTTACCCCGCGATTTGTTTCAATTGCATTTTGGTCCTCCTTGAAGCTGCGCGTTTTGGATGGCGGGGATTATTTCCCTTTTGGCCCCTCCTTGTTATTCGCATGTTCAAATTGGTCCATTTCCTTTTGTTTATTTTTTATTTGCCCCAAATTTTTCTTTAAGGTTCGATTTAGTCCTTTTTTTATTTTTGCTATTTTATTATTAAATTAACTAATTTAATATATTATTGCTATTATTATTATGTTTCTATTTATATTTATTTTATTATTCTAATACTATTATTATTTATCTAATTTTTATTTATCTATTTACATTTCTATCTATTATATTTCTATTTCTATTTATATATTAATATTATTTTCATTTTTTTTATATACGTCTTTTTTTACTCTTGTTATTATCATTTTATTTATTTATTTATATCCTTTTATATGGTTTTCTTTAAACTTTATATTTTTTATTATTATATTATTAATATCATCATCATTATTATTAATATTATTTTTTAAAATTGTTTTACACAATATTTATTTATTCATTTGTTTAATTTTTTTTTTTTTTAGTTTCAAACTTTTAGTTTTTGCTTATTTTTTTTTATTTTGGCTTGTTTATTTTTATTCTCGCCGTTATTATTATTATTTTATTTATTACTTTACTTTCAATTCTTGTATTACTCATTATTATTATTATTATTATTATTATTATTATTATTATTATTATTATTATTGCCACTTATATTATCATTTTCATCATTATCATTATTGTTCATGCATATTAACATTATGATTTATTGATGTCAATGCTATATATTTTATATCTTATTATGTATGTCATGCCATTATTACTCCAAATTTATGTCGCACTATCGTTATTCGCTAAGTATGACTCCCTTTTTACGTTTTAACTGTTTTTATGCCACAATCGAATAAACTAAACATATCATTTTAAAAGTTACATAACTTTTACCCAAATTAGCAAAAAAGAGGAAACTTTTTAAAATAGGCAATGTTTCGCATTTTAGGAATTCGAGAAAATGTACCTTAACTTACAGGGTTTCGACTTTCTCATTAAACCTAAATAGCCAAATATCCCTTTAAATTTTTAAAATATGTGAATTTTAAATAAAGGCTATGTGAATTTTAAATAAAGACAATATTCCGTGTTTGAAATTTCGAGAGATCGTGCCCTAACGTACTGGGTTTCGATTTTTTTCTCATTTGACCCAAATGACCGAATATACTTTTAAAATTAAAATGCATGAGTCTTGAAAATCAAAAGACAAGCTTATTCTCGAGATTTTAAAATGTCGTGTCCTAATGTACTGGATGTGACATTTTATTACTTTGGGACAAGAAGGTCTTTAGCATCCGCTTTCGATTTATCCAAACATTTTTTGTAAAATTAACATTAATAAAATGGAGGATCGTATTTTTTAAATTCTTTTCGGGTTTCCAACTTTCGACATTAAGACATTAATTAATCAATTTGGTACCAATTTTGGGCGTTACAAGGGTGCTAATCCTTCCTCGTACGTAACCGACTCCCGAACCCGTCTTCTCGAATTTCGTAGACCAAAATCGCTATTTTAGTAAGACAAAATATTTTATTAAAATAATCAAATTACGAGGTGATCCGATCACACCTAAACAAAAAATATTGGTGGCGACTCCCATTTTCATTTTCTTAAAATAAAAGTCGACCCCATTTTTTTCAAAAAAATTGGTTTCGACATCTTCCGAATTGATTTTTAAAAGAATTACGCCAGCAACAATATCTATACAAAAAAAGTTCTTGGATTGAAGCTGGGAAATAGATCGGTTGCAGGTTTTGGGTGAGAGTAGTTCAGCTCAGTAAGGATGTTAATAAGATGGTTTCGATTGAAGAGGAGTTATGTACTTGTTTCAGAGAGGGATTGATTAATGAGATTAGAATACTTGCTAGTGTAATGGAATTTTGTGAGTTTGTAATTTTGTTTGATTGGACTCAGGTAGTGAAAGAACTGAGTAGTTATTTCTAGGGCCATTAGGGTTTTATGACAAAGATAGAAAGAAATAGAATAATGTGAAACCACCGATGACTTTAGTAGTTAGTGCGATAGTGTTCAAAATGTAAATAGACCTGAATGCAGCCATTGTGCCCGAGTATTTTACAAGGACCTCAACTGGGTATGCTATGTACTCTTTTATCTATAGTGGCATAAGCGGTTTTTTTATCTCTAGTTGTGGTGCTTATCATATGAAGATGTTGGCTAATCATAATATTAGGCAGAGATATTGTTAGTCTGGCTATAATAATAGCCGGCATTGCTTTATTATTGGCATTTTATTCAATTATGCTTTGGTGGAGGACTCAATGGCAAAGCTCAAGTGTTGTTGCTTTTCTGTTTCTACTGGTTGTTGCTCTACTTTGTGCATGTCAATTTTTTGCTGTTTATGTCACAGCTGGTTCTAGTCCGTATGAGCGGTATTCTCCTTTTGGATTTTTCTTTGATATATCAGCAATTTCTGTAGCAATCAATATGCTCTTTATATGTTGCATAGTATTTAATGGAAATGGCTTGGATGTGGAGGAGTATGTCCGAAGGGCTTATAAATTTTCATACTCTGATAGTATAGAAATGGGTCCTATCTTTTGTTTACCAAACCCAAACGAGTTATACCCTCGGGAGTTTAGTAGGGCTTCACGTTTTGGACTTCTTTACCTTAGCTCTCTTGTCGTTCTTCTTGTCTACTTTATCCTATATAGTCTGACTACAAAGGATGCACATTGGCTTAAGGCTATTACATTTGTTGCGGTTATAATTCTTGATTGGAACATGGGAGCACGCTTGTATAGGTTTTAGTTTTTTTAAAAGTTGTGTTGTTGCACTTGATGTTGCTGAAACTGCACGGATTTTTCTCATTTGCTTTAGAGTGCATTTTTGGTACTTGGGACATTGTATTAGCTATGCAGTTGTAGCATCTGTCTTATTAAGTGCGACAGTTTCTCGCCATTTTTTAGTTACAAACCCATTAACTGCCTGAAGAGCTGCCTTACAGAGTTCCATGATTTGTCTAAGGGAAGGTTTTCATTGGAAGGGGTAAAAATAGTTTTTCTAAGTTCATTTGATGGTTGTGGCTCAAGTGTGAAACGCAGTAATATTGTTGAAGTAGATCATTCTACAAATATCATCGAAAGTAGTAGTTAGAGTTTGGGTCAATACTTTGATACTAATAATTGGAATAGTCTTGTTATGTATCCAACTTCTAACGTTCAAGAAGGGATAAATAGTGATAAGAGTGTAGACAATGAAAGGTCAAGTTTAGCATCACATAGCAGTTCTTATTACCCCAATGATTTCGGAATATGTCAACAAGTCAAAGCTAGGTTTTTGTATGAACTATTATAGTTTTGTTATGATTTTTGAATGGAATTAAGAGCGAGTTACGATAGATTTTATGTCTGGATTATTTTGACAATGAGAAGAAAGGCTTGATTTAAATAGTTACTATCAGATTGATAAAGTCGATTCACCTACATTGTGGGTGTGCCATAATCTAATACATATATATGTATATTAAAAGTAAGAGATATTTTTAAGAAAATGGTAACACAAAATATCAACACTAGTTTGGATATAAATATAAGTGGTTTTTGATAGTCGTTTCCTTCTTATTTTTTGTTTTGCTCAGCGGCAGTGTTAGCCTTCGACTGGTTATCGCCCGCCTTTTTCCTCTCCCATCAACCATTTCTTTCTTTCTTTCTTTCTTTCTTTCTTTCTTCTCATTCACTACATACCTCTTCTCTCTTTTCAGTTTGCAGATCTATTTTGTGGGTATCTTTGGTGTCTTCACAAGTTGTGATGGACAGATGGTGGTTCCTATCATTCACTAAAACTCCACCAACCACCAATAGTTTTTCTTGGAAATTGGGTGGCTCTTCATCAACTTCTTAATTTTTTTCTCGTTTGAGAGTATTTTAGAATAATAAATGATTTAATGTGTTGATTTGAATCCCTTTTGTCTTAAGTTTTATATGTTTTTTTGTTTGTTTTTCCATTGTTTAACAAGTCTTCAGTTTTAAAAGTTTTTGTATGCTCTTGTAACACGTTTTTTAGTCTTTCTTATGCATGTAATCTTAGTTTTACAAGCGATTTTAGGGATGATTTTGTTGTCATCCTCTCTAGTTTAGTGAATGCTCGATTTTTTTTGTCGATTTTTGCTCGCCACTTTGGATCATCCAGGATTGATTTCCTTATCATATTAAGTGCTTGCAATCACTCCAGATATGCAGTGCTTGAGTTGTGACAAAGCCAATTGTTAACGTGTTGTAATGTTCTATTGATATTGAGGCTAAAGTCTTTTTTGTGTTGATGGAGCTTGTCCTTTACCATCTACGATGAGTGTTTACTATTTTTTTTCTCTTTGAATTGTATGGTTCCATTCATTGAATGAATTAATGAATTTACCTTTAAAAAAATATAGGTTTTTTTAGATAAATAATATAAAAATAATAAAAACTATTGAAATAACACGCGTTGTAAATTATTTATCAAAATAATACAAAAATAGGAGAAAAAAAGGTACAACTTTTTTTATCTTAACTAAATGAGGAATTCATATTTTGTTTTCCAATTTTAGCAAGCGGGTGGAATTGTAAATCACAATGGATGAAGAGAAGCAAAGGCTTGAAGTTGCTCACCGGAGTCAATGAGCTTTGCTGGGATCAGAAAAGGCAAAACGGAAGAAATCCATGAAATCAAAGTCCTTGAAAAGCCGAGGATGTTGGTCATCTATAAACTCTTTGGGTGTCTTGATTATAGCACCCTCATTTGGAATGATGAAGGCTGCTATAGAGTATCAATCTTTGTCTCCGCTCATCATCACTCTATGATTAACTGATTTCAATCTCCCATTACTCCATGCCTTCAATTTTCAAAATCAACGTTAGTAAGTAATTTTTTATACTTATTCACTTTCAACATCAATAATCTAATCTCACTATATGTTTTTTTTTTTTTTTTATCATGAGTAGGTAAAGGAGTTATTCAAAATTTTGAAACAGAGATCTAATGTCAACATCAATAAGTATTTTATGGTAATTATTCACTTTAAACACATGTATATATTGAGGAGCAAGAAGAAGGGTTATTCAAGATTTGAATCCATGACTTAATTGAACTCGAGATTTGGAGACGGTGCTAGGGATAAGACCTTCCAAAACTCCCCCTGCCTCGAAAAAAGGGTAAAATTTCACTTAATTATGACCCTTATAGTTCTTGTTCAATTCACATGGATCATTTATGTTTTGTTTTGAATAAATAAATAAATAAAGCAAACATTAATCATATATATATAAATACCTTGAGAGGATCTCCTACTACAAAAATAAAAGAACATCGAGATAAATTAGATAACTTGATCCATTGGCCGTCATTGACCTCAACTTCCAACCCTGAAATTTGATCCTCACAAATGAGTGTGCTAATTGGTTTATCAGTATGAGAATGGAGTCCACTCTTATACTCTCCCGGTGGAGGGGCCATATATTTCATCATCCGCACCAATGTTTTGTAGCTCATCTTTAGTGACTCCTCCCCTAATCCATAACTATCAATTAGCATCAACCAGATTAACTTGTTCAGTTCCTCCATTTGTGTCGCTAAGGTGTGTATAGTGTCGCTGGAACAAAATATCAAAATAAAAAGTCAATAATTTGATCTCACACAACTAAAGCTAGAAATTATCCAAAATGAACCCAACCTGCAGAATTAGAAAAATAAAAAGATTTGTTCTTACGAAAATTGTGGGTGACCATCAGGCCACATCAATTGAGCAAAATTTTTTACAGAGTCATAGTTGGAGGCATCTCCAACTCCGAAGCCTTCATACAATAAAGAAACCTGCTCGCATGGTCCAACCCAACCATGGTAAGGCAAGGGACTAGCGTTCTTTTGTTTCCTCTCCACTGGGACCTTAACCAGTTCTTTCATCAACTCGAACGCATCCTTTTGGACTTTTGTTGATATCTTTTTGTACACCACCTCGAAACAACCGAAAATCTCACAAGCCTCTCGAACTCTCTTGCACAAACTGTCCCACCCCTCAGTTTTTCGCTCTAAATCCGATGAACGGAACTCAATGACTGGGAACTCAACCATGTTGTTAACCCTTTTTTTATGTTCTAAGAAAATGTTTTCTTAATTTAAATCAGCTTGTAGGGATTTACGTCGATTTATTGTTTTTTTTTTTTCAAAGGTGGCGGGGCGAAGTAAAACGTCTCTATAGTTTTTTAATTTGCTTATCCAAGCAAAACCAAGGCAGTGGCACTCTGATCAAAGGAAACTTTATACGCTACTTAAATAAAATTTCATCAATTAAAAAATTGAAAGAAAAATATTACGCAGTTTTATTTATCTAATTTTTTAAATATATGTTTTATTTATTTTTCACATTTTAATTTCATTTTTCCTGAAAATATGGAAAATAAAAAAACAATTAAATAGTGTTATTAAAAAAATTAGATTCATTATTTTTCTTGTCTAAATTAAAATATCTATTGTCGGTAACAAAGTCGATTCATTTTTAATCTCATAGATAGTCAAGAAAGCTAAGATAAAACTACATTAAAAGAAATGAAGAAGGGAGGAAACCAGAGGGAGAAGCAGAAAAGAATGGAAAATAAAAAAAAAAAAGAAAGTTAAAAGAACATAAAAAAATTAAATTGCTCAAAATAAAAAAAATATAGGGATCAATTGTAGAATTTAACCTAAACCTTTTATTTGAAATGATGATTTAACGTGTCAGTTAGCTTACTGTTATACCGTTAACGGCAATTAGTAACTCAGTGACTAAAATGTAACATTTCAAACATAAGTGGCTAAAATGTAACCTAAGGCAAACAAAAGAGCTTATTTATTTTAACCTTATTCAATGAGCAGATTTTGGAATACGACAAATTAAATGAACCGCCATCTTATTGAGTCCATACACAAAAATTACAAAAAACAATAGAGTTAGTAACCTACATTTATATATTTATTTTAAGATGTCAAATTTCTTAATTTACTTTTAAGAATGAAAATGTTATGCCCTTCTTGATATTTTTTTGGCCCTAGGCCGAATAATAAATTGGGGTTTTGGGTTCTTTAAAAGTTGCTAAAAAATTTTTTGAACCCCTTAAAAATTGAAAAAAAAAATTGACCCCTTTCAGCCTTGTGTCCTAGGCGGTTGTACTTCTAGACAAGCCCTAAGGCCAGTCCTCGAAAAGATATGACCAATTCTTGGGATTTGGTTTTCATGGATTATTACTGATGTTTCTATTGGTTTTTAAGTCTTGAAAGAATTACGACAATAATGGAAAGTGAGAAAGGATTGTATGAACAAGGGATATTATTTATTTTCAATAGTTTAATGCCACATCAGCAATTTTATCTTGAATTTTAGGATTTTCATTTGGATTTGATTTATTTTAGGATGAAAATGTTGATGGAGTATTAACCTATTAAAAAAGGGATACATATGACATGGGGTCCATGTTTCATATAATTCTTTCTCAAATGAAAAGTTGTGGTGTTCCAAATTTTGGTGGTTTTTTTATGGTAAGGGGGAAATTCTTTTTCCCATATTTATACTTTGCTGGTGATGCTTTTAGCAATTTATTTGCTTAATAATATGTTAAAGGTTTTTGTTTTTGTTTTCAAAGGCTGTAACTTTTTAGAGTATTCTCCTTTCTGGCGTCTTGCACTTTTATTAATAAAATTTTCTTTAATTAGAAAAAAAAAAAACTATAACATGGTAATACATTACAAGAATGGAAATCTCAAGTATAGGACTTCATTTATTATTTGTAACATTAATTTAATACTAAAATTGGGCTTTTACTTGTCAATATTGGTATGCATTTAATTGGAAACCGGTGGTGAAAGAGAAGCATAGGCGTGGAGCAGTTCGCCGCTGTCGATGTGCTTTGCTGGGTCAGAAATGGCATAAAGGAAGAAGTCCATGGAATCGAATTCCTTGAAAAGCTGAGGATGTTAGTCATCTATAAGTTCTTTGGGTGCCTTGATTATAGTACCCTCATTTGGAATGACAATGGCTGCTATAGAATATCGATCTTTGTCTTCGCTCATCATCACTCTATGATTCACTGATTTATGGTAACTATTCACATTAAAAATTTGATCTAATATATATATATATATATATATATATATATATATATATTGAGAAGCTAAAAGAAGGGTTGTCCAAAGTTTGAATCCAAGACTTAATCCAACTCAGAACTCAGAGATAGTACCCAAGGGACAAGGCCTTCCTCCCACTCCCCCCCCAAAAAATAGAATCTCACTTAACTTGATTTTGACTCTTCTATTGCTTCTTCTATTCACATAGATCATTTATGTTAAGTTTTAAATAAATTAAAAGGCGACCATTAATCAAATATAGAAAAAGTACCTTGAGAGGATCTCCAACAATAAAAACAAAGGAAGAATGAGATAAATTAGTCAACTTGATCTATTGGCCATCATTAACCTCAATTTCCAGCCCTGATTTGTCCTCACAAATGAGTGTGCTAACTAGTTTATCAGTATGAGCAAAGAATTCTCTCACATACTCCCCAAGCGGAGGGGCCAGGTATTTCATCATCCGCACCAATGTTTTGTAGTTCATTTTCAGTGAATCCTCCCGTAATCTGTAACTATCAGTTAGCATTAACCAAATTAACTTGTTCAGCTCCTCCATTTGCATCGTTAGGGTATGTATAGTGTCATTGAAAACAAAATATCAAAATAAAAAGTCAATAATTCCAACTCATTTGAATCAAAATTGATTTGAAATCAACACAACCTGCAAAATTAGAAGGGTAAAAGAATTTTTTTTACGTAAAGCATGGGTGACCATTAGGCCACATACATTGGGCAAAGCTTTTAACAGAGTCATAGTTAGAGGCATCTGTGACTTTGAAGCCTTCATACAACATAGAAACCTGCTCGCATGGTCCAATCCAACCATGGCAAGGCAAGGGACTAGTGTTCTTCTGTTTTCTCTCCACTGGGACCTCAACTAGTTCTTTCAGCAATTTAAGTACATCCTTTCAGATTTTTGTTGATATCTTTTTGTACACCACATCGAATTCCACCCTTCAATTCCTCGCTTCAAATCCGATGAATGGAATTCAATGGTTGGGAACTCAATTTCAGCATCAACAGCCATGTTCTTAACTTTCTTTTATGCTCTAAGGAAATGTTTTCTTAAACTAAATTAGCTTGTAAGCTAACTTGGTTTCTCTTTGTGTAGGGATTTATGTCTATTTATAGTGGTTTTTTTTTTCTCAAAGGTGGCGGGGCATAGTGAAACATCTCTTTTAACTTCCCAATTTTTTAGTTCGCTTATCCAAGCAAATCCCAGTAGGCGTCACCGATCAAAAAGATTGTAGATGCTACTTACTATAAAACGAAGTTGAATTTTAATTTCATCAATTAAAAAATATTTATCTAATATTTTTAATCTATGTTTTGATTTTTTTTTTGCATCTCAATTTTCTTATTGTTAGATACTATACTAAACACATAAATACATTGATAGAGAAGAAGATGAATTTACAGAGTAATTTGATTATTATTCCTTATCTGTTTGAATCAATACATTGATGATGTTTATATACTCATATGAGAGTAACTACTCCTAACCAACTACATATCAAACTTATTAACAAACTGATAACAGACGAACAATCTTAACAATCTTTATACTAATATTCTCTCTTAACATTCACCTAGCTTCTCAATGGGTAAGACCTGAAGTAAACTTCGAAATTGAGCAAAAGTAGAGATAGACAATGGTTTAGTGAGAATATATGCAACCTGGTCACAGGCTGGCACTTCAACGACAATGAGAGATCCATTAGCCACCTTTTTACAAAAAAAAATAAGTCAAGTTCGACATGTTTGAATTTGGAGTTTAAGACCGGATTACCTGCAACAGCTACTGCACTGGAATTATCACACCAAACCGTAGGAGGATCAGCAGAACTAATTTGTAATTCTGTTAACAGAGAAACTAACTAAGCAATATCACTGGAAGCTGCAGCTAAACTTCGATATTCAGCCTCTTCCGTGGACAGAAAAATAACTTCTTGTTTCTTAGAACGCCACGAGATAGGTGTATGACCAAAGTAGACACAATAGCCCGTAGTAGAACGGCGGTCATCAAAATCAAAACCCTAGTTAGCATCAGCATAACCAACCAAAGATAGTCTATCAGATCATCTAAAAACTAGCCCATGAGTAATAGTGCCATGTAAATACCTCAGGATACATTTTAATGCTATCAGATGAGCCGTAGTAGGTGCATGCATGAATTGACAAACACGATTTACAGCATAGGTAATATCTGGCCAAGTTAAAACCACATATTGAAGAGCACCAACAAGACTTCTGTATTTAGTAGGGTTAGCAAACCGATCACCTTCATCTTTAGATAATTTTGATGAACTAACCATCGACGTATGAACACTCTATGCATTAGCCAAAGAACTCCTATCAAGAAGATCCCGAATGTATTTGCGCTGGCACAAGTGAAGACTGCCAGTAGATGACCTACTGACCTTAGTCCCTAAAAAATAATGGAGCTCGCCCATATCCTTTAGAGAAAATTTATTATGTAGCTGTTGAACAAAATAGTTTATTTCATCAGTCAAACTTTCAGTAATAATAATATCATCCACATAGATCAAGACATAGATAGTAAACTTGGTTGAAACTTTAACAAACAAGGAAACATCGGATTTAGATAAGACAAAACTAGTAGAGACAAGAAACTATTTCAATTTTTCAAACTAGGCACGGGGAGCTTGCCGTAATCCATACAAAGCCTTTGTCAGACGGCATACCAACGGCTCACCATTTGGTCCATATTGAACATAGCCTTTGGTTGCTGCATGAACACTTTGTCAGTTAGGTCTCTGTAGACACTCAATTTTGCTCGGGCCCAGAAATAAGTCCAAAAACAAAAATAATAAACCCCCAAAAAAATGAAGTCCAAGTTCAGTCCAGAATTACAAATATAATTTGGCCCGACCGAAATGGCCCATTACTTGAAAAGATTTAAGGTCCATCTACAAGTTTGACTCATATGGAAATATAATCTTCAATGATATGCAATCTTAGATGTGATATGCAATCTTAGATATGATACAATCTTAGATATGATTGTAATCTTAGATATGATACAATCTTAGATATGATTGCAATCTTAGATATGATATACCATCTTAGAAGATATGATTTTGTAATTTGGAGATTTAATTTGTAGATATCCTTTAATCTTAACCGTTGATGTAATTGATCTGTACCATTGGATTTGGGGAGGCTCAACTATAAATAGAGGCCTCTCCCTTCATTGTAAAACACTTGAGTTTTAGGAAGCAATAAGAATTCTTGAGAGCATTCACTCAAATTTCTCTCCCTCTTGCGTTCTTACTCTCTGTGGTTTGTTCTTATTTTATTCTTCGTCTACCTTAGTTTTTCAACCTTTTTTTATTTTAATTTCTTCATTTTTCAAATATGTATATTTATTCCTATCTTTTATACATTTTATTATGTATTTTATATATTATAATATTCAACCTTTTTATATAGTTTATTTTCAAATATATATTTTCTATGCATGTATATATATTATATTATCATTTCATGTATTTTGAACTATTGCATTATATTTTTATAATTTGTAAATGTTCTATTTATTCATTTATTTAGTGTATGTCATTTATCTTATTTGTGCATAGTTTCATTTTTTTTATATGCTATGTTTAATTATTTCTTTCATGTGCTATTTTATGATATATATTGTTGTCGAAACCATTTTTAAATCGAGTTTTTGGAAAATAGGAATCGACTTTAAGAAAAACAAAAACGGGAGTCGCCACTAATCTTTTTAGGTGTGATTGGATCACCTTATAAAATGTTTTGTTTTAAAACATTAATTTTGGTCTACGAAAGTCGAAAACAGATTTCGAGTCGGTTACGCATTTAGGAAGGGTTAGCATCCTCGTAACGCCCAAAAATTGGTACCTAATTGATTATCGAGTGTCTTTAATGTCGAAATTTAAAAGTTTTAAGATACAATCCTCTTTTTAATTAGAGTGTTTTAATTTGAAAAATTAAGGCTCACTTATTTCAAACGAGTCAAAA
Organism: Gossypium anomalum; assembly: GCA_025698475.1. Lineage (NCBI taxonomy): Eukaryota > Viridiplantae > Streptophyta > Magnoliopsida > Malvales > Malvaceae > Gossypium > Gossypium anomalum. The sequence goes on from CM046968.1 coordinate 90,970,514, forward strand.
CATCACATCCAAAGTAGTTAGGACGCAACATTTTAAAACCTTCAAACTAAGCTCGTCTTTCAAAAAATTTCTATCTCAAACAACAAAACGCCATATCCAGTAAGTTAGGACACTATGTTTTAAAATCTCGAAATAATTGTTTAAGTTTTGAAAACTCAAAATCACTTAGAAGGGTGCTTGACTATTAGAATTCAACGAGAAAAGTCGCAACCCAGTAAGTTAGGGCACTACCTTTCTCGAAGTTTCCAAACATCAAGCATTGCCTTTTATTTTATTTTTTTTAAAAAAACCTTGGAATATTATTTTAAATGACATTTTAGGATGACATATTAATGCATCATGAAGCATAGATGTACAAAATATTCTAACATTTCCATTCAAACATAAATAATATCATTAAGATAAAACTAAATAACATGGACATATGTTTAATGAAAAAAAAATCATACTAGGGTAAATATAAGATAATAAACAAATAAAAACATGAGTAAACTAAAAGAAAAGCATAATACATGCAAAAATTATACAACAATATATATCATAAAATAGCACAATAAAGAAATAATTAAACATAGCATATAAAAAAAATGAAACTATGCACAAATAAGATAAATGACATATACTTTAAAAAAATGAATAAATAGAACATTTACAAATTATAAAAATATAATGCAATAGTTCAAAAATACATGAAATGATAATATAATATATATACATGCATAGAAAATATATATATGAAAATAAACTATATAAAAAGGTTAAATATTATAATATATAAAATACATAATCAAATGTATAAAAGATAGGAATAAATATACATATTTGAAAACTGAAGAAATTAAAATAAAAAAAGGTTGAAAAACTAAGATAGATGAAGAATAAAATAAGAACAAACCACAGAAAGTAAGAACGCAAGAGGGAGAGAAATCTGAGTGAATGCTCTCAAGAATTCTTATTGCTTCCCAAAACTCAAGTGAAGTCAAGTTGTTTTACAATGAGGGGAGAGGCCTTTATTTATAGTTGAGCCTCCCAAATCTAACTGCATGCATCAACTACATCAACGGTTAAGATTAAAGGATATCTACAAATTAAATCTCCAAGATTACAAGATCATATCTTCAAGATTGCATATCATATCTAAGACTGCAATCATATCTAAGATTGCATCATATCTAAGATTGCAATCACATCTAAGATTGTAATTTTGGACTGAACTTGGACTTCGTTTTTTTTGGTTATATTATTTTTGTTTTTGGACTTATTTTTAGGCCCGGGCAAAATTGAGTGTCTATAGCTGCCCCTCTTTGCTCATTGTTGTGTAACAAGAATAGAGCAAAGACTATAAAATAACCAATTTTGCCTGAGCTCGCTGAGTCTTGAGTTCCTGATCCTTGATCTTCTTTAAATGGCATCTTGACTGCTTCAATCTGCTTCACTGCAACTCAGGAAGGCGATATATGCTATTTTTGATCTGTTCCCCGTCTAATACAGAGACGTCAAATCTATTATCTTGGATCTGCTTCGATGTAGGTCAGATCTGCTATGTCTTCGATCTGCTCTCCGTTGAATATGGAGATGCCAAATCTGTTTATTCGATTTGTTCTCTGACAATACAGAAATGCGAAATTATCTTGGATTTGCTTCAGCGTGAACACCTGAAGGCCAGATCTGCTATACTTTAACCAGTTACCCTACTGCTTAGGGAGTTAAGGCGCATCTTCGATCCGCTCCACTCATCGCTTAAGGAGATAAGATCTGTAATTTTAGCCTGCACCCTACCGCTAGGGATTAAGGCGGGTCTTCGATCTGCTCCTCTACTGCTTAGGGAGATAAGATTTGCAAATTTAACCTGTTACCCTACTGCTTAGGGGATTAAGGCGAGTCGTCGTCGATCTACTCCGCCATCGCTTAGGAGATAAGATCTCATGAACCTCGCACCCTACCGCTTAGGGGATTAAGGCGAGTCTTCGATCTGCTCCACCACTACTTAGGGAGATAAGATCTACAAATTTAACCTGTTACCCTACCGCTTAGGGGATTAAGGTGAGTCTTTGATCTACTCCACTACTGCTTAGGGAGATAAGATCTCGCAAATTTAACTCATTACCCTACCGCTTAGGGATTAAGGCGCAGTCTTTGATCCGCTCTACTACCGCTTAGGAGATAATATCTGCAAATTTAACTCATTACCCCTACCGCTTAGGGGATTAAGGCGAGTCTTCATCCGCTCCACTCATCGCTTAGGAGATAAGATCTGCAAATTTAACTCTGTTACCTACTGCTTAGGGGATTAAGGCGAGTCTTCGATCTGCTCTACTACTACTTAGGGAGATAAGATCTGCAAATTTAACCTGTTACCCTACTGCTTAGGGGATTAAGGCGAGTCTTCGATCTGCTCTACTACTGCTTAGGGAGATAAGATCTGCAAATTTAACCTGTTACCCTACTGCTTAGGGGATTAAGGCGAATCTTCGATCTGCTCCACTACTGCTTAGGGAGATAAGATCTGCAAATTTAACCTATTACCCTACTACTTAAGGGATTAAGGCGAGTATTCGATCTGCTCCACTACTGCTTAGAGAGATAAGATTTGCAAATTTAACCTGTTACCCTACTGCTTAGGGGATTAAGGCGCTGAATTTTGTAATTTTCAATCAATCTTGCTACATTGTCCACTGGGGAATCCACCTGTAGAATTGATTTCTTGGAATTTATGCTTATGCCAAATAGTTAAGATGCCATGATCGAAATGAGTCAAATGCTCCTAATTAGACATATTATGATGCAAAATGTTTATGAAAATAACTCCTATTTCGGACGTCATCACTCATTCATCTATCGAGTTTTCCACCTCGTTCTTCTTGACATATCAATCATACTCTGCCCTTATACCTTGAATCTTCTCTATCAATTTAGTCTACCGTGCCATTCCCCAAATGTTACGACCCACTGAAGATGTTTATGAAATGATCCTTTCTTAATATCAATATTGCTTAAAACGTCCAACCACCTTTTGGACTGAAGAAGAAAATCTCTCGAGTATCTCCAACCCATACATATGAGAATTCCTTAAACAATTGTCTTGTTTCAGTTTCTTGTATTATCTAGAATTTTCCAGAGTAATATACAAAACTTCGTTTGTGAAGATATTTTAGTTCATCTATCATTATTTCAATGTGACATGCTTTATGAATAATGGGAGATAAATAAATTGATCTTGAGGATAATTAAATTTATCAAAAAAAAAAACACAAAGGAGGTCAATCTAAGAATCTATCTTTGAGAAGAAAGAGAATCTAAAGATAGTAAACAGGGACAAAAATCGATGCCCTGAGATATCGCCGCTTGAGCGCCTATACACCAAATTTCTCCATGAAGACTTTCTTGAGTTCAACATGTGTTTAAAAGATCCAAAGTAATTCGTTAATGCCTCGATATGTAACATACTTCACTTCTCGTCGAATCTGGTATAGCAAGGTCACTGCATGACTTTCCAAATTTGAGCTGCCCTTTCGGGTTTTCAACTCAAAACCCCTTTGGTCTCAAGGAGCCCTTTGCGGGTTTTCACCTTGGCCTCTCCATTTTTCTTTTTCTTTTTCCTCTTTTTTCTTTTTATTATTTTTTTCTTTTTCTTTTCTTTTTTTTTTTGAAATAGAAGTCCCAAAGTGCCCTTTGCGGGTTTTCACCTTGGCTTCCCTTCTCCTTCAAATAAAGTACTCCTTGACCGAGTCTGAATTCACTGGATCAGATAAATTCTTCCTATCCATTTCTTGTCAAAATCAGTGCACCTTTAGAGGAAGCCCTCTTCGTAACATATGGCCCTTCCCAATTCGGCATCCTTTTGCACGGGAAGGATCTCTTTCAGCACAAGGTTTCCTTTATGAAATTCTTTTGGACGAACCTCCTTTGTCATAAGTCTGTGTCATCCATTCTTGGTACATTTACTCCATTCTTGGTACATTTACTTAGGATGAATACTTTCAAGTTAAGTTTACTAGAGGTATTCAATTCTTGACTCCATCAAAGCTTGGAGGAAAAATCTTGATTCATAAACCCATGAGAAAGGGATTGCCCCAGTAGCAGTCTTGGTTGTTGTTTGTCAAACCCTACAAAAAGATGGTTTAATGATTCTCAGCAGACAAGAATGAAGTTGCTGACTTTATCCTTCAACCTGGAAAGCTGAGGTATAGAGATTACTCCTGGAGCATACATCCCACCATGACTCGATGATGTTTCTAAAGCATCCCTAATCTTTATAAATTTCCCCCAACTGTGAAGCTGCCAAATGAGCGTAGCAAATAGGAGCCACAACAAATATGGCTTTGGTGCTCTTTTGATACATATAGGATAGAGAATGAACAAACTCTTGCAGATCATCATCCGAAAACCCAGCCTCGTCTAAGAGAACATGATAGTGGGTCCGCTCTCGTGATTCCAATCATTCCAAAGATGGGTACCAAGGTAAAAATCATTGTTCTTTGGATGGCATACTTTGTTGTCAATGACAGTACCATGTAGCACACATTGTCGGAGATCCTCACAAAAAACTTGGTATGATGGTTTTTCGTACAACAATAACCACAATCTTTATGGTTCCACTTCTCAAAGGAACTTGCAAGCCTCAATAACTTGATCAAAACTTGATTGAATTGAGACTCGCTAACCCCATTCCCGAAAATAATGATTTGATCAGTTTCTCTTCCCCGAACTTGTATAGAAGTCTAATGATACTCGCTATCCACTTTGTCAAAACTGGTTTTGAAGAAAGAATCTATCATTTTAAGCTTCAGAGATCGTGGTACGGCTGATGCCTTATAGCCGAAATCAATGGCCACGCGCTCGAGCTAACCATCGCAGCCTATTAACGGCACATCGATCGCTCAGAAAGCCAAACAATGCACCCATTCCAAGGATGATGGTTGGAACCTTTGAAACAACTGGAATTGAAGGTGTTTGCCCAGTGTAGGTAAGCATAGAGAGTAGGCGTAGTTTCTTATGCCAATTTTTACCAGCCTCGGCCATCTTCGTAATTTGTTTTTTTCTTCTTTTTCTTTTCTTTTGGCAACCTTTGTTGTACTGTGGTATGGCACATTATCTTTGAAAAGACTGTAAACTTTTGGCATTGTGCAGTTATATATAATCTTTTTTTTTAAATGGATGACTTTTGACTTTGTAATATTGGCATATGAAGCTATATCCCTCTCTTAATGGAGTAGTTGACGTCCACAAAGATGAGTCATTGTCAGCTTGAAACTTTTGACGAGCTCGGGCCCATAACATACATGCCCCATAAGTCTTGACTCTTTTAAATTTGGCATTCATTGTACAAATGATGCGATCCCTTTCCATGGTGGACCAACAGTGCCCCAAAACCTCATGTTTATCCTTACAATTGCGAATTCTCCTGCATGCGTCTTTGGACCACATTTTTGAATTCCCATAATAGTCTCAACAAGGTCTTGTTTTGTCTCTTCAGCTAATTCCAATTTCACAATCTTTCCTTCCTCTAAGGCTATATTTCCTACCACTTCATGGGTAAAAACCATTTTCAACAAATTCAGAAACAAGTCACAATTTCTGTCATCTTCAAAGTACTAAGATTCCTCTAAACACATATCGCACTCAAAAGGAACTCAATCAGAGTATCGCTGTTCGTGTCATTGATATCTAGGGATCTATGATAGGCACACAAAAGAATATACAAGGAATAAATGAATTCAAGAATGACTATTTACATGAAATGAAAATTTATAAAGAATGTCAAAGGTCAAAATAATCAGAATGAAAGAATATTTACTCGGATAAATAATAAAAGTATGTTTTATTGAAAATAAGAATGTCCGAACATGAGCCCACTTCTCAAAAGAAATCTCATTACTCCTAGGCTTTAGAGCAACAAGAGTGTTCTCAATATTACTCCGTAAAATTCCTAAAGATTACAGGAAGTTCTTCCTGCAGCCAATTGTTTAAAGAACTTCTCCTGGTTCGTAAGGGCGAATGCCCTCAAGGTTTCTTTGTTCACCCCTTCCTCATGTATGACATTGATGGGATGATTTTCATTTCCAAACACCCCCTTCTCCGGTAGCTACCCCTCCCGACACAAAAGTCAGGGATATGTAAGGGAACGTCGTTAATTCCTATTCAACTTCTTTTCACTCAGCCGTGACCCTCTTCTCTCTCTCTTTTTCTTTCTCTTTTTAATAACTTTAACTAATTAGGGTCTTTTTATAATTTTGAATGCAAATGATGCAATAAAATGCTATAAGATGCAAATGAATGCAAAAGGTATCGATCTCGATTCAATCTCATTTAGAAAACTTTATTTAGAAAAAGAATATCTTTACATATAAATGGATTACAAATACGCCTTCGTCCTATGGCCCAAAGTTTTAACTCAACAAAGCTAACTCTTGACAATGATCCGATCAGTAGCTTGTATTTCGTGCTCAATGTATCGCCTTGTACCTTCATGGTCCGTAAATGATCTACTACCATCCGGAATTTGAGCTATGGCTTCACCCATGAGATAATCCCTACATCTATGGACACCTCTTCCAATGTCTGTGAAGTTGTTTAGATTATCTTGAAAGAAAGATTGGCAAACAAGTGGGCATTCCTGCTTAACATGCTACCTTAAAATGATATCCAACACCTTTAGTATTTCTTGAGGGCTTTCAGATTCCTTTCCACGAAAAGCATTTTGAAGTGCTTACATGGGTATCTTCTCAGCATAGTTAATCTCTACTTTAAAGGTCTTTTAAATGATATGGACTTCATTCTTTTGCGTCCATTTTGACAGATCATCAAGGTTATTATCTCTGATAAGTGCAACATAGTAAGCTCATGCTTATTGTTTGGTCCTATAATAAATAAGCCTTTTACCATCATAGAAACAATTCTTCCCACCCAACTCACCTTTGTAGGTCCATGCATTCTGTCAATCACTTTCCTTCCAACACTCTTACCATCAATCATCTTCCTATAAAAGAGAAATGTTGTAATGGTGGAAATGTCCATCAATACTCTTCCTGTTCACCTTAAAATGATTGGTGAGTACATTAACTTTTGCCCTGCAGCACGCCTTGCCATAGAGTGTCGAACAATCTTCTTCGTATCCAGTTCTGCTTTGATTGGAAACAACATTAAGACGCACCAGTGGCGGAAGAGGCAGGAATTCCAAGATTGCCCATTTTCCTTCCTGCTCTTTCTATTTTAGCTCACTCCCTATCCCCATGACGTTCATCAACTTCCTCATAAAAGTTGGAATACGGTCAGCCTTTGAGTAAACTTGAACCATAGGACAACGCCACAAAACTGAATATTCCTCCACCACGGATACCATATAAGCTTTTCCAAACGTAAAGCAACTGTATACAAGATTCCAATACTGAGTGATGGCCCGAAACAAATTCTCGTCTATTCCCAAGTCTAGCAAGTACTGCGAGTCCCCTTAGTTATTGTAGAACAACTGCTTGGCTTTGATACCCCATTGATCCCATATTTCCTTTAACTCATGCTAATTATCCTGTGTGACACTGATACGAATATAGTTTGACAGCTTTGACACATATCCCATGGTTAGACTATTTCCTTTACTAACTGAGTTTGCTCTTGACCATATATGGATGTTAGCGTTGCCCTTCACTCTATCAAGAGGTCCGTTCTCCATAATAAAACTCTCTAACTTAGAAACTGACCGTGAATCGATACCTTTGTAAATGCAAAATGTCATGCAAACAAAAGAAAAGAAATAGTCAGTATCACATGATATCAATAAATCTCAACAAAAATTTATAAGGGTGATATCTAAAGTTTAACTCTAACTAAGTTGGGCTCTTATGGCTTTTTCTATATGAGGTTGGTTCTAAAGTTTTAGGTACCTGAACCAGCAGATTCCTCGATCCTCACCCATTATAGGCTCATTTGAATCGAGTTTAGTTCAGGGGAATACATTTCCCTATGGCTACACGGAGATGAAAATCTCACGAAACCATAGGTACGGATGTATCCCGAAAGTGATCCACTCTCCTGCACGGAGGCGAAAACCTCACGAAGGTGTAGCTTCTCACTCCCACTTAAGGGTGTGACCACAACGGTCATGCAAATGCAATAAGTATTACAATATAGCAACACATGCAATAATACAAACACATGTAATGCAAAGAGGATTAAAATTTAAAATTTTTAATTTTTGACATTAAGACAAGAGATAATCAATTACACGGCTTGACTCTCTTATTAGTCCCCAGCGGAGTCGCCAAGCTGTCGAAACTATTTTTAAATCGAGTTTTTGGAAAATGGGAATCGACTTTAAGAAAAACAAAAACGGGAGTCGCCACCAATCTTTTTAGGTGTGATTGGATCACCTTATAAAATGTTTTGTTTTAAAACATTAATTTTGGTCTACGAAAGTCGAGAAAATAGATTCGGGAGTCGGTTACGTACGAGGAAGGGTTAGCATCCTTGTAACGCCCAAAAATTGGTACCTAATTGATTATCGAGTGTCTTTAATGTCAGAAATTTAAAAGTTTTAAGATACAATCCTCTTTTTTAATTAGAGTGTTTTAATTTGAAAAATTAAGGCTCACTTATTTTAAACGAGTCAAAACATCACATCCAAAGAAGTTAGGACGCAACATTTTAAAACCTTCAAACTAAGCTCGTCTTTTCAAAATTTCTATCTCAAACAACAAAACGCCATATCCAGTAAGTTAGGACACTATGTTTTGAAATCTCGAAATAATTGTTTAAGTTTTGAAAACTCAAAATCACTTAGAAGGGTGCTTGACTATTCGAATTCAACGAGTAAAGTCGCAACCCAGTAAGTTAGGGCACTACCTTTCTCGAAGTTTCCAAACATCAAGCATTGCCTTTTATTTTATTTTTTTTAAAAAAAAACCTAGGAATATTATTTTAAATGACGTTTTAGGATGACATATTAATGCATCATGAAGCATAGATGTACAAAATATTCTAACATTTCCATTCAAACATAAATAATATCATTAAGACAAAACTAAATAACATGGACATATGTTTAATGAAAAAAAAATCATACTAGGGTAAATATAAGATAATAAACAAATAAAAACATGAGTAAACTAAAAGAAAAGCATAATACATGCAAAAATTATACAACAATATATATCATAAAATAGCACAATAAAGAAATAATTAAACATAGCATATAAAAAAAATGAAACTATGCACAAATAAGATAAATGACATATACTTTAAAAAATGAATAAATAGAACATTTACAAATTATAAAAATATAATGCAATAGTTCAAAAATACATGAAATGATAATATAATATATATACATGCATAGAAAATATATATTTGAAAATAAACTATATAAAAGGTTAAATATTATAATATATAAAATACATAATCAAATGTATAAAAGATAGGAATAAATATACATATTTGAAAACTCAAGAAATTAAAATAAAAAAGGTTGAAAAACTAAGATAGATGAAGAATAAAATAAGAACAAACCACATGTAAAGTAAGAACGCAAGAGGAGAGAAATTTGAGTGAATGCTCTCAAGAATTCTTATTGCTTCCCAAAACTCAAGTGAAGTCAAGTTGTTTTACAATGAGGGGAGAGGCCTTTATTTATAGTTGAGCCTCCCCAAATCCAACGGTACAGATCAACTACATCAACGGTTAACATTAAAGGATATCTACAAATTAAATCTCCAAGATTACAAGATCATATCTTCAAGATTGCATATCATATCTAAGATTGCAATCATATCTAAGATTGTATCATATCTAAGATTGCATATTACATCTAAGATTGCATATCATTGAAGATTATATTCCATATGAGTCAAGTTTGTAGATAGACCTTAAATCTTTTCAAGTAATGGGGTCATTCCGATCGGGCCAAATTATATTTGTAGTTCTGGACTGAACTTGGACTTCGTTTTTTTTTGGGTATATTATTTTTGTTTTTGGACTTATTTCTGGGCCCGGACAAAATTGAGTGTCTACAATTGTTGTATAATTTTTGCATGTATTATGTTTTTCTTTTAGTTTACTCATGTTTTTATTTGTTTATTATCTTATATTTACCCTAATATAATGTTTTTTTCATTAAACGTATGTTCATGTTATTTAGTTTTGTCTTAATGATATTATTTATGTTTGTATGGAAATGTTAGAATATTTTGTACATCTATGCTTCATGATGCATTAATATGTCATCCTAAAACGTCATTTAAAATAATATTCCAAGGTTTTTTTTAAAAAAACAAAATAAAAGGCAATGCTTGATGTTTGGAAACTTCGAGAAAGGTAGTGCCCTAACTTATTGGGTTGCGACTTTTCTCGTTGAATTCGAATAGTCAAGCACCTTTCTAAGTGATTTTGAGTTTTCAAAACTTAAACAATTATTTCGAGATTTCAAAACATAGTGTCCTAACTTACTGGATATGGCGTTTTGTTGTTTCGAGATAGAAATTTTCGAAAAACGAGCTTAGTTTCAAAGGTTTTAAAATGTTGCGTCCTAACTTACTGGATGTGATGTTTTGACTCGTTTGAAATAAGTGAGCCTTAATTTTTCAAATTAAAGCACTCTAATTAAAAAAGAGGATTGTATCTTAAAACTTTTAAATTTTCGACATTAAAGACACTCGATAATCAATTAAGTACCAATTTTTGGGCGTTACGAGGGTGCTAACCCTTCCTCGTACGTAACCGACTCCCGAATCCGTTTTCTTGACTTTCGTAGACCAAAATTAATGTTTTAAATCAAAACATTTTATAAGGTGATCCAATCACACCTAAAAAGATTGGTGGCGACTCCCGTTTTTATTTTTCTTAAAGTCGATTCCCATTTTCCAAAAACGCGATTTAAAAATGGTCTCGACAATCTCTATTTAAAAAGGCATTATTTACATCGAGTTGATAGAGTTGCCAATCATTGGATACAACAACAGATAAAATGGTTTAGATAGTAGCAAGTTTGACCACCAGGCTAAATGTTTCTTTGAAGTTACACCCAGGCACATATGAACATCCCTTTGCTACCAACCGTGCTTTTCGTCGATCAACCAAACCATCAGGATTTTTCTTGATTTTAAAAAGCCATTTGCACCCAATCACTAAGGAACAAGTTCCTAGGTAGTGTTGGCCAGTAAAGCATTAAACTCAGCGTAAACTACTAATTTCCACTCCTTATGAGCAAGAGCCTCCTCAACAGAGCGTGGCTCAAAATCTACAGCGTCTACTGACAAAGCCTTAGGTTTAAAAATTCCTACCTTAGACCGAGTAACCATAGCATGAGTATTTCCTGGAGGAATATTTAGAGACATATTGGTTTGATAGAACGGACTAGCTTCTGCAGATGAAATTGGAAGACAATGCTCCCTTAGATTAGTTCCGAGTTCAGCCGACGAACCAACTGAGACTGGCTTACTAGAATGGCATATAGCTAATAACTCAACTGAGACAGACTAGTGATGCTGCTGGGTTCTACTATGGACCGGACAGGGGAGGCCCAAACAACAAAGATATATGTGGGAAAACTGAAAGAAGACTGAACAGTGGCCAGAGCAGGCGAATGAAAGAAGAATCGATGTTCATCAAACACATCATGGTGGGAAATAATAACCTTACCATCTAATGTGAGACAATGATAGCCCTTATGTTGAGAGTTATACCCCAGAAACGTGCATGGCTGTGAAAGAAAATCTACTTTGTGTTGCACAAAAGGACTAAATATGGAAAGCAACAACACCCAAACACCCTTAAGTGATCATATGTAGGTTCACGACCATGAAAATTCTAATACGGAGACTGACCTTTTGGGACCGGAGTGGGCAGACGATTGATAAGGTGAACAGCACTACAGAACGTATATCCCAGTAATCCATAGGTAAATTGACCTGGGCCAAAAGTGTAAGACCGGTTTTCACAATGTGCTTGTGTTTATGCTCAGCAACTCCATTTCGTTCTAAAGTATGTGGACAGGCAAGACGATGAAGAATCCCATGACTAGCTAGAACCGATGTAAAGGCACGAAACTCACTGCCCCAATCACTTTGAAATTTTTTAATATTCTTCCAAAACTGCGTGATGACCATTTTTTGAAATTGTAAAAAACATTCAACTACTTGAGATTTACTTTTAATCAAATAAACCTAGGTAAATCGACTACACATGTCCACAAATGAAACATAATACAGATTACCCCCACAGGCAACAGGAGCCAGACCTCACAAGTCAGAAACAACCAATTCAAACGATTCCATATATTCGATAGTAGAATGTAAAAAGGGCAATTAATGTGATTTTCCTTTCTAACAGGCAATACAAATATTATCAAGACATTTTTTATTTGAAGCAATTCGACACTTATCAAGAATAAGTTTAACAACTGTAGTAGAAGGGTGACCAAGTCTTTTATGCCACAGAGTAAAAATATCATCGTCTGAAGAACAATCTTGAATCTCGGTATTGTAAATAACAAGACTGGAATCAGATAGAATCGACAGACCAACCGAAAACTGATAGGGACCATCATGAACTTGGCCCCGCAACAAAGTTTACTGTGTCTGATGTCCTTAATAACACAATAAGATGGATGGAATTCAAAAATACATTATCATTAGTAACAAACTGAAAGACAGACATAAGATTTTTTTGGATGCTTGGCATGCACAAAACATTAGATAGATGTAATAACTTCTTCTTTGTAGGTAGAACTGTATTTCCAATAGACGAGATTTTAGCGGGAGTCCCATTTCCCATTGAAAGAGAAGAAGTACCTGAATATGGAGTGGACTCATTTAAACCAGAAGCATTCTGACAAACATGATTAGTAGCCCTTGAATCTGGATACCAGGATGAGGTTCTTACAGGCACAGGAACATATGAATCGGTATTATCAAAGTTAGAGTCATACTGTGTGGCAGCTGGAAAGTCAGACGCATAAAAGTCAAGAATTCGAGGTAGCCAACACATTGTAAGGAGTCAAAATCAAACACTCAGGCACGTGGTTTTGTTCTCCATGGAACTTTGGGACCATTATTTCGTATAGAGCTATCAAGGCCCACATAATTAGCATTAGGCTAAGAGGAATATTGTCCAAAATTTAGACCGGCATTGACCTACCAACTATGCTGTCCACTGGGACCAGAAAGCCCAAAATTTTGGCATGGATTATTTGGCCTGGGCACCCCAGCAGAAGGTCCAAAGTGTTGTTGGCCCACGTCAAGCCCAAAAGTGTGCCCCAAACTATGCCCCAAATTACGCCCAATTTGTGGTCTGACATACGGGTCATATAACACATGTGGGCCACCATTAGACCCAACAATAGCATCAGCCACATAACCCACTCCATCAGATTTAGGAAAAACAAAAGAATGAGGAACCCTAAAATACGGAAGGTGAGAGCCAAATGTTGAATATGGTGGCCATCCTCCTCATGAAAAGCCACCAGGATAGTGTGTTGGAGCGATCTCTGCATACTGCCCAAGTCCACCGAAGGTAGCCGATCGACCAAGAAAATCACTGGGCAGCCCTTGGCCAGTATGAGTAGAAGAAAATCATGCCGTGGTTGGATCATTCAGACTACCGTAGTCGCGGTTGAACTAATAGAAACAGTGTTACGCGAGATGACTGTATCGACCGCATATCTGGCACTGCATCCAAGGACGAAAGCCATGCCCACACGAGCCAAAAGAGGAGCGACCACCACGCACAGTGTCAAAACTATTTTTAAATCGAGTTTTGGAAAATGGGAATCGACTGCTTGGCGACTCCACTGGGGATGTCTGTAAGAATTGAATCATTGGTTTTGTCCATTTTCCTTTTGGACTGGAAGAAAAAAATTCCTCGAGTTCCTTCATCCCTTACTTACATGGATTTCTCGAACAATTGTCCTGTTTTAGTTTATTGTATTATCTAGAAATCCCAAAGTAATGCACAAAACTTCATTTGTGAACACATTTAGTTCATCTATCATTATTTCAATGCAACATACTTAAAGAATAATAGAAAATGAATTCAATCTTGAGAACAATTAGATTTAAATGAATTGTCAAAAATACAAAATAAATCTGATAGCATATCTTTGAGAAGAAATAGAATCTAAAGATAACAAACAGGATAAAATTTAGATGCTCTAGATATCGCCGCTTGAGCATCTATACACTAGCTCCATGAGATCTTTCTTAAGTTCAACATGTGTTTAAAAGATCCAAAGTACTTTGTTGATGTCCCAATATACAACGTGCTTCACTCTTTAGTGGAGTCAGACATAGCCAGATTGCTGTATGCCTTTCAAAATTTGAGCTGCCCTTTCGGGTTTTCAACTCAAAACCCCTTTGGTCACAAGGCGCCCTTTGCAGGTTTTCACCTTGGCCTCTCTATTTTTTTTTTTATGAAAATTCAAAGCACCCTTTGTGGGTTTTCACCTTGGATTCTCCTCTCCTTTAGACAAAGTACTTTTTGACTGAATCTGAATTTACTGGATTGGGTAGACTCTTCCCATCCATTTCCGTTAAGATCAATGCACCGCCAGAAAAAGCTTTCTTCACGATATATGGCCCCTCCCAATTCGGCATCCATTTTTCCCTAAAGTCTTTTTGAATAGGAAGGATCTTTTTTAGTACCAAGTCCCCCTCATGGAACTCCCTTGGTCAAACTTTCTTATCATAAGCTCGCATCATTCGCTTCTGATACATCTGACCATGACGAATGGCTCTTAGCCTCTTTTCCTCAATCAAGTTCAACTGGTCATATCGGGATTGAACCCACTCAGCTTCATCTAACTTTACCTCCGTCAAAATTTGAAGAGAAGGGATTTCTACTTCAATAAGTAACACTGCTTCCATCCCATAAACTAGCGAGAATAGAGTTGCCCCAGTAGACGTTTTGACAAATGTCCGATAGGTGAGGAGTACAAACGGTAATTTCTCATGCCAAACTCTATAAGTCTCAGTCATCTTCCCTACTATTTTCTTAATGTTCTTGTTAGCGGCCTCCACTGCACCAT
Source organism: Gossypium anomalum (assembly GCA_025698475.1). Lineage (NCBI taxonomy): Eukaryota > Viridiplantae > Streptophyta > Magnoliopsida > Malvales > Malvaceae > Gossypium > Gossypium anomalum. The sequence continues at coordinate 90,985,524 of CM046968.1, forward strand.
TCATTTTTGGACGATAGGGAGAAGAATTGTGATGTTTGATCTTGAACTGGTCGCAAACCTCTGCTATCATTTTGTTGTTCAAGTTCAATGCATTGTCAGATATGATCTTCTCGGGCATTCCATACCGAAAAATAATCTCCTTCTTCAAGAATCGGCTCACAACTGACTTAGTAACATTCTCATAAGAAGCGGCCTCTACCCATTTTGTAAAGTAGTCAATTACCACGAAGATAAATCAATGTCCATTCGAAGCTTTTGGCGATATTGGTCCAATGACATCCATGCCCCACATGGAGAAGGCTATGGAGAAGTCATAACATGTAAAGGTGAAGGTGGCACATGAATTTTGTCCCCATAAATCTGAAACTTATGGAATTTCTTAGCATAGTTGATACTGTCCCCTTCCATGGTGGCCCAATAATAGCCAAACCTCATGATTTGCCTTGCCATCGTAAACCCATTTGCATGCGTCCCACATACACCTTCATGAACTTCTTCTAAAATTAGCTTAGCTTCCACAGCATCAACACATCTCAAAAGTACTTGGTCTTTTCTTTTCTTGTATAGGATATCCCCATCCATGACATAGTCGCAAGCTAACCTTCTCAAAGCTCGTTTGTCATTTTCAGTTGCCTGTTCTGGATATTTACGATCTCTTACATATCACAATATATCCTGATACCAAGGGTTATCATCTTTTTCTTCTCTTCATTGTTATAACAGCTAGCTAGAGCCTCGTAGACACTCATTTGAATTGGTCTCACCTCTTCCTCTTTATTTGCCTTAATCATTGAGGCCAAGGTTGCTAAAGCATCTGCCATCTGATTTTCGTCTCGTAGGAGATAATTGAAGGTAATGTCATCAAACTTCTCAAGTAACCCCAAAAATACCTTTCGATAATTGATCAATTTAGAGTCCCTTGTCTCCCATTCACCTCTAAGCTGATAAATTACCAACGCAGAATCTCCATATACTTCTAGGGTTTTTATACCTCGCTCTATGGCTGCTTGAAGTCCCATGATGCATGCTTCATACTCAGCCATATTATTTGTGCAATCAAAGTCCAACTTGCACGTGAATGGATAATGATCACCTTTGAGGGATACCAAGACTGCCCCAATTCCGTTTCCAACTGCATTAGAAGCCCCATCAAAATTGAGCCTCCATGGAGAATCTTCAGTCATCGCTATACACATTAACTCCTCATTTGGAAAATCAAAGTTCAATGGCTCATAATCCTCTAGAGCTCTACTAGCCAAGAAGTCAGCTACCGCACTTCGTTTTATATCCTTCTGACTTATGTAGACTATATCAAATTCTGAAAGCAAAATTTACCATCTCGCTATTCTCCCATTTAGAGCCGTTGACTCCATCATTTATTTTAGTGGATCCAGCTTTGAGATGAGCCAAGTGGTATGGTATAACATGTACTGTCTTAATCTCCGAGTGGTCCAAATCAGCGTACAACACAACTTTTCAATTGGTGAATATCTAATTTCACAGTCAGTGAATTTTTTACTGAGATAATAAATTGCCTTCTCCTTTTTCCCCAACTTGTCATGTTGACCAAGCACACATCCCATAGAATTACTGAACACTGACAAATATAGTATTAAAGGTTTATCTAGGCTAGGTGGAGATAATACCGGAGCATTCAACAAATACTACTTGACCTTTTCAAAAGCATTCTGGCATTCCTTATCCCAAGTACCTTGATTGTGCTTTCTGAGGAGACGAAAGATAGGATTGCATTTCTCGGTTAATTGTGAAATGAACCGAGCGATGTAATTTAACCTTCCTAGGAATCCTCGAACTTCCTTCTGAGCACGTGGTGGAGGAAACTCTCGTATGGCTCTGACCTTGTCTGAGTCGACTTCAATTCCCTTTTCACTAACTACGAAGCCTCATAACTTTCCCGATCTAGCTCTAAAAGCACACTTTGCTGGATTGAGCTTCAACTGAAATTTTCTCAATCTCAAAAACAATCTTCTCAAGAGCTCAATGTGTTCATTTTCTGTATGCGACTTGGCAATCATATCATCAACGTATACCTCAATATCCTTATGCATCATGTCATGGAATAAGTTTACCATGGCTCGTTGGTATGTTGCTCCTGCGTTCTTCAGTCCAAAGGGCATTACTTTGTAACAAAAGGTGCCCCACAAGGTTATGAAGGTAGTTTTATCCATATCCTCTGGATGCATCTTTATCTGATTGTATCCCGAGAAACCATCCATGAAGGAGAATAACGAATATCCCGCTGTGTTGTCTACTAAAGTGTTGATGTGTGGCAAAGGAAAATTATCCTTTGGGCTTGCTTTGTTCAGATCTCTGTAATCAACACACATTCGTACCTTCCCATCCTTCTTAGGAATAGGCACAATGTTAGCTGCCTATTCAGAGTACTTCACCTCTTGTAAGAATCTTACATCGAACTGCTTCTTAACCTCATCTTTTTTTTTAGAACAATGTCTGGCCATATTCTTCGTAACTTCTGTTGGACTGGCTTACAATCCTGTCTTATCAGAAGACGATGTACTACAATGTCAGTACTCAATCCGGGCATATCCTGATATGACCAGGCGAAGATATTCTTGAACTCTCGAAGCAACTCAACCAGACCATGCCTTGTGTCCTCGGTAATCAGTGTTCCAATTTTTAACTCCTTCCCTTCCTCTAGGGCTATATTCTCTATTGCCTCTTTCTCATGTGGCATGATTTGTTTCTCCTCCTGCTTTACCATTCTTAACAGATCGAGAGATACATCACAATCTTGAACATCTTCAAAATTCTGAGGTTCCTCTAAACACATGTCTTGCTCGCAAGAGAAATCAGGAGCGGTAGTATCAGTGCTCATATCATTGATATCTAGGGACCTGTAGGGGTATGAAAGAATACACAAAGAATGAATGAATCTACGAATGATTGTTTATGTGCTATGAATAAAAGAATAAGAATTACCAAAATTTAAAGGAATATTGGTTGATAAAATGTGAAACAATACTCATTTAAATTGATAAAATTTATGTTTTATTTAAATAATAATAGATGAACATAAGCCTATTTTCACAAATGTAATCTTACTACTCCTAGGCCCTAGAGTAATAGACATGTTTCGAGAATTACTCTGAAAAATTCCTAAAGACTACAGGAAGGTCCTCCGCAGTCTAATTGTTCAGAGAGCTCCCTGGCTCGTAAGGGTGAATGCCCTCGAGAATTCCTTGCTCCAATCCATCATTATGTACAACATTAATCTGATGAATTTCTTCTATCAATAATCCTCCCGACCTAAAGGATTTGGATATAGGTGGGAATGTCATCGGTTCCCACTCCACTTCTCCTCCATTCAAATGCGCCTTCCTTCCTGCTTGGCGCTTCTCGATCTCTTGCCTCTTGTGTTTATGGTCTGGCTTGAAGCCCAAACCAAAGCTATCCTTCTTCTCAATCAGTTTTGGGATTTGAATCCCTCCTTGCAACTGTCTTCCTAGTCCTTTTCCTAACAATGCTCCCCTCCCCATCATCATTTGCAGGGCCATCCTTGTGGCTCCAGACATTTTGGGTACCAGCACCTCACTTCCTTCCAAAATGAAGGTTGCATTGATGATTTCTAAAGAGCGGAAAGAACACTCAATAGCCTCTTCACTCGCCTCAACATAAGGGACCTTGCTAGTGACTGTTGCTATAATGTCTTCCTCCGTATTGATAGTTATTAACTATCCATCTGTCATTAACTTCAATTTTTTGTGCAATGAGGAAGGCATCGCTCTTGCCGAGTGTATCCATAGTCTCCCTAACAAACAATTATAGGAGGGCTTGATATCCATCACCAAGAATCAACTTCATATGTATTTGGCCCAATTTCCAAAGGGATGTCAATTCGCCCCATCACTTTTCTTTTGGTCCCATTGAAGGCTCTTACCACATTGTGACATGTTTTCATATGCGAGCTGTCAATAGGTAGTCTGTTCAATGTGGATAATGGAAGGACGTTCAAAGCTGACCCGTTATCAACGAGTACACTTGGAAGTGTATATCCCTTGCACCGAGTAGTGATGTGCAAGGCCTTGGTTGACCCTATGCCCCCAGGTGGAATTTCATCATCATTGAAGTAGATGAAATTATCAGCACCAATGTTATTCACCAACCAGTCCAACTTATTAATAGATATGTCGTAGGTGACATATGTTTCATTAAGTACCTTCAACAATGCATCCCGATGCACCTCAGAACTCAGAAGTAGGGCTAATACTGATATACGGGCTGGCTGCTTACGCAACTGCTCGACCACACTATATTCACTATGCTTAAGGAACTTTAGAAATTCCTTAGCCTCCTCTTCCCTTACTGGTTCATTGATGGATACTTCGGTCATTTTCTTTTTCTCAACATCAACATCTTTTGTTTTTATGGGCTCCAATCTGATACCCCCTCATCATAACGCTTCCCATTTCTTGTATAGGAACCTTCATTCTGTACATCCTTAGATGCACTGGCTATACTCTCCCCCTTGGGTACTGTTACACTGCAGTCGTAACTCCATGGCACCCTCTTGTTATCTTTGTAAGGGAAAGGAGTGGGTTTATGGATGACAACCTTGGGCCTATGATTTGCCCCCACTTCATTATTCCTCGGCAAGGAAATAATAATTCTTGGCCGACTGGTTCCTTGTCGTTCATCTTCTAACGCACTTATTCCTCTTTTATAAGAGCTACCTTCAAAAACTTGTAGCTCTTTATTATCAATGAAGCTTTGTACCAAGGCTTTGAATTCTTCACAATTTTGGGTCTCATGACCCTCTTTTCCATGGAACTCACAGTAGTTCCCCGTTTTTTTTTTCTTTCCCAGAGGTTATCATCCCTCTCTTCATCATCTCTTTCCAAATTACCCTCAAAGGAATTCTCACCTCACCAACATTTTCCTTGATTATTCATTCCCTAATTTCATCAATGGCATTCACTCCTTGATTGCCATGATCTGGTAACAGATTTTTAGCATTAGGGGTACCGTCGAATCTTACAACCCCCATCTTGATAAGCCTCTCCACGGCCTTCTTGAATTCAGTACAATTTTTAATTTAATGCCCCGGTATTCCCGCATGATATTCGCATTTAGCATTTGAATCAGACCACTTGGGGTACGGTGGCTGTAGCGGTTTCAAGTGAAATGGAGCAATGGCGTGTGCATCGTATAAGCTTTGATAAAGCTCACGATATGTTACTGGGATAAGCGTGAATTGCATCCTCTCCAAATTCTATCTTGATCCCGATTCCTGTCTTGGAGTACTTTGCTGCCCAACTATAGCCACTTTGGTTTGACTAACTGTGACTACCTTCGAGTTGAAGCTACTTGTGTTGTTCACCTCATTATCTTTTTTTCTTGGGGCTGATTTCCCCCTCAATTTTGCCACCTCTTATGGCATTCTCTATCGTCTCTCCTGCCATAACTATGTCCGCAAAACTTTTGGTAGTGCTTCTAATCATATGAGTAATAAATGGAGCTTTTAGAGTGTTGATGAATAACATGGTGGTCTCCTTCTCCAGCAGTGGTGGTTGAACCTATATTGCTACCTCTCTCCATTTCTGCGCATATTGCTTAAAATTCTCATTAGGCTTCTTCTCTATGTTTTGCAGAGTGATCCTATTAGGGGTCATGTCAGTCACATGATTGTACTGCTGCATGAAGGCTTGCGCAAGATCCCTCCATGAATTTATTCTAGCCTAGCTCAACTGATTGTACCACCTGGCTGCCGCTCCCACTAAACTATCTTGAAAACAATGGATCAACAACTGATCATTGTTTACGTACCCAGTCATCCTTCTACAGAACATTGTGATGTGGGCCTCTGGGCAAGTAGTACCATTATACTTCTCGAAATCCGGCATCTTGAATTTGTGAGGCAGCACTAGGTCTGGGACTAGGCTTAAGTCTTTGGCATCAATCCCATGATGATTTCCAGCGCCTTCTAAAATCTTGAATTTTTCTTCTAGCCATCTGCAGCGTTCATCCAACTGCCTTGCAGCTTCGGCTTTCAAATCCTCCTTTTCCATGATATTTAGATCAGAAACGAGAGGATTAGTAAGGTTATCACCCAAATTGTATCCCGAGCCATTTGGGTAATTCATATGGATCCCAGTATCAACTGGCCCATGTTGAGGCCTCACAGTGATAGATAGTCTTCTAGGAGGTGCTTCAGTTTGTAATGGCACATGAGGCAGAGTAAAACCCAGAGGACGATCCTTACCTTCCTCACCAGTGATAGCCATGGGGGCCTTCCCTTTATCAGTGGCCCTTAGAAGCTGAGCCATTTCAGCCATCATATTCCTCGGGGCCTCTAGCATTTGCTCCTTCATGTCATTCTGCATCTTGGCCAACTGCTCTTGCAATTGGTCTTGCATATCCTTCTGCAATTGCTCGAACCTTTGATCCATACTCTTAGTTTTAGTGCGAGTCCCGTAAGGATGTGTGATTTCCAGATTTTTTTTCTACCTTCTAAAGAAACTTTAACTAATTAGGGTCTTTCTATAACCTTGCATGCATATGATGTGATGTAATGCAAATGCATGAATGCAAAAAGGCATCGATCTCGATTCAATCTCATTTAGAAAACTTTATTTAGAAAAAGAATTTCTTTACATATAAATGGATTACAAGTACGCCTTTGCCCTAATACTAAAAGTTCTAACTTTATCTAATAAAAGGGCTAACTCTCGACCTTTGTCAGACGCTGACTCATACATTATACTCAACACATCAGCTCGTACTGCTAAGTCTCGAACATATTTAGCAATCTCTCGGATCTGGGCTATAGCTTCGCCAATAATGTAATTCCTATCCATGACTTGACCTTTAACTTGATGGAGTTCTCCTTTTATACAATCTTTTTGTGCCTCGAGCTGCTCAATCCGAAGTTCACCATCATGCAATGCCACTTCCAAATCTTCAACCTTACTTTTTAGCTCCTCTAACTCGACCATAGGATCATGGTTTCGGTGCCAACGAAGAGATCTTCTGAGCTCATTTACCCTAGTGTTCAACCCTTTATTCTCTTTCTCTAATGCCAAATTTTGTTCCCGTATCTCTTAGAACTTCCTCTCCCAATACTCGGCTCTAGCTTTTTCCTCTTGAACTTCTTCCTGCCACTGTTCTGAAGACTTTCCTAACCCCACTCGCTTTTAAGATACTTGTGCTTTCTTATACTCCTCTTTTAAATCATCTCGGTCTTCCTCAATCTTTCTCTTTTCCTTCCTAACTTTTTCAACCTCCTGCTTTTGTAGGTCAACATCTATACTCAGGTACATCTTCTCCTCCTCGAGTTTTTCTATCTTCTTTTCGAGTTCTATATTCTTTCTCTTAAATTTTTTCTTTATGATATCAAGCTCCGAGGGTATAACTTGCAAGTATTCCTCCATTGGTCAAGCTTCCTCTATTTTTGTTATAGGGATATTATCATTAATCCTTTGACTCCTCCACTCGGCATATTCTGAGGTCACAGCAGGACTAGTGGCCACTCCCTTTAATCAAAAAGTCTTGTTCCAAGCGCTAGAAAACTCCCTAACCTTCCTCTTGTAATCGGCTCCTCTGTATACAAACTCGCTTTGAGCCAACCCATGAGTCGCTGGTACAAACTGTCTCAATCTATGCCACCTCAATACGAGCAAAGGGGCATAACCAATGGCACCCCAAATTCCCAATAGAGGAACCCAATCAAAGCTACCGCATCGATAAAGTATCTCACTGGGAACCATCCATGGATCTCTCCACTCAACATCCTCCGACTGAAGATTTCGAAGCAACGCTATCCAAATTTCTTCTGGCACATCCACTTTCCTAAATGATGTTACTATTTCTTTCAACGGGGAGTAGTTCTCAAAGAAAACTCGACAAACAATCCCATCAATTAATCAGAAATGACTGTAGAACCAAGCCATGAGTAACTGAGCACACCCTATAAACCTGCCTGCACCAGCCTTCCTACACGCGCCTAAGGACCTGAATGTCTCTGCCAAAATCGCAGGGATGGAAGTGACCCTTTTACTGAGTCGGTGAAAAAGATCTGTGGTCGCCTCGTCCACATATCCCAAAGCCCTAGGGAAAACCATCAATCCATACAAACTTAAGGCAAAAATATCTACCTTCTTTGTCTCATCGGGGTGTGTCAAAATCAAATCTTTCAAAGCATCCCACGAAATGCACTTGCACTCACCCTTTTCTTTAATTTTGGCTGTGATCCACTGCTCGCTCATCCCTGTAATGGTCATTAATTTCTTCCAAAAGGTAGGGACACAAGCAGCTCAAGAATAGATCCTGTCACTCTGAAACCTGGGACAACGAAGTAAGGCAGTGTATTCCTCCACGGTAGGTACCAAGTCTATTTCCCCAAAAGTGAAACAACTGTACACCGGGTTCCAAAACTGGGCAAGGGCTCAGAACAAATGCTCATTTACCTGAATAACAAGGAAGTAAGGTAAATCTCCATAATTATCGTAGAATAACCGCTTGGTCTCATTGCCCCACTGATCCCAAATTTCCTTAAGCTCTTGAAGATTATTCTGTGTGACACTAATACGAGTATAATCTGACAACTCGGACACGTATCCCGTAGTTATGCTGTCTCCCTTTTCTAGATGAGTTTGCTCTGACCATCTATTAACATCAGCGTTGCCCTCCACTCTATCAAGAAGTCCGTTCTCCATAACAAAACTTCCTAACTTAGAGACTGACCGTGAATCGATACATTTGTAAAAAAAAAAATGTCATGCAAACAAAAGAAAAGAAATAGTCAGTATCACATGATATCAATAAATCTCAATGATAATAAGGGTAATATCTAAAGTTTAACTCTAACTAAGTTGGGCTCTTACGGTTTTTTCTATATGAGGTTGGTTCTAAAGTTTGAGGTACCTGAACCAGCAGATTCCTTGATCCTCACCCATTATAGGCTCATTTGAATCGAGTTCAGTTCAGGGGGATACATTTCCCTATGGCTACACGGAGATGAAAATCTCACGAAACCATAGGTACGAATGTATCCGGAAGTGATCCACTATCCTGCACGGAGGCGAAAACCTCACGAAGGCGTAGCTTCTCACTCCCACTTAAGGGTGTAACCACAACGGTCATGCAAATGCAATGCGTATCAGAATATAGTAACACATGCCATAATACAAACATATGTAATGCAAAGAGGATTAAAATTTAAAATTTTTAATTTCCGACATTAAGACAAGAAATAATCAATTACACGGCTTGACTCTCTTATTGGTCCCCAGTGGAGTCGCCAAGCTGTCGAAACCATTTTTAAATCGAGTTTTGGAAAATGGGAATCAACTTTAAGAAAAACGAAAACGGGAGTCGCCACCAATCTTTTTAGGTGTGATTGGATCACCTTTAAAACATTTTGTTTTAAAATCATTAGTTTTGGTCTACGAAATAAAAAGAACGAGTTCGGGAGTCGGTTACATACGAGGAATGATTAGCACCCTCGTAACGCCCAAAAATTGGTACCTAATTAATTATCAAATGTCTTTAAGGTCGAAAATTAAAAATTTTAAGATGCAATCCTCTTTTAAATATTTTGATTTTTGAAAATTGGGGTTCGCTTGTATCAAAATATTGATACTAAGTTAGCCTTTTGGAAATCCCTATCTCGAAACGACAAAACGTCATATCTAGTAAGTTAGGACACAACGCTTTGAAATTTCAAGATAGTTGCTCGTATTTTGAAAATCTTAAAAAACTTAGAAGGGTATTTGACTATTCGAACTCAACGAGAAAAATTGCAACCCAATAAGTTAGGGCACTACTTTTCTCGAAGCTTCCAAACACCAAGCATTGCCTTTTATTTTTTTTAAAACTTTGAAGTCTCATTTTTAAAATCGATGCATGAAGGAACATATTAACATAACATACGAGATAACATATTATAATAATAGCCCCACATCATAAATATTATATACTAACCAATATATATAAGAAATAAAACATGGCAAAAAAAAAAATAAGAAAGATATATATAAAATGCAATATATATTTAAGAAGAATAAGTAAAAACCCATAAACATGTAATTCAACATATATTTAAACATATAAATGATGCATGATATACAATTTTGATACATATATAATAAAAATATGCATTTGAAAATTAATTATAAAAGTCTAAGATATTGCATAATATATAAAATACATTAATTCTAAAGTAAAAGCAAATATTGTATAATAATAAAACATAAGTTTTTTTTTAAAAAAAAATACATGTATAATATAAACAATTGGTAAATAGAATAAGCATATATAAAAAATGATATTTAATAATAGATTTAAAGGTATAATATATACTAAAAATATATTTATAAGAATAATAATTAAAAGCAATAAAATACATCAATTTAGAAAAATAGTATATAAAATATCAAATATGTAAAAGAATTTATAATAAAATAATTATATAATATATAAGTTTAGAACAATATGAAATAAGTAATTAATGATGAAATATACATATTATACAAATTATAATATTATAATATCTTCAAAATGTGTAATAATAGAATATGAGTAAAGTAATTATTAACATATAAATAAAGATACGTATATAATACAAGTTAAAATCTTTAATGATAATACTACATAGATAAAAATATATAATGGTATGACATAATATAAAAATAATTATAATTTATAATATGAATGTGTATATATGTAAAAATAATATATAATATATAAATAATTAATAGATATATAAGTAAAAATATAATAATAATACATAAAGTAATGTAAAATAATAATAATAATTTGTGAAAAATAATATATAATAAATAATAATATATATTAATATATATTAATATGATAATAGAAAGGTATGAAGTGATATAATTTAATAAAATATAAGTAAATAATTATAAGATATATAATACGTATATTCATATTAAAATATAATAGTATATGTACAAAATTTAAAATAAATATGTTATAAATAGTCTAAAAGGGATAAAAGTGACTAAATTGAACATAAATAAAAGTCAATGGCTAATTTAATAAGAAAATAACTGAGATCAAACCTAATTGAAACGGCCATTAAAACCCTAGGGACTCATTGGGAAATTTTCCCTTGTCCCTAAACGGCAACGTTTTAACCCAGGACTTAAAACAGTTACTACAAGGACAAAATTAAAACTGAAACAAAATATCAGGGCTAAATCATAAATAAAACAAAACAAAATTATAAACATAAGAAAGGTGGAAGGACTAATTGGGTAATTAACTCAATCCTCAAAAACACGCGGATCCTCCTTGGGTTATCGGGTCAACACGCGGATCCTGAGGCCTTAAAACATCGTCGTTTTAAGCTTATCAGACTAAGCTAAAACGGGACCATTTTGAAAGGGCTATATAAGCCAAATTTTAAGCTTTAAAATCATTTTTATACTGGTCTTTAAGAAAAAAAACTAAAAACGCTCTGCAGAGGGGTAGAGAGAAGTCCCCGGCTTTGGCCTCCGGCCACAGTACAGTGCTTGCACACGCACCTCACGCGCCGCCGTACGCGGTGGTCTGAAGGTTCAAAACCTTCGTCCTTCCACAGGTAACCTCTTTTTTCTTAAATATTACTATTTTTTTTAAAAAAAAAAACAAGATCGATTCATATATTCATAAAAAAAAGAAAAGAAAATAAAGTATGAAAAATAATCACCTTCTGAAATCTTATTGCAAATGTTTGGTGTACAATGTTTTTTTGTGGTGTGTTTTTTCTATCCATTTTTTTTTTACAGATTTGAGAAAAGGCTTTATAGCCTTAATTTACTGCCTATTTTGGAAAGAAATCGAAAGATTTCTTTCTAGACTCTGTTCTAATCTATTTACTGCAATCTTGCTTTGATTTCTTTCCCTTTCTTGCAGGTGACCGTGAGGATCTCGGTGATTCAAAGGCTGCTGGCGTTAATGGAGGTTTGAAGTCTGATGGTGAGGATTCATGGTGACGGTGAGGCGCTGATTACGGAGGCAGAGCCTTGAATGGTGGCCTCGATTCGGGAGCTAGACAGACGCTCCCCGAAGCTTCCAGAAGATGTTTACGGCGCCATAGTGTTTAGGAAAACCCTAGGGTTTCCTGTTTCCCTTAAGTCTGTTGGGCCTTTTGGGCCGTTTTGATTTGGGTTTGGTTTATTGGTATTCTGTTTGGGTCAAGGGTGTAAATGGGTCTGAGGTATTTGATTTTGGGCCTACTGTTTGGGCTTTGTAACCTGGACTTGGATTGTTTAATAAATAAATATTTATTTATCTATTTTTATTTGGTTTTAAGGCCCGGTTAAATTTGGGCTATTACACACAGCACGCAGATCAGACTCGGTCACCGCCATAGCCTGAGGAGCTTTAGCCAAATTCGCATGCATCAACACATCTCGCACCGCTCGTGTCTAGCGGCTCTCGAACTCCAACAGCACATCAACCAATTTCTGAAACAAGAGCGTCTCCGACGAGAATGATGCGAGAGTCAACACCGCATCAACCTCCGACAAAAGACCAGTGAGAATCACTTTTACCTTTTCGGCCTCCGAAACAATAGATTCAAAAGCCTCAAGCAGAGCACAAGTATTCTGATCCTTGGCTATGTATTTGGTAATAGTTAACTCACCTTTCTTGAGAGTGTGCAATTCATGCTTGATTCGTGAGATTTTAGCATCGTTGGAGGCAGCAAACAACTGATTTGCAGTGCTCCAGCAAACAACTGATTTGCAGTGCTCCAGATGTCACACACCATTTTAGCGGCTGTAAAATAAGACAACAAAGATGCACTAATAGTAGAGAGTAACCAAGAGGCTAGAAGCTTATCTTGTTGAAGAAATACGGAAGCATCAGGCTTTGGAGTTAGAACACCATCTGGAGACGCCACAAATCTAGGCGGAGTATGTAATGTACCTTTTAAAAAGCCTTGCAGCTCATATCCTTCTGTGATCAATCTGATATGTTGTTGCCATTGCACAAAATTCTTTTCATCTAATTTCACTATGTCGTGACGAGAAAAAACTTGGATCAACCGCGGCATGGAAAAAGACGGACTAGAATTATCAACAGAAGCGGAATCTTAAGAATTAGCCATGAAACGGCAGCAGACGAAGGCCCCGGGAGGTTAGGCGACTGATACCATGTTAGATACTATACTAAACACATGAATACATTGATAGAGAAGAAGATGAATTTACAGAGTAATTTGATTATTATTCCTTATCTGTTTGAATGAATACATTGATGATGTTTATATACTCATATGAGAGTAACTGCTCCTAACCAACTACATATCAAACTAATTGACAGACTGATAACAGACTAACAATCTTAACAATCTTTATACTAATATTCTCTCTTAACACTTATTTCCACACAATATCTAAAAGAAAATATGTTCACATTATTGTGGGCCTATTCTTATCGGGGCCCAATAAGACCCCAAAAAAAAATAAAAACAGTCCATTTACAGTCCAACTACAAGGCCAAATACGGCCCAAAAAATCCTAACCCAAACCTAGGGGCCCAAAAGGCCCAAAACTCTAAAATTTTCAAAAAACCTAGTGCCGCCCCTAACCCTACCCTACGCCTGCTGCACTGCCTCTGCTTGCCTGCTCCACTGCCCATTTGCACCTGCAGAGAAGCAAATACGCAAGAAATAATCATTAACGAAACAAGTTGTAAATTAGGCTATAAAAGCCTCAAACAATTTGTATTTTTTTTTTGGCACAGATTTTGAATACAAACACAGAGAATCGAATCAAAAAGGGAAAGAAATTCAAAAAAAATCAAGCAAAGAAAAAGAAAAGAAACCGATTCAGAAGGTTAAAGGTGTTCATTTTATTTTTATTTTTTATTTTTCTCTTTTCTCGAATCTGTTTTTTTTTTCTCTTTTAATACATATACATAATAAAAATAAAAAAAAAGGAAGAGGGCTTACCTTTTTAGACCACCGGAGGAAAAAGGGAAAATTTGCAATTTTTTATCCGCCGTGGACGGCGGCGCCTTCGCCAAAGCCAGGCCGGAATCTGGGTTATGCTAGAGAAAAAAAAAAGAGAGAATTTCTGTTTCCTTTTTTTAAAAGAAGTCGTTTTGGGATTGGCCTCAGACGCCCAAAACGACGTCGGTTTGCCCCTAGGATCCGTGTGTTGACCCGACCCGCCAAGGAGGATCCGTTTGTTTTTGCTTTTGGGGCTAATTGCACCTTTAGCCCTTTAGCTTTTTAATGTTTTTGCAATTAAGTTCTTTTATTTTTAATTTTTGCCCTATAATTTATTTCGATTTACAAATTGGTCTACCTTGAAGCTACGCGTTTTGGAGGGTGGGGATCATTTCCCATTTTGGTCCCTCCTTGTTATTCGTGCGTTCAGATTGGTTCTTTTCCTTTTTATTTATTTCTGATTTGCCCTAAATTTCTGTTTTAAAGTTCAATTTAGTCCTTTTTTTGTTATTTTTGTCATTTTATTATTAAATTAATTAATTTAGCATCATTATTACTATTAGTATTATATTTCTTTTTTTGTATTTATTTACCTATTATTATTTTTTAAATACACTTATTTTATTTTATTTTATTATTTATTTATATCCTCTTATATAATTTCAAACTTTAGGTATTCTATTATTTGTATTGGCATTATTAATATTAATATTTTTATCATTATTATTAATATTTTTATTTTTAAACCGTTTTACATACTATTTATTTATGTATTTGTTTACCATTGTTCTTTAAATTTAATTTTTTTTGCTTATTATTTTTTCTTTTAGTTATAATCAGCTTGTTTGTTTTATTTATTTATTTTATTTTATACTTGTCTTTCTTATTGTCATTCACATTAACGCATTTATTATTATTTTGTTATTTATATTAGTACCGTGATTTATTTTTATTTTTTACTCTAAATTTGTGTTACATTAATTTTTACTTGATACATAAATTTTTTTTTTCTAAAATAAGCGATACTTCGTATTTTTAGATTCGGAAGGTCGTACCTAACTTACTGGATTTCGATTTTCTCAATAAATTCGAATAAACGAACATTTTAAAGCACAAGATTTTAAATATTCTCAGGAATTAAGAAAAGATCGTGTTCTAATTTACGGAATATGATTTCTTTCTAAAACCGAGATAATCTAATATATTTTAAAATAAGTAAATTTTTCGGCATTTATTCTCGTATCGGAAATTTAAGACATTGTGTCCTAACTTACGGGACGTAATTTTTTTCTCGATTAACGTGAAATATGCCCCTTTCTCGAAAATTTTTTAATATTTTAACAAAGGAGCGTATTTTAAATCTCTTCAATATTTTCAATTTTCAACACTAAAGACACCAAATAACCAACTAGGTACCAATTTTGGGCGTATCGAGGGTGTTAATCATTCCTTTTGCGTAACCGACTCCCGAATCCGTTTTCTGGATTTTGTAGACCAAAAATCATCGTTTTAGTAAATTTAAATTTTTATTAAAATAATTAAATTACGAAATGATCCGATCATACCTAAATAAAAAGATTGGTGGTTATTCTCATTTTCGTTTTTAAATAAAAAGTCGATATTTTCAAAAAAATAGTTTGGACACATATTATTACCACAAAATTATCTCCATCCTTAAAATGACGAAAGAACCACATGACAGACACCGACTTTTTCCGATTTCTACCTTTGATTTCGTATTCTAGTCCAGCAATGTGTGGTGGAGAGGAGTGCACGTTGTCTCTCAATTTTGTGTGATAAGAAATAAACATTATTTTCGATTCTAGACCTTCAGTGCCGTAATAGCGAAGGGGAATGCATAGCCGACTTGATAGTGATAGTTTTCTTCATCCCATAATTATTTAATTGTATAATTGGGTTCGATTCTTATAGCTCTTGCAATGAATTATTATAAAATTTATGGGCTTTTAGTATTTTTTTTTTCTAATTTTATAAATTTATATAATTTTTTTAATATTTTAGGTACTTCTATATTTTTACAATTTATTATATTTTTTTAGGATTTTATATTTTTTTATAATATTTATAAGTTTTATTAGCTTTTATATTTTTTATAGGTTTATCTAAATTTTTTAATATTTCATATATTTTTATAATTTTTCTTATTTTATAAAGTTTTCATATTTTATGATTTTCATCGGAAAAATGAAAGAATAAATTCAATGTTGTTAAAATTGGACTGAATTAATAGGTTGGACCGATTGAATCGGAAGCCGACCGGTACACTAGTCCAGAATAAGGTGAAAAACCGGTTAACCCATTAGTCAAAGTGAACTGCAAGCTAGTTAAATTGGTTAAACTAGAAAAAAAATGCTACAACAGACCCAAAATCCCTAAAAACTAGTCTAAATCAATAAAAATCGGTTATATTCATATTTTGATGTTTAATTGGGCGTTTGGGAGCAATAGAAGTGAAAAAACGGTGGAAATTAGAACTTTGGAGCATTCCAAAAGTTGTGCACATGCAGTAGATTTTCACACAAGCAATCCACATGGCAATGTGGATTCACACGATTGTGTGTCTCGAGTGTCTCGATCTAGGGAACTGTGTGGTCTGAAGATTGCAGGTTATGATTTTTAGTTTTCTTAGCACTTTAAGAGGATATAAATAGGGAAATAAGAAGGGAAGAAGGTAGCCACTAAGGGAGAGCACAAAATTATCTTGAAAACACCATTGAAGCCAATCTCCAAGCAATTTTCCACCAAGATTCATGGATTTCTTTTATCTTTTTGTAATAAAATCTTAGTTTCTTTGAAGAGAGTTATCATGGACTTCTTTTATTCTAGTGGTTATGTTGTATTTTGGTGTTCACTCTTGCCATTATTAACTAAATCTCTTAATACCTCGGGGAGATGTACTCTAGGATGAATCCTATTGTTTGATTTCTATCTTTAAGCAATAAAATCTTAGTCTCTTTGTTTTCAACTATGAGTGTTTTATTATTTTTGTGTTAATAATTCTAAAGTGTCAATTCATGTTTGATGTGCAGAAGTATGAGGTTGAATAGACCTTCTTTGTGATTAGATCTTGTATAATTGAATGGAGTTGCACGCAATCCTAGAAATAAGACGACATAAATCTACCAGATTAGAGTAAAATCTAATAAGGGGATCCATAGAGCGAACTAAAGGAATAATAGGGGTTTTAATTAGAAAGAAAATTCAATTAATCAACCTAGAATTAGTTGTTCTTTTGCTTGAAAGATATATTAGCATAAATTAGGGATTTCTACAGATCAAAGAACTAAAAAAATAAATTGCATAAATTAGATTGAGAATTATAGATGAAATCTAGGTGGATTCTTACTTAGGTATTGTTTTGTCACTCAGTTAATACTTGATTGTTTTTGTTTTTCATTCTTTTGTGCATTCATTAGTTAACTTAAATAGTTTAATTTAATTTCAATCAATCTTTTGAATTATTGAGTTAAATAATTGAAAGGTGATAATTACTAGTAATTGTAATCCTCGAAGGAATGATATATGTGCACACCATAGCTATAATATTAATTGATAGGTGCACTTGCCTTGGTCAATTTATTAATTAGTTTAGTGGACATTAGAACAGTTAGCCGCCGTTGAGGATTTAATACTTGGGTGACTAAAATGAAAGCTCCCTAAAAATTGGGTGACGAAATTGCAAGAATTTTTTTGGATGACCAAAATGAAAGCACCCTAAAAGTTGGTGACCAACTGGGTAGTTTACCCATCTTTGATTTCAAATTCTCACCTTCCAATACTGTACTAGCAAAGGGAGCGCATCAAGGTTTTCAAAATCATATTGGTGGCTCAATTGATTAGATCACTAGTTTTTATTTGACCAACGCAATTGGTTTATCCGGTTTAATTGGAGAAATTTCAAAAATCATAAAAATTAAAAAGCCATATAAAAAATCGATTAAGCGAGTTTCATCTTTAGTTTAAACCAATTATTTTAGTTTGGTTCTACCATTGGTTCAACCAATTGAGTTCGTACTGATTCGCGAGTCAACCGATCCAATCCCTTATGTAAAAAATAAAATAAAAAAATAAAGAACACACAAATTTTACGTGGAAACCTTTTCAGGAAAAAACCACGGGGAGAGGATAAGAAAATTCACTATGTTGAATTCGAATTTATTACAAGAGGAACAGACTATGTCTATTTATAGGCTTGTAAAGCCATATTCTAGTAAGACTGAAACACATTATTCTAATCAATATCAAATAGATGGAATTTAATAAGGTTTAAAAAACCTTATTCTAAAATAAAATAAAAGAAGTGTAATTCTATATGGATTCTTCTTTTATTTTATTTTACCACTGTATTTTATTTAAATAAGGATTCGAGTCACTTAATTCTAACAATCTCCACCTTGACACGAATTCTCAATGAACAAGTTCTTCATCGCGAACTCTCAACGAACAAGTTCTCCACCTCTTCCATAAAACCCCTTAAGGGTTTAATTTCAACAATGAACACCAACCAAGTGTAAGCAATGCTCAAACTTGGTTATAGGAAGTGACTTAGTCATCATATCTGCAGGATTTTCATGAGTACTAATTTTGCTCACAACAATATCACCACGAGCAATAATATTACGAACAAAATGATACCGAACATCAATGTGTTTTGTTCTCTCATGAAACATTTGATCTTTTGTAAGAAAGATGGCACTCATTGTCACAAAATCTCATCTTGATTTGAAGGTCTTCATTGAGTTCACTAAAAAGTCCCTTCAACCAAATAGCTTCTTTACAAGCCTCAGTAATCACCATGTACTCAGCTTCAGTGGTAGACAAAGCAACTGTAGTTTGCAAAGTGGCTTTCCAACTTATTGCGCAACCTCCGATTGTAGAGACATAACCTGTGAGAGATCTTCTTCTATCAAGGTCTCCAGTAAAATCAGCATCAACATACCCAATAACTCTATCTTCAGTTCTTCCAAATTGTAAGCAAACATCAGTAGTACCTCGTAAGTATCTTAAAATCCATTGAGCTGCTTTCCAATGTTCTTTGTCGGGATTCACCATATATCTGCTAACTGCACTAACTGCATACGATAAATCTGGACGTGAACAAACCATAGCATACATGAGAGATCCCACTACACTAGAGTATGGAACATGTGACATGTACTCAATCTCATCATCTGATTGTGGAGACAAAGCCGATGAAAGTTTGAAATGGGCTGCTAATGGAGTATTAACAGGCTTAGCACTCTGCATATTGAACCTGCAAAGAACTTTCTCAATGTACCCCTTCTGACTTAGGTACAATTTACTTGCTTTTCTATCTCTGAGAATCTCCATACCAAGTATATTCTTTGCTGGTCCCAAATCTTTCATCTCAAATTCTTCACTTAGTTGGGCTTTGACCTTTCTTATCTCTCTTTTATCTTTTGCTGCTATTAACATGTCATCAACGTAAAGAAGTAGATACACAAAAGAACCATCACTGTTTTTCTTAAAGTAAACACAACTGTTAAAACTACTTCTTTTGAAATCGTGAGAAGTCATAAAGGAATCAAACCTCTTGTACCACTGCCTTGGTGACTGTTTCAAACCGTAAAGGAACTTTTTCAACAAGCAAACATAGTCCTCTTTTTCTGAGACTGTAAAACCCTCTGGTTGTTGCATGTAAATATCCTCTTCAATTTCTCCATGCAAAAATATAGTTTTTACATCTAACTGCTCAAGCTCCATGTAATATCCTGAATTAGGGCTTAATCGGACTAGTGGTTTCGTGACCACAAATTCGAGATAGAAATAATTATTTTATAATTATTTTGATGATTATGATATGATTGCATGATTGTGTGAAAATTTTGTGATGAAATTCTATGCCTAAAGTGTTTAAATTGAAAGTAGGGACTAAATCGAATAAGTTGCAAAATTTGCATTCTAGAAGTTTTTAGTATGAAATTGCATTGAAATATTAATTTGGAGGTCTTAAATAGAAATTTGACCAATTTTAAGTTCATGGACAAAATTAGGACATGGAAGGAATTTTTGGAAAGTTTAGTAGTAAGGGCATTTTGGTCATTTAGTTATTAAAATGAATTAAAAACAAAATTAAAAGCCAATTTTTGTCCATCTTCTTCATTAGGCCGAAATTTCAAGGGTTCTCCATAGCTAGGGTTTGTTTCAAGCTTCCAAGCTCCATGGTAAGTGATTCCAAGCCCCGTTTTTAATGTTCTTTACGTTTTTGGAATTCCGGTAGCTCGATTAAGCTTATGCTAGCAATAATTCAACCTAGGGTTCATATTTGGAAAAATAACCAGAGGTGAAATTTGTGTATTTTGGTGTTTTATGATAGAAAATGAGGTTTTAAATTATGTTAGACAACTTGTACTACTCGGTTTTAAGCAAAAACGAGTAAAAGGGCTTAATCGATAAAAATACCTAATAGTCATAAGTACGTGTTAGAGTGTGAATTTGATGTTGTCATAGAAGGGAAAAAATGATCAGCATGTCATAAAACATAAGAATAAGGGATAAAGTTTAATTCCCGAGCCTAGGGGCAAAAGTGTAATTATGCAAAAGTTTAGGGGCAAAAGTGTAATTTTTAAAGTATATTAAATGCTGTTTTGATGAATGTATGTATTAAATAAGATTAATTTGGTATTATAGATCAAGAGAAATGGGAATCAAGTCACGATCGAGGAAAAGAAAAGATTGTGGACTAAATTGCAAAATCTTTATATTTTGGTACCAAGGTAAGTTCATGTGTAAATAATGTAGTATAATTTCTATTTTTAAATTATTAATGTTAATTATATGATATTCTGATTTTTATCATGAATATATATGCTTTGTGGTTATTTTCGAATAAAATGCAAATTATGTTTACTATTTGATAAATATGAATTGCTACCGAGTATCGGTTCCGATATTCCGTGGAAGACGGCTAATGTCAGATCGAGGGAAAAAGCCCGTTTGAACCTTAGGAATAGATTAGGATACAAGTGACATGTCACTAGGATGGTTGAGCATCCGAACTCGTTGAGTTGAGTCCGAGTTCACTTATGGATGCGAATGTTCGAACTCGTTGAGTTGAGTCCGAGTTCGTGAGATGTAACTAGGCATCCGAACTCGTTGAGTTGAGTTCGAGTTCACTTATGGATGCGAACGCCCGAGCTCGTTGAGTTGAGTCCGAGTTCACTTCTGGGCGGGTTACATGATTGCTTAATTACATATGTGGCACTTATGTGCAAATTATCCGTGTATCCGAGTTATATTCCAATGTGTTCAACGGGTGAAAATTTCTATGAAATGGAAGAACACTTAAGATGCAAGTGACGTTTTGGTAAGTGTTGTGAAATGGGCACTTTGGACAGGTATGTACTTAACCCTCGGGTTAAAAATAGATACAACAACGATAAAGTGGTAAGATGATGAATGATGTTTAGAAATGTGATATATGTTTTGGTGATGCCATGCTAAGGTTGTTTGGTATAATTGTATTGTTATGTTACTTGTTATTTACATATGAACTTACTAAGCATTTATGCTTACTCCCTCCTTTTCATTCATTGTAGTTTTGAACAAGTCAGTTCGGGAATCGGGACAGGTCGAAGTTTCGATCACACTATCCGAAGGATTTCTATTGGTAAATGGCTTGTAAAACTTAAGTATGGCATGTATAGCAATGTACCTATTTTGTGTAAATAATTTTATGATATGGCCATGTTTGGTTGATAAAATGTTTGATATTGATAAGTCATGGTGATGGCTAATTAGATCATGTTTGATATCATGGAAGTTTAATAGGTTATCTAGTTCATAAAAAAAAAAAATTCATGGAAAGATGAAACTTGCCTTAAAACAGAATATTGCTGCAGCAATGACATGAATTTGAAAAATCACTAAAAATAATATAAGTGGAACTAAATGATGATTAAGTTATGAAATTGAAGCTTAATGAGTCTATTTTCATGTGGATTGAACAAAAAAGGCATATAAATTATATTTTATGAGATATTTAAACTTTTTTGAAACAGGGCCAGAATGATTTCTAGATCCCCTGTTCTGACTTTAAAAATTTATAATAAATTTTAAAAAAATAATTATAAATTTTTATTTACATTTACAGATTCCTTATTTAGTCTAGTTTTAAGAGAAACAAACTTCATAGTCATTGAAATTTTTTATAGAGAGATATATGATTCGTAATACACAGAGGTCAGAGCAGTCGAACCCTGAAACAAGGGATACTTTAACTAATAAACTTTACTAATTGGCACAACAAAAAATTCTAGAAAAAAAATTAGTAAATAGATATATGAGTATAGATTTAGGGAAAATTTATGGATCTTGATTTCGAGTTCCGTAACTCGATATATGATTTTTCTTGTAACTGTGATGCAGATAGCTAAAAAGCTGTGAATGTAGAAACAAATGATTTGAAGTACTTAAATTGATAAATTATGTTCAATAACACCTCAAGCTCGATTCCGGCGTCGGTCTCGGGCGTGGGTGTGTTACACTCCAAATCATGCATGGCCACAATACCAAGCAAAGCTCGAATCGAACTATACTTCACAACTGAGGGGAACACATCCGTGAAGTCCACTCCTGGAATTTGACTGTAACCCTTTGCAACAAGCCTTGCTTTATATCTAGGTTCTTCAACTCCTTGAGTCCCTTCTTTCTTTTTAAACACCCATTTACAACGAACAGTCTTTTTACCTTTAGGAAGTTTCACAAGATCCCATGTTTTGTTTTTTTTGGAGTGATTCCATCTCCTATTGCATAGCAAACATCTATTTTTTTGAGTCTTCACAGCTAATCGCCTCAGAATAATTAGATGGCTCTTGATTCGCATCTATATCTTCAGCTACATTTAAAGCATAAGCAACTAGATTAGCCTCAGCATACTTCTTTAGAGGTTTAATTTCTCTTCTAGCTCTATTTTTGGCGATAGAGTATTGCGGCGAAGAAGTAACTCTATTCTCAATTTTTGTACTGGCTTGAGGAGCTGACTCTGTATTAATCTGATGCTCCACCTGCTTTTGATTTTCTTTATTGGAAGAGTCTTTAAGAGATAAGTTAGGTAGCATAGCAATTTCATCAAAAACAACATCTCTGCTAATCACAACTTTTCTATTTTCAGGACACCATAACTTATACCCTTTTACACCAGCTTTATAACTAAGAAAAACACATTTAATGGATCTCGGTTCCAATTTTCCATTATCAACATGAGCATACACAGGACACCCAAAGATCTTTAAATCAGAATAATTTGCAGGAATACCAGACCATACCTCTTGTGGAGTCTTTTTCTCAATGGCAACGAATGGAGATCGGTTGATCAAAAAACATGCAGTAGAGGCTGCTTCTGCCCAAAACGACTTTGGTAAGTTGGCATTTGACAACATACATCGAACCTTCTCCATAATCGTTCTGTTCATTCATTCTGCAATGCCGTTTTGCTGTGGAGTATGACGAACTGTCAAGTGTCTCACGATCCCTTCTGACTTGCACAATCTATTAAACTCATCAGAATAGAACTCTAAGCCATTGTCTGTGCGAAGGTATTTTATTTGTTTTCCCGTCTATTTTTCAATCATAATTTTCCAAGACTTAAATGCGAAAAACACATCGCTTTTCTGCTTCAGGAAGAACGCCCAAACTTTTCTGGAAAAATCATCAATAAAGGTTAGCATATAATTAGCTCCACCTCTCGAAGGTACTCTGGATGGCCCCCACAGATCAGAATGAATATACTCCAATGTTCCCTTCGTGTTATGGATTCCTCTGGTGAATCGAACTCTCTTTTCCTTCCCAAAAACATAGTGCTTACAGAAATTTAGTTTGCAAATTCCTTACCCATCAAGAAGTCCTCTTTTGCTCAATTCTACCATGCCATTCTCACTCATATGCCCTAGGCGCATATGCCAAAGTTTAGTAATATCATCATCTGACAAGGAAGAGGAAGCGGCAATTGCATCACCAAGATATGATAGAACCACACAAAACATATAACTTGGCAGTCTTTCTTTGCCCTTTCATCACAACAAGGGAACCTTTGGAAATCTTTAAAACCCCACTTTTAGCTGTGTATCTGTACCCTTTTGAATCAAGAGTACTTAACGAAATTAAATTTCTCTTCAATTCTGGAACATGTCGTACATCACTAAGTGTTCTGACAACTCCATCAAACATCTTAACTTTAATTGTTCCAACACCTGCGATTTTACACGAAGCATTATTTCCTATCAAAACAACACCTTCTGGCACTGTTTCGTAAGTTGTAAACCAATCCCGATTGGGACTCATGTGAAAGGTGCAGCTTGAATCAAGTATCCACTCTTCGCTTACTTTAGAATCATTGATAGAAGCGACTAGAAGTTCACCATAGCTATAGTCTTCTACAACATCAGCTTCACTGAAATTTTCTGTTTGTTTTCCCTTTTGATTCGCAGCCTCCCTTTTAATCTTGTTCTGTAGCTTATAGCACTCAGATTTAATGTGCCCTTTTTTCTTGTAGAAGTTACAAGTTTTGCCTCTGTTTGAAGACTTCGATCTACCCTTAGATTGACAGCGAGGATTCCGTTCCTGTGTCCTTCTACGATCATTATCAGCATTCCGATCTTGTCTCCCACAAGCAATAAGACTCTCTCCTTGAGAGTCGGGTTTAACCACAAGATGCTTCATCTTATCATATGAGGTCAAAGAATCACAAACCTCATCAACTGTGAGAGACTCGCGGCTATATAAAATCGTGTCTCTAAAGGTTGAATAGGACAGGGGCAACGAACAAGTAGAATCAACCCTAGATCTTCCTTATCATACTGAACCTCCATGGCCTCCAAGTTTGAGAGAATTTCTTTAAACATTGTTAAGTGTTCGTGTACAAACGCACCTTCCTCCAAACGATGAGTATAAAGACGCTGCTTCATATGCAACTTGCTTGTTAGAGTTTTCGACATACATATTTGTTCTAGCCTCTTTCATAATGCAACGACTGTCTCCTCTTTCATCACATCCTGCAAAATTTCATTGGACAAATGCAGATGTAATTGTGCTAACGCCTTTCGATCCTTACGCTTCTTCTCTTCATCTGTTAAAGTCGAAGGCATCTTATCTATCCCTAGCAGGGCATCCTCCAGATCCATCTGCGCAAGAACTGCTTGCATCTTAATCTGCCACAACGCAAATCTGGTGTTGCGATCCAACAGCAGAATTTCATACTTCAAAGACGCCATTACCGTGATCGAGATGAACAACCCGAAAGCTCTGATACCAATTTGTGAAAAATAAAATAAAAATAAAATAAAGTAAAAAAATAAAGAACACACAAATTTTACGTGGAAACCCTTTCAGGAAAAAACCACGGGCAGAGGAGAAGAAAATTCACTATGTCGAATTCGAATTTATTACAAGAGGAACAGGCTATATCTATTTATAGGCTTGTAAAGCCATATTCTAGTAAGACTGAAATACATTATTCTAATCAATATCAAATAGATGGAACTTAATAAGGTTTAAAAAACCTTTTTCTAAAATAAAATAAAAGAAGTGTAATTCTATATGGATTCTTTTTTTATTTTATTTTACCACTGTATTTTATTTAAATAAGGATTCGAGTCATTTAATTCTAACACCTTATTCTAAACCAACACCCCGATTTTAAAGAAATTAGAGGTGTCTAAAGATCAATCTAGGACGACAATGACCTTAATTTAAAGAAAATTTAAAGCCTCTCTCACCTCGCTTAAATAGTTTGATTTACTATTTAAAAATAATAAAATATTAAAAATATTTTTATATAAAATTTTATATACTTTTATAATTAAAATTTAAAATTATTTAATTTAAATATGGGTCTATCTGAGGATAAAATTTGTTACCCAACCCGTCTTGAGTCAGGCCGAGCCTAACAAGCCAAATGGACTCGTATTTTTAAATATATATATATATATTTCTTTTACATCAGTATATATTTTTAATTTTATTATATAATATATATAAAAAAGCATGAGTTTAGAGAAATTTTTTATCTAACCGAAATATGCATTATATTAATTAATTTCCATTTAAATTATTATTACAATATTAAGGTTATATTTTTTAAAATTTTATCAAAATATTTGGCCATAATAAGATTATTATTATGAAAAAAATAATTATTAACCATATATATTTACATTATTAGTATTAAGCTATCATTTTTGGTCTTTGGTTTATACAAAAGCTACTTATATCCATAGTCCCTTCCCACTCTTAAATCAAATAAAAAGATAAGTATAAGTATGTATGGACCCAAGCCTTCTTTATTGTTGCAATAGTACTGATGCCAGCAGAGCTAAATCTTAGCAATATTTTTTATTTTATATATTATAAAGATAGTGCTTATTATTAAGTTTAATGTAATTCTCAGTAAATTAATTTACATAATTTTGTAGTAATTAAAACTAATATCTCTCATATCTTGACTTGAATAGAACAGTGATTAAAGTTCTTATTAGACATCTATTTGACACAAGTTCAAATCGTGTCATTCTCATCTCCTATTTCTAATATTCTATCGAAAAAAACTAATATATCTCATTATTAATTACTTATTATTTTCACAAACCAACATATTTTGACTAAAACTTGTTCACCATTTAAAAAAAATTAAATATGTTCTTCCTTCTTAGTTTTCATTTTTTTTTTTTTTTACATAATCATCTTAGTCATTTGATTCACTATCCTAACATAATGTTTAACCTTATTCAATGAGCATATTTTGGAATACGACAAATTAAATGAACCGCCATCTTATTCAATTCATACACAAATTACACAAAACAATAGAGTTAGTAACCTACATTTATATATTTATTTTAAGATGTCAAATTTCTTAACTTACTTTTAAGATTGAAAATATCAGGCTCGTTCTTGATATTTTTGGACCTTTGGGGAAATAATAAATTGGGGTTTTAGGTTTCTTAAAATCTGAAAAAAAAATTTATTAGCCAATTAAAAAATGAAAAAAAAAATTGACCCATTCCAACATTGGGCCCTGGGTGGCCGCACTTCCAGTCAACCCCCAGGGCCGGGCCTAGAAAAGATATGAGCAATGCTTGGGATTTGGTTTCATGGATTATCGCTGATGTTTCTATTGGTTCTCAAGTCCTGAGAGAATTACAACAAAAATGGAAAGTGAGAAAGGATAGTATAAGATAGGAATATTATCTCTTTCCAATAGTTTAATGTCACATCAGCAATTTCATACTAAATTTTTATATTTTCATTTGGATTTGATTGATTTTAGGATGAAAATGTTGATGGAGCATTAAACTATTGAAAAAGGGATACAAATGACGTGAGGTCCCTATTTCATACAATCGTTTCTCAAATAGAAAGTTGTGATGTTCTTTTAAAGAATAAGTTTTGGTGGTTTTTTTAAGGTAAGGGGGAAATTCTTTTTCCCATTGATGCTTTTAGCAATTTATTTGCTTAATGATATGTTAAAGGTTTTTGTTTTCAAAGACTGTAACTTTTTGGTGTCTTCTCCTTTATGGTGCCCTACACTTTTATTAATAAAATTTTCTTTAATGAGAAAAAAAAAACTATAACATGGTAATACATTACAAAAAGAGAAATCTCAAGTATAGGACTCCATTTCTTATTTGTAACATTAATTTAATACTAAAATTGGGCTTTTACTTGTCGATATCGGTATGCATTTAATTGGAAACCGGTGGTGAAATAGAAGCATAGGCGTGGAGCAGTTGGCCGTTGTCGATGTGCTTTGCTGGGTCAGAAAAGGCATAAAGGAAGAAGTCCATGAAATCGAATTCCTTGAAAAGCTGAGGATGTTGGTCATCTATAAGTTCTTTGGGTGCCTTGATTATAGTACCCTCATTTGGAATGACAAAGGCTGCTATAGAATATCGATCTTTATCTCCACTCATCATCACTCTATGATTCACTGATTTCAATCTCCCATTACTCCATGCCTTCAATTTCCAAAATCAACATCAATAAATATTTTTTGATAATTATTCACTTTTAACATCAATAATCTAATATCATTATATTTTTTTTATCATGAGCAAAGTAAAAGAGTTATTCAAAATTTTGAACTCGAGATCTTATGCCAAAGTCAGTAAGTAATTTATGGTAACTATTCACATTAAAAATTTGATCTAATATATATATATATATATATATATATATATATATATATATATATATTGAGAAACTAAAGAAGGGTTGTCCAAAGTTTGAATCCAAGACTTAATCCAACTTTGAACTCAGAGATAGTACCCAAGGGACAAGGCCTTCCCCCACTCCCCCCAAAAAAAAAAAATAAAAAAATAAAATAAAATCTCACTTAACTTGATTTTGACTCTTCTATTGCTTCTTCTATTCACATAGATCATTTATGTTAAGTTTTAAATAAATTAAAAGGCGAACATTAATCAAATATAGAAAAAGTACCTTGAGAGGATCTCCAACAATAAAAACAAAGGAAGAAGGAGATAAATTAGTCAACTTGATCCATTGGCCATCATTGACCTCAATTTCTAACCCTGAAATTTTGTCCTCACAAATAAGTGTGCTAACTGGTTTATCAGTATGAGCAAATAGTCCTCTCTCATACTCCCCCGGTGGAGGGGCTAGGTATTTCATCATCCGCACCAATGTTGTGTAGTTCATTTTCATTGAATCCTCCTGTAATCCATAACTATCAGTTAGCATTAGCCAAATTAACTTGTTCAGCTCCTCCATTTGCATTGTTAGGGTACATATAGTGTCACTGAAAACAAAATATCAAAATGAAAAGTCAATAATTCTTGCTCATTTGAATCAAAATTGATCTGAAATCAACACAACCTGCAAAATTAGAAAGGTAAAAGAATTTTTCTTACGTAAAGCGTGGGTGACCATTAGGCCACATAAGTTGAGCAAAGCTTTTAACAGAGTCATAGTTGGAGGCATCTCCGACTCCAAAGCCTTCATACAACACAGAAACCTGCTCGCATGGTCCAACCCAACCATGGTAAGGCAAGGGACTGGTGTTCTTCTGTTTCCTCTCCACTGGGACCTCAACTAGTTCTTTCAGCAATTCAAATGCATCCTCTCGGATTTTTGTTGATATCTTTTTGTACACCACATCGAAACAACCGAAAGTCTCACAAGCCTCTCGAACCCTCTTGCACAAACGGTTCCACCCTTCGGTTCCTCGCTTCAAATCCGATGAACGGAACTCAATGGTTGGGAACTCAATTTCAGCATCAACAGCCATGTTCTTAACTTTCTTTTATGCTTTAAGGAAATGTTTTCTTAAACAAAATCAGCTTGTAAACTAACTTGGTTTCTCTTTGTGTAGGGATTTATGTCTATTTATAGTGGTTTTTTTTTTTTTTCTCAAAGGTGGCGGGGCGTAGTGAAACATCTCTTTTAACTTCCCAGTTTTTTAATTCGCTTATCCAAGCAAATCCCAGGAGGCGCCACTGGTCAAAAAGACTGTATATGCTACTTACTATAAGACAAGAGGTTGAATTTTAATTTCATCAATTAAAAAATATTTAGCTAATATTTTTAATCTATGTTTGATTTTTTTTCGCATCTTAATTTTCTTATTTCCACGCCGTATCTAGAAGAAAATATGTTCATATCATTAGCACAAAATTATCTCCATCCTTAAAATGACGAAAAAACCACATGACAGACACCGACTTTTTCCGAATTCCACCTTTGATTTCATATTATAGTCCTGCAATGTCGTGGTAGCAGAGGAGTGGACGTTGTCTCTCAATTTTGTGTGATAAGAAATAAACATTATTTTCGATTCTAGCCCTACAGTTCCGTAATAGCAAAGGGGAATGCATAACCTACTTGATAGTGATAGTTTTCTTCATCCCATAATTATTTAATTATATAATTGGGTTCGATTCTTATAGCTCTTGCAATGAATTATTATAAAATTTATGGGTTTTTAGGATTTTTTTTTTTCTAATTTTATAAATTTATATAATTATTTTAATATTTTAGGTACTTCTATATTTTTTTTACAATTTATTATAATTTTTTTAGGATTTTATATGTTTTTATAATATTTATAAGTTTTATTAGCTTTTATATTTTTATAATTTTTATAGGTTTATATAAATTTTTTAATATTTTATATATTTTTGTAATTTTTTATATTTTATGATTTTCATTGGAAAAATGAAAGAATAAATTCAATGTTGCTAAAATCGGACTGAATTAACAAGTTGAACCGATTAAATCAGAAACCAACTGATACACTAGTCCAGAATAAGGTGAAAAACCGGTTAACCCATAAGTCAAATTGAACTACAAGCTGGTTAAATAGGTTAAACTAGAGAAATAAAAAAAGCTACAACTGACCCAAAATCCCTAAAAACCAGTCTAAATCAATAAAAATAAATTACAAAACCCAATCCCACCAAAATAAAACGAATTAATAAGAAAAAACTGAAATTAAAAAAATTGCTCAAAGCTAAAACTTAAACTAGTTGAGCAATTAAAAAACACCCTAATGTTTGGTTTGGATAGTAGCTTAATAACATGAGAAAAAAATTATTTGTTATGTATGAATTATAATAGTTAAATTTAAAATAAAGAATTGTTAGTATAAATTTAAACTTTATATACTAATGATGTTGAATGTATTTACAAAGTTGTGACAGGTTTGGTCTATTTTCAGCAAAATTAACAGGATATGGCCAGTTATTTTGGCCAAGTTTAGACTTTGAAAGATGAATTTAATTGTCTCATGCCCATCTCTAAAAAACAGTTTCTGATCAGGAACAACAGCATAAGTTTTTGATGGTACTTGCCTTGATAGGACTTCGTGCATATTTGGCTCCAGAACGAGAACAAATCCTTGCTAGTCCAGTGCTACGCTAGAAGATGTGTTGGCTCACCTCCTTTGCACCTTTTCTAACAAAACTGAGACTTAGTCATCTGTGTTTGCCATGCAAAACACTAATAAATAAAAGGATTATTAAAAAGGGAGAGGCAAAGGCTCTAAACTTCACTGTACCCATTGTGACAAGGGAGGTCACACACGTAACACTTGTTGAGCCCTCCATGGATGACATCCCCGTCATAATCAAAATACTTGATCCTTTTCTCATGTCGCTCAGTCTCAAGGGAATGGTTTACTTCTAATGCCACCTACACAAAGAGATAAATCTGTCCCTTTAGTTAGATCAGATTATGAAGAATACTTGCGGTATCAAGAATCAAAACAGTAGTCTTCTTCTTCGTTTCTAGCTTCGGTTGCTCAGTCTGGTAATACCTTTGCATGCTTAACAAAGACTTCATCAAATGGTCCTTCAATATTTAACTCGGGTGCTTCAAATCACATCTCTGGTAATAAAAACATTTCTCTACTCTTGCCTTTTCTTTTGCCTCTTCCATAGTTACCTTAGCCAATCACTACAGGAAAATAGGGCTTTAGCGGCGTTTTTAGCGGCGTTTTTAGCGGCGTTTTATCAAAAAACGCCACAAAAATTGTAAAACACATAGCAATAGCGGCGTTTTACCAAAAACGCCACTAAAACCAGAGCAATAGCGGAGTTTTAGTAAAAAACGCCGCGAAAAATAGAGCATTAGCGGCGCTTTTGTCAAAACGCCGCTAAAAACCAGAGCATTAGCTGCGCTTTTGGCAAAACGCCGCTAAAAACCAGAGCAATAGCGGCGTTTTACCAAAAACGCCACTAAAACCAGAGCAATAGCGGCGTTTTAGTAAAAAACGCCGCGAAAACCAGAGCATTAGCGACGCTTTTGGCAAAACGCCGCTAAAAACCAGAGCATTAGCGGCGCTTTTGGAAAAACGCCGCTAAAAACCAGAGCATTAGCGGCGCTTTTGGAAAAACGCGCTAAAAAAGTATATATAACCCTAAACCCCAAAAAATCATAAACACTAATCTATAACCCCTAAAACAATAATTATTAAAATTTATGGTTATACAATATATTAAATATTTTCTTATATAATCGTAAAAGAGATAGTATTGAATTTAAAATATCGAATTAATTATCATTATAGTTTATGGTTCATGGTTTAAGATATATGGTTTAGGGTTTAAGGTTTAAGGTTTAGGAGTTAACTAGTATTTGAAGGTTTATGATGAATTATGGGTTTAGGGATTATGATTAATTAGGGTTTAATGGTTAGGGTTAGAGTTTAAGGTGTAAGGGTTTGGGGTTAACGGTTAAGGGTTTAGAGTTTAGTGTTTATGAGATAGGGGTTAAGAGGTTTAGGGTTTAGATTAATTAGTATTTTTTAATTTATATATTAAATGATTTCGTATATAATTGTAAAAGAGATACATTACACCAAAAAAAGTTTTAAGAGGATAGGGGTTAGGCGTTAAGGGGATAGGGGTTAAGGGTTTATGAGTTAATATTTTAAGGTTTATGGATTATGGTTTAGGGATTATGTGTTAAGGTTTAAGGTTTACGAGTTATGTGTTAAGGGTTTAGGTTTTAAGGGTTAAGGGACATGGGTTTAGGGTTTAAGATTTAGGATTTAAGATTTAGGGGTAAAGGTTAGAGGTTTATGGTTTAGATTAATTAGTATTATTTAATTTATATATTAAATGATTTCTTATATAATTGTAAAAAAAATAATTTTAATTTTAATATATTAAAATTATAATTATAGTTTAAATTATTTAAGAGATAATAGATAAACTTTATATATATATTATTAAATATTGACTATCATTAATTAATTATTATGGCTTCCAAATTATAAAAAATAAAAATAAATATAAAAATTAAAAGATTAGTGGCGTTTTTAAAAAAACGCCATAAAAATACTGTTATAACAAATAAAAATAAATAAGAAAATTAAGAGATTAGTGGCGTTTTTTAAAAAAACGCCACAAAAAACACTATGAAAACGACGTCGTCTTTTTTTTCTTAAATTTCATCTTCTTGTGTCATGCCCGACACTTAGCCATTTCCCCCCAAAATCCCAAAACAGATATCCCAAACGTTTAGCCATTTCCAGTAAAACCCCAAAATTGATTTCCCAATTCTTTACATTTTCCCTAATCCCTAAATTTCCCCAAAATCCCTAAGTTTCTCACAATGTTTTTCAAAGATCTAGAGTTTCACAATGTTGGAGAAGAGGTAAATATTCGAGTAATTCATGCTTATAGTTGAATGAGAGAAATGAGTGATGTCAAAGTTGAGAAACCAGACGATGAAACAAATTGCAGAAAGCGACAAATTCCTAATGCAACTGCAATAGTGTACCACAAAGAAATGGAAATAGGGATTCATAATATCGTGAAAGAAAGCGGATCTTCTTCTTGTCGTCTAAATGATCTGAATAAGATTATTAGAAATGGAGGGTGTTTAATTAATCCATTAGGGTTCCCATATAAGTCTCGAATGCGTGTTTTGGGCTGCAGATGCACCATCGTGAAGTGGAGAGTTGCTCATAATGAATGATTTACTGTTTACAAGAGAGGAGGAACAAAATACAAGAAGCCATTGAAGAGGCTGAGCAAAAGAAGAGGAAGAATAAGATCAAAAATAGAATTTCAAATGCAAAATCTCGAGCCAGTCTCAAAGTGCGTATGTGTGCGCAGAGTAGTAGAATCTAGAATACTTTTTTAAACTTAGCTGTTGTTCCATACACCCATATCTAGAAGGCAACATGTATATATATGCAAGCATACTAGTTTAAAATTACAATTCTTCCTTTCTTTTTCCTGTTTTATTAGTAGATCTCAAACGGGAACTTAGTTCTTACGATTTTAATTTCCACAGATGTAATCTTTCTTCCTATACTAAGGTCATGATCTTGTTTTGAAGGAGCATACAAGATTTCTGGAAGAAAAAGTGGAGCAATTGAGAAATGAGAATGCACTTTTAAAGAAATTACTTTCCTGGTGAGAGACCTCATGTTTCTTCTTGGCAAGTGGCAAGAAACCGAGAAAATATACAATATTTTCCTTATTTGCTATGTATTACTTATTGATTTTTGGCCTTTCTCATCTTGCATGTGGATCGTGAAGTCAGCAAAGAATTGAGAGACTCCTGCAGGTACGATTTTATATGTCCAATGAACTTAATATCCATATATCAAACTTTTCAAAGGAAAGAAATGCATCCTCCAATTTATCGATATTGTCTAGATCTTGTAAATTATCACCTTTTTTGCATCATCATGTATTATACCAGTGTTATCTCACATCGATTAAATTTTAAATTGTTTAAAGTTTTAAATTCGCACCAGTATGCTAAAAGGGTAATTGTATTAATTTCTTCTATTGTATGTACAGAAAGAGAAGTGATGCAAGGGAAAAGGCAAAACAGTGTTTAGAACCTAAGAATAGCACACATAGGAGCAAAATATATATGGAGACTAATGAGGAGGTTTAAGCTCATCAAGATCAATGGTGGTGGTGAGACCGAGTGACAATATGGGATGACATAGTTTCATTTTTTAAGACATTATAGGATCTCCATTATACATCAAATATATATAAAGAAAAGCTTTTGTTTGCCTTCATCGACACTGGCTTTCAAAATATAATAAAGATAATTAGATTTGCAAATGAGCTAAAGATAGATTACGCTCATCAGTAAAGTTTTTGATAATTTATATATTACTATTGCCTGCAAAAAAAAACATGGCAATGGCATGGATGCTACAAGGGCATAATGTCCGGCACCATGGATCGGTTCAAGAAGGTATCTAAACAAGTTTTACGCTACTATTTTAACTTCATGTTTATTTAATTCAGCTTCGATAAAATTTGGCTGAATATTATGAGGTCAGCTTTTTTATAGGTGTTCTAGAAGAAGTCCAATAGGAAAATAATGGGGGTATGTATATCTGATTCTAACATTAATTTTATTTGAATGAGGGGACTACTATACGTAGATATAATCGCTTGGAGACACGATATGTTTGCAAGTGGAGACACGATATAATCGCATAATTTGGCTTTTCTAACAAAACTTTAATCAAACAACCTTAGCTTTAAGGTTCCATTTCCGGACATTCATGGCGATGCAATCTTTTTATTTAATAAAACCATTTTTTGGTGAAATATTAAGAACAATATAATACTAGTAGTCTGTATAACATAGCATTAGTTAAAAGAGAAAGGTTGATTGCAACCTTTAACCGTTGCTTTTGTGTGCACTTCATAATCATTGCTTTGTCTTTCGAGTTTTAGAGGAAGTTATATATTTATGTAATTTACATAAGTGGAAACAAAATGCCTAATAATAAAATCACTAAAACGATTGGACACATCTCTCCATTCTCTAACTTAATCATTCACTTCATTTTCTCGATTTAACTTACATATAGCTTTGGATTATGTCTTCATTGTTCTACCCACACTCTTTTGCTTACTTACATGTAGTGGGAATTTATTGATATACTTTGTCACTTACTTGTGTATCTTGGCTGTTGGGAGTATAACATTTCTAGCTTCAAAGACTTAGCAAAACTGTCACATTTTAATTACAAAATTCTTTGTATGCAGTAGAAATTATGAAGTGGAACCAAATATGATTCGAAAAGTACAGATTTGTGAGTTACTAGGTAGAGCCGATGAAAGAACAAGCATAGCTCACGATTAGAGGTGTTGTTGCTTAGATTCAACTTAGAATTAAGCATGTTGTTAATAGATTTTATATTTGTTCAAATTCACTTTGATTTGAAATATGCACTTAAAATTTTGTCTAAACTCATCTTAAGTCTATTTTATTTTATTTTTTAAAATGCTATTTTATATTTAATCTAATATTTAGTATTTTATGTATTTTTCATTCATTAAATTTTTATGTATAGTCATTTTATTTTTTTAATGCTTACATTATAGTATTATATATTACTATAAATCTTATTGGTAAAATTTTGCTATCTCATCTCCAGATTATGTATAAATTTACATACTTGTCCATTTTTGTGAACAACAGAGTATTTGCTCATGTATTAAAGGATTGGTCGCAGAGTGGTGGTCAACAACTTGGCCTCTGAACTTAACCACTCCATCGAATCATCTCAATTTTAAGGAATGGATGGTGTGGAACTTAGCTCCAAAAGCCTGGCATCATGTTCACAAAGTGCAATGGAAAGTCTTTTTCTCCTTTATTATTTGGCAAATCTTGCTTGCCTTAAAATGCAAGAATCTTCAAAACCACAATGACCATAGTCGAGTGGTCCAAACAACTCCGAGCAAGGTCAGGGAATTTTTGCCATGTCTAGACCCATGTTAACATTTAATCCTATACCCTCGCATATAATATTTTTTTGTTATTGTTGTTCTCATAAGGGTCTTTACATCCTTTCGTAAAGATTATTATGTATGAGAAGTGGATGTCTACATTCATTCACTTTGAAAACTTCTAAACTTGTCCTACCAATATCTTAAAACTTATTGAATTTGTTTGTATTTTCATGAAACTTTTATGTTTTTATCCTGGAAAATATCAATCCCAAATATTTTATCATATTAATGTTTTTAAACCTTGCATAATTTTTTTAGATGGACCTTGGAGTTGGCTCCTTTGTGCTAATGAATGCGATTACTTCACGGCAAGCACGAAACATCAAATCATCAATGTGAGTCGTTATATTTTCCAGATGCTGGTGTTAATTTGTCATGTATATTGCTTACCATTGTAAATTCTTTCTCTTACGAGCATACGTTATAATTTTGGCATCACAATTTTCTTTTGTGCATGCAAAGATATCTAAATTTGGTATGCCGTACATAGATGTATATTGTTTCAGATCTATGTTCCACTAACTTTTCAAAATGCTTCCTAAGGAGTTGGTGGAAGGCGACCTTTAAATCAGCAACTCCGCTACTATGTTAGGATTTGCTAGACTTGCTTCTACATTGAGTCTAGACTATCGTAGAATATATTTCTTTCTTACTGGACTTTTTGTAATAATAGTTGTTTGCAATGGAATAGGATAAGTTGTGTACTATATCTACTTGCTAATATAAAACAAATGGAACTCTGGGAGATGTCTAAAATAATGCTCCAAACCAGTTTGTACTAGAAAGCATTTTGCATAATAAGCATAGAATTTATACAGACTGGTTTTAGTTAAATGACGCCTTTCTTAATGTTGGTAGTTCAACATTTTAGCTGTTGATGATTGATGATCAATACTTTTTCTCGTTTAATGGAATTTCTCCCTTGTAGGTACATGTGGGGGAATTTCTCGTTTAATGTTTTAGGACATGTGTATTACATGATGTGATATGCAAATATGCTTATGTGTATGTACGCATGCTAAAAAAAGACATGGATTTAATTATATTTAATCTAGTTTTTATTATTTATTTTAGTTTTGATTCTAAATTTTTATTTTTATTTTAATATTTAAGATAACTTGAGTTCTAACTTTTAGATTTTAATTGTGTTATTAATTTATTATTTTAAATTCTAAATTTAAATTCATTAATTTTTGTATTTAGTTTTAAAATTAAAATTTTAATAGGAAATTTTTATATTTATATCATTCAACATTTTGATAATGAATTTTAAATTTTTTATATTTTTCACGATTTTTATAATATTTTTTTTTTTTTTTGAATTTCATGACCTTTAGCGGCGTTTGTGGGAAAAGCGCGCTAAAAGGTCATGACCTTTAGCGGCGTTTGTGGGAAAAGCGCGCTAAAGGTCATGACCTTTAGCGGCGTTTTTGGGATAAGCGCCGCTAAAGGTCATGACCTTTAGCGGCATTTTGGGATAAGCGCCGCTATAAGCGCCGCTAAAGGTCATGATTTTTAGCGGCGTTTTTTTCAAATAAACGCCGCAAACTTTAGTGGCGCTGGAAATAACGGCGTTTTTAGCGGCGCTTGGAGAAACGCCGCAAATAGTTTTAGTGGCACTTAAAAGCGCCGCTAAAGGCCTAAAAAAACGCCGCTAAAAGTCAGTTTTGCTGTAGTGAATGGTACTCAAATTGTTATTGAAGGGGTTGGAGAAATTCATCCTCTCCCATCAATTCCATAAAGCCAGTATTATATGCCCCAGAATTCTCGTATAGCTGAATATCTAATGGTAAGCTCCCTAACCAAATAAAATGTAAAGTCATTTTTTATTCCTATTTTATTTTTCTGCAAGATCTGAGTACAGGGAAGATTATTGGTGAAGAGTGTGATTATCTCTCTTGTATTACAACTTCAACCGCCTTGTCATCCAATACTTTTGTTAATCTTCGCAGTCGCTTAGTTCATCCTAGTCTCTCCAAACTTAAAGGAGCGGTTCCTTAACAATATAGTTTCTTCTATCTTACAAACCAAAGTCTCCATTCCATTGTCATTGTTAGAGTAATTAATGAATCTGTTGAAGCTGTTAGTTGTTAGTTAACAGTTGGTTATCTGTTAGCAGTCTGTTAGCTAGTAGTCTGTTAGCTTACGTTGCTATATAAAGAACTAAGCAGTCAATGTATTCGATGAACTGGAGAAAAGTATTCTTCTTGAATAATGCAATTCCAGTCGTTTTGTTAGTTTCTTGCTGTAATCTAACATGGTATCAGATGTTCATCCTTTCCTGGAGTTCTTTTCTATGATTTCTAGTTGTTTTCATTGATCTTCCGTCTAGTCAATCTGCTGTGCATTCTACTTCACCGGCGATGGCCTCCACTGCTACTGACGGGGTTGTTGACAGTCGGTTCTTGTCTACCAAGAAAATCAGTGTGCTTCTTGATGATAATAATTATCTCCTATGGCGTCAACAGATTCTTTTGGCAGTCAAAACATATAAGCTTCAGAGCTTCTTGGACTCCCGAACGATTCCTCCTACTTAGCATGTTTCAGATGAACATGGTGTGCTTCACGAGAATCCAGAGTTTGTGCATTTTGAACAGCAAAATAGTGCTCTTGCGCCGTGGCTTCTTTTTTCGTTCAGTCAAGCAGTTCTTCCTCATCTTATTCGTATGGATACAAGCGCTCAAATTTAGATTGCACTAGTAAACTTGTATGGCAGTAAAACTACTTCTAGGTTGATGTTCTATAGAAGGGCCTTGCATTCTCAACGCAAGGGTGAGCTCTACATGAAATAATTTTTAATGAGAATTAAAAGGTATTGTGGTAGTCTTGCTAGTTGTGGCGAGGTGATCAGTGAACACGAACATGTGATTGCAATTCTTAACGGTCTCTCGTCAGAATATGAGTCTGTTATTACTATTATCACAGCAAGTCAAGTACCATACAACGTGCAGGGTGTCACTACCATGCTTTTTGATGCTAAAGCTCGGCAGCAGGCTACTATTTGTGATGCACCTAGTTCTGCTAATATGGTCTCTCATCAACCTCTAGATCATAGTGTTAACAGTGACTCTACCCTAGCTTATCGTCCCTCCTTAACTACTTGGGGCTGTGGGCATGGTTTATCTTCTGCATCACGCATTCAATGCCAGTTGTGTGGAAAAGCTGGTCACCTTGTCGATCGCTGCTATAAAAGTGAAAACTATAGGCCTTCCCCACAAGCGACTATCTGCATGTTTGGCGCAGGACCTTCTGTTGCACCTTGGGCTCCATCTTCTATGCCTATGCCTCATCCGGCTGTCCCATATCCTCCACCAGGTTGGTTTTTCACATTTCCTTCATCAACTACTTGGACTAACCCATTTGCTGGTAGTTCTTCACAACAGGTCAGTGTGCCCTCATCTATTGCATCACAGTCTTAGGCGTATGTTGCAACTCTTGACACGGTTGGTGATAACTCTTGGTACCTTAATTCTAGGGCCACGTGTCACCTTACACATTCTGCTACTATGCTTGGTGACAGTAGCTCCTACAATGGTCCAAGTAAGG
The DNA here is from genome assembly GCA_025698475.1 of Gossypium anomalum. NCBI lineage: Eukaryota > Viridiplantae > Streptophyta > Magnoliopsida > Malvales > Malvaceae > Gossypium > Gossypium anomalum. The sequence continues at coordinate 91,025,289 of CM046968.1, forward strand.
TGTATGTAGGCAATAGTTTGGCATTTCCTGTTCTCTCTACTGGTCAATCATCTTTACTTACCCGCTCTCAAACCTTATACATGCGGTCTTTGCTGCTTGTACCTGGCATAACTAAAAATCTCTTGTCTATGTCAAAGTTTGCACGAGATAATCAGGTGATGTTTGAGTTTTTCCTGCACAGTGCCAAGTTCGTGATCTGAAAAATAGAGAGATTCTTCTTTAAGGCTCGATGCATTATGTTTTATACAAACTACACTTGCATGTCATGTCAAGGTCACTTCATGCCTGAGACAAGCTCACTGTTTCACAGCTAGTACATTGGTACCGTTCAGTGTTTAGCATTCTAGGTTAGGGCATCCCTGTCAGGCCATACTTACAAAGGCACTTGTAACGCCCCGAATTTTAGGCCTAAAAGTTTTGGGTTTTGAGCATAGGGGCAGTGAGGTGGTGGCACTTAAGTGATTAGTTGTGCTCTTTAGTGACAGAATGGGCCTACTGGTCAGGTGGATAAATGGAGTGTTAGTGTACCTTGAGGTTTTGGGTTCAAGTCTCTTAGGGTACGCGTTTTATGGAATATTTTTTTATTTTTGATTCATTCCTTTTTAGTTAATAATTATAAGTAATTATAATTATTAAATTTTGTGTTAAGAAATTAGATTATTGTTATTATTTTTATTTCTATTTCTATTTAGGTTATATTTGGACATTCTTCTCTGCTCTTCTCCTCTCTCTCTTCCTTTCTTTTTGGGGAATCTTTGGGTCTGACTTAGGGTTTCAAGATTTTCGCTTATCTGCCACCATCTCAGATCGTAATAAACAGGTGTGGGATTTGTAACTGATCTTCTACTTTCTATTTTTATTTCCTTTCCTACTTCAATCGATTGTATCTTGATTCATGAGTCCCTTTCCTTACGGCTTTTTACGTTAATCCTTCGTTTCTGAGCCTTTAGATGATAAGAGTGCTGAGAAATCACCCCTTTTCAATAGGGTGAGGTTTTGTGATCGTTTCGGTGGCAAAAACAACGAAAATGAGGCTAATTCGAGGTGGTTTTGTCGCCTCCTCGACGACCACACGGGCGTGTACCGAGGCACGCGACCGTTTGGATTTGGAAAATTAGGGTTCTAAGCCAAATTGGGTGCCATATGGCCATGTGGCCGATTTAGGGATTTTTGTTGGAAACCACACAGGCGTGTCTCATGGGCACATAGGCGTGTAGGTTCGATAATTAGGGATTCTGAGTTTTGGGGTCACACGGTCTAGCCACACAGCCGTGTGACTAATTTAGGGATTTTAGGGTTCTCACACGGGCATGTGTTTTAGGACACACGACCGTGTAGCTGATTTGAGGCCTAGGAATTCCACACGGGCGTGTGTTATAGGACACACGGCCGTTCTGATTGCCACACGAGCGTGTGACACCTTCACACGGCCGTGTCTACTCTACTTCTGAAATTAGTGGATTTGGACAGTGAGTTACACGGCCTACTCCCACGACCGTTCCTCTGCACCACACGGACCTGTGCCTATGTCACACGGTCGTGTGCTACTCCTTACACGAGCGTTTGGACCCCCACACGGCTCGGACTACTCCACAAGGCCGGAGCACACGGGCGTGTGGCCCTAACTCACCAATACTACATTTATGTCAACTTGATCTGAAATGCAAATCGATTTGTTCCAACCTCTCGACTAAGATTACTTAGGGTGATTACGACTTTGTTCTGACCTTGATTTATGTACTTTTTTTGTGATTGAAGTGTGACATGTTAGGTACCGAATCTGAGTGCACAAGTATGCATATTTCTGTAACTGATTGACTGATTGCAAGTGATTGTTTCTGAATGTCTATCTGAGATTGTGTTCTAAACTGGTGCATCGGTATTCATACATTTGCATATATTCATCTGCATAAAACTTTTTGGGTGGGATTTTGAAGAGAAGAGAGATTTACGATTTGGCAGTTTAACTACATTCTACAGTCCCAATTCCCAGAGGGTCGTGGATGATTTGATCAGATCGCAAATTTTCGTGATCAGATCAGATGAATGAGATACGCCAAAGATCGCTGCGTATTGTTATTATCGATCCGCGCTTTCAGAACCCATCGATTATAGCGATTTACCGTGTAATAGCCCAAATTTACCCGGGCCCGTAAAATAAATAAATAAATAAATAAATATAAAAAAATAAAAACAAAATTTATTAAATAATAAAGTCCATTTCTAGTCCATTAATACCTAAAACCCAACAGCGCAACTGATGACCCAAGACCTAATTAGCCTACACCACCCAATAGCCGGTTACACCCAAGCCCAAGTACCTAAATGTTGCCCAAAGTTTATACACAAGGCCCAAATGGCCCAATAAGTTAACAGAAGGCAGAAGGCCTAGGGTTTCAGAAACCCTAGGCGCCGCAAACACCCCAACAGTCACGCCTTTTTAGCTTGCGTTGTTCCAGTCTCCATCGGCGCCGTGACTCTAGCCTCGTTTTACTCCGTAATCGGCAAGCCAATCTCGTCACTGGCAGATTTGCGTTATCAGCACATGAATCAATGCCAGCACGTTCATCGCCGGATTTCTCGTCGTCACCTGCAAAAGAGGAAAGAAAAGCACAACAAACATGGCAAGAAATCGAATAGGAAATATACTGAACTTGTAAACAGAGGCTATAAAAGCCGAATGATTTTACTGTAAAAAAGGACCCTTTTTTTGTTTCGAAAATATAAAAGAGATATACGAATATATTCAGAGAAATACAAGCAGTTTCTTAAAGGTGATTTAAGTTTCATACTCTGTTATTTATTGTTCAACGTGTATATGAATCGTTTCGATAAAAAAATGGTTTTTAAAAAGGGAAAAGGGATTACCTGCAATTTGCCAAGAAAAGAGAAGGTTTTGAACCTTCCGAACTGTCGCATACGGTGGCACGTGTAGCGCGTGGACGCAGGAGCCCAGTAACCGGAGTCTGGTCTGACGGAGGTCGGAGGAACCTAGAAGGCTCTCCTCTTCTTTTTTTCAGAGAATTTTCTTCGTTTCTTTAAAAACTCGAAACCAAATGAATTTTCAAACTTTTCTTTGTATTTATAGATAACCCACACGACGTTGTTTTGGAATGGCTGTATAATAGCCAAAACGGTGTCGTTTCAACCTGGAGATCCGTGTGTTGACCCGTGACCCGGAAAGGATCCGCGTGTTTTCGTTTAAAGGACTAATTGCCCAACTGGTCCTGCTGTATTTTTAATATTTATGAATTCATTTTATTTTTATTATGATTTGACCCAGACCTTTTACATTAGTTTTAATTTAGTCCTAGTTGCTATAGTAAGACTTATTTTTTGGAATGGTGTCGTTTTGGGAATTAGGGCTAATTGCCCAGTGAGTCCCTCAGATTTTGGTGCGCATTTCAATTAAGCCCAAATTTTCATTTATTTGTAATTAGCCCTAGTTTTTTAAAATTAAATTCAATTTTAATCTCTTTTTATATATTTAATTTATTTTAAAATACTATATGTATTATTTATTATTATAGACATTAGTTATATATAAAAATAATATATATTATTTTATTTATATATTATATTATTATATACGTTTCTTATAAATTTTATTATGTATACATTTTACTATATATATTATTTATTTTACTATATTTATATATGTAAATTATTATATATTATATATTATATTATATATTATATCATTTTTATTATTTATTATTTTATTTTTATATCACTTTATTATTAACTCTTTATTATGTATAATTAAATTTTGTAAATTATTAAATTATTATATTATGTAATGTATTTTGTTATATATATATATATATATATATATATATTATTTCTAAAAACTTTCCTTTATCATTTATGCATTGTTTTAATATTTTTTTCTCTCTTAAAAATACTTCATCCCTGTAATAGCCCAAATTTGACCGGGCTTAAATAAAATAAAAGAAAATAAATAAATAAATATTTATTTAACAGTCCGTACAGTCCATTTACAGCCAAGGCCCGTTAAGCCCAAATACCTCGGACTGCACACACACACCACCCAGCGGGTGGTTCTGACCAAATAGTCTAGACTACCCAGATACCCAAATACACCCGTAGCCCAAACCTAAACCAGACCCAAATAACAGAGGCCCAAAACTTAAAGTTACCAGCTAGGGTTTCCAACCCTAGCACCTTCCTCCTCGCGCCGCAAACAGAAGGTTCCAGAAGCCAAACCTCACGACCCTTCGGTTTCCGTCATTCCAACTACCCCCCAGCAAGGCCACGATTTCAGGCTCCGAGTCTCGCCGAGATCAACGCCACCGTTAGACCATCGTCAGGCCTTCGTCATCGCCGGATTTCTCGCGAGCACCTGCAAAGAAAGGAAAGAACCACAGCAGCAAACAAGCAAAACAAAGATGGAAAAAGATTTCTTTCCCAGTTTATGTAATACCAACAGTGACTATAAAAGCCCGAATCAAAACAATGTAAGAGGATCCCAATTTTTACAAAAAAAAAAAAAAAAATACATATACTTATTCATAAAAAGGGTTCAAGCAGTTTCTTTAAGAGGTGATATACTCTTACTTTGTTTCATTTTTCTTCACATGCATGCAAATACCATTAAAATAAAATAAATTTACCATCGAAATCGCGTTGAAAATCGAGGTTTTGGGCCTCCGACCACCGTACGGGGAGGAGTCAGTGACGGCGCGTAGGCGCGTGAGGCTGACGATCGGGGCTCGGCTCAACGGAGACCGGAGCCTAGATCTCTCTCTTTCTCCCCTCTCATTTCAGAGAGAATTTTAGATTTTTTTTTTTAAAACCGGGTTGCAAATGATTTTAAAACTAAAAGTTTGACTTATATAGCATAATTGAAACGGTGCCGTTTTGGCTTAATCTGATAAGCATAAAACGACGTCGTTTCTTGGCACAGGATCCGCGCGTTGACCCAATTACCCGGGGAGGATCCGCGTGTTTTTTAGGATTGGGATAATTACCCAATTAGTCCCTCCACCTTTGTTATGTTTACAATTTTGTTTTGCTTTATTTATGATTTAGCCCTGATATTTTGTTTCAGTTTTAATTTAGTCCTTGTAGTAACTGTTTTAAGTCCTGGATTAAAACGTTGTCGTTTAGGGACAAGGGAAAATTTCCTGATGAGTCCCTAGGATTTTAATGGCCGTTTCAAGTAGGTCTGATCTCAGTTATTTTCTTATTAAATTAGCCACTGACTTTTATTTATGTTCAATTTAGTCACTTTTATCCCTTTTAATCTATTTATAACCTATTTATTTTAAACTTTATACATATACTATTATATTTTAATATGAATATACGTATTATATATCTTATAATTATTTACTTATATTTTATTATATTATATTACTTCATATCTTTCTATTATCATATTAATATATATTAACATATATCATTACTTATTATTTATTATAGTATATTTTTATCACATAATGTTTATATATCTTTATACTATTATATTATTTTACATTTTAACAATATTATTTCATATTATTATTATTTATTATATATTATTTTTCACAAATTATTATTATTATTTTACATTATTATTTATATATTATTATTATATTTTTACTTATATATTTATTAATTATTTATATATTATATATTATTTTTACATATATACACTTTCATATTATAAATTATAATTATTTTATATTATGTCATTTTTATACCATTATATATTTTTATCTATATATTATTATCATTAAAGGTTTTAACTTGTATTATATACGTATCTTTATTTATATGTTAATAATTACTTTACTCCTATTCTATTATTATATATTTTGAAGATATTATAATATTATAATTTGTATAGTACGTATATTTCATCATTAATTACTTATTTCATATTATTCTAAACTTATATATATTATATAATTATTTTATTGTGAATATAAATTCTTTTACATATTTGATATTTTATATATTATTTTTCTAAATCGATATATTTTATTTCTTTTGTAATTATTATTCTTATAAATATATTTTTATTATATATTATACTTTTAAATCTATTATTAAATATCACATTTTTATATATGCTCATTCTATTTATCAATTGTTTATTTATACATGTATTTTTTTTTTAAAAACTTATGTTTTATTATTATACAATATTTGCTTTTACTTTAGAATTAATGTATTTTATATATTATGCAATATCTTAGACTTTTATAATTTACTTTCAAATGCATATTTTTATTTTATATGTGTCAAAATTGTATATCATGCATCATTTATATGTTTAAATATATGTTGAATTACATGTTTATGGGTTTTTACCAATTCTTCTTAAATACATATCGCGTTTTATGTATATCTTTCTTATTTTTTGTCAGGTTTTATTTCTTATATATATTGGTTAGTATATAATATTTATGATGTTGTGCTATTATTATAATATGTTATCTCGTATGTTATGTTAATATGCTCTTTCATGCATCGATTTTAAAAACAAGACTTCAAAGTTTTCAAAAATAAAAAGGCAATGCTTGGTGTTTGGAAGCTTCGAGAAAAGTAGTGCCCTAACTTATTAGGTTGCAATTTTTCTCGTTGAGTTCGAATAGTCAAGTACCCTTCTAAGTTTTTAAGATTTTCAAAATACGAGCAACTGTCTTGGAATTTCAAAAGCGTTGTGTCCTAGCTTACTAGATGTGGCGTTTTGTCGTTTCGAGATAGGGATTTTCAAAAAGGCTAACTTAGTATCAATATTTTGATACAAGCGAACCCCAATTTTCAAAAATCAAAATATTTTAAAGAGGATTGCATCTTAAAATTTTTAATTTCCGACCTTAAAGACATTTGATAATTTATTAGGTACCAATTTTTGGGCGTTACGAGGGTGCTAATCCTTCCTCGTACGTAACCGACTCCCGAACCCTTTTTTTTTATTATGTAGACCAAAACTAATGATTTTAAAACAAAATGTTTTAAAGGTGATCCAATCACACCTAAAAAGATTGGTGGCGACTCCTGTTTTCGTTTCTTTAAAGTTGATTCCCATTTTCCCAAAACTTGATTTAAAAATGGTCTCGACAGCTTGGCGACTCCACTGGGGACAATAAGAGAGTCAAGCCGTGTAATTAATACCTTTTTTCTTAATGTCAGAAATTAAAATTTTAAAATTTAATTCCCTTTGCATTACATGTGTTTGTATTATTGCATGTGTTGCTATATTCTGATATGCATTGCATTTGCATGACCGTTGTGGTCACACCCTTAAGTGGGAATGAGAAGCTACACCTTCGTGAGGTTTTCGCCTCCGTGCAGGATAGTGGATCACTTTCGGGATACATCCGTACCTATTGTTTCGTGAGATTTTCATCTCCGTGTAGCCATAGGGAAATGTATTCCCCTAAACTGAACTCGATTCAAATGAGCCTATAATGGGTGAGAATCGAGGAATCTACTGGTTCAGGTACCTCAAACTTTAGAACCAACCTCATATAAAAAAACCGTAAGAGCTCAACTTAGTTAGAGTTGGACTTTAGATATTACCCTTATAAATTATCATTGAGATTTATTGATATCATGCGATACTGACTTTCTTTTTTTTTGTTTGCATGACATTTTTGCATTTACAAAGGTATCGATTCACGGTCAGTCTCTAAGTTAGGAAGTTTTGTTATGGAGAATGGACTTCTTGATAGAATGGAGGGCAACGCCGATGTTCATAGATGGTCAGAGCAAACTCAGCAAGAAAAGAAAGACAGTATAATTATGGGATATGTGTTAGAGTTGTCAGATTATACTCGTATTAGTGTCACACAGAATAATCTCCAAGAGCTTAAGAAAATTTGGGATCAGTGGGGCAATGAGACCAAGCAGTTATTTTACGATAATTATAGAGATTTACCTTACTTGCTTGATATTCAGGTAAATGAGCACTTGTTCCGAGCCCTTGCCCAGTTTTGGAACCCGGCGTACAGTTGTTTCACTTTTGGGGAAGTAGACTTGGTACCTACCATGGAGGAGTACACTGCCTTACTTTGTTGTCCCAGGTTTCAGAGTGATAGGATCTATTCTCGAGCTGCTTGTGTCCCTACCTTTTGGAAGAAATTAATGACCATTACGGGGATGAGCGAGCAGTGGATCACGACCAGAATAAAAGAAAAGGGTGAGTGCAGGTGCATTTTGTGGGATGCTTTGAAAGATTTGATTTTGACACACCCCAATGAGACGGAAAAGTTAGACATTTTTCCCTTAAGTTTGTATGGACTGATGGTTTTCCCTAGGGCTTTGGGATATGTGGACGAGGCAACCACGGATCTTTTTCATCGACTTAGTAAAAAGGTCACTTCCATTCCCTACGATTTTGGCGGAGACATTCAGGTCCTTAGGTGCGTGTAGGAAGGCTGGTGTAGGCAGGTTTATAGGGTGTGCTCAGTTACTCATGGCTTGGTTCTACAGTCACTTCCAATTGATTGATGGGATTGTTTGTTTGGTTTTCTTTGAGAACTACTCCCCGTTGAAAGATATAGTGACCTCATCGAGGAAAGTGGATGTGCCGGAAGAAAATCGAATAGCATTACTTCATAATCTTTAGTCGGGGGATGTTGAGTGGAGAGCTCCATGGATGGTTCCTGGTGAGATACTTTATCGATGCGGTAGCTTTGATTGGGTTCCCCTGTTGGGAATTTGGGGTGCCATTGGTTATGCCCATTTGCTCGTATTGAGGCAGCATAGATTGAGACAGTTTGTACCAGCGACTCATGGGTTGGCTCAAAGCTAATTTGTACACAGAGGAGCCGATTATAAGAGGAAGGTTAGTAAGGTTTCTAGTGCTTGGAACAAGACTTTTCGGTTGAAGGGAGTGGCCATTGGTTTTGCTGCGACCCCGGAATATGTCGAGTAGAGGAGTCGAAGGATTAATGATAATGTCCCTATGACAAAAATAGAGGAAGCTCGACCAATGAAGGAATACTTGCAAGTGATACCCTTGGAGCTTGATATCATAAAGCAAGAATTTAAAAGAAAGAATTTAGAACTCGAAAAGAAGATTGAAAAGCTTGAGGAGGAGAAGATGTACCTGAGTCTAGATGTTGACCTGCAATTGAAGGAGGTAGAAAAAGTTAGGAAGGAAAAGAGGAAGGTTGAAGAAGACCGAGATGATTTAAAAGAGGAATATAAGAAGGCACAAGTATCTTTAAAGTGAGTGGGGTTAGGAAGGTCTTCAGAATAGTGGCAGAAAGAAGTTCAAGAGGAAAAAGCTAGAGCTGAGTATTGGGAGAGGAAGTTCCAAGAGATGCGATCGTAGAATTTGGCATTAGAGAAAGAGAATAACGGGTTGAAGACTAAGGTAAATGAGCTTGGAAGATCCCTTCGTTGGCACTGAAACCATGATCCTATGGTCGAGTTAGAGGAGCTAAAAAGTGAGGTTGAAGATTTGGAAGTGGCATTGCATGATGGTGAACTTCGGATTGAGCAGCTCGAGGCGTAAAAAGATTGTATAAAAGGAGATCCCCATCAAGTTAAAGGTCAAGTCATAGATAGGGATTACATTATTGGCGAAGCTATAGCCCAGATTCGAGAGATTGCTGAATATGTTCGAGACTTAGCAATACGAGCTGATGTGTTGAGTATGATGTATGAGTCAGCGTCTGATAAAGGTCGAGAATTAGCCCTTTTATTAGATAAAGTTAAAACTTTGGGCATTAGGGCAAAGGCGTATATGTAATCCATTTATATGTAAAGATATTCTTTTTCTAAGTAAAGTTTTCTAAGTGAGATTATCACATCATATGCATTCAAGGTTATAGAAAGACCCTAATTAGTTAAAGTTTCTTTAAAAGGTAGAAAATCTGGAAATCACACATCCTTACGGCACCCGCACTAAAACTAAGAGTATGGATCAAAGGTTCGAGTAATTGCAAAAGGATATGCAAGACCAATTGCAAGAGCAGTTGGCCAAGACGCAAAATGACATGAGGGAGCAAATGCTAGAGGTTCAGAGGAATATGATGGCTGAAATGGCTCAGCTTCTAAGGGCCACTGATAAAGGAAAGGCCCCCATGGCTATCACTGGTGAGGAGGGTGAGGATCATCCTCCGGGTTTTACTCCACCTCATGTGCCACTGCAAACTGAAATACCTCCTAGAAGACCATCTATCACTATGAGGCCTCAACATGGGCCAGTTGATGCTGGGATCCATATGAATTACCCAAATGGCTCAGGATTCAATTTGGGTGATAACCCTACTAATCCTCTCATTCTTGATCTAGATATGGTGGAAAAGGAATATTTGAAAGCCAAAGCTGCAAGGCAGTTGGATGAACGCTGCAGATGGTTAGAAGAAAAATTTAAGATTTTAGAAGGCGCCGGCAATCATCATGGGATTGATGCCAAAGACTTAAGTCTGGTCCCAAACTTAGTACTGCCTCACAAATTTAAGATGCCGGAGTTCGAGAAGTACAATGGTACTACTTGCCCAGAGGCCCACATCACAATGTTCTGTAAAAGGATGACTGGGTAGTAAACAATGATCAGCTGTTGATCCATTATTTTCAAGACAGTTTAGTAGGAGCGGCAGCCAGGTGGTACAATTAGTTGAGCCGGGCTAGAATAAATTCATGGAGGGATCTTACGCAAGCCTTCATGCAGCAGTACAATCATGTGACTGACATGACCCTTGATAGGATCACTCTGCAAAACATGGAGAAGAAGCCTAATGAGAATTTTAGGTAATATGCACAAAGGTGGAGAGAGGTAGCAATGCAGGTTCAATCACCACTGTTGGAGAAGGAGACCACCATGTTATTTATCAGCACTCTGAAAGCTCCATTCATTACTCACATGATTGGAAGCACTACCAAAAGTTTTGCGGACATAGTCATGGAAGGAAAAATTATAGAGAATGCCATAAGGGGTGGAAAAATTTAGGGGGAAACGGCCAAAAGATCGGCCCCAAGAAGAAAAGACAACGAGGTGAACAGCACAAGTAGCTTCAACTCGAAGGCAGTCACAGTTAGTCAGTCCAAAGTGGCTACGGTTAGGCAGCAAAATACTCAAAGACAGGAATCGGGCACAAGACAGAATTCAGAGAGGATGCAATTCACGCCCATCCCTGTGACGTATCGTGAGCTCTATCAAAGCTTATACGATGCACATGCCATTGCTCTATTTCACTTGAAACCGCTACAGCCACCGTACCCTAAATGGTATGATGCAAATGCTAAATGCGAATATCATGCGGGAATACCGGGGCATTCAATTGAAAATTACACCGGATTCAAGAAGGCCGTGGAGAGGCTTATCAAGATGGGGGTTGTGAAATTTGACAGTACTCTTAATGCTGAAAATCCGTTACCAGATCATGGCAATAAAGGAGTGAATGCCATTGATAAAACTAGGGAAGGAATAATCAAGGAAAATGTTACTGAGGTGAAAATACCTTTGAGGGTAATTTGGAAAGAGATGGTGAAGAGAGGGATGATAACCTCTGAGAAAGAAAGAGAAAAAATAGGGAACTACTGTGAGTTTCATGGAAAAGAGGGTCATGAGACCCAAAATTGTGAAGAATTCAAAGCTTTGGTGCAAGGCTTCATTGATAATAAAGAGCTACAAATTTTTGAAGGTAGCTCTTATAAAAGAGAAATAAGTGCACTGGAAGGTGAACAACAAGGAACCAGACGACCAAGAATTATTATTTCCTTGCCGGGGAATAATGAAGTAGGTGCTCAAATGAGGCCCAAGGTTGTCATCCATAAACCTACTCCTTTCCCTTACAGGGATGACAAGAGGGTGCCATGGAGCTATAACTGCAGTATAACAGTACTTGAGGGGGAGAGTATAGCCAGTGCGTCTAGGGGTGTGCAAAATAAAGGTTCCCATAAACGAAGTGGGAAGCATTATGATGAGGGGGCATTAGAGTGGAGCTCATGAAAACAAAGGATGTTGAGAAGAAGAAAGAGGCCGAAGTATCCATTAATGAACCAGTAAGGGAAAAGGAGGCTAAGGAATTCGTAAAGTTCCTTAAGCATAGTCAATATAGTGTGGTCGAGCAGTTGCGTAAGCAGCCAGCGCGTATATCAGTATTAGCCTTACTTCTGAGTTTCGAGGTGCATCGGGATGCATTGTTGAAGGTACTTAACGAAACATATGTCACCCACGACATATCCGTTAACAAGTTGGACCGGTTGGTGAATAACATCAGTGCTGACAATTTCATCTACTTCAATGATGATGAAATTCCACCTGGGGGTATAGGGTCAACTAAGGCCTTGCACATCATTACTCGGTGCAAGGGATACACACTTCCAAGTGTACTCGTTGATAACGGGTCGATTTTAAACGTCCTTCCATTATCTACATTGAACAGACTACCCATTGACAGCTCGAATATGAAAACATGTCACAATGTAGTAAGAGCCTTCGATGGAACCGAAAGGAAAGTAATGGGGCGAATTGACATCCCTTTGGAAATTGGGCCAAATACATATGAAGTTGACTTCTTGGTGATGGATATCAAGCCCTCCTATAATTGTTTATTGGAGAGACCATGGATACACTCGGCAGGAGCGATGCCCTCCTCATTGCACCAAAAATTAAAGTTAGTGACAGATAAACGGTTAATAACCATCAATGCGGAGGAGGACATTATAGCAACAATCACTAGCAAGGCCCCTTATGTCGAGGCAAGTGAAGAAGCTATTGAGTGTTCTTTCTGCTCTTTAAAAATCATCAACGCAACCTTCATTTTGGAAGGAAGTGAGGCGCTGGTACCCAAAGTGTTTGGAGCCACAAGAATGGCCCTGCAAATGATGATGGGAAAGGGAGCATTGCCAGGAAAAGGATTCGGAAGACAGTTGCAAAGAGGGAATCAAATCCCAAAACTGATTGAGAAGAAGGATCGTTTTGGATTGGGCTTTAAGCCAGACCATAAGCACAAGAGGTAAGAGATTGAGAAGCGCCAAGCAAGAAGGAAGGCGCGTTTGAACGGAAGAGAAGTGGAGTGGAAACCGATGACATTCCCACTTATATCCAAATCCTTTAAGTCAGGAGGGTTACTGATAGAGGAAAGTCGTCAAATCAATGCCGTATACAATGATGGGTTGGAGCAAGGAAACCTCGAGGGCATTCGCCCTTACGAACCGGGGAGCTCTCTGAACAAATAGACTGCGGAGGACTTTCCTATAGTCTTTAGGATTTTTTCAGAGTAATTCTCGAAACATGTCTATTACTCTAAGGCCTTAGAGTAATAAGATTACGTTTGTGAAAAGGCTATTGATCATTTATTATTATTTTAATAAAACATAACTTTATTATCAATTTGGACGAATATGGTTTCTTTTTATCAATCAATATTTCTTCAAACTTTTTTTCATAGCACATAAACAATCATTCTTAGATTCATTCATTCTTTCATACCCCCACAGGTCTCTAGATATCAATGATATGAGCACTGATACTGCAACTCCTGATTTCTCTTGCGAACAAGACATGTGTTTAGAGGAATCTCAGGATTTTGAAGATGTTCAAGATTGTGATGTGTCTCTTGATCTGTTAAGAATGGTAAAACAGGAGGAAAAATAAATTTTGCCGCATGAGAAAGAGGCAATAGAAAATATAGCCCTAGAGGAAGGGAAGGAGATGAATATTGGAACACTGATTAACGAGGACACGAGGCGTGGCTTGATTGAGTTGCTTCGGGAGTTCAAAGATATCTTTGCATGGTCATATCAGGATATATCCAGATCGAGTACCGACATTGTAATACATCGTCTTCTGATAAGACAAGATTGCAAACCAGTCCAACAGAAGTTGCGAAGAATGCGGCCAGACATTGTTCTAAAAATAAAAGACGAGGTTAAGAAGCAGTTCGATGCAGGATTCTTACAAGAGGCCAAGTATTCCGATGGGTAGCTAATATTGTGTCGGTCCCTAAGAAGGACGAGAAGGTACAAATGTGCGTTAACTACAAATACCTGAATAAAGCTAGCTCAAAAGACAACTTTCCTTTGCCACACATTGACACTTTGGTAGATAACACGGCGGGACATTCGTTGTTTTCCTTTATGGATGGTTTCTCGGGGTACAATCAGATAAAGATGCATCTAGAGGACATGGATAAAACTACCTTCATAACCTTGTGGGGCACCTTTTGCTACAAAGTAATGCCGTTTGGACTGAAGAACACAGGGGCAACCTACCAGAGGGCCATGGTGAACTTGTTCCAAGACATGATGCATAGGGACATTGAGGTATATGTTGATGACATGATTGCTAAGTCCCAAATAGAGAATAAGCATATTGAAGTTTTGAGAAGACTATTCTTGAGGTTAAGGAAGCTTCAGTTAAGGCTCAATCCGGCAAAATGCACTTTCGGAGCTTGATGAAAGAAAAGAGGCTAAAAGCTATTCGCCATGGTCAGATGTATCAGAAGCGAATGATACGAGCCTATGATAAGAAAGTTCGTCCAAGAGAATTCCACGAAGGGAACCTTGTATTGAAAAAGATTCTCCCCATACAAAAGGATTTTAGAGGGAAATGGATGCCGAATTGGGAAAGACCATATGTTGTAAAGAAGGCTTTCTCTGGTGGTGCACTGATTTTGACAGAAATGGATGGGAAGAGTTTACCCAATCCAGGTGAATTCGCACTCGATCAAAAAAATACTTTGTCTAAAAGGGAGGGGAATCCAAAGTGAAAACTCGCAAAGGGCTTTGAGACTTCGTGAAAAAAATAAAAAAATGGAGAGGCTAGGTAAAACTCATGAAGGCGCGCTTTGGAACCAAAGGGGTTTTGAGTTGAAAACCCGAAAGGGCTGCTCAAATTTTGAGAGGCATGCAGTGACTTTGCTATACTATATTTTACGAGAAGTGGAGTGTGTTACATACCGGGGCATCAACAAAGTACTTTTCATCTTCTAAACACATGTTAAAACTCAAAATAGGCTTCACGGGATTTGTATACAGAAAATCAAGCTGTGATATGTTGGATATCAAATTTCTACTCTGATTACTATCTTTAGATTCTTTTTATTTTTAAAGATATATTTTCAGATTAATTTCTTGTTTTATTTTGATGATTTATATAACTATTCTCAAGATTAGATTATTTGTCTTCTAAAGTGTGTTGTATTGAAATGAAAATTGATGAATTAAAAATTTTACAAAGAAGTTTTGCATATTACTCTGGGAATTGCTAAAGAATACAAGGAACTAAAACAAAACAATTGTTTGAAGAATTCCCATGAGTAAGGGTCGAAGGTATTCGGAGAAATTTCTTCAGTCCAAAGACTGTTTGGACAATTCAAATGATTCAATCTTAGGAGAGGATCGTTTCTAGCAGAATAATACAGTAGGACCAATCTAATTCAAAGCATAGGAGCAGAGTTTGATTTTCTGAGGTGGAATTTTGATGGGTAAATAAGTAAAGACATCCGAAATAGGAATCATTTTCATAACATTTTGCATCATAATAGGTTTATTTAGGGACATTTGACTCATTTCGATCATGAGGCATAAGTACATACACATTTTACAGGTTATGTCCCTTAAGGGGTAATGTAGATCACTGATGGCAGATTTGGCGTCTCTGTATTGTCAGAGAGCAAATCGAAGATAGCAGATTTGGCATCTCTGTATTGTCAGAGAGCAGATCGAAGATAGCAGATTTGGCGTCTCTATATTGTCAGAGAGCAGATCGAAGATGGCAGATTTTGCTTCTCTGTATTATCAGAGAGCAGATCGAAGATAGCAGATTTTGTGTCTCTGTATTGTCAGAGAGCAGATCGAAGATAGCAGATTTGGCGTATCTGTATTGTCAGAGAGCAAATCAAAGATAGCTAATTTGGCGTCTCTGTATTGTCAGAGAGCAGATCGAAGATAGCTGATTTGGCGTCTCTATATTGTCAGAGAGTAGATCGAAGATAGCTGATTTGGCATCTCTGTATTGTCAAAGAGAAGATCGAAAATGGCAGATTTGGAAATTATTCTAGGCCTCCAAAATGAGCAACTTCAAGGGGTTCTAAATTGAAAACAAAATAGAATTTTAGGGTATAAATTAAAAACAAAAAAACAGATTTAAAAACCCAAAAAATGTGGAAGGGCTAAACGCGAAAATGTCCCAATTGTTAAAAACACGCGGATCCTTGGGAGCGGGTCGAGTTGGCATGCGGGTTAGCCAAAACTACGTCGTTTTAGCTTCTGAACTTGAATCCCAAAACGATGCCGTTTCGTGTGGGTATAAAAGCTAAAAATTTTAGAAAAAAAAAAATTCTTCCTTCATTTTTTCCAAAAAATTTCTGAGAGCTCTCTTTGTCTCTCTTTCGCCCTCCCTGGTCTGATCACCAGACCACCATGGCGGCCGCCAGTCGCCGACGACGCCGCCGCCTTCCATGGTGGCCGAAGATAATTTTTTTTAAAAAACCTAGATCTAAGGCTAAAATGCCTAGAAAAGACCCCGAAATTTAAAAGAGATGAAAGAACCTTTCAGTTCTGCCCTCCTCCATCGCGACCCTTCGACGAACTCCGCTAGACTCCGTTGGTCGTCCAAATCGGAGGGAGAGACGACGGCAATAAAGGTAAGCTTTTTGTTTTTTTATTTATTTTATATATTACTAAAATAAAAAAGGAAAATAAAGGATCACCTTTTGATTTTTGTTTCGAAATCTCTGTTTTTTTGTATATTTCTTCCCCTCCCCCCAAAAAAACAATCCCATTACAGTCGGTTTCTATGGCTTTATAGCCATTCATTATACATTTTTATTATTCTTTACTACTTATTGCGTGTTGATCTTGCAGGGTGGTTGGCCGGTGGAGCAGGTGGTGGTAGAGACGTTGACGACGGCGGTGTGGCAGAGGTTAGGGACTAAGGGTGGCACTAGGTTTAGGTTTTTAGTTTTCTAAAAAAAAAATTAATATTGTGGGCTTGTAATTTGGGCTTAGGGTTTTTAATTTGGGCCACTGGGTTTGATATTGTAAATGGGCTTTGGACTTTGGACTTTTGTTATTTTTATTTTTTATTTTGGTTTTCTGGCGGGCCGGGCAAAAATGGCCTGCTACAGAATTCATAACTCGGTTAAACAATAATTGATATCTTCTCATGTGCAATGCAGGAACTATGAGAAAGGAACGTGTTCACGGATCATTCGTTTGGAACGGATGTTTATGACTACTATTTGTTAGCAATGATCATTTTCATCATGGAAGATGCAATGGTAACTATGAGATAAAAGAGAATTGAAATGGGTGAACGGATTTATAACCCTAAGGGATCAAAGATATCCTATAAGGTTAACACATAAATGACAAGGCTATTGAATAAAAGCGTAAACCTAATTTGCTATCATAATGATATATAATGAGGAGACCAATCATGATACTTTTAGTGAATTGACTCTATGACTAAATAAGTTTTTATTAATAGACATAGAGTTAAAACTTAATTACAAACTATTTGAGTTTTAATTATATATGTCTCATCGCTCCCTTCGCTAGCTAACCACAACTCTATAAGGATTGCTAATAAGAACTGCTATGATGAATGAATGAAAATGATGTATGAGAAATAAGTTGCATGGATTATTATTCGTAGTACATGCATTTTCTTGAAGGAGCAAAAAATAACTTAGAAATTAATTTAATTTTTTGGATTATTATTTAATTAAATTTAATTAAATATTTGAGTCCAAAGTGAAATTTTAAATTAATTATCAACGCAGTTTTACTAAATAGGATTACTAAATTTAGGCTAAATGCTCAAATTGGGGCCTAACCTTTTAGGAGTTACTCATAGAAAGGCCAAACATTTCTAAATACTCATATAAGGGCCTAACATTTACAAAAGTGTCCAAATGAAAGCTAAAACTTTTGAAATGCTTAAATAAGGGCCAAAACTTTTTGAAAGTGCTCAAATAAGAGCCAAACCTTTTTTAAAGTGCTCAAATAAGGCTTTTCAAATTATTGTATATCAGGTATCAAATTATGTTTTTATTATTTTCTTTTGTTTTCAAGTAATATTTGATTCAACTGTTATGTATTCTATTCCAAATATGTTAGAATTTACCTATTTTTTACTCAAATTGAGTTGAAGTACGTGGAAAACCCTTTTTTATACATTTTTATAAATGTTAGGCCCTTATATGAGCATTTTAAAAGGTTTGGCCCTTATGTGAGCAAACCCTTAACGGTTGGGTCTTAATTTGAGCATTTAGCTTTAAATTTATTTACTCATGGATTCAAATATGACAAAGTAGTCATGAGTTTGACACAATTAGAATTGAGTTGAGAAAATAATTTAATTAGATTAATTAATATTTTAGGAATAAAAAACTGGTCATCGAGTTGGATAATTATACAAACTTATTTTAAATTAATTTAAAATTGTACTATACATATAATTGTACCTAATATGTGAAAGGTCCAAAGAAATCATTTGTTAGGCAAGTGGGCCACACATACAAGTCTCCCTAAGCTTGTCACCCACTAGAGGTGTGCATGGGCCGGGCTACCCGGCCCAAAGGCCCGCCCGAAAAATGAGAGGGTTCGGGTAAAAATATAGGCCCGAAATATGAGTTTGGGCAAAAAAAGAGGCATATTTAGAAAACGGGCTGGGCTCGGGTAAAACTTTTTTGGCCCAGGCCCCGGCCCGGCCCGAATTATATACTAAATATTTTTTTTATTTTTAATCATATTTACATTTTATTTTAAATTTTAATATAATCACTTTTTACTATATTTTCAATTTGTGTATTGTTTTAAGAATTGTTTTAATATCATTTTTTATTTGTTTCTTGTTTTAATATTTGTTTTAAATGTATTTAATGATTTATTATATTTTAAAATTTTTTATTTAATGAAATAAGCTCAAAAAATTAATATGGGTCGGGCCGGGCTAAACAATTTTATTCCGGGTCGGGCTTGGATAAATTTTTAGGCCCATATTTCGGGCCAGGTCGGGCCCGAGCCTAGAAAACGGGCCTAAATTTTTGTTTGGGCCTGGCCCGGCCCATGCACACATCTATCACCCACCTTAGTTGAAGTTCTAGTAGAACTCCAATTTTTTATTAAAATATTTTCTTTTTCTTTTTCCTATTCTAATAGAACTCTCTTGTTTTTTTGCCCTATATATAAGAATTAGGGGATGCCAAAAATAAGACAAAAATAAATACGAGTATACTCTGTCAAATTTTAGTGAAAAATTTAATTGCGTTATTTTCTTTAAGTTAAATAAATTTTAATTTTTTGTGAGTACTTGCGGTTCAAATTTGTCAAATTATAATTGCATACTTCTTGGCAATTATAACTCAACTTGTAAGATTGAATTTATCGATTTTTTATTCCCCTTGAGAAATTTGACTTTTCCCATTTGAAAGTCTTTTTTTTTTTTTATCATTGTTTGGTTCTTTTTATAGAGCAACTCTCTAATCATCCGAATGTTCAAGAATAGTGAAAAATATCATTCAATTGAAAGCTAAAAGGATTTAGATATTGGATTCAAGATTTGACGAATCTCCTTAGCTCAAAACACATTTACTAAATTTGATGACATTTATTACTATAAATATCACAACCAAAATTCTATTTTATAATAAAAATAAAAATAAAATCTCACCATGCAACAAATTTATTTTTCATAACTAATTTTTCCCACATAAGTACCCTAATGACAAAAATTTAGCTACAACTCTTTCTTTCTCTTTCTCTTTTTCTCTATTTTCTTCTCTCATTTTCTTGCCTCTTTCCTTCTCAAGACAGCAGCCTCCTTTTTCCTTCTTTCTCCTCTCGAAATTCACAATTAATTTTGTGTTTCTTGTAAGGTTAATATAATTTTTAGTCATTAAATTTGATAATTAAATCTATTTTGGTATTTATATATTTTTGTTCACTTGCTACATGTATTTGTCAATTAGGTTTATTTTTATCCCTAATAATAGATTCAATCGAGATTTGATGACATATTACTTTGAGATTTTGTCACATCATCACCTCAAAATTAAAAAAAAAAAAAGTGATGACATCACACTATCTTAAAGTATCATATTATCGAACTTTTACATTTGACAAGTCAGGAACCAAAATAGACTCAATTGCTAAATTCAAGTATCAAAGTGGGAAAAAGATTTTTTTTTTTTTTTGCTTCATTCGGACTGCATTGTTGTCAAAGACAGAGCGGCAACCAAAAATTCAAAATAACTGTAAACAATCTTTAAACACAGTCCAACTAAAAAAAAAAAACCTGCTAATACAACAAAACAAAAAAGATATGAGTACCAAAATGAATTTAATTATTAAGTTGAAAGACTAAAACTTGTATTCCCCCTTTATCGTAAATGTAGCATTCACCATTATTTATTGTCGTTCACAAACAATTTAAAATTTGGATGTCGAAACAATTTTTTTGAAAAAAAAGGGTCGACTTTGGTTATGAAAATGAAAATGAACATGGGAGTCGCCACCAATCTTTTTTTTTTTCTGTTTAGGTGCGATCGGATCACCTCGTAATTTGATTGTTTTAATAAAATGTCTTGGTTTTACTAAAACAATGATTTTGGTCTATGAAATTTGAGAAAACGGGTTCGGGAGTCGGTTATGTACGAGGAAGGATTAGCACCCTCGTAACGCCCAAGATTGGTACCTAATTGATTAATTAATGTCTTAATTTCAAAATTTGGAAACTCAAAATGAATTTAAAAAAACGATCCTCCTTTTTTATTAACGTTAATTTACAAAAATGTTTGGATAAATCGAAGCGGATGCTAAAGACCTTCTTGTTCCGAAGTAATAAAATGTCACATCCAGTACGTCAGGACACGACATTTTAAACCCTCGAGAATAAGCTTTGTAGAGCCCAATTTTGGCCCGAGCCCAAACCAACAAAAAACAAAAGCACAAAAATAATAAAATGTCTAAAGTTTAGTCCAATTACAAAAACGGCCCAAAATATGATTGGCCTAATGCACTACCCAATTTTACAAGCCCAATCCCTAGCCCAAATTTATCAGAAAAAGAAGAACCCTAGGGTTCCTATGCTAGCATCTTGCGCCGCACCCCACGTGACTTGCCAGCGCGTCCACCGCCCGAGGTGGCCTTCTTGTACCAGAATAGCTCACCAACTCCTCTGCCATGCCTGCAAACAAGCAAAAAAGAGGACAAAAGGAGCAGAGAACAGTAACAAAGAAGCAGAAACGCAATAGCAAGAAACCATAATCAACAATAGACCAAAGCCTTCGTATTTGGCTATAAGAAAGCCTAAAAAAGGCACAATGGAAAGGGGGGAAACCGATTGTATTGGGGGTTTTCTTTGAATACAAAAAGATTGTATTACATACATATTTAGAGAGAAATCAAAAACAAAGAACAAAAAAAATTGAAAGGTGGTTCATCTGTTTATTCTTTGTTCTTATTTTTATTTTATTTCGAACCTATTATACAAATACGTGAAAAAAAGTGAGGTTTTTTACCTTTTGCTTGGTGTCGACATAGTCAGATTTGCTTCTCCGGCCCAAAGGCAGACGGATCCTTGGGGATCTGGTTAAAGCCACGGCAGAGGAGGTTGAAAATCGAAAGGTTTTCTAACCTTTGAGCCTTTTTCGCAAGGGTTCAGGAAATTTTGGGCTCATATTTGAGCTTTGGAGGCCGAAAAGGTTAAAAGGAGGCCTTTTATGCGATTTTAGGCCACCGGACACGGCGGAGTTCATCGCCGGCGACCGGTGGCCACCATGGATCTCGCCGGATGGCTAGCCAGAGTTTGGAGGAGAGGAGAGTGAGAGAGTCTTGAAGATTTTTTTTTAAAAAGGGAGGGCTGAATGATTTTTTTTGGTCAAAAATTGGTTTATATAAGGGTGCTAAACGGCATCGTTTTAAGAATAGCTCAAAAGGCCCCAAAACGACATTATTTTGGGGCCAAACCCGATGACCCGACCCGATGCCCAAAGAGGATCCGCGTGTTTCCGCCTTTTTGGTTTATTTACTCGCGTGGCCCCCCGCTTTTGAGTCGCGCTTCAATTTAGCCCTTTTTTTTCTTTTTCTCCTTACAGATTTGGCCATCGAATTTGTCGTGTGTTTCAATTTAATCCCTGACTCGTTGAGCAGGAACACATGTCCAGAGTCGGGTTTATTTGCCGAATCGGTCCTCGGTAGTTTACGCGCGTTTAACTTTGGTCCTCGGTGATTTTTTTGGTTATTTATAATTTGTACCCTTAATTTTTAATTTAATTTCAGTCTAGTCCTAGCTTGTCAATTTATTTCTTTACTTATTTATTCAGCCTTTTTAGGAATCGTTATTTATTTTAAAAATCATATTACCATTATGTATTTTAAGTTTTTACACTTTTAAACTATTGTTCATTTTAAGTTTCATATACATTATTTGTTTAAATTATTATGCATGTTATTTATTTTTTAGATACCTTTTATTTTAAACTATTTTATATATTATTTATTTAGAATTTTATATGTTATTTAGATATATTATTCTATAAGTTAATCGCTTTAAGTTCCTTTTTAATTATTTCTACTTTGAACTTTCCATATATTATTCATTTTTAAATATTTTTATATACCCTTTATTTTAAACTACTTTATATATTATTATCTATTTAAAATTTTCATATAGTATTTAGTTTAAATTGCTTTATATGTTATTCATTTTAAAACTTTGATGTTATTTATTTTAAACTCTTTTATATGTTTTTAAAGGGTCTTATTCTATTATTACTTTGTGTATTATTTATTACATATATTACGTGTTTGAAATTGTTTATATATTATTTTATTCCAATTTGTTTTATATTTATGTCAAATCTTTTTCATATATTGTTTATTCTGAATCATTCTATATATTACTTATTTTTAAATTTTTTTATATTATTTATTTTTAAACTTTTTATATTTTTTTACTTTAATTGGTTTCACCTATTATTTATTTTAAACCTTGTTATATTATTTTATTTTTATATTATTTTATTTCATTTGTCTTTGATTATTTATGTTGATATTTAAATGTGTGTTATATGTGTTTTTTGTTTTCATATTACTTCATATTATTATTTCATATAGTCCATTAGTCTTTTGTGCTGCTACCTTAATTTTATTTGCCTACGTTTGACAACTTGTAATAGTTTTATTCTGATTTGTTTCTCTAATTAGCTGTATTTTTAGTTTTTATTATTTCGATTATTATTGTTTAGATGTGATCTCATTGCTATTGTGTGTATGTTAACTTGTTTTTATTTTTATTTTTATGCTATTTCCATTCATGAATAGAGTTCGTTATCCATGTATATTTTTCCATGTTTATTCACCTTCCATTCGCAATTTTCGCGTCGTAGTTTTCAACTTATTAATCCAAAATCAATGATTCCACTTTATTTCAAGTCAAATTCATGTATTTTGAGTCGATTTTATAAAGTAAAGGTGATGTTTGATGTTTAGAAATTCGAGAAATAGTGTCCTACGTGCTGAGTTTCGATTTATCGTTTGACCGAACGACTGAATATCCTTTTTAAAATTTCAATGCATAAGTTTTGGAAATTATGAGATGATGTTGGTATCGAAGATTTGAAATGTCGTGCCCTACGTGCTGGATGTGATATTTTATTTCTTTGAAACAAGAGAATAATAATATTCACTTCAAGTTATCCAAATATTCATAAAAAGGGATCGTATTTTAAAATTTATTTTAAAATCATTTCAACTTTCGACATTAAGACATTAATTAATCAATTTGGTACCAATTTTGGGCGTTACGAGGGTGCTAATCCTTCCTCGTACGTAACCAACTCTCGAACCCGTTTTCTCGAATTTCGTAGACCAAAGTCAATTTTTTAGTAAAACAAAATATTTTATTAAAACAATCAAATTACGAGGTGACCCGATCACACCTCAATAAAAAGGGATCGGTGGCAACTCCCAATTTTCGCTTTCTTTTCAAAACCAAAGCCGATCCCCGTTTTTTCAAAAAAATGGTTTCGACAAGCTTGTCTTTTGATTTTCAAAACTCATGTATTTTAATTTTAAAAGGATATTCGGTCAATTGGGTCAAACGAGAAAGATCGAAACCCAGTACGTTAAGGCACGATCTTTCGAATTTTCAAATACGGAATATTGCCTTATTTTAAAAATTTTATTTTTGTGTATTTGGGTAAGAATTAACGTGATATAAAAGTGGCATATGAATCAAATGTTACACTAATAAGTGGCAGTAATGTAAATATACTAATAAGCAATTCATAATGCATATCACTTTAATTCTAATATTAACAATCAAAGGAAAATAGAATAAATAATAAAATAAATAATAACAATGATGACGACAAGAACACTAATGATAAAACATGCACATGAAATGACAATGCGTGTTTTGAAATATAATAAAGACAAAGAAATAAAAAATAAATATAAGGAAAATAGTTTATAAAAATATTGAAAGTAAAGAATCAAATCAAAAGATAAATGAAATTAAAGACACAATTTGTAATAAAACATATGTAAATAAATAATGATGATAATGATAATAATAATAATAATAATAATAATAATAATAATATGTGTGTGAGTAAAGGGATAAATAAATACAATAAATAAATATTGAGGAAAACAATTAAGGAATATCAAGAATACGAGGACCAAATTAAGATACGAATGAAATTGGGAGTACAATTTATAATAAAATACATGAATAATGACGACTATGAATAATAATAATAATGAGAACAATATATGTAGTGAAGAAACACAAATAATCTAAGTTTTACAATATACACACATATATATATATATATATATGAAAAGCACAATAAATATAAATATAAATAAGTAATAAAATAATAATAATAATAATAATACTCTAAACGTAGAAACATATAACAATGTATGTATAGAGAAATAAATAAATAAATAAACAATAAAATAAACCATAATGATAGTAATAAAAGCATATTACGAAGATAACAATACGTGAAGAAATAAAAATAAAAAAATAAAATAAATGCTGAATATTAGATCAATTAATTTTAATAACATAATAATATTAATAGGGAAGGGCTAAATTGAAATCAAAATGGGATTTGAGGGCGTAATTCGAAAAAGAATAAAATAAGGGATCACATTAAAAGGCGCGGATAACGTGGAGGGACCAGATGGGGGGAATATCCCCGCCCTCCAAAACACTGCACTTCACGCGGGATTAAAATGAAATAAAAGTGAAATCATTGGGCCAAACTAAAAAATAATGAAAACCGAATTGTGAAGTAATTAAAAGGCGGAAGGACCAAAAGGGTAAATAGCCCCTTTTGCAGAAACACGCGGATCCCATGGTTAAGGGTCGGGTCGACCCGTTTCACTCTCAAAACGACACCGTTTTGGCAATAAGAACCCCAAGTGAAACGGCGCCATTTTGATAATGTTATAAAAGCCCCCAAATTTTTTTTAACTTTCATTTCAACCCTTCCTCTTAAAAAAAAAAAAAAACTAAAAAGCTTTCAACTTTCTCTCCTTTCTCCCTTCTTCTCCGGCCAATAGGGCCATCACCCAACCACCATGGCCGTCGGCCTCCGGCGCTAGTGACCGCCGTATACGGCAGCCGAAGTTTAAGAAAACTTCGGCTATTTTAACCTCCTAAAATTCGATTTGAGGCCTAAAATTCCAATATTCAAAGTATGAAACCCCGAAGGAGCCCTCGTCCCTTCAACTTCCGACCACCCTTCATCAGCGGTGACCTCCTCAGGTACAGCCTTTTAGTTTTTTTTAAAACTATTTTTTCCCCTTTTTTTATTAAAATAGATTCAAGGGAAAAGAAAAAGGAAACAAGAAAAATAATAACAATAATAGAATAGACAAAAAACGAAAAAACGAAAGGGAAAAACCTTTTTAATTCTCGGTTCTATTTTTTGATTTCTAAAAAAAAAAATCCCCACTTTTACAACGATTTTATCATGGCTTTATAACCAAATTATTACGCTTGTAATAGGCCCATTTCACCCGGGCTTACACTAGAACCAGAACCAAAAATAAAAAAACAATAAAAGTCCCAAATTTAATCAAAGTCCAGAGTCCATTTAACAAATAATAAGCCCAAATTGAAACCCAAAAAATAAAACCCAAACCTATTGACCTAGTCCTAATCCTAACCCAATTACATAAAACAGCCCAAAAACTTAGCCCAAAACCTAGCCCATTAACTATTTTCAGAAAGTGGAAACCCTAGGCCACCAAGCCGCCGTTCACACGTGCCGAAGCTTC
Source organism: Gossypium anomalum (assembly GCA_025698475.1). Classification (NCBI taxonomy): domain Eukaryota; kingdom Viridiplantae; phylum Streptophyta; class Magnoliopsida; order Malvales; family Malvaceae; genus Gossypium; species Gossypium anomalum. The sequence goes on from CM046968.1 coordinate 91,051,509, forward strand.
CATGCGTGCGTAGCCTTCTCTCCACGCCATGCACACCTGCAAAATAGAATAACAGCAGCGCAAATTGATAGCAAATACACAGTAACAGAGAAATAACAGAAAATAAAAATTGTACAACCCAAACCAGGCCTAGACGTTATGACCGGATCCGACGTGCCACATCGAAGCGTTCAAAACATTTTATGCTTTTAATCAAAAACTTACTTAGTGTTTTAAAAGATAATTTCATTATAGGTTAAAGTGAATGGAAGCTGTGCACCAGGTAGGAAATCGGAAAAGAGGAGGTGAGTCCATCGGACTGCTTAAGTACCAAGCTCCTTCGGATCCAATCCTAGACATGCACACCGCCATTGCCACACCTCAACTTCGTGTATTTTCTTAGGAAACCAATTCGATTAAGTCCATTTTAAGAAAAGTGATTAATCTTAAAAAACGTTTCATTACGGAAGCTTTGCTTGTTGTCGTGTTATTTTGAAATCAATGACTATTTTTGAAAACGCGCCCTAAAGCTAATTAGTTTCAATAGGTAAAAATAAAACATATCTATTCTATCAAAACATATCAAAACCATTAAAAATAATTAAAAGCGGCCTTATTACATCTTAAAACCCAAATCATAAAAGTAAATGAAAAGATGTCCAATTCACCAGAAGAAAACTGAAATTTGCAGAACGTGTGGCTACTCCAAATCCTTCGCAGCTCCAAGTCCACTATGGTTGGGGATTACCTGCGTGGATGAAAATAAGGGGTGAGTTTGGGGAAACTCAGTGTGTAAAATAACCCAACCATAGTCTATATCAACTCAAACCACAGAACAGATAAAGTTGGCCTTAGCCCAGAACAGATTACAGAATGAAGCCCTTAGGCCCATAGCAAGACAATCTCATATGATTAATGCATGATAACCCCATCCAACCCTTCACTTGCCTCCGTCCATCCCTACACTTCCTGTGGGGAATAAATCACCCACGCCATCCTTACACTTACAGTGTTAGCACCGGTTGCGGTGCTAACTATAATCCGCAGCAAAGCTGCTTATATCAAAATATGTGGCACAACCACCAGAACGGGTTCTTCCTCCATGAAAAATCCCAACCCCATGCAATATTACATGTATGCAAAATATATATATAATTAACAAGGCATGCTTCAAAAAGGCAGTCAGATTATAGCGTAAGAACAATTATTTATCCTCGAGGGCATAATCGTAACTTACCCCTTCAGGGGTATTACGGTAATTCTACCTTATAGAGGTATTTCAGTAATTTTATCAGTCTTTTTAGAGTTTCATGCTCATTACAGTTATTAACGTATTAACAGAAACACTTACTGAGCGTTTTTACCGGTTTGGGCCCGTTGGCCCATTAACCCAATTTCAGCCCATTAAGCCCAAATATACTGAAGTGCACGAAATTGCGCACTCTACAATCTTACCGCTGAAGTTACCAAAATTATCAATACAAACATTCCCACGAGCGTTCGCACGCTCGCAAGTTCTCGAAATGCTGGCTTTTCGGCATATCAGCTTTTTGGCTTTTGCCAATCTAGTCTACTAGTGGGTGTCGTTTACACACCTGTTTGTGACGGTATGCTAACGAATTCCACTCACAAGTTGCCCACAGTCAATCACTATTATGTTAACCATGAATCCAATTGCAACTTTTATACAAAACCCCTTACCAAAAATTCGGCCCTTAACACCTTAAGCACTAGCAACCTTACATTTCCACTTGTCCAAGCCTTTGATCAGCAACCTCTAGATCTCTCTAACACCAAAACAAAACAATCATCACAACTCTTAGAGTCAAAAGACCCAATCGACAGCCTCCCTAAACCTTTAGGGATTTTGGCTTTTCTAAATCTCGTAATAGTGAATAGTTTTAAAAACTTACCACCGGTTTCTTCAGTCAACGATTTCACTTTAGTTCTTATTCAATTCTGATGTAGATCAAACCCTCAAACCAGAGCATAAGTCGATTCTTTACTGGTCTAAAGATTTGGCTATGCCCCTAAGACTATAGGGTTTTCGGTTTTTTTTTGAAACAATGAAGAAAAGATTAGGGTTTTGTAATGGCTTTGTCGAAAGAGATTTAGGGTTTAGAAGAAGAAAGAATCGACCAAAAAGGATGAAGAAAAATTGGTAGGTTTTTCTAGGAGAATTCGGCACAGAAAATATAGACTTTCGGGATTTTGGCTTTTGTGATATTCGGCTGTAAGGCTTAAAATAATAGTAAGAAAGTGGTGTTGGATAGAGTGGTAGAAGGATTCGGCTCTGGAGAAATAAAAGAAGAGGAGAAAGATGATAAGGGAGGAGAAAAGAAAAGAAAAGAAAGGAAAATAGAAGAAGGAAAAAAAATAAATCCTAAAGGCCAAAATATACGGCACTTAATAGCTATGGCCGAAAGAGTGCCTTTCGGCATAGGAATTCTTTCCCAATAATATACGGCACTTAATAGCTATGGCCGAAAGAGTGCCTTTCGGCATAGAAATTCTTTCCTAATTCCAATTCCCGAATTTCCTTGATTGTTGGTCACATCCAATGTTTGAATTTCATTCAAACTCCTAACCGATCAAGCCCATTGTTTCCACCGCCAAGAGTCCTGACCAGACCCCAACTCCTTCCCCACGCATGCAGCAAAAATTCCAAACCTTGCGTGCGCAAAATGCAGCTCAAACCCCAGACCTCCATCGACCTTGTACCCTTGCGCCTTCGCCCAAGCTGCTGGCCACTACACCACGCTTCCTCCTTCGCTAATATATGGTTACAATTGATTATAAACCTTACCTGCTTCATTTTTGGCCCGTTTTAAAAATAAAATGGAATTCGCCTGTGTAAGGACTCGATCCTGCACCCTTTCCGTATGCCCAGCACGCTGCTGCCACTACACCATAGGCGCTCCTTGTGGCATAACTCGGTCGCAACTATTCTTAAATATTACTTTAGTGCAACCTGGTTTCTAAAATAAAAACAAGCCTTTGCGTGCCCAACTCTCAAACCTAGGCACTATACCACATTCGCAATGCCCCTACCACTGGACTGAGCTTCCCTTTTGTGTTACCTTTTTAACCCCAACTATATATAAGGCTTCCCTGCGTCGTTCCCTGATATAAAGAAAAATAAAATGCTTTTTCACATGCTGAGAGTCGAACACCAGCTCTCCTTCCCACTACCTAGCTTGCTAACCACTAGGCCAAGTACGCTTCTTCATGCCCAGTCTTGCCCAATTTATTTTATAAGGCCTACTGCCCAGATTCCCTTAAGAGGCATAATTTAATAATTTTGTGGGCCGAACCCCGGACTTTTTCCCACACTACAAGCCCTTCGTATTTTATTTATTTACTAAACTAAACATAATAATAATAATAATAATAATAATAATAATAATAATAATAATAGTAATAAATTAATTAAAACATCCTAATTATTCGGCCCGTCTTCTACCCGAACCCAGACTCAAGGCCTAATCCCTTCTAGGCCCAATTTTTTAGGGCGTTACAAAAATGATTTTTGTAATTATTATTTTTATTTCACTTGGCTATAAAAAGCCAGAAATAATCTGTAAAAAGGGGACGGATACACAGATATTGAGAAAGATCAATTTCAAAATCAGTTTAAAGGTGATTCATTCATCAATTTTGGCATTTATTTTTTTGCTTTTATTTCTTTCTTATTTGTGAGTCTGTCACGCAAATATAAAAATGAGGAGGAGAGTTTGCTTACCTATCGTTCGGTGTTGATCTAGTCTAAATTTGTTCCTCCGATCCAAAGGCTAACGGATCCCTAGGAATCCGGTTAGCCACGACGGAGATGGAGGCATACTCGGCGCCGTCGAGGTTTGCGTGGGAGATCAAGGGATTTTAAAAATGATTTAGGGTTTTGTTTTTGAGAAAATGATCTGCTGAATGATTTTTTAGGGCAGGTTTTGGCTTTTATATGTGCTTAAAACGGCATCATTTTAAGCCGTGGGAATTGGCGTTGAAGCGGCGTCGTTTCATGACTCAACCCGATCGCCTGACCCGTTTACCCTCAGGACTCGCGCGTTTTAGCAGTGAAGGGATATTTCCGCATGTAGTCCCTCCCTTCCTACATCGATCTTTAATTAAGCCTTAATCATGTTTTATTTGTTTTTTACGTTTTCCTTGAGATTTGCGCGTTATTGCAATTTAATCCGCGCCTAAACGCAGCTTTGTGAGATTTGGTATATTTTCAGTTTTGATCCTCAATCATTTGTGCGCATTCTATTTTGATCCTCAGCTAAGTTTTAATGATTTGTTTTATTTATAAATTATCCTTTCAATTTTGTTTTTATTTCAATTAAGTTTAGTTTATGTTTTATATTCTTTAGGATTTATTTATTTATGTATCTGTTTTTTAAACCTATTATTTTAACATATTATTTTGGAACTATTTTATTTTAATTTCATTTTGTTTTAGTTTTTTAATTTTCTTTTATATATTGTTGAATTGTTTTATTATAAAAATTATTATCTTAAAATTTTCTCTATGTAATTTTATGTTTAAAAGATTTATATAATATTTATCCTCATACATTGATATTTATATATACATATACATAATTTATATCGAATTACTTATTTAAATCCTCTTTCGAACATGTTCATATAATAGTTTTTTTAAATTTTATTTATATATATTATTTGTTTCTTTTAAATCCAATTTTGGTATTATATATTTTGTTTGTTTCAAATATTTTCCTATATTATTATCTTTTTATATATGCATTGTTTATATTAAGATTTTACTTCATGTATATTAATTATTGTGGATGAATAAATCTTGTTTCAAATTATTTTGTGCAATCATTAATTTCCTATTACATAGTTAGTAGTTCATATACATTCTTTTATATATATTTGTACGGTTATATTTATATAATCCATTTCTCTTAAAACTTTCTTGTATGTACATCATTTGTTTAAAATTTTATATTGGTACCCATTACTATTTTTATGAATATAATTTACATTATATCTTATTTATAAATTTTGGGTTTAAATTGTTTTGTATAGTACTCTTTTCAAAATTCTTCTTATAATACTTATTTTGAAATTCATTTAAATGTTAAACTTTATATTTTATGTACTATTTATTCTTATTTTTATTTATTTGATGATCTATTTCAAATTTTTTTTGGGTATGTATTATTCGCTTATGTACATATAGTTTACTTTTTAAATTGTTTTTTTTACATTGTCAATTCCAAATTTATTCCTTTACATTACTTGTTTTGATATTGCTCATTACCATTTTTGAAAGCTCTTTATTTAATCGTAGATTTTTTGGTTTAATCTTTGTCTAGAAATGTTAAATAGTGTATATGGTAAGATTATTATCATTGTATGCTTTGACTTATATGTTCGTATTGACAATAATTTGTATATGGGTTTGTTTTCTATATTGGTTATTCTGTTTTTTTATTTCCATGTATTGCATTATGATTACTTTGAACCGGCTCCATAATTGTTTATTTTAGGCTTTTGTGTGCGATATTTATTTTAAACTTTTACATGGTATATATTTTGAATTTATATACATATACATATATTATATTTTAAACTATTGTATATATATATATATATATATTGTCTATTTTAAATTTCATATGTTAATTGTTCTATAGGTTAATTATTTGAAGTTCCTTTTATTGTTTATTATAAATATTTTATTATTTATTTTGAGATTTTTATATTGTTCATATTTAGATATTTTGCCCCATCGTCATTATTACATATATATTTTAGTAAGTGTTTATTTACTTACTATTTCTTATGTATACGTTAAATTTTTATTATTATTACTTTTATTCTTTATTCACTATTATTATTCTTACTAATGCATTATTATTATTCTTATATTCCACTTCATTATTATATTATTACTATTGCTATCATCATATTATTAAACTAACTAATTTTATATTGATTTTGTCACATTATATTTTTTCTTTTTTGTATGTATTTACATTATTATTGCTATTACAATTACTATTATTATTATTATTGTAATTATTATTATTGCATTTATTTTTGAACATACCATGCATTTTAAATTATTATCAATTTTAAATATTTATATATATATCATTTCTTTTAAATCATCATACGTAGCATTTATTTTGAGATTCTTATATGTATCTTTGTATTTTCAATTATTACATGTATACGTATATATTTGAGTCAAACCATCTTCTACCTTATCTATTTTAAATTTTTATATGTTATTTAGTTACACTATTTTATATGAAAACTATTTTAAAATTCTTTTTATTATTTATCGTAAACCTTTTATTATTATTAATTTCAAGATTTCATATGTTACTTATTTTAAACTTGTATATATATTATTTATTTTGGGATTCTTATGTACATATATATTTTTTATTTTTGTACAACATATTTTAAATTTCCCTTCCTTCACATTATTTATCCTAACTTTATTCATTTTCATTCAAAAGTTTATTTTGTTTCATTTACTTTAATTTGAATTATTGTTCATTAATTATATTCTTTAGTTTTCATCAATGTTTGATTAAAATGTTTGTTTTCTGAAGTAGGATTATTATTGTGTATTTCAAATTGTATGGCCATATTATTATCCTTATCACCCATTTGTATAATGTTATATTCATATGTTATTTCATGCATGTAAGTTATGCTTTTATGTCTTGCTATTGGTCCATGAATCAAGCCTCATTACATCTACCCAACGTATCATTTTATTTTAACCTAAACTGTTGCAGGCCAATTTTGGGCCATTTATAACCCATTACAGTTAAACCTAACTACCCATTCAGCCCAATAATTAAACCCATTCCCATATCCCAATTACTAAACCCCAAAATATCCACAAAACCCAAATATTTTACAACCCAAATCAGGTTAACCCATTAAACCCCCACAAGCCCATTTACATAAAACCCGAGAGGCCCAATACTACCCCAAAATCTAACCCAGCTGAAGCCCAAATCCCCACCAAACCCTAGCCCACTAACCAAAGCCTAGCCTACTTACAACCAACTACCCAAAACCCACTGAAACCCTATTTTCCCTCTGCCATCACCGAACCTACCCCCCACTTGCGCCACCAACCCTCTGACGGCCCCATACCCCTAACTGCAGGCCACTTGCTCCACCAGCACCACCCATTCCCTGCAAGTAGCAATGAAGGGACAGAAAATGTTAAACAAAATATTGTAAGGGTTATAAAACCCGATTCAAGAACATTGTAAAAGGGAGGACAGTTTTATAAACAAAGAAAATAAGAAAACATTTTAAAACCCTAAACAAGAGCAACTTTCCCTCAATATTAGATAAACAGAGAAGCAGCCAAGCAAAGGGAATATCCCAGATCACAGAAACAATAACTAAATCCTAAGGTGAAGACTCTATTGTTTATTTTTAGTTTTGTATTTGAATATTTTTCTAACATTTATAATACATATATAAATAAAAAAAACAATACTCAAAACATAAAAAAAAATAGTAATAAAAAAGGAAGAAAAAAATGGGCTTTTTACCTTCTCCGGCCACCGTGTACGGTGGTTGCTGTACAAGCTGAAGAGAAGCTCTCCGTGGCCGTCCGATGACCGGCCCGTGGCCGATTCCTCTCCTCCTCCCCCTCTCCTCTCTTTCCCTCTCTCTTTTTTTTTTTCTTCTCTTCCCCTCCCAAATGATTTTTTTTTGAATTTAGGGCCTTATATAGCCCTCCAAAACGACGTCGTTTTGGGGGCTGCCGTAACCCCAAAACGACATCGTTTCACTATAGTCCGACCCAATCCGACCCGACCCACTTCAGGATCCGCTTGTTTTTAACTCAATGGGATATTTGCGCAATCGATCCTTCTGCATTTTCGGTGTTTTAAATCAAGTTTATTTTTGTTTATAAATTGGCCCTAAAATTTAATCTGATTTGCAATCTAATCCCCGTTAGTGCGCTGCGTTTTGATAGAGCGGAAATATTACTGTTTTAGCCCCCCATGTTTCACGCGTGTCGCAATACGGCCCCATGGCTTATTTTTATTTCAAATTTGGCCCCAAAACTTCGATTCTAATTCAATTTTAGTCCTTTTTTTTCATTTTTATTTATTTCATTTCCGTTTTATTAAATATTTTTATTATTATTTCTGAAATTATTAGTATTATTATTTCTCCTACTATTATTGTTATTATTAATGGTGTGGTTATTAACATATTAGTATTTTAAATGTATTATTATTACTAGTATTTATAATTTCTAGTATTACTATTATACATAATATTAGTGTATATTTTATTATATATGTATGTACTTATATATGTAGGTATTATTTTATTTTAATATTATTGCTGTATTTTATTTACGTTTCATATTTCATCATTATTTCAAATATTATTGTTATTTTTGAATTATTAGTATCATTAGTATTATTATTATTATCATTATGTATTAATATATATATTCTTGTTTAGTACATATATATATATATATATATATATATATGTTTTCATATTTAATATTTTTATTCACTTTATTCTAATATTTTATTAATGTTATGTTTGTTTCTTTTATATTCCAATATTATCATTATTATTATTATTATTATAAATATTAGCTTATGCTTTGTTATATATTTATAATACGTACATACTTAATATAGTTGTATATACCTAGGTAATATTATTACTATTTCCTTTTAATGTGTATATATTATCTAAATCTTTTAGTATTATATATATTCTTCGTATATTATATATGTGTTCTTAATACTATACTTTATATGTATCATGTTTTTTAATGTTATATTATTATATTTTAATATTATATTATATATTTTTTCATATTATATTATGTTCATATACCTTTTATATATATCACTATGTGCATATTTTGATAGTATTAGTTATGTATTGCTTATATATTTCCATGTATGTATTTGATATTGTCCCATGCTTATATTTGTGTAGTGTTATTAATATTGTTTGTGTTTGTCGAGACCAATTTTAAATCGAGTTTTCAAAAATGAGAATCGATTTTAAAAACGAAAATGGGAGTCGCCACCAATCTTTTTAGGTGTGATTGGGTCACCTTTAAAACATTTTTGTTTTAAAATCGTCAGTTTTGGTTTTGGTCTACGAAATCTAAAGAATGGGTTCGGGAGTCGGTTATGTACGAGGAAGGGTTAGCATCCTCGTAACGCCCACAAAATTGGTACCTAATTGATTATCAAAATGTCTTTAATGTCGGAAATTAAAAATTTTAAGATGCAATCCTCTTTTAATATTTGAATATTTGGGTTTACTTATATCAAAGTATTGACCATAAGTTAGTCTTTTGAGAAATCCCTATCTCGAAACAACAAAATGCTACATCCAGTAAGTTAGGACATATCACTTTGCAGTTCCAAGACAGTCACTTATATTTTGAAAACCTTTAAAACTTAGAAGGGTACTTGACTATTCGAACTTAACGAGAAAAGTTGCAACCCAATAAGTTAGGGTACTACTTTTTCGAAATTTCCAAACACCAAGCATTGTCTTTATATTTTTTTTGAAGACTTTGGAGCCTTATCTCTTTAAAGATGATGTGTGGAGAATTTTATTATAACAACATATTATTGTAGTAGGTAAATAATATATGCATTTAAACAAAGTAATGAATAATGTAAAGATTGTGCATTAAACCTATACATCTAAAAATAATATATAGCAAACATTATCAATATACATACAAAGTTATATACGGTATGAATTGAGAAAGAATAAACATACAAACATATAAAATAATAATTAAATAATGCATGGTATCAAAAAGCAATCATCAAATAGTATATGATATACAAATATAATGTTAATATGCATGTTCATGAAGCATAACATCTAATAATAAAAAATAACTTTTAACACATACATGATACATACAATATAAAAATATCTAAAGAAATACTATATAAAATAAAAATGATTAATTGCTAACAAAATAAAATATAATTAAAAATAAGATATTTCATAACAATTTTAGAATAGTGTATAATATATGATATAATAACAAAAATATTTACAAAAGAATAATAATTATATGGTAATATATTGGTTTAAAAAGTATGTAAGAGAATTCATAATAAAACAATATTAATTTAAAATGAAATAATATATAATAAATAATTAATTAATTAATAATAAGATGTGTATATAATATGAGTTAAAAATATGATTTGATAATAATAATTTACAAATTTTAAATAAAATATGAATGATCTAAACATAAATAATATAATTGGTAACATGTGATATACATAACATATATATAAAAAATAATAAATAATATGGAAATAAAACATAATGAATGTTATATAATAAAATATATAGGAAATAAGAAATATAATAAATATAGCATAAAATAATGGTTTGAGAAAGGTAATAAATAATATTAAAAATAACACTTATAATAGAATAATCTTATAATATATAATATAGAAGTAAAATTAAAATGAAACAAATAATAAAAATATATATAGAATAATAGAATAAATATAGGACTAAATTTAAAGTTTTGTAAAATTACGGGGTAAATTCAAAAAAGCTAAAATTGAATTAAGACCCGATTTGAAACGCCCGCAAAATCAAAGGGGGTCACTGGGCAAATAGCCCTATCCCCAAAACGCAGCCGTTTCCCCTAATGCAATTGTGAATCATTGAGGGGTCGAATTGAAATAAAATAAAAATGTTAATGCCAAATTAAAAATAAATAAAACGAAATTAAAAGTATGAAAATTGCGGGAGGACCGATTGGGAAATTAACCCATTTTGCAAAAAACGTGCGGATCCTCCCCGGGTAATTGGGTCAACGCGCGGATCCTTGGGGTCACAAAACGGTGCCGTTTTGCCAAGGCTATAAAAGCCAAACCCTCAACCTTAAATTCATTTGAAGCCCGAATTTAAAAAATAAAAATAAAAAATTCCTCTGAAAAAAAAGAAAGGCAGGGAGCTCCGGGCTCTGGCCTCCGTTGGCCATACTTCGCCCACGCACCCACGCGCCGCCCTAAGGACCACCGTATACGGTGGCTAGGGTTCAAAAATCTCTCCTTTCTCGTGCTATCCGTCAGGTAACTCTTTCCCTTTTATTTTTAAGTTATTTTTATGTACATATATATATATATATATATATATATATATATATTCATAAGCTTCTACACTGAAAATAGAGAAATGAAAAACAAAAATATGAAACGAGAATCACCTTTGAAACTGTCTGTATCTATTTTTTATTTCTGTATCTTTTTTGTATTTTTTCCGTGTACAATCTTTTTTTCTCTCTATTTCTTTTCCTTTTTTTTTTTTTGCGTATTCTTTACAGGTTTAAAAATAAGGCTTTATAGCCCTTGTAATCTGTACATCTTTAGAAAGAAATCTTTCTTTCTATATTTGCTTTATTCTTTGCTGTGATTTCTTTCCTTTTATTTGCAGGTAACCCTGAAGATTTTGCTCGAGCCTTGATGTTCGCACACTGATGGAGCCAGTATTGACGACTCTTGGTGCGATTCATGTGCCGATGGTGGCGCACCGTCTGATGGCAGCGTTGAGAAGTCACGGCGTGCTTGGTGGCGACGATCGGGCCATTGAACCTGAAAGGTCGCGTTTGCTTAGAGTGTCCGAAGTTTCCAGAACCTTATTGCGGCGCCGATGTCCTCGTGAAACCCTAGGGTTTCCTAAGTCTCACCAGCTAATTGGGCCATTCGGGTTAGAAATTTGCTTTGTTTGGGCGAGATTAAAATGTGGGCTTCTGGTATAGTTGGTCTAGGGTCTACTGAGTACGGGTTAAGCTATGGGTCTGTATTTTTGGGCTTTGTAAAAACTTTTATGGACTGTTAAAGTTAAATAAATAAACATTTATTTATTTTTAATTTTGGGTTTTGGGTTTCAAGGCCCGGACGAATTTGGGCTCTTACAGTGTTATTAGTATTTTTAATATGTATAGTATATGTTCATTGTTATATGTTATGTATGTATATTACTTTCAATATTATAGGTTGTTTTATATATATATATATATATATATATATATATATATATTATTCCACGTACATATTTCTTTACTATCTTTTATATATATTTTTTCACATATATATTTTCTTTATCATGTACATACATCCTTCACTATTATTATTAATATATGAATATTTTCCATGTTTAAAGTATTCCTAATATTTATTGCATATGTTTGTTTATACTATGTGTACTTGTATCAAGCATGTATATATTTAGTATTATTGCACATATATGTCTATTAGGCATTATATTTTCATACATCATGTATATATGTCATATTATATTTTTGCATGTTATTTTATGTACATATTGTCTTATATTATTATTACTAAGTGTATCTTGTATTTATTCATGTTTTGTCTTTATTTTTATTTCTCTTTTAAATATCATTATTATTGTTTTGTTGATGCTCTAGTATTCTACGTTAATATTTTTCATTAATAATGTCGTTATTTGCATCTTTGATTTATTTTAAATTCTTACTTCATGAATATTTTTTATGTTTAAATTAATAATTGAGGTAACATATCGATTTAACATTAAGTCGTAAATTCCATCGCTATGTTGGATGGAATTTGTCATTCGTGTTAAACGGTATACCCTTCTCAAAAACCAAAAAAACTAAAATTTCTTGTATTTTCAATCGGATCACGACTAAATATTACATTGAACTCGTATTTTTTGAAAATCAAGACAACACATGTTTATAAGATACCAATTTTGGGCGTCACGAGGGTGCTAATACCTTCCTCGCGCGTAACCGACTCCCGAACTCAAATTTTTCTCTGAATTTTAACGTAGACCTAAACTCAGCCTTTTATTTGTTTTAATAAGATATCTAATGGGTGTCCAATCACACCCTAAAAAAGATCGGTGGCGACTCCCTGTTTATTTTAAAATGAAATTTCAATTTCCAAGTTTTTTAATAAATCGCCACAATTAGCGACCAAGCTAAAGCTAAAATTTTTACATCGCTACAGCTGGCGACTCCGCTGGGGATCTATTTTTGAGAGTCGTGTCTGGAATTAAACTCGTGTTGTCAAAATTTTCAAAGTTCTCAAATTGAAGTTTAGTCATGATCCTCAAATTTTTGTTTTCAAAAGTCATGCATTTGCATAATGTTGTAAATATTTTTTTTTAACTTGTTTTATCTTGTTGTTTTTCAGCTTTAAGTTTTATGGTTTTAGTTTTTAATTTAGTTTTTAAAATAAAACGTAAAGGTTTGTGAGTCTCTCCCCATACACCGTGCACGTGCATCTTTGCATAACATGAGCTCTATACCCGGGCTCCGTCCGTTTAAGTGAAAGTAAACGCTACGCCTTCGTGAGTTAACTCATCCTCCCGCATGTGCTAGTGAATACTTTCGGGTTACATATGACTTATGCTTTCGTGAGTAACTTGTCTCTCCGCATAGGCATAAGTAAATGTAACCCCTCGAATTGATCTCATGAGCCTGTGATGGGCTACGACCGAGGCTTCGTGCTAGTCTTAGTAGACGATAGTACGAGCAGTTCGAGTACCCACCTAGAATCAAAACCGCATATAGTGAACCGTACAAGCCTCCTAACTAGAGCCATGCCGAACCTCCGCTTGTTTAGTAGTCACCAAAATAAGTACACGGGAGAAACGCCTCTTACTTTTTGCACTTTCACTTTGTATGCAAGGGGATTGGGTTGGTTTAATAAACTAGATCGGGTAGCGTAATTTGATAAATTTTCTATGATTTTTCTGACTACTAACCGTGATTGTTTGTCTTTGCTTTATTTTTCATCATGCATTATAGGCATCATATTAGAAAAGTGTTGATTAGAGATCGGTTGCCAAAAAAGGGGTTTCTGATAGAAGAGTTGATTATACAAACAACTGAGAAAAATGCCGTGGTCCGAGATTGGTCTTTGAAAACCCAAAAAGAAAAAGGGGATAGTCTAGTGGAGGGATGTATTGCCAATCTGCCTGAGCATGTAATCGTGAATGTTCTTCAGAATAATCTAGAAGACTTGGTTCAAATCTGGAATCAGTGGGACTCAGACACCAAGGGAATTTTCGCTGAAAGATACGGGGATATAGCCCACCTGATGGCCATCAACGTTGACGAATGATTAATTCAAGCTATGGTCAGATTCTGGGATCCAGCTTACCAGTGTTTCACCTTCAATCAAGAAGACATGACCCCGACTATAGAAGAATACGCTGTTTTGCTTCGTATCGATAATGTGCAATTTTACAAAATATATGTGAAAGAGCCCAAGCCGATGACTTTTAAAAAAATGTTAATGAGATTGACAGACATGACCGACACATGGGCCAAAAAACAGATCAAGAAGAAGAATGAAACTAGCTGTATTCCATGGTTTTCCCTGCGAGACTTGGTTCTGAACCACCCCGACATGTTGAAGAGGGTAAATCTGTTCGCTTTGGCCATTTACAGTTTGATCGTTTTCCCAAAAGTGCTTGGGCACATAGAAGTTGCAGTAGTGGATTTTTTTGAAAAGTTAAAACAAGGAATCAACCCTGCCCCAACTATCCTGGCCGAAACCTTCAGATCACTAAGAATCTGTAGGAAAAAAGGGGAAAGTCGTTTCATGGGATGCGCGTAGTTACTCAACATTTGGATCCTGAGCCACTTCTGGAAAGTAGAGCGCACACCGTTCCATATGTTTTCTAAAACATTCTCCTCGTTAGAAGCTTATCTTGAGAAAGAATGGCCAAAGGAAGTCACCGAACAGTATTGGATTTCAGTTTTTCAGAATCTTCGTGCTGAAGATGTAACCTAGAGAGCGCCATGGATACGCCCTTCGGTTCTGTTATACAAGGTAGGAAACCAAGATTGGGTGCCACTGGTTGGATTATGGGGAGGAGTTGGTTATGCCCCGTTAATGGTCCAAAGGCAGTTTTCTTCACGACAATTCATACCCGTCACCAGAGGATTAGCACAGTCCGAGTTTGCTTTCACGGGTGAAGGTTATATGGGAAGGGTCCGAAACACAGCAAAGTCTTAGAAGAAAATTTATCTGATAGAATTGGCTCTATATGCTGATACCCTCACCCAAGATTATGACATATGGAGGAAGCAACGGGTGAATAATCAGCAAATCTCATCGACAAACTACACCGTCTAGAATCTTTTCTCGAAGGAAATGCCATCTGAGTTAGAAATGGCAAGACAAGAATTTGAACGAGAAAAGGCCAAGATGTCTCGGGACCTTAGTGCTCTTCAAGAGGAAAACTATCAACTGAAGATTGACGTTCAGATTGAAAGATCCAGAATCGAGAAAGTGCAAAAAAAAGTTGAAGTCGTAAGAAATGACTTGAGGGACCTTCATCTGGAAAATAAGAAGTTAAGAGGCACTATCAAGAATAGTGGGCTGGGCAAGTCATCAGTAGAATGGAAAGAAGAATTAAGCAACATCAAAGGAGGGATGGAATTATGGAAAGGAAAAGCAAAGAAAGAAGAAGAAAAGGCCGCACGGGCAATGATGGAGTTAAGGAAGAAGAACACCGAATATGAAGCTCTGTCTGCCGAGGTAATGACTAATCGATCTAAACGTCAAGAACTAAAAGAGAGGATACGGGATTTAGAAGGTATGCTACAAGACCGTTAACAACAGCTAGATACTCTCTTGAAGGCTCTGGAAGAAAAGAATAGTCAGTATGATAGAGACATCCATGCTTACGAAGAGGGTCTCTAAGAAAAAGAAATGCAACTCGATTTCTTGATCAATGAAATTCGTAAGGCAGCTATGCAAGTTGTGCAGTTATCCGATGAGGCCGAAGCTCTCAGTTGCCAATTCCCTCCGAGCCGAAGATCAAACATGTCAGAGTTCTTAGAGCGAGTGAAGAAACAAGGCGATGTGACTAGGAAATTAGTGTAACTTTTGAATCAAGAAAAATGGTGAAACTTTTTGTAATAGACTCTTTTGATAAATGAAATGCCTAAGTATGGGGCTATCTTGAAATCAACACCAAAATCCTTGCATATTTATTCACGATTAACATTCATTTATCATTCATTTGTCATGCATTCATTCATTCATTCATTGCATATACATGTCACATAATTATCCACCAAGGCTAAAATCGTATAATTTGTAGTTGCGACACTTCAAGACTAGAATCACGTCATTCGTATAGAACGCGTCGACAAGCTAGGGCAATGGAGGCTAAATTCAATGAAAGAATTGAAAGGATGGAAAGAGTTCAAAAGGAACTACAAGAGCTGTTGGCCAAGTCGCAGCAAGAGACAAGAGACTTAATGGTGAGATCTCGAGAAGAATCGCTCGAACAAAGAGACCAAATGGCCAAAATGATGGAAATGATGTCAGCTCTAGTAAAAGGAAAGGGACCTATGAACCCAAACGTTGTGGAACCACAGTCAAGGGTTAACATCGATCAAGATCCACCCCATCCTCCAGGATTTACTCCACCGCACGCCCATGTAATGCAAAGAGGGTACGCTCAATGGGAACCCACAGGCCTGGAACAACGACCTGCACCACCTGTTAATTTGGGGCAAGGAGTGTTCGCATCAAACCCTGGGGCTAGTCCTGCTGATCCACTCGTTCCAGATTTGGACGATCCTACAGAGATAGCCAGGTTGAAAATGGATGATCATGATGTTCAGGATAAGTATAGGATTTTGGAAGAAAGACTCAAAGCGATAGAAGGTACTGAAGCCTTCTCTGCATTGGGCGCTAAAGAGCTCAGTTTGGTACCCGATTTAGTTTTTCCTTCCAAGTTTAAAGTACCAGATTTTGAAAAGTACGATGGGACAAGATGTCCAAAAGCACATCTCATCATGTTTTGTCAGAAGATGACCGATTATGTGAACGAGGATAAGCTACTCATACATTATTTTTAAGATAGTCTAACAGGGTCAGCTCTTCAGTGGTACAACCAACTTAGTAGGAAAAAGATCCGATCCTGGAGGGACTTAACGTCAGCATTCTGTGAGCAGTACAAGCATGTGTCAGATATGGTGCCTGACCGAATGACTCTGCAAGTGATGGAGAAGAAACCAACGGAGACCTTCAGACAATACGCTCAAAGATGAAGAGATATCTCGGCCCAAATAGAGCCTCCACTGACGAAGACTGAGATAACGGTTCTTTTCATCAATACTCTGAGAGCACCATTCTATGACAAGCTGGTGGGAAGTGCTACGAAGGATTTTTCGGATATCGTAATATCCGGAGAACTTATTAAAAGTGCCATCAAGAGTGGAAGAATGGAAGGTTCTGATAGTTCAAGAAAGACAGCACCCGTAAGGAAGAAAGAGCCAGAAGCCCACATGGTGGGAATGGAAAGTCGTTATGCCCCTAATCCGCATCCAAACCAACCCCGACCTCGAAATTATCCACCTCTAAATTTTTATTATCCTCCTCAAACCCCTTACTACCAAACACCACCTCCTTCCTACCCCGTATATACCACGAACAATCAAAGACCCGTTGCCACATTCCCACAAAACACTGTACCCGTTCAAAGCCAACCCAGAAACGAACCAAGACCAATAAGGCCCAACCCCAAGAAACCACAATTTACTCTTATTCCTGTGTCATATGGGGAACTATACCCGAAACTCTTGGAGAAGCAATTAATATCTCCCCATTACATGGCACCCCTTAAACCTCCATACCCAAAATGGTACGATCCAAACGCTAGTTGTGCATACCATACCAGGAACCAGGGGCATTCTACAGAGAACTGTCTTGCCTTCAAAAGGAGAGTCCAAGGACTTATTGATGCAGGCATTTTGCAATTTGATGGTACTGGCGGTACGGCCGGGAATCCATTCCCAAACCACACCGAAGGGAATGTGAGCGCAGTAGGAGAGGAGGACAAACGAAAAAATAGAAGATAGGTTTCTGAAATCTGAGAGGTACTAATTGAAAAAGGGTTGCTCCATCGTCTTAACGGAGTATTCGAAGGAAGAAATGCAAAAGGTCACAGTGTTTGCGAGCTCCATGGTATTGAGGGGCACGACATTCAGTCCTGTGAGGAGTTCAGGAAATTACTGATAATAAGGAGATTGAGATTTTTTGTAAGGGAGAAGAGGCCGATAGTGGAGAAATATGTGCCTCTGACAATCAATCATCAGGTTTCTCGTATAGCGCCGACTGACCGTTAATAATTTATTATGACGCGAATAAGGAGCCGGTGAAACCAAAAGTGATAATCAAAGCCAAAAGTAATAATCGAAGTACCATCTCCTTTCCCTTATAAGGATAATAAAATAGTACCGTGGAGATACGATGTCAACATCGTCACACCTGAAGGAGAAAAGCTCGAAGCCACAACTGAAGATATTGGGGAAGTAGGCCATTTTACCCGCAGTGGGCGTTGTTATTATAAAGAAATTGAGATTTGAAACAAAAAGGAAAAGCAGTGATGTACGAGGCCGAAGTCGAGCAGGAAACTCCACCTGTACAAGAAACTAAAAAGCCTGTGGATGAGGAGGAAGCACAGGAGTTCTTGAAATTTATCAAACACAGTGAATACAATGTGGTGGAACAATTGAGTAAGTAGCCAGCACGAATATCAGTTTTATCTCTACTGTTAAATTCAGAGCCACACCGAAATGCTTTATTGAAGGTGTTAAATCAAGTTTACGTAGCAAATAACATATCAGTTGAGAAGCTTGATAGGTGGGTGAACAATTTGAACGTTGTTAATTTCATCTCTTTTAGTGATGATGAGATACCACCAAATGGTAGAGGCTCAGTGAAAGCACTGCATATTACGACTCGCTGCAAAGGCTACATAATACCTAACGTGTTCATCGATAATGGGTCGGCACTAAATGTTATGCCATTGGCCACGCTTTCTAGAATTCTGATGGATCTGTCCTATTTAAGGCCCTGTCATTCCACGATAAGGGCATTCGATGGGACAAGGCGTGAAGTCATGGGAAAGATCGAGATCACTCTGGAAGTGGGCCCTTATATATACGATGTTGAATTTCAAGTCATGGACATTACACCATCATACAATTGTCTCTTGAGAAGACCTTGGATCCATTCCGCTTGAGCGGTCCCATCATCCCTCCATCAAAAGGTGAAATTTATCATGGACGGCTGTTTGGTCACTGTCGAGGGAGAAGAAGACATTGTCGCATCTATCTCTGCCGATGCACCGTACTTGGAAGTGAGCAAAGATGCAATAGAATGTTTCTTCCGATCCTTTAAGTTTGTTAATGCCACTTTTATTGCTAAGGGAAACAGAATTCCGGTGCCAAAATTATCGAGAAATACCAAAATGGATATCAAGCTGACTGTAGGGAAAGGAGCCCGAGCGAGGAAAGGATTGGGAAAATTTCAGCAAGAAATAGTCAGGGCTCTGAGGCCAGTGCATCATAAGGCTTGATACGGCTTAGGTTTCCATCTAGACGTACGTCAAAGAAGAAAACAGTGGAAGAAAGATCAGGAAAGAAGGATCGCAAGAACTTTGGGCCGAGAACCAGAATGGGAGCCCATAGAATACCCTCCTTTGTCAAAAACATTTACATCTGCAGGAATGATATACCCTGGACAAGATAATCCACGAAACATGCTGTGGTTAATTGAAAGGGGTCTTCAAAATGTCAGTATAAATGTTATTAACAAAGGGGCTAATGCGAGTAAAGATGTCTCAAGGATACGCCCTTGTCCCCCGGGTTTCATGATGAACAATTGGACTACCGAGGACCTTCTTGTAGTTTATAAGTCTTCAGAGTAATGCTCAAACATTAACCCTCTATTGTGTCCTTGGATATAATAGAATTCTTTTGTAAGAGCTAACATTCGCTCTTTATCATTCAAATGAATATCAATGAAGATGCATTTTGTCATGATTTTTCACATTATCACTAATTTCATAACCATTTTCTCATTTCATAGCCTATCCTTACATTTGCCTTATGCCATGACATAACATTTTGTTGTTGATTCCAATACTTGGATGCCCTTCTATAGTTTCCTTTTCCATTCAACTTTCAGGTGCTCAGATATCGACGACATGAACAAGCCCGTTACGAGTCTTGAAATTAATTTTGAGAAGGCTGTTTGTTTAGGAGAATTCGAAGCCAAAGAGAATATTGAAGATTACGTCTCATCTCCTGACTTGTTAAGAATGGTTGAACAAGAGGATAAACAGATTTTGCCTCATGAAGAATCTATGGAAACATTAAATTTGGGCACTGAAGAAAGGAAGCAAGAAGTGAAGATTGGGACTTCTATTTCAGAGAGCACCAGGCATAATTTGATCGCTTTGCTCCGCGAGTACAAAGATGTATTCGCATGGTCATATCAGGACATGCCAGGGTTAGATGAAGATTTAGTGGTCCATAAGCTCCCATTAAAGCCAGAATGCAAACCCATCCAGCAAAAGTTAAGACGGATGAGACCCGAAATACTGTTGAAAATAAAAGAGGAAGTCAAGAAGCAATTTGATGCTGGCTTCCTACAAGCCTCCAAATATCCAGAATGGGTGGCTAACATAGTCCCAGTACCAAAGAAAGATGGCAAAGTACGAATGTGCGTGGATTACCGTGACCTGAATCGAGCAAGCCCAAAAGATAATTTTTCTTTACCACATATTGATACGTTGGTGGACAACACAGCAAAACATTCATTGTTTTCTTTCATGGATGGATTCTCAGGGTATAATCAGATCAAGATGGCCTCTGAGGATATGGAGAAAACTATCTTCGTAACGATGTGGGGAACATTCTGCTACAAGGTGATGCCATTTGGGTTAAAGAATGCTGGGGCAACATATCAGAGGGCTATGGTGACTTTATTCCATGACATGATGCATAAAGAAATAGAGGTTTACGTCGACGATATGATTGCTAAATCCCGAAGGGAAGAAGAGCATGTAGTGAATCTCAAGAAGTTGTTCTAAAGGCTGAGAATGTTTCAGTTAAAACTTAATCCAGCCAAATGTACGTTTGGGGCTACCTCAGGGAAGTTGTTAGGCTTCATTGTCAGTGAAAGAGGTAACGAGGTTGATCCAGATAAAATAAAAGCCATCCAAGAGTTACCACCCCCACGCACACAAAAGGAAGTTAGAGGATTTTTATGGAGATTAAACTAGATCGCCCGATTCATCGCTCAACTTACCAACTAATGCGACCCAATCTTTCGGCTTCTTCGAAAACATAACCCGGGAGAATGGAATGAGGAATGTCAGGTGGCCTTTGATAATATAAAACAATATTTGTCTAGTCCTCCAATGCTAGTACCACCAACTCTGGGAAGACCTTTGATATTGTATTTAACTGTGTTCGAAAATTCAATGGGTTGTGTACTGGGGCAACACGACGAGTCAGGAAAGAAAGAAAAGGCGATCTACTACCTCAGCAAAAAGTTCACTGAATATGAGGCAAAGTATTCGTCCATTGAAAAATTTTGTTGCGCTCTGGTTTAGGTAGCTCGGAGACTCAGACAATATATGTTGTACCATACGACATGGTTGATTTCAAAGCTGGACCCAATAAAGTACATGATGGAGTCACCTGTACTTTCTGAAAGAATGGCATGATGGTAGATCCTATTGTCGGAGTACGACATCGTCTATGTGAGCCAAAAGTTGATAAAAGGGAGCGCAATAGCTGATTTCCTAGCGACTCGAACGATAGAGGAATATGAGCCCTTGAGATTCAATTTCCCAGATGAAGACTTAATGTGCATCACAGAAAAAGAATACGAGTCATCAAAAGAAAAGCCATGGAAGATAAGTTTTGATGGTGCGTCAAATGCCTTGGGATATGGAATTTGAGCAATCCTGGTTTCACCAGATGGGAATCATTATCCGTTCACTGCAAGACTGAACTTCTTCTGTACCAATAATATCGCAGAATATGAGGCCTGTATCATGGGGCTTCGTGCAGCTATTGAATGAAACATCAAAATCTTAGAGGTGTATGGGGACTCAGCCCTAGTGGTTTACCAAATCCGTGGAGAGTGGGAAGTGAGGGACCCAAAATTGATTAAGTACAGTGATTTAGTGGCTGAATTGATCAAGGAATTCAAAGAAATAACTTTTCATTACTTCCCACGAGAAGAAAACCAATTGGCTGATGCCCTGGCCACTTTGGCTTCAATGTTCAAAGCAAGTAAAGAAGCAGAAATAATGCCCCTCAAAATGAGCATATACGAGGTCCCTGCACACTATTGTAGCATTGAGAAAGAAGCAGACGGACGTCCATGATTCCATGATATCTTAGAATATATCAAGAATCAAAGGTATCCCGAACAAGCGAATGAAAACGACAAAAGAACAATCAGAAGAATGGCAGCGGGATTTATTCTTGATGGGGACACCCTATACAAAAGAGGAAAAGATCAAGTACTTTTGAGATGCGTGGATGATGTTGAAGCTAAGAAAATACTTGAAGATGTCCACGAGGGAATCTGTGGAACACATGCCAATGGTTTTAATATGGCTAGAAAGATCATGAGACTCGGTTATTATTGGCTAACGATGGAAAGTGACTGCATCAATTTTGCAAGAAAATGCCACAAATGTCAAATCTATGGCGATAAAATTCATGTAGCCCCTTCTCCTCTTCATGTCATGACCTCTCCGTGGCATTTTTCTATGTGGGGCATGGATGTTATAGGGCCAATTTCCCCAAAAGCTTTATATGGACATCGATTCATTTTTGTGGTTATCGATTACTTCACAAAATGGATAGAAGCCGCTTCGTTTGCCAATGTGACAAAGACTGCCATTTGCAGGTTTTTAAAAAAGGAAATCATTTGCCGATATGGTTTGCCTGAAAGAATCATTTCGGATAATGCCATGAATCTGAACAACAAGATGATGAAGGAAGTGTGCGAGCAATTCCAAATAAAGCATCATAACTCCTCGCCCTATCGCCCAAAGATGAACGGGGCTGTTGAAGCAGCGAATAAAAATATTAAGAGGATCATTGGGAAAATGACTGAGACATATAAAGATTGGCATGAGAAGCTACTATTTGCTTTGTATGCATATCACACATCTGTACGAACATCTACGGGAGCAACTCCTTTCTCTCTGGTCTATGGAATGGAAGCTGTGCTACCTATCGAGGTTGAGATCCCTTCTCTACGAGTCTTAATGGAATCAAAATTGAAAGAAGCAGAATGGGTTCGAGCTCGATATGATCAGTTGAACCTCATCGAAGAAAAATGTCTAAGGGCAATTTCTTAAGGGCAGATGTACCAGAAGAGAATGATCGCAGCCTATGACAAGAAGGTACGGCCAAGAGAATTCCATGAAGGAGAACTCGTGCTGAGGAAAATTCTCCCAATACAAAAAGATCTGCGAGGAAAATGGGCACCGAATTGGGAAGGACCATACGTTGTAAAAAAGACATTCTCAGGTGGAGCTTTGATCCTTACCGATATAGATGGGAAGGAGTTACCGAATCCAGTAAACTCAAAAGCTGTGAAGAAATATTATGCTTGAAAAAATAAAATCAAGATAAAGACCCAAAAAGGACATCTAAAAAAAAAGGATCAAGGCGAAAACTCGAAATGGGCGTTTTGATTAAACACAAAAGATTAGGATGAAAACCCGAAAGGGCGTTCTAATGAAGCAAACACTCGGCTTACAAGGCAAGGCATTTAAACGGTACGACAAACAGCGAGACTACAGTATTTGAAGCATCTCTGAAAACTTGAAATCTTCTACGCAAGAAGCCATGCTCGAAAAGATTCTTGATTGAGGAACGTGGAAGAGTTCATGTGTTGAATATCTAGAGCATTTGTATCCGTTGAATACGATCCCTTCTTTCTTCTTGACATTTTTTTACTATCATTGGTTAACTTTCTTTGTTTGCCACATTTGATAGATAAATATGAGATATCATTTTTGCCCCTACTTGACCTTCTTCATACATCTTATTATGTGTTTATTTACATGATAAATAGTGAAATAACATACTCTAAACAAAAGAAATGTTAAGCATTACCTGGATGAAAATTTGATAAGCACAAGAGCCTCAAAGCAAGAACAAAGTTTAACCAGGGGCAAAAGAGTGATATCTGAGAAACGTCGATTACTTTTTCGTGAAGCTTGAAGACGGGTACGAGGCCTGAAGAGAAAGCCGAGAATCAAGGCAATGAACGCAGATCCTCAACAATTGTGGCGAAAAGGACATATGACAAATATGCTTAAGGAGCACTACATAATCATGTAGGCATAAAGGCATTTAAGACAAACATGTGCATATCATGATAACATCATGCATGGCATATACAGGTAATCCAGTAGAGCAAGAGGACGTGATGATAGCTGTACTGAATCAAAGGAAAAGACTCCTGAGTTCTACCAAATGACAGGTTTTGGTATTTTGATGTTCAATTTATGTTTTCCAATTTTGTTTTTCAAAAATCAACTCATATTGCGAGAGGTGAGTTGAGCCTCGGGTCATATGCCGAGGTATTTTCAAATTCTGTTGTTCAAATTCTGTTTTTAATTTTCCAAAATCAACTCCTATTGCGAGAGGTGAGTTGAGCCTCGGGGCACGCTGAGGTATTTTCAATTTTTGCTTTTCAATTCATGCTTTTCAAGAAAATTAACTCATATTGCGAGAGGTGAGTTGAGCCTCAAGACACGTTGAGGTAATTTCAATTTATGTTTCAAAAATCAACTTATATTGCAAGAGATGAGTTGAGCCTCAAGGTACGCTGAGGTATTTTAATTTCTGTTCTTCAAAAAAAATCAACCTATATTGCGAGAGGTGAGTTGAGCTTTTAATTTCTGTTTTTCAATTTCCTTTTCAAGAATCAACTCATATTGCGAGAGGTGAGTTGAGCCTTTTAATTTCTGTTCTTCAAAAAAATCAACCCATATTGCGAGAGGTAAGTTGAGCTTTTAATTTCTGTTTTTCAATTTATTTTTCAAAAATCAACTCATATTGTGAGAGGTGAGTTGAGCCTTTTAATTCCTATTTTTTAAAAATCAACTAATATTGCGAAAGGTGAGTTGAGCCTCGAGTCACATGCTGAGGTATTTTCAAAATCTATTTTCAATTTTTGTTTTTAATGTTTGTTTTTAGAGAGTCAATTCATATTGCGAGAAATGAGTTGAGCTCAGGATCACAAGCCGAGTAGAGAACAAAGATTGAAGACGTCAGATTCTGTCTCCTAAAGTTGCAGTGGAGCTGATCAAGGATATCAAATCTTTTCTTTCTAGAGTTACAGAAGAGAAGACTACAAACCTTATCTCACTGAAGCAATAGAAGAGCAGATTGAAGCTGTAGATCTTTTCTGAGGTCACAATGAAGCAGATCAAGCCACAAAATCTCATATCCTTAAAGCTACATTGGAGAAGATTGAAGCTAGAAGGCATATATCAGAAGATACAGTGGATTGAATCAAAGCTACAAATTACGGTGGACTGGAAGGAGGTTATCTGAACAAGAAGAGTACCAATGAAGTCAAGACTCGGCAAGACAGGGCAAAATTGGCCTTTCATTTTTTCTTTGCTCTAATCCCGTTACACGACAATGAGCAAAGAGGGGCAGCTGTTGCAGGCCAATTTTGGGCCATTTATAACCCATTACAGTTAAACCTAACTACCCATTCAGCCCAATAATTAAACCCATTCCCATATCCCAATTACTAAACCCCAAAATATCCACAAAACCCAAATATTTTACAACCCAAATCAGGTTAACCCATTAAACCCCCACAAGCCCATTTACATAAAACCCGAGAGGCCCAATACTACCCCAAAATCTAACCCAGCTTAAGCCCAAATCCCCACCAAACCCTAGCCCACTAACCTAAGCCTAGCCCACTTACAACCAACTACCCAAAACCCACTGAAACCTTATTTTCCCTCTGCCATCACTGAACCTACCCCCCACTTGCGCCACCAACCCTCTGACGGCCCCATACCCTTGACTGCCGGCCACCTGCTCCACCAGTACCACCCATTTCCTGCAAGTAGCAATGAAGGGACAGAAAATGTTAAACAAAATATTGTAAGGGTTATAAAACCCGATTCAAGAACATTGCAAAAGGGAGGACAGTTTTACAAACAAAGAAAATAAGAAAACATTTTAAAACCCTAAACAAGAGCAACTTTCCCTCAGTATTAGATAAACAGAGAAGCAGCCAAGCAAAGGGAATATCCCAGATCACAGAACCAGTAACTAAATCCTAAGGTGAAGACTCTATTGTTTATTTTTAGTTTTGTATTTGAATTTTTTTAACATTTATAATACATATATAAATAAAAAAAAACAATACTCAAAACATAAAAAAAAAATAGTAATAAAAAAGGAAGGAAAAAAAGGGGCTTTTTACCTTCTCTCCGCCACACCGTGTCACGTGGTGGCAGTGCCAGCAGCCGATGAGCCTCCGGTGGCCGTCTGGTGATCGGCCCGTGGCCGGTTCCTCTCCTCCTCCCCCTCTCCTTTCTTTCCCTCTCTCTTTTTTTTTCTTCTCTTCCCCTCCCAAATGATTTTTTTCTGAATTTAGGGCCTTATATAGCCCTCCAAAACGACGTCGTTTTGGGGGCTGCCGTAACCCCAAAACGACGTCGTTTCACCATAGTCCGACCCGATCCGACCCGACCCACTTCAAGATCCACGTGTTTTTAACTCAATGGGGTATTTGCGCAATCGATCCTTCCGCATTTTCGGTGTTTTAAATCAGGTTTATTTTTGTTTATAGATTGGCCCTAAAATTTAATCTGATTTGCAATCTAATCCCCGCTAGTGCGCTGCATTTTGATAGAGTGGAAATATTACTGTTTCAGCCCCCCATGTTTCACGCGTGTTGCAATACGGCCCCATGGCTTATTTTTATTTCAAATTTGGCCCCAAAACTTCGATTCTAATTCAATTTTAGTCCTTTTTTTTCATTTTTATTTATTTCATTTCCGTTTTATTAAATATTGTTATTATTATTTCTGATATTATTAGTATTATTATTTCTCCTATTATTATTGTTATTATTAATGATGTGGTTATTAACATATTAGTATTTTAAATGTATTATTATTACTAGTATTTATAATTTCTAGTATTACTATTATACATAATATTAGTGTATATTTTATTATATATGTATGTACATATATATATAGGTATTATTTTAATTATTTTATTTTAATATTATTGCTATATTTTACTTACGTTTCATATTTCATCATCATTTCAAATATTATTGTTATTTTTGAATTGTTAGTATCATTATTATTATTATTATTATCATTATGTATTAATATATATATTCTTGTTTAGTACATATATATATATGTCGTAACCATTTTTTTGAGAAAACGGGAATCGACTTAAATTTTGAAAATGAAAATGAAAATGGGAGTCGCCACCAATCTTTTTCGATGAGGTGCGATTGGATCACCTTAAATCAATCATTGTAATAAAATTTAAGATTTATTAAAACGAGAATTTTTGGCCCACGATAATCAGAAAACGAGTTCGGGAGTCGGTTACGCACGAGGAAGGGTTAGCACCCTCGATGCGCCCAAAAAAAAAATTTGGTACCTAGTTGATTAATTAGTGTCTTAATGTCGAAAATTTAAAACTTGAAATAATTTAAAATACGATCCTCCTTTATAAAAATGCTGATTTAAAAATGATTGAATAAATTAAAACGAATGCTAAAGACCCTCTCATCTCGAAACAATATGATGTCACGACCAGTAAGTTAGGACATGGCATCTCGACTTTGAGACTGAGCCTGCCTTTTATTTAAAAATTAATGTATTTTCTTTTTAAAAGGATATTCGGTTAGTTAGGGTGAACGAGGGAAATCGAAACCCAGTAAGTTAGGGCACGTTTCCTCGAGTTTTCAAACTCTGAATATTGCCTTTATTTGCAAAACTCTTATTTTGGAGTGTCAAAATGTTATACCCAGTAAGTTAAGGCATCACATTTCACATCCCCGAAAATAAGCATTTTTAAAGACTCGTATTGTGATTTGAAAAATAAAATTCTGTTGTTTAGGTTAAATGAGAAAAGTCGAAACCCAGTAAGTTAGGGCACGATTATCTCGAATTACCTAATAATGGATGTTGCGTTTATGAAAGAATCTTAAGGTATCGAGTAAAAAGTGTAACGTGATTTATAGTAAAGTATAAAAGCGAATTATGATATCAATAATAATGTTTAATAATGAGTGTAACAATGTTGATAACAATAATATGAACAAGTATAAAAAGATGAAATAAAAACAAGGCTAGTAAAATATAAATCGAACACATAAGGAAAATGAAATAAGCAAATGCATATATAAATAAACAAACAAATAAATAAATGAATAAATAAATATAAAACATGACAAAATAAGAGATGACAATGATAATGAAAACAATAATATTGATAATGTTGATTATAAAAACAGTAATAAAGGAATGATATAAAAATAATAATAATAATAATAAAATAATACCTATGATATTAATAATAGCAATAATAAGAAAATTAATATTAGTATTAATAATATATAAAAAATAATACCAATAATAATGTAGTAATGATAATAATAAAAGTGAAAATAATAGGGAATTAATGATAACATATGTTAATAACAATAATGATATATATAAAAGATAAGGAAAAAAATAACAATAATATGTTAATAAAAATTATCATAGTGGTAATAATAATAATAGTAAGAATAAATAAATTAATAATAGTAATGTAACTTCAACCAATACTAGAGGTGATGATAATAATAATAATAATAATAATAATAATAATAATAATAATAATAATAATAATACAAAAATGATAAGGAATAAGATGTGAAATGAAAATAGTACAAAAATTGTAACATTCATACATGAATGTAGATATGGGTATAATACATAAAATATATTAGCAACATAAATGTATAGATAAAATTGGATAAAATGAATATAGATCAAAATATAATAGTAATAAGAGTAATAATAATAAATATAGTAATGATAATAACAGTAAAAAGTAGAGCAACAAATAATGATACATTAATAATAAGAAGAATATATTAGTGATAATAACATAATGGATTAATAATGAAATGAATAAATAAATGTAATATGGTGTAATTATAATAATATTATTAACAAAATAATAAAAACAAAATAATAATAATGACCAAAGCTATGAAAAGGACGAAATTGAAGTGAAAATGAAAGTTTGGGGAATAAATTGAAATAAAACGCAGATCCAGGGGGGCAACTGTAATGCGCGCGAAGGGACAAGGACCCTGAGGACAAATATCCCAACTTCCTGAACGACGTCGTTCGGTGGCTTGAGTATTGAGACGTTGAGGATTAAATTGAAATAAATAAAAAAACCGTGGCTAAATTATAAAAGCTAAAATGACCAGATTGAAACATCCCCAGAAAGCGGAGGGACTATGCGTGAAATTATCCCAGCAGCAGTAAAACACGCGGATCCTCAAGCTTCGGATCGGGTCGGCCCGCTCCACCCCAAAACGACGTCGTTTCACGCCTTGGGGGGGAGGGTCAAAACGGTACCGTTTGGTACCTCTATAAAGCCCAAATTTTTTTTTGAAATGTTTCATTTCTAAGCTGTTTCAGAAAAAAAAAGGGAAGGGTTCTCCCTTTCTCCCTGGGAAAATCCCAGGTTCCGGCCAGGAGGGCCATCACGCACCACCGCCGTTGCCGATCCGCAGTCGTACCGGCCACCATACACGGTGGCCGAAAATCGCTCCAAGGTAAGATTTTTCTCTCTTTTTTTTATTCTATTTATTTCATTTGTATGTATATATATGTTATTTCATAGTAGAATAGAGATTATGTGTTCACAGATTCGAAGAAGAAATAGAAAAAAAGGAAAATAAATAGACCTTGGATTCGGTCTTGGATGTTCCTGGTTGCGATTTGAATGGGTGTTTGAATCTGTTTTTTTACTTTTTCTTTAGAATGAGATGTGGTTTTCTATTTCACAAGAAAATGCTAAAAAAAAAGGTACATGGTTTCTGAATTTGGCTTTTTAAATAGCCATTACATTTCTTTGTTCTTGTCTTCTGTCTTTTCCATTTAATGCATTGCAGGTACTGCTTGGACGGTGAATTTGACATGTCGGTGGAGTAGAGGCGGCGAAGGCGACGCTAGGGTGGGTTAGGTGGTTTAGGGTTTTAGATTCTGAAACCCTAAACCTAGGCTGGTTGGGTCATGTGGGCTTGTGTTTTAATTTGTTTGTTGGGTTTATGGGTAAGTTGTTTGTTTAGTTTGGGCTTCTGTTAGGTTTTTTATTTGTTTTAGGTCTGGGTCAAAAAGGGATTGGGTTTAGTAGGTGATTTGGGCCTATTTCGGGTTGGGGTTTAGTTTTTTTTTAGTTGGGCCCAAAATTGGGCTTGTACAGCTGCCCCTCTTTGCTTGTTGTCGTGTAACGAGAACAAAGCAAAGACTTAAGAAAGACCAATTTTGGTCCGGTCTCATCGAGTCTCAACTTCCTTGGTGTCCCTCTTCTTTAGGTAGCCTCATCCTAGTCCATTACACTTTGTTGCTTTGATCCGTTTATGCATCTTCAGAGAGATAAGACTTGCTATCTTCATTCTGCTCCACTGCAAGTACAGGGAGATGAGGCTTGTGACTTCAATTTACTCCGCTGAAACTTCAAGGAGATCTGCTGTAACTTCAAGCTGCTCCAATGTCATTTCAGGAAGATAGAATCTATAATTTTCAACCTGTTACCCTACTTTGCTTAGGGGTTAGGGCCCTTCATCTTTGATCTGCTTTCCCTACTGCTTAGGGGGTTAAGATCTGTAAATTCAACCTTTCACCCTACTGCTTAGGGGCTTAAGGTTCTTCGTCTTCGACCATCTCCACTAATGCTTAGGGAGATAAAATCTGGGATTTTAGTCTGCTTCCCTACTGCTTAAGGGTTTAAGACCCTTCGTCTTTGATCTGCTCCACTATAACTTCAGGAAGGCAAGATCTGTGATTTTTGACCTATTACCCTACTGCTTAGGGGTTTAAGGTTCGTAAATTCAGCTTGTTACCCTACTGCTTAGGGGGTTAAAGCTTGTTATCTTTGAATCTGCTTCACTACAACTTCAGGAAGGCAAGACTTGTAACTTCAATCTGCTTCACTGCAATTTCAGGAAGGCGAGATTCGCTGGATTCGATCCGTTCCACTGTAACTTCAGGGAGACAAGATCTATAATTTTCAGCCTATTACCCTACTGCTTAGGGAGTTAAGGCTTGGTGAATTCAGCTTGTTACCCTACTGTTTAGGGGGATAAAGCTTGGTGAATTCGCTAATTCTAGGGGCATAACCTGTATAATCAGTTCCCTGTATCTATGCTTATGCCAGAGTATTAGGATGCTATGATCGAAATGAATCAAATGTTCCTAATTTGATGCACTATAAATGCATGAGTGCAGCATGTTGTGAGCATGAATCCCCTTTTAATGTTTAGGTTGTCATTGCCCTTTGTTTATCAAGGTTCTTTTACTGAAACGGCACTCTGTCATCTTGTTCAGCTTAGATCTTTGAACAGAAAATCTGAAGAGATGGTCCCAATTTAAACACTTTCTTCTCATACGCTTCCAATCTTTGAGTTTGGTTAGTTCTAAATAATAGTCCTGTTTTAGGTCCCTATACTATTTAGAAACTTTCAGAGTAATATGCGAAACTCTTTCTGCAAAAATGGCTTTTAGTCCATTAATCATCATTTCAATGCAAAATGTTTGAAGAAGACTATAATAGTGATGGGGCTGAAATTTATCAGAAACAAAATTTGAAGGGGATAACTTATTCACAGCCAACAAACATTGCTGGAATACAAAAGGAATAAAAGGAAAATAGGTGCCCCAGATATCACAGCGTGAGCTTCTTTGTATGAACTTCTTGAAGACTCCCTTTTTGCCTAACATGTGTTTAGGGGATCTAGAGTACCCTAGTAGATGCCCCAAGAAGCAATACCTCTCTTCTTTGTTGATTTAGGTGTCGTAAGACTGTCGTATGCCCCATCTTGATCAAAATTTGAATCGCCCTTTACGGGTTTTCAATTCAAAATCCCTTTGGTCTCAGGGTGCTATTTGCGAGTTTTCACCCTAGCCTCTCCCCTTTTTTTTTTTTTAGGCGAAGTATTTCTTAACCGAATCTGAATTCACTGGATTAGGTAAAGTCTTGCCATCAATTTCGGCCAATATTAGTGCTCCCCCAGAAAAGGCCTTCTTTACCACATAAGGTCCTTACCAATTCGGCATCCATTTTCCTCTGAAGTCCTTTTGTATAGGCAGGATCTTTTTCAATACTAGGTCTCCCTCATGGAATTCCCTAGGGCGGACCTTTTTGTTGTAAGCTCGCATCATTCGTTTTTGGTACATCTGACCATGACGGATGGCCCTTAGCCTGTTTTCTTCAATCAAATTCAGCTGATCGTATCGGGATTGGATCCATTCTGCTTCATCCAGTTTTACCTCTGACAAAACTCTGAGGGAAGGAATCCCAACCTCGATAGGTAAAACTGCCTCCATTCCATAGACCAATGAAAAAGGCATTGCCCCGGTGGAAGTCCTGACAGACGTCCGATAAGCATAGAGGGTGAATGGTAGCTTTTCATGCCAGTCTTTGTAAGTCTCCGTCATTTTCCCCACAATCTTCTTAATATTTTTATTAGCTGCCTCAACTGCACCGTTCATCTTCGGACGGTATGGTGATGAGTTGTGGTGTCTGATCTTGAACTGACTGCGGACGTCTGCTATCGTACTGTTGTTCAAATTCAATACGTTGTCAGATATGATCCTTTCTGGCATTCCATATCGACAAATGATCTCCTTTTTTAGGAATTTACTAACAGCTGATTTAGTGACATTGGCATATGAGGCGGCTTTCACCAACTTGGTGAAATAGTCGATGACCACAAAGATGAATCGATGCCCATTTGAAGCTTTTGGCGAAATTGGCCCAATCACATCCATACCCCACATCGAAAAAGGCCATGGTGAAGTCATAACATGCAGAGGTGAAGGAGGCACGTTGATCTTGTCTCCATGGATTTGGCACTTATGACATCTTTTGGCGTAGTTAATACAGTCTCCTTCCATAGTGGACCAGTAATAACCGAACCTCATAATTTGCCTGGCCATTGTAAAGCCATTAGCGTGTGTCCCACAGACGCCCTCATGGACTTCTTCCAAGATTTTCTTAGCCTCAATAGCGTCCACGCATCTTAACAGTACTTGATCCTTCCTTCTTTTATATAGGATCTCCCCATCCAAGACATAGTCATTGGCCAGTCTTCTCAACGTTTTCTTGTCGTTTTCAGTAGCTTGGTCGGGATACTCACGATTCTTCACATACCGCAGGATGTCGTAGTACCAAGGATGGTCATCATTTTTAGCTTCTTCTTCGAGGTTGCAACAATGAGCTGGAGCCTCGTAGATGCTCATTTGGATTGGCTTCATATCCTCTTGTTTGTTCACCTTGATCATGGAAGCTAAAGTTGCCAGGGCGTCTGCCATCTGATTTTCTTCCCGAGGGAGGTAGCAGAAAACGATATCGTCAAACTCTTCGATTAATTCGAGGACTAGATTTCGGTAATGGATCAACTTGGGATCTCTCGTCTCCCATTCTCCTTTAAGTTGATAAATCACTAACGCAGAATCTTCATATACTTCTAGCGCTTTAATTTTGCGTTCAATAGCTGCACGGATGGCCATGATGCATGCTTCGTATTCTGCCATATTGTTTGTACAGTCGAAATCCAATTTGCTAGTGATGGGGTAATGATCTCCGTCTGGAGATACCAAGACTGCCCCAATTCCGTTACCCACAGCATTTGATGCTCCATCGAAGTTTAGCTTCCAAGGGCGATCTTCTCGAAGGTTTTCTTCGGTGGTTGCCACGTACATTAGATCTTCATTTGGGAAATAGTCTTCTAAGGCTCTGCTAGCTAGGAAGTCTGCTATTGCGCTCCCTTTTACAGCTTTCTGGTTTACATAGACAATGTCAAATTCGGAGAGTAGAATTTGACATCGGGCCATTCTTCCGTTTAAAGCAGTTGACTCCATCAAGTACTTCAAAGGATCCAGTTTAGAAATCAGCCAGGTCGTGTGATACAACATGTATTGTCTCAGTCTTCGGGTTGTCCAGATTAAGGCACAACACAACTTTTCAATTGGTGAGTATCTCGTTTCACACTCAGTGAACTTCTTACTGAGGTAATATATTGCTCTTTCTTTCCTTCCTGACTCATCGTGTTGGCCGAGCACACATCCCATAGAATTTTCAAACACCGTTAAATACAATATCAATGGCTTGTCTGGACTAGGTGGTGTCAATACTGGGGCATTAGACAAATACTGCTTAACCTTATCGAAAGTCCTCTGGCATTCTTCGTCCCAAACACCAGGGCTGTGTTTCTTGAGGAGACGAAATATGGGGTCACATTTCTCGGTTAGTTGTGAAATGAATCGAGCGATATAATTTAGTCTTCCTAAGAATCCCCGAACTTCTTTTTGAGTACGCGGTGGAGGTAGCTCTTGTATGGCTTTGACTTTGTCTGGGTCAATCTCGATCCCTTTTTCACTGACTACGAATCCTAGTAGTTTTCCTGACCTGGCCCCGAAGGTGCATTTCGCTGGATTGAGTTTCAGCTGGAATTTTCTCAACCTCAAAAATAATTTCCTCAAGACTTGTACATGCTCTTCTTCTGTCCGAGATTTGGCGATCATGTCGTCGACATAGACTTCAATTTTTTTATGCATCATATCATGGAACAGGGTTACCATGACTCTCTGATATGTTGCTCCCACGTTTTTTAGTCCAAATGGCATCACTTTATAGCAGAAGGTTCCCCACATGGTCACAAATGTGGTTTTATTCATGTCTTCAGGATGCATCTTGATTTGATTGTACCCTGAGAAACCATCCATGAAGGAGAAGAGTGAGTAACCTCCCGTGTTGTCTACTAAGGTGTCGATATGAGGCAACAGAAAATTATCCTTTGGGCTGGCCTTGTTCAAGTCTCTATAGTCTACACACATTCGAACTTTTCCATCTTTTTTAGGGACGGGGACTATGTTAGCTACCCATTCCGAATACTTGACTACTTGTAAGAAACCAGCGTCAAATTACTTCTTAACCTCCTCTTTTATTTTCAACAAAACATCTGGCCTCATTCTTCGAAGCTTCTGTTGAACCGGCTTGCAATCCTCTTTAATGGGGAGTCTGTGTACCACAATGTCAGTACTTAGCCTGGGCATATCTTGATACGACCATGCAAAAACATCCTTGAACTCTTGGAGTAACTCGATAAGGTCCTGCTTTGTTTCTGCGGTTATGCAGGCTCCGATCTTCACTTCTTTCTTTTCTAGTTCATCTCCCAAGTTCACGACTTCTACTGACTCTTTGTGAGGTAGAATCTGCTTCTCCTCTTGCTCTACCATCCTTAACAAATCAGGGGATAGGTTACAGTCTTTGTCATCTTCAAAGTCCTGAGATCCTTGTAGACACATATCCTGCTCAAAAGGAGACTCTGAGCTAATAGCAATGTCGCTCACATCGTTGATATCTGGAGACCTGTTGTAGGCGCGAAAGAAGATACAAAGAATAAAATAATCTAAGAACAATGGTATGTATGGTATGGTTATGAATGAAAGAATAAAAGAATATTTGCACGGAATAGGACAAAGGAATGCATTTCATTGAAATAACAATTTTAGAACATAAGCCTATTTCACAAAAAGACACCTATTACTCCTAGGCCTAGAGTAATAAATGTGTTTTGAGCATTACTCTGTATTAGTTCTAAAGACTATAGGAATCTCTTCCGCAGTCCAATTATCTAGAACACTTCCTGGCTCATAAGGGCGAATGCCCGACAGATTCTCTACTCTATTTCCTTCTTCGTATATGGCGTTGATGTTTAAATCTTTCATTATTTCTTCTACGACTTCTGACGTCTTCCGCTCGGGGTGAATGATTCCTCCAGACAAAACAGTCTTCGATATATGGGGAAAAACCATCAGTTCCCATTCTATTTCTCCCCCACTCAGTCGTGCTCTCCTTTTCTCTTGCTTTTTCTCCATATCTTTCTTCCTTTGCTTCGGATCTGGCTTGAATCCTATCCCAAAACGGTCCTGTTTTTCCCTCATCGTTGGTGCATTAATCCTTCCCTGGAGGTACCTCCCGAGTCCTCTTCCGGGTATGGCCCCTTTTC
Source organism: Gossypium anomalum (assembly GCA_025698475.1). Lineage (NCBI taxonomy): Eukaryota > Viridiplantae > Streptophyta > Magnoliopsida > Malvales > Malvaceae > Gossypium > Gossypium anomalum. The sequence goes on from CM046968.1 coordinate 91,087,682, forward strand.
CAACAGTTAGCCATAGTCCCATTCTTGTAGTTTCAGATAATCTAGGCGTTGGAATCTTATTTCCTTCGATGATGAATGTCGCGTTTACGAACTCTAAAGACCGAAAAGAGCACTCAATTGCTTTATTATTTTCCTCTAGATATGGGACGTCACTGGTTACTGCTGCAATGATGTCTTCTTCAGCATTGATTGTTACTAACTGACCTTCAGTTACCAATTTCAACTTCTGGTGTAGCGATGAAGGGACTGCCCCTACTGAGTGTATCCATGGCCTTCCCAATAGGCAATTATACGAAGGCTTAATGTCCATGACCAGAAAGTCTACCTCGTACGTACTCGGTCCGATCAAGAGGGGTATTTCAATTCTTCCCATTACTTTCCTTTCCGTGCCATCAAATGCTCTTACTATATTTTGGCATGTTTTCATGTGGGAACTGCCTACCGGTAACCTATTCAGCGTAGACAGGGGTAGGACATTCAGCGCAGAACTATTGTCAATCAATACCCCTGGTAATGTATGCCCTTTGCAGCGAGTTGTAATGTGCAAAGCTTTAGTCGATCCTCTGCCTCCCGGAGGTACTTCATCGTCATTGAAGAATATAAAGTTGTCGGCACTTATATTGTTGACTAGACGGTCCAATTTGTTGACGGAAATATCATTCGCGACATAAGCCTTATTCAACACTTTCGTTAACGTGCTTCGATGCGTCTCTGAGCTCAAAAGTAGGGCTAGCACTGAGATACGAGCTGGCTGCTTATGTAGCTGTTCAACAACACTGTACTCGCTATGCTTTAAAAATTTTAAGAATTCCCTAGCTTCATTTTCCATCACTGATTCCTTAACCGTCTGTTCAAGTTCTGCTGGCTTCTTTTTCTTTTGCTCAATCGCCAATGATTTTCCTTTAGTGTGCTCGACTTTTGTATTTAGGGTATAATGCTTTCCACTGCGCGTATAAAAACCCTTGTCTTGACCCTCCTCTGATATGTTAATCGGGATTTCCTCCCTCGGGATCGTCACGTTGCAGCTATAGTTCCATGGTACCCTTTTGCTATCTTTATAAGGGAAGGCAACGGGCTTCTGGATCACGACTTTTGGCGTAACTTGTACCCTGGCTTCGTTAATTTTCGGACGTGATATGATAACCACTGGGTGGCTGGCTTTGTAAACATCCTTCGTCGACCCTTCTTCTGAGGCACACACTTCTGTTTCTTCTGGGCTTTCGACAAATTCGAAGAATTCTATCTCTTTATTATCCATCAATCCTTGTACTAAAGCCCTGAATTCACTACATTTCTGAATCTCATGATCCTCTAGATTGTGGAACTCGTAATAAGCCATCCCTTCTTGGGGTCCGACCCTTGAATTTTGTGATATCAACCCCATTTCCACCATTTGCTTCCATACTTCTTCCAGTGGAGTATTCACTTTTGCTATATTCATCTTAATTTCTTTCCCCGAACTCTCAATTATTACATTTATCCCCTTATCCCTATGGTTAGGTAGTGGATTGTCTGCACTAGGTGTATCATCAAATTTCACAACGCCCATGTTGATAAGCCTCTCAACCAATTTCTTAAAAGTGGTGCAGTTTTCTATCGAGTGTCCTGTGGCCCCCGCGTGATACTCGCATTGGGCATTCACGTCATACCACTTGGGGTATGGAGGCTGCATTGGTTTTAAATAGAGGGGAGATATAACATGTGCGTCGAACAAACTTTGGTATAACTCCTTGTATGTCATCGGAATGGGCGTGAATTGGAGTTTCTCCCTATTTGGCTTTGTGTTGGGCTCTTGTCTGGAAGGGCCCTGCTGACCAGTAGTTGTCGCCCTTGGTTGGCTTACGGTGACCGCTTTTGAATACGCACTCACGTTATTTACCTCGTGCTCTTTCTTTCTTGGTGCTGACCTTTTGGTACTTTCTCCAGCCTCTATTTTCCCACACTTTATCGCATTTTCAATCATTTCTCCAGACATTACTATGTCCGAGAAACTTTTGGTCGCACTACCCAGCATGTGGTTAATGAAAGGTGCCTTGAGAGTATTAATGAAGAGCATAGTAGTTTCTTTTTCCAACAGAGGGGGTTGGACTTGTGTGGCCACCTCTCTCCATCGTTGGGCATATTGCCTGAAGCTTTCATTATGTTTCTTCTCCATGTTCTGTAAAGTGATCCTATCGGGGGCTATGTCCACTACATGACCGTACTGCTTCATGAAAGCTTGTGCGAGGTCTTTCCATGAACCAATTTGAGCGCGACTCAATTGGTTGTACCATCTAGAAGCGGCCCCTACCAGACTTTCTTGGAAGCAGTGAATCAAGAGTTGATCGTCATTAACATGGCCTGCCATTCTTCTGCAGAGCATAGTGATGTGAGCTTCGGGACAACTGGTCCCATTGTACTTTTCAATTCTGGAGTTTTGAACTTGGGAGGGAGTACCAAATCTGGAACCAAGCTTAATTCCTTTGCATCGATTCCGGCACGATAATCAATGCTTTCTATTTCCTTAAATTTTTCTTCTAACCATTTGTACATCTCTTCAAGCTCTTTCGGGAGTTCTACCCTTGTCTTTTCTGTTTCTATCACCTCATCGAGGTTGAGGACAACAGGGTTAGTCGGGTTATCCCCCGGATGGGAGCTCGAGCCAGCTTGATAATTCATCGGTGCTGACACACCAGCCTGAGATGGCTGGGGCCTTATTGTGATCGATGGCCTTCTTGGGTATATTTCAGGCTGTGTCTGAACATCTGCTGGGGCAAATCCCGGAGGGTAGACAGGATCTTCGTTATCATCTTTTGTGTTGACTACGGGACTTTTCCCTTTTTCTAATCCACCAGCCAATAGACGCGTTATTTGATCCATCATACTCTTTTGGGACTCCAGCATCTGGTCCCTCATATCTTGCTGGACTTTGCCAACTATTCTTGCATACGTGCTTGAACTGATCTTGCATCTCTTTTTGCATTTGCTCTAATCTCTCTAACCTCTGGTCCATGGCTTTTTTTTCCTCGCATCAATGTAACGATGTTCCAGGTAATCGCCCACGATTTTAGGGTTTTTTGTGAGTTTTAGTGCACATGATGCAATGCTGATGCATGAATGCAATGGATGCAATGAACGCAAATGAATGCAATCAAAAAGCGTTGATTCTAATTCAATTTCATTAAGATAACTTTCTAGAAAGCAAGTTTCTTTACATAAAATAGATTACATATAAGGCTTGGCCCTGATACTTAGGGCTTTGACTTGCCTAAGAAGCCATGCTAATTCTCGTCCTTTATCCGATTCTGATTCGTACTTTAAACTCAGCACATCAGCCTGCACTGCTAATGTTTGTAAGTGATCTGCTATGTCTCGTACTTGAATCAAAGCTTCGCCCATGACGTAATCCCTGCTTCTGACTTGTTCTTGGGATTGGTAAAGTTGTTCATTCAATCGATCGTTATTTATCTCAAGAAATTCAAGCTGAAGTTCACGATCTTGTAATGCCACCTTAAGTTCTTCTATCTTTCCTTTTAACTCTTCAATTTTGTTTTGACTGGCTTTCAACTCGATTACAGAATTACGGGTACGCTGCTGATACAAAGACTTTTCTAGTTCTGTCACCCACATTTTTAATCCTTCTTTCTCGTTCTGGCTTTTTACCAAACTCTCTTTTAGAGTATCCTCTCGAGCTCGAGTGTCTCGAAATCTTTCTTTCCATTGGCTAGCTTTTCTTTGCTCTTCTTTAATTTCCTGTCGCCACTGCTCAGATGTCTGTCCTAACCCAGCGGTTCTCATTGACCTTCGCAGCTTCTTATAGTCAGTTTTCAAACTGTCCAAATCTTCTTCAGCTTTGTTCTTTCCTGTTCTGAGTCTTTCACTTTCTAACTCTCGGACATCGACATCTAATCCCAATTGCATTTTTTCTTCTTCCAACCGCCGATCCTCTTTTCTAGTTCCGTGCTCTTTCTCTCAAATCATGTCCGATTTATTTGTAGCTCGGATGGGATCGGTCTCAAGCATTCTTCCATTGATCTAGGGCCTTCTTGATCTGGCATGGGGATGTTATCGTTAATCCTCTGAATCCTCCACTAGTCGTACTCAGGGGTGGCCATGGGATTGGCGGTGAACTTCTTCATTCTACGAGTCTGGTTCCAGGCATTCGATATTTCGCGGACTTTCCTTTTGTAGTTATTCCCCGTGAATACAAATTCACACTGAGCTAACCCGTATGTTGGTGGTGTAAACTGTCTGGACCTGTACTGTCTTAACACCAGCAGAGGAGCATACCCTACGGCTCCCCATACTCCTAACAAGGGAACCCAATCGAAGTCTCCACATCGGTATAATATTTCATCAGGCACCATCCACAGGGCTCTCCATTCGACATCCTCTTCTTGTAAATTTCGAAGGATCGCCATCTAGTTTTCTTCTGTAATATCGTCTCTTCTCGGTGTAGCCGCTAACTCTTTCAGTGGAGAGTAGTTTTCAGAGAAGACGCGGTACGAGACCTTTTCCACTTTCCAAAAATGGCTATGGAACCACGATAGCAGAAGCTGTGCGCATCCAATAAATCTTCCTTCACCTACTCTTCGACAAGCATTCAATGATCTGAATGTTTCAGCCAATATCGCAGGCATAGGTATGATCCCTTTACTAAGCCTATCAAAGATATCAGAGTCTGCCTCGTCTACGTGCCCCAAAGCTTTGGGAAAGATGACTAGTCCATAGATGCTCAAGGCGAAAACATCTACCCTCTTCTTCATGTCAGGATGTGCTAGGATTAAATCTCTCAAATGCCTCCAAGGAATGCACCTACAATCTCCTTTTTGTTTGATTCGGGCTGTGACCCACTGCTCACTCATCCCTGTGATGTTCATCAACCTTTTTGAGAATGCTGGGCCATTGGCAGCTTTGGAATAAATACTGTCAACCTGAATCTTCGGGCATCGGATCAAGGCTGTATATTCCTCTATTGTGGGTACCAAATCTACGCTCCTGAAAGTGAAGCAACTGTAAGCAGAATTCTAATATTGAACGAGGGCTCGGAACAGGCTTGCGTCTATCTTGACATCGAGTAGATACAGTAAATCGCCATAATGACAGTAGAATAGCCGTTTGATCTCGTCATCCCACTGAGCCCAAATTTCTTTCATCTCTTGGAGATTGTTCTGGGTTACGCTAACTCGAGTAAAATCCAACAACTCTGACACGTACCCTTCAGTTAAACTATCACATTTCTCTTGCTGTGTTGTCTCAGCCCATATCCGGATAGCAGCATTGTCCTCTACTTTATCAAAAAACTCGTTTTCCATGATAAGCTATCTTCTTAGCAACCGAATATAAATCAACACCTTTTACGATGAAAATGTCATGCAAATACAATCGAAATAAAATAAAACAAGTCAGTATTTCATACAAGATTTAAAGCAAACAAGGAAAATCAAGTATAGCACTTGCTCAGGTAACCACTAGGGTTTCAGAGTGGCTCTACCTAGGGTAGGTTCCTCAAGGCTCACTATATGGGGTTCGGTTCTAGAGTAAAGGTACCTGAATCGACAGATTCCTCTATCTTCAACCATTATAGGCTCATACAGACCGAGTTCAGTTCAGGGGAATACGTTTCCCTATGGCTACACGGAGATGAAAATCTCACGAAGACATAGGTACGGACGTACTCTGAAAGCGACCCACTATCCTGTACGGAGGTGAAAACCTCACGAAGGAATAGTTTCTCGCTCCCACTTAGAGGGATGTGACCATAATGGTCGTGCAATGCAATATGCAAAACTATTTAAATGCTCGAATTAACATAGCAAGTATTATATTGCAAATAACAAATAAAACGCAATGAAAGGATCATATTTCAAAACCAAATTTTTAATTTTCGATAAAAATTCAGAAATTAATCAAATTGTGGCTTGACTCTCTTATTTAAATCCCCAGCGGAGTCGCCAACCCGTCGTAACCATTTTTTTGAGAAAACGGGAATCGACTTAAATTTTGAAAATGAAAATGAAAATGGGAGTCGCCACCAATCTTTTTCGATGAGGTGTGATTGGATCACCTTAAATCAATCATTGTAATAAAATTTAAGATTTATTAAAACGAGAATTTTTGGTCCACGATAATCAGAAAACGAGTTCGGGTGTCGGTTACGCACGAGGAAGGGTTAGCACCCTCGATGCGCCCAAAAAAAATTTGGTACCTAGTTGATTAATTAGTGTCTTAATGTCAAAAATTTAAAACTTGAAATAATTTAAAATACGATCCTCCTTTATAAAAATGCTGATTTAAAAATGATCGAATAAATTAAAACGAATGCTAAAGACCCTCTCATCTCGAAACAATATGATGTCACGACCAGTAAGTTAGGACACGGCATCTCGACTTCGAGACTGAGCCTGCCTTTTATTTAAAAATTAATGTATTTTCTTTTTAAAAGGATATTCGGTTAGTTAGGGTGAACGAGGGAAATCGAAACCCAGTAAGTTAGGGCACGTTTCCTCGAGTTTTCAAACTCCGAATATTGCCTTTATTTGCAAAACTCTTATTTTGGAGTGTCAAAATGTTATACCCAGTAAGTTAAGGCATCACATTTCACATCCCCGAAAATAAGCATTTTTAAAGACTCGTATTGTGATTTGAAAAATAACATTCCGTTGTTTAGGTTAAATGAGAAAAGTCGAAACCCAGTAAGTTAGGGCACGATTATCTCGAATTACCTAATAATAGATGTTGCTTTTATGAAAGAATCTTAAGGTATCGAGTAAAAAGTGTAACGTGATTTATAGTAAAGTATAAAAGCGAATTATGATATCAATAATAATGTTTAATAATGAGTGTAACAATGTTGATAACAATAATATGAACAAGTATAAAAAGATGAAATAAAAACAAGGCTAGTAAAATATAAATCGAACACATAAGGAAAATGAAATAAGCAAATGCATATATAAATAAACAAATAAATAAATAAATGAATAAATAAATATAAAACATGACAAAATAAGAGATGACAATGATAATGAAAACAATAATATTGATAATGTTGATTATAAAAACAGTAATAAAGGGATGATATAAAAATAAGAATAATAATAATAATAATAATAATAAAATATTACCTATGATATTAATAATAGCAATAATAAGAAAATTAATATTAGTATTAATAATATATAAAAAATAATACCAATAATAATGTAGTAATGATAATAATAAAAGTGAAAATAATAGGGAATTAATGATAACATATGTTAATAACAATAATGATATATATAAAAGATAAGAAAAAAATAACAATAATATGTTAATAAAAATTATCATAGTGGTAATAATAACAATAGTAAGAATAAATAAATTAATAATAGTAATGTAACTTCAACCAATACTAGAGGTGATAATAATAATAATGATAATAATAAAAAAGATACAAAAATGATAAGGAATAAGATGTGAAATGAAAATAGTACAAAAATTGTAACATTCATACATGAATGTAGATATGGGTATAATACATAAAATATATTAGCAACATAAATGTATAAATAAAATTGGATAAAATGAATATAGATCAAAATATAATAGTAATAAGAGTAATAATAATAAATATAGTAATGATAATAACAGTAAAAAGTAGAGCAACAAATAATGATACATTAATAATAAGAAGAATATATTAGTGATAATAACATAATGGATTAATAATGAAATGAATAAATAAATGTAATATGGTGTAATTATAATAATATTATTAACAAAATAATAAAAACAAGATAATAATAATGACCAAAGCAATGAAAAGGACGAAATTGAAGTGAAAATGAAAGTTTGGGGAATAAATTGAAATAAAACGCAGATCCGAGGGGGGCAACTGTAATGCGCGCGAAGGGACAAGGACCCTGAGGACAAATATCCCAACTTCCTGAACGACGTCGTTCGGTGGCTTGAGTATTGAGACGTTGAGGATTAAATTGAAATAAATAAATAAAAACCGTGGCTAAATTATAAAAGCTAAAATGACCAGATTGAAACATCCCCGAGAAGCGGAGGATCATGCGTGAAATTATCCCAAAGAGCATGAAAACACGCGGATCCTCAAGCTTCGGATCGGGTCGGCTCGCTCCACCCCAAAACGACGTCGTTTCACGCCTTGGGGGGGAGGGTCAAAACGGTACCGTTTGGTACCTCTATAAAGCCCAAATTTTTTTTTGAAATGTTTCATTTCTAAGTCGCTTTCGCTTAAAAAAAAAGGGAAGGGTTCTCCTTTCTCCCCGAAAAATCCTGTGTTCCGGCCAGAGGGCCATCACGCACACGCCGCCGCTGCCGATCCGCCGCATGCAGCCATCAGACACGGTGGTCGGAAATCGCTCCAAGGTAAGATTTTTCTCTCTTTTTTTTATTCTGTTTATTTCTTTTGTATGTATATATATGTTATTTCATAGTAGAATAGAGATTATGTGTTCACAGGTTCGAAGAAGAAATAGAAAAAAAGGAAAATAAATAGACCTTGGATTCGGTCTTGGATGTTCCTGGTTGCGATTTGAATGGGTGTTTGAATCTGTTTTTTTACTTTTTCTTTAGAATGAGATGTGGTTTTCTATTTCACAAGAAAATGCTGAAAAAAAAAGGTACATGGTTTCTGGATTTGGCTTTTTAAATAGCCATTACATTTCTTTGTTCTTGTCTTCTGTCTTTTCCATTTAATGCATTGCAGGTACTGCTTGGATGGCAGATTTGACATGTCGGTGGAGTAGAGACGGTGGAGGCGGCGCTAGGGTGGGTTAGGTGGTTTAGGGTTTCAGATTCTGAAACCCTAAACCTAGGCTGGTTGGGTCATGTGGGCTTGTGTTTTAATTTGTTTGTTGGGTTTATGGGTAAGTTGTTTGTTTAGTTTGGGCTTCTGTTAGGTTTTTTATTTGTTTTAGGTCTGGGTCAAAAAGGGTTTGGGTTTAGTGGGTGATTTGGGCCTGTTTCGGGTTGGGGTTTAGTTTTTGTTTTAGCTGGGCCCAAAATTGGGCTTGTACAATATATATATATATATGTTTTCATATTTAATATTTTTATTCACTTTATTCTAATATTTTATTAATGTTATGTTTGTTTCTTTTATATTCCAATATTATCATTATTATTATTATTATTATAAATATTAGCTTATGCTTTGTTATATATTTATAATACGTACATACTTAATATAGTTGTATATACCTAGGTAATATTATTACTATTTCCTTTTAATGTGTATATATTATCTAAATCTTTTAGTATTATATATATTCTTCGTATATTATATATGTGTTCTTAATACTATACTTTATATGTATCATGTTTTTTAATGTTATATTATTATATTTTAATATTATATTATATATATCTTCATATTATATTATGTTCATATATCTTTTATATATATCACTATGTGCATATTTTGATAGTATTAGTTATCTATTGCTTATATATTTCCATGTATGTATTTGATATTGTCCCATGCTTATATTTGTGTAGTGTTATTAATATTGTTTGTGTTATTAGTATTTTTAATATGTATAGTATATGTTCATTGTTATATGTTATGTATGTATATTACTTTCAATATTATAGGTTGTTTTATATATATATATATATATATATATATATATATATATATATTATTTGACGTACATATTTCTTTACTATCTTTTATATATATATTTTCACATATATATTTTCTTTATCATGTACATACATCCTTCACTATTATTATTAATATATGAATATTTTCCATGTTTAAAGTATTCCTAATATTTATTGCATATGTTCATTTATACTATGTGTACTTGTATCTAGCATGTATATATTTAGTATTATTGCACATATATGTCTATTAGGCATTATATTTTCATACATCATGTGTATATGTCATATTATATTTTTGAATGTTATTTTATGTACATATTGTCTTATATTATTATTACTAAGTGTATCTTGTATTTATTCATGTTTTGTCTTTATTTTTATTTCTCTTTTAAATATCATTATTATTGTTTTGCTGATGCTCTAGTATTCTACGTTAATATTTTTCATTAATAATGTCATTGTTTGCATCTTTGATTTATTTTAAATTCTTACTTCATGAATATTTTTTATGTTTAAATTAATAATTGAGGTAACATATCGATTTAACATTAAGTCGTAAATTCCATCGCTATGTTGGATGGAATTTGTCGGCTCGTGTTAAAACGGTATACCCTTCTCAAAAAATCGAAAAAACTAAAATTTCTTATATTTTCAATCGGATCACGACTAAATATTACATTGAACTCGTATTTTTTGAAAATCAAGACAACACATGTTTATAAGATACCAATTTTGGGCGTCGCGAGGGTGCTAATACCTTCCTCGCGCGTAACCGACTCCCGAACCCAAATTTTTCTCTGAATTTTAACGTAGACCTAAACTCAGCCTTTTATTTGTTTTAATAAGAGATCTAATGGGTGTCCGATCACACCCTAAAAAAGATCGGTGGCGACTCCCTGTTTATTTTAAAATGAAATTTCAATTTCCAAGTTTTTTAATAAATCGCCACAATTAGCGACCAAACTAAAGCTAAAATTTTTACGTCGCTACATAAACAAATAACACGCGTTGTTTAAATAATGTATTCGCTATTATTCAAAAAAATGAAAAATAAGGCAATGTTTCGCATTTTGGAATATCGAAGAATTGTGCCCTAACTTACGGGGTTTCGGTTCTTTTGTTAACTTTAAGAAGTTAAATACCCTTTTGAATTTTAAAATATGAGGATTTCCAATTAAAATTAAAGACAAACTTGCATTCGAGAGTTTATGGTATTGTGTCCTAACTTACGGGATGTGATATCCCGATATCTCGAGACAAGAAAATCTTTAGCAATCATTTTGAGCTAATTCAAGTATTTTTTAAATCAACATCAACAAAAAGGGATCGTATTTCAAATCCATTCCCGATTTTTAATTTTCAACATTAAAACATTAAGTAATCAATTCGGTACCAATTTTTGGGCATGTCGAGGATGCTAATCCTTCCTCGCACATAACCGACTCCTGAACCTGTTCTCTTGAATTTCGTAGACCAAAAAAATACCGTTTTAATAAACTAAAATTGCTTTATTAAAACAAAGGTGATCCGATCACACCTAATAAAGATCGGTGGCGACTCCCATTTTAAATGTTCATTTTCAAATAAAGTCGATTCCCTTTTTTTTCAAAAAATGGTTACGACACTCAATAAGTAAGAAACTTCAGCGAAAAGGAAAAACAATCTTCAAGGATCGAAGGAGATAGTACATCTAAAGCAAAGTCCATGAACAAGGAAGTGAGTGGGTTAGAGAGGTAGATGCTAAAGTAGAACGGTTTGGGAAAATGGAACGGAAGCGGTAAGAATTGGGTAAATGCATTTCAATATGGGTAGATCGGTAAACGAAATTGAATGGGTGAAGAGAACTTGGCCATAGCTGGGATGCATTGAGAAACAAAATTCTAGAAAGGTCAGTTAGAGCATGGGAAATGATAAAGTTAAAAAGAGAAATGAGGGAGAGTGACCGACAAGTTTTTGTGGCTGGCTGTGGCTTTGTCTCAAGGCTTTAGGAAAAATGTAGGATTAAGTTTAGGATAAGAGCTTTTTAGGCTCATAGGGCCTTGGATCATTTTGTTTTAGGGATTTTTAGTAGAAAGATATTTGTCGTAACCATTTTTTTGTGAAACGGTGGTCGACTTGGATTTTGAAAACAAAAACAGGGAGTCGCCACCAATCCTTTTTTTGATGAGGTGTGATCGGGTCACCTCAAATTAATCATTTTAATGAAAGTTAAGATTTGCTAAAATGATAATTTTTGGTCTGCGAAAATCAAAAAATGAGTTCGGGAGTCGGTTACGCACGAGGAAGGGTTAGCACCCTTGATACGCCCAAAATTGGTACCTAGTTGATTAATTAGTGTCTTAGTATCGAAAATTTTGAAAACTTGAAAGAATTTAAAATACGATCCCTCTTTGTATTATTGAATAAATTAAAATGGATGTTAAAGGCTTGCTTATCCCGAAGTAATAAAATGCAATGCCCAATGAAGTTAGGCACGACATCTCATACTTTGAGACCGGCTAGCCTTTTATTTAAAATCAATGTATTTTAATTCCTTTTAAAGGATATTCGGTTAGTTAGAGTGAACGAGGGAAATCAAACCCAGTGTTAGTTAGGGCACGCTTTCCTCGAGTTTTCAAACTCTGAATATTGCCTTTATTTGCAAAACTCTTATTTCGGAGTGTCAAAATGTTACACCCGGTAAGTTAGGGCACCACACTTCGTACCTCCGAGAATAAGCATTTTTAAAGACTTGTTTTGTGATTTAAAAGAGAATATCCCGTTGTTTAGGTTAAATGAGAAAAATCGAAGCCCAGTAAGTTAGGGCACGATTGTCTCGAATTATCAGATACGAAATATTACTTTGTACGAAAGAATTATTTTGAGGTGTTGAACGAAAAATGTGATGTAAAATATAAAAGTAAATTTAACACGTATATTGACATGATGATAGGTGCTATGACATCAAACACGATAGTATAAGCAAATATTTAAATAAATGAGCAATTATAAAACATGACAGGATAAAAGTGGCAACGATAATGAAAATGATAATGATAGCAAAAACATAAATAATAATAGTATAAAACGATACATAAATATACATAAATGTATTAATACATATGCAATAATAGAAATAAAATATATATGTAGTATTAAAAATATATACATAATATACATATATATATGTAAATTATGATATCAAAATGTATTTACACGATATATATATATATATATATATATATATATATATATATATATATATATATATATGAAACAAGTGCGTAATAGTTATAAAATATACATAATAGAGTGTATGGACAATATGATATTTACAATATATATATGTACATAATATGTGTAAAATGTAATGACAAGCATAATATGATATCAATATACACGTGCATAATATGGAATATTATATATTAAAAGGACGTATATATGGCATACGAATGCATTAATCAAAATAATAATGTCAAAAAAAGGAACTAATAATAATATATAAATATATGCGTATATAATGAAAATACATACTTCTATATAATAATAATAATATAGAAACACAAAAAGCAAGTATGATAATAATAATAATGAAAATATTAAATTAAAGTAATAAACAAATAATGCTATATACAAATATATATAAAAGCATACATTAATATATAATAACAATAGTAATAATAAAAATAATATCGAAATGCAAAGAGCAAATAAAATGTAATGGAAACATTAAAGTAAAGTAATTAATATAGTGCTATATAAAAATGTACATACATACATACGTAAATAAACATGCATTAATATATATATATATATATATATTAATATGAATGATAGTAATATTAATGGATAAAACGGAATAATAATGGTACAATAACATAAATATAATAATAATAATAATAGTAATAATAGTAAATATAATAATAAATAATGTTATAAGTAAAAATAAGGTAGAAATAATATAGAAATCAAATTAAATCTAAAAAGGGACCAAATTTGAAACAAAAACAAAGTTTTGGGGCCAATTTGAAAGGAAATATAAAGAGAGGACCCATTTGAATACGCGCGCAACCTCGGAGGGCCAAAAGGAAAATTTCCCCAAGTTCTTAAAATGACGTCGCTGAAGGGAGGACTAAATCGCAAAACGCGATAAACCTCAGGGCTAATTTAAAAGAAATAAAAACTTGATTGCAAAATGTATAAAAAATGGAAGGACCGCACGCGCAATTAGACCCTCATACAAAAACACGCGGATCCTGAGGCGGGTCGGGCCGGATTTCGGGTCGGACGCTGGGTATGAAATCAGCAGAAAATTTGATAAATTAAGGGTAAAATTGGAATATTGCAAAATTAACTAAATAAAACTAGGACTAAATAGGAAATATCTAGATTTCTCTTCATTTCTCTTCAATTCCAGCAGCTAAAAACGCCATAGGAGGGTTCTCTAAGCTGGTATTTCATAATTTTTGCACCAAGTGAGTTAACCCTTGCCTTTTTCTTGTAATTTTTGTGTTTCTAAGACTTTTACAACTAGGTCCTACTATTAAATTCATTAGTTTTTGATTTCATGGATGAAATTGAAAGTCACTATGTTTGATTTATGTAAGTTTATGATGAAATATAATGAAGTTAAAGCTTTAAATTGTTTATGAGATGATTTTATTAGGTAATTTCAATGGAAATTGATTTTTAGGACCTAATTGTGAAAATGTTTGGAATTAAAGTATATTTCTGAAATTCTGATTCCTAAAGGTTGTAAACTAGTTTAAGGTGATAGAATAAAATGTTAATTGAGAAAAATCAGCTCAATTGAGAGGCTAATTGAGTAGGGACGAAATTATCATTTATTAAAAGCTTAGTGGAAAAATGGTAATAAACAGCTTGCACAAAAACAGTTTGGACAGCAGCAGTAGACTAACTTTGAAAAATCACAAAAAATTGTAGAAATCAAATTAGAAGATGAAAAAAATATAGAATTAAAGCTTATTGAGTCTAGTTTCTCATAGAAGAAATATTGTAAGCAATGGATTTGTAAATTTTGAGATATAATTAATTTTTTGAGACAAGGTCAGAATGAATTCGGGTTCCCCTGTTCTGACTTTTAAAAATCATAAAAAAATGAATAAAAATAATTATGGGTTTAAATTTATATGTATAGAATCCTGAGTGAGTCTAGTTTTAATATAAAAAAACTAGAACATCATTTGAATTCTGTACAAGGAGATAATTAATTTTTAGTGAAGAAGAGTCAGAACTGTTAGACAGCAGAACAGGGGTGATTTAAAGAATAAACTGTACTTATTGGCTAAACCAAAAATTCTGAAAATTTTATGGTAAGAAGATATATGAGTCTAGTTTCAGGTAAAATTAACGGATCTTAATTTGGAGTTCCGTAGCTCAAGTTATAAATAATTTAGTGACTATGACTCAAGTAGACAGCTTTGAATGAACTATAAATAATAGTTGAATTATAGAGAATGTTGCATATGAACATGAAATGTATTAAATTGATAATTAAATTTATTTATTTAGATCCGGAAGATTCAAATACGAAGCTAGATCGAGGAAAGGAAAAATTTCGGGATTAGTAGATTTTTATTGTTTACAAACAAGTATCAAGGTAAGTTCATGTAACTTGTATTATATTCTTAAATACTTGAAATGTATGTTATTGATGTGAATATGATTTGAATGTTCATTGTATGAAAATTGATGAAACATTGATATATTTGATATAAAGGGAAGAAATCCCGGTTGAATAAAAGGAAAATTCGATGGATCTCTGAAAAGGAATTGACGGTAAAAGGATCTAGCCCTTGACGGGTGATCCTATCCTGATATAGCCCTCCGAAGAATATGTGGAAAATGGATTTAGCCCGGACGGGTAATCCGAATTAGGTCCGAATTTAGCTCGACTGGTAATTCGGATCCAAGCTCATTAGAGTAATTGTCGTTGTGATTTAGCTTTGGACCGTAATCCCGACAATACTCTATGAGTTTATATTGCGTGATTTAGCTCGACCGATAATCCCGCCGCAAGGTTGAGGTTCGCGAGTGTGCTCTCTGAAATGGAAATGTGCGCATATGAATATGAATTGACGGACTAAAATGTACACTAAAAGTGTACCTCTGAAAAATCCATCGAAATTCCGAGTAATTCAATTGGATAAATATGGAAAAATAACAAGGGAATGGAAATCATAGTAATGATAAGCTCATCAATCATGATATATATTATTGATACATAGAAATTATTGTACTAACTTGAATGTTGAGTTTGTGCATGTTAGGGTAATAATGCATTGAATGGATATATGTAATGTTTATTGTATTGTACTGAAAATATTAGGTAAGTGTAATTCTTGTTACATGAGCTTACTAAGCACAAAGTGCTTACCCTGTTTCCTTTTCCCCTGTTTTGTAGTGTTAAGAGCTCGGAGGTCGGATTTGGTTGGAGACACATCACACTATCAACCTCGGGATTTCGGTATATAAAGGAACTTTATTTTGGGAACCAATGGCATGTATAAGCTAACAAAGTAAATGTTAACGTGAAATGAATGTAAAGTTAACCATTAGTATGGTTAACAAACCTGGTTATAGATATGTGATGACGTTATCTTATATAAATACATGAATCTATCATGAAAATATGTTAAATTGATTTGATATTTTTGTGCCTGATTTTGTAATATTCCCGTACTTTTGATATTGCTGGGATTACTGCCTTTGTTTATGCTTAAATCTATTTTGTATTGAAGAGTTGTTGAATATCTTGCGTTACAGAAAAAGAAAAATTTTGCCCCCCTTCTACAGTTTTTGATTTGGCCTTTTATAGGCATTTTTTCTACAACTTGCCTCTTTTGACTAATCTGTTTCTTCTTCTATTATTGCTGCAGGCAAACGGTGGAGCAGAAGCCACTTGTACTGGCGATGTGACTGAGGCGGTGGGAGTCAGAGGCGGTTTAGGCTAGGGTTTTTTAATTTTTGTTTTGATTTTGGGCTGATGTTAGGCATTGGGTTTGGGCTTTTATTTTGTTTGGGCTTGGCCAGATTTGGCCCATTATAATATTTAATTTGAATTTTATGAATTGTGTTATTAATTTATGTTTTGGTGCTATCTTTTTAATAATAAGTGGTCCAACATTTTTCTTAAAAAAAATTTAATGAAATTAATATCACTCAACTCTTCACTCCTAACTGGCTAACTCAATCAATTATTTTATAATAATAAAGTTGTCTTGTCTTCCATTTCAATGATTCAAATGTCAGTGTAATTTATTGCTACTAATTAGCTCTCAAATTCAAACATCAATGCATGCATGGCTTCAAATCTTCAAGTTCAATGAATAGGCGTCTTGTTGAGTCCATGAACTGCAATCTTATTGATTTCATAAACCAACATTACTCAACACAGTAGATTTAGTAGTACACAATTATAACAAAATATAACATGGTAATACAGTTCGAGAACGTAGATCTCGAGTATAGGACTCAATTTATTATTTGTAACATTAATTTAAAACCAAAACCAAACTTTTACTTGTCTATATGAGCATGATTTTAATTGGAAACTGGTGGTGAGAGGCCAGCAAAGACATGGAGCAACTCCCCGTTGTCGATGTGCCTAGCTGGGTCGGAAAAGGCAAAAAGGAAGAACTCCATGAAATCTAAGTCCTTGAAAAGCCGAGGATGTTGGTCATCTATAAACTCTTTGGGTGTCTTGATTATAGTACCCTCATTTGGAATGACGAAAGCTGCTATAGAGTATCGATCTTTGTCTCCGCTCATCATCACTCTATGATTCACTGATTTTAATCTCCCATTGCTCCAAGCCTTCAATTTTCAAAATCAATGTCAATAAGTATTTTCTAATCATTCTTCACTTTCAACATCAATAATCTAATTTCTCTATTTTTTTTTTTATCATGAGCAAGGTAAAAGCGTTATTCAAAATTTTCAACCCAAAATCTTTTGTTAATATCATAAAGTATTTTATGATAATTATTCACTTTAAAACTTTTTAATCTAATTGAAGAGCAAGAAGAAGAGTTGTCCATGATTTTTATCCAAGACTTAATCAAAACTCGGGACTTGCAAACAATGCCATGGGACAAGGCCTTCCCCCGCCCCAAGAAAAAGGCAAAAATTCATTCAACTTAATTCTAACCCTTATGTTTTATGTTTTATTCACATGGATTATTTATGTTAAATTTTGAATAAATTAAATAACAAATATTAATCAGATATATATACCTTAAGAGGATCTCCAACCACAAATACAAAGGAAGAAGGAGATAAATTAGTCAGCTTGATCCATTGACCATCATTGACCTCAATTTCCAGCCCTGAAATTTGATCCTCACAAATGAGTGTGCTTACTGGTTTATCAGTATGAGCAAAGAGTCCTCTCTCATACTCCCCTGGTGGAGGGGCCATATATTTCATCATCCGCACCAACGTTGTGTAGTTCATCTTCAATGAGTCATCCCCTAATCCATAACTATCAATTAACATTAACCAAATTAACTTGTTCAAATCCTCCATTTGCGTCGCTAGGGTATGAATAGTGTCACTAGAAACAAAATATCAAAATAAAAAAGTCAATAATTCAAACTCACTCAACTCGAACCGGAAATGATTCGAGAACAACCCAACCCACATAATTAGAAAGGTAAAAGGATTTTTCTTACGAAAAGTGTGGGTGACCATTAGGCCACATAAGTTGAGCAAAACTTTTAACAGAGTCATAGTTGGAGGCATCTCCAACTCCAAAGCCTTCATACAACACAGAAACCTGCTTGCATGGTCCAACCCAACCATGGTAAGGCATGGGACTATTATTCTTCTGCTTCGTCTCCACTGGGAGCTCAACCATTTCTTTCATCAACCCAAACGCATCCTCTCGAAGTTTCGTGGATACCTTTTCGTATACCACCTCGAAACAACCGAAAGTCTCACAAGCCTCTTGAACCCTCTTGCACAAACGGTTCCACCCTTCGGTTCCTCGCTTCAAATCCGATGAACGGAACTCAATGGCTGGGAAGTCAATTTCAGGATTGACACCCGGCATGTTCGTAACTTTTCTTTAATGCTCTAAGGAAATGTTTTCTTAAACTAAATCAGCTTGTAAACTAACTTGGTTTCTCTTTGGGTTGGGATTTACGTCCATTTATAGTTTTTTCCCAATGGTGGCGGGGCAAAGCGAAATATCCAAGCAAAACGAAGGAGGTGGCCTGGTCAAAGCAAACTTTACACGCTGCTTAATACATATAAAAAAGGAGATTGAATTCAAACTTCATGGATTAAAAAAATGGAAATAGAAGGAAATAATACTCGAGTTTTATTTATCTTTTCACATCTAAATTTTCATATTTCCACAGTACGAAAAATAAAGAAATAAGTCCATTCATTTTTTGTCTACTCAAGAAAACTACATAGAGTCAAAGTAAACAAAGCCAGCTAGAAGAAAACAGTTTCATACTTAAAATGACGAAAGAACCACCTGATGGACGTCTACTCTATCTGCTGTCCATTTTTTATATCAAATTCTCGCCTTGCAATGCCATGCTCTGCAAGGCAGTCACCATAGTTTTCAAAATCTTATTCGTGGCTGAGTAAATCAAACCATTAATTTTTTTATTTAATTAGTTGGATTGATTTATCATATTCTATTAAATAAATTATTAATAAATTATAAAAATTAAAAATTTATAAAAAAATAGTTTCAATCTCGATCCAATTCATTATATTGAACCAATACTCTAATCGATATCTGATTTAACCAATTGATTGAACTCAATTTCTCGGAGCATGAAATTGTGATTCCAACTTTTATTTTATTTTATGTACTTATTTGAAATAGAGAATGAATTTAAAACTCTACTCTTTTTTTTAAAGAAAATTTAAAACTCTATTTAATATTTTAATTAAATTTATAATATAATGATATTGATCTTAAATTTATAAGTTGTCATAATTTAACTTTTCTAAAACTTGTCGATTGAATTTTAGTTTGATTAATATGGGTATTATTGTTAATGCAGGAGGACGTGGGTTTGTTTATGGTTTAGGGAGAGGCTATGAATAGTTTTAAGTATTGTGTCACAAAAAACAGATATGACCAAATCTATAACGAGATTATTTTTTGTCATGTGTAGAGTTTGTTTTGGGTAGGTAATGTAAATGTAGATGTTGACTGCTCAGCTCCTTCATCTATAGAAGAAAATAAATATTTCCATTTAAAAGGAAAAACACGAGGGTTCAAATTTATAAATTCAAGACGATGAATCCAGTTTTGGTTTGATGTATAATGTGAAATGTTGATATTTACGTGGTACTAAATTCCATTTTGGCATGTGGAAAATTTTATTCAACTAAAAACAAATGGATTTCTATATGCATTTAAAAGAAATACACATTTTTATCCTTGTACCAGTGTGAAAATAAACTAATTTTGCGTGGAAATCATTTTAATTATTTCCTACAAAACGACATATTTTAAATTTATGTGGAAATAATTTTAAGGTTTGTATGTTTAAAAAGTCCTTAAGAAATAGCCAAAAAAAAAAAAATCAGTTAAGCTTGTGTATTAAATCTGTACTAATTAAGCTCCTTCTATTAATTAAAATAATCAATTAAGTCCTCCGTCAACAGTTTTTGTTAGTGACTAAAGTTGAGTGTTACAATAAATTGATGAATCAATCAGATAGTAACACGTGGTAGTTCATGGTTTAATATAATATTTTTTTCATAAAAATGATCAAAACTCATTAGAAAATTATAAATATATATATATATCAGAAAAAAATTATCAAAAAATATAAGAATTATTAAATATTAAAATAATAAAAATGTATGAAAATTAATATAAACTTATAAATATTATAAAAAAAATAAGATTCTAATAAATTATAAAAAAATCTTTAAAATTTTATAAAAAATTATTAAAATTATATAAAAACCATCAAAACTATAAAAATATATTAAAATTGATATAAACTTATAAAAATTATAAAAAAAACAATATAAAAACTTGAACTAGATAGGATTAATCAGTTGGACAGATTAAACCAAAATCAATAAGGGTATTGATTCGGAGAAAGCCATTAGAGCGGTTGACCTAGGAACTGGACGGTTGAATCATTTTTTATTTTTTAATATTTTATTTAATTGAACTTGACAGATCAACCGAACTGACAAACCGATGGCTTGATGGTTTGATCACCAGTCTGATTTTGAAAACATTTGTTAGAATATTTCATTCTGACATATGCTAATAGTTGGATAATAAAATTTTGATTCGATAAAAATATTAAAAATACAAAAAAAATTTCAATCCTCCGATTCCCAATTCAACTGGTCTAATGACTTTCCTCGATCGATACCCTTGCCGATTTTGGGCTAACAGGTCCAATTCAAGATGTTATGATTTTTTTATAATTTTTTATAAATTTGTATCGATTTTAATATTTTTAGAATATTTTTAGAATTTTTTATTATCTTTTAATATTTTTAATAAGCTTTTTTTAAAATTTTAAACATTTTAAATAAGTTTGATTGATGTTATAGTTTAGAATTGATTGGATTTTTTTTGTATTTTATAATATTTATAAGTTTTTATAAGTTTTTATAGTTTTTTTATAATTTTATATCAATTTTAATATTTTTTTATATTTTTAATAATTTTTATGATTTTTGATATTTTTGAGAAAATATTAGATTAAACCAAAGATGTCACATGTCACCATCCAATTAATTTATTAATTTATTTTAATAATCAACATAGTTAATGAAGAAAACTGTTTTTGAAAAATTTTAATAGATTATTTTAAGGGTAATTTACACCAACAGTCACCCAACTTTGGGGTAGTTGACAAAACAGTCACCTAAGTTTCAATTCAGTCACTCAGGTTTTATTTCAGTCACTCAACTTTCAAAAAGTTACAAAACAGTGACTAACGTTACAAAAAAGTGACAAAACAGTCACTGACTAACAGTTTTCATTAGTATCTTAACAAAAACGCTGATGTGGGAAGTTAACTAGCTGATGTGGCCAGTTAACTTGCCACATTGGATGAAGAAATTGAAAAAAAACCTAAAAAAACCCCCTTTAACAGAGAAGAAGAAGAAGAATAGGAAGAAGAAGAAGAAAAAGCTGAAAGCCTCTTGAACTCTTCCATTTTTGCAAAGGCCATCAATTAAACTACTTAACGTGAAAACATTGGGCATTAATCCTGATTCCAGCATCTCTTTATGCAGCCGAAATGCCTCCTTGATATTACCATTTTTACAATACCCATTAATCAAAGCTGTGTAAGCCACCACATCCGAAACAAGACTTCCGATAACCATTTCAGAGTAAAATCCCACGACAACTTCCATGTTTCCAGTCTTGCAATAACCATCAATCAATGTAGAGAAAGTGATAACATTTGGTTCTACACCATTTTCGTTTATTTGAGAGCATATCTCCAAAGCCTTCTCCATGTTCCCCACTTTACAGTACCTATCAATCAGGGAATTGTAAGTCATAGAATTAGCCAAAACTCCATCTTTGTTCATTTTTTGCAATAAAAAGCTCCCTTCCTCCACTTTACCAACAGTACAAAGACCCTTAATCAAGATGCTATATGTGATAACATCAGCAAAATTTCCAACTTCTCCATTTCTCGAGCTCAACTCCACTGCTTGAAAACATTGCACCCTCTACAAAGAGCCATCAATCAAACAATTGTAGACAAAAATATTGGGGAAAACACCATATTTAACCCTACAAACAAAGTATCTCCTAGCTACCGTCAATTCACTCACCTTACAAAGTCCATCAATCAAGATACCAAAACTAACAATATTTGGTCCCAACCTATCACTGATCATCATCCTATATATTTCCAAGGATCAGTCAACTCTATCCATCTTGAAATATCCATTCATCAAAACATTATAAGTGTACAAATTTGGAAGGAAATAACCCTTTTTAATCAATCTAAACATACGTTCTGCCTCCAGCATCTTACCTTCATTACAAAGTAACTTTATGACAGTAGTGTAGACGACAACATTGGGTGGAATTCCTTGCATCAACAGTTCATAAAATAAGTTGTGTGCCTTTAAAACATCACCCTGACAACAACAACAATTTATCAACACCCTATAAGTAACAACATTAGGCAAAAACCCCGTGAAAACAATTCCTTGTAAAGATCCCACATGGAGTCAAACCTGCGCAACTTAATTAACCCATCTAAAAGTGCATTACAAGCCTGCATTTGAGGGAAAGTTTTGATATTTCTATAAACCACAAGGCATGTTCTGCTGTTGCTACTTCTTCTTCTTCTTTTCCTCTGTTAAAGGGTTTTTTTAGGGTTTTTTTTCAATTTCTTCATCCAACGTGGCAAGTTAACTGGCCACGTCAGCTAGTTAACTTGCCACATCAGCGGTTCTGTTAAGATACTAACGAAAACTGTTAGTCAATGTCACTTTTTTGTAACGTTAGTGACTGTTTTGTAACTTTTTGAAAGTTGAGTGACTGAAATGAAACCTGAGTGACTGAAATGAAACTTAGGTGACTATTTTGTCAGCTACCCTAAAGTTGGGTGACTGTTGGTGTAATTTACCCTTATTTTAATTAACAACCTAGATTTAAGTGGATGCAAATTTAATATATTTGGTGCAATTGAAGATAAAGCATTATCTTTATTGCTAGTTGCAATCCAACTTCCCTGAAACCACATCCATCAAAATCTTGATGATTCATATTTACTAATTCAACACAAATATTGGAAAATATTAAGTCCAAAATTTTCTGTAATAAATAGCTTTTTGAGGAAATTTCCCGTTATAAATATTATACTTTTTTTTCCATGTATCTAATAGACCAAAAATAGTAACAAATAACATTACCCAGCAAAGTGCAGTGGTCAAAAATTAATTTATATTCAAGATTCAAATTTCATCAATTAAAAAAATAAAAAATAAAAATCGGTTATATAACGTATTAAACCAAACAATTTATTTATTCTCCATAAACTGACTAATTTAATCTAAAATTTTTAGGGTGAATTTAAATTAACGGTGTATTTATTTGTAGTAAGTGTAAAAATAATAGTGATAATGAGAGTAGATACTGTAACGACATTAGTGTGAGACAAAAACTAAATTAAATACACTGCACCTCACCGTCAATTCAAATTCACCCTTATTACCTGATGTTAGTTTCTATATTTCCACAATATGAAAAAGAAATACTTCAATCCATTTGTCGTCTCGTAAATAAATATGAAAACCAAATATGATGACATCAGCTAGAAGAGAAGATAAAAATGTTCACCCAAAATCAACTTGAAATTAATCGGATTTACTACCCAATATCTCCATGAAAAGATCTCCAACCATACGATCACGAAAGAATTGGGCGATGGACACAACTTTATCCTCTCTCCATTTTTTTTTCTCAGTCGAGAAAAATAATGTAAAATCGAGAAAAACATTGAAACCACCAACATTTTTTAAGGACAACATGAATATAACAGTATTACTACTAACAATCAAAGACAAAATCCTCTAGACAACTAGAGCTATAATGCATTAAACAAAATTCACCACTAAACTTTCAAAAAAGATCTCGACATACTAATTTTCGCCAAAGCATCCTCCATACCATCACTTTACTTGCGAATATCTTCGAACTGAAATTTAGTTAAATAGTTAGTGCAACGATCAATTACCCCAAACAATTTCCGTAACTCTCCATGTTTGGTTTCAATTTCTAGCCCTAAAATAGAATACTAGCAAAGGGACTGCATCCATCAAAATCATGACCATTCATATATTTCGATGGCACACCTATTTTCTTTTTTCTCGGCAAAGTCCATAATTTATTCATAATAATAGTAACTGAGATTAGTTATTATAGTAGAAATGAATTTATGTAATAAATATATTTATAAAAATTGATATAAATTAAAAATAAAGCTTTGGTTTAATGGTAAAATATGAATGTTGAAAACTATAAAAGTTTAGGTTCAAACTTTATTATATGTGTATATTTTTTTATATAAAGAGATATAAGCTGAAAAAAAAATCCTCAAAAAAATACAATTTACATTATAAATTACAAATATTTTTGTCATTATCTAGTTGAGTTGGTACTAGGTTAATTTGTGACACCAACTAAACTAAGTACTTAATATATAATAAAGATTTTTTTAATAGTATATAATATTGTGGGGTGTACCTCACATTTATCGAACATGTTGCAAACACCTTAGATGAGATTCAGTGAGCAATTGAAGAAGGGCCAAAATAGGCCTGACATCACAATGCGATGAAAATCCCAAGCAGATGCGACATTGACGTCGTGACGAGGAGAGACGGCACGTCACGATATGTTTTCCTATTTGGCAACCATGTTTTAGACTCCAAGCAAGATTTCTTCTCCAAGTTGGACTCCGATTACTTTAGGGTTATTTTAGTTTGATTAGACCTCTAATCTAAACCTATTTAAAGGGCCTTTGTAACCCTGATTCAAACACGCTAATCAGCAATGGCCTTTTTTAGAGTGACAAGATATAGTCGCATATGAATTTTGATGAGAATTTCGTGATGATTATGGAGAATTTTATAATGTTATTTATTATAAATATATAATGTCAGGATATTGGCACGTGTTATTATAATTTTTATATAATTAAATAATTGAAAAGCACATATAAATAGACTCAATTACACAATAGATTTAGTAACCTTTGGTACAATACAGTTATACAATTATTACTAACCATAACATAGCAGTACAATACAAGAACGCAGATCTCGAGTATAGAACTCAGTTTATTATTTGTAACATTGATTTTAAGCCATAACCGGGATTTTACTTGTTGATATGGGCATGATTTTAATTGGAAACTGGTGGTGAGAGGCCAGCAAAGACATGGAGCAACTCCCCGTTGTCGATGTGCCTTGCTGGGTCGGAAAAGGCAAAAAGGAAGAATTCCATGAAATCGAAGTCCTTGAAAAGTCGAGGATGTTGGTCATCTATAAGCTCTTTGGGTGTCTTGATTATAGTACCCTCATTTGGAATGACAAAGGCTGCTATAGAGTATCGATCTTTGTCTCCGCTCATCATCACTCTGTGATTTACTGATTTCAACCTTCCATTACTCCATGCCTTCAATTTCCAAAAATAAAATCAATAAGTATAAATTTTATGATAAGTATTCACATTTAACATCAATAATCTAAAATATATTATGAACATGGTAAACAAGTAATTCAAAATTTAAACTCGAGATTTAATTTCAAAATATTACTAAATATTTTATGGTAATTGTTCACATTATCTATATATAACTTATTTTACTGTTTAAAAAATAAAATTTTCTCTCATTAAGAAAGTAATTCTAAAACGTAAAATATTTGAACTTAATTATTGTATAAAATTTTATTATATTTCATGTTTTATTCATATAGATCATATAATTTAAGTTTTTATTAAATTAAAATTGAATATTAATCATATACACAAACATACCTTGAGAGGATCTCCAACCACAAAGACAAAAGAAGAAGGAGATAAATTGGTCAACTTGATCCATTGGCCGTCGTTGACCTCAATTTCCAATCCTGAAACTTGATCCTCACAAATAAGTGTACTGACTGGTTTATCAGTATGAGCAAAGAGTCCTCTCTCATACTCCCCCGGTGGAGGAGCCATGTATTTCATCATCCGCACTAATGTTGTATAGTTCAACTTCAGTGAGTCATCTCTTAATCCATAACTATCAATTAGCATTAACCAGATTAACTTGTTTAGCTCCTCCATTTGTGTTCCCATGGTATGTATAGTGTCGCTGAGACAAAAAATCAAATAATTAACATGATTTGTAAGATTTAAAATTTTATCACCAATCTTTTGTCACTCCACTATGATTTAGTCGACAACCTAAAATTTAACTTAATGATTCGTATAATACCAATAATTATAATTCCTTATCATATTATGAAAATCTAATATTTAAAAATAGATGATATTGTCAATTCTAAATTAAAAAAATTTATTTGATTAATCTAATATTTAGAAAGTTGAAGAATTATTGTTACCAAAAGTGTGTGTGACCTTCAGGCCACATAAGTTGAGTAAAGCTTTTAACACAGTCATAGTTGGAGGCATTTCCAATTCCGAAACCTTCATACAACAAAGAAACTTGCTCGCATGGTCCAACCCAGCCATGATAAGGCATGGGACTAGTGTTCTTTTGTTTCCTTTCCACCGGGACCTCTACCAATTCTTTCATCAACCCAAAAGTCTCTTCTCGGACTTTCGTCGATATCGTATCATACACCACCTCAAAACAACCGAATTTCTCACAAGCCTCTTGAACCTTTTTGCACAAATGGCGCCATCCATCGGTTCCTCGCTTCAAATCCGATGAACGGAACTCAATGGCTGGAAACTCAATCTCAGCATTGACACCCATGTTCTTAATTTTTTTTTTTTTTTTTTTTTACTCTCAAGGAAAGGTTTCCTTGAACTAAATTAGCTTGTTAATTAACTTGGTTTTCTTTACCTAGACATATTAGGTCTATTTATAGCTTGTAAATTAACATATTAGGTCTATTTATAGCTTGTAAATTAACTTCCCAATTTTTTAATTTGATTATCCAAGCTCAGGAAACTTTGTACGCTACTGAATATAAAATATAAAATATATATTTAAGGGTTGAATTCAAATAATACTATTTTATATAGGGTATCAAATCAAGCAACATATTAACCTAACTATAAATAAGATTATCCGACACACATTGAAGATTATACAAGCAAAATAAAGTTGAAGAATCAAATTTCATTTCATCCATTAAAAAACTTGTATTGTATAAAATTTAATTAAAAAAAAGACACATACTAATTTTTTTAATTTCATTTCTAATGTACAAAATAACAACCCTTGCATTAAATCAAATAACTTGTAATTGCAAAAGAAAATCAAACATGTTGATTCTTAATCAATTGGTCAAATTAATCTTATTTTTTTTAATCCATGACTTAATTTTCACATGTCGCAATATGAAACATAAAAAAAGAGAAAGCATTGTATGAAGTTGTAATTCCATGTCATTCCTATCCCTTTCCAATAGGAACATAACTAATTAGATTTTTCCTTACTTTTCAGCTTTTTTCTCTTGAAAAAATTCAAATCCAACTAAAAATGCTAAAAATCAGGAGAAAAAAATCTAATTTGTCATACCCCTGTTGAAAAGGAATAAGAATGACGTGAAATCACAATTTCATAGAATCCCTTCTCCATAAATAAATATGTCTAAGTCATTGATATTTATAGTCTCGTAGGCATAAACACAGGTACACAAGGTTAGCTAAAACAAACATGTTGGTTATAATGGACAAATGTGAATGTATTTAAATTCATTCATATCTTTTAATATTTTAATATATAATTTTTATTTAATAATTAATAATTTTATGTATATATATTTCTTTTACGTCATTATATTTTTATTATTTAAATATAAATAAATTAACATATTTTTAAATGTAATTATTTGATACATTGCGAGTGTGATTTTTTAAATTCTACAAGTAAATTGAAAGTGTAACAAGTGCTATATTTATTTATATATTTAAGTTTTTTTTTACTACACACAATAATACACTTGTCAAACTCTTAATTCACTTGCGGAGTGTAAAAAACTTCACCGGCAGTATATCAAATAAATTTCTATTTGTAATAGGGTGAATACTTGGTACACTAACAATTTTTTTTTATTCCACAAGTTGTCTCTTTTTTTTCAAAATATTTATTTTTTTAATATTTTACCATATTTTTATAGGATACTTGTCAACTTTAACCTAGCAAAATAATTATTAAATATAATATTAGAATAAAATTTTAAAAAATAAATATTTTTTAAAAAATAAAATGACAATTAACCAAGCAAAACCAGTGACGCCCACTGGTCCAAAAATAAAATGATACGGTGCTTAGTATTATATTAAGACTTGAAGAGGTTGAATATTCAAATTTTATCAATTAAAAATGTTGACGCAGTTTTTTAGTACTTCTTAGAGCAGTTTTTGGATTAGTACCAATTGGTTGTCATACGTGAGTTGATAATAAAATTTATTCGGCTAAGATTTCTGTTATTATTTTGGATGATTTTCATTCATCCTTAATATTCGAATTACACGTTGTAATATATCTTAGAATATTGATTTTGATTTGAATTGAGGAAATTAACTTCCCAAAAATGATGAATTGGATCGAATTAGACTAAACTAAGAAGAATATCTTGAAAGTTTAAGAATTATCTTGAGCTATTTGAAGATATTCTTTATACATATTATGTTACTTGTTTCGAGGTAAGATTCGTTGTAAATGATATAACATGCTAGTAAGTCTTAATTACTTATATATTAGGATGACTTGTATAAGTTATATACTAAACTGAGAGCACTTATTATTGTTCAATGAATAATATTTTTTTGAATGTATTGAGTGAAATAATCAAGTGTGCGACTTAGTGTCATAACTTTTGTAATAGGCCAATTTTGGCCCAGATTAAAAAATAAATAAAACCAAATTTTAATAGTCTAGTTTTTACAGTCCAATTACAAAAACCTGTAGCCCAACTGCAAGAACAGGCCCGAAAGGCCCAAAATGCTAAGGTTTTCAGAAAAAACTAACCCTAAACCTAATGCTTGCGCCGCAGCTAGCCTCCAACGCCTCCGTATGCTCCAGCGCTTCAACAGCCAAGCCCACGCTTCCGTACGCCAGCACACAGCCCCCGTACACGTGCCACGCACGCCCCGTACCTGCAAAAAGGGACGAACGCACAGCAAAACAAAAACAAAAACAAAAAATATTGTTTTTTTATTTTTTTATTTATTTCTATCATTTTTATCCCTTCGGCTATAAAGCTAAGGGATTTCATCGTTTGTAAGGTTAAGCACCGAGAATAGAGAAAAAGCAATCAAAAATAGTGAAGGTGATTTCTTTGTTCTTCGAATCGCTTTAGCTTTTTGTGAATCATTTTGTTTTCTTATTCAGTCATTCGTTGTTGTTTTTGTTAAAAAATAAAAAGAACAAGATAATAGCGGGATCATACCTTGTGAATCGGCCATCGGTTCTTCTTTGCTTCATCGGAATCGAAGGCAAAGAGGAATCTCGAGGCCGTATAGCGTTTAAAAGGGGCAAATATGCCTGTTGTTGGCTGCGAAGAAGTCAAGGCCGAGTGATTAGGGACTATGGGTCGGCTGAAGGTTTGAGAGAGCAACATAGGGTTTCTTTTTTTTTTTTTGTAAATGGCTGTAAACTCTTTTAGGGTTTGTTTTGGGCGATTATAAGGCCCCTTTAGACGTCACCGTTTTAGGCTAATATTAATGGCCTCAAAATGTCATTATTCAAGGGTGCTACGACCTGATGACCCGACCCGCACACGGTCAAGATCCGCGTGTTTGGTCATTGAGGGATATTTGCGATATAAGTCCTTCCCCTTTCGCGCCGCATTTCAATTAGCTTATGTTGGTGTTTCATTAGTTTTTAAATTTTCCCATAATTTGCGCACAAACTCGATTTGGTCCGCGCTTCGATGCTGCGTTTTGGGGTCTAGAATATTTCCAGATTTGGTCCCTGCGCATTCGCACATGTTGCGCGCTGGTCCCTTTTTTATTTTTAATAGTTTATTTCTTTTATAAATCATCCTTTTCATTTTAATCTTATTTTTAATTGGGTCCTTTTGATTTGTATGATTCATTTCTCTTTTTTTTTTAATCACTTAATACTCGTTTTTATATATTAATGCATACCTTTTTGAGTTTTCATGATGATTTTAGCCTTTTTTATATAGAATCTTTATTTTAAAGCTTTTATCGTATTATTTTAAAAAAATTTGTATAATACTTCATTTGAATATTTTTATATATTATTATGCATATGGAGTTCGTGATTAATGTCTTTTTTATTCTACATATATATTAATAATTCTATGTTACTTTATATACATGATCTCTTTTAAATCTACTTATACATATTTTTAAACCTCATGTATATATAGCATACCTTATTATACATTTTTGCCATTTTAAAAACCTTTCATAGTGTATATGTTACTTAAATTACTTTTCTTTTTTTATATGTATATGCTTATCCTTAAATAGATATTTCATTAAAAAAAATATTTCGTACATTATTTGACTCAAATTCCTTCTTTTCTAATAACTATTTTTTAATAATAGGTTATATATATACTTAGTTTTATATATATATATATATAAGTTATTTCAAATTTTGCATGTGTTATTCACTTATAATTTTTATATATATATATATATTGTCGAAACCACCCTTTTTATTTGAAAATTTTATGTTTAATAAAAAAGTGGGGGAATCGACTTTTAAAAAAATGGAAATGGAGTCGCCACCGATCCTTTATTGGTGTGATCGGATCACCTAAGAATTTGGTTATTTTTAATAAAACATTTGCGATTTACTAAAACAACGACTCTGGTCTACGACAATTTTAGAAAATGGGCTCGAGAGTCAGTTACGCATGAGGAAGGATTAGCACCCTCACTACGCCCAAAATTGGTACCAAATCGATTAGATACTATCCTTATGTCTAAAAAAAATAAAAAAAATATTTTTGAAATGTGGTTCTTTTTTAATAACATTTGGGTAACCCGAGTTGGTTGCCAAAATCTTCTTGTTTCGACATCCGATAGTTTACAATTCGAAAATTACCAAAGGATGCCCAACTATTTGGTCCAACGAAAAACCGAAACCTAGCACAGTAGGGCACGACTCCTCGAATTCCCAAACATTGAACATTGCCTCGTCTTAGGAAATACGAGTGAAATTCCAAAGGGATCTTCGATTGTTTTGAACAAATGAGAAAGCGCAACCCAACACGATAGGGCTCGATTCTCAAATTGCCAAACGTTGAACATCGCCTTCGTTTTGAAAGATTTTTAATAAACATGAATGAAAACCTAAAGGAATATTCAATTGTTTTGAACAAACGAGAAATCACAACCCAGCACGATAGGGCACGATTTCGCGAATTACCAAAAATCAAATCTTGCCTTCGTTTTAAAGAATTTTTGAATGAATGATTATAAAACTAGCTTAAAACGTATTAATTTGATTTGAAATAAGACGAAATTAATCATAAAAATTGGATTTTATAAAACCACATTTCAAAAGTCAAGTAAAAAACGATGAATAGGGTAAACATGCCCATGAGATACAATCGGTTAATGAACTAAAAATTAAGTATGGCTAACCTAAAAATGCAACCCGATTACTATAGTGCATGGAGAATAATTGATATAATAATACAATGACGAAAATGATAACAATCACACAAGCCAAACAATACATACAATAATATGCCACGATAATGTACATGGCATGATATAGAATAACTAATGCAAGATATAAAAACAACATAGCAATTAGAAGCCAATGTGTTATAAAACGGTTTTAAAATAATAACGAATAAACTGACCCATACATAGGTTGACAAATTTGCATGAAAACTATGGGTAGCTATATGATTTTTGGAATAGATATTATAGTATAAAAATTTGAATCAAATTACACGTAAAATATTTTAAACACGAATTTATTTAGAAGTTAACAAAATATCTGATAATACTAATAAAAAAATATGATACAAAAAATACATGACAAAATGTAATGCCCAAAATAGACTTGTAAAACGTACATATGAATTTATAAAAAGAATGAGATTAATAATAATATATATATATATAATTTTAGTTGGTCTAAAAACCATACATATCCTCGTATCAAAACATTTAAATAATAGGATATATAACACAAATGCAATGTAATATAAAGAAATATTCAAAAAAAAAAGATAACAATAATAATTTTATAATTAAAAAGCTTTTAAAATTATTTCATATATACATAAAGAAAATATTTGGTAAATCACAAAGTGAAAAGTGTTTTAAAATAAAAATCTATTAAAGTAATAAGTGTATTAATGTGTATATATATATATATATAAATTTTAAAGAGAACACATGCAAATTTATAAAGAAATGATAATGTGTAAAGGTTTAATAATATATAAACCGAATATATGTACTAATATAAGCAAATAGAAAAATAATTTTATGCAAAAAAAAATATATATATATATATATATATATATAAACAAAATATATTATCGTGGCAAAATATATGCTAAAATACATAGTTAGAATAAAAACATTATATGGGTTAAGTGACATTAGCTTTATTGTAATGTATATGTATGTATGTATGTATGATAATGTATAAAAAAACATAAAGTAGCGTGCAGAACATGAAAATATAACTACCCAAAAAGAGTAATCAAATAACGTAAGATGATAAACACAGATTAAAGAAGCATAACATGAAAGAAAAGAAAACTAATTGAAATCAAATTGAAAATCATAAGAATAATTTACGAATGAAACAGCTTGCGGGGCCAATATGTAATGCGCATGATCGTATGAGGACTAGAATTGGGAATATCCCCGAGTCCAAAACGTAGCACTACACCGTGGACTAAAATGAAGTTGCGTGCAGATTGAAGAGCTAATTTAAAAAGATAAAAAAAGAAAAGAAAAAGGGTTCGATTGGGCACGCACGCGAATGGGGAAGGCCTATCGTGAAATTTTCCCATGTAGAACAAAAGGGCACCATTCATTGGTAGTTAAAGCCTCCTACTCCTATTCATTTTCCTTCCCCAGAAACGTAAAATGAAATGAAGTAAAGAAATAAAAAAAAAAAAAGGGAAGGACCTTTACTCTGTTAGGATTCGTCTATTATGCAGCCATTAAACCACCATCAGCTTGATGGCTAATGACACGGACGATGGCCAGCTCTCGCCAACGGAGGCCTCGACCACGAAGATCCGGTAACCTCGTTTCCTCTTTTCCTTTCCTCCCCTTTTTTAAAAGAAAACTTGAATCTTATACAATTTTTTTATTAAAAAAAATGAAAAAAACTTGAAAGATTTAATCAAAGTTTAAACGCCGTTCGACCCTCACCCACATCCATGCATTTTAGATGCTTGGGTTTTCATCGGTATCGATTCGGGTTCCCCTTTTTGTATTTGTGCTAAAATTGCGAAACCCCTCGAAAAGAAAACAGATTTGGAAATCACATTTGTTGTTATATTCCGATTGCTTTCTATTGCGTATTGCCCGTAAAATACAACGATCGAATCCCTTCATTTTTTATAGCCGACGGGCTTAAAAATGAGAAAAATAAAAATACAATATTCTTTGTTTTTGTTTTTCTCTTGCTGTGTGCTCGTCCTTTCTTTTGCAGGTACAGAATGCGCTGGCGTTGTACGAGGGCTGTGGCATACGGAGGCGCGCATGGCTATCATACGGAGGCGCTGAGGGGTTCGGAGCAAGGTCTGTTGTCCGGTTGTGGCGCATCTGCTGCTAGGGCTAGGGTTTGTCAAATTTTGGTTTAATATTTGGGCCATTTGGGCTCATTTTGGGTGTTGGATCATTGTCTTTGGGTCATGGTACTGAGTTTTGTAAATGGGTTTGTAGCTGGGCTATTGGGCTGTAGACCATTGCAATGATTTGGACTTTGGACTATTATAATTCTTTTGTGATTTATTTTTTGTTTCGTTTCTTTTTTGTTTGCTTGGGTCGGGCAAATTTGGCCCACTACAGCTGCCCCTCTTTGTTTATTGTCGTGTAATGAGAATAGAGCAAAGACTATAAAAGGGACCAAATTTGCTCGGTCTGGCTAAGTCTCAAAATCTTGATCCTCATCTTCCCCAAAGGTATTCTGATGCTTTCAGGAGTGTCAAATTGGCTATCCTCAACTTGCTTCTTGGAAACTTGGGAACACCAATCTGTTATTTTCGATTTGCTCTCTGCCAATACAGAGATGCCAAATCTGCTATCTTCGATCTGCTCTCCGCCAATACAGAGACACCAAATCTGCTACCTTCGATCTGCCCTCTGCCCTCTGACAATACAGAGACGCCAAATCTACTATCTTCGTTCTGCTCTCTGCCAATACAGAGATGCCAAATCTGCTATCTTGATGCGCCTCGGCGATCTGAGACGCCAAATCGCTATCTTCGATCGCTCTCCTGCCCGATCTGAGAGATGCCAAATCATTATTTTCGATCCGCCTCGACAATACAGGCGTCAAATCTGCTATCTTCGATCTGCTCCCTGCCAATACAGAGACTCCAAATCTGTTATCCTCGATCTGCCCTCTGACAATACAGAGATGCCAAATCTACTATCTTTGATATACTCTTCGCCAATACAGAGACGCCAAATTTGCTATCTTTGATCTGTCCTCTGACAATACAAATACGTCAAATCTGCAGGATTCATCAATGTCGCTACACTGTCTTCTAAAGACATGATGTATAGAATGGGTTTCCTGTATCTGTGTATGTCAAATAACTAGGATGTTATGATCGAGATGAATCAAATGTCCCTAACTAGATGTGGTGTTTATGTCAAGTAATTAGAATGCTATGATCGAAATGAATCAAGTGCTCCTAACTAAATAAATGATTATGAATGTAGAAATATCATGAGAGTGATTCTTTTTTAAACGCTTAAGGTGACATTGCTCCTAATTCACCAAGGTTCTATCATTAATGTGCTACCACGCCCTCTTGCTTAGCCGTTATCTTCGGTAGGAAATTTGAAGAAATAGTCACAATTAGGATTCTTCTTTTTCGAATGTTTCCAACTTTGAACCCGGTTAGTCCTGACTAGTGGCTCTGTTTCAGGTTCTTGTACTATTTAGAGACTTTCTAGAGTAATATGAATAATATCTTTTGTGTGAATATTACATGTCCAAAAATTGTGATTTTAACAAATAATGCTCGAAAGAGATTATTATAATGGACTAAATGGAATTTTATTGAGTAAAACTCAAAGTGAATACATCAAATAGGATAGTAAGTCTGCTAAAGCACAAAGTACAATAAAAAAAGAAAAGAGGTGCCCCAGATATCGCAGCATGAGTTTCACTATTCCAATTTCTCAAAGGCTCCTTCGAACCAAATGTGTATTCAGGAGATCCTGCGTATTTTTTTTATGCTCCAAGGTATACTGTTCTTCTGTCTTGCTGATTTCGGGAGGACAAGACTACCATATGCCTCATATTCAAAATTTGAGCTACCCGTTTTCAGGTTTTCAACTCAAAAGCCCCTTTGGTCTCACAGTGCCCTTTGCGGGTTTTCACCTTGGCCTCTCCATTTTTTTTTTAGATTTTAGAGCGCCATTTACGGGTTTTCACTCTGGCCTCTCTTTCTTCAGGTAAAATACTTCTTGACCGAATCTGAGTTTACAGGATTGGGCAAGTTTCTACCGTCCATCTCGGCTAAAATCAATGCTCCTTCGAAGAAAGCTTTACAGGATTGGGCACGTTTCTACCGTCCATCTCGGCTAGAATCAATGCTTCTCCGGAGAAAGCTTTCTTCATCACGTAAGGCACTTCCCAATTAGGCATCCATCTCCCTCGAAAATCCTTTTGTATGGGAAGGATCTTTTTCAAAACTAGGTCTCGTTCGTGGAATTCTCTAGGGCGAACCTTTTTGTCATAAGCCCGCATCATTCGTTTTTAGTTCATCTGACCATGACAGATAGCTCTTAGCCTTTTTTCCTCAATTAAGTTCAATTGATCGTATCGAGACTAGATCCATTCTGCCTCATCCAACTTTAACTCAGATAACACTCGGAGTGATGGGATCTTGACTTCAATCGGCAACACTGCCTCCATTCCGTAAACCAAAGAGAAAGGGGTTGCCCCGGTTGAGGTTCTGACTGACGTTCGATAAGCAAAGAGGGCAAACGGTAACTTCTCATGCTAATCTTTGTAAGTCTCGGTCATCTTCCCCACAATCTTCTTAATGTTTTTATTGGCTGCTTCCACTTCCCCATTCATCTTCGGGCGATATGGTGATGAGTTATGGTGTCTGATCTTGAATTGACTGTAGACTTCTGCTATCGTACTATTATTCAGGTTTAATGCATTGTCAGATATGATCCTCTCTGGTATTCCGTATTGACATATAAACTCTTTCTTCAAGAACTTGCTCACTGCTAACTTTGTAACATTAGCATACGAAGCGGCTTCTACCTATTTGGTGAAGTAGTCGATGACCACAAAGATGAACAGATACCCATTGGAAGCTTTCGGCGATATTGGTCCAATCACATCCATGCCCCACATAAAGAATGGCCATGGGGAAACCATGACATGTAGTGGTGAAGGAGGCACATGAATTTTGTCTCCATAGATTTGGCACTTATGGCATCTCTTGGCGTAATTGATACAGTCTCCTTCCATAGTGGACCAATAGTACCCGAATCTCATAATTTGCCTGGCCATTGTAAAGCCATTAGCGTGTGTCCCACAGACGCCTTCATGGACTTCTTCCAAGATTTTCTTAGCCTCTACGACATCTACACATATTAGTAGCACTTGATCCTTTCTTCTTTTGTATAGGATCTCCCCATCTAAGACATAGTCAATGGCCAATCTTCTCAGCGTCCTTTTGTCATTCTCGCTTGCCCGGTCTAGGTACTCACGATTCTTCATGTATTACAATATATCGTGATACTAAGGGTGATCATCTTTTCCTTCGTCCTCTTCAATATTATAGCAGTAGGCCAGAGTTTCATAAATGTTCATCCGGATGGGTTTGACATCTTCTTATTTGTTCACCTTGATAATGGAAGCTAAGGTAGCCAAAGCATCGGCCATCTGATTTTTATCTTGTGGAAGGTAGCAGAAGGTAATGTCGTCGAACTCTTTGACCAATTCAAGGACCAGTTTCCAATAATTGACCAATTTGGGGTCTCTGGTCTCCCATTCTCCCTTAAGTTGATAAATTACTAGCGCAGAATCCCCATACACCTCTAGCACTTTAATCTTGCATTCTATGGCTGTGCGGATACCCATGATGCATGCTTCGTATTCCGTCATGTTATTCGTACAATCAAAATCCAATTTACTAGTGAATGGATAATGATCTCCGTTTGGGGATACCAAGACGGCCCCGATTCTATTGCCCACAGCATTTAACGCCCCATCGAAGTTCAGTTTCCAATGAAGTTCTTCCAGAGCACCTTCTTCAGTGGTAGCAACACACATTAGGTCTTCATTTGGAAAGTCGAAGTTCAGAGGCTTGTAGTCTTCCAAAGCTCTACTGGCCAGAAAAATTTCTATTGCACTTCTTTTTATTATTTTCTGGTTCACATAGACTATGTCGAATTCGGAGAGCAGAATTTGCCATCAGGCCATCCTTCCATTCAAAGCTGTTGACTCCATCATGTACTTTAAAGGGTCCAGTTTTGAGATGAGCCAAGTGGTGTGATACAACATATACTGCCTCAGCCTTCGGGGTTGTCCAAATTAAGGCACAACACAACTTTTCTATCGGCGGGTACCTTGTTTCACACTCCGTGAACTTTTTACTAAGGTAGTAAATAGCTTTTTCTTTCCTTCCCGACTCATCATGCTGACCCAATACGCATCCCATACAATTTTCGAATACTGCCAAATACAGTATTAATGGCTTTTCGGGGTGAGGTGGCATTAGTACCGAAGCGTTGGATAAGTACTGTTTGACCTTGTTGAAAGCCCTTCGGCATTCTTCATCCCATACACCTGGGTTGTGTTTCTTGAGGAGGCGAAAGACGGGGTCATATTTCTTGGTCAGTTATGAAATGAGCCGAGCGATGTAATTTAATCTTTCTAGAAAGCCTCGAACCTCTTTCTGGGTACGCGGTGAGGATAGCTCTTGTATGGTTTTGACTTTGTCTGGATCAACCTCAATCCCTCTCTCGCTAACCACGAATCCGAGCAACTTTCCAGATTTGGCTCCGAAGGTGCATTTAGCGGGGTTGAGTTTTAGCTGAAACTTTCTCAACCTTAAGAACAACCTTCTCAGGATTTGTACGTGCTCCTTCTCAGTTTGAAACTTTATGATCATATCATCGACATAAACTTCGATTTCTTTATGCATCATGTCGTGAAAAAGGGTTACCATGGCCCTTTGATATGTTGCCCCCGCATTCTTTAGTCCAAACGGCATCACCTTATAGTAAAACATGCCCCACATAGTTACAAATGTGGTCTTCTCCATGTCTTCGAGATGCATCTTGATCTGGTTATATCCGGAAAAATCATCCATGAATAAAAACAGTGAGTGTCCTGCCGTGTTGTCCACTAGGGTGTCAATATGAGGTAGTGGGAAATTGTCTTTCGGGCTGGCTTTATTCAAATCTCTGTATTCCATACACATTC
Source organism: Gossypium anomalum (assembly GCA_025698475.1). Lineage (NCBI taxonomy): Eukaryota > Viridiplantae > Streptophyta > Magnoliopsida > Malvales > Malvaceae > Gossypium > Gossypium anomalum. The sequence continues at coordinate 91,126,585 of CM046968.1, forward strand.
GCACTTTTCCATCTTTCTTAGGGACAGGGACGATGTTGGCTACCCAATCTAAGTATTTTACCACCTTCAGGAATCCAGCGTTGAACTGCTTACGAACCTCTTCTTTTATTTTTAGCAATACGTCAGGCCTCATTCTTCAGAGTTTTTGCTGAACTGGCTTACATTCTTCCTTTATGGGGAGTCGTGCACCACGACATCAGTGTCCAACCCGGGCATATCTTGGTATGACCATGCAAAGACATCTTTGAATTCTTGAAGTAATTCAATGAGCTCTCGCTTCATCTCGGTAGTGATACATGTTCCGATCTTCACCTCTTGTCCTTCTCCTAAACTCACAATTTCAACTGATTCTTTGTAAGGTAGGATTTGTTTCTCGTCTTGTTCTACCATCCTCAACAAATCAGGAGATAGGTTACAACCTTGGTCATCTTCAAAATCCCGAGAATCTTCCATACACACATCTCGCTCAAAAGAAAATTCTGAGTCGCTAGCAGTGTCACTCGTATCATTAATATCTAGGGACCTGTTATGAGGATGAAGGCAGATACAAAGAATCAAAAGAATTCAAAACATTTATCTGTGGTATGATTATGAATGACGAATGAAAGAATATTTAGAAGGATGTTTCAAGAATAAAAGAATCTGAAAGTAATCATTTGTATGGTTATGAATGAAATTGAAAGAATGAGAGAACATTTGCTCAAAAATGATAATAATCGTGCATTTTATTAAAATAACATTTTTAAACATCAGCCTATTTCACAAAAGATTCTTATTACTCCTAGACCTAGAGTAATAAGTGTGTTTTGGACATTACTCTGAATCCGTTCTAAAAACTACAGGAATCTCCTCCGCAGTCCAGTTGTCCAGAACACTCCCAGGTAGGTAGGGGCAAATGCCCTACAAATTTTCTCTTTCAGCCTCTTCGTCGTATGTGGCGTTGATGTCCAAGCTTTCTAGCCTTTCTTCTATAGCTCCCTTCATTGGCATGCCTCTCTCAGGATGAATAATTCCCCCGGACACAAACATTTTTGATATATGGGGGTATATCATTAGTTCCCACTTGATTTCCTCCCCCGTTAACCGTGCTCTCCTTCTCTCTTGCCCCTTTTTCAGCTCTCTTCTCCTTTGTTTTACATCTGGCTTAAATCCTAAGCCGAAGCGGTCTCTCTTGTCCTTCAAGATTGGCGTTTCAATCCTTCCTTGCAGATGTCTCCCAAGTCCTCTTCCGGGTAGGGCCCCTTTTCCAATCGTCAACTGGAGGCTCATCCTCGTGGTTTTAGATAATTTTGGCACCAAAATCTTACTTCCCTCGATGATGAAGGTTGCATTAAAAAATTCCAAAGATCAAAATGAACATTCGATTGCCTCGTCATCTGTCTCCAAATAGGGCGCATTATTGCTCACAGTTGCAATAATATCCTCTTCAGCTTTAATCGTTATCAACCTCCCCTCCGATATCAGCTTCAATTTTTGATGCAACGAGGAAGGCACTGCCCCAGCTGAATGTATCCAGGGCCTCCCCAATAAGCAATTACATGAGGGCTTGATATCCATTACGAGGAAATCCACCTCATATGTGTGTGGCCCGATCTGAAGAGGTACCTCGATTCTGCCTATCACTTTTCTCTCTGTGCCATCAAATGCTTTCACTATATTCTGGCACTCCTTCATGTGAGAGCTGTCTATAGGCAATCTGTTTAGCGTGATCAAGGGCAGGACGTTCAAAGCCGGTCCATTGTCAATCAGTACGCCTGGCAGTGTATACCCGTTGTAGCGCGTGGTGATATGCAGAGCTTTAGTCGACCCCATGCCCCCGGGTGGTATCTCATCGTCATTGAAGAAAATATAGTTGTCGGCATTGATGTTGCTAACCAAACGGTCTAACTTGTTAACAGAGATATCATTGGCAAAATATGTTTCATTCAGGATCTTCATTAGCGCACTGCGGTGGATTTCTGAGCTTAGAAGTTAAGCCAGCACTGAGATACGGGCTGGTTGTTTACGTAGCTGTTCTACCACACTGTATTCGCTATGTTTTAGGAATTTTAAAAACTCCTTGCCTCCTCTTCGTTAACTGGCTTGTTAACAAGTTTGGTTGTTTTTTCTTTCATTTCCTCGACCACTGGGGCTTTTCCTTTTACGGGTTGTGTCTCTCCATTTGCTGTATCGTAATGTCTCCCGCTACGTGTACAGGAGCCCCTATCTTGATCCCCTCTTGAAGCGTCAACTGGGCTCTCCTTCCCCGGAATCATCACGTTGCAATCATAATTCCATGGGACCTTTTTGCTGTCTTTATAGGGGAAGACTGTAGGTCTTTGGATTATGACCCTTGGCGGCATTTGTACTCTAGCTTCATTATTTTTGGGTCTTGATATGATAACTACAGGATAGTTGATCGTTTGATTCTGCGCTGCCGATTCTCCCTCCGATGCACATATATCTCTCTCTACGGGGTCTTTGGTCTCCTCATAAAACTCCACTTCCTTGTTATCCATCATGTTCTGTATTAGGGCCTTGAATTCTTCACACTCTTAGATTTCATGCCCCACCTCGTCGTGAAACTCACAGTAGTTTCTCTCTTCTTCGGATTCTTTCCTCGAATCCAACGTGATTAGTCCTCTCTTGGTCACCTCCTTTCATACCCTCCTTAACGGGGTCCTAACTTCTGTGACCTTATACTTGGTCTTCTTGTTCCTACCTTCACTTATCCTATTCACTCCTTGGTCGGTATGATTGTGGAGCGGGTTTCCTGCTACATTGGGTGTGGCTGGGTCGTCAAATCTCACGATCCCCATCTTAATGAGTCTTTCGACTAATTTTTTAAACGCAGCGCAGTTTTTGATAGAGTGCCCGGTGATTCTCGCGTGGCATTCACATTGGGCGTTTGTGTCATACATTTGGGATACGGGGAATGCAGTGGCTTCAGGTAGAAAGGGGACACCACATGAGCATTGAACAGGTTCTGGTACAACTTCCTATACGTCATAGGTATAGGGGTGAATTGTGGCCTTTCTGTATTCTCCCTCACGTTAGAATCTTGTCTTACAGAGCTTTGCTGATTGCTGGTCACCGTCTTGGGTTGATTTACGGTGAATGACTTTGACTGACCTTTGTTGAATTTGCTCGTGTTGTTCACTTCATTGTCTCTTTTCCTCGGGGCCGACTTCCTGGCACTCTCTCCTGATTCTATCTTGTCACTCCTCACAGCATTTTTGGTCATTTCTCCCGTCATCACTATGTCAGAGAAGCTCTTTGTGGCGCTTCCCAACATGTGTGTGATAAAAGGGGCCTTCAAGGTGTTGATAAAGAGCATCGTTGTCTCTTTTTCTAGAAGTGGCGGCTGAACTTGTATGGCCACCTCTCTCCACCTTTGTGCATACTGCCTGAAGCTTTCATTTGGCCTTTTCTCTATATTCTGGAGAGTGATTCTGCCGGGGGTCATGTCCGTCACATGATTGTATTGCTTCATAAAAGCCTGAGACAGATCCTTCCACGAGTTAATTTTAGCTCGGCTCAGTTAATTATACCACTTAGATGCCGCTCCGACTAGACTGTCTTAAAAACAGTGGATTAACAGCTGGTCGTTGTTAACATATCCCGTCATTCGTCTACAAAACATAGTGATGTGGGCTTCAGGGCAGCTTGTTCCATTGTATTTCTCAAATTCAGACATTTTGAATTTAGGGGGGGAGGACCAAATCTGGTACCAAACTCTAGTCCTTGGCATCAATCCCTTGATGATGATTCGCGCTTTCCATGGCTCTGAATTTCTCCTCGAGCCATCTACACCATTCTTCCAATTGTTTTTACGAATCTATCCTCGTCTTTTCTTCTTCATCAACTTCATCCAAATCGGGAACGGGCAACCAGTTCGGGTTGTTGACAAAGTTAGAGCCTAAGCCAGTTTGGAAATTTATTGGTATTGAAGCTCCGGCCTGAACCTGCTGGAGCATGATTGTGACAGGTGGTTTCAGTAGACTAATCTCGGGCTTCATTGGTTCATGCGTCAAAGTGAAGCCAGGGGGTATTGAGGGTCTTCATTAGTTTCCTCGACCTTGTCCATAGGGCCCTTTCCCTTATTCGTTCCTCCCAACAGCAATTGGGATAACTGACTCATCCTTTTTCTCTGGGACTCCATCATTTGCTCTTGCATTTCTCGCTGAATCTTGGCTAGCTGCTCTTGCATCTGAGACTGCATTTGCTCCTGCATGTCCTTTTGCATTTACTCCAGTTTCTCAAGTCTTTTATCCATTGACTTTTTTCTTGTACCGTAGGGGTGCGTGGTTGGCTGATTTTCCTTGGTTTCTAGGTTACTGAAATTATTTTTAATTAATTAATTAGAAAACTCTTATGGCTTTTAATGCATAATGATATGATGTGATGCAAATGCATGAATGTAAAGAAGGCATCAATTTTGATTCAATTGCCTTTAGAAAATTTCACTTGAAAATAAAATCTTTTACATAAAGTTGAGTTACAGATAAAATTTTACTCTAACACTCAAAGTCTTAATTTTTCTAAGCAACGAGGCCAGCTCTTGTCTGCGATCTGACTCCAACTCATACTTCATACTCAGTGTGTCCGCCTGAACCGCTAAAGTTTGCAAGTAGTCAGCTACCTCCCGAATCTGGGTTATGGCTTCTCCCATAAGGTAATCCATGTTTCTGACTTAGTCTTGCATATGTTGAAGCTGCTCCTTCCAATGATCCTCGTTTTCCTCAAAAAACTGGATCCGCATCTCACAGTTTTGCAGTGACACCTCTAACTCTTCTATTTTTCCTTTCATTTCTTCTATTTTGCTCAAGCTTGCCCTCAATTCCAATGCGGCGTTGCGGTTTCGGTACTGATGCAGAGATTTCTCGAGTTCCGCCACTATAGCCCTTAATTTCCCTCGCTCATTTTTGCTTTTCGACAGACTCTTCTCCAAATCTTCGTTTCGTGCCTGAGCTTCTCGGAATTTCCTTTCCCACCGGTCGGTATTGGCCTTTTCTTCTTGAATTTCATGGAGCCATTGTTCGGGAATCTTTCCTAACCCCGCAATCCTCATGGATAGATACAACTTCTTATAGTCGGTCTTCAAGCTGTCTAGATCTTCTTCGGCTTTAGTTTTCCCTTTTCTCCACTTTTTAGCCTCTAACCTCTAGACATCAGTGTCTAACCTTAGATGCATCTTCTCTTCTTCCAATTGTTCAATCTTCTTCCCAAGCTCTGAACTCTTCTTCTCGAAGTCTTGTTTTATAATTTCTAATTCTGACGGGGGCGACTCATAATTGCTTTCCCATAGGTCGAACATTCCCCAAGCTTGGCCTAGGAATGTTATCATTAACCTTCTTCTTAAACCACTCGTTATACTCAGACGTTACCATGGAATCGACGGCTAACCTTTTCATCCAACAAGTTTGCTTCCAAGCATCCGATAACTCCTAGACTCTCTTCTTATAGTGAGCACCCTTAAAAGAGAATTCACTCTGAGCAATCCCGTAGGTTGTGGGTACAAATTGCCTCGACTTATATTGCCTCAAGACTAGCAACGTAGTATACCTAGTAGCTCCTCAAATTCCTAACAATGGCACCCAATCAAAATTACCATATCAGTATATGATCTCGCCAGGAACCATCCAATAAGCTCTCCACTCGATATCCCCCTCCTTGAGGTCTGAAGAATGTCTGTCCACTTCTCCTCCGAGATATCCTCCCTCCTTTGTATAGCTGCCTCCTCTTTTAACGGGGAATAACTTTCAAAAAAGACCTGATAAGAAATCTTGTCTACTTTCCAAAAGTGTCCATGAAACCATACCATCAATAATTATGCACATCCAATAAACCGCCCCTCGCCTATCTTCCGACATGAGCTCAAAGATCTGAATGTTTCTGCCAATATTGCCGGTACCGGTGTGATCCCCTTTTTAAGGCGATCGAATAAATCAATGACTGTTTCGTCCACGTGCCTCAAAGCTTTAGGAAAAATTACCAATCCGTAGATGCTTAAGGCGAAGATGTCAACCCTCTTTCTTTTGTCTGGATGCGTCAAGATCAAATCTCACAAATTCTCCCAATGGATACATTTGCTATCTCCTTTTTGCTGAATCTGAGCAGTGACCCAAGGCTCGCTTATCCCAGAAATGCTCATCAGTTTCTTCACGAAAGTCTGACCACTAAAAACTCGGGCATAAGTCTTCCGGACTTAAATTTTTGGACACCTGAGCAAAGTAGTGTATTCCTCCATGGTAAGTACCAAATCCACTTATCCAAAAGTAAAACACTTGTATGTAGAATTCCAGAACTGCACCAAGACTCGGAACAAATGCTTATCCACTCTAATGTCTAGCAGGTAGGATATATCACCATAGCTTTGGTAAAACGACTACTTGATTCCTTCATCCCAACCAGCACAAATGTCTCTCAACTCTTGCAGCTCATTCTGTACTACATTGACGCGAGTGAAATCCTGCAGCTCCGATATATACCCTTCTGCCAAGCTATCCCCTCTTTCTGATTGTAGCTTCTCTGACCATGCACAGACGGCCACATTATCCTCGACTTTACTAAGAAATTCATTCTCCATGTCAAATTTCTAACTTAGTAATTGAATACGGATTAACACCTCCTTTAATATGCAATGTCATGCAAAAAAAACAATCAAAACAAAACACGGGTTAGTATCAAACAATAGTGATAAAATACAAGCGTATAAACGACAATTACATCGCCTATACGGGTAAATGCTAAGGCTTGGCGCGGCTCCACCCAAGAATAGCTCCTAAGGTTCACTATATGTGGTTCGGTTCTCGAGATAAGGTACCTGAACCAGCAGATTCCTCAATCTTCACCCATTATAGGCTCATATAGATCGAGTTCGGTTCGGGGGGATACATTTCCCTATGACCATGCGAAGATGAAAATCTCACAAAATCATAAGCACAGATGTACCCTAGAAGCAATCCACTAACCCATGCGGAGGCGAAAACCTCACGAAAGCATAGTTTCTTACTCCCACTTAGAAAGTGTGACCACAGCGGCCATGCAATGAAATGCAGTATTATTCTACGAGACCTGAACCATAACAATCATACAAATGAATGCAATCATGATTTTTTTTTAAAATAAATTTTTGATTTTTTGACAAAAGGACAGCAAATTATCGATTTTATGGCTCGACTCTCAAGTCCCCAGTGGAGTCGCCAAGCTGTCAAAACCACCCTTTTTATTTGAAAATTTTATGTTTAATAAAAAAAGTGGGGGAATTGACTTTTTGAAAAATGGAAATGGAGTCGCCACTGATCCTTTATTGGTGTGATCGGATCACCTAAGAATTTGGTTATTTTTAATAAAACATTTGCGATTTACTAAAATAACGACTCTGGTCTACGACAATTTTAGAAAACAGGCTCGGGAGTCGATTACGCATGAGGTAGGAATAGCACCCTCACTACGCCCAAAATTGGTACCAAATCGATTAGATACTGTCCTTATGTCTAAAAAAAATAAAAAAAATGTTTTTGAAAAGTGGTTCTTTGTTAATAACGTTTGGGTAACCCGAGTTGGTTGCCAAAATCTTCTTGTTTCGACATCCAATAGTTTACAATTCGAAAATTACCAAAGGATGCCCAACTATTTGGTCCAACGAAAAACCAAAACCCAGCACAGTAGGGCACAACTCCTCGAATTCCCAAACATTGAACATTGCCTCGTCTTAGGAAATACGAGTGAAATTCCAAAGGGATCTTCGATTGTTTTGAACAAATGAGAAAGCGCAACCCAGCACGATAGGGCTCGATTCTCAAATTGCCAAACGTCGAACATCGCCTTCGTTTTTAAAGATTTTTAATAAACATGAATGAAAACCTAAAGCAATATTCAATTGTTTTGAACAAATGAGAAATCACAACCCAGCATGATAGGGCATGATTCCGCGAATTACCAAAAATCAAATCTCGCCTTCCTTTTAAAGAATTTTTGAATGAATGATTATAAAACTAGCTTAAAATGTATTAATTTGATTTGAAATAAGACGAAATTAATCATAAAAATTGGATTTTATAAAACCACATTTCAAAAGTCAAGTAAAAAACGATGAATAGGGTAAACATGCCCATGAGATACAATCGGTTAACGAACTAAAAATTAAGTATGGCTAACCTAAAAATGCAACCCGATTACAATAGTGCATGGAGAATAATTGATATAATAATACAATGACGAAAATGATAACAATCACACAAGCCAAACAATACATACAATAATATGCCACGGTAATGTACATGGCATGATATAAAATAACCAATGCGAGATATAAAAACAACAGAGCAATTAGAAGCCAATGTGTTACAAAACGGTTTTAAAATAATAACGAATAAACGGACCCATACATAGGTTGACAAATTTGCATGAAAACTATGGGTAGCTATATGATTTTTGGAATAGATATTATAGTATAAAAATTTGAATCAAATTACACGTAAAATATTTTAAACACGAATTTATTTAGAAGTTAACAAAATATCTGATAATACTAATAAAAAATATGATACAAAAAATACATTACAAAACGTAATGCCCAAAATAGACTTGTAAAATGTACATATGAATTTATAAAAAGAATGAGATTAATAATAATATATATATAATTTTAGTTGGTCTAAAAACCATACATATCCTCGTATCAAGACATTTAAATAATAGGTTATATAACACAAAAGCAATGTAATATAAAGAAATATTCAAAAAAAGGATAACAATAATAATTTTATAATTAAAAAGATTTTAAAATTATTTCAATATGCATAAAGAAAATATTTGGTAAATCACAAAGTGAAAAGTGTTTTAAAATAAAAATCTATTAAAGTAATAAGTGTATTAATTGTATATATATATATATATATATATATATATAAATTTTAAAGAGAACACATGCAAATTTATAAAGAAATGATAATGTGTAAAGGTTTAATAATATATAAACCGAATATAGGTACTAATATAAGCAAATAGAAAAATAATTTTATGCAAATATATATATATATATTTATATATAAACAAAATATATTATCGTGGCAAAATATATGCTAAAATACATAGTTAGAATAAAAACATTATATGGGTTAAATGACATTAGCTTTATTGCAATGTATATGTACGTATGTATGATAATGTATAAAAAAAACATAAAGTAGCGTGCAGAACATGAAAATATAACTACCCAAAAATAATAATCAAATAACGTAAGATGATAAACACAGATTAAAGAAAACTAATTGAAATCAAATTGAAAATCATAAGAATAATTTACGAATGAAACAGCTTGCGAGGCCAATATGCAATGCGCATGATCGTATGAGGACTAGAATTGGGAATATCCCCGAGTCCAAAACGCAGCACTACAGCGTGGACTAAAATGAAGTTGCGTGCAGATTGAAGAGCTAATTTAAAAAGAGAAAAAAAAAAAGAAAAAGGGTTCGATTAGGCGCGCACGCGAATGTGGAGGGCCTATCGCGAAATTTTCCCATGTAGAACAAAAAGGCACCATTCATTGGTAGTTAAAGCCTCCTACTCCTATTCATTTTCCTTCCCCAGAAACGCAAAATGAAATGAAGTAAAGAAAAAAAAAAAAAAAAAAAAAGGAAGGACCTTTACTCTGTTAGGGTTCGTCTATTATGCAGCCATTAAACCACCATCAGCTTGATGGCTAATGACACGGACGACGGCCAGCTCTCGCCAGCGGAGGCCTCGACCACGAAGATCCGATAACTTCGTTTCCTCTCTTCCTTTCCTCTCCTTTTTTAAAAGAAAACTTGAATATTATACAGTTTTTTTATTAAAAAAACGAAACAAACTTGAAAGATTTAATCAAAGTTTAAATGCCGTTCGACCCTCACCCACATCCATGCATTTTAGATGCTTGGGTTTTCATTGGTATCGATTCGGGTTCCCCTTTTTGTATTTGTGCTAAAATTACGAAACCCTTCGAAAACAAAACAGATTTGGAAATCACCTTTGTTGTTCTATTCTGATTGCTTTCTATTGCGTATTGCCCGTAAAATACAACAATCGAATCCCTTCGTTCTTTATAGCCGACGGGATTAAAAATGAGAAAAATAAAAATACAATATTCTTTGTTTCTGTTTTTCTCTTGCTGTGTGCTCGTCCTTTCTTTTGCAGGTACAAATGCGCTGGCGTCGTACGGGGCTATGGCATACGGAGGCACGAGTGGCTGTCGTGCGGAGGCGCTGAGAGGTTTGGAGGCAGGGTCTGTTGTCCGGTTGTGGCGCATCTGCTGCTAGGGCTAGGGTTTTTCAAAATTTGGTTTAATATTTGGGCCATTTGGGCTAATTTTGGGTGTTGGATCATTGTCTTTGGGTCATGGTATTGAGTTTTGTAAATGGGTTTGTAGCTGGGCTATTGGGCTGTAGACCATTGTAATGATTTGGACTTTAGACTGTTATAATTCTTTTGTGATTTATTTTTTGTTTCGTTTCTTTTTTGTTTGCTTGGGCCGGGCAAATTTGGCCCACTACATATATAATTTTTTTATATATCGTTTCGCCTTGTATTAGCTCCTAATTTCTATACTGTTTTGTATATTGATTGTTTTTTTATTATTCCATATATTGTTGTTGAGCATTATTTATTCGTTTTCATGTATATTTGTCATATTGTTGTTCTCCATCCATGCTTAGAAGTTTGATTACACTTTTCTTAGATTAGTTGTACTTAATTATCGGTTTTGTTAATTTGCTAATTATTAGTTTGTTAATTGGTATTGTATTTTATGTGTGCACATTACCCATGTTTTTATTTTTCCTTTATTCCACAATTGTTGCATCATAATTTTCAACCCTTTTTTTAAAAAAGATTAAATTAATTATTCCATTTTATTTCAAGTCAAATTAATGCGTTTTAAGCTGATTTTACAATTATTCGTCTGAAAATTTCTTAAAACGAAGGTAATATTTGATGTTTGGAAATTCGGGGAATAGTGCCCTATCGTGCTGGGTTTCGATTTCCTATTTGTTCAAAATAATCGAATATTCCTTTAGAATTTTACTCGCATTTTCTAAATCCTAAAACAAGGCAATGTTTGATATTTGGAAATTCGGGGAATCGTGCCCTACTGTGCTGGGTTTTGGTTCTTCGTTGGACTAAATAATTGGGCATCCTTTTGTAATTTTTAACATATAAACTTTTGGAAATCAAAATTTATCGTGTTTTCGAGGGTATAAAGGATCGTGTCCTATCGTGCTGGATGTGATGCTGTATTCCTCTGAAACAAGAGAATTTTGACGACCAAGCCCTTCAAATGTTTTCAGAGGAACCATATTTCAAAAATAACTTTAAATCTTAGACATAAGGACAGTACTTAATCGATTTGGTACCAATTTTGGGCGTAGTGAGGGTGCTAATCCTTCCTCATACGTAACCGGTTCCTGAACCCCTTTTCTCAAATTTACGTAGGCCAAAATTGATTTAAATAAAACAAAGTGTTTTATTAGGTGACCCAATCACACCTAAACAAAAGGATTGGTGGCGACTTCATGTTTTGTTTTCAAAAAGTCGATCCTCATTTTTTAAATTCTAAAATGATTTCGACAGCTTGGCGACTCCACTAGGGATGGACAAGAGAGTCAAGCCATAAAATTGATTATTTGCTATCCTTTTTGTCAGAGAATTGAAAATTTGTTTTGAAAATCATGATTCTTTTGATTGCATTTGTTGGTATGATTGTTATGGTTCAAGTCTTGTGGAAAAATATTGCATTGCAATGCATAACCATTGTGGTTATCCCTTTAAGTGGGAGTGAGAAGCTATGCCTTCGTGAGGTTTTCACCTCCGCATGGGCTAGTCAATTGCTTCCGGGATACATCAGTACCTATGATTTCGTGAGATTTTCATCTCCGCATGGTAATAGGGAAATGTGTTCCCCTGAACTGAACTCGATCCAAATGAACCTATAATGGGTGAGGATTGAGGAATCTGCTGGTTCAGGTACCCTTTCTCTAGAACCGAGCCACATATAGTGAACCTTGAGAGTCCACCTCAAGTAGAACCTTGCCTAAATTTAGTAATCACCTGAATAGGTACTTTATTTGTTTTTTATTTTTTCTATACTAACGTGTTTTGTTTTTGTTTTGTTGATGACTGCATTGCATTACATCTTCATAGAAAGGAGGTGTTAATTCATATTTGACTGCTAAATAGAACAATTTGTCATAAGAAAATGAATTCATTGATAAAGTGGATTATAATATGGTTGTCTGAATAGGGTCCAAGTAAACAAAACGGAAAAAGGCTGATGATTCGCGAAGGAAAACAAGTCTTTACTTGAAGATTCAAACCGATAAAGATTGTTTGAGAGCCATCGCATCCCGATTTTCTTGAAAAAGCTAATCAACATCGCAAGGATAATAAGTCACGGTCTGGATCAAACAAAAAGGAATTAGTGAAGGCATTTATTGGAAGCGTGCGAGATTTGACTTTCATGAAGAAGAGAGATCGGTGTCTTCGTCTGGAATATGAAAGCAAGGCCGTATATGCAATCCGTTTTATGTAAAAGAATTTGTTTTCTAGGAAAGATGTTCTAATGGAATTGAATTCGAAATCAACACCTGTCTTTCTTTTGCATTCATCCTATGCATTGTATTGCATCATTTGCATTAGATTTTCCCAAAAGGACCCTAATTAGGTAAAATTATTTCAGAACCGACAAAGGATATGGACCAAAGGTTGGAGAGAATAGCGCAAATGCAAATATAGATGCAAGAGCAATTGATCAAAATTTAACAAGATGTGCGAGAACAAATGCTAGCACTTCAAAGAAATATGATGGGCCAGTTAACCTAGTTACTGGCCGGAGAATTTGAAAAAAGGAGTAGCCCAGTAGTCAATAGTGAGGATGATAATGAAGACATCATCTATTCCCTAGGTTTTACCCCAATAAGAGTCCTAACCCAACCAGACATGCAAGGGGTACCCGTCATTATTGGACCCCAATATCAGGCTTATACCTTGGCACTGTTGAACTTCCCGATGGGTTCAGGTTTTAACCCGGAAGGTGATCGAGCCAAACTAGTTGTTCTGGTAGAAATGAAAGAAAGGGGAGAGTGGACTTTAAAGGCCCCGAAGAAGAAGAAAAAGGAAGCGAATGATGCGAGTAGATATAACAAAGGCCATTCGAAGCGCGTTATAGTAAGCCAGCCAAGGACGGTAACTATTAGTCATCAGGTCTTCCCAAGGCAAGAACCCAATCCAATCACATATAAGGAGTTGTACCAAATTTTGTTTAATGCACATGTTGTATCCCATTTTTACATAGAACCAATACACGCTCAATACCCTAAATGGTACGATACAAGCTGTCAATGTGAATACCATGCAGGAATCACGGGGCATTCCATCGAGAACTGCATTGCTTTTAAAAAGTTAATCGAAAGATTTACCAAATTGGGTATCGTGAAATTCGATGACCCCTCTAGTGCAGAAAATCCATTACCCAACATTTCTGTTAAAGGGGTAAACATTATGAGTTCCATGATGGATAGGGGCATGAGATTCAAGGATACATCGAGCTAATGACTCTAATACAAGACCTGATATTAGGGAATCTAAACATTAACAACGTACCAGAAGAAGAAACCCGGGAGTGGAAATTTTCGAGCATCTGCCCTTACATACTTGGGAATGTTTTGAACAATGGGACTGTGGCAAAGATCCCTTTATTTTTAGAGCTAATTTAGAGTAACATTCAAAACACGCTTGTTTCTTTAAGCCTAGAAGCAACAAGAATCCTTTTGTGAAATAAGCTTATGCCCGAAATCTTTATCTCAATAAAATGCATGCTTGTTATCATTTTGAGTAAATATTCTTTTATTCTTTCCGTTTCATACCATACAAACAATTATTCTTAGATCCTTTTATTTTTTAGACATTCTTTCGAATATTTTTCATTCATAATCATACCATACAAATGATCATCCTTAGAATCATTTATTCTTTGGAATTTACCTTCAGACCTATAACAGGTCTCCAGATATCATTGACGTGAGCGACGTTGTCACTGACTCTGAGTCTCTTTTTAAGCAAGATATGTATCTAGAGGGATCTCAGGACCTTGAAGATGATAGAGATTGTAGCCTATCTCCTAATTTGGCAAGGATGGTAGAACAAGATGAAAAATAGATCCTACCTTACAAATAGGCAATGGACATCGCGAACCTAAGAGAAGAGAAAGAGATAAAGATCGGAGTCTATACCACCACAGAGACAAAGTGAGATGTCAAGAATACAAAGATATTTTTGCATGATCGTATCAAGATATGTCTGGGCTACTAAGGCCTGTAGATGCTAAAAAGGGTCTATACGAGTGTCAGAAGAACACATGCTAATGGTTTTAGGTTAGCCAGGCTAATCATGAGGTTCGGGTACTGCTGATCCACCATGGAAGAGGATTGTATCAATTAAGCCATGAATGTCAAACGGATGAAGACAAGACTTTTATGCCTCCTCAATTTCTTTGCAAAGTTTCTATATGTGGGGCATGGATATTATGGGGCTGATCTCGTGAAAAGCTTCTAACCGATACTGATTCATCTTTGGGGTCATCGATTACTTCGCAAAAAGGGTGAAAGTTATTTCATATGCCAATGTTACTAAGTCGACAGTCATCAAATTCTCAAAAAAAAAAAAGGGTACCAGCAAAGAATGCCAGAAAGGATCATGTCTAACACAATTGCACAATGATAAAAGTTTGCAGTCTGTTCAAAGATTAGGCGCCATATTGCAATGCAGAAAAAAAAAAACAAAAAACTAAGGATCATGGGGAAGATGACCGAGACTTGTAAAGATTGGCATAAGAAGTCATCATTTATCCTCTATGTTTATCGAACATCAGCCAAGACCTTAGCCGGGGTAACACAGTGCTCATTAGTTTGTGAAATAGAATCGATTTTGAAGATAAGATTCTTTTTCTCCAGATCTTGTCAGAGCTAAAGTTGGATAAGGCAGAATGGATCCAATCCCTGTAGGATCAGTTGAATTTGGAGAGAAAGGATTGAAAGCTATCTATCGAGGTCCAATGCACCAGAAATGACTAATGCGAGCTTACCATAAAGAGGTTTATCCTAAAGAATTCCACGAGGGGAACTTGATATTGAAAAAAGGACTTCAGAGGAAAGTGGTTGCCAAACTAGGAAGGACCTTATGTGGTAAAGAAGGCCTGTTCTAGAGGGGCATTGATATTGACCGAAGTGGATGGCAAAGATTTGCCCAAATCGGTGAATTCAAATTCAGTCAAGGAGTATTCTACCTAAAAAGGGAGAAGCCAAGGTGAAAACTTGCAAAAGACACCTTGAAAAAAAAAGAGAGAGAAAAAGAAAAAGAAAAAGGAGAGGCCAAGGCGAAAACCCGCAAAGGGCACTTTGAGACCAAAAGGGATTTGAGTTGAAAACCCGAAAAGGGTGGCTCAAATTTAGATTAAAATAAGGCATACAATAGTTTTCCTATACCTGAATTAATAATGAAAGAAGTATGCTACGTCTTGGGGCATCGACAAAGTACTCCGGATCTCCAAAACACATATTGAGGTCAGAAAGGTCCTCAAGAAGTGGGTACAGATATGCTCAAGCTGCGATATCTGGGGTATCTAGTTTTCTATTTTACCCATTTTGAATTTTTTATCTTTGATTACTTTATTCTTTTCAAAATATGCTCCCAATAAACTTCATTCTTATTGCATTGCCATCTTTGATTAACTTATTCATTTTGAGTTAATTTCCATCTTATTGCATTTGCAATCTTTGATTAATTTATTCATTTCGAGCTATGCTCCCAATCAATTTCCTTCTTGTCTATTGTTATGATCTTTTTCAAGCATTTTGCATTGAAATAATGATTAATGGACTAATAAAACTTTCACAAAATAAGTTATACATATTACTCTGGAGGCTTCTAAATAGTACAAGAACCCGAAACAGGACTGTTGTTTAGAACTCACCAAACCTAAGGGTTGGAAATGTTTGAGAAAGAGGAGTCTAAATTGTGACTATCTTTTCGGATTTTCTGTCAAAATATTAGTTGAATGAAGAGGCAAGATATTTCATCGGTGATACAACCTCGACAAATAACGAACAATGTCAACCCAAGCGTAAAAGGGGATCATTCTCAGGAAAAGAAAAATGATACCCTGCATTCATGCAAATATCAAACATATACATATGGTCATTGCACCCAAGAAATGGTGTAACAGATTAAATTGATTGAAAATGATACAAATCCTATACCTCTGAGTTGCAGGAGGATGGATGGAAGAAACCAAATGTTATTCCCCTGAAGTTGTAGTGGGAGATACAAACTTTATGTCCCAGAAGGAACAGTGGAAGGGATTCTGAAGTTTCAGCAGGGCAACCTTACTAAACAGAATGCGATTGTTTCTTTGACTTTTCTATCAAGAATACCAGCCGAACAAGATGGCAGCGTAATACGTCAGTGATAATGTCCTGATGAATAATGAGCGATGATACTTTAAGCCTTTTTAAAAGGATCATTTTCATTTTTGCATTCATACATCATTCATAACATATCCAGTTAGGAGCATTTGATTCATTTCGATCATAGCATCCTAATTATTTGACACAAGCATCCCATCTAGTTAGGATCATTTGATTCATTTCGATCATAGCATCCTAATTATTTGGCATAAGCATAGATACATAAAACCGATTCTACAGATCATGTCCCTAGAGGATGGTGTAGCAACATCGGTGAATTCACAGATCTTATCACCCTAAGCAATAGGGAAACAGATCGAAGACGGTGAGCCTTAACCCCCTAAGCAGTAGGGTAACAGGCCGAATTACAGATCTTGTCTCCCTAAGCAGTAGTGGAGCAGGTCGAAGAAGATGAGCCTTAACCCCCTAAGTAGTAGGGTAACAGGCTGAATTTACAGATATTATCACCCTAAGCAGTAGGGAAACAGATCGAAGGCGATGAGCCTTAACTCCCTAAGTAGTAGGGTAACAGGCTGAATTTACAAATCTTATTCCCCTAAGCAGTAGGGAAACAGATCGAAGGCGATGAGCCTTAACCCCCTAAGTAGTAGGGTAACAGGCTGAAGATTGCAGATCTTGTCTCCCTGAAGTTGCAGTGGAATAGATCAAAGAAGGTGAGCCTTGACCCCCTAAGCAGTAGGGTAACAGGCTGAATTATAGGTCTTATCTCCCTAAGCAGTAGCGGAGCAAATCAAAGACAATGAACCTTAACCCCCTAAGCAGTAGGGTAACAGGCTAAAAATCACAGGTCTCGTCTCCCTAAGCAGTAGTAGGGCAGGTTGAAATCAACAATTCGTATCTCCTTGAAGTTTCAGCGGAGAAGATTGAGGCTACAAACCTCTTCTCCCTAAAATGGCATTGGAGCGGCTCAGAGCCATAGTAAATCTCCTTGAAGTTTCAGCGGAGTAGATCGAGGCCATAAATCTCTTCTCCCTGAAATGGCATGGGAGCGATCAAAATTACAAACCTTATCTCCCTGAAGTTGCAGTGGAGCAGTTGCAGTAGAGTAGAATAAAAACACACAAATCTCTTCTCATTTAAATTACGTTGGAGCGGTTCAAAGCACTAACTCTTATACCTCTGAAGATATAGTGGGATGGAGCGAGGTTATTTGAAGAAAAAGAAAAGAAGCGCGAAGACTTAGTGAGTCCAGGCAAAATTGGCCGTTTTATAGTCTTTGCTCCATTCTCATTACACAACAATAAGCAAAGAGGGACAGCTGTAATAGGCTAATTTTGGCCCAGATTAAAAAATAAATAAAACCAAATTTTAATAGTCCAGTTTTTACAGTCCAATTACAAAAACTTGTAGCCCAACTGCAAAAACAGGCCCGAAAAGCCCAAAATGCTAAGGTTTTTAGAAAAAACCTAACCCTAAACCTAATGCTTGCGCCGCAGCTAGCCTCCAACACCTTCATACGCTCCAAACCTTCAGCAACCACGCCCACGCCTCCGTATGCCAGCACACAGCCCCCGTACACGTGCAACGCACACCCCGTACCTGCAAAAAGGGACGAACAAACAGCAAAACAAAAACAAAAACAAAGAATATTGTATTTTTATTTTTTTATTTATTTCTATCATTTTTATCCCTTCGGCTATAAAGCCAAGGGATTTCATTGTTTGTAAGGTTACGCACAGAGAATAGAGAAAAA
This sequence comes from Gossypium anomalum, assembly GCA_025698475.1. Lineage (NCBI taxonomy): Eukaryota > Viridiplantae > Streptophyta > Magnoliopsida > Malvales > Malvaceae > Gossypium > Gossypium anomalum. The sequence continues at coordinate 91,144,780 of CM046968.1, forward strand.
GCAATCAAAAATAGCAGAGGTGATTTCTTTGTTCTCCGAATCGCTTTAGCTTTCTGTGAATCATTTTGTTTTCTTCTTCAATCATTCGTTGTTGTTTTTGTTAAAAAATAAAAAGAACAAGATAATAGCGGGATTATACCTTGTGAATCGGCCATCGGTTCTTCTTTGCTTCGCCGAAATCGAAGGCGAAGAGGAATCTCGAGGCCGTATAGCATTTAAAAGGGGCAAATATGCCTGTTGTTGGCTGCGAAAGAGTCAAGGCCGAGTGATTAGGGACTATGGGTCGGCTGAAGGTTTGAGAGAGAACATAGGGTTCTTTTTTTTTTTTTTTTGTAAATGGCTGTAAACTCTTTTAGGGTTTGTTTTGGGCGATTATAAGGCCCCTTTAGACGTCACCGTTTTAGGCCAATATTAATGGCCTCAAAACGTCATCGTTCAAGGGTGCTACGACCCGATGACCCGACCCGCACACGGTCAAGATCCGCGTGTTTGGTCATTAAGGGATATTTGCGATATAAGTCCTTCCCCTTTCACGCCGCATTTCAATCAGCTTATGTTGGTGTTTCATTAGTTTTTAAAATTTTCCCATAATTTGCGCACAAACTCGTTTTGGTCCGCACTTCGATGCTGCATTTTGGGGTCTGAAATATTTTTAGATTTGGCCCCTACGCATTCGCACATGTTGCGCGCTGGTCCCTTTTTTATTTTTAATAGCTTGTTTCGTTTATAAATCATCCCTTTCATTTTAATCTTATTTTTAATTGGGTCCTTTTGATTTGTATGATTCATTTCTCTTTTTTTTAATCACTTAATACTCGTTTTTATATATGAATGCATACCTTTTTGAGTTTTCATGATGATTTTAGCCTTTTTTATATAGAATCTTTATTTTAAAGTTTTTATCGTATTATTTTAAAAAAAATTGTATAATACTTCATTTGAATATTTTTTTATATTATTATGCATATGGAGTTCGTGATTAATGTCTTTTTTATTCTACATATATATTATTAATTCTATGTTACTTTATATACATGATCTCTTTTAAATCTATTTAACATATTTTTAAACCTCATGTATATATAGCATACCTTATTATACATTTCTGCCATTTTAAAAACCTTTCATAGTGTATATGTTACTTAAATTACTTTTCTTTTTTTATATGTATATGGTTATCCTTAAATAGATTTTTCATTAAAAAATTATTTCGTACATTATTTGACTCAAATTCCCTCTTTTCTAATAACTATTTTTTAATAATAGGTTATATATATACTTAGTTTTTTTTATATATAAGTTATTTCAAATTTTGCATGTGTTATTCACTTATAATTTATATATATATAGTTTTTTTTATATATCGTTTCGCCTCGTATTAGCTCCTAATTTCTATATTGCTTTGTATATTGATTGTTTTTTTTTTATTCCATATATTGTTGTTGAGCATTATTTATTCGTTTTCATGTATATTTGTCGTATTGTTGTTCTCCATCCATGCTTAGAAGTTTGATTACACTTTTCTTAGATTAGTTGTACTTAATTATCGGTTTTGTTAATTTGCTAATTATTAGTTTGTTAATTGGTATTGTATTTTATGTGTGCACATTACCCATGTTTTTATTTTTCCTTTATTCCACAATTGTTGCATCATAATTTTCAACCCTTTTTTTAAAAAAATTAAATTAATTATTTCATTTTATTTCAAGTCAAATTAATGCGTTTTAAGCTGGTTTTACAATTATTTATTTGAAAATTCCTTAAAACGAAGGCAATATTTGATGTTTGAAAATTCGGGGAATAGTGCCCTATCGTACTGGTTTCGATTTCCTATTTGTTCAAAATAATTGAATATTCCTTTAGAATTTTACTCGCATTTTCTAAATCCTAAAACAATGCAATGTTTGATATTTAGAAATTCGGGGAATCGTGCCCTACCGTGCTGGGTTTCGGTTCTTCGTTGGACTAAATAATTGGGCATCCTTTTGTAATTTTTAACATATAAACTTTTGGAAATCAAAATTTATCGTGTTTTCGAGGGTATAAAGGATCGTGTCCTATCGTGCTGGATGTGATACTGTATTCCTTTGAAACAAGAGAATTTTGACGACCAAGCCATTCAAATGTTTTAAGAGGAACCATATTTCAAAAATAACTTTAAATCTTAGACATAAGGACAGTACTTAATCGATTTGGTACCAATTTTGGGCGTAGTGAGGGTGCTAATCCTTCCTCGTATGTAACCGGCTCCCGAACCCGTTTTCTCAAATTTACGTAGGCCAAAATCGATTTAAATAAAACAAAGTGTTTTATTAGGTGACCCAATCACACCTAAACAAAAGGATTGGTGACGACTCCATGTTTTGTTTTCAAAAAGTCGATCCCCATTTTTTAAATTCTAAAATGGTTTCGACAGCTTTTTTTCAAAAAGAAAATTTAGAGGGGAGGTGTCTAGAACTTAAGTACAAACATGAGAAGTCTAAACTCATTAATGTTAAACTTTGAAAACAGTTATTATACAAAATGTCAAGATAAAGTATTCTTTCTAGCCAAGGTCTCACATATACAGAAGATGATCGTTTTTCTACGTTTTTCAATGTTGGTGTCCGAGCAGATCTTAGCACAGTTCAAAGCTTGAGCTTTGAGTTTAAATGACTCATTTTGTCTTTTTAAAACAAACTTGGGTTTTAAATATTCAACTTTTAGATAAAATTAAAAAATTGTTTTAAGAGTATACTAACATACCCTTTATCTTTGTCCATGTTTAGATGATCTAAAAATACAATAACCAAGTGAACTTGACTCTCCCACATGATTCGTTTTTACATTTTAAAAGATAATAAAATATTAAAAAATATACTAGTGTATTAATATAATATGAATCTTGCATGGGAGGGATGTTTCGCCAACAAACACCTGGCTTGTTTTCATGCCACCTTTAAGTAGGTGATGACACAATTAGCCTTAACATATTCAAAGCCCCACCAAGTTTCTTAGCCATTACTTCATGGTTTATTTCCCATTAAAGCCCTTATAACTTTACGGTAAGTTTCACCTTAATTCCTCTCCCATTTCACTACCATCTCCAATTTAATCCTTAATCAATAAATGCACTTTTAACGCTCTAATTTCCTTTGTCAAGTATCTAATCTTTTCTTTTCTTTTTTCGGCTAAAAGAAATTTTATTGAAATAAATAGAGTAAATGAAATTCTTTGAACGAAATTTCATAAAACAATTATCTACAAATAATTATTTAAACGTTTCACTAAACACATTCTTAAATTATTTAATTTATGAACGCAAAAATACATGCACAAAGGTGTAGTTAAGGAGAACGAAGCTAGATGCGGTGAGGTATTAAGAGACGAGGAAGATGTGGCTCATTCTTTATTTTCTAGGCCGATAATTGTAGGTGAGTCTGAAACAGTAGAGGTATAGGCTATTAAAACTACCTCGGAAATGTATATTAGCTTGAGATGGAATGTGAAAACCCTTTTTTCTTATTGAATTTAGTTTAAGTGTTTAGAATGGTTGTTGAATAGAAAAGCTAGACCGTGGTCATTAAGAAATTTTCTCTTTAAGTATTGATTGTTGTATTAATCAATTGGTGAGTGTTAAAATCGTATTGATTTATATACAAGGTAATGGTATTGTTATAGCTTTGACTATTGTTGGGATGAAAAGATCAGTATTATTTAAAACTTGGTGCTGATATATTTTTAATTATTTATTAGTAGTTGGATCATATGACTTGAGTATTTTGTTTCTTTATTTATTAAAGTGTTTTGTAATTTTTACTAGAATTGAGATTCGTTTTTCTATTGTTAATATATACAAGTCGACAGAGAAAAAAAGTACTCGCACAATTTTAAACTGAGCGAGCTTCACCTTTGATTTTAATTTCAATACTAATAAAGGGAGTGTAGCATAAAATTATTCTTCCCAACTTTAATTGAATTTATAAGTAATACGAAAATTTAATTTAATGTAATTGTTAGATTTTATGCAAATCAACTTCCAAAGCACTCCACGATTCAATCTTTTATATTAATTCAACACTCATTTAGTAAAAGATATAAGTAATAATTTTACCTAACAAATATTTAAATACTAGGTTCACATGGAGCTTACGTATAGAGGGAAACTTAATACGATATTTCATAGAAAATTTACAATGTATAGTCAAATCAAATAAATTACTGATTCCAGTGATCAATTTATCTATTTTTTTAAATCTATGATTTGATTTTGATCACATATTAATTTGAAAAATAAATAAGTCAATTATTTCATTTTTTTTCATAGATAGTCAAGAAAACCAAATTAGAATATAGTCCAAGTAAACAAAAATCAGCTACAAGAAAACATGTTGATATCATTACCACGAAATTCTAGTCCTTACGATATGATATTTAAAATAAAAATCAAATTTAATTATTTTTAAATCTTGATTTTTGAATTTAATTTTATAATATAATACAATTTTTTTTATTTTTTTAATTAATTGAGTCTTAGTTCATTTGACGGTGTAGCTATGACAACAATAAGAAGTATGTAGATTCAAATGTGTTTAACCGTGTTTTTCTTTAATTTAAGAGTTTAGAGGTTAAGAGTTAATATAGATTTTCTCTTTTCATTTTTAGAAAATAGTTTTCGTTTTCTATTTTTAAAAATTGAAAAACTTGTTTACTAAATAATAATAATAAACAAAACATGAAAACTTGTTAGGTAGTTGTTTTTCTATAAGAGGAACATGGTAAATAAAATTATATAATTTTGAATTAAGATATCGAAAAATTATTGAAAAAATATGTTTACGCTTATATGGATTTGAGCTGGAGTTGATTAATTTAAAAGTTAAAAACTTTTATTTTTATAATTTTCATTTTTACAAAACATTTTTGGTGAAAATATTTTTCAATTTTTCAAAAGAATTGAAAATGAAAACAAAAACAATGTATGTTTCCTGAAATCAAATAAAGCCTTAATATCTTTTTCTTATGGCAACATTTTGATCCCTTTAAATTTAAATTTCGGTTTAGTTAGTTTACAAATGATAAATTTATAATTTAATTTTTAAAATTTCATTAATTTATAGTTGGGATCCGGCCTCCAATTAATTGAGAAAGTCTTACTCTTTGATTTTCCTCTCATGTGTACAATTTATTCAGAAAAGAAATCGTGACGTTTCGGATTTAGAATATTTTAATATATTTGGTTTTTATGTAATGAAGATTAGACTTTATTTCACATGAATATAACAACTTGCAAGAAATAATAACAAAAACATTGACAATTCGTGTAGTGACCCTTATGATTAGAATGTTCATCGTGTCAGATATGATCTAGATTCGAATTATACTAATTATCTTACTGTTAAAACTTTGTTTTCTTCTTTTATTATTAAAAAAAAAGAACAATATTGACTAATTAAATTGGTCAAAGGAAAATTAATTGTTCACCCAAAAAAATGACGATAACAATGAATTCAACTGAGGGAGGTGTGCACTGGTCAAAAGAAAATTAATTGACAATAAATTTAGTCTTATCTGATTTCAGCTTTGAATCTATACTATATTTTTTAAATAAAAATATTAAAATTAATCATATTTAATTATAAATTATTAAAATTAAAAATGCTTTTTCCTTAGATAGATGATAATTTTCAATGATACAATTATGGATAAAAAGAAAAGTAAATGAGTGGTAGCTAATTATTTTTATAATAAATGAGAGTTTTAGAATAAAGAAGAAATAAAAACTAATAGAGAAGACATACAGCTTTTCCTAAAAAGAGAGAAACTAGAAAAAGTAGGGAAGTACTTAATAAATAATAGTATGTATATATATATATATATATATATATCATGTATAAGATATGTTTGATGACACTTATCCCAATGACATGAAATCTGATTTGAAAAGATCAAAAACGCATATTTTAAATTATCTGATAAAAAAATTACACAAAATGGGATAAAACGACACTTTAAATTTGATTCAATATGAGATGTAAATATGAGAAATTTAATATGAAATATGAGGCAAGCACTAACCATTAATAAATTAAACACTAAAATTTAATATGAAATTTTTAATTTTATGCAATTATAATATCAGAACACTTTTGATTTTACGTTTATTTATATTGCAACTCTAACATCTTTGTTTATATCACACTATTTTATGTTTACTTCTAAAATGTAAAAATATAGTACTCCCTATAAATGTGGTAGATTGAATACAAGGTTGCAATCCACCATTGAGGGGTCCGGAATGGATGATATTTCTTGGAAGTGGACGTTAGTCGACAAATTCTCTCTTAAAGAGTCATACAAGCATCTATGTTGTACTACCGATCCAAATCAATTTGGGAATGATAAAGGAATTTGGAAAGTGAAGGCATCCCAAAGAGTATGAACCTTTTTGTGGCTGCTTGTTCGAAATAAACTTTTGACAAATGAGTAGCGCACATGAAGAGATATGACTTTCTTTCCTTTTTGTGAATAATGTGGAAAGGCAGTGGAATCAACAATTCATGTTGTGAGAGACTGCGATTCCGCTCAAATTGTGCGGAAGTCATTAGTACTTAGTCTTAAATGGAACGCTTTCTTCAACTTACATGTTGGGTACACTGAAATATCACGAATGAGGGAATCTAACAATTGGCGGGGGCGAATGGCCAACATTTTTCCCAATTGTTACCTGATTTCTTTGGAAGAGCCATAATGATTTCATCTTTAATAATACTAGTAGAAGTAGCCATAAACTCATTGCTTCAACTCTTGCTTGGGTAAAGTCTTTTGGATTTAGTGGTAACATGGAGCAATTGGTCTGCTTTTCTAAAACAAAACAAGGATGGCAATGTCTAAAACCTAGATGGATCAAGATTAACGTCGATGAATTGGTGTCAATGAGTAATACCAAAGCAGCAATAGGGGGAGCCGTGAGAGATTCAAGCGAAGTTTGGTTGGTGGGTTTCGAAATGGTAACAGTGGTGTCCAATGTTTTCCAGATTGAGGCACGGGCAGTTGTTGAAGGCTTGAAGTTGGTTTGGTCAAGAGGCTTCAAACAGGTAGAGGTTGATTGTGATAATGCCATTGATACTATTCGAAATGGATTTGCATTAATTAACAACATAGAAGAAGTCCAATTAATTAATGAATTGTGTATTAAAGATTGGCAAGTGAAGTTTAGACATGTATTAAGAGAGTAATAAAGTGGTGACTGCTTGGCCAAAATAACAGTAAGGCAATTAAATCAATTAAATCAGGGAGACAACCTTTATCTCTATACATTCCTAGTTTTAAGCATGTATTTTTGTCTACTAAAAAATGTACAAACAATTATATTTATTTAAAAAAGTAATTAAATTTATTTGTGTATTAAAATATTTGGCAGTCAACCATTGCATTATAGTCAAGATTAAAACCTATTTAATTACTTATAAATAATGTTTCCCTTTTCTTCCATTTGAATGATTCAAATATCAGTGTAATTTACGGTTACTTGTTAGCTCTCGATGTCCATCAATAATGCATATAATATATCTGTATTTTAATTCTACTAGATAATTGTCCATTATTTTGAGAAAAAAATTAGGTTTCCACCAAAATCATCACGATTTATATTTACTAATTAAATATGGTAAGATATTATGTATTAATTTTATGTAATAAATATTAGAATCGTTTATCGCAAGAACAATAATAATAACATTAACAGTTGTGAAGTCAGAAAATTTTTTTAGAGGCCGAAATTAAATTATATGTTTTTACGATAATAAAAATATAATTTTACCATTTTAATTTAAATAGTTTATATCTTTATAGTTTTAAAAAGATTAAATCAAGTTTTTATCTTTTTAGGAAGATCAAAATATAAATTTGCTATTACTAATTTAAAATTTTATAAATTATAAAGAAACCTAAATAAATAAATAAGAATCATTTGAGGAGGGGACGAGGTCTTTGCTAGTCTCCTGATTTCGCCATTGATTAGTAACCTAGAGAGAGGTGCATTGTAAAAAACAAAAACAATATCATACAAGTAGAGGATGATATGATAATCTACCAATAGTTATTTTAAATGTTTAACCCATGACATTAGGGATAAAGTTAAAAAATTACTTTAAGGAGATCAAAGATGAATCATAAGTTATTGAGAAATTAAATTAAATGTAATTTTACCATTATACCAATATATAATTTTATAAAATTTTAAAGGACTAAATAGGCAAGTCTACCATTTTAATTAATACACTATTTTCTTTCCTAAATGTTACGGCCCCACACATATGCACTTAAGTTGATTAATCTATTTTTCTTACAAATAAAATATTAGTAATAAAAACTGATTGAGTCATAGTTTGATTGGTATAGATATCGTTGCCAATACAGGAGGATGACGGTTCGAGTGCGCTGAAGCACATTATCTTCTTATTCATGGGTTGGGGAGGGGCTATAAGTAGTTCTAGGCATGATATCATTGCTAGAAAAGAACAAAAATATAATCAAGACCAATAATAAAATTATTAAAAAAATTATTAACAAAATATTATAATAGATGGCATTAATTTTGGAGTATGAATTTGTTCTCCTATTAATACCATATATTTATTAAAAGTTGACTAATTGTTTATTTTATACATATATATTACAAATTGGGAGAAAAGGTGAGAACAATAGGGTTTTTTTATACATGTGATCCATTTACTAATATAAAATTAAGAGGTTGGAGACTCAAATTTCACCAGTTAAAAAATTGAGATAATAATAATAATGGGCTTTATATAATCAAAATTCAAACCAAACAATTTACATATCGCCAATATGAAAAATAAATAAATAGCTAATTTGTCCTGACATTCTCGTAGTTAGCCAGGAATGATATACACAAATAGAGAAAATCAACTAGAAGAAAGATATATTATTTATTTAAGGGTATTTGTTTTATGCAATGCAATAGAATAAAAAATTCCAACTTAGGATGTTAACATGTGTCATTATAATTTCTTTAAAATAAAAAATAATAGTCTAAAATCTCACTAAATTATTACTAAATTTACATTTTGGTCACTTAAAAAGTTATAAAATGATCATTGAATTATATGAAAGTTTTTATCTAAGTTATCGAAACCATTTTTTTTGAAAAAAGGGGTGTCGAAACCATTTTTTTTTTAAAAAAGGGGATCGACTTGGTTTAAAAACGAAAATGGAGTCGCCACCAATCTTTTTGTTTAGGTGTGATCGGATCACCTTTGTTTTAACAAAATATTTTATTTTTCTAAAACAGTATTTTTGGTCTATGAAACTCGAGAGAAAAGGATTCGGGAGTCGGTTACGTGCGAGGAAGAATTAGCACCCCCGTCACGCCCAAAATTGGTACCGAATTGATTAGTTAGTGTTTTAATGTCGAAATTTAAAAATCGAGAACGGATTTAGAATGTGATTTTTTTTATTAACGTTGATTTTAGAAATGATTGAATTAAATCAAAGCGATTGCTAAAGATTTCCTCGTCTCGAGATGTTGAAGTATCACATCCCGTAAGTTAGGACACGATACCATGAACTTCCGAGCGCAAGTTATCTTTAATTTTAACTGGAATTCCGTGTATTTTAAAACTCAAAAGGATATTTGGCTATTTAGGATCAACGAGAAAATCAAAACCCCATAAGTTAGGGCACAATTCCTCGATGTTCTAAAACGTGAAACATTGCCTTATTTTGAAATTTTTGTTTTTGCATATTTGGGTAAGAATTGATGTAATCTCTAAAATGGTATACGAATAAAATGTTATGCTAATTAGTGGCAATAATGTAAGTATACTATAAGCAATTCGTGATATATATCACTTTAATTCCAATATTAACAGTCAAAGGAAAATAGAATAATTTATAAAATAAATAATAACAATGTTAACGACAATAACACTAATGATAAAACATGCACATGAAATGACAATACCGATTTTGAAATAAAGATAAAGAAATAACTAAAATAAGGATAAAAATAAATGTAAGGAACATAGTTTATAAAAATATTGAAAATAAAGTATCAAATCAAAAGATAAATGGAATTAAAGATATAATTTGTAATAAAATTCATGAATACCTAATAACAGTAATAATAGTGAAACCTAAAAACATATAAAAAGTAAATAAATGAATTTTAAATATAAAAAGTTAAAGGAAATAAGTAAATGAATAAGATAATAAATAAAAAATTTGGTTTGAAATTATAAAAAGAATGTAAATGAATGAAACAAATAAAACTAAAAATAATGAACAGTATTAACGAAACAAAAAAAGAAAATATGATAATAATATTAATAATGTAACAATAACAATGGCATCGATGTTAATAATAATGAAAATAATAAAATATGTTAACAAGGATAATAATGATATATAAAAAATGAAGAATAATAATGTATTAATAATAAAATAGAGAATACTAATAACAACAATAATACCAATAGTAATACATAAAAAAGTGGTAATAATAATAATGGTAATAATACCTAAAAAAATAAAATAACAAAACGACTAAAGGACTAAAGAAAAGTAAAATAATTTAAAAAATGTATCAAAATATATACGTAGATAAACAGTAAAAATAAGATATAAATATGTATATATGACTTTCGGTAAACAAATATATGTGTATATATATATATATATATAACACTATGATAACAATAGTACTACGAAAATTTAGTAATAATAATAAAACAAATAAGTTAATACAAAAAGAAAGTATAACGAGGAAAATATTAAACTAATCGAAAATAGAATAGAATATCGAAAATAAATAGGAAAGTGTAACACCCCAAACCCAACCTGGAAGTTTGGCTCGAATCTGGTGTGTCACATTGAAGTGTTTTTTTCGAAAACCATGTTTCCATTAAAAACTCTTCTTAATAATTAAAAATTTATACCATTTTTAAACCTTGTTAGAAAACCTTAGCTGAATAACATTCTTAACAACTTTGTAAAAAGCTTGGCAGTTTCGGAATCTTGATTTAAGACAATTGCAAATACGTGATGTTTTGAAAACAGTAGTTGCTTTGGAAAACCATGTTCTAACACTAGTAATTATAAGAACAATAAATAAAATTCCAAATTAGAAATCCAGAAAATTACAACAGCTTTACTACAACTCACATAAAAACATTTAAAAGCAATAATCAAAACTGTAACTTAAACAGTGTGTGTAGCTCCCTCCGAGCCCCTCGCAACTCCGATCCGTCTAAGGCTGGAAATTACCTGAAAGGTTAATAAACGGGGTGAGTTTATGAAAACTCAGTGTGAGATCCCCTACTATATAAAAGGAACAGTCAGTCATATAAAAGAATTAAAAGTCCGCCCCACACTTTTCTACTTACGCTTTCGAGATCAATTGGGCCTTAGCCCATTATAACAGACAGTACCAGATGGGCCTTAGCCCAGTACAGAGTAAGAAACATTATCAGAGCTAGAATCAAAATGAGAATCAGAATCAGAATTAGGTGACAGAATCAGAATCAGTATCAGGTAACAAAATCAAAATCAGAATGTGAATGCAATCCCAACCCAATCCATCCGTATACACCCTCATACCAACCTTACACCATGTGGGGAGACTACTCGACCCACCCAACCGCTACGTACCACAAAAATTACAGCGAGGCTGCTAGATATTGTGACGAAGTCACCAGATACAGATATATGTGGCTAGGCCACTAGAACAGATATACATATATATATATGTGTGTGTGTGTGTGTGTGTGTGTGTGTGTCGAAGCCACTAGATTGCAGCGAGGCTGCCAAATGTTGTGACGAAGTCACCAGAACAGATATATGTGGCGAGGCCACTAGATTGCAAATGAGGTCGCGTAACGCTTCCTCCATCAATATAAACCCATGTCCCATGCAATGTAAATAATATGTCGTGGGCATACGTGATACGAAATCGAATATCATGCCCATATTTGAATCAAACAATCACAGTTAAGTCATTCATATCACCAACATATATTCACAATCAAATCTGTCAACCACACAGTCCAAGTCAGTCACTTGCCCATAAGGGCAAAACAGTCATTACCAGGGGTATTTTGGTAATTTTACAAACTAGGGGTATTTTGGTAATTTTACAAACTAGGGGTATTTTGGTAATTTTACAAACCAGGGGTATTTTGGTAATTTTACAAAGCAAAGGTATTTTGGTAATTTTGTAAATCGAAGGTAAAACAATAATTCTATAAATCGAGGGTAAAACGGTAATTTTATAAATCGGGATACTTTGGTAATTTTACAAGTCGAGGGTTTTTCAGTAATTTGGTAAACTAAAGTATTCTAAACAGGGATAACAATACGAATGGGCCTAAAGCCCATTCTCTGCCCAAATAAGCCCACACGCTCGTGCGACCCTTTTAGCCCAAATCTAGCCACAGATATGAGATTTACCTAGCCTAGTCCAATATTTACTACACAATCAAACAACTTATCCAATTGGGCCCGTAGGCCCTTTGGGCCCACATGGCCCCTTTCGGCCCATTGTAGCCCGAAGTAGCCATCCTACAGCTAGAGTAGTGAGAAATACACACCTGATAGGAGACTGGAGTTAATCCGCGCTCCGAGCACTCTTAGCTGACGTCTAACCCAAACGAGCACGCCATAAAGCGAAAGGGATCAGCCAAGAAGGGTATGCCTACTCTCCTCATGGTTTACTCTATTTAAAGCCAGCTGTCCATCTACTCTTATGTTAGCTTCCCGATGTGGGATCCTTCCATCATCAGAGTTTAAAACCAACACCAACTCTTTCCGTCCCAACATAACAAAATAATCAACCTTTGCGTGCCAAGGGATTCGAACCGAAGTCCTCTCACATGCCAACTCACGCTACCACCACTAGGCCATCAACTCATTTATGTCATAAATCCAACACATTAAACTTTAAAGCGCATCTACTTACTATTAGATTTATTAAAAAAAAATCAAAATATATTGCAAGAGCCAAGACTTGAACCTTGGACCCCCTGCTTCCTCTATTGCATCACTTCCTTATCCCCTAAGTGGCGCCACCTTGCCACTACACCACACTCCTTTTTGTTGCACAATTTCTCCAACAATATTCTTAAGGCCTACCTACTACACCCAGGGATTGATTCACCTTAAACCAAAATTTTTGCTAGAGTCCAGGTTTGAACCTAGAACTTCTCCAACACTTCTCAGCACACTTAACCACTAAAACAAACCTTCATTAACGAAATTTACATGCACAACAAAATATTAAAAGCTGCCTTCAACCGCTCCCATGCTCAAGGCCCAAAACTTGTAGGCCCAAATTCAGGGTGTTACAACTCTACCTCCCTTAAAGAAATTTCGTCCCCGAAATTTCCATCTAATAGGGTAGTTGTGTAACATCTACACCACTACGCTACCGCTGCACACTCTGATCCTACTATCACTATCACACTTCAACTAGAACTTGAAACATCTCATACATACAACACTTATTCACTGAAGCAGACATAGATTTATCACACATATATACAATTTCTATATCCAAACATCACATCCAAATAAATATCAAATTTAAATTCAGACCAATATCTAAGGAATCCATAGTATTTCAATTTCTAAACAAACAAAAGTATTCAGAAGACTTATGGATTCAGCGCCGGAGACTCGGTATGCCACACTTTTTAAGAGAAATACTTCAAACAGACCACATGGTTGAAAATAATTTTCTAAAATTCAACCTTTGAAAACCCAATCCACAGCCGAGTTGTTGCGATCAGGCTCTGATACCACTAAATGTAACACCCCAAACCCAGCCTGGAAGTTTGGCTCGAATCTGGTGTGTTACATTGAAGTGTTTTTTTCGAAAACCATGTTTCCATTAAAAACCCTTCTTAATAATTAAAAACTTATACCCTTTTTAAACATTATTAGAAAACCTCAGCTAAATAACATTCTTAACAACTTTATAAAAAGCTTAGCAGTTGCGGAAGCTTGATTTAAGACAATTGCAGATACGTGATGTTTTGAAAACAGTAGTTGCTTTGGAAAACCGTGTTCTAACACTAGTGATTATAAGAACAATAAATAAAATTCCAAATTAGAAATCCAGAAAGTTACAATAGCTTTACTATAACTCACATAAAAACATTTAAAAGCAATAATCAAAACTGTAACTTAAACAATGTGTGTAGCTCCCTCCGAGCCCCTCGTAGCTCCGTTCCATCTAAGGCTGAAAATTACCTAAAAGGTTAATAAACGGGGTGAGTTTACAAAAACTCAGTGTGAGATCCCCTACTATATAAAAAGAACAGTCAGTCATATAAAAGAATTAAAAGTCTGGCCCCAGCCCTACTTACAGTTTCAGTATCAATTGGGCCTTAGCCCATTATAACAGACAGTACCAGATGGGCCTTAGCCCATTACAGAGTAAGAAACATTATCAGAGCTAGAATCAAAATGAGAATCAGAATCAGAATCAGAATGTGAATGCAATCCCAACCCAATCTATCCGTATACACCCCCGTACCAACCTTACACCATGTGGGGAGACTACTCGACCCACCCAACCGTTACACACCACAGAAATTACAGCGAGGCTGCCAGATATTGTGACGAAGTCACCAGATACAGATATATGTGGCTAGGCCACCAGAACAGATATATATATGTGGCGAAGTCACGGTTGATTGCAAAGAGGTCGCGGATGTGACGAAGTCACGAATCAGAATATATGTGGCAAGGCCACCAGATTGCAGCGAGGCTACCAGAATGCTTCCCATGCAACAGAAATAATATGTCATGGCATACGTATACAGAATCAGAATATCATGCCCATATTTGAATCAAACAATCACAGTTAAGTCATTCATATCACCAACATATATTCACAATCACAGTTAAGTCACTTGCCCACAAGGGCAAAATAGTTATTACCAGGGGTATTTTGGTAATTTTACAAATTAGGGGTATTTTGGTAATTTTACAAACCAGGGGTATTTTGGTAATTTTGTAAACTAGGGGTATTTTGGTAATTTTGTAAATCAAGGGTAAAACGATAATTCTATAAATTAAGGGTAAAATGGTAATTCTGTAAAATTGGGGTACTTTGGTAATTTTACAAGTCGAGGGTTTTTCAGTAATTTGGTAAACTAAAGTATTCTAAACAAGGATAACAATACGAATGGGCCTAAAGCCCATTCTCGGCCCAAATAGGCCCACACGCTCGTGCGGCCCTTTTAGCCCAAATCTAGCCACAAATATAAGATTCACCTAGCCTAGTCCAATATTTACTACACAATCAAACAACTTATCAAATTGGGCCCGTAGGCCCTTTGGGCCCACATGGCCTCTTTGGGCTCATCGTGGCCCAAAGTAGCCATCCTACAGCTAGAGTAGTGAGAAATACACACCTGATAGAAGACTGGAGTTAATCCGCGCTCCAAGCACTCTTAGCTGACTTCCAACCCAAACGAGCACGCCATAAAGAGAAAGGGATCAGCCAATAAGGTTATGCCTACTCTCCTCATGGTTTGCTCTATTTAAAGCCAGCTGTCTATCTACTCTTATGTTAGCTTCCCGATGTGGGATCCTTCCATCATCAGATTTTAAAACCAACACCAACTCTTTCCGTCCCAACATAGCAAAATAATCAACCTTTGCGTGCCAAGGGATTCGAACCAAAGTCCTCTCACATGCCAACTCACGCCACCACCACTAGGCCATCAACTCATTTGTGCCATAAATCCAACACATTAAACTTTAAAGCGCACCTACTTGCTATTAGATTTATTGAAAAGAAAAACCAAAATATATTGCAAGAGCCAAGACTTAAACCTTGGACCCCTTGCTTCCTCTATGGCGTTACTTCCTTGTCCCCTAAGTGGCGCCACCTTGCCACTACACCACACTCCTTTTTGTGGCACAATTTCTCCAACAATATTCTTAAGGCCTACCTACTACACCCAGGGTTTGATTCACCTTAAACCAAAATTTTTGCTAGAGTCTAGGTTTGAACCCAGAACTTCTCCAACACTTTTCAGCACACTTAACCACTAAAACAAGCCTTCATTAATGAAAGTTACATGCACAACAAAATATTAAAAGCTACCTTCAACCGCTCCCATGCTCAAGGCCCAAAACTTCTAGGCCCAAATTCAGGGTGTTATAGAAAAGGGCTACATTGAATTTAAAATCAAAATTCGGGGCAAATAAATAAAGGGAAAAAAGAGACTAGCGTGCAATGTGTAAAAATATACAAGGACCAAAGCTGGAAATAATCCAGATCCCCAAAACACAGTGCTTAGGCGCGGACTGAATTGAAATAACGCGTAAATTTTAGGGATAATTAAAAAGAAACAAAGAAAATACGAACAAGACTCAATCGAATAACCATGCGAAAGGGAGGGATCAATCTTGCAAATATCCTCTTCACCGCAAAAACACGCGGATCCTGAGGGTATGGGTCAGGTCGGCCCGTTTCACTCCCAAAACGACGTCGTTTTGGCAATAAGCAATCCCAAGTGAAACGGCGCCGTTTTGATAATGCTACGAAAGCCCAAATTTTTTTTTAACTTTCATTTCAACCCTTTTCTCTAAAAAAAAAACCTAAAAGCTTTCAACTTTTTCTCTCCTTTCTCCCTTCTTCTCCGGCCAATGGGGCCATCGCCCAACCACCATGGCCGTCAGCCTCCGGCGCCGATAATCGCCGTATACAGCGGCCGAAGTTCAAGGAAAAAGGACCTTTCGGCTATTTTAACCTTCCTAAACCCGATTTGAGGCCTAAAATTCCAAAAATCAAAGTATAAAACTCCAAGCGAGCCTTTGCCCCTTTAACTTCCGGCCACCCTTCATCGACGGTGACTTCATCAGGTACGGCCTTTTGGTTTTCTTTTTTTAAAAACTATATTTTTTCTTTTTATCAAAATGGATTCAAAAAAAGAAACAAGAAAAATAACAATAATAATAACAAAAAACGAAAGAAAAGAAATGAAAGAGCAAAACCTTTTAATTCTCCATTCTATTTTTTTTATTAACAATCTTTGTTTTCTATTTTCTCTTTTTTTTTGTATTTTATTCACTGTTTTTGAATATTGAAAATCCCCCCGATACAATCGGTCCTTTTTTGGCTTTATAGCCGAATAGATTACAATATATTCTACTATTTCGTTGTCCTGCTACCTCTGCTTTTGTTTTACTTGTGGCTTTGGTTTTGCAGGTGCTGTCAGAGACATGGAGGAGGCCAGTGGCAGCGTTGCAGCGGAGAAGGTGCTGACACCACGTGAGGAGCGGCACACTAGGGTTGCTGCTGCTGAAATTTTTTAGATTTTGGGCCTATCAGGCCATTAGGGTTTTTGTTTTTTGGGGTTGTTTTGTAATTGGGCTGTCAATTATTTTATTTGGTTTTAGGCCGGGCAAAATTTGGGCTATACACGGGGTCGCTGAGTTTTTATTTTGGAAATGAAAATGAAAATGGGAGTCGCCACCAATCCTTTTTATTTAGGTGTGATCAGATCACCTGGTAATTCAATCACTTTAACAAAAGTTTAAATTTAAAACGATGGTTTTTGGTCTACAAAATCCAGAAAACGGGTTCGGGAGTTGGTTGCGCACGAGGAAGGGTTAGCACCCTCGATACGCCCAAAATTGGTACCTAGTTGATTAATTAATGTCTTAGTGTTAAAAATTGAAAATCCGTAAAGAATTTAAAAAATATGATCCTCCTTTTTATTAATGTTAATTTTACAGAAAATGTTTGGATAAATCGAAAGCGGATGCTAAAGACCTTCTTGTCCCGAAGTAATAAAATGTCACATCCAGTACGTTAGGACAGGACATTTTAAACTCTCGAAAATAAGCTTGTCTTTTGATTTTCAAAACTCATGCACTTTAACTTTAAAAGGATATTCGGTCATTTGGGTCAAACGAGAAAAATTGAAACCCATTACGTTAGGGCACGATCTCTCGAGTTTGCAAATATGAAACATTGCTTTATTTTAAAAATTTTCTTTTTATGAAATAATAGCAAATATGAAATTTAAAACAATGTGCATTTATTTTGTTTGAAGTATAATAAAACGGCACATTATGAATAAATACGTTGGGACCTAATTCTCGATATGATTTGAACGAAACAAACTAAAATGGCAATATGAACATGGAATAATAATGTACGAATAAATAAATGTTATGTTAATGAATGTCTATAATATGGAAATACTAACAAATCCTAGTATACATAATGCAATAACCACATACTATCACTTTAATACCAACACGAACAATCGAAGGGAAATAAGATAAAATAAACAACAAATAATTTCAATGATAACAAAAATAAAATAGGCATTGAACAAGACAAAACCGATTTTTATGGTACAATAAGGACTAGTGAATACATAAATAGATATACAAATAGATATTGAAGAAAGTAGTTTGTAAAATATTGAAAATAGAAGAGTAAATTAAAATATAAAATAAAATTAAGGGAGAAATTTTTGAATAAATATATTATAAATAATAATAATAATAGTAATAATAGTAATAATAATGATAATAATAATATATAAAAAAATAACGATATTAATACATAAATAGAAATAGAAATATAATAATAATAATAATAATAATAATAATAATAATAAAAATTTTAAAATCATATAAGAGGACATAAATAAATAAATAACAACACGATATAAATAAATAAATAAAATGTTAATAACAAGAGTAAAAAAAAACATATATAAGAAAAATAATAATTAAAATAATATTAGTATATAACTAGAAATAGAAATATGATAAATAGAAATATAATAATAGTAGAAATATAAATAGATAAACAAAAATTAGATAAATAATAATAGTATTAGAATAACAAAATAAATATATATAGAAACATAATAATAATAGCAATAATATATTAAATTAGTTAATTCGATAATAAAATAGCGAAAATAAAAAAAAGGATTAAATCAAACCTTAAAGCAAAATTTTGGGGCAAATAAAAAATAAATAAAAAGAAATGGACCAATTTGAAAGTGCGAATAACAAGGAGGGACCAAAAGGGAAATAATCCCCACCCAAAACGCACAGCTTCAAGGAGGACCAAAATGCTGTCAAAACAAATTTTAGGGCTGAAATTAAAAATAATAAAAACTTAATTGCAAAACAATAAAAAAGCGGAAGGGCTAAAAGCAATTGGACGAATTTAGAAAAAACAAAAAAATTGAAATGAAATGGGCAAAATTCCCATGTCAAATTGAAAGAGAAAAGAAAATAATTCAATTCCAATGGAAATAGGAAAAGAGAGAATAATCCAATTCCAAATTGAAGTAAGGATACCAAAGTAATTAATCCTTTTCAAAGAACAAAATACCCCTATTTATATACATGGGGTTTACTAAAAATAGCCTAACTAATTTAATAAATTAAAATAAAATAAATAAAAATAAAATAATATCTTCCTATTTTTGACTTTTTACCAAGTCAACAAAATTTGATAACTCTTTAGCTTTCTCTATCTTTTTTATCTGGCCCCAATTTAATGATTGTCTTTTAATTTGGCGCTTTTTGGCTTGTTTTCGACCGGTTGCATCCTTTGGCTTTATTTATTCGGTTATTTTTTTTTTCTGAGCCCAGGCCAAAATTGGCCTCTTACATAAGTCATTGGCTATTAAATTGATGTTATATGGCTTTTTCTATTCACATCACCTGCATCGATCGAAAGTTCTTATTCCCTTTCTCTTTTAAAACAGCTTTAAACATCATGAATCTACAGACTAAAAACCAAACACCTTTCCTCTCCGATCTCCGACATTAGCTATTAGATCAACTTGGATCTAAGGAATGTTCTACTTGTCATAAGTACTGATCCACCATACCGATTGTCGAATCATCGCATGGAGCTCGCTAGTCTAACTTTTTTCTTTTAAAAAACTTAACAATTCAGTGGATTAAATAAAAACTTTTAAATAGTTCAACGATCATTTTGCAATTTTTAAAAGTTAAGTAACCAAAAAAAACTTATAAATAGTTTGACGAATTTTTATTTTATTTTATTTTATTTAATTGACTAAGATAATAATCCCTTGTAAAATAGAAAATCTTAAACTCTCATTAATCAATGTATAAGGCAATATAATAAATTTGATTTTATGCAATTGTAAATAAAAAATTTTGATTTTAATTTTTGCAATTCAACTCCCATAAAACAACAGCCATCAAAATCATGACGATTCACGTTTACTAATTCAACACACATTGTGAAAAATTAAATATTAATTTTATGTTAATAAAAATTTTTCACTTGACTATGACACATTAACAATCTGACCAAAAATAATAATAACATTAACATTGACCAAGCGAAAGGAGGGAGATGCACTGGTCCAATAAATATGAGAAAATAACATATAGTAAATATATACAAAAATAAAATAAAATAATTTAAATTGTGAGTTGAAAAATTTCTAAGTAAATTTTTCGACACTAATATTTATTTTCACTCATAATCCTTTTTCAACCTTTAAATTAGAAGAAAAATGAATTTAAGCATGCTCGAACTCACATCGTCCATATTACTATAATAATAATGCCAACTGAAATAAGACTTAATCTACTAATCTAAATAATTATCCTATATAAATTTGATTTTAATTTATTTTAAAATCAAATTACTTTATCATTACATAGGTATAAAGGTAGATTCGTGCTAATCTCTAAGTAAAAAAAAATAGCATTCTTTTAAATTTCTTAAATATAAAAGTTTGTTCTAATAATAAAAGATTATTTAAAGTTAACAATTAGTCAACTTTTTGTAAATATATAAATATATGATATTGATAAGAAAAAAGGTTTTAAGTTCAAAATTTTATTCCGAATTTGAGTAGAGTAGTAATTAAAATTTTTATTAAATACCTATTTGACAAGGATTCGAACCGGGTTACTCCTATTCTCTATCTCTAATATTGTATTGAAATTAATGACATCTATTTAGATAGGCAATAACTTTCAAAAAATTAATTTCTAAATTACTTAAAAAATTATAAAAATATAAATTAATATAATTACCTTTTAACTCAAAATTTTATAATTTAATTTTGTTGTTAAAAAAATTTCCTCCCTTCACCCCTACTATAATATTTTATTACGATTTTTAATTCGTAAGAAATATAAACTAATCAAACTATGGGTATCCGTGCATGGCTGTAACATCTATCGAGGAAAGAAAAGTAGTATTGGTTCTTGCTTGCATGGCCACACGTGTCGATCCACCCTCAATGAAAAAATTTCTTGACTCGATCAAGAGCGATTTGTGTGCGCACTTTGTAAAATTAACATTTTAATAATCTAATTATTGAACTTCATATGTTATTTATATAGAGTATGTGTCGAAATTTTTTTTTTAAAATCGACTTTTCTATTAAAAAAATTGAAAATAGGAGTCCCCACCAATCACTTTCATGAGGTGTGATCGGATCACCTCGTAATTTGATTTTTTTAATAAGAGGTTTGATTTACTAAAACAATGTTTTTTTTTCGGTCTACAAAACCTAGAAAATGGGTTTGGAAGTCGGTTATGCACGAGGAAGGATTAGCACCCTCGTTACGCCCAAAATTGGTACCTAATTGATTACTTGATAACTTAGAATCGAGAATTGAAAATTTGAAGAGAATTTAAAACATGATCCCATTTTGTATTAAGACATTAATTGATTAAACTAATTTTCGTGAAAAAGGCTTATTTCAGGTTAATCGAGAAGAAAAGATCATGTTCTGTAAGTCAAGACACAATGCCTTAAATCCTCGAAGATAAGAATAAACGCCATTTGTTCGTTACTTAAATATCTTTTTTTCATTTTTGAAATAGATATTCGACTATTTCAGTTTTTAAAAAGAAGCCATATTCCGTAAGTTAGGAACACGACTCTTCTAATTCTAAAATAATGAATGTCGAAACCATTTTTCTATTTTGAAAAAAAAACGGGAATCGACTTTTAAAACCGAATGTGATGTCGCCACCAATCTTTTGCTTAGGTGTGATTGGGTCACCTACTAAAACATTTTGTTCCATTTAAATCCATTTTTGGTCCACGTAAAAAGATGGGTTCAGGAGTCGGTTACGTATGAGGAAGGGTTAACACCCTCACTACGCCCAAAAACTGGTACCAGATTGATTAAGTGCTGCATTTATGTCTAGATTTAAAAAAAAAAAAAAGCTTATGAAATATGATTCTTATTAAAACACTTAAGCGGTTTAGAGTGGTTTTCAAAATTCTCTCGTTTTAAAGGTATGCAGCTTCATATCCAGCACGATTGGACACGATCCCTTATACCTTCAAAATTACGATTGATTTTCGATTTTCAAAAGCTCATACGCTAAAAATTATAAAAGGGTATCCAAATATTTAGTCCGACGAAAAATCATACCCAGCACGATAGGGCACGATTTCCCGAATTTTCAAATATTGAATATTGCCTTATTTTAGAATCTTGAATAATAAAGAAAATTGAAAATTAGCTCAAAACACATTTATTTGTTTTAAAATGAGATGGAATAATTAATTACTATAAAAAAATTTACAAAGCAACATTTGTATAAAAAAAAGATTAATAATCTTGGTAAATGAAGATACCATAACCTTATTTAGCCAGACCAACTAAACAATTGAGTGTGACTAATCTAAGCAAAATGAAATCGATATACAATATAAAAAAATAATGGACAAAGTGCTAAAAATATTTATTAAAATACATATAATAAAGGAGAATTTAAATAATATACAAATATGAAAGGATAGCAAAAAACATAATATAATACAATCTTAGGAAATAAATTACACATAATAGACTTACAAAATGTATATGTGTATATATAAATAAATTTGGAAGCAATTGTTGGTGGAAATAGCATGGAATTTATAGTGTATATAAGATTAAATTAATTTTATCATAAATTGTATATGCAATAGATTTAAAAAAAAAACATAATTATGTACACAAAAGAATTCAAAAGCAATTATACATATAAAATAATACGGATTTAATGATGTATATAAATCTAATATATGTACCAATATATATATATATGTAATAATAATTTAAATAATACATTTGAGATGTAGGATCTTCCTTTAAATAGCAAAGATATATAACAAAATATAGGAATAAATTTAAAAGAAATTATATATATATAATATAAGATTAGTAATATACATGGAATAAAATTAACTCTATCATGAATTACTGTATACATACAATAATGTACAAAAACATTTATAAAAAAAATATTATCCAAAATGTTAAAATGATATGATATAAAAGGAAGTTTAAAAATAATAATTGTGAAAAAAAACAAAGTAAACTTATGCAGGTAATTCAAAATGTATATAAAAAATAAAAAATAAATAAAAGATGAATGCTAAAAGGATTTAAAAAAAAAATAATAATGAGATATATAAATTGAAATGAAATCAAATTAGAAGGGATAATTAATAAATAAATAAAACTATTGAAATAGAAATAAGGAACAGCGTGAAATGGGTGAAAATGTACAGGGATCAGATATGAAAATATCCCAGATTTCAAAACACTGCTCCTAGGCGCAGACTGAAACGCAAAGACACACAAATTCTTGGACAAATGTGAATTAAAATAAAATGTAAATAAAGATCAATTAAAAAGTATGCGCAAATTCGAAGGACCAGACGCGAAAATTAACCATTCGCAACACTAAAACGCGGATCCAACCTATGGATCGGGTTGGCACATGGATCTTTCTCCCTACACGCACCGTTTCAAAATTCACACAAAATCAAGCCTAAAAACCTAAAATCCAACATTCAACCACTTAAAAGCAGATTAAAATAAAAAAAACCTAAAACCTATTAAGGCACCTTTCCATTGCCGCTTTGCCTCCATATTCGGCCGATGGCCATCAAGCAAAAGCCAAGTCTGGTCCCGTTCGACCACAAATCTGAGAGCCTTGCTCACAAGCTTCAAAATCTTCGCCTAGACTTCGATTACGACGAAGCAAACAAGGATTTCAAAGCCTTCAACAATAGATAAGTCTCCTTTTCCCCTTATAGATTTATTTTTTTCATGCAATAGATAAAGAATGATGAAATAGAAATGAAAATAAAGGAAGAACACGATCTAAAATCACCTTAAAACTAATTTCAAATTGATTTTTTTCAGTATCCCTGTGTATTTCTGTGAAAAATTGATCCGCTTTACATTGATTTTCTCGGCCTTTTATAGCCGATTTACAGAATAAATAAAATAAAATAAAAAACTTTAATCTTTGCTGTCATTTGCTAGCCTCTTTCTGTTACTGATATTGTTTTCTGCTGCTTATTCTCGCAGGTTCTAAGGCCGTACGGAAGAGTGGGACTGTGGACGTGGCAATGGTGCACTGAAAATCGTTTGTGGACGTGGCGAGGCCGTTCGTGAGAGACCACTCGTGGGAGCGGCTGGCTGTGGCACTAGCATGTTCCAGAAACCTCTAAGGTTTCAGGTGTTTTCAAACTGTTGGGCCTTTTTGGGCTATTTGTGAACAGGCTAGGGGATTTTGGGTGTAATAGGACCTTGGGTTTATTGCTAGGCTAATAAATGTAAATGGATTGGACTTTAATCATTGGGCTTTATTTTTTTAAAAATTATTTTTATTCATTTATTTGGTTTTGGTATGGGCCCGGGCGAAATGGGCCTATTACAATGAACATTGCCTCGATTTAAAAATTTTCATTTTTTTTATGCACCGTGTAAAGACGAACATAACATTTAAAGCAATGTGCATCTAACTTACTTGGGCATGGCATAAAAGCGGATAAGTATTTAAAAACTAACTTACTTGGGCATGGCATAAAAGCGGATAAGTATTTAAAAACAATTCGTGGCATCGTTATAGCAAAATAAAATAAGGGGGACGTGTGTAAAAATGAAACGATGACGTATGAAAAGAAAAAAAAAAAGTCGTGCTAACAAATGAAAATGATGTAAATACGATAGTAATAAAACAACAACTTGTAATGACGATAGCAATGATCATATTATGATTATTATTCTAATACTAATATAAATGACCGAAGAAAGACAAATAATAATAATAATAATAATAATAATAATAATAACAAAAACAACGAATGAGCAAATATAAACAATCTAATTCTTTAAATATATAAAAAAGTAATGAATAAATAAATAAATAAAAAGGTTTATAAAAGGTTGAAGTTAAATAAATGATGGACTGAATTGGAATTTAAAAAAAATTGCAAGTATAAATTATAATAAAATAAATAAATTAAGTAATAAAACATAATAAAGGGCCAAAATAAAATGCGCGAAAAAAAAGAGGGACCAATTGAGAAATTATCCCCACACCTCTAAAATGCGCAGTTCCAGGAGGGACTAAAATGAAAGATTCAGAATTACCAGGCATAAATTAAAAAAAAGCAGAAGGACCGAAAGAATAAGTGACCCCTCAAGTTAAAAACGTGCAGCTCCTACGCGATTTAGGTCGAGTCGTGGGTTCGGTTTCAAAATGACGCCGTTTTGGCGTCTAAAAATCAAGCACAAAACAATGCCGTTTTATAGGGCTATATAAGTGAAAAGTCAGAAAAAAAATCATTGGCCAACTGTTTTTTTTTAAAAAAAACTTCTTTTTCTTATTTTTCCTCTCTGGGCACGGGGCCGTCATTCGTTTGCCACGGCCACCGGTCATTGGTGACTGCGACTGTCGCCTTCAATGGCCGAAAAATCCAAAAGAGGTTCCTTTTGAGTCATTTCTTTCAGAGAACACCCTCTTTCCTTTTCCATTCTTTTTTCGCAAGTATTGACGCGGTCAACGGAGGGGAGAAAAGGGGCTCCCTTTGCCATTTTGGTGCAACGGCGGCAGACGTGTTAGGCCTTGGGACGAGGAGCCTTGGGCGGCATGTATGCGAAAGGGGGGTGCGATGCCAGAAACCCAATGAGAAAAAATTTAAGTTTTTGGGCCACTGGGCCATTAGGGTTTTCATTGGTTTAGGCTATTTGGGCCTGATTTTTTTTTTGTAAATGAACTGTTATATTTTGGACTTTTTATTTATTTTTGGTTCTGTTTATTTTTGTTTTATTGTTTGTAATCTGGGCTCGAGCAAAATTGGGCTATTACAGTATCTATGTCAAATTTGATGTAAATTGAAAACTTGTAACTATTTATTTTTTGTAAAAAAAATTCAACTGTTCACTAAATATTTGTAACCTCTCCAACCCTTAATATTTTAATAATCCAACTGTTAAATCTCATATGTCATTTATAAAGAGCAAGCATGTCAACTTTGATGTAAATTGAAAACTTGTAACTATTTATTTTGTGTAAAAAAACTTTCAACCGTTCATTAAATATTTGTAACCTCTCCAACCCGGCCTAGACATTAGGCCCAAATTTGGAAGACTACATTGGCCATCGGCCAATAAGTTATCGGAGTTTATAAAACAATTATTTAAAAACATTTGTTCATCTTAGGAGAAAACTTAGCTTATTTTCATAAAAAACTCACGAGTTGACAAAAATTAATTAAGTTTAACAGTTTTCTTATAATAGTAACTACTTTCGAAAACTTAGTTAATTTTTAATTTATTTATTTATTTCAGAATTTATCTATATTATAGCAGCGGGAAATTGATATCTATTTATATTTTTAATAAAAACCGAAGTTTATGCATAACTAATTAATATCTAAATTTCAATATCTTAAAATCAAATTAAATGTCATGCATGCTATAAAAATCCAAATTTTAAGTCTCATGCCACAGTTCAAAAATAAAACAATACAATCTCTGGATTCAAAAATATCAAATTATAAATCTAAAATATTTTATAAAAAAATAAATTCGAGGCAAAACCCTCCGAATGTCATGTCCGTGTCCTAACCTAGCGGGTTATCTGTAGAGATGGAAATAAAAGGGGAGTAAGTTATAAAGCTTAATGTGAGTTCCATCATAAGAAAATCAGTGCAGAGTAATAAGCCAAGCATAATTACAATTTTCAGTACAATAGCATTTGTATAGTATAACAGAAGTTAACAATTCATTCAAGTATGATTATGAGTGTCAATGCAATGCAATTTCAGTTTAACAAAAAATGTCCTACCCCACCGCTACACTCCACAGTAAGAGTTCCTCATAACTCTTTTAACCCAGACATTCCAGTTTGTGGATGAACCACCAGTGTTTGCAGATAAACTGCCAGTAGGTTGTGAATGCACAACGTATTTGCAAATAAAAGATATTAGTAAGTTTGCATATGAATCACCAGTGTTTGTAGATAAACTGCTAGTAGGTTGTGAGTGCACAACATATTTGTAGATAAAAGTTGCTAGTAAATTCATGGATAAACCACCAGTACTGTTGCAGATTATTAAACTGTCAGTACTTCCTCCTTTCAACCATTCCACCTCATGCAATGCAATATGACATGCTAGTAACAGTACAGAACAAGAACAATAGACATGCTTGACATGTATTCGATTCAACAATAGCAGTAGACATGCTTAACATGTATTAGGTCTAATAGTAATAGTAGGCATCTTTAACATGTATTCGGTTTAACATGTATTCTGTTTAAAAGCGACAGTAGACATGCAATCAGTAATATAGTGATAAGAATAACAGTATCAGTTCATCAGAGAGAAAGTGACAGTAGACATGTGATATTCACATATCATCATTATTCAATAGCAGTTCAATCATCAAATCACAGATTCTAGCATGTTCATAATGTCAGGGACTCAATCGGGTGAAAAAAATTTCTAAAAATAGTTCGAGGGTCATACAGAGACTAAACTGAACAATTCACAAAATTCTGAGAAAATTGTAAAACAAGGGGCACACGGTTGTTTGTCCAGGTTGTGTGGGATGCTATAGGCCATGTGGAGGGTTTACACAATCGTGTGGCCAGGCCGTGTAACAGAATGTGGTCATGTGGCAAATTACAAAATTAAGCTATAGGAGGGACACGATCTATGGTAGGCCATGTGAGATTTGAACTAGCTTAGAGTTTCTAGGGCACACGCCCATTGGGGGGTCGTGTGGTCCACACGCCCATGTGGGAGATCTGTGGTCCTAATCCTAGACATAATTTGCCCCGTTTCACTTGTAAAAGAACAAACACCTTTCACCGGGAGTCCAATTGACGTTCCTTGCGATCAAATCAAATCTGATTCACCTAAATTAGGTCCTTCAATGACAAATTCGCATGAATTAACATTGGGTATCAAGATTCAATAAGATTTACGAAAGGTTTTGGCAAGAACATGAAATATTGTTTAATTAAACATATGATTAGTGTTGTATAATATTTCTACAAAAAATCGAGATTAATCATTTGGATTGAGATGTACTTACCGATTCTTGGCAAAGATTAAAGATATTATTTGACAATATTGCAAGAAATCAAGAAGCGAAGTTGATTTGATAAAAGAAGGAAAATACTCAATAGCAAAAGATGGAAAATATGATGTAAATGATAGGAAAGAAAAGAAAGATGAGAAGAAATAGGGAGAGGAAAGAAAAGTTCTAATAGGATTTGAAAAGAAACATAATTCAAGTCTAATTGGGTAATATTGGACTAAATACCTAGAGTTTGGGAAACCCTAAGGGTGGCATAGCAATTTTCCCCTAACTGTCGAAAATAAAAATACATTTTAGGGAAAATGGTAGCTCAAACTTGGGTAAATAAGGTAGGAAAGCATGCTCTTAACAGTTGGGCCTAAGGCTTATTTCTTGTTAAATTTTTACTTCTCATAATACTTGTTTTGCTGTAGTTTTCATCCTAATTTGTTGAAAATAAAAGAATAAGAAATAGGAGGGGAGTGACTAAACCTCTAAAACATGACAATGGTACGTAACCATCAAAGTTATTTAATTTTTTAGTTATTTATTTCAATTAACCCATTATATTTTGGGGTGTAACAATATTAATATATACAACATTTTAAATCGATATAATAAAGATATTAGACCATTTCGAAAATTTACACACATAATAAGTACAATTATATTGATAATTCTAATGACTAAATCGTTAAAATATTAATTATACAAAAATATATGAAAAAGTGTAAAACTACTTTAAATTTATACTGGTATAAGTGAATCTTTCCCGTAATAAAATATAACAAATATATATTTTGTTATTTTTTTAAATATAAGGTAACATATTTTTAATATTCATATTATATTGTATTTTTAGTGTCATGATATAAATTATATAATTATGATCGAGGGGTACATTAGAAAATAGGCTAGTAGAAAAAAATAATTATACAAGATTTGAAATTTTTGTTTTCATTTTTGGCAACATGAAAGAAAACAACAACTCAATTTTGTCGTTTTTATAGTGTTGTAGATATTTTTGTGATGTAAACAAGTAGGCAAAGTCAGCTGGAAAACCAACATGTCAGCATCACGACCTAATATAAAAATAATTGGTTTTATTTTTGATACACTTAATTTCATTTAAATGGACTGATTTTGTTTTCATTATTTTCCTTTATTATTTTAACATTGGTAATTGAAATAGATTATTCTGTTTCAAATTTTTTAACTCAAATGTTAAGATAAATAAATGATAATATTTGTTGATTTGTCATTTAAGTAAACTATCCAAGTCTCATTTAACGAAGTTATGTATGCAAGTGCACCTTTTTATATAATATACTAATTTTTTTTATTTGGTAATGTACAGGTTTAGTTGTATGTATTGTAATGCTTCAAATTTTCTAAATTTTGAATTGTTCTGTCAAGTAATTTAATTTGTTTTAATGGTTAAATGCCTTGGATGTTTGCTTTAGATATCTTGTGTTCAATTCTCCTTTTTTTTTTCTTTTTTTTTGGAATTTTTTCATTAATTTTGAAATTATATATATCTTGGTCTGTAAAGGTTATTTTTAGTTTTTTTAAGATAAGAATGAGTTTATTGGTTTAATGGTTAGGCTTTAGCTTACTTTGTTCAAATCTTGTTTTGTGCAAAAGTGGAATTATTTTTGCTTTGTCACTTGTTGCCGCCCAAGGTGTTTAGAGTTTCGGTCAAACTCAGCTGCTAAGTAAATCTGATAGGTGGTAGGTTTTTCTCATTTCTTTTGTCTTTTTTGTTGAATTTTTCTCTTTTGCCACCCCTCTTTGCTTCTATTTTACTGTTTCCCTTGATTTTTCTTCTCTTGTTCTGTTGTTTTCTGTTTTACCGCCTCTTTGCCAATTGATTCGTTTCGGCTGTGCGTGGTAAGTATCTCGGAGTATGATTTGTAAGTTCATCGTGGGTAAATTCTTCGAATGTTATTTTGGGTACTAATAATCGTTGTCTTGTTGGGGTTAATTGATCTTTTATAATTTTGGTTAAGTGAGGAGCATGAATTACCTGATCCTCCGGTCTACTAGTTGTTTTTTTTCTTTGCGAGGTAAGTGTTTTGGGCCGTAGGGATGTCTTTATAATTCCTGAAAGCATGCTTAATTATATAAAATTGGCATATCTGATCTGTATTTCTGTATATGACATTGGCATGTTCTTATCTGTTTCATTCACAAATGAGCACAATATATCTGTGTATGATATTTTGATATATCTGAATCTATTTATGATTATGCATATGCATTAGGGTGAGGTATGATAATGTGACGGAAGAAGTGTGATTCTAGCACTATATCTGCGCTTTTTATCTGGCAGTATACCCGCAAAATATATAATCTGGCGGTATACATGCAAAAAAGACATTCTACTATTAAGAATATATAATTAATGAAATCGCATTCTAGTAATCTTGACAACTACCTTATCAAAATTTTAAAATGCTAAACTGTTGCCTTATAGCTTGATAGTTCCACTCATGAGTTGAACTTTATCTAATTCTTGAGAAAAAACAAGTAAGCATCCACTTTCACCCAAATTAATAACTGATATATTAATGCTTATTAGTATATGTTTCCATGTTAAAAAAAATCAAGCTTGGAATCACTTTTATGGAGGAAGCCAACATCAATGGGTTAGAAATACTATCAAGGTGAAAATGTTTGAACCGAGAGGGAAAATATTTTAAGCAACTACAATCAATGAAGAACGAGATGATGTTCTCAATAAGACAGGAGTTTCATTTCAAGATGAACCAACCATATTTGATGATAGTTGTGGATACCTTTTTTTGAATCGACTTTTTATTTTAAAAACAAAAATGAAGTTGTCACCAATCCTTTTTATTTAAGTGTAATTGGATCATCTCAAAACTTGGTCATCTTAATAAAATGTTAGATTTATTAAAATGATAATTTTTTTTGGTCTACAAAATCTAAGAAATGGGTTCGGAAGTCAGTTACGTATAAGGAAGGGTTTGCACCCTCATAAGGCCCAGAATTGGTACCTAGTTGATTACTTGATGTATTAGTGTCGAGAATTGAGAATTCAAAGAAAATTTAAAATACGACCCCTTCTTGTATGATTTTATTAAAATATAGCCAACTAGATTAAATTTTGTGGAAAAGGCTTTATTTCGAGTTAATCGAGAAAAAAAAGATCATACCCCATAAGTTAGGGCACAATATCTCGAATCCTCAAAAATAAGAATAATTGCCATTTGATTATTACCTAAATCCTATGTGTTTTCATTTTAAATAGGATATTCAGTTACTTCGGTTCAAAGAGAAAAATCATACTCCGTAAGTTAGGAGCACAACCCTGCAGATTCCCCAAATAAAGAATATTGCATCGGTTTTAATTTCTTCTTATGTGTTGTGTAAAAACGAATGCATCACGTAATATAATATGCAGTTGAGCGTAGTGCGAAAATAAATAAATGTATCTAAGCATAATGGATAATATGATAATGACTAAAATAAAATAAAATAACTACACGAGAAAAAAAATATAAATAAGAAATAAAATATAAATAAAAATTTGAAATGACCATAGTAAAACTAGAGTGATCATGGGTCAAGTGACCGGCCAGCTGAAGCTGAAGGCCCGCCCGAAAAATGGGAGGGTTTGGGTAAAAATATAGGCCCGAAAAATGGGCTTGGGCAAAAAAATGAGGCCCGTTTAGAAAATGGGCCGGGCTCGAGTAAGAGTTTTTGCCGGGCCCATTGCCCTGCCAACCAGAATTATATATTAATATATATTTTTATTTTATTTTTAATTATTTTAAATTTTTAATGTAATTATTTTTTATTATATTGTTAATTTGTGTATTGTTTTAAGAATTGTTTTAGTATTATTTTTATTTGTTTTAATATTTATTTTTATGTTTTTAAATATATTTGATTTATTATATTTTTAAATTTTTTTATTTAATGAAATAAGAAAAAAAAATTTAATATGGGCCGGGCCGGGCCGGGCTCGGGCTTAGTAATTTTATTTAATTTAAAGGTAAAAAATGTAAATGGTAAAATTAAAAATACTAAGAAAACAAAAATACATTAAAAATAAATGAGTTTAATTAAATAAATGACCTAATCAAAACCGTGGTAAAATTTAAAGGATAAATTATGAAAAATTCAAAAATAAAAGATTAAAGTAAAATAAAACAGAAAAACATAGGGACTCAAAATGTAATTATCCCAACCACTGCACAAGTGCCACATTTAAAGAACTTGCCTGTCAGTTAGGGGGACCAAATTATAAATGTAATAAAATTTAAAGTGTAAAATTAAAAAAATAAAGGGTCGAATTAAGCTAAAATGGAAAAATAGGGACCCAGAGGATTATTTTCCTAACCCAAGTACACGTGTCATCCCCTCAATGGGTCCATAGTGGGTCAAGGGACTAAATCGCACAAGAATAAAATAAAAAGGGTAAAAATAAAATAAATAAAAATGAAATAGGACAAAATTAAAAAAAGAGAAAAAAGCGGAAAGACCAAAATGAAAATTAGCCCCTCCCATGCAAAAACACGCAAATCCTAGGGGGTATTTGGGTTGGATTTTTGGATTGTGCCAAAACGACATCGTTTTAGGAGTTTATAGAAATTAAAAAATTCCCTAAAAAAATCATTTGGTTTTAGTTTTTTAAAAAAATTTCCCTTTTTCTTCTTTTTTCTCTAAAACTCCCCCTCTCTCGCTCCGGCCACAAGGCCGCCGCGACCACTGGTCATCGGCACCGATGACCATCGCCTATTGTGGTCGAAAAATAAAAAATTAAAAAAAACTTTTTTTAAATCCTTTCGAAACCCTAGAGTTAGATTTAGAGATAAAACACCCAAATAAGGCCAAGATTGGTGAAAAAAAGAAAAAGGAAGAAGAAACCATTCGCTTTCTTCCCTCTCCAGCGAAGCCCTCAACGAGGCTTCTCAAATCGAAGGTGGTTCTCGACAACGGCTCTTAACAGGTAAAAGTTTAAACTTTGTTTTTATTCTTATTTTTTCAGAATAAAAAAGGAAATAAAATAAACTACCTTCTTTTTTCTTTTTTTAACTTCGTTTTTTTGTATTTGATTTCTTTTTCTTTTTTTTTTTTCTTTTTTTTGTTACAAGATGATTTCAGCTTTTATAGCCAGATATATTACAAGGTATTTTTTTTGTTTTTTTTTTTGTTTTCTTTTTTCTGCTTCTCTGCTTTTGCTCTTTGTTTCTATTTCTCTGTTGTTTTGCAGGTGGTGGTGGCAGAGGTGGTGTCAGAGGGCAAGTCTGCCGACATGGTAAGGCTGCAGCGCAAGAGAGAGCTAGGGTTTTTGAAAATTTTAGGTTTTGGGCTTTTGGACTGTTGGGTTATTGGGTTTAGTGGGTTTGGGTTAGGGTAGTTTAGGTTTGGGCTTGTAATTTGGGCCAATCTATTTTTTTTGTAAGTGGACTTTGATATTAATATTATTTTTTGATTTTTGTTTTGTGGGCCGAACAAATTTAGGCCACTACAATAGCAACGAAAGAGAAAGAGAAATGCAACATGTTACCAATCAAAGTTTTCATGCTCAATACTTGTCAAGGTGCAAGTAATGGCGATGAAGCAAATCACAATTCATAACATGTTACCAATCATGACTTTTCTTTCTTTTTCTTTTTCTTCTCCTTGCTTCTTTGCTTCTCTGCCCATGCTCTCCTTTCTTTTTCTCTTTAACAGTGTGGTTCTTCTCCCTATATGTTTTCGCCATGAGGTTATTGGATTGTTTAGTGTGTTTTTCTTTTGTTGTAACTAGGATATCCATCGTCAATAGCAATGACAAATCCTCTTACCATGAGAATTTTCCGAAAAGATAAATAGTGAACTATTAAATGTGTTCCATTCCTATGAACAAGTATGGTTTAGTTGAATGGTAAAGATGGTGCCCCTCCCCCTCTATTGGTTTTTCTATAAAACTTCCCTTATCAACCCTTTTACGTGTACACAGACATATACTTTCAAAACCGTCTAAACAATGTTTAATATTCTTCATTTTTTAATCATTTTTTTCTTTTTTTTTTATTTTAGTATTATAAAATTGTCAATAATAGTAAACTAAAAAGTTATATATATATATATATATATATATATATATATATATATATATATGAAATTCAAATACAACTCAAGTTTGACCGAACTTGACCCCGACAAAATATGTTTACTACGTGTATATTTTAAAATATGATAATTAAAATTTAAAATTTTTATATCAAAATTAAAACTTAAATTAGCTAATAATATAGAAACTCTATAAATAAATATTTAAGTTAAATCAAATGGATAAATTATCTAATTAATTTTTTTATTTGATTAAATATTTATTTAAATTTTAAAAATTCTGATTATCTAATAAAATTTTAAATTCCTGATTATATTCAGGAATCGGTTACACATAGAGAAAGTTATAGCATCCCTACTACACCTAAAATTAATACTTTGTCAATTACAAAATTCTGAAATTTAAAAATGTGCAATATAAAATTTAGTTATGATACTTCACTATATGTACACATGTATGTAAGTATATGATAAAACGATTTTATATTCGGGTGAATGAATTTCCAAAATAGAAAATTTTTGGTATTTCCAAAATACCATAACTAAAATATGCCATACGATTTAACCAACATCATTTAGCAACGGGCTTTAAAGTCAAACCTACTAAACTTCAGCTAATAAAAAAAGTGGGCTCAATTAGCTAAAAACACAAAAGGGCTGCAACAACCAACAATGGGCTCACCACCCCAAAATCTGCTAGAAACAAATTAAAAAGGTTTAGGAATAAAATAATAGTTGAATGGGGTTTTGAATATTCTTATAATTTAATTGAGTCGGTATCACGGGTTAATCAGGTATTAATTCAGTTAAAAAAGCGAATATATCTTTTTATTAACTGACTACTATTATTATTTTGATGACCTTTTTATCTTTTCATGTTTTTATAAATAAGTGAACTAAAATTATTAAGTCTAGAAATTGAACCCATATCTAATGAATTTATAAATAAATTTTTTACCGCTAAACTAATAATAATTCTTGAGTAAACTTTTAAAAAATTAACTTTTAATATAAAACATTTTCTCTCACCAAATTTGTGTATATAGATAATGCTACTGATTGGGTTGGTGTCACAAATCAACTCGATACTAACTCTTAATTGATGACAAGACCATGATAGACAATTGTGTTGCATTTAATACTATTAATATGATATATTTATGTGTTTAAATTTCGTAACCTTATTTGGCATGACAAAGGTTGCTATAGAAAAATAATCTTTGTCTCCACTCATCATCACTCTGTAATTCACTGATTTCAATATTCTATTATTCCATGCCTTTAATTTCTAAAATTAGTGTCAATAAGTATTTCATGATAATTATTTCAAACTCCTCGTTTTCGACTACGCTTTGTCTTGGTTTTTTGTCTAATCTTTCGATGGTCTCAAAACCTGAACCCTAAGCTTCCACGCACCTATTTCAAGTTAAAATATATCTAAATTAAATTTAATATTTAAAAATGCATAAAATAAAGGAAAAACATTAAAAAGATAAATAAATGCAAATGAAATTTAGAAATCTAAACTAAAATGCAATATTTTACCTATGGATCATGGAAAATGTTAAATGCTCGGGCATAAAATATGTAAAATATGTGCACTTATCACTGTATTACTTGAAAAAGATAAGAATTAAGGACATGTTAGCTTTGAAGAAAAAAAAAAAAAGAATGATCCTTCCTTAATTGATCCGAAAAGCTGAGTGATACTAGAATATTCATTGTTGTTGGATCTTATTCATAGTATATGTAAACAGGCCAATTTGTCCGGGCCCGAAGAAGAACCCAAAATACAAAATAAATAAACAAAGTCTAAAATAGTAATAGTCCATTAAGAGTCCAGTTTACAGACCTAATAGCTAAACCTAGACCCAATAACCAATCAGCCCAAACTAATACCCTAAACCAATACCCAATCCCCAAATTAACCCAAGACCTGAAATTACATCGGCCCAAACGGCCCAGAAATTTTAGAACAGAAACCCTAGGGTTTCTTTCCTACACTCGCGCCGCAGCCAAGCCTCACTAGTGGCCTCCGTGCATCATCCAGCGACCACGCTCGCCCGGACAATCCGTGCATCTGAGCGCCACGCACCTTGTACCTGCAAAGAAGGGACAAACGCACAGCAAAACAAACAAAACAACGAAGAATATTGTATTTTTTGATTTATTTTTTTATCATTTTTACCCCATTCGGCTATAAAGCTAGGGGATTTCATCAGTTGTAAGGAGGCGCAAAATCAATACATTTTGAAATACAAAACGCAGAAGAAATCGAAAGGTGATTTTCATATTCGGTTCATTTTTCTCTGATTGCTCCCCTCTTTCATTTTGGTTCTTTCTTTGGTTTTACACATCGTGTATTTTGGGCATTAAAAAGGAAAAGAGAGGAAGAGATTTACCTAGTCGACGAAGCCCGTCTTCTTCGTCGCAATCGAAGTAAGGGCGGGGTTTCGAAACCGAAACAGATGACCTTGATGATTCTCCATGGCACCCCCGCGCATTGCGAACTGCAGTCCAAATCGAAGCAAAAGCTTGCGAATGAAAAGGGGGTGGGGGCTGGTTAGATGCCGACTGGAGAGGAGAGGGTTAAAAAGTTTTTTTTTCCTTATTATTATTATTATTATTATTTTATTAGTTTTAGGGTTTTTCTTCCCTTATAAGCGAAATAAAACGACACCACTTGGAGCCAACTCCCATAGCTCTAAAACGGTGTCGCACGAGTGATATTGACCAGGTAACCCGACCCAGGCGTGGCCAGATCCGCGTGCTTTGGGCCTGTGAGGGAAATTTGCGCGCTAAGTCCTTTCTATTCGCGCTATCATTCAATTGAGTCCTCTTGTTTTCTTTCGTTTTTTTTTAATTTGTTCCTAAAATTTGCACATAGTTTTAATTTAACCAATGGTTAAACGCTGTGCTTTAGAATCTGGGGATAATCTCTGCTTTAGCCCTTGGACATTTATGCGCCTCGAGCTTTAACCCTTAAATTTGTCTTATGGCTTTATTATTGTGTAAATTATCCTATTTATTTTAACGTGATTCCAAATAAGTTTTCTTTTTAGGTTCATTTCATGTTATTTTTATTCGTATTTGTTCATTTGTGTTAATCGTATCATTTGTATCACTTATTTATTTGCTACAATTTTGGTAATCGCATTGTCATGTTGTATGCTATTTTTTTTTTGTTTCTTGTATATACACTATTATACATATATATACACTTTATAATGAGTTAACATTATCCTATGTACGTGCATCTATGTGTAATTATACATATATCTATCTATTTATTTTCTTTTAAATTTGTTTGCTTAAAACGTTCTTTTCTATAGATATACATATATAATATAATAAAATTGATATCATTTCATACTCCTAATGTTTTTACGACTCTATCTATGCATTTTAACCAATACTTTTGTTATTCTAATATGTTTTATATATTTTGCGTAAAATTTAAGTTGTTTTTATACTTACTTGTATTAATACATGTCTTTGATTTATATACATTATTGAACCTATACATATTATCACCTCTATGTTAATCTACATATACTTACTTTTAAATTTATGTATATATATATATCAATACATTTATTACCTTAATGGATTTTTCTATTTTAAAACACTTTTTGCTTTATGATTTGCCAAGTATTTTCCTTTATGTATATGTGAAACTATTTTCAAAATTTATATATCTTATTATTAATCTTTTTTGAATAAACTTACACGTACACATGTTTTCACAAATCTATTTTGGGTATTATGTTTTGTCATGTACCTTTTTTATTATTCTTTTGTACATATATTATTTAAATTATCATGTAAGTTGTCAACTTTTAAATGTATTTGTGTTTAAAATATTTTACATGCAATTCAATCCAAACGTTCATTCTATAATGTCCATTTCAAAAAAACTATATATCTGCCCTAGTTTTTTTTATATATACGAATTTGTCAACCTACATTTCATGTGTCCATTTATTCGTCGTTAGCTTAAAATAATTTTATACCATATTACTTCTTTGATTTGCATTTTGTTTTATGTATCTAGTAGTAATCACATCATATTGTGCCATGCATGTTATCGTTGCATATTATTTATTCATTGTTTTATATTGTCATGTTAATTATTCTCCATGTATGATTGAAATCGAGCTATATTTTCAAGTTAGTTATACTTAGTTGTAAGTGTTTGTTAGTTGATTAAATAAATTGTATTATCTTTATTTTTCCATTGTCGTATTTTTATGCGTACACATATTACCCCATTCATCGTTTACCACTTGATTTTTGAAATGTGATTTTATAAAATCCAAATTTTATGATTAATTTCGTCTTATTTCAAATCGAATTAATGTGTTTTAAGCTAGTTTCACAACTATTAAAAATCCCTTAAACGAAGGTGATGTGCGATATTTGGCAATGCGTGAAATCGTGCCCTAACGTGTTGGGTTGCAATTTCTCGTTGGCTCAAAGTAATCGAACATCCCTTTAGATTTTCACCCATGTCTTTTAAAGATCCCTTAAACGAAGGCGATGTGTGATATTTGGCTATTCGCAGAATCGTGCCCTAACGTGCTGGGTTGCAATTTCTCGTTTGCTTAAAATAATCAAATATCCCTTCAAAATTTCACGCATGTCTTCTAAAAATCCTTTAAAATGAAGGAAATACTCGGTGTTTGACAATTTGGGAATCATGCCCTATCGTGCTGGGTTGTGATTTCTCGTTTGTTCAAAAGAATCGAATATTCCTTTAGGTTTTCACTCATGTTTATTAAAAACCTTTTAAAACGAAGGCGATGTTCGATGTTTGGCGATTTGAGAATCGTGCCCTATCGTGCTGGGTTGCGCTTTTTCATTTGTTCAGAACAATCGAAGATCCCTTCGGAATTTCACTCGTATTTTCCAAGGCGAGGCAATGTTCAATGTTTGGAAATTCGAGAAATCGTGCCCAACTGTGCTGGGTTTCAGTTTTTCGCTTGACCAAATAGTCGAACATCCTTTTGTAATTTTTGAGTTATAAATTTTCGGACATCGAAACAAGAAGATTTTTGGCAATCAACTCGGGTTATTCAAATATTATCAAAAGCGAACCACATTTCAAAAATATTTTTAAATCTTAGACATGAGGACATTATTTAATCGATTTGGTACCAATTTTGGGCGTAGTGAGGGTGCTAATCCTTCCTCATACGTAACCGACTCCCGAGCCCGTTGTCTCATATTTTCATAGACCAGAATCATTGTTTTAGTAAACCAAAAATGTTTTATTAAAATAACCAAATTCTTAAGTGATCCGATCACACCAAAACAAAAAGATCGGTGGCGACTCCATATTTCTGTTTTTAAAAGTCGATCCCCGTTTTCAAAAAAATGGTTTCGACAGTGTATATATAAATAAATAAATAAATAAATATATATAAAGTCAACCACAACAAATCAGATAAGTCTTTATTCTACATATAAGAATATATTTACCAAATTTTTAAGAAAAACAAAACAATCAAATTATTCACAAATTAATAAGAAAAATTGTTGTGTTTTTTTGTAATACACTTGTTTTTATACATGAATTTTTCTTTTTTTTTCTTTTTCCTCTCTTATCAAAACAAAAATTAATGAAGGGGTAACAAGGTGGGAAATTCAATATTTTCTTTTCTTTTTCTGCATAACATAAATTTTATTTTTTACAAGTATATAATTGTTTTATTTATTTATTTATACTACACTCTTCTTACATAATAACTTCTTCTATTAAGAATTCTCATGTAAGGGCAAAATGTAGATATTCAATTTTTGCAATTAACATTTTATCTTATTCCTAAGATAAAGAATATTATATTTCAGGAAATTGTGCTACCAAACGTGTCTCTTTCAGAGCAACAACTAGTATTCGAGAATAGTTATGTCCAGAACATGGCTTTAGTTAGAACAATTATCTTCCAACGTAGTTGTTATTTCAGAACAACTCCTGTTAAGAATAGTTAAAATTCATAACAACTCTTGTTTAGAATAATGAAGTTTCAAAATTAGCTATGTTTAGAAAAACCATTGTTTGGAACAATTGTGATTTTCTACAAGAGCTATTATTGAGGAACAACTCTTATTTGGAACAACCTCAACATTAAGAACAACTATGTTGAGAATAACTCACGTTTGAAACAAGCCAAAATAACTATTATTCCGGAACAACTCTCATTCAAGAACAACTATCATTTTGCATTTCACGAAATGTTCCACGAAATATGTTTTGCATGGGATCGCTTCAACAAAGTAGAAGAGCGCAAGTAACCTCGAAATATGGTAGGTTTCTTGGGTTGTCTTCAGTTTTAGGATATTTTAAAGAGCTTGGCTTGGTGGATCAGATACGGTGGTACTTGAAAGTTTTCTTCTAAACATTTTCCTGTGGCGTTTAGTGTTTTTCCTTCCTTTCAGAAATATAGTGAATTCTTCTCCATTATTCACCATTATCATCACCATCAAACACTCTTCATCATCTCATATTAACCATTAATGTCATTATAATTGAAATTTATTTCATTGTTCCTATTAATTACCAACTTTGTAACTCCCATTTTTGGAGACATTATAAAAAGGAGCCTTTTACAATTGATGAAAGGACATTTTACTCTCAAAATTCTCTTTAAAATTCTTTGAATTTATTTACTTTGTTTAGGTTAATCTTCAGCCGCTTTTTTCTTTCTCTATGATGATTGTTTTACGGTTCACTAAACTAGACTACGATCACGACAAAGGCAAGTGCACCTATCGAATGGTAATATATCTATGGTGAGTCCAGAATATCGTATCCACAGGGACTAAAAGTACTAGTATTAACTATCTTTCTATTATTTAGCCTAAAATAAAAGGGATTTGTTTTAATCTAAAATTAACTAAACTAATTAACTAACGAACGTGACAAAGAGTGAAGGAAATAATAGAATAAACCAATGATAAAGACAATACCCAAGGAAGAATCCACTTGAACTTCACTTATTATTTTGACTCTGAATTAAACGATTTATTCACTTGTCTTGATTCATAGAAATCCCTAAATTATGTTAATATCTCTTTTAAGACTAAGAACAACTGACTCTAGGTTGATTAATTGAAATCTCTTTCTAATTAAAACCCCTATTGTCGCATTCACTTGATCTATGGATTCCCTTATTAGATTTGACTCTAATCCGGTAGATTTATGTCACCCTATTTCTAGGGTTGCATGCAACTCCACTTAATTATGCGAGATCTACTCTTAAACAGGGACTTTTGCTCCACTGAATAAGCACATCAAACTTGAATTAATATCCTGAAAACATTAAAGCAAGGATTAAGAACACATAATTAAGAACAAGAACAAGTATTTATCATATAATTCAAAAAATTAAATAATAAGATCCATTGTAGGTTTCATCCTCCCTAGGTATTTAGGGAGTTTAGTTTATAATGTAATAGGAAAACATCTCAAAAATAGGAAAACAGCAAAACATAAAGAAACCTAAAAACTTTGAGAGAAATTGGAGGGAGATCTTCAGTCTTGAAGGAGATCCTACTTTCGAACTGAATCCGTTGGCATTCTTCGAGTAATTCCTGTGTTCTACTCCATGTGTCCCCTTAGGTCTTCTTCTAGTGTGTTTATATAGATTTTAGAATGCTCAGAAACCCTAAAAATTGGCTTTTTTTGTGTGTTTGGGAAATAGGGAGCGATATCGACACAGGCTACCACATGGGCATGTGGCTAGTCCATGTGACTCACACGGGCGTGTGCTCAGCCCATGTGGAAATGGTCTTGGCCGTGTGGATCCTTAAATCAGCCCATTTTGTCCATTTTTGGCCCGTTTTCTGCTCCTTTTGTTCCCCTATGCTCTCCTAAGTATAAAACATGAAATTAAAGGATTAAGAGCATCAAATTCACTAAATTAGATAATAACTCATCCAAAAACATGCTAAGCATGGGATTAAAACATGTTATATTTATGGTTTATAACTCTACCTTACCAAACGCTGCCTGTCGTTACGCTTAGTGTTACCAGATCTACTTTGATTTTCTCCTTTGCCTTCTTTTGATATATCTCGTTCACTTATTTGCAACGCTTCCTCTCTTCATAAAATAAAACTCTCTTCAATTCCAAACTGTCGAAACCTTTTTTTTTTTAAATCGACTTTTTATTTTTTTTTAAAAATGAAAATAGAGTCGCCACCAATCTTTTTTATTTAGGTGTGATCGGGTCACCTTGAAATTCGATCATTTTAATAAAAGGTTAAATTTACTAAATAGATGATTTTTGGTCTACAAACCCGAGAAATAGGTTCGGGAGTCGGTTACGCATGAGGAAGGATTAGCACCCTCAAATGCCCAAAATTGGTACCTAGTTGATTACTTGATGTATTAACATTGAGACTTGTGAATTTGAAGAAAATTTATAGTACGATCTCTTTTTTTTGCATGATGTTATTTGATTAAAATATTGCTAATTAAATCAAATTTTATGGAAAATGCCTTCGTATTTCGAGTTAATCGTAAAGAAAATTATGCCTTGTAAGTTAGGGCACGATGTCTCAAATCCTCCAAAATAAGAAATTAAATCAAATTTTATGAAGAATGTCTTCATATTTCGAGTTAATCGGGAAGAGAATCATGCCCCGTAAGTTAGGACACGATGTCTCAAATCCCTAAAAATAAGAATGCTCATTTTTTAATTATTGCCCAAATCTTATATATTTTTAACTATTATTTCTTTAAAAAAAAAAGAGAGAGAGAAGGGATGTTCGATTATTTTGGTTCGAGGAGAAAATCGTATCTCGTAAGTTAGGGGCACAATTTCTCGAATCCTCAAAATCAAAAATATCGCTTTAGTCTTTATATTTTGGTTTGAGGAGAAAATCATATCCCGTAAGTTAGGGGTTCACAGTGGGTCAGGGGACTAAATTGCACAGGAATTTAAATTATGGGGCGAAAATTAAAACAAATAAAATGAACAAGAATAAATTAAAAAGATGAAAAAAAAGCGGAAGGATCAAAGCTGCAAATACACCCTCTGTCGAAACCATTTTTTTGAAAAAAGAGTCGACTTTTTATTTAAAATGAAAACGAAAATGGGAGTCACCACCAATCCTTTTTTTTTGAGGTGTGATCGGGTCACCTTATGATTGATTGTTTTTATAAAACATTTTGACTTACTAAAACAACAATTTTGGTCCACGAAGTTCGAGAAAATGGGTTCGGGAGTCGGTTACGCACGAGGAAGGATTAGCACCCTCGTAACGCCCAAAATTGGTACCTAATTAATTAATTAATTAATGTCTTAACATCGGAAGTTGAAAACCCGAAAAGAATTAAAAATACGATCCTCTCTTTTTTAATGTTGATTTTTACGAATTGCTTGAGTAAATCAAAACGGATGCTAAAGACCTTCTTGTCCCGAAGTAATAAAATGCCACATCCAGTATGTTAGGACACAACATTTTAAACCCTCGAGAATAAGCTTGTCTTTTGATTTTCAAAACT
Organism: Gossypium anomalum; assembly: GCA_025698475.1. Classification (NCBI taxonomy): domain Eukaryota; kingdom Viridiplantae; phylum Streptophyta; class Magnoliopsida; order Malvales; family Malvaceae; genus Gossypium; species Gossypium anomalum. Next base: position 91,188,752 of record CM046968.1, read on the forward strand.
CATGCATTTTAATTTTAGAAGGTTATTCGGTCATTTGGATCAAATGAGAAAAATCGAAACCTAGTATGTTAGGGCACGATCTCTCGAATTTCCAAACACAAAATATTGTCTTTATTAAAGAATCCCTTTTTTTTTTATGAATTTTAGGGTGAAAATTAACGTAACTTTTAAAACGATGTGTTTAGTTTAATCGAATGTTGTACGAAAAATAGTCAATACATAAAGAGCGTGGGTTCAATGAATGATGATAATGCAACATGATTTGGAAATAAAATAGAACAGAACATATAAATATCATGGCGATAATAGGTCACGATTCCAACATGTATAATAGGATAATAATAACAACAATGAAAATGATAATAGTAATGATAACAATAATAATAATAATAATAATAATAATAATAATAATAATAATAATAATAATAATAGAAACAAAGATAACATAAGCGCAAATAAAAATGAGTAATTAATGGAAGATTATTAAAGCTTGGAAGATCAATAGATAAAAGGAATACAAGAATCAAAATAAAAATGCAAATGTGTAATATATATCAAATATATGAACAAGCAAATGAATAAAATAGAGCAATAATGAATGCATAAGCAAGTGAGTAAATAAATGAATTAAAAAAGAGTTGAAGTGAAATAAAAATAAAATTATAGGGCGAAAATAAATAGAAAAAGGACTGAATAAAAAATGAAGTAAAATTAAAAGGTCAAATTTAAGAAGAAAAGAGAATGAAGGTCCAGATATAACGCGAGACAGAAGATAGGGATTAAATGGGAAATTATTCCCTGCCCTTGAAACGACGTCGCTTTAGGCGTTTACCCTTCTAGATGTCCCAATGACCAAATTAAAAAGAAAATAAAAATAAGAGGTCAAATTAAAAAATAAAAGAAATACGACAGGACCCTATTGAAACCATCCTCAAAAGCGGAAGGACTGAGGGAGCAAATATTCCCTCAGTCCAAAAACACGCCGATCCTAGGCGGTTATGGGCCGGGTCTCAGATAATTTCATTGAAACTGCGCCGTTTTATGTTTTAAAGGCTTAAGTGAAACGGTGCCGTTTCACAAAGGCTATTTAAGCTTTTTTTTCTAAAAAAATTCATTTTTTCTCTACTTCTCAAAAAAAAAAAAAAAAAGGGGTTTTCAAATCCTCTCCCCTCTTTCAGTCTCTGGTCTGGACGCCGGCGAGCTCGCGCAGTGGTTCCGCTGTGATTCCATTGTGCCAGAGATAAAAATATTTTAAATTCCTCTCTCTTTTTTAAAGTCTTCTTTTCTAAAAATAAACTCGATTTAAGTCCCTTTTTAAAACCAGAGCAATATAAAAAAATGAAGAAAAGAAAAAAAATACAAGAAAATAAAGATGGTCTCGATTCTACTGCTTCTCTTTTCTAGACCCTCATCGAAAACCCATTGGGTTTCAAGGTGTCTGATCGTCGGCCATGACCTCCGACCATAGCGAGAAAGCCCCAAACAACTGGTACATTATTATTATTATTTATACTTTTATTTCGAGTAAAATAAAAAATAAATAAAAGAGACACCTTTGAAATGTTTGCTTCCGATTGTTTTCTTTTTTTCTATTCAAGAATCTGTAAAAAAAATACAATCTGGTCTTGGGGATTTTTATAGCCGTAATACAATTGATTTGATTTGATTTTTATTGTTTAGGCTTCTGCTTCTACTGTTTCTATTTGCTTTCTCTATTTTGTTGCTTTCTTTTCTTTGTTGTATTTGCAGGTCATGGAGAAGTCAACGAGGTAGAGGTTACCATTTAGGTGCAAGATGCCAAGAATGGTGGTCTTCGGGCGACGAGCGTGCTGACTTAGCACGTGGGGAGTGCGGGTTGGTTTAGTCTTTTGGGCCTATTGGGCCAATAGAAATTGGGTTAGGGATTTTGGGTTGTGGTTTGGGTTTGATATTGAAATTGGGCTTTGAGTTTTGGACTTTGGATTGGTAATTTTTGGTTGTCTACTTTGGGCCTGGGCCTGGCAAAATAGGCATGTTACACCCTCCCCTAAAAAACAATTGGATCCTAGGGGGAAACGGGTCGGTTTTCGGGTTGAGTTCCAAAGCAACGTCATTTTGATATGCCTATATAAGTCAAAAAAAATTTTTTAAATCATTTTAGCCTTGTTTTCAAAAAAAAAAAAAAAAATCCTTTCTTCCATTTTTTCTCTTGGCTCTCCCTAAGTCCAGCCACGGGGCCAACAAGTCTCCCCCGCCGCCTCCGGTGGCTGAAAATCACCAAAATTTTCCCAGGGAGTCCCTTTTCTCGCGTAGAACTCCGACTTGGAGTTTGAATCGCCGAAAATCTTCGAAAGGGAGAGAAACCTTTCGACTTCTACCTCTCCAACGACGACGCAACAAGTAAAAAAAAAAACTTCCTTTTTTTTATTTTTGTGTTTCAGAAATAAAAAAATAACAAGAGGCTACCTTTCTTTTTTGAACTTTGTTTTTGTTTTTTTGCTTTGATTTTTTTATTTCAATTCTCTCCTCCTCTTTTTCATTACAATAGTTTTCGATCTTTATAACTAAAAATATTACAATATTTTTGTTTAATTTTTGCTTTCGATTGCTTGTTCTTGTGCTTTTTTCCTTTTTTTCTCTTTTTGCAGGGGCGGTGGAAGTCAACGGGGCTGGGGCCGTTACTGTTTTGGTGAAAGGGGCAAAAGTCTTGGGCGCCGCATCTGCTAACATGTCGGGGAGTAGCGTGGCAGGAGGCTAGGGCAACTAGGGTTTCCTGTCTTAGTTTTAGGATTAGGGCCACTGGGCTTCTCTTTGTATTTGGGCTTGTGTTTTGAGTTTGTAAAATTGGACTATTAATGGACTCTTTTGTTTTTTTTTTTTTTTTTTTTTTTCTGGTTGTTACCTTATTTGGGCATAGACTAAATTGGCCTCTACACAAACCATTCTCTTATTACTTGGATGGTTGTCTAACCAAACAAAACGAGGATGGTGCACTTGGTTAAAAAATATAAACGGTACTTAACATAAATTAAGATGTTGAATATTAAATTTTCATCAATTAAAAATTTGAAAAATAATTAAAAATCTATTTTCTATAGCGTATCAAACCAAACAACTTATTTATTCACAATAAATTGATGAATATAATCTTAATTTTTTTATCTATGATTTGATTTATTTTTCGCATTTCTTCAATATGAACAATAAATAATGAATTCATTGATCGTAAATGGAAACGAAAAATGATATAAAGAAAGTCAGCTAGAAGATTTTCATACAATAGTAAATGGAACTGTTTTTTGGCCTCTTTATTTATTTAAAAGTTAAAAGGACGCATTAGTGAACTCAATTACATGATAAATTTAGTAACTTTTAGCGCGAAACAATCACACAATTATAAGTAACCATAACATAGTAATACAATAAGAGACTGCAGCTCTTGAGTATAGGACCCAATTTATTATTTGTAATTGGGATTTTACTTGTCGGTACAGGCGTGATTTTAATTGGAAACTGGTGGCGAGAGAGCAGCAAAGTCATAGAGTAGCTGGCCACTGTCAATGCGCCTTGCTGGGTCGGAAAAGGCACAAAAGAAGAATTTCATGAAATCAAAGTGTCGAAACCATTTTTTGAAAGAAAGCGTTGACTTTGATTTTGAAAGTGAAAACAAAAAAAGGAAGTCGCCACCAATCTTTTTTTACAAGGTGTGATCGGATCACCTTGCAATTTGATCATTTTAATAAACGGTTTAACTTATAAAATAATAATTTTGGTCTACGAAACTCAGAAAATAGGTTCGGGAGTTGGTTACGTACGAGGAAGGATTAGCACCCTCGTAACACCCAAAATTGGTACTTAATTGATTAGTTAATGTCTTAATGTCGAATGTTGAAAATTTGAAAATATTTTAAAATACGATCCCTTTTTATGAATGTTAATTTTAAAACACTTGAATTACATTGAAACAAGCATCAAAGGCCCACTCGTCCCGAGATAACAAAATGCCACATCCCGTGAGTTAGAACGCGACATTTGAACCTTCGAGAAGAAATTTGCCTTTAAATTTTATCGAAACTTCGTGTATTTTGAAATCTAAAAGGATATTTTACTATTTAGGTTTAACAAAAAATTAAAACCCCGTAAGTTAAGGCACGATTTCTCGAATTCTTGAAACGCGAAATATTGCCTTGTTTTGAAGATTTTCCTTTTTGAATAATAACGAGTACAACACTTAACAATGCTAGTTTATTTTGTTTGGAGTAAAATGAAATGATCTATATTGGATAAATATGTTGGAACTTAATACACGATGTGATTTAAACGAAATAAAATAAAAGGCAATATAGAGCATGGAATAATAATACATGAATTGAATGCTATGTCAATCAATGTCAACAATATGAATATATTAATAAATAATTCCTAAAGCATATAATGGCAATATTCACATAGTACACCATTTTACTGCCAAAAATAACAATCGAAGAAAACGAAACAAAATAATGTATAAAACAATTTGAAGCAAATAGAGTAAAACAATTTAAGATAAATAATATGTAAAACAATATTAAAATAAATAATATACTAAGTAATTTAAAATAAATAATATATAAGACACTTTAAAATAACATATAAAAGAGTTTAAGGTAAATAACATGTCAAAAGAAAATTAAAATAAATAATATAAATAAATAAATAAATAAATAAATAAATAAATAAATAAATAAATATATATATATATATAAAGGTTTAATATAAGTAATATGTGAAATTTTAAAATTAATAATAATAAAAGGGTTTACAATAATAAAACAGAAGTTAAAATAGTTAACATATAAAACCGTATAACTAAATAACATATAAAAATTTAAAATAGATAACATATGTATAAAATAGTTTAAAATAAATAACATAAAAAATATTTAAAATAAATAATGTGTAAAACAGTTTAAAATAACTAATATATAAAAATTTAAAATGGATAATAGTTTGAAATTGTTTAAAATACATGATATGTGAAAAACTTAAAGTAAATAATAATAAAATAATTTAAATAAATAACAAATTTGCAAAAAAAAATTGGAATCAAACATATTTGGGACTAAATCGAGACAAAAATGAAATTACAGGTAAAAACTATGATAAAATAAACAAATAAGGACTAAAAATAAAAGGGGCGAAAAGGCCGAGGATCAAATGGGTAAAAAACCCAATCCCTGGACACGTGTCCATTTTCCAGTGTGGCAGTGGGTCAGGGATTGATTTGAAAAACGCAGCAAATTCAAGGGTCAAATTTATAAAACTAAAAAAAGTAAATATAAGGACTAAATTAGAATAAATCAGAAATGTGGAAGGACCACGGGCGTAAATAGTCTATTTAACGAAAACACGCGAATCCCCCTAGAGCGGGTCAGGTCACGCGCGAGTCACCTTAAACTGTGTCGTTTTGGCGCTGGTGACCTTGGTGCAAAACGACATTGTTTTGTTCAGCTATTTAAACAATTTTTTTAAAAAAAGATTTCATTTTGTTGCTTTTTAAAAAAAAAAATTTCAAAACCTTCCCCCGCTTCTCTTTTTTCCCTCTGCTAAGGTTTTGAACCTCCCTTTTGTGCTGTCGCCATGCCCGCCACTTCCCCCGCCCTGGACGGTGGTCGGAGTGGCACCAGATGGGCTTTTTAGCCCCATTTAAGGCATGTTTGAAGGCCATGCCTTCCTGGTCCGAAAGCCTGAGAGAAGAAGGCCCCTCCTCCCTTTTGGATTCGGTTCAAACGACGGAGAGGAGGCTCCGTCAACGCGACCAGGGTTCGGGTAAGTTTTCTCTTCTCCTCTTTTTACTTTATATTTTTATTAAAATAGATTTATAAATAAAATAAAAAAAGGGAAATCGAATAGAAAATGAGAAATGAAAATTAAAATCAACCTTTTCTTTTAACTTCTGTTCTGCTTTTGATTTTTTAATGTGCGTAAAAAATTACAAAGGATTTATTTAAGCTTTTGTAGCTGAGTTACACAGATCCGTTTTTGTCTTTTTCTTGTTGTCTGCTACTGTTTGCATGTGGATTTTTCTTTGCAGGTGTCAGACACGGTAGAGGTCGGCGATGGTTTATGGGCAATGGTGGCAGAGTGACGTGTGGCACTGGTCGAAGAGGGCTAGGGTTTATTTTGCTGAAATGTTTTGGGTTAATTGGGCTATTAGGGTTTAGGTTATTGGGTTTTAAATTTTGGGCTGGTTTAGTTTTGGTTTGGGTTCAATATGGACATTCATTTTGGACTGTTTAATTATTTATTTGTTAGGGTTTTATTTTTTGTTTTATTGATTTGGGTTTAGGCTAGAATTGACTATTACACAAAGTCCCGAGGATGTTGCTCATCTATAAGCTCATTGGTTGTTTTGTTCATGGTACTCTTATTTGGTATGACAAAGATTGTTATAGAAATACCATCTTTTATCTCTGCTCATTATTACTTTATGATTCACTGATTTTAGTCTCCTACCTTTAATTTCCTAAACTAATATCGATAAGTATTAATTATATGATAAGTATTCACATTTAATGCAAATAATCTAATATATATTATGAGCATGATAAACAAGTTAATCAAAATTTGAACGGGAGATTTAATGGAAAAACATCAATAAATATTTTTTTAAAATTTTTATTTAAACATTTTTCTAAAAGTAATTTTATTTATATATTCAAGATAAAACTTATTTAATTACTTATAAATAAGAACGCTTCCCTTTTTCTTCCATTTTAATGATTCAAATATCAATGTAATTTACGGTTACTTGTTAGCTCTCGAAGTCTATCATCAATGCATGCATATAATATAAATATCTGTAATTTAAGGCTACTAGATCTCCTAGAGTGAGAAGCTTCCTTTGGATGATTTCAATAGATAGGCTACCTATTAAGGAGTTCCTTATTAGAAGAGGTGTGCAAATTTGTCAATTGGAGAGAGGTTGCTCTTGGTGCAAGAGAGAACCGGAGAACATGGAGCATCTTTTTTTTCAATGCAAATTCATTGAAGGGTTTTGGCAAAAAAATTTCGAGTGGTGAGATGTTGAATGGAATCTAGTTGATGGGTTCTTAGATTTCTACTCTTTATGTAATAATGTAAAGTTTATAGGTGTGCACAAAAGCCTATGGCTGATATCGGTGACAATGGCATGCTGGTTCGTGTGGCTAGCAAGGAACAAGATGGTGTTTGAAAGGAAGTGGTTTACAACTAGCAATTTGTTATTTCACTCCAAGATGCAGGCTTTGATGTGGATTAGGTTTGTTTAAGAGAAATTAAGAATGCAAGAGAGAACATGGTGGATATGCCTGTATAGAAGCTGGTGTGATTTAAAAAAATCTGGGATGGGTGGCATGTTCTGGTGTCCTCCAAGGTATGGTTGGGTAAAATTTAATGTAAGTGGAGTGGCGAACGAGGATGAAGTCAGGTGTGGAGGGGTGTTAAGAGACTTGGATAGGGTGGCAAGGGCATTATTTTCGGGTCCAGTTGCAGCAAAAGACTCTGTCGAAACCATTTTAAAATCGAGTTTTTGAAAATGAGAATCGACTTTAAGAAAAATGAAAACGGGAGTCGCCACCAATCTTTTTAGGTGTGATTGGATCACCAATAATACATTTAAAATCGTTAGTTTTGGTCTACAAAATCAAGAAAACGGGTTCGGGAGTCGGTTACGAACGAGGAAGGGCTAGCACCCTCGTAACACCCAAAAATTGGTACCTAATTGATTATCAAGTGTCTTTGATGTTGGAAGTTTGAAAGTTTTAAGATGCAATCTTCTTTTAATATTTTTGATTTTGAAGATTAGGGTTCACTTGTATTAAATGGATCAAAATATTACATCCAATAAGTTAGGACACAATATTTTTAATATATTTGACGCTAAGTTAGCCTTTTTGGAAATCCTTATCTCGAAATGACAAAAAGCCATATCCAGTAAGTTAGGACACAACGCCTTGAAATTCTGAGACAGTTGCTTGCACTTTGAAAACCTTAAAAACTTAGAAGGATGCTTGATTATTTGAACTTAATGAGAAAAGTTGCAACCCAATAAGTTAGGGCATTACTTTTATCAAAATTTCTAAACACCAAGTATTGCCTTTATTTTTATAAAACTCTTAAATATTGTTTTAAATGACCTTTTAGAGTAACAATTCTGTATTATGAAACATAGATATTCAAATAGCATATATTACAAAGTATTATAACACTTTATATAAATGCAATCACTACATAGAGGGTAAAATAGAATAATAAAAACAATCATGCTAAGCAAATGGGGTATTTTAAATCTCAAATCGATGTTATAATAATAAAGGGTAAAAGGAAAACAATTTTAAGATATGTATAAAAAAATGTATTTTAAATAAAAACTTAAGGTTTTTTAAAAAAATGTATAATAATTTAAACATAATTTTATAAGAACATGATATATCTATTTAAAAAATGAACAATACAAAATTTAATAAATATTCAAAAAAAATTATACAATGTGCAAATTTTAAAACAATACATAATAGATAATAAAATATATATGTGTAATAAAATAATTTAGAAAAACTTAATAAAAAGATAATAATAAAAACTAAGTTAAAATACAAATAAAAAAGAATGGATTAAATCTAAATCTTTACAGAATTTTAGGGATAATTTAAAGAAATTTAAAAAAAGAATTTGGGATCTTTTTGAAACGCATTTTAAAGATGGGGGGCTCATTGAGAAATTTCCCTATTCGAAAAACGGCAACGTGCCATCTCTTGCATTTAAATTGACTAAGGGATCGAATTGAAACCAAAACCTTACTACCGGGCTAAATTTAAAAAAACAAGAAAATGTTTAAGGACGTAATTACAAGAATCCAGAAATGCAGAAGGGCCTAAATGGAAATTATCCCTTTTAACAGAAACACGCGGATCCTCCCCGGGTCGTGTCACACGCGTGCGGGTCGACCTTTAAACGGTACCGTTTTAGGGCTATCAAAATTAGCCCTAAACGGCGTCGTTTCGGGATGGTATAAAAGTCGATTTTTTTTAAAGAAATTCATTCTTTCACTTCTCCTCAAAGAAAATTTGAAACCCTCCCTTTTTTCCTCTCTGGCCAAGCGAATTCTAACCAACCCCCGATGGTTACTCTGTCGCACGCGCCACCGTACGTGCCACTGCTCGCGGCGATCAGATGGCCAAAAGCCCCCCTTTTTTCCAGGCGTTTCACAGGTAGCCCCTTTCCTTCTTTATTTTTTGAAATATTTTATGTATATATATGAAAAATATTCATATGCTTCGATACTGGAAAATGAAAAAGAGAAATAAAAGATACAAAAATATAAAAAAAAATGAGAATCACCTCTATTCTGTGATTAAAAAAATGTTCTTTTATTGGATATATGTGTGTATCCTATTGTATTCCTCCCCTTTTTACAACAATAGCATTTGGGCTTTATAGCCACTATTTACATTTGGTAAGAAATATTTCTTTTTATTTCTTCCTGTTTGCGCTGCTATGCTGTTTTCCCTTTCCATTTGTGTGCAAGTGAACACAGAAATCACGGCGGTGATGAAGACTTCAATGATGGTGGCGACGGACCCGGCCTTGACTGCGTACTGGTGCTAATGGAACAAGGTTTTCTGACGCTTGGTATGGCTTGGGAGTTGCGGCGCAAACCCTAGCTAGGGTTTCCCAAAATTGAAAATATGTTGGGCCAATTGGGCCAATTTAGTCTTGGGCTAGGGTGTAACGAGTATAGTGTAAATGGGCTGCTGGGTGTTGGGTTTAGGCTAAATGGGTCTATTAGTAAAAGGACTGTTAAAAAAAAACTTTTATTATTATTATTATTTTTGATATTTTGGACTATGCCTTGGCTTCCAATGGGCCGGGCAAAATTAAGGTATTACAACTGCCCCTCTTTGTTCATTGTTGTGTAACAGGAATAGAGCAAAGATATAAAAGAACCAATTTTGCCCGGGCTCACCGAGTCTTGAATTCTTCGATCTGCTCCCCGTCGAATACATCTTCTTCGATTTGTTCCCTGACCATACAGAGATGCCAAATCCTCTTAGATTCGCTTCAGGGTAAGCATGCGAAAGCCAAATCGGCTATGTCTTCGACTTTCGCCTTGTGAGCACAAGGACGCCAAATCATCTTGGATCTATTTGAGAACATCTGAGAGTCAAATCTACTATGTCCTCGATTTGTTCCTTGTAAACACAAGAATGCCAAATCATCTTGGATCTATTTTAATATAAACATCTGAAGGTTAGATCTGCTATGTGTTTGCCCTCCGTCGAATATGGAGATGCCAAACTTCGATTTGTCCTCTGGCAATACAGAGATGCCAAATCATCTTAGATTTGCTTCAGCATAAGCACGCGAAAGCCAAATCAGCTATGTCTTCGATCTACTCTCTGTTAAATACAGAGAGATAAGATCTGTCATCTTTGGATTTTTTCCCCATCCATTACGGAGAGATAAGATCCGCCATCTTGGATCTGCCCCGATGAACATCAGATCTGCTATGTCTTTAATCTGCTCTCCGTTGAATACAGAAAGACAAGATCTGTCATCTTGGATCTGCTCCCCATCCATTATAGAGAGATAATATCCGTCATCTTGGATCTACCCCGATAAAGGTCAGATCTGCTATGTCTTTGATCTGCTCCCCGTCGAATACAGAGAGATAAGATCTGTCATCTTGGATCTGCTCCCCGTCATTACAGAGAGATAAGATCCGTGATCTTGGATATGTCCCGATAAAGGTCAAATCTGCTATGTCTTTGATCTCGCTCCCGTCCGAATCTGAGAGATATAAGATCATCATCTTGGATCTGCTCCCGCGTCTATTATAGAGAGATAAGATCCGTCATCTTGGATCTGCTTGATGAAGGTCAGATCTGCTATGTCTTTGATCTGCTCCCCGTTGAATACAGAGAGATAAGATCTGTCATCTTGGATCTGCTCCCCGTCCATTACAGAGAGATAAGATCCGTCATCTTGGATTTGCCCCGATGAAGGTTAAATCTGCTATGTCTTTGATCTTCTCCCCGTCGAATACAGAGAGATAAGATGTCATCTTGGATCTACTCCCCATCCATTATAGAGAGATAAAATCCGTCATCTTGGATCTGCCCCGATGGAGGTCAGATCTGCTATGTCTTTGATGTGCTCCCTGTCGAATATAGAGAGATAAGATCTGTCATCTTGGATCTGCTCCTCGTCCATTACAAAGAGATAAGGTCCGTCATCTTAGATCTACCCCGATGAAGGTCATATCTGCTATGTCTTTGATCTGCTCCCCGTCGAATATAGAGAGATAAGATCTGTCATCTTGGATCTACCCCGGTGAAGGTCAGATCTGCTATGTCTTCAACTTGTTCCCTATAAACATAGGGATGCCATGTTGAAATCTTCGATCTTCATTGTCCCCTAGAGGACATAGCCTGTAGAATGTGTATGTGCCTATGCCTAATGATTAGGATGCCATGATTGAAATGAGTCAAATGCTCCTAATTAGACATATTATGATGCAAAATGAAATTGACTTTTATTTCGAACATCTTGATTCATTCAAGTTTTGTTTTGTTTCACTCAAAGTACCAACCCTATTTTGCTCGTATGCTTAGAACCCTCTCCATCGATTTGGTCCGCTGTACCATTCCCACATGTTACGACCTACTGGAGATGTTTATGAAATGATCCTTTCTTAGGATCAACACCGTCTAATCATAATTTAGACCGAAGAAGAAAATTTCTTGAGTACCTCCAATCCTCACTCAATGGGAACTCCTTAAACAATTATTATGTCTCAGTTTCTTTGTATTATCTAGAAATTTCTAGAGTAATATGCGAAACTTCGTTTGTGAAAATATTTTAGTTCATCCATTATTATTTCAATACAACAAACTTTATGAATAATGGATAATAAATTGATCTTGAGGAGAAAAAAAATGAAAAAGAAGAACAAAGGAGATTAATCTAGGGATTTATCTTTGAGAAGAAAGAGAATCCAAAGATAGTAAACAAGACAAAAAATCAAATACCTTAGATATCGCAGCTTGGGCTTCTATATACAAATTCCATGAGGACTGTTTTAAGTTTAACATGTGTTTAGAAGACCCAAAGTACTTTGTTGATGCCTCGGTATGTAACATACTTTACTATTTGTTGACTCCAGTATAGCAAGGTCATTGCTGCAGACCAAAATTTGAGCCGCCCTTTCGGGTTTTCAGCTCAAAACCCCTTTGGTCTCAACACTCCCTTTGCGGGTTTTCACCTTGGCCTTTCTATTTTTTCTTTTCATTTTTCTTTTTTTTCTTTTTTTTTTTTGAAATAGAAGTCTCAAAGTGCCCTTTGCAGGTTTTCACTTTGGCTTCCCTTTATTTTCAGACAAAATACTCCTCAATTGAGTCTGAATTCACTATATTGGGTAAATCTTTTGCATTACTAGATGAGGCTTTTCAGAGTCCATGATCTTTCCCATTTAGTATCCATTTCCTTTTGAAATCCTTTGTATGGGAAGAATCTCTTGTAGCAAAAGTTCCCCCTCATGAAATTCTTTTGCCCCAGCAAAAACTTGAGCTAACGTTTGTCAAACAAAGAAAGCGAATAGTAGCTAAAATCCAGAAGCTCTAGATGAAAAATAGTTCAATGGAGCTGTTGACATTATCTTTCATTCTGGAAGCTGAAGTACAGAAATCACTCCCGGAGTTGTCATTCCACCATGGCTTGATGATGTTTCTCAAGTATCTTTAAACTCTATAAACTACTCTAACTATGAAGTTACCAAATGAGCTCAGCGAATAGGAGCCATAACAGATATGTCTGTGGTGTTTCTTTGATATAGCATGGACTAGCTCCTGTAGATCATCAGCTGAAAACCCAATCTGACCTGAGAAAACGTGATAATGAGTAGGTCTCGTGGTTCCACTCATTCCCGTATGGACACAAAGATAGAATTCGTTGTTCTTAGGATGACAGATTTTGTTGTCTTTAATGGTTCCAGGCAAGACATTGTCAAGAGATCCCTGTTAAAAACCTTAGTATGATAAATTTTTTTTTATTTTTTTTGTGCCACAATGACCACAAACTTAGGGTTTCAACTCTCATCAAGAAATTTGTAAGCCTCAATTACTTGATCCAGATCAATGTTCAATACTTGATTGAACTGTGACTTGCTGACTCCATCCCTGAATATGATAATTTGATCAGACTTCCTTTTCCCTAAACCTGTATAGAAATCTTAAGAAAGATTTCCTTACGATACCCTCATCCACTTTGTCAGAAACTGGTTTGAAGAGAGGATCTATCATTCCAAGCTTCAAAAACTGTGTACAGCCTGATGCCCTATAACTGAAAATTAATGGCCACTTCATGAAACTAACCACCGCAGCTATTGGCAGTATATCAGACTACTCAAGAGAGCCAAACAATGCATCCATTCCAAGGATAACATTTGGAACCTTTGAAACAACTAGAATTGAAGGTGTTTGCTCAATTACTAGCATGGAATTCAGTCCTTCAAGCTTTGCATTGATTTTTAGAAGCAAGTTCGTAAAGCACTGATCCTTTACCCTAATTAGCGCCATACACTGAGTCACGATGTCATACTCAAACAGATTCTTCTACTTCCATGGCCCATAAAAATCAGAGTCCTTCTTATCGAGGAGTAAACAGAGAAGGAACTGCGGAGCTCCGAGTATCCAGCACTATTGTCCACCAAGGCATCAATGTGAGATACAGAAAAATAGCTTTGTTCCAACTTACAACCTTTCCTTTTTCTGAGGCTATATCCTTGACTCCCTCTTCATGGGGTAGAATTCATTTCTCTTCTTGCTTTACCATTTTCAACAAATTTAGAAACAAATCGCAATCTCTATCATCTTCAGAGTACTAAGATTCCTCTAAGCACATGTAGTGCTCAAAAGGAACTCTGAATCTGATATTGTTGCCCCTGTCATTGATATCTAGGGACCTTCGATAGGCACAAAAGAATATACAATGAATAAATGAATTTAAGAATAACTATTTATGTTATGAATGAAGAAAAAATGAGGGAACAATTACTCATGAAAGATATGTTTTATTGAAACAAAAATGTCCAAACATAAACCTATTCCACAAATGAAATCTTATTGTTTCTAGGCTTTAAAACAACAAGTGTATTCTGAACATTGCTCTAAATTAACTTTAAAATACAAGGATCACTTCCACAATTTCTTTGTTCAAAACATTCCCAAATGTGCAAGGGCTTACAAGTTTTATTCCTTGGTTTCCTCTTCGGATACGTTATTCAGATTCCCCAACATCAAGTCCTGTTCAAAAGCCCTAAAACTTGGCACATTCTTGGATCCCATGCCCCTTTTCATCATGGAATTCATGTCCGCATCTAAATGATTCGGTAATAAATTCTCTGCCCCAGAGGGATGATCAAAGCTTATAACACCTAATTTGATAAGTTTTTCAATTATCTTTTTAAAGGCAGTGCAATTCTCAATTGAGTGTCCTGTGCGTCCCACATGATACTCACATTGAGCGTTCAGATCATACCATTTGGAGTATGGGGGCTGCAACGGTTCTATGTAAAATGGGGACACTACATGTGCGTCAAATAATCTATGATATAGTTCCTTATACGACACTGGAATTGACGTAAAGGGAAGCTTTTTGGGATTCAGTCTCGGATCAGATTCTTACTTTTGAGGAACCTGATGGCCAGTAGTTGACATTTTTGGTTGTCTTATAGTCAACAGCTTCGCCTCATTTTCTTTTCTCGTCATTGCCCTCTAGGTATTGTATCGGGAGCTCCACTTTTGCTTTTTAAGAGCTTCACACTATTTTAGACACTCCTCACTGGCCTTCCTTGCTTCTCTAATGACGACAAGACTGGCTGAATTGCTCCTCGAATTAGGACTGAGCCCATCTTGAATTATTTATCAAAAGCCAAAATACCACTTGATCTCATTGGGGTTTGATAGTAACTGGTATCTCTCGCGGATGTGCGTCTAGTTGAGTCTGGACCTCTATTGGAGTAAAATTTGGGTTATAAACGATGGCCTCATTATCATCTTCAATGTTGACCACTAGGCTTTTCCTCTTTTCAAGCCCTTCGACTAGTAACTGTCCCAGCTGGCCAATTATATTTCTTTAGAGTTCCAACATTTGATCACGTATATCTTGTTGAATTTTGGTCAATTGCCCTTGCATCTGTATTTACCTTTGTTCTAATTTCTCCAACCTTTGTTCCATATCCCCGATTAACTCTCTGACATAATTTTGCCTAATTAGGGTCTTTTTATGGACTTAAATGCATATGATGCGATGTGATGTAATGCAGATGCATAGATGCAAAAAGGTATCGATCTCGACTCAATTTCATTTAGAAAACTTTATTTAGAAAAAGAATATCTTTACATATGAATGGATTACAAATACGCCTTTGTCCTATGGCCCAAAATTTTAACTCAACAAAGCTAACTCTTGACCATGATCTGACTGTAGCTTGTATTTCGTGCTTAATGTATCAGCTTGTACCTTCATGGTCCGTAAATAATTTACTACCATCCTGAATTTGAGCTATGGCTTCACTCATGAGATAATCCTTACATCTATGAACACCTCTTCCAACATCCGTGAAGTTGTTCTGATTATCTTGAAAGAAAGATTGGCAAACAAGTAGGTATTCCTGCTTAACATGCTGCCCTAAAATGATATCCAGCACCTTTAGTGTTTCTTGAGAGCTTTCAGATTCCTGTTCACGCAAAGCATTTTGAAATGCTTACATAGGTATCTTCTCAGCATAGTTAATCTCTACTTTAAAGGTCTTTAAATAATATGAACTTCTTTAATCTCATTCTTTTGTGTCCATTTTGACAGACCATCAAGGCTTGCATTTCTATTGTCTCTGATAAGTGCAACATAGTAAACTCATGCTTGTTGTTTAATCCTATAATAAATAAGCCTTTTACCATCATAGGCACAATTCTCTCTATCCAGCTCACTTTTGTCGGTCCATGCATTCTTTCAATCACTTTTCTTCCAACACTCTTACCATTGACCATCTTCATATGAAAGAGAAATGTTGTAATGGTGAAAATGTCCATCAGTACTCTTCTTGTTCACCTTGAAATGATTGGTGAGTATATTACCTTTTGCCCTTTAGTTTCTGCAGCACACCTTGCCATAGGGTGTCGAACAATCTTCCTCATATCCAACTCTGCTTTGATTGGAAACAACATTAAGACGCACCAGTGGCGGAAGAGACAGGAATTCAAAGACTGCCCCTTTTTCTCCTACTCTTTCCATTTTAGCTCACTCCCTCTCCCCATGACGTTCATCAACTTCCTCACAAAAGTTGGAATACAGTCAGCCCTTGAGTAAACTTTACAAACTTGAATCATAGGACAACGCCACAAAATCAAATATTTTTCCACCACGGGTATCATATCGACTTTTCCAAACGTAAAGCAACCGTATACAAGATTTCAATACTGAGTGATGGCCCGAAACAAATTCTCGTCTATTCCCAAGTCAAGCAAATACTGCAAGTTCCCATGGTTGTTGTAGAGCAACTGCTTG
Source organism: Gossypium anomalum (assembly GCA_025698475.1). NCBI lineage: Eukaryota > Viridiplantae > Streptophyta > Magnoliopsida > Malvales > Malvaceae > Gossypium > Gossypium anomalum. The sequence goes on from CM046968.1 coordinate 91,205,315, forward strand.
GCTTTGCTACTCCATTAATCTCATATTTCCTTTAACTCATGCTGATTATCATGTGTGACGCTGATACAAATTTATTCTGACAGCTCTGACACATATCCCATGGCTAGACTATTTTCCTTTACTAATTGAGTTTGTTCTGACCATATATGGACGTTAGCATTGTCTTCCACTCTATCAAGAGTCAGTTCTCCATAATAAAACTCCTTAACTTAGAAACTGACCGAAAATCGATACCTTTTAAATGCGAAATTATATGCAACAAAAGAAAGGGAATAGTTAGGATCACATGGTAACAATTACGGTATAATTCTATTTAGGTTGAGCTCTTACGGTTCTTCTATATGTGGTTTAGTTCTAAATTTGAGGTACCTGAACCAGCGGATTCCTCGATTCTCACCCATTATAGGCTCATTCGAATCGAGTTCAGTTCAGGGGGACACATTTCCCTATGGCTACACGGAGATGAAAATCTCACGAAACCATAGGTACGGATGTATCTCGAGAATGATCCACTATCCTGCACGGAGGCGGAAACCTCACGAAGGTGTAGCTTCTCACTCCCACTTAAGGGTGTGACCACAATGGTCATGCAAATACAATGCGTATAAGAATATAGTAACACATGCAATAATACAAACACATGTAATGCAAAGAGGATTAAATTTTAAAAATTTTAAATTTCTGACATTAAGATAAGAGATAATTGACTCTCTTATTGTCCCTAGTGGAGTCGCCAAGCTGTCGAAACCATTTTAAAATCGAGTTTTTGAAAATGAGAATCGACTTTAAGAAAAATGAAAACGGGAGTCGCCACCAATCTTTTTAGGTGTGATTGGATCACCAATAAAACATTTAAAATCGTTAGTTTTGGTCTACGAAATCAAGAAAACGGGTTCGAGATTCAGTTACGAACGAGGAAGGGCTAGCACCCTCGTAACACCCAAAAATTGGTACCTAATTGATTATCAAGTGTCTTTGATGTTGGAAGTTTGAAAGTTTTAAGATGCAATCCTCTTTTAATATTTTTGACTTTGAAGATTAGGGTTCACTTGTATCAAATGAATCAAAATATTACATCCAATAAGTTAGGACACAATATTTTTAAGATATTTGACGCTAAGTTAGCCTTTTTGGAAATCCTTATCTCGAAATGACAAAACGCCATATCCAGTAAGTTAGGACACAACGCCTTGAAATTCTGAGACAGTTGCTTGCACTTTGAAAACCTTAAAAACTTAGAAGGATGCTTGATTATTTGAACTTAACGAGAAAAGTTGCAACCCAATAAGTTAGGGCATTACTTTTATCGAAATTTCCAAACACCAAGTATTGCCTTTATTTTTATAAAACTTTTAAATATTGTTTTAAATGACCTTTTAGAGTGACAATTCTGTATTATGAAACATAGATATTCAAATAGCGTATATTACAAAGTATTATAACACTTTATATAAATGCAATCACTACATTGAGGGTAAAATAGAATAATAAAAACAATCATGCTAAGCAAATGGGAATATACCCAAAAGAAAACATAATAAACGCACTAATTATACGATATAAATAAAAATAATCATGCTAAGAAAATGGGAATATACCCAAAAGAAAACATAATAAACGCACTAATTATACAATATATATATCATAAATAAAACATTAAATAAGATATAAAAAAAAGCATGGTAAATATTAATGTGTAAAATATGTATGAGTAAAAATAGATGACATGCATAGAAAATGAATAAATAGAATTTATAAAACATAAAATATACAATCTAATAATTTAATGTACACATGAATGGATTAATAAATGAAATGATGCATATAATACAATATATCAATGTACATATATATAAAAACATGCATTTGAAAATAAATTATAAAAGTCTGAAATATTACATAGCTTATACATACAATGAGATAATTATGCTAAAGCGAAAGTAGACTGATACATAACATTAGCGAATAAAATATAGAATAAACCATAACAAATTGTAACATATAAGAACCTAGAAGTGAATACAAAATCATAATAAAAACAAAATAAAGACAAAATAACAATAGAAAAGGAATGGGGTATTTTAAATCTCAAATCGATGTTATAATAATAAAGGGTAAAAGGAAAACAATTTTAAGATATGTATAAAAAAATGTATTTTAAATAAAAACTTAAGGTTCTTTTAAAAAATGTATAATAATTTAAACATAATTTTATAAGAACATGATATATCAAATGAACAATACAAAATTTAATAAATATTCAAAAAAAAAAATATACAATGTGCAAATTTTAAAACAATACATAATAGATAATAAAATATATATATGTGTAATAAAATAATTTAGAAAAACTTAATAAAAAGATAATAATAAAAACTAAGTTAAAATACAAATAAAAAAGAATGGATTAAATCTAAATCTTTACAGAATTTTAGGGATAATTTAAAGAAATTTAAAAAATGAATTTGGGATCTTTTTGAAACGCATTTTAAAGATGGGGGCTCATTGAGAAATTTCCCTATTCCAAAAACGGCAACATTCCGTCTCTTGCATTTAAATGGACTAAGGGATCGAATTGAAACCAAAACCTTACTACCGGGCTAAATTTAAAAAAAACAAGAAAATGTTTAAGGACAAAATTACAAGAATCCAGAAATGCGGAAGGGCCTAAATGTAAATTACGCGTGTGGGTCGACCTTTAAACAGTACCGGTTTAGGGCTATTAAAATTAGCCCTAAACGGCGTCGTTTCGGGAGGGTATAAAAGTCATTTTTTTAAAAAAAATTCATTCTTTCACTTCTCCTCAAAGAAAATCTAAAAACCCTCCTTTTTTTGCTCTCTGGCCACGTGAATTTTGGCCAACCCCCGACGGTTACTCTGTCGCACGCGCCACCGTACACGCCATCGCTCGCGGCGGTCAGAAGGCCAAAAGCCCCCATTTTTTCCAGGTGTTTCATAGGTAGCCCCTTTCCTTCTTTATTTTTTGAAATATTTTATGTATATATACGAAAAATATTCATATGCTTCGATACTGGAAAATGAAAAAGAGAAATAAAAGATACAAAAATATATAAAAAAAACGAGAATCACCTCTATTCTGTGATTAAAAAAATGTTCTTTTATTGGATATATGTGTGTATCCTATTGTATTCCTCCCCTTTTTACAACAATAGCATTCGGGCTTTATAGCCACTATTTACATTTGGTAAGAAATATTTCCTTTAATTTCTTCATATTTTGCGCTGCTATGCTGTTTTCCCTTTCCATTTGTGTGCAGGTAAACACGAAAATCACGGCGGTGATGAAGACTTCAATGATGGTGGTGACGGACCCGGCCTTGACTGTGTACTGGTGCTAACAGCATAAGGTTTTCTAACGCTTGGTATGGCTTGGGAGTTGCGGCGCAAACCCTAGCTAGGGTTTCCCAAAACTGAAAATATGTTGGGCCAATTTAGTTTTGGTCTAGGGTGTAACGGGTATAGTGTAAATGGGCTGCTGAGTGTTGGGTTTAGGCTAAATGGGTCTATTTGTAAAAGGACTGTTAAAAAAAAAACTTTTATTATTATTATTATTTTGATATTTTGGACTATGCCTTGGCTTCCAATGGGCCGGGCAAAATTAAGGTATTACAGACTCCATTACAACTGAGGTTAGAGCAATCATCATTGCTTTGGATGTGTATTTAGCAATGGGCTGGAAAGGTAAAGACTCTCTAATCATTGAGATTGGATCAAATGAGGTGTTTAGTTGGTTTAAGAACAAAAGGTTGAGACCGTGGATACTGCAATCTATCTTCAAGGATATCGAAAACAAAATGGTTAGAGTAGGTAATGTTTCCTTCTCGAAAGCTGAGAAGCACGGAAATAAGATGGCTTATGCTCTAGTGTTAGCTGGAATTAAAAGGCTTGGAATATTTAATGCTTGGTGGTGAATATATCTTGAGTGATGTTGCTGTGTTTCTTCTGAAGAATTGGTTAGCTGTTAGTGTCTAAAGGATTCTTGGTTATATGGGGCATATGTTTTGGTTGCTTGCACAATTGTTTTTTAGAGGGTAGATTAATAGAGGGAGGTTTTGGGGGTTGTAGCGACGTAAAAATTTTGCTTTCGGGTCGCTAATTGTGGCGATTAAAAACTTGGAATTTGAAATTTGATTTTAAAATAAAGAAGGGAGTCGCCACCAATCTTTTTTCTAGGTGTAATCGGTCACCTATTAGATTTATTTTTTCTTTAAAAGCGAGAAAAAGGCCGAGTTAAGGTTTACGTAAAAAACTTGAGGAAAATTAGGGTTCGGGAGTCGGTTACGCGCGAGGAAGGTATTAGCACCCTCGCGACGCCCAAAATTGGTATCTCACAAACACGTGTTGTCTTAATTTTCAGAAACGCGAGTTTAATTTAGAATTTCAATCGTGATCCAGTTTAACAAAAAACGAGAAATTTTAGTATTTTTCAATTTTGAGAAGGGTATATCGCTTTAACACGAGTCAATTGACATTCACCCAACATAGCGATGAACTCGATGACTTAATGTTAAATCAGTATATTGCCTTAATTATTGAAATGAATTAGTAAAACAAGGATAGGGTTTTGAAATAATGTAAAGCAATTTGGAATAAAAATGAATAACTGACATAACCAGAAATATATTGAGGCAAATGATAATCATGACAATAATCTCAAAAAATAATAATCAGGCATGCTATATAAAACATATTGATAGTATTAAACTAAAACATTACAAATATATACATGTACATATGAACATATATTAGCAGTGATAATAATAGTAAAAATAAAAAGATGGGTATATATATAATTTAAAAAAGTAAGTGAAAATAATAATAAGTATAATAATGAATGTAATAATATACGAAAATAATACTATATATAAAAATGTATATACAAAAATAATGAAAGATGTATACATAAGATCGTATAAAAACATATAACAAAAATATTAAAGTATATACATAATAAGTATAAAACGTAATATGGTTTTGGAAATATATACATGGGATAATGCGATAGCGTGTACATAGGGTAATATACATAAAAATTTAGCTAACAATATTGGAAATACATATTCATAATATACATAAAATGTATATATAATTTAAGATATTTACATAATACATACACCTATAATTTCAAGGTTAAATACATATTAAAAATAAAAATAATAATAATATTACATCAAGATATACTTATATATGTATACTAAAATTGTGTAGATAATACAATAAAATATATGGACAATACAAAATTCAATATATATATGGAATAGTAAGGAAATAATGCATAATATAAACATATACAACATATATACACGTATATAATAACATAAAAAGAAATTTATTAGTACAATACATAAACATATATACATAGACACATACATAAATATTAAGTAATAATATATACTAGTACTAATAATGTTATTAGTAAATATAACAATAGTATAATGAAAACAGCAATAATATGACAAAATGGTAAAATAATAATAATAATACAAATGGTGATTAGTACAAATAATATTAAAATGAGAAAAATAAGAGGAAAAAAAAACAAGATATAAAGGACGAAATAGAATTAAAATCGAAATTCTTGGGGCGAATTTAAAATAAAAACAGAAGAGGGGGGACTAATTCGAATGCGCGCTAAACATTGAGGGGCCCAAAGCATAATTACCCTGTCCCCCCCAAAACGCAGTGCAGTGAGGGGACCGAATTGCAGATAAAAATAAATCACAGGGATAAATTATAAATGGTAGAAAATCTAATTTCATAGTGCTAAAAAAAAGCGGAGGGGCTAAAAGCGCAATTAGCCCCTCCTGCAAAAAACACGCGGATCCTGAGGCCAACGGGTCGGGTCTTCGGGTCATATTCCAAAACGATGCCGTTTTGGGGTTAAATGGCAGCCCCCAAAACAACGTCGTTTTGGGGTGCTATAAAAGGGCCTAAAGTCTGAAAAAAAATCATTTGAAGAAGGGAAAGAAAAAAAAAGAGAGAGAAAGAGAGAGAGAGGAGAGAGAGAGGGGGAAGGGAGGGAATCTGGCGGGCAACCTCCGGTCCGATCGCGGACCACTGTCATGAGGCGCCTGCCACGCCAGATATCTGGCGATCATGCAGAGAGGTAAAATTTTCAATTTTTTTATTTTTATTACTTTTTATATTATTTTATTATTTTGAATATATATGGTAGGATAAAACCAGATTTAGAAAACGAAGTAGAAATCGAAAAGAAAAAAAAAGGGAAAACAGAAATCATCTTCTGATTTTTTTTAGCTTCTGATTCTGATCTGTATCGTTCTCTTTTGCTTGAATAAATTTTTTTTGTATTATTATTTCTATATCTCTTTCTTAAAAACTGTCCAGAGAGCTTACAAGTTTTTGATTTTGGGTTTTTATAACCCTTTACAAAATCTGAATCTATTTCTTGCGTGATTGCCTGGTTTTGCAGAATAGTTGGTGGCGAGAGCGGTGACCGGTGGGGTAGGTAGGTGGTGGTTGCGGCGCAAGTGGGGTTAGGGGTATGGGTTGAGGCGACTAGGGTTTGTTTAGGTTAGTTTAGGTTTTGGGCCTGTGCATTTGGGTTTTGTAATGGGTTGGGTTATTTAATGATTGTAATGGGTCTGATGGGTTAGTTTTAGGGTTAATCGGGTTTGGGTTAGTATTGTAATGGGTTTAGGGGTATTGGGTTAAGTTGATATGTATGGGTTTGATTTGTGAATGAAATTGGGCTGAGGGCATTGTAAATGGTCCAAAATTGGCCTATAACAGCTGCCCCTCTTTGCTCATTGTCGTGTAACGAAAATAGGGCAAAAACAAAATGAAAGGCCAATTTTGCCCCGTCTTGCTGAGTCTTGACCCCATTGGTGCCCTTTTCGTTCAGATAGTCTCCTTTCAGTCCATCATATCTCGTAGCTTTGGTTCAATCCATTGCATTTTCTGATATACGCCTTGTAGCTTCAATCTTCTCTGGTATAACTTTAAGGACATGAGATTTGTGACTTCGATCTGCTTCCATGTAGCTTCATAAAGATAAGATCTACATCTTCAATCTTCGATCAGCTTTACTGAAACTTCAGGGAGAAAAGATCTGGTGTCTTCAATCAGCTCCAGTCTTTAGTCTTTGCTTGGCATGTGATCCTGAGTTCAACTCATTTCTCGCAATATGAATTGACTCTTTAGAAACAGACATTAAAAACAAAAATTAAAAATACCTCAGCATGTGAACTGAGGTTCAACTCGTTTCTCGCAATATGGGTTGATTTTTTTTTTGAAACATAGAAATTAAAAGGCTCAACTCACCTCTCGCAATATGAGTTGATAATTTGAAAAGTAGATGTCGAAAAACAGGAATTAAAGGCTCAACTCACCTCTCGCAATATGAGTTGATCTTTGAAAAACATAAATTGAAATTACCTCAACGTGTCTTGAGGTTCAACTCACCTCTCGCAATATGAGTTGATTTTTGAAAGACGGAAATTGAAATTACCTCAACGTGTCTTGAGGCTCAACTCACCTCTCGCAATATGAGTTGATTTTTTTGAAACTTAAATTGAAATTACCTCAACGTGTCTTGAGGCTCAACTCACTTCTCGCAATATGAGTTGATTTTCTTGAAAAACAGGAATTGAAAAGCCAAAATTGAAAATTCCTCAGCGTGCCCCGAGGCTTAACCCACTTCTCGCAATATGAGTCAATTTTTTGAAACATAAACTAAAAATACCTCAGTGTGTGGCCTAAGGATCAACTCATCTCTTGCAATATGAGTTGATTTTTCGAAAACCAGAATTTGAAAAGCAGAAATTAAAGATACCTCAGCGTACTAACTGAGGCTCTACTCACCTCTAGCAATATGAGTTGATTCTTTGAAAAACATAAACTGAAAACAGAAATTGAAAATACCTTAGCGTGTCCTGAGGCTCAACTCACTTCTCGCAATATGAGTTGATTTTCTTTGAAAAGCGTAAATTAAAAAAATATCAAAATACCGAAACCTGTCATCTGGTAGAACTCGTGTGTCTCTTCACTTGATTCAATGCAACTCTCATTCCAGATTTCTTGCTCTGCTGGAATACCTGTATATGCCATGCATGAGGTTATCATGATATGCACATGTTTGTCTTAAATGCCTTTATGTCTACATGATTATGCAGTGCTCCTTAAACATGTTTGTCGTATATCCTTTTTCATCACGATTCTTGTGATGATCCGCATTCATTACTTCGGCTCTTGACTTTCTCTTTAAGTTATGTACCCGTCTTCAGGCTTTGCAAGTAATCGATGCTTCTCAGATATCGCTCTTTTGCCTCTGGTTGAACTCCATTCTTGCCTTGAAATTCTTGTACTTATCAAATTTTCATCCAGGTAATGCTTAACATTTCTTTTGTTTAGAGTGTGTTATTTCACTATTTATCATGTAAATAAACACATAATTAGATGCATGAAAAAAGTCAAGTAGGGACAAAAATGATATCTCATATTCATTTATTTCAAGTGTGGCAAACAAAGGAAGTTAAACAATGAGAGTAAAAAATGTCAAAAAGAAAGAAAGGATCGCATTCAACGGATACAAATGCTCTAGATATTCAACACATGAACTCTTCCACATTTCTCAATCAACAATCTTTTCGAGTCTGGCTCCTTGCGTAGAAGATTTTGAGCTTTCAGAGATGCTTCAAATACTGTAGTCTCACTGTTTGTCGTACGGTTTAAAACATCTTGCCTTGTAAGCTGAATGTTTGCTTCATTAGAATGCCCTCTCGGGTTTTCATCCTAATCTTTTGTGTTAATCAAGATGCCCTTTGCGGGTTTTCGCCTTGATCTTTTTTTTTAAGATGCCCTTTTCGGGTTTTCATCTTGACTGTCTTCTTTCAAGCATAGTACTTTTTCACTGCATCTGAGTTCACTGGACTCGGTAGCTCTTTACCGTCCATCTTGGTAAGGATCAAAGCTCCACCTAAAAATGCCTCTTTACAACGTATGGTCCTTCCCAATTTGGTGCCCATTTTCCTCGCAGGTCTTTTTGTATTGGGAGAATCTTTCTTAGCACGAGTTCTCCTTCATGGAATTCTCTTAGCCGTACCTTCTTGTCATGGGCTGCAATCATCCTTTTCTGGTACATCTGCCCGTGACAAATTGCCCTTAGACGCTTTTCTTCTATGAGGTTCAACTGATCATATCGAGCTCGAACCCATTCTGCTTCTTCTAACTTTGATTCCATCAAGACTCTCAGCGAGGGGATTTCAACCTCGATAGGTAGCACAGCTTCCATTCCAGAGACTAGAGAGAAAGGAGTTGCTCCTGTAGATGTTCGCATGAGATAAAGCGATATGCAAACAGAGCAAATGGAAGCTTCTCGTGCCAATCTTTATATGTCTCAGTCATCTTCCCTATGATCCTCTTAATATTTTTATTTGCTGCTTCAACAGCCCCTTTCATCTTTGGGCGATAGGGCGAAGAGTTATGATGCTTTATTTGGAACTGCTCGCACACTTCTTTCATCATCTTGTTGTTCAGATTCGTGGCATTATCTGAAATGATTCTTTCAGGCAAGCAGTATCGGCAAATGATTTCCTTTTTCAAAAACCTGCAAACTGCAGTTCTTGTCACATTGGCAAACGAAGCAGCTTCTATCCATTTTGTGAAGTAATCGATGACCACAAAAATGAATCGATGTCCATTTGATGCTTTTGGAGAGATTGGCCTTATAACATCCATGCCCCACATAGAAAAAGGCCACAGAGAAGTCATGACATGGAGGGGCGAAGGGGCTACATGAATTTTATCTCCATAGATTTGACATTTGTGGCATTTTCTGGCAAAATTGATGCAGTCACTCTCTATTGTCAGCCAATAATAACCGAGTCTCATGATCTTTCTGGCCATATTGAAACCATTGGCATGTGTTCCGCAGATTCCTTCATGGACCTCTTCGAGTATTTTTCTAGCTTCAGCATCATCCACACATCTCAAGAGCATCTGATCCTTTCCTTTTTTGTACAGGATGTCCCCATCAAGAACAAATCCTGCTGCCATTCTTTTGATCGTTCTTTTGTCGTTCTCATTCGCTCGTTCAGGATAGCTTTGATTCTTGACATATTCTAATATATCATGGAACCATGGACGTCCATCTGCTTCTTTCTCAATGCTACAACAGTGTGCAGGGACTTCTTATATGCTCATTTTGAGGGGCATTACTTCTGCTTCTTTACTTGCTTTGAACATTGAAGCCAAAGTGGCCAGGGCATCAGCCAATTGGTTTTCTTCTCGTGGGAAATAATGGAAAGTTATTTCCTTGAATTCCTTGATCAATTCAGCCACTAAATTACTGTACTTAATCAATTTTGAATCCCACACTTCCCACTCTCCACGGATTTGGTAAACTACGAGGGCTGAGTCCCCGTACACCTCTAAGATCTCGATGTTTCGTTCAATAGCTGCACGAAGCCTCATGATACAAGCCTCATATTCTGCGATATTATTGGTACAGAAGAAGTTTAGCCTTGCAGTGAACGGATAATGATTCCCCTCTGGTGATACCAGGATGGCTCCGATTCCATGTCCCAAAGCGTTCGACGCACCATCAAAACACATCTTCCATGACTTCTCTTTTGAGGACTCGGATTCCATTTCTGTGATGCACATTAGGTCTTCGTCTGGGAAATCGAATCTTAACGGCTCATATTCTTTTGTTGTTCGAGTTGCTAGAAAGTCAGCTATTGCGCTTCCTTTTATTGACTTTTGACTTACATAGGCAATGTCATATTCCGAAAGGAGGATCTGCCACCGGGCCATTCTTCCTGATAGTGCCGGTGATTCCATCATGTATTTTATCGGATCCAGCTTTGAAATCAACCATGTCGTGTGGCACAACATGTACTGTCTAAGTCTCCGAGCTACCCAAACCAGAGCGCAACAAAATTTTTCAATGGACGAATACTTTACCTCATATTCAGTGAACTTTTTGCTGAGGTAGTAGATCGCCTTTTCTTTCTTTCCCGTCTCGTCGTGTTGCCCCAGTACGCAACCCATTGAATTTTCAAACACAGTCAAATACAAAATCAATGGTCTTCCCGGAGTTGGCGGTACTAGCACTGGAGGACTAGACAAATATTGCTTTATCTTATCAAAGGCCATCTGGCATTCCTCATTCCATTCTCCAGGGTTATGTTTTCGAAGAAGTCGAAAGATCGGGTCGCATTGGTTGGTAAGTTGAGCGATAAATCGGGCGTTGTAGTTTAATCTCCCTAAGAATCCTCTAACTTCCTTTTGCGTGCGTGGGGGTGGTAGCTCTTGAATGGCCTTTATTTTATCTGGATCAACCTCGATACCTCTTTCACTGACAATGAAGCCTAGCAACTTTCCTGAGGTAGCCCCAAATGTACATTTGGCTGGATTAAGCTTTAATTGGAATTTTCTCAGCCTGTCGAATAACTTCTTCAAGTTCACTACATGCTCTTCTTCTCCTCTAGATTTAGCAATTATGTCGTCGACGTAGACCTCTATTTCTTTATGCATCATGTCATGGAATAACGTCACCATAGCCCTCTGATATGTTGCCCCAGCATTTTTTAACCCAAATGGCATCACCTTGTAGCAGAACGTTCCCCACATTGTTATGAAGGTAGTTTTCTCCATATCTTCAGGGGCCATCTTGATCTGATTATACCCCGAGAATCCATCCATGAAAGAAAACAATGAATGCTTTGCTGTGTTGTCCACCAACGTATCAATATGTGGTAAGGGAAAATTATCCTTTGGGCTTGCTCGATTCAAGTCACGGTAGTCCACACACATTCGTACCTTGCCATCTTTCTTTGGTACCGGGACTATATTAGCCACCCATTCTGGATATTTGGAGGCTTGTAGGAAGCCAGCATCAAATTGCTTCTTGACTTCCTCTTTTATTTTCAGCAGCATTTCGGGTCTCATCCGCCTTAATTTTTGCTGGATGGGCTTGCATTCTGGCTTTAATGGGAGCTTATGGACCACTAAATCTTCATCTAGCCCTGGCATGTCCTGGTATGACCATGCGAAAACATCTTTGTATTCACGGAGTAGAGCGATCAAATTCTGCCTAGTGCTCTCTGAAATAGAAGTCCCAATCTTCACTTCTTGTTTCCTTTCTTCAGTGCCCAAATTTATTGTTTCTACAGATTCTTCATGAGGCAAAATCTGTTTATCCTCTTGTTCCACTATCCTTAACAATTCAGGAGACGAGACATAATCTTCAGCATTTTCTTCGGCTTCAAATTCCCCTAAGCAAACAGCCTTCTCAAAATCAATTTCAAGATTCATAACGGGTTTGTTCCTGTCATCGATATCTGAGCACCTGAAAGTTGAATGGAAAAAGGAAGCTATAGAGGGGCATCCGAGTATGGGAAACAACAAACAAAATGTTATGGCATGGAATGTGGTAAACGTGAGTATAGGCTATAAAATGAGAAAATGATCATGAAATTAGCGATAATGCGAAAAAAAAAATCGTGACAAAATGCATCTTCATTGTTATTCATTTGAATGATAAAGAGCGAATGCACGCTCTTACAAAAGAATTCTATTATATCTAAAGACACAATAGAAAGTTAATGTTTGGCATTACTCTGAAGACTTATAAACTACAAGAAGCTCCTCGGAAGTCCAATTGTTCAACATGAAACCAGGAGGGCAAGGGCGTATCCTAGAGACATTTTCACTTGTACACACTTTTTTGTCAATGACATTGATCTCGACATTCTCGAAAACCCCTTCAATTATCCTCGGCATGTTTCGTGGATCGTCTTGTCCAGGGTATATCATTCCCGCAGACGTAAATGTTTTTGACAAAGGAGGGTATTCTATGGGCTCCCATTCTGGTTCTCGGCCCAAAGTTCTTGCGATCCTTCTTTCTTGATCTTTCTTCCACTGTTTTCTTCTTCGACGCATGTCAGGCTGGAATCCCAAACCGAATCGGGCCTTGTGGTGCACTGGTTTTAAAGCCCTGACTATTCCTTATAGATATCTGCCTAAACCTCTTCTTGCTCGAGCTCCTCTTCCCACGGTTAATTTGACACCCATTCTGGTATTTCTCGAAAGTTTCGGCACTGGAATTTTGTTTCCCTCAGTAACGAAAGTGGCATTGACAAATTCGAGGGATCGGAAGGAACATTCCACTGCGTCTTTGCTTACTTCAAGATATGGCGCATCTGCAGAGATAGATGCGACAATGTCTTCTTCTCCCTCAACTGTGACCAGACAGCCATCCATGATAAATTTCATTTTTTGGTGGAGGGATGATGGGACCGCTCCAGCAGAATGGATCCAGGGTCTCTCCAAAAGGCAATTATACGATGGCGTAATGTCCATGACTTGGAACTCGACATCATAAATGTAAGGGCCCACCTCCAGAGGGATCTCAATCTTCCCCATAACTTCACGCCTCGTCCCGTCGAATGTCCTTACCGTGGAATGACAGGGCCTTAAGTAGGACAAATCCATCGGTATTCTGGAAAGCGTGGCCAATGGCATAACATTTAATGCTGACCCATTATCGATGAGCACGTTCGGTATTATGTAGCCCTTGCAGTGAGTCGTGATATGCAGCGCTTTTACCGAGCCTCTACCATTGGACGGTATCTCATCATCACTAATAGAGATGAAATTGTCCGCATTCAAATTGTTTACCCACCTATCAAGCTTTTCAACGGATATGTTATTGGCCACATAAGCTTGATTTAACACCTTCAATAAAGCATTCCGGTGTGGCTCTGAATTTAATGAGAGAGATAGAATCGAGATTCGCTACTTGTCGCTTGTTCAATTGTTCCACCACACTATATTCGCTGTGCTTGATAAATTTCAAGAATTCTTAAGCTTCTTCCTTATTCACTGGCGTTTTAGTTTCTTGCACAGGTGGAATTTCTTGCTCGACTTCGACTTCGTGCATCACTGCTTTCCCTTTTTGCTTCAAGTCGCTACTTTTCTTTACCGGTTCAACTTCTTTAGAATAGCACCGTCCACTTCGGGTAAAATGACCTACCTCCCCAACATCTTCAAATATGGCTTCGGATATTCCAACTTCCGGTGTGACGATATTGACATCGTATCTCCACAGTACTGTTTTATTGTCCTTATAAGGGAAAGGAGATGGTACTTCGATTATCACTTTTGGTTTCACCGGCTCCTTCTTCGCGTCATAATAAATTATTAACGGTCGGTCGGCGCTATATGGGCAACCTGATAATTGATTGTCAGAGGCACATATTTCTCCATTATAGGCCTCTCCGGCTTTACAAAAAATTCTGATCTCCTTGTTATCCATCATACTTTGCAATAATCTTTTGAATTCATCACAAGACTGAATGTCGTGCCCTTCGATGCCATGGAACTCTCAAAAACTATGACTCTTTGCATCCTTTCCTTCGAATACTCCGTTAAGACGACAAAGCAACCCTTTTTCAACTAGTACCTCCCAGATTCTCTGCAGAGGTGTTCTCGCTTCAAAAACCCATCTTCTACTTTGTCGTTTATCCTCCTCTCCTATTACGCTCACATTACCTTCGGTGTGGTTTGGGAATGGATTCCCAGCCGTACCACTCGTACCATCAAATCGCAAAATGCCAACATCGATGAGCCCTTGAACTCTCATTTTGAAAGCAAGACAGTTCTCAGTAGAATGCCCCTGGTTCCCCGCATGGTATGCACAACTAGCGTTTGGATCGTACCATTTTGGGTATGGAGGTTTGAGGGATGCCATATAATAGGGAGATATCAATTGTTTCTCTAAGAGTTTTGGGTACAATTCCCCATACGACACAGGGATAAGAGTAAACTGTGGTTTTTCGGGGCTGGGCCTTATTGGCCTTGGTTCGTTTCTGGGTTGGTTTTGAACGGGTGCAGTGTTTTGTGAAAAAGTGGTGACGGGTCTTTGGTTGTTCATGGCATATACAGGGTAGGAAGGAGGTGGTGTTTGGTAGTATGGGGTTTGAGGGGGATAATAGAAATTCGGAGGTGGATAATTTCGAGGCCGAGGTTGGCTTGGATATGGATTAGAGGCATAGCGGTTTCCCATCCCGACCATGTGGACTTCTGGTTCTTTCTTCTTCATAGGCGCTGCCCTTTTTGAACCTTCTGCACCTTCCATTCTACCGCTCTTGACGGCGTTCTCTATGAGCTCACCAGATATTACAATATCTGCAAACTCCTTCGTGGCACTTCCCACTAATTTGTCATAAAACGGCGCCTTTAAAGTGTTGATAAATAGAACGGTTATCTCCGTTTTTGTTAGTAGGGTTTCTACTTGGGCTGAGACGTCTCTCCATCTCTGCGCATACTGTCTAAAGGTCTCTGACGGCTTTTTCTCCATCATTTGTAAGGTCATCCGGTCTGGCACCATGTCTGATACATGCTTGTATTGCTTGCAAAATGCAGATGCCAAGTCTTTCCAGGATCTAATCTTTTCCCTGCTAAGTTGGTTGTACCAACGGAGGGCTGACCCTGTTAGACTATCTTGGAAGCAATGTATAAGTAACTTACCCTCGTTCACGTAACCAGTCATTTTTTGACAGAACATGATGAGATGTGCTTTTGGGCACCTAGTCCCATCATACTTCTCAAAATCAGGCACTTTGAACTTCGGAGGCAAAATTAGATCAGGTACCAAACTGAGTTCCTTTGCACCTAGTGCGGAGAAGACTTCAGTGCCTTCTATTGCTTTAAGTCTTTCCTCTAGACTTCTGTATTTTGCATCATGATTATCCAGTTTCAACTTGGCTACCTCTGCTGGGTCATCCAGATCTGGAACTAGTGGATCAGCAGGACTAGCCCCTGGGTTTGACGCGAATATTCCTTGTCCCGAATTAGTGGGTGGAACAGGTGGCATAGGTCGATGTTCCAAGCCTGTGGGTTCCCCTTGAGTATACCCTCTCTGCGTTGTATATGCAGGTGGTGGAGTGAATCCCGGGGGATAGAGTGGATCTTGATCGTGGTGAATTCTTGATTGAGGTTCCATAACATCGGGGTTCTGCATGGGTCCTTTTCCTTTGACCAAAGTTGTCATCATCTCCATCATTTTGGCCATCTGATCTCTTTGCTCGAGTGATTCCTCTCGAGATTTTACCATTAGATCTCTCGTCTCTTGTTGCGATTTGGCCAGTTGCTCTTGTAATTCCTTTTGAGCCCTTTCCATCCTTTCGATTCTCTCATTGAACTCCGCTTCCATTGCCCTAGTTTGTCGACGCGTTCTGTATAAATGTCGTGATTCCAGTCTTGAGGTCTTGTAGCTACGGATTATATGGTTCTTTTAGTTTCGGTGGATGATTATGGTGATATGTACATGCGATGAATGAATGAATGAGTATATGAATGGATGAATGTCCAAAGAAATAAATGATGCATAAATGTTAGTTATGAGTAAATATGCAAGAATTTGGTGTTGATTTCAAGATAGCCCCATATGTAGGCATTTCATTTATCAGAAGAGTACGTTACAAAAAGTTTTCATTTTTCCAACAGTTACACAAATTTCCTAGCCACATTGCCTTGTTTCTTCACTTGCTCTAAAAACTCTGATATACTCGATCTTTGGCTCGGAGGGAATTGGCAACTGAGAACTTCGGCTTCATCTGATAATCGAACAACTTGCATAGCTGCTTTGCGAATTTCATTGATCAAGAAGTTGAGTTGCATTTCTTTTTCTTAGAGAGTTCCTTCGTACGCGTGCATGTCCCTATCGTACTGATCATTCTTTTCTTCTAGAGCCTTCAGGAGGTTATCTAATTGTTGTTGACGAGGTTGTAGCATATTTTCTAAATCTCGTACTCTCTTCTTTAATTCTTGATGTTCAGACTGACTATTCGTAAATTCCGCAGTCACCATTTCATACTCGGCATTCTTCCTTCTTAACTCTATTACAGCGTGCGCGGCCTTTTCCTCTTCTTTCTTTGCTTTTCCCTTCCAAAATTCCATTCCTCCTTTGATGTTGCTAATTTCTTCCTTCCACTCAGCTGTCGACTTGCCCAATCCACTATTCTTTATAGTGTTTCTTAATTTCTTATTTTCCAAATGAAGGTCCCTTAAGTCGTTTCTCACGATCTCGGCCTCCCTTTGTACTTTTTCAGTTCTGGACTTTTCAACTTTGAACTTCAATCTTCAAATGATAGTTTTCTTCTTGAAGAAGTGCGAGGTCCCTAGACATCTTAGCTTTTTCTCGCTCGAATTCTTGTCTAGCTATTTCCAATTCGGATGGCATTTCCTCCAAGAAGGGATTCTGGGCAGTGTAATTTGTTGATGAGATTTGCTGACTATTTACCCGTTGCTTTCTCCATACGTCATAGTCTTGGGTAAAGGTATCAGCATACAAGGCTAATTCCATGAGATGAATTTCCTTCCAAGACTTTGCAATGTCTCGGACTCTCTTCATATGTCCCTCACCCGCGAAAGCGAACTCAAATTGTGCTAATCCTCCAGTTGCGGGTATAAATTGTCGCGAAGAAAATTGCCTTTGGACTAATAGCGGAGCGTATCCAACTCCTCCCCATAACCCGAGTAAAGGTACCCAATCTTGGCCTCCATATTTGTATAGCAGGACTAAAGGACGGATCCAGGGTGCTCTCCACGTTATATCCTCGGCGCGAAGATTCTGAAAAACTGATACCCAATGTTGCTCGGTGATTCCTTTCGGCCATTCTTTCTTGAGGTAAGCTTCCAACGGGGAGAATGCTTTAGAAAACATGTGAAATGGAGTGCGCTCTACTTTCCAAAAATGACTCAAAATCCAAACATTGAGCAGCTGTGCACATCCGATAAATCGTCCCTTCCCTACCCTTCGACAAGTACTCAGGGACCTGAATGTCTCGGCTAAGATAGTCGGGACAGGGTTGACTCCTTGTTTTAGCCTTTCGAAGAAATCAAATACTGCGACTTCAAGATGTCTGAGGACTTTCGAGAAAACGACCAAACCGTAAATGGCCAAGGCGAATAGATTGACTTTCTTCAATATGTCAGGATGACTCAGAACCGATTCTCGTAGGCTAGACCATGGAATGCAAATGGTTTCATTCTTCTTCTTTATTTGTTTTTCGGCCCATGCATCAGTCATGTCTGTCAATCTTACTAATTTTTTCTTAAAGGTCATTGGCTTAGGCTCCTTCACGTATATCTTGCCGAATTGCACATTATTGATGCGGAGTAAAGCAGCATACTCTTCTATGGTTGGAGTCATGTCCTCTTGATTGAAGGTAAAGCACTGATAAGCTGGGTCCCAGAATCGAACCATGGCTTGAATCAACTATTCGTCTACACGAATGGTGATCAAGTGAGCTATATCTCCATACCTCTCAGTGAAAATGCCCTTAGTGTCTGAATCCCACTGATTCCAAACTTGCACTAAATCCTCAAGGTTATTTTGGCGAACGTTCACAGTTGTATGTTCGGGCAAGTTGGCAACACACCTTTCTACTAGGCTGTCCCCTTTTTCTCTCTGAGTTTTTAGAGACCATTCCCGAACCACGGCATTCTTCTCAGTTATTTGTGTAATTGACTCCTCCATCAGAAACCCGTTCTTTGGCAACTAACCTTTAATCAACACCTTCCTAATGTGATGCCTAGGATGCATGATGAAAATAAAAACAAAAACAAACAAACTTGGTTAGTAAACACAACACATATGATTTGAGAAACAAATTAAACTATCCACTCCAAATCTCTTTGTATGAACGATGTAAATGAAAGGCAAAAAGGCATTATCCCCGTGCACTTATTTCGATGGCTATAAGCGGACAAAGCTTTGGTATGGCTCTAATTAGGTGGCTCGTACGGTTTATTATATGCGGGTTTTGGTTCTAGATAGGTACTCGAATTGCCCGTACTATCATCTGCTAAGACTAGTACGGAGCCTCGGTCATAGCCCATCACAGGCTCATGAGTTCAATTCGAGGGATTACATTTACTTATGCCTATGCGGAGGTACAAGTTAACTCACGAAAGCATAAGTCATATGTAACCCGAAAGTATTCACTAGCCTGTGCGGAGGGACGAGTTAACTCACGAAGGCGTAGCGTTTACTTTCACTTAAACGGACGGAGCCCGGGTATAGAGCTCATGTTATGCAAAATGCAAGTGCACGGTGTGTGGGGAAAAACTCATAAACTTTTACATTTTATTTAAAGAAGCTAAACCATAATTAAAACCATAAAAACTGAAAAACAAACAAATGACAAGTTGGAAGAGATATTTACAACACGATACAAATGCATGAATTTTGAAAGTGAGATTTTCGGATCACGACCAAATATTTACTTTGAACACGGAAATTTGAAAACTTTGACAAAACGTGTTTATTCGACTCGATTCTCAAAACCGTGTCCCCAGTGGAGTCGCCAGCTGTAGCGACGTAAAAATTTTGCTTTCGGGTCGCTAATTGTGGCGATTAAAAACTTGGAATTTGAAATTTGATTTTAAAATAAAGAAGGGAGTCGCCACCAATCTTTTTTCTAGGTGTGATCGGTCACCTATTAGATTTATTTTTTCTTTAAAAGCGAGAAAAAGGCCGAGTTAAGGTCTACGTAAAAACCCGAGGAAAATTAGGGTTCGGGAGTCGGTTACGCGCGAGGAAGATATTAGCACCCTCGCGACGCCCAAAATTGGTATCTCACAAACACGTGTTGTCTTAATTTTCAGAAACACGAGTTTAATTTAAAATTTCAATCGTGATCCGGTTTAACAAAAAACGAGAAATTTTAGTATTTTCCAATTTTGAGAAGGGTATATCGCTTTAACACGAGTCAATTGACATTCACCCAACATAGCGATGAACTCGATGACTTAATGTTAAATCGGTATATTGCCTTAATTATTGAAATGAATTAGCAAAACAAGAATAGGGTTTTGAAATAATGTAAAGCAATTTGGAATAAAAATGAATAACTGACATAACCAGAAATATATTGAGGCAAATGATAATCATGACAATAATCTCAAAAAATAATAATCATGCATGCTATATAAAACATATTGATAGTATTAAACTAAAACATTACAAATATATACATGTACATATGAACGTATATTAGCAGTGATAATAATAGTAAAAATAAAAAGATGGGTATATATATAATTTAAAAAAGTAAGTGAAAATAATAATAAGTATAATAATGAATGTAATAATATACGAAAATAATACTATATATAAAAATGTATATACAAAAATAATGAAAGATGTATACATAAGATCGTATAAAAACATATAACAAAAATATTAAAGTATATACATAATAAGTATAAAACGTAATATGGTTTTGGAAATATATACATGGGATAATGCGATAGCGTGTACATAGGGTAATATACATAAAAATTTAGCTAACAATATTGGAAATACATATTCATAATATACATAAAATGTATATATAATTTAAGATATTTACATAATACATACACCTATAATTTCAAGGTTAAATACATATTAAAAATAATAATAATAATATTATTACATCAAGATATACTTATATATGTATACTAAAATTGTGTAGATAATACAATAAAATATATGGACAATACAAAATTCAATATATATATGGAATAGTAAGGAAATAATGCATAATATAAACATATACAACATATATACACGTATATTAAACATAATAACATAAAAAGAAATTTATTAGTACAATACATAAACATATATACATAGACACATACATAAATATTAAGTAATAATATATACTAGTACTAATAATGTTATTAGTAAATATAACAATAGTATAATGAAAACAGCAATAATATGACAAAATGGTAAAATAATAATAATAATACAAATGGTGATTAGTACAAATAATAATAAATTGAGAAAAATAAGAGAAAAAAAAAACAAGATATAAAGGACGAAATAGAATTAAAATCGAAATTCTTGGGGCGAATTTAAAATAAAAACAGAAGAGGGGGGACTAATTCGAATGCGCGCTAAACATTGAGGGGCCCAAAGCATAATTACCCCGTCCCCCCCAAAACGCAGTGCAGTGAGGGGACCAAATTGCAGATAAAAATAAATCACAGGGATAAATTATAAATGGTAGAAAATCTAATTTCATAGTGCTAAAAAAAAACGGAGGGGCTAAAAGCGCAATTAGCCCCTCCTGCAAAAACACGCGGATCCTGAGGCCAACGGGTCGGGTCTTCGGGTCATATTCCAAAACGACGCCATTTTGGGGTTAAATGGCAGCCCCCAAAACAACGTCGTTTTGGGGTGCTATAAAAGGGCCTAAAGTCTGAAAAAAAATCATTTGAAGAAGGGAAAGAAAAAAAAGAAGAGAGAGGGAAGAGAGAAAGGAGAGAGAGGAGGGAAGGGGAGGGGAATCCGGCCGGGCAACCTCCGGTCCGATCGCCGGACCATCATCGCACGGCACAGCCACGCGACTGAGTAAAATTTTCAATTTTTTATTTTTATTTCTTTTTATATTATTTTATTATTTTGAATATATATGGTAGGATAAAACCAGATTTAGAAAACGAAGTAGAAATCGAAAAGAAAAAAAAAAGGGAAAACAGAAATCACCTTCTGATTTTTTTTAGCTTCTGATTCTGATCTGTATCGTTCTCTTTTGCTTGAATAAATTTTTTTTGTATTATTATTTCTATATCTCTTTCTTAAAAACTGTCCAGAGAGCTTACAATTTTTTGATTTTGGGTTTTTATAACCCTTTACAAAATCTGAATCTATTTCTTGCGTGATTGCCTGGTTTTGCAGAACAGTTGGTGGTAGAAAGCAGGTGACCGGCGGTGGGGTAGGTGGCTGGTTGCGGCGCAAGTGGGGCTAGGGGTATGGGTTGAGGCAGCTAGGGTTTGTTTAGGTTAGTTTAGGTTTTGGGCCTGGTGCATTTGGGTTTTGTAATGGGTTGGGTTATTTAATGATTGTAATGGGTCTGATGGGTTAGTTTTAGGGTTAATCGGGTTTGGGTTAGTATTGTAATGGGTTTAGGGGTATTGGGTTAAGTTGATATGTATGGGTTTGATTTGTGAATGAAATTGGGCTGAGGGCATTGTAAATGGTCCAAAATTGGCCTATAACAGGGGTCTAGTGGTATGAAATTATGATGTTATCGGTATGAGATTTTGGTGTTTTGTACTTGGGTGAGGGACACTTTTCGTGGGGGATTGCTGCATTTTGCAGATTTTAACATTATTTGTAAATGCTTAAAATGTGTAATAATTTGATTGAACAAAAAATAAAAGATAATTGTCCATTATTTTGAGAAAAAAATAGGTTTCCATCAAAATCATGACGATTTATATTTACTAATTAAACAATGTAAATACGGGTGATGCAAGAAAATTTTTTGAGGGGGCAAAAAAAGTTGTACATTTTTATGATAGCAAATGTGAAATTTCACCATTTTAATAGTCTATATCTTTATAAATTTTAAAGGATTAAATCAATTTTTTCTCTTTCTTGGGAGGCCAAAGTATAATTTTACTGTAGAGGCCCAAATTTGCCTGGCCCAGAATTAACAAAACCCTAACCACCCCTAACTCCCTAAAGAGTCACTACGCCTTCTTCTGCCCCACGTCGCAGTACACCAGCAAGACCTTGCCCATACGTCATCGCCTGGCACCCCTCTGGCACCTGCAAAAGCCAAATCGACACGCGAAGTAAAGAGGAAACAACAAGCAAAAAGGGTAGCAAATAAATAGAGGGATTCGGCTAAATTGAAAGGGGGGAACCGATTGTATTAGGAGGTTTTTTCCTTTTTGAAAATACAAAAATTGTAACATGCATATTGAAAAAAAATTCAAAATCAGTCTTTTAAAGGGATTTTAGACTGCTTTCTTCTGGGATTTTCGTCTCTGTTTTTTTTCAATCTTTTTACACGGATATAAAAAAATTAAAAAGGTGATTGCGGATTCAAATAATTTTAATTTTTTTTTTTTTTTTTTTTGCTTCCATTTTTTCTCTGATTCTTGTTATTGTATGTGTAAAAACAAAAGAAATAAGTAGGAATACAGATACTCATCTTTTTAGAGGCCTCGAGATCCTTGTTTGCTTCGTCGTAATCGAAGTTTAGGCGAGGATTTTGAGGCTCCGAGCAAGGCTCTCGGATTTGCGGTTGAATAGGGCTAGATTTGGCCTTCGCTTGATTTCCGTCGGTCAAATACGGAGGCAAAACGGTAGTTGAAGTCTTTCTTTTTTTTCGGCCGAATGAGAGGAGAAGAGGCTAAGTTTTGGTGTTGATTTCAAATGGCTGAGCATTAGTTTAGGGTTTCTTTTAATTTTGTTTTTATAAAGAGCAAAACGGCACCGTTTGAGGGAGACACTTAATTACGTTGGGTAAATTGCACACTCGGTCCTTCCCTGTTTTGCCGTCATCTGATTGAGTCTCATGTATGTTTCTTTTGTTTTTAATTATTTCCTAAAGCTTATATGCTGTTTTGATATGATCCATGTTTACATGGGGCGTTCAGAAACTTGGAATAGTTGCGTTTTTAATACCCGCACATTCATGTCCATCACACTTTGGTCCTTATTTTTATTTAGTGGTTTATTTTATTTAGTTTGGGTCTGTTTTAATTAAGTTTTTTATTTCAATAGGCATAATACTCTAGTTCTTTAACTTATTTAACATTTTTAATTATTTAAATATACATCCGGAATTATTTTGATGCTTGTGTCTTGCTTTAATTCATTTTTTTATTATTTATTTATTTGTTTCTTTACTGTTTCTTTACATTTTTTATATCATATTGTTAAAATATTGTGTAACATTTAATTATTTTTTTTATATCACTGTATATATATAGTTTATATTAAAATTGGTTTTACCCATTTTCATGCTGTTTTATGTATATGTTTTCTTCTGAATCTATATATATATATATATATATATATATATATATACATTTTCTTTTAAATCTATTTATGTATATATTATTTCTTCTTAAATCATCATACGTAGTATTTATTTCGAGATTCTTATATGTATCTTGGTATTTTAGATTATTACATGTATACATATATTTATATATATATTTATTTTAAACATTTTTCTATGCATTATCTTACATCAAATTTCTCTTTTCACATTATTCTTTCTAATTTTTTTTTATATGTCATTTGAGTTAAACTCTATTTCAAATTCTTATATATTATTTACTTACATTATTTTACATGAAAATTATTTTAAACTTTTTTATTATTCATTGTAAACCTTTATTATTACTAATTTTAAGACTATATAGGTACTTATTTTAAACTTTTATATATATTATTTTAGATATATTTATAGATTTTTATTATTTATTTTAAATTTTTCTTTTACACATTACTCATTTTAAGCTCTTTTGTAAGTTATTTTAAAGTGTCCTTGTTATTTTTCTATCTATTTTTATTTTTTCATTTTTTGTGCATTATTCATCTTGATTCATTTAACATATTGTTTATTTGAAGTTTGCTTTATATATATTATTTTATGCCAAAAAAATTATATATGTTAATTATTGTTTTATATTCTTTACTTTAAATTGCCTTTTCATTTTAAAATCGTGTATGTATTATTTATTTAAAACTGTTTTATTATTTTAAGTTGTTTATGTCCCCTTTTAAAACTCAGTTTATTTATTTTAAATATTTTATTTACTACTCATTATAAGTTATTTCCTAATATTATTACCTGTTTTATACTTATATATACATATATATATGTACGCATCATTTGATTTAAAATTTTTGTAAATAAATGTATCATCTTTTCTCAAATTATTTTATATATTGTCGATTTTAAAGGTTCATTTTTCACTTTATTTACTTTTAAAACTTAGCCATCATTATGTTGAATAGTTTTTATATTCCATTCGTTTTAATTTGCCTCATACCATTTATTTTTTAGATTGTGATATATGTTATTTATTTATTTATTTATTTTTGCTCCTTGATCACTAATGTTAACATTTACACAATGCATGTTGAATGGTTATTATCATTGTGTGTGCCTTAATTCATTCACTTGCATCTTTATCTTTGTCGTACATTGGTGATATTATTCTCGTATTATTATTTCATGCTTTACACTCCCTTTTATTTTATTTCGTTTAAATCATATCGCGCATCAACCTCAAATGTATTTGTCCAAGCACGGACTGTTTTAATCCAAACAAATAATACATGTCGTTTAAGTATCGTATTTGCTATGGTTTAAAAACACAATTTTCTAAATAAGGCAATGTTTTGCGTTTTGGAACATCGAAGAATTGTGCCCTAACTTACGGGGTTTCGGTTTTCTCGTTGATTCTAAATAGCTAAATATCCCTTCGAGTTTTAAAACATACGGAAATCCAATTAAAATTAAAGACAAACTTGCGCTCGGGAGTTCATGGTATCACGTCCTAACTTACGGGATGTGATACTCCGATATATCGAGACAAGAAAATCTTTAGCAATCATTTCGAGCTAATTCAGACGTTTTCAAAATCGATATTGACAAAAAGGGATTGTATCTCAAATCTATCCCCGATTTTCAACTTTCGACATTAGGACATAAAGTAATCAATTCGGTACCAATTTTGGGCGTGACGACAGTGCTAATCCTTCCTCGCACGTAACCGACTCTCGAACCCATTCTCTCAAGTTTCGTAGACCAAAAATGTTGTTTTAGTGAATTAAAATGTTTTATTAAAATAAAAGCGATCCGATCACGCCTAATAAAGATCGGTGGTGACTCCCGTTTTAATTTTCATTCTTCAAACAAATTCGATTCTCGTTCTCAAAAGAATGGTTTCGACAGCTTGGCTACTCCACTGGGGACACCGTGAGAGTCGAGCCATAAATTGATTAATTTTTGTCCTTTGTCAAAAATTGAAAACTCGTTTTAAACTTATGATCCCTTCATTGCTTTTTATCTGTTTTTTTACGGTTTTCATTATTTTTCTTGTTTTCTCTATTACTTCAGATTTTTCTTATGTATATATCCTCGCACATTGCATTGCATGACCGTTGTGGTCACACTTTTTAAGTGGGAGTGAGAAGCTATGCCTTCGTGAGGTTTTCACCTCCGCATGGGTTAGTGGATTGCTTTCGGGATACATCTGTACCTATGTCTTCGTGAGATTTTTATCTCCGTGCAGCCATAGGGAAATGTATTCCCCTGAACTGAACTCGGTCCATATGAGCCTATAATGGGTGAGGATCGAGGAATCTGCTAGTTCAGGTACCCTTACTCTAGAACCGAACCACATATAGAGAGACCTAGGAGCCTACCCTAGGTAGAGCCACACTAAACCTAGTGGTCACCCGAATAGGTCATTTATTTGTTATTTATATCTCCTGTAATAACATGTTTTGTTTTTTGTTTTGTTTATAACTGCATTGCATTACATCATCATAGAAAGGAGGTATTGATTCATATTTGATTACTAAATAGAACATTTTGTCATAAGAAAATAAATTTCTTGATAAAGTGGATTATAACACGGTTGTCTAAATATGGTCCAAGTAAACACGATGAAAGAAGGCTGATAGTCCGTGAAGAAGTACAAGATTTTGCTTCATTGCCTGATAATGCAAGCTGACAAAGATTATTCGAGAGTCGTCATGTCTTGACTTTCTTAAAGGAGCTGATAAGTATTGCAGGGATAAGTGATCAAGGAGTCACGGCCTGGATCAAGCAAAAAGGAGTTAATATAGACATCTCTTGGAGAATTCGCCAGACTCGACCATAAGATTAGGATACAAAGAGGAAGATAGGTGTCTTCGTTGGGAATATGAGAGAAAGGCCGTATATGTAGTCTGTTTTGTGTAAAGGAATTTGTTTTCTAGAAAAGTTGTTCTAATGAAATTGAATTCAGAATCAATGCCTTCCTTTCTTTTGCATTCATTTCATGCATTTGCATTGCATTACATTATTTGCATTAGACTTTCCCTAAAAGAACCCTAATTAGGTGAAATTATTTCAGTTAACCTGGGAATCGACAAAAGTCAAGCGACTAGGCATCTTTACGGTACAAGGAAAAGGATAAAAGATATGGATCAAAGATTGGAAAGACTGGAACAACTTCAAAAAGAGATGCAAGACCAGTTACAACTGCAAATACAAGAGTAACTGGCGAAAATCCAACAAGATATGAGGGACCAGATACTAGAGTCCCAAAGGAATATGATGAATCAGTTGTCCCAGTTACTGACTAAAGGGCTAGGAAAAGGAAAAAACTCCATGATCAATGCTAGGGAGGACAATGAGGAGCCTCTGTACCCTCCGGGTTTCACCCCGATAAATGATCAGACATGTTCGCAAGATGTACCTATTGCTATCAGATCACAACAATATCAGGTCGGTACCTTGGCACCCATGAACTACCCGATGGGCTCAGGTTCCAATCCAAGGAATAGTCTAACCAATCATGAAGTTCCTGATCTAAACGAAATGGCAGAAAAAGTAAAGGTTGAACTGTCAAGACAACTCGAAGATCGATACAAATGGTTGGAAGAAAAACTTAGAGCGATGGAGAATACTGATTACCATCGTGGGGTTGACGCCAAAGATCTCAGCTTGGTCCCAGATTTAGTACTCCCGCCGAAATTCAAGACTCTAGAATTTGAAAAATATAATGGGACTAGTTGTCCTGAAGCTCACATCATGATGTTCTGCCTAAAAATGACAGGTCATGTTGATAACAATCAACTGTTAATTCATTGCTTCCAAGATAGTCTAATTGGGCCAGCGGCCAAATGGTACAACCAACTGAGCCGTGCCAAAATTCATTCATGGAAGGACTTGGCACAAGCTTTCATGAAGCAATATGGCAACGTGACAGACATGGCGCCCGACAGAATTACACTACAGAATATGGAAAAGAAGCAAGGTGAGAGCTTCAGGCAATATGCCCAAAGATGGAGAGAGGTAGCGACGCAAGTCCAACCACCTCTTCTAGAGAAAGAAACTTCATCACTTTTCATCAACACTCTAAAAGCCCCGTTCATTACCCATATGTTGGGAAGCGCTACCCTGAGCTTCTCAGACATAGTAATGTCCGGCGAGATGATTGAAAACGCAATCAGAAATGGGAAGATAGATGCAGGAGAAAGCGCCAAGAGGTCAACCCCAAATAGAAATGAAAATGAAGTGAATAATGTGAACATCGTGGGCATGCCTTTTAAATTGCTCAACGTAGGCCAGCCGAGGATTGTAACCACTAGCTATCAAGGCTCTTCGAGGCAGGAATCTAACTCGAGGCCGAATACAGAAAGGCTCTGGTTTACACCCATCCCAATGTCATATAAGGAGTTGTATCAAAATCTTTTCGATGTGCATGTGGTGTCTCCGTTCTACTCGGAACCAGTGTAACCTCCGTTCCCAAAATGGTATAATGAAAATGCTCAATGCAAGTACCACACGGGAATAAATACGGTACAAATAATTATTCTTAGATTCTTTTGTTCTTTGGACTTTCTTTAAAATATTCATTTATTTCTTCATTCATGATCATACCGTACAAATAATCATCCTTAGAATCATTTACTCTTCGACATCTGCCTTCAATAGGTCCCCAGATATCAACAATATGAGCGATGTTGTAACGCCCCGATTCTTGGGCTTAGAAGTTTTGGGCCTTGAGTCTGGGTTCGAATAGAAGACGGCCCGAATAATTTGGATGTTATTATTTTTATTATTTCGTATGGTTAGTGTAGCAATTAAATAAATCACGAAGGGTTATGGTATGGGAAAAAGGTCCTGGGCTCGGCCCATAGCTTTAGCAAAATTCTCAAATTTTTCCTTTTAAGAGAATCTGGGCAGTAGGCCTTATTAATAGTTTGGGCTGAGTTTTAGCATAAAGGAGCACCTGGCCTGGTGGCTAAGCACGCTAGGAAGGCTGGGAGGTGCCTGGGTTCAAGGCACGGCGCGCGCAATTTGGGAGTTTTTTTTAAGTATGTAGATCGCGATTGGAATAAGGGTTAAGAAGAGTTGCGAGTATAATTTAACACAAGGAACGCCTATGGCGCAGTGGCAGCAGCGTGCTGGGCACACGAAGAGGGCGCAGGTTCGAGTCCTTACGCGGGCGAACTCCGTTTTATTTTTAAAGTGGGCCAGAACTGAAGCAGGTAAGGTTTATAATTAATTGTGACAGTATATTAGTAAGGAAGGAAGCATGGTACAGTGGCCAGTAGCACGGGCGTAGGCGCAAAGGTGGATGGAGGTCTGGGGTTCGAGTCTCACCTCGCGCACAGAACGCATGGGTTTTTGTTGCTCACGTGGGGAAGGAGTTGGAGTCTGATCCGGACTCTCCTGGTAGCATGCTGAAGCAGTGCAAGGGGTGGATAAGGATGCTGCTAATAGGTGGAGGAGTTTGAGCTGATCAGGGGATTGGGTGAGGATGAGATAAGGGACGAAATTTAGGAGCTGATCAAGGACTTGGAGTTGGCCAAATATTAGACTCTGGAGGGGCAAGAGTTGGCCGGCCAAGGGTCTTAAGTATAGGCAATTCGGCTAGGTCTAGGTGTTTTTTAATTTTCCCTTGACGAATATTATTTCCCTTCTCCCCTCTCCTTAATTCATATTTTTCTTTTCTTTTTCTTTTATCTTTTCTTTTCTCTTCTCTATAGTCGAACCCATGCTCCTTTCTTTCTATCTCTTCACTTATTTTCTTTTCTTTCATCTTTTCTTTTCTCAAAAGCCAAATCTTGCTATAGCCGAACCTCTATTCTTTTCCTTTTTTCTTTCAAAAGGCGAAAACCTTCATATCTATGGTGTAGGAAGCTGAATCTTTGGCTGCTTGAACTAGTCTCTTCTGACTACGGTAAATTGGGATTAGTATCATAGATAAGAACACTTTCTTGGGCAGAACAACGATTAGTAAGTATTCGAATCACTTTCGTTAGTTATTCATGATTTAAGGAAAAAAGCCGAAACCCCTTAAGGGTGGCTAACGTTGGGACCAAGGGCATTTTTGCCTCTTTCCTTTGGTTTTGTATGCGCTAGCGTGGACAAGGGGGCGTACAGCGGAGGGCTTGAAGGCTAACTCAGTTGGACATCTAGATCTAGTCCATATTTTGACAGAAATGCAACGCGTGCGTGGATCTCGCCAGCGTATCGTTATAGATCAGGTGTGTAAACGGTACCCACTCATAGACTAGATCAGTAAAAGCCGAAAAGCCGAAATGCCGAAAAGTCGACATTTGTGAACTTGCGAGCGTACGAGCACTCGCGAGGTGGTTTGTTTGTTAATTCTGGTAATCATAAGCGGTAACAGTGCAGAGTGCGCAATTTCGTGCACTTCGATATATTTGGGCTTAATGACGGGGTAATGGGCCAACAGGCCCAAATCGGTAAAAATGCTCGGTAAGTATTTCTGTTAATACGTTAATGGTTATAATATGTGTGTAAACTTTAGAATAGTAAATTTTACTCAAATACCCTTAAGTATGAAAATTACCATTTTACCTCTAAGTGCAAAATGACTGTTATACCCTTAAGGTTAATTTTGATTGAAATGCATGATATTCTGATTCTGTTTGTTATATGCCATGACATGTATATCTCTTGCATGGGTTGAGTTTTGTTATGGAGGAAGAACCCGTTCTGGTGGCTGTGCCACATATTCTGATATAAGCAGCTTTGCTGCAGATTATAGTTAGTGCCGCAATCGGTGCTAACACCGTAAGTGTAGGGATGGCGTGGGTGATTTATTCCCCACAGGAAGTGTAGGGATGGACGGAGGCAAGTGCAGGGTTGGATGGGGTTATCATGCATTAATCATGTGAGACTGTTTTGTTATGGGCCAACGTATTGAAATGGGCCCAACTGTGTTGATATGGGCTAGGCCCAGTATACTCTGATACTGTAAGGGGCTATGGCCCAGACTAATATTGATATGGGTTAAGGCCCAATTAACACTGATTTCTGAATAGGGCTTAGGCCCAGTAAAGCTTGAACTGATTTGGGCTCTGGTTGGGATACTTTACACACTGAGTTTTCCAAACTCACCCCCTTTTTCCCATCTTTGTAGGTGAGCCTTAGATTGGTGGACTTGGAGCTAGAGGGATTCAGAGTGGCCATGTGGACTGTTTAAAATAAGTGTTTACGCCTTCACTTTTATTTTAGATTATTTCCTTTATGTTTTCGGGTTTCTAATTTGTAATAAGGCCGCTTTAATTATTTTAGTATGTTTTGTTAGCTTAGATATGATATTGTTTTAATTGTTTAAAATTGAATAGCTCTTGGGCGCATTTTAAAAAGATTACCTGATTTCAAAACATCGCGAAACAAGACAAAGCTTCTGCAACGAAAACATTTTCAAAATTAATAAGTGATTTCAAATGATTCAAAACGAAATGGTTTTCATTGAACAATCGTTCAGTTAAAGTGTGGCAATGGTGGTGTGCATGTCTAGGAGTGGATCCGTGGAGAGTTTGGTACTTAAACAGTCTAATAGACTCAGCTCCTCTTTTCTGGCATCCTACCTGGTACTCAGCTTCCATTCACTTTAATTTAAAACAAAAATATTCTTTAAACTCTAAGAAAGGTTTTAGATAAAACATGACTTCTCTAGTAGCATTCCCATGTGACACGCTGAATTCGACTGTAATGTTTGGGCCAGGTTTGGGGTGTTACATTTAGTGGTATCAGAGCCCAATTGCAATAACTCGGCTGTGGATCGAGTCTGAACGTTTTTCATAAAATTCTAAAATTTGGTTCCATGGAAAAAACACTGAAATACATTTTGTGGAAATGTTAAGAAATCCTTTTAAATTTTGTTTTCAAAGTGCACAAAGAATAAATTTAAATTTTTGATTTCTGAAGAAGTGGCACACTGAATGTAACAGCCTAATTTTCAGTAGTATCGGGAATAGAGAGTTGAGATCGCTAAATCTAACGGGTGAGTTGAAAATTTAATAAATTAATACATATGAGTCAAATGTGAATATAAAAGTATTTTTTTTGAATTAGTGAATTTCGTGATTTAAAAGAATTAATTAGGTAAATTGGGTCGAGAATGAGGTATCGAGACATTGACTTCATAAACCGAGCCATAAATATTTTTAGAAATATTTATGGAGTGTTGGTGAGGTAGTAATAAAATTTAGTTAGAAAATTTTGACGTTTGGGGGGTTAATTAAATAAAAAGGACTAAATAGAAAAAGGTGTAAAAGTTGCTAAAAGGATTAAATAGCTCAATTGTCAAATGAGGAAGGACCTAAAGTGAAAATAAGCCCAAAGGAGATATTTTGGGCGGCAATAGCTGAGAAAAATCAGGAAATGGATGAAATAAGGGAAAAATTGGAAAATTGCCAAAATTGGCTAAATAAAAATGGGACTAAATTGGAATATCTAGAATTCTCTTCATTTTTCTTCATATTCATCAGCTGAAAAACAGCCATGGAGGAGGGGTTCAATCTGGTTTTCATACTCTAGCCTCATGTAAGTTTAATTCTTGCTTTCTACTTGAAATTTTTATGTTTTTGGACTTTTACAATTGGGTCCAACTTACTATTTCATTAGTTTTTGATTCCATGGCTAATTTTTGAAGTTTTTATGGATGAGTGCTGGAAGTATATGATGATTTGGCATGGAATTAGAGCTTTAAATTGTTTATATTCTGATTTTATTGAAAGAATTGAATAGAAAGTGAACGTTTGGGACCTAATTGTAAAAGAGTTTGAAGTTAGAGTTTTATATGGAAATTCTGAATTTCAATAAGTATGAAATAACTTATAATGTCTAGGAAAAGTATTAATTGAGAAAATTATCTTAATTGAAGGGTTAATTGACCAAGGACTGAATTGTATGAATTGTGAAATTTGGGACAAAATGGAAATCAACATTTTGCACTAAAACAGTTTGGACAGCAGCAGTAGTCTAACTTTGAAAAATCACCAAAAATTGTAGAAATTGAATTAGAGGATGAATAAAATATGAAATTAAAGATTATTGAGTCTAGTTTCTTATAGAATAAATTATGTAAGCAATGGAATTGTAAATCATGAGATATGATAAATTTTGTGAGACAAGGTCAGAATGATTTCGGGTTCCCCTATTCTAAATTTGAAAAATCATAACAAATTGAAGAAAAATAATTAGGGACTTAAATTTATATTTCTAGAATCCTGAATGAGTCTATTTTCAAAAGAAACAAACGGGAACATCATTCTTATCTTGTACTAGGAGATAATTAATTTTTAGTGAAGAAGGGTCGGAACTGTCAGACAGCAGAACAGGGGAGACTTTGATGAATAAACTGTATTAATTGGCTCAACCAAAAATTATGAAATTTTTATGGTAAGAAGAAATATGAGTCTAGTTTCTGGGAAAATTTATGGATCTTAATTTGGAGTTCTTTAGCTCAAGATAAAAATAATTTAGTGACTATGGCACAGATGAACAGCTTGAATATTCACATAAGTAGATAGTGAAAATTATGGATAATGTCACCTACAAATGTGTTGTTTATACTAAGGATGTGGATGGAGAGGAGGAGGAGGAAAAATATACATATATATATAAATGACTCATGTATAAATTGATCACATGCCCGATTGTAATCGATAAGTGTTGAATTAGAAATGATATAATGTTTTCTTTGGAATATTTATTATGAAATTATGATTATCGTTATAATACAAAAATCGAACTTCTGAGTTTATATAGTTAAATTTTAGTGACCATTTGTTAATTTTATGAATTTCATGATGTGTTATTTCATATGTATTGATGATAAAATCGTGAATAATATAAAAGCATGAAAATTGAATAAATGATCAAATTGAGCATTTCAGTTCAGTGACAAGATGAATTGAAGGAAAAGACCATAGTTGGACCATGGCAACAAGTGATAAGTGATAGCTTCGGCTACACTTATCCGATCAGAGACAAATGACAAGTAAAAAGTGGTAGCTTCGCTACCGATCGATGAAAAGTGGTAGCTTCAGGCTACCGATCATCGGCTACTTGATCAGTGAAAAATGGTAGCTCCGGCTACCTGATCAGTGAATAGTGGTAGCTTCGGCTACCTGATCAGTGAAAAGTGGTAGCTTCGGCTACCTGATCATCGGCTACTTGATCAGTGAAAAATGGTAGCTCCGCCACCGATCGATGAATAGTGGTAGCTTCGCTACAAATGACAAGTGATTTACGTAAAGACCATATCCGGGATATGGCATCGATGTGATATGTGTATAAGATGTAAGACCATAGCTGAGCTATGGCATTCTAGTGAAAAGACCATAGCTATGCTATGGCATCAGTGATTATCAATAAAATTCAGTGTATACCGTGCAGACCAATTCCATAAGATGTTCACTAATTTGAAGAAGTTTGATAAGTATTACATAGAATTATGTGACATAAGGAAAAACGAGTTGATGAGACATGAGCATATAACTTGGTTGATGAATGAGTTCATTTGTGATTATATATTTCTACGCCTTGAGTGTATTATCCGTATGAATTGGTATTCCAAATGAGTTAATGAGAAAACTTCTAGTATGGAATAATCTGAGTTCAAATGAAATATCATGAAAACGTACTTGAAATACATTGGTATGTCTCAGATATGCTATTTGAATTCATAAATGTGGAAAGTAAATGTATGTGGAAATGTGAGATGATGATATCTCAGATTTGAAATTTATTGATGAATACGTACATCAAATTTTATATGATAGATTTTAGTGAACATTTAAATTGGGCTCAATAAGTGATTTGGCAATTTAAATCGTGATTGGTAGGAAGAGTTAATGAATTGCATATTTATGAATTGTTACACGTATTTGTCTGAAATACGAGGAAGTGATGGTAATTGATACATGGAAATATAAAACTATGATATATATATATATATATATATATATATATATATATATATATATAAATGGAATATGTTTGATAAAATGTGTTCATTCATAATTATGGAATTCTGTACCTCATGTGTACTATTTGCATAAAGATTATATTTCAAATACTTTGGTGAATAAAGCTTAAATATGAAATAGTATGAAATCGAAACAAATTGTTATGAAAATGTATTTAAATTATCTGTGAGTATTTTTTTTTGCTTCTCGGTAATGCCTCGTGCTCTATTCTGGTGACGGATACGGGTATGGGGTGTTACATTTATTGGTATCAGAGCTATGGTTTAGTCGATTCTTGGACTAACCTAGCGTATGTGAGTCTAGCTATACATGCCATATTACTACTCGTGATAGTGTGATATCTCCCGGCTTTGACGAAATTGTTTTGTTAAGACAAATGTGACTTCCAACCGAGCTATTTTCAGTAATACTGAAAATGATATTGAGTTGATTGAAATATATTTATGATGAGACGAAACTCGGAAAGGTATTAATAAAAGTTTATGATATATATGTGATAATGTACGAAATGAGATAACCATAAGTTGAAATACGGAAAAGTAAAATAAAATGAAAGCTTATATTACAATAAGCCTATCCGTATTTGTTTGGTATGCCTATAATGTTATGTGCCCAACATGTTTGATTAAGTAAATTTATTCAAAATTGAAGAAATGTGTGTTTACGTATACTTGTTTGAATAAGTATGATCAGTAAGTACATATGATTAAATTTGATGAATTGTTTTAAAGATTTCATGAATGCTATGGTATGTTATTGTATATGAATGTTATTAAACTTAGATGATTGTGAAAGTATGAATATTGAAATAAAGGTTCTAATTTAGTAGAACATCGGATTGAGTACTTTCGTTCAGTGGCCAATATGCATTAACGAAAAAGACCATGGTTGAATCATGGCAATATGTGTTATGTGCTTCCGTGTAAGACCATAGCTAGGCTATGGTTTTGGTATCTGATATATGGTTATGTGTAAGACCATAGTTACACTATGGCATTGTGAAAATGAAGTACTCAATTCCGTAACCGTTCCCTAATTTGATTAAGAAAGCTAACTGATAAATGGACCTAAGAGATTGAAATTGACCAATTGTTGATATTGAGCTAAACTAAGTGAATTCACCATTTGAAACTATACATAACAGAAAATATTGTAAACTATATAAGTATATTAATTTGCTTGAAGTGAATTATGTGAAAACGATGATGCTATGTTAATGATGAATGTCAAGTTATATGTGTGTAGTTATGAGAGTGAAGTTAGAGGCTTTACGACCTCACCCCCTTACCAAATTTGTAATTATGACGAAATTTCATGAGAATTATGTTAATAAATTCACATGTGTAGAATTGGAAAGTATAGTGGTGAAGTGATTAGTAAGGCATACAGAGACAAGAATAATTTTAATAAAATGAAAATAGACAACATGTTCGAGATTAATTCGGTTGTGATTCTGATAAACTCTGTAGAAGTTTTTCATGAGAGTTGAAAGCAACTTCTTCTGGTAAGATTTTCGGGGACGAAAATCCCTAAAGGGGGGGAGAGTTGTAACAGCCTAATTTTCAGTAGTATCGGGAATAGAGAGTTGAGATCACTAAATCTGACGGGTGAGTTGAAAATTTAATAAATTAATACATATGAGTCAAATGTGAATATAAAAGTATTTTTTTTGAATTAGTGAATTTCGTGATTTAAAAGAATTAATTAGGTAAATTGGGTCGAGAATGAGGTATCGAGACATTGACTTCATAAACCAAGCCATAAATATTTTTAGAAATATTTATGGAGTGTTGGTGAGGTAGTAATAAAATTTAGTTAGAAAATTTTGACGTTTGGGTGATTAATTAAATAAAAAGGACTAAATAGAAAAAGGTGTAAAAGTTGCTAAAAGGATTAAATAGCTCAATTGTCAAATGAGGAAGGACCTAAAGTGAAAATAAGCCCAAAGGAGA
Organism: Gossypium anomalum; assembly: GCA_025698475.1. Taxonomy (NCBI): domain Eukaryota; kingdom Viridiplantae; phylum Streptophyta; class Magnoliopsida; order Malvales; family Malvaceae; genus Gossypium; species Gossypium anomalum. The sequence goes on from CM046968.1 coordinate 91,242,094, forward strand.
TATTTTGGGCGGCAATAGCTGAGAAAAAAATCAGGAAATGGATGAAATAAGGAAAAATTGGAAAATTGCCAAAATTGGCTAAATAAAAATGGGACTAAATTGGAATATCTAGAATTCTCTTCATTTTTCTTCATATTCATCAGCTGAAAAACAGCCATGGAGGAGGGGTTCAATCTGGTTTTCATACTCTAGCCTCATGTAAGTTTAATTCTTGCTTTCTACTTGAAATTTTTATGTTTTTGGACTTTTACAATTGGGTCCAACTTACTATTTCATTAGTTTTTGATTCCATGGCTAATTTTTGAAGTTTTTATGGATGAGTTCTGGAAGTATATGATGATTTGGCATGGAATTAGAGCTTTAAATTGTTTATATTCTGATTTTATTGAAAGAATTGAATAGAAAGTGAACGTTTGGGACCTAATTGTAAAAGAGTTTGAAGTTAGAGTTTTATATGGAAATTCTGAATTTCAATAAGTATGAAATAACTTATAATGTCTAGGAAAAGTATTAATTGAGAAAATTATCTTAATTGAGGGGTTAATTGACCAAGGACTGAATTGTATGAATTGTGAAATTTGGGACAAAATGGAAATCAACATTTTGCACTAAAACAGTTTGGACAGCAGCAGTAGTCTAACTTTGAAAAATCACCAAAAATTGTAGAAATCGAATTAGAGGATGAATAAAATATGAAATTAAATCTTATTGAGTCTAGTTTCTTATAGAATAAATTATGTAAGCAATGGAATTGTAAATCATGAGATATGATAAATTTTGTGAGACAAGGTCAGAATGATTTCGGGTTCCCCTGTTCTAACTTTGAAAAATCATAACAAATTGAAGAAAAATAATTAGGGACTTAAATTTATATTTCTAGAATCCTGATTGAGTATATTTTCAAAATAAACAAACGGGAACATCATTCTTATCTTGTACTAGGAGATAATTAATTTTTAGTGAAGAAGGGTCGGAACTGTCAGACAGCAGAACAGGGGAGACTTTGATGAATAAACTGTATTAATTGGCTCAACCAAAAATTATGAAATTTTTATGGTAAGAAGAAATATGAGTCTAGTTTCTGGGAAAATTTATGGATCTTAATTTGGAGTTCTTTAGCTCAAGATAAAAATAATTTAGTGACTATGGCACAGATGAACAGCTTGAATATTCACATAAGTAGATAGTGAAAATTATGGATAATGTCACCTACAAATGTGTTGTTTATACTAAGGATGTGGATGGAGAGGAGGAGGAGGAAAAATATACATATATATATGAATGACTCGTGTATAAATTGATCACATGCTCGATTGTAATCGATAAGTGTTGAATTAGAAATGATATAATGTTTTCTTTGGAATATTTATTATGAAATTATGATTATCGTTATAATACAAAAATCGAACTTCTGAGTTTATATAGTTAAATTTTAGTGACCATTTGTTAATTTTATGAATTTCATGATGTGTTATTTCATATGTATTGATGATAAAATCGTGAATAATATAAAAGCATGAAAATTGAATAAATGATCAAATTGAGCATTTCAGTTCAGTGACAAGATGAATTGAAGGAAAAGACCATAGTTGGACCATGGCAACAAGTGATAAGTGATAGCTTCGGCTACACTTATCTGATCAAGGACAAATGACAAGTAAAAAGTGGTAGCTTCGGCTACCTGATCAGTGAAAAGTGGTAGCTTCGGCTACCTGATCATCGGCTACTTGATCAGTGAAAAATGGTAGCTCCGGCTACCTGATCAGTGAATAGTGGTAGCTTCGGCTACCTGATCAGTGAAAAGTGGTAGCTTCGGCTACCTGATCATCGGCTACTTGATCAGTGAAAAATGGTAGCTCCGGCTACCTGATCAGTGAATAGTGGTAGCTTCGGCTACAAATGACAAGTGATTTCTGTGTAAGACCATATCTGGGATATGGCATCGATGTGATATGTGTATAAGATGTAAGACCATAGCTGAGCTATGGCATTCTAGTGAAAAGACCATAGCTATGCTATGGCATCAGTGATTATCAGTGAAATTCAGTGTATACCAAGTGCGCACCAATTCCATAAGATGTTCACTAATTTGAAGAAGTTTGATAAGTATTACATAGAATTATGTGACATAAGGAAAAACGAGTTGATGAGACATGAGCATATAACTTGGTTGATGAATGAGTTCATTTGTGATTATATATTTCTACGCCTTGAGTGTATTATCCGTATGAATTGGTATTCCAAATGAGTTAATGAGAAAACTTCTAGTATGGAATAATCTGAGTTTGAAATGAAATATCATGAAAACGTGCTTGAAATACATTGGTATGTCTCAGATATGCTATTTGAATTCATAAATGTGGAAAGTAAATGTATGTGGAAATGTGAGATGATGATATCTCAGATTTGAAATTTATTGATGAATACGTACATCAAATTTTATATGATAGATTTTAGTGAACATTTAAATTGGGCTCAATAAGTGATTTGGCAATTTAAATCGTGATTGGTAGGAAGAGTTAATGAATTGCATATTTATGAATTGTTACACGTATTTGTCTCAAATACGAGGAAGTGATGGTAATTGATACATGAAAATATGAAACTATGATATATATATATATATATATATATATATATATATATATATATAAATGGAATATGTTTGATAAAATGTGTTCATTCATAATTATGGAATTCTGTACCTCATGTGTACTATTTGCATAAAGATTATATTTCAAATACTTTGGTGAATAAAGCTTAAATATGAAATAGTATGAAATCGAAACAAATTGTTATGAAAATGTATTTAAATTATCTGTGAGTATTTTTTTTGCTTCTCGGTAATGCCTCGTACTCTATTCTGGTGACGGATACGGGTAGGGGGTGTTACACTGAATCCCCGGCACCAAGTCTGTAAGTACCTTTTTTGAATGTTACTAAGTATCTGTTACATTACTGAGACTCTGCTATGACATTGTAGTTAAAGCTATATTGAGACTATAAGATTGAGACTGTAGCTAGGCTGAGATTTGCGAAAGCAAACTCTGAAACTCTATCTATACATAAAACTCTTAATACGGACAATTCGATAGATACGATGAGCACACGTGGTACTCGTGGACGGCGTACTAGGGGCCTTGGTAGAGGCCGTAGAGGGGCTCGAGTTGAGTCCCTTACTTCTGATACTATACTTATGGTGGACGCTAGTGAGACACCGGCATCACCTACGATGGATAGTGGGACAAGATCGTATGATCGTACGACTGGGGATGATGCACTATCCCAAGCCATGCTTCGTATTCTGGAGAGGGTCGCTAGACCCAACACTAGTACCGGAGGCCGTGGGTCAGTTTTGGAACATCTCCGATCGAATGGAGCAAAAGTCTTTAGGGGCATTTCTGGAGTAGCCCCGAATGTGGCTGAGTACTAGTTGGAAGCCACGGAGAGAATAATGGATGACCTGGATTGCACGGCTGAACAAAAGCTGAAAGGGGCGATATCACTACTTAGGGAGGAAGCTTACCAGTGGTGGTTGACTGTGAAAGAGGGCACCCAACTTGAGCGGATTACTTGGGAATTCTTTAAATCCGCATTTCAAGGGAAGTACATTGGGGCAAGCTATGTAGATGCCCGGAGGAATGAATTCTTAAACTTAACTCAAGGGGATCGGTCTGTGGCTGAGTATGAGGCAGAGTTTTTGCGACTTAGCCGATATGCCCGTAGAATAGTAGCAACAGAGTACGAACGTTGTATTCGATTCGAGGATGGCCTCCGGGATAGTCTACGGGTATTAATAGCTCCACAGAGGGAGCGAGATTTTGCGGCATTATTAGAGAAAGCTAAGATAGTTGAGGATGTGAAGAGCGCTGAGCGCCAGAGCTGGGAAAAGAAAAGGAGTAGAAACAAAATAGATTTAAAGCCCTCCACTTACGATCGAGGCACGGGGAAAAGTGCCGAGGCGGATATGGGCCGTCTAAAGCCGAAGCCCCCGTTGCTTTTTGTTAGATTACAACCTTGTGTTGATTGCGGGAAAAGCCATTATGGTGAATGCTGAAAAAGGATTGGAGCCTGTTTAAGATGCGGATCGATGGAGTATCATTTCAGAGCGTATCCTCGGAGACTAGATTATGGACAAACTACTGATACAGGTAATATACAGCCGCCGAGGGGTGGTCAACAGCCAGCAAGAGGTCGTAGCAATGGAATGGGTCGTGGTCATGGAGCACCAGACAGGGGTATGGGACATGCTGAGGTGAGACAGCCAGCCTTGGTCTATGCAGCATGTCGCCATGAGGACGGAGACACTCCGGAAGTAGATGCTGGTACCTACTTCTCTCATGGTGTATTATTTACTTAATTTACAATTAGAGCTAGAGTGCGCAGCAGTAGTGTAGTGGTTTGACTTGAGTAATACGGTTAGTTGATAATTTGAAATTTCGAGGATGAAATTTCTTTAAGGGGAGTAGAGTTGTAACGCCTCGACTCTTGGGCTTGAAAGTTTTGGGCCTTGAGTCTGGGTTCGGGTAGAAGACGGCCCGAATAATTTGGATGTTATTATTTTTATTATTTCGTATGGTTAGTGTAACAATTAAATAAATTACGAAGGGTTATGGTATGGGAAAAAGGTCCTAGGCTCGGCCCATAGCTTTAGTAAAATTCTCAAATTTTGCCTCTTAAGAGAATATGGGCAGTAGGCCTTATTAATAATTTGGGCTGAGTTTTAGCATAAAAGAGCACGTGGCCCAATGGCTAAGCACGCTAGGAAAGCTGGGAGGTGCCTGGGTTGAAGGCACGGCGCGTGCAATTTGGGAGTTTTTTTTAGTATGCAGATCGCTATTGGAATAAGGGTTAAGAGGAGTTGTGAGTATAATTTAACACAAGGAGTGCCTGTGGCGTAGTGGCAGCAGCGTGCTGGGCACACGAAGAGGGCACAGGTTCGAGTCCTTGCGCGGGCGAACTCCGTTTTATTTTTAAAGTGGGCCAGAACTAAAACAGGTAAGGTTTATAATTAATTGTGACCGTACTCCTTTCTTTCTGTCTCTTCCCTTATTTTCTTTTCTTTCATCTTTTCTTTTCTCAAAAGTCGAATCTTGCTATAGCCAAACCTCTATTCTTTTCCCTTTTTCTTTCAAAAGGCGAAAACCTTCATATCTGTGGTGTAGGAAGCCGAATCTTTGGCTACTTGAGCCTGTCTCTTCTGACTACAGTAGATCGGGATTAGTATCATATATAAGAACACTCTTTTGGGCAGAACAACGATTGGTAAGTATTCGAATCACTTTTGTTAGTTATTCATGATTTAAGGAAAAAGCCGAGACCCCTTAAGGGTGTCTAACATTGGGACCAAGGGCATTTTTGCCTCTTTCCTTTGGTTTTGTATGCGCTAGCGCGGACAAGGGGGCGTATAGCAGAGGGCTTGAAGGCTAACTCGGTTGGACATCTAGATCTAGTCCATATTTTAGCAGAAAGGCAACGCGTGCGTGGATCTCGCCAGTGTATCGTTACAGATCAGGTGTGTAAACGACACCCACTCATAGACTAGATCGGCAAAAGCTGAAAAGTCGAAATGCTGAAAAGTCGACATTTGTGAACTTGCGAGCGTACGAGCACTCGTGAGGTGGTTTGTTTGTTAATTTTGGTAATCATAAGCGGTAAGAGTGCAGAGTGCGCAATTTCATGCAGTTTTATATATTTGGGCTTAATGACGGGATAGTGGGCCAACGGGCCCAAATCGGTAAAAATGCTCGGTAAGTGTTTCTGTTAATGTGTTAATGGTTATAATATGTGTGTAAACTTTAGAATAGTTAATTTTACTAAAATACCCTAAGTATGAAAATTACCATTTTACCCCTAGGTGCAAAATGATCGTTATACCCCTAGGGTTAATTTTGACTGAAATGCATGATATTCTGATTCTGTTTGTTATATGCCATGACATGTATATTTGTTGCATGGATTGAGTTTTATTATGGAGGAAGAACCCGTTCTGGTGGCTGTGCCACATATTCTGATATAAGCAGCTTTGCTGCAGATTATAGTTAGTGCCGCAATCGGTGCTAACACCGTAAGTGTAGGGATGGCGTGGGTGATTTATTCCCCACGGGAAGTGTAGGGATGGACGGAGGCAAGTGCAGGGTTGAGTGGGGTTATCATGCATTAATCATATGAGACTATTTTGTTATGGGCCAACTGTATTAAAATGGGCCCAACTGTGTTGATATGGGCTAGGCCCAGTATACTCTGATACTGTAAGGGGCTATGGCCCAGATTAATATTGATATGGGCTAAGGCCCAGTTAACATTGATTTCTGAATAGGGCTTAGGCCCAGTAAAGCTTGAACTGATTTGGGCTCTGATTGGGATACTTTACACACTGAGTTTTCCAAACTTACTCCCTTTTCCCCATCTTTGTAGGTGAGACTTAAATCAGTGGACTTGGAGCTGGAGGGATTCAGAATTGCCATGTGGACTGTTTAAAATAAGTGTTTATGCCTTCACTTTTATTTTAGATTATTTCCTTTATGTTTTTGGGTTTTTAATTTGTAATAAGGCCGCCTTAATTATTTTAATATGATTTGTTAGCTTAGATATGATATTGTTTTAATTGTTTAAAATTGAATAGCTCTTGGGCGCGTTTTAAAAAGATTACCTGATTTCAAAACATCGCAAAATAAGACAAAGCTTCCGCAACGAAAAATTTTCAAAATTAATAAGTGATTTCAAATGATTCAAAACGAAATGGTTTTCATTGAACAATCGTTCAGTTAAAGTGTGGCAATGGTGGTGTGCATGTCTAGGAGTGGATCCGTGGAGAGTTTGGTACTTAAGCAGTCTAATAAACTCACCTCCTCTTTTCTGGCATCCTACCTGGTGCTCAGCTTCCATTCACTTTAATTTAAAATGAAAATATTCTTTAAACTCTAAGAATGGTTTTAGATAAAACATGACTTCTCTAGTAGCATTCCCATTTGACACGCTGAATTCGGCCATAACGTTTGGGCCAGGTTTGGGGTGTTACAGACATTGCTATTGACCCAGAATATCCTTTTGAGTGAGATACGTGTCTTGAGGGATCTCAATACTTGGAAGATGACAAAGATTGTAGCATATCTCCTGATTTGTTAAGGACGGTAGAAAAAAAAATGAACCCTACCTCAGAAAAAATCAGTGGACGATAAGTCTAGGACGAGAGAAAGAGGCAAACATTGGAGTCTGCATCACCATAAAGATAAAATGAGACATCATTGAGTTATTCCCAATTCAAATATGTTTTCGCATGATCGCATCAAGATATGCCTGAGCTATTAAGACATAAGAATGCTGCAAGGTGTTTGAACAACATATGCTAATGGTTTTATGATGGCCAGGCTAATCATCAGATTCGAGTTTTACTGGCCCACCATAGAAGGAAATTGTATCAGTTATGCCATAAATGCCAGATAGAGGAAGACAAGACTTATGTGCCTCTTTCATTTCTTCATAAATTTTCTCTATATAGGGCATGGAGGTTATTGGGCTGATCTCGTCGAAAGCTTCTAGCAGGTATCAATTACTTTGCCAAGAGGGTGAGAGTCGCTTCATATGCCAATCATCAAATCCTAAAAAAAAAAGAAAAAGAAAAAAGAGGGATCATGGAAAGATGACTGAGACTTGTAAAGATTGGCATAAGAAGTCATCATTTACCCTCTATGCTCATCGAACGTTGGCCAAGACCTTCACCGAGGCAGCGTATTTCATTAGTCTATGGGACAAAAAATGATTTTGAAGAAGAGATTCCTTGTCTCTGAGTCTTGACAGAGTTGAAGTTGGATAAGGCAAAATGGATCCAATCCCGATATAATCAGTTAAATTTGGAGAAAGGAAGTTGAAAGCCATCTGTCATGGTCCCATGAACGATGTGAGCTTACGATAGAAATGTTCCATGAGGGAAAGCTTGATATTGAAGAATATCCCTCCTATACAAAAGGACTTCAGAGGAAAGTGGATGTCAAACTAGAAAAGACCTTATATAGTAAAGAAGGCCTATTCTGGAGAAGCATTGATTTTAGTCGAAATGAATGGCAAAGATTTTCCCAATCTGGTGAATTCAAATCCAATCAAGGAGCATTCTACCTAAAAGGAAAGAGGCCAAGGTGAAAACCTGCAAAGGGCGCCTTAAAAAAAAAAGGAGAGGCCAAGGTGAAAACTCGCAAAGGGCACCTTCAGACCAAAAGGATTTTGAATTGAAAACCCGAAAAGGGTGGCTCAAATTTGGATCAAATTGGGGCATACAGCAGTCTTGCTATGCCTGAATTAACAATGAAGAAGTATGCTACGACTTGGGCATCGACGAAGTACTCCGGATCCCCTAAACACATATTGAGCTCAGAAAGGTCCTTAAGAAGTTGGTACAGAGAAGCTCAAGCTGCGATATCTGGGGCACCTAGCTTCCATTTTGCCCATTTTTGAATTTGTTATCTTTGATTATCTTATTCTTTTCAAGATATGTCCCGATAAATTTCCTTCTTATTGCATTGCTATATTTGATTAACTTATTCATTTTGAGTTAATTTCCTCCTTATTGCATTTGCAATCTTTGATTAATTTATTCATTTCGAGCTATGCTCCCAATCAATTTCCTTCTTGTCCATTGTTTTGATTAATGGACTAATAATACTTTCACAAAAGAAGTTCTGCATATTACTTTGGAAGCTTCTAAATAGTACAGGATCCCGAAACAGGACTATTATTCAAACCTCACCAAGCCCAAGGGTTGGAAATATTTAAGCCCAAATTGAAATTATCTCAGTGGGTTTTCTGTCAAAGATATTGGTTGAGCAAAAAGATATTACATTGATGTTATAATCCCGACAAAGAATAAGCAATGGGATTATTCTCGAGAAAAGAAAAATGATACTCTGCATTTATGCAAATATCAGGCATATACATCTAGTTATTACACCCAGGGAATGGTGTAACAGATCAAATTGATTAAAGATAATACAAATCCTGTACCTTTGAGTTATAGCAGGATGGATGGAAGAAACCAAATGTTATTCCTCTGAAATTACAGTGGGAGGCATAAACTTTATGCCCCAGAAGGTACAGCGAAATGGACTCAAAAATTACAGTGGGGCAAGCTTGTTGAGCAAAATGTGATTGTTTCTTTGACTTTTCTGTCAAGAATACCAGCTGTACAATATGGTAGCGTAATACATCAGTGATAATGTCCTGATAAATAACAAGCGATGATACCTTAAGCCTTTTTAAAGGGATTATTTTCATTCATATATCATTCATGAAATATCTAGTTAGGAGTATTTGATTCATTTCGATCATAACATCCTAATTATTTGACACATTCATAACACATCTAGTTAGGAGCATTTGATTCATTTTGATCATAGCATCCTAATAATTTAACATAAGCATAAATACACGGAACCGATTCTACAGGTCATGTCCCTAGAATCGGTGAATTCACAAGCCTTAACCCCCTAAGCAGTAGGGTAGCATGCTGAAGATTATAGATCTTGTCTCCCTAAGTGGTAGTGGAGTAGATCGAAGACGATGGGCCTTAAACCCCTAAGCAGTAGGGTAGCAGGCTGAAGATTATAGATCTTGTCTCCTTAAGCGGTAGTGGAGCAGATCAAAGATGGACCTTAACCCCTTAAGTAGTAGGGTAACAGGCCAAAGATTATAGATCTTATCCCCCTAAGCAGTAGGAAAACAGATCTTAACCCCCTAAGCAGTAGGGTAGCAGGCTGAAGATTATAGATCTTGTCTCCCTAAGCAGTAATGGAGCAGATCAAAGATGATAGGCTTTAACCCCCTAAGCAGTAGGGTAACAAGCTAAATTTACAGATCTTAAACCCCTAAGTAGTAGGGAAACAGATCGAAGATGATGGGCCTTAACCCCTTAAGCAGTAGGGTAATAGGCTAAAAATTACAGATCTTGCCTCCCTGAAGTTGTAGTGGAGCAGATCAAGGACGGCAAATCTTGCCTTTCTGAAGTTGCAGTGAAGCAGATTCAAGCCACCAAGCCTTAACCCCCTAAGCAGTAGGGTAATAGGCTAAAAATTACAGATCTTACCTCCCTGAAGTTGCAGTGGAGCAGATCAAAGATGGCGAATCTTGCCTCCCTGAAGTTACAGTGAAGTAGATTTAAGCCACCATCCTATCTCCCTAAGCAGTAGTGGAGTAGGTCAAAACTACAAGTCTTATCTCCCTGAAGTTGCAGTGGAACAGACTGAAGATGGCGAATCTTATCTCCCTGAAGTTGCAGTGGAATAGATCGAAGCCATTAACTTTATCTTCCTGAAGATGCAGTGGAGTAGGTTGAAGTCACAAGTCTTATCTCCCTGAAGTTGCAATGGGGCAGACTGAAGATAATGAATCTCATTCCATTAAAGTTGCAGTAGAGCATATTGAAGTTACTTGAAGAAAAGAAGTGCCAAGAGAAGCCAAGACTCAGTAGGTCCCAGCAAATTTGGCCCTTTTTATAGTCTTTGCTCTATTCTCGTTGCATGAAAATGAGCAAAGAGGGGCAGCTGTGGAGGGCCAAATTTGCTTGGCCCAAAATTAACAAAACCCTAACCACCCCTAACTCCCCTAAAGAGCTGCTGCCACCCCTTCTCTGTCCACGTGCGCCGTACACCAGCAGGACCTTGCCCACACGCCATCGCCTGGCACCCCTCTGGCACCTGCAAAATCCAAATCGACACGCGAATTAAAGAGGAAACATCAAGCAAAAAAGGTAGCAAATAAATAGAGGGATTCGGCTAAATTGAAAGGGGGGAACCGATTGTATTAGGAGGTTTTTTCCTTTTTGAAAATACAAAAATTGTAACATGCATATTGAAAAAAAAATTCAAAATCAGTCTTTTAAGGGGATTTTAGGCTACTTTCTTCTGGGATTTTCGTCTCTGTTTTTTTTCAATCTTTTTACACGTATATAAAAAAAATTAAAAAGGTGATTGCAGATTAAAATAATTTTAATTTTTCTTTTTTTTTCGCTTCTATTTTTTCTCTGATTCTTGTTATTGTATGTGTAAAAACAAAAGAAATAAGTAGGAATACATATACTCATCTTTTTAGAGGCCTCAAGATCCTTGTTTGCTTCGTCATAATCGAAGTTTAGGTGAGGATTTTGAGGCTCCGAGCAAGGCTTTCGGATTTGCGGTTGAACAGGGCTAGATTTGGCCTTAGTTTGATGACCGTCGGCCAAATACGGAGGCAAAACGGTAGCTGAAGTCTTTCTTTTTTTTCGGCCGAATGAGAGGGGAAGAGGCTAAGTTTTGGTGTTGATTTCAAATGACTGAGCATTAGTTTAGAGTTTCTTTTAATTTTGTTTTTATAAAGAGTAAAACGGCACCGTTTGAGGGGGACACTTAATTACGTTGGGTAAATTGCACACTCGGTCCCTCCCTATTTTGCCGTCATCTGATTGAGTCCCATTTATGTTTCTTTTGTTTTTAATTCTTTCCTAAAACTTATATGCTGTTTTGATTTGATCCATGTTTACATGGGGCGTTCAGAAACTTGGAATAATTGCGTTTTTAATACCCGCACATTCATGCACATCGCACTTTGGTCCTTATTTTTATTTAATGGTTTATTTTATTTAGTTTGGGTCTGTTTTAATTAAGTTTTTTATTTCAATAGGCATAATACTCTAGTTCTTTAACTTATTTAACATTTTAATTATTTAAATATACATCCGGAATTATTTTGACGCTTGTGTCTTGCTTTAATTCATTTTATTATTATTTATTTATTTGTTTCTTTACTGTTTAATTACATTTTTTTTATATCATATTGTTAAAATATTGTGTAACATTTAATTATTTTTTTTATATCACTGTATATATATAGTTTATATTAAAATTGGTTTTACCCATTTTCATGCTATTTTATGTATATGTTTTCTTCTGAATCTATATATATATATATACATTTTATTTTAAATCTATTTATGTATATATTATTTCTTCTTAAATCATCATACGTAGTATTTATTTCGAGATTCTTATACGTATCTTGGTATTTTAGATTATTACATGTATACATATATATATATATATATATATATATATATTTTATTTTAAACATTTTTCTATGCATTATCTTACATCAAATTTCTCTTTTCACATTATTCTTTCTAAATTTTTTTTATATGTCATTTGAGTTAAACTCTATTTCAAATTCTTATATATTATTTAGTTACATTATTTTACATGAAAATTATTTTAAACTTTTTTATTATTCATTGTAAACCTTTATTATTACTAATTTTAAGACTATATAGGTACTTATTTTAAACTTTTATATATATTATTTTAGATATATATATATAGATTTTTATTATTTATTTTAAATTTCTCTTTTACACATTACTTATTTTAAGCTCTTTTGTAAGTTATTTTAAAGTTTCCTTGTTATTTTTCTATCTATTTTTATTTTTTCATTTTTTGTGCATTATTCATCTTGATTCATTTAACATATTGTTTATCTGAAGTTTGCTTTATATATATTATTTTATGCCAAAAAAAATTATATATGTTAATTATTGTTTTATATTCTTTATTTTAAATTGCCTTTTCATTTTAAAATCGTGTATGTATTATTTATTTAAAACTGTTTTATTATTTTAAGTTGTTTATGTCCCCTTTTAAAATTCAGTTTATTTATTTTAAATCTTTTATTTACTACTCATTATAAGTTATTTCCTAATATTATTACCTGTTTTATACTTATATATACATATATATATGTTCGCATCATTTGATCTAAAATTTTTGTAAATAAATGTATCATCTTTTCTCAAATTATTTTATATATTATCGATTTTAAAGGTTCATTTTTCACTTTATTTACTTTTAAAACTTAGTCATCATTATGTTGAATAGTTTTTATATTCTATTCGTTTTAATTTGCCTCATACCATTTATTTTTTAGATTGTCATATATGTTATTTATTTATTTTTGCTCCTTGATCACTAATATTAACATTTACACAATGCATGTTGAATGGTTATTATCATTGTGTGTGCCTTAATTCATTCACTTGCATCTTTATCTTTGTCGTACATTGGTGATATTATTCTCATATTATTATTTTATGCTTTATACTCCCTTTTATTTTATTTCGTTTAAATCATATCGCGCATCAACCTCAAATGTATTTGTCCAAGCACGGACTGTTTTAATCCAAACAAATAATACATGTCGTTTAAGTATCGTATTTGCTATGGTTTAAAAACAAAATTTTCTAAATAAGGCAATGTTTTTCGTTTTGAAACATTGAAGAATTGTGCCCTAACTTACGGGGTTTCGATTTTCTCGTTGATTCTAAATAGCTAAATATCCCTTCGAGTTTTAAAACATACAGAAATCCAATTAAAATTAAAGACAAACTTGCGCTCGGGAGTTCATGGTATCACGTCCTAACTTACGGGATGTGATACTCCGATATCTCGAGACAAGGAAATCTTTAGCAATCATTTCGAGCTAATTCAGACGTTTTCAAAATCGATATTGACAAAAAGGGATCGTATCTCGAATCTATCCCCGATTTTCAACTTTCGACATTAGGACATAAAGTAATCAATTCGGTACCAATTTTGGGCGTGACGAGGGTGCTAATCCTTCCTCGCACGTAACCGACTCCCGAACCCGTTCTCTCAAGTTTCGTAGACCAAAAATGTCGTTTTAGTGAATTAAAATGTTTTATTAAAATAAAAGCGATCCGATCACGCCTAATAAAGATCGGTGGTGACTCCCGTTTTAATTTTTATTCTTCAAACAAAGTCGATTCCCGTTCTCAAAAAAATAGTTTCAACGTTTACCATATACTGATTTAAATTTTTTAAAATTATAAAAAGACTAAATGTGAAATTTTCCACTTTAGGAGAGACCGAGGCCCCTGCCAACCCATTAGCTCTATCCCTGATTGTAAAAGATTAATTTTATATTGAAATCGTTGCATTATTACCAATAAACAAGTAGATGATAATATGATATGATAATCTATACTTATTTATATAAATTCAATTCATTGCATCATAGTAGATGATATGATATGATATTAAACAAGTAGGACAAAAAAAATAAATCGAGAACTCAAATCATTGGTTTTCTTTTTTTTTTATAGTCTTTTAGATGGTTAGGAAAAACATGATATAAATTGACATGTAATACCGTACAAAAGGAATTAATACTAAGTTGTTTAATCTATGTTTCTTACAAATAAAAAATTAGTAATAAAATATTATAATAGATGGCAATAATTTTGAACTTTGAATTTGTTCTCCTATTAACACCATATTTTTACTAAACGTTGACTAAATGTTCCTTTTATCCATATCTTTTTCATACATGTGATCCATTTACTAATATAAAATTCAGATCAATTAAAAATTTGGGAAAATGAATCTCGTGTACTATCACTCCAAGTATTATCTAAATTCGATTCGCGTTGTTGTTAAAATTCTCTTATAATTTACCCAAAAACAATAATAATCAAAATTCAAACCAAACAATTTACATATCCTCAATGTGAAAAATAAATAAATAGCTAATTTGTCCTTAAATTCTTGTAAATAGCCAGGAATGACATACACAAATAGCAAAAGTCAACTAGGAAAAAAGACATTATTTATTTAAGGCTATGTGTTTTATGCAATGCAATGGAATAAAAAATTTCAACTAGGAGATTAGGATGCTAACATTTGTAATAAAATATAATAGTGTAAAATATTATTAAATTTATATTTTGGTCATTCAATTTAAAAAAAGTTATAAAATGGTTTTTAAATTATTTGAAAGTTTTCTTTTATTCACTTGGTTGTTAAATCGATGTTGTATGGCTCACACCGCCTGTACCAATGGAAAACTCTCCTTCTCCTTCTCTTCTACAATTCAGCTTTTTTTCATAAAAGAACTTTAAACGTCATGAATCTGTAAACCAAATCTAAAATTTACATCAATAAAAAATTATTCCAAACTCCTCGTTTTCAGCTATGATTTGCCTTGGTTCTTCATCTAATCTTCTGATGGTCTCAAAACCTGAGCCTTAAGCTTCTATGCACCTATTTCAAGTTTGAAAATATCTAAATTAAAATTAGTTATCTAAAAATGCATAAAATAAAAGAAAAACATTAAAAAAGATAAATAAATGCAAATGAGATTCAGAATAAGAAATCTAAATAAAAATGCAAGATTTTACCTAAAGATTGTTGTGGGCCAATTCTGCCTGAGGCCCATAAAACAACAACCCAACAAAAAAAACCAAACAGACCCTAAACCTAACCCAAAAACCTAAACTATCAGTCCTAAGCCAACCCAATTACAAAACAAAACCAACCAACTAAGCCCAAACCCAAACTACCCTAGCCCAATAGCCTAAACCCAACATTATCAGAAAAAACCCTAAATCCCTTAACCCTAGGCGCCTCCCTAGCCACTACCAAGCTTGCTGTCACTGCCACTGTCGTGTCAGCAACGCCCTCCACTTACACCGCCACCTACTGGGATTAAAAGAAGAAAGGACAGCAAACATAAAAAATAAATGGAAACCTTGTAAAATGGCTATATAAGCCAAGGAAACCAATGTACCTTTTTCGGGCACTTTTTTTGAATAAAAAAAACAAGGATAGATTCAAACAAAAAAAGCAATAAGAAACAACAGGCATTTGAAGAGGATAAAAAACAAGTTTAAAAGAGCCAAGGTTCTTTTATTTTTTCTCTCCTCTTTTATTTTCCTTCTTCAAAATAAACCTATTTTCTTTATTTTCTTTTTAAAAAAAGCTTTATATATATATATATATATATATATATATATATATATCAAAAGTAAATAAAAAAGGGGAAGAAAAAACTTACCTGGGGCGTTCGACCACCGTATATGGCGGAGGCGCAGTGGCGCCACGGTGGCCCCTTTGCCAAATGCTGGGCTTCGGCCAGAGAGAAAATGAGAGAGAGAGAGAGAGCTTTTTTCTTCTAAAACACGGATAAATGATTTTTTTTTGTCAAAAGGGTGGCTTATATACAATTGCAAAACGGCACCGTTTCAAGGTGTCTTGAAAAACCCCAAAACGACGTCGTTTTGGAGCCGACCCGCTCCTGGAGATCCGCGTGTTTTTGGCTTTTGGGCTATTTATGCAAATAGTCCTTCCGCTTTTTAGGTGTTTTGTAATTAGATTTTTTTTATATTTTTAATTTCTACCTTATGTTTTCCAACAATTACAGTTTAGTCCTTTTTTAAATGACGCTGTTTTGGAGGAGGAGGAGGGAAAATATGTCATTTAGTCCCTCCTTGTTATTCGCGCATTCAGATTAGCCCTTCTCTTTTTATTTTATTCCTGATTTGCCTCAAATTTTCGTTTTAAGTTCAATTTAGTCCTTTTATTATTTTTACTATTTTATTATCAAATTAATTAATTTAATATTATTATTACTATAATTATATTTTCCTTTTATGCTTATTTACTTGTTGCTATTATTATATTATTATATCATTAACATTGTATTATTATTACTATTATAATTATATTTTCCTTTTTTACGATTATTTACTTATTATTATATCATTAATTGATTTAGTATTATCATTACTATTATTATTATTATTTTTCTTTTTGTATTTATTTACTTATTGTCTTTCTGACATTAATTTCATTTTGTCACTTTAGTATTTATCTATTTGTGCCTTTATATTATTTCAAGCATCCAATTATTGGTATTATTATTTATTGGTATTATTATCACTATTATTACTATTATCATTTTTAAACCATGTACGTGCTATTATTTGCTTCCTATCAGTTTTTAAATTTTTTTCTTTTATTTATAATCAGCATGTTTATTTCTTTTATTCTCATCCTTTTGTTGCTATTCACATTAACGCATTAATAATTATTCTATTATGCATCTCAGTACTGTAATTCTTTTTTTTTTTTTTCATTTTACTATCAAATCGTATTACATTAACCTTCACTCGATTCATAAAATTTTGTTTTAAAATAAGCGATATTTCATGTTTTGAGATTCGAAAAATCATTCCTTAACTTACGGGGTTTCGATTTTCTTGATAAATCTGAACAAATGAATGTTTTAAAATTTTTAAATAATCTCTGGAATTACAAAAAGATCTTGCTCTAACTTACGGAATACGATTTCTTTCTAAAACCGAGATAATCGAATGCCTTTTAAATAAACCTTTTAGTGTTTATTCTCATTAAGGGATTTAAGGCATCGTGTCCTAACTTACGAAATGTGATCCTTTCTCTCGATTAGAGTGAAATACGCCATTTTCTCAAGAAATTTCAAATAAGCAATATTTTAACAAGGGATCGTATTTTTAAATCCCTTCAAAGTTCTCAATTTTCGACACTAAGACATTAATTAATCAACTAGGTACCAATTTTGGGCGTTACGAGGGTGCTAATCCTTCTTCGTGCGTAACCGACTCCCGAACCCATTTTTCTGAATTTCGTAGACCAAAATCGTTGTTTTAATAAATCAAACCGTTTATTAATCTTATAAGGTGACCCGATCACACCTCATCAAAAAGGATTGGTGGCGACTCCCACGTTCATTTTCGTTTTCAAAATCAAAGTCGACCCCATTTTCAAAAAAATGATTTCGACAAAGATCATGAAATATGCTAAATGTTCGGGTACAAAATATGTAAAATATGTGCACTTATCACTATACTGCTTGAAAAAGATAAGAATTAAGACATGTTAATTTTGGAGGAAAAAAATTGGCCCTTCCTTAATTGATATAAAAAGCTAGCGATATAAGAACCTCCATTATTGTTGATGTAATTCGATGCAAAAGAATACTGTAGTAGCCCAAATTTGACCGGGCTGAAAATAGAATAAAATAATTAAATAAATATTTATTTATTTAAAATAAAAGTCCATTAAAGTCCATTTACAAATAGACAGGCCTCAAAGCCTGATAAACCTAAGGCCCGTTAAGCCCAAATACCTCAAACCCGTTACACACACACCCCAAGCAGATCAGTTATAGCCCAATAGTCTAGATTACCCATATACCCAAATACACCCATAGCCCAAACCTAAACATGACCCAATTACAGTACCGAGCAAGCCCAAAAGTAAAATAGCCCAAAAGGACCAAAGGACTTAAGGGAAACAGGAAACCCTAAGGTTTTCTAAACACTGTGGTGCCGCAACATCTTCTAGAAGCTTTGGGGAGCGACTGCCAACCCCCAAATCGAGGCCACCATTCAATGTGTTGTCCATCAATGCCCCGATTACCGGTTGTCCCTCTGTCTGGCTCCGAGTCAAGCCGAGATCAATGCCACCGTTAGACCATCGTCAGGCCTTCGTCGTCGCCGGATTTCTCGCGAGCACCTGCAAAGAAAGGAAAGAACCACAGCAGCAGACAAGCAAAAAAAAGATAGAAATGAATAAAAGATTTCTTTCCCAGTTTATGTAATAACAACAATGGCTATAAAAGCCTGAATCAAAGCAGTGTAATGGACCGGATTTTTCACAGAATAAAAATACATACATATATTGCTTCATATGTTTTATTTTCCTTTCTCTTTTCTGAAACGAATATACGAATTTTTTTTTTTAAAAACTAAAAAATAGTTAAAAGAAAAGGTGTTACCTGTGGAAGGACGAGGGTTTAAAACCCTCCGAACACCAGGCGTGGCGGTGTTCGCGACGGCACGTGTGGCGCTTGTGGCTGAATGGCTTGGAGGCCGAAGGCTAAGCTCGGACCTCTCTCTTCTCCCATACAGAGAGTTTTGAACCCTTTTTTTTAGAAACGGTGTAAAATGATTTTTAAAACTTGAAATTTAACTTATATAGCCCGGAAGAAACGGTGCCGTTTTGGCTTAAGTCAATAAGCCTAAAACGACATCGTTTTAAGACCTGAGGATCCGCGTGTTGACCCGATAACCCGGGGAGGATCCGCGTGATTTTGAAGATTGGGTTAATTACCCAATTAGTCCCTCCACCTTTCTTATGTTTACAATTTTGTTTTGTTTTATTTATGATTTAGCCCTGATATTTTGTTTCAGTTTTAATTTAGTCCTTGTAGTAACTGTTTTAAGTCTTGGGTTAAAACGTTGCCGTTTAGGGACAAGGGAAAATTTCCCGATGAGTCCCTAGGATTTTAACGGCCGTTCCAATTAGGTCTGATCTCAGTTATTTTCTTATTAAATTAGCCACTGTCTTTTTTATTTATGTTCAATTTAGTCACTTTTAGTCTATTTATAACCTGTTTATTTTAAATTTTATACATATACTATTATATTTTAATATGAATATGCGTATTATATATCTTATATTTATTTATTTATATTATTTCGTATCTTTCTATTATCGTATTAATATATATCTATATTAACATATATCATTATTTATTACCGATTATAGTATATTTTATCACATAATGTTTATATATCTTTATTATATTATATTATTTTACATTTTTACATTATTATTTCATATCATTATTATTTATTATATATTATTTTTTTTTACAAATTATTATTATTTTATATTATTATCTATATATTATTATATTTTTACTTATATATTTATTAATTTTTATATATTACATTATTTTTATTATATATACACTTTTATATTATAAATTATAATTACTTTATATTATGTCATTTTTATACCATTATATATTTTTATCTATATAGTATTAAAGGTTTTAACTTGTATTATATACGTATCTTTATTTATATGTTAATAAATTACTTTACTCATATTCTGTTATTATATATTTTGAAGATATTATCATATTATAATTTGTATAATATGTATATTTCATCATTAATTACTTATTTCATATTATTCTAAACTTATATATATTATAATTATTTTATTATAAATATAAATCCTTTTACATATTTGATATTATATATATTAAATTTTTAAATCAATATATTTTATTTCTTTTGTAATTATTATTCTTATAAATATATTTTTATTATATATTATACTTTTAAATCTATTATTAAATATCACGGTTTTGTAAGCTCATTATATTTATGTATTATTTATATTATACATGTTTTTTGTACAATATTTGCTTTTATTTTAGAGTTAATGTATTTTATATATTATGCAATACGTTAGACTTTTGTAATTTACTTTCAAATGCATATTTTTATTATATATACGTGTCAAAATTGTATATCATGCATTGTTTCTTAATTATTACTTTGTATGTTGGTATGTTTTGCTTATTCATCTTCAATATATATGCTATGTGTATATTTGTATATATGATGTTATGTAATTTTAAATATGTATGCATCTAGTATATGATCTTTGTATTATTGCTATTGTATCGTTTAAATACATGTTTTATTCACTTATTATTGCAATATTCTATTCCATAATGTTAATATGCTCCTTCATGCATCGATTTAAAAAACGAGACTTCAAAGTTTTCAAAAATAAAAAGGCAATGTTTGGTATTTGGAAGCTTCGAGAAAAGTAGTGTCCTAACTTACTGGGTTGCAATTTTTCCTCGTTGAGTTCGAATAGTCAAGTACCCTTCTAAGTTTTTAAGATTTTCAAAATACGAGCAACCGTCTTGGAATTTCAAAGCGTTATGTCCTAACTTACTGGATATGGCACTTTGGCATTTCGAGATAGGGATTTCCAAAAAGGTTAACTTAGTATCAATATTTTGATACAAGCGAACCCCAATTTTCAAAAAAAAAAAAAATATTTTAAAGAGAATTGCATCTTAAAATTTTAAATTTTCGACCTTAAAGACATTTGATAATTAATTAGGTACCAATTTTTGGGCATTACGAGGGTGCTAATCCTTCCTCATATGTAACCGACTCCCAAACTCGTTCTTTTTATTTCGTAGACCAAAACTAATGATTTTAAAACAAAATGTTCTAAAGGTGATCTAATCACACCTAAGAAGATTGGTGGCGACTCCCGTTTTTGTTTTTCTTAAAGTCGATTCCCATTTTTGAAAACTCGATTTAGAAATGGTTTCGACAGCTTGGCGACTCCGCTGGGGACTTCTAAGAGAGTCGAGCCGTATAATTGATTATCACTTGTCTTAATGCCGAAAATTAAAATTTTTAAAATTTAATTCTCTTTACATTGCATGTGTTTGTATTATTGCATGTGTTACTATATTTTGATACACATTGCATTTGCATGACCGTTGTGGTCATACCCTTAAGTGGGAGTGAGAAACTACGCCTTTGTGGGGTTTTCGCCTCCGTGCAGGATAGTGGATCACTTTCGGGATACATCTGTACCTATGGTTTCGTGAGATTTTCATCTCCGTGTAGCCATAGGGAAATGTATTCCCCTGAACTGAACTCGTTTCAAATGAGCCTATAATGGGTGAGAATCGAGGAATCTGCTGGTTTAGGTACCTCAATCTTTAGAACCAACTTCATATAGAAAAACCATAAGAGCCCAACTTAGTTAGAGTTGAACTTTAGATATTACCCTTATAAATTATTGTCGAGATTTATTAATATCATGTGATACTAACTATTTCTTTTCTTTTGTTTGCATGACATTTTTGCATTTACAAAGGTATCAATTCACGGTCAGTCTCTAAGTTAGGAAGTTTTGTTATGGAGAACAGACTTCTTGATAGAGTGGAGGGCAACGCCAACGTCCATAGATGGTCTGAGCAAACTCAATTAGAAAAGGGAGATAGTATATCTGTGGGATACATGTTGAAGCTGTCGGATTATACTCGTATTAGTGTCACGCAGAATAATCTCCAAGAGCTTAAGGAAATTTAAGATTAGTGGGACAATAAGACTAAACAGTTATTCTACAGTAATTATGGAGATTTACCTTACTTGCTCGATGTTCAGGTAGATGAGCACTTGTTCTGAGCTCTTGCTCAATTTTGGAACCCAGCGTACAACTGTTTCACTTTTGGGGAAGTAGACTTGGTACCTACCATGGAGGAGTACACTGCCTTACTTCGTTGTCCCAGGTTTCAGATTGATAGGATCTATTCTCGAGCTGCTTGTGTCCCTACCTTTTGGAAGAAATTAATGACTATTACGGGGATGAGAGAGCAGTAGATCACGGCCAGAATTAAAGAAAAAGGTGAGTGCAAGTGCATTTCGTGGGACGCTTTGAAGGATCTAATTTTGACACACCCTAATGAAACGAAGAAGGTAGATGTTTTTGCTTTAGGTTTGTATGGACTGATGGTTTTCCCTACAGCTTTGGGATATGTGGACGAGGCAACCACGGATCTTTTTCATCGACTTAGCAAAAGGGTCACTTCTGTCCCTGCGATCTTGGCGGAGACGTTCAGATCCTTAGGCACTTGTAGGAAGGCTGGGGCAGGCAGGTTTATAGGGTGTGCTCAGTTACTTTTGGCTTGGTTCTACAGCCATTTCTGATTGATAGATAAGGTGGTTTGTCAGGTTTTCTTCAAGGATTACTTACAGTTAAAGGACATAGTAGCTTCAACTAGGAGAGTTGATGTTCCAGAAGAGAATTGGATGGCGCTACTTCAGAACCTTCAGTTGAAAGATGTTGAGTGGAGGGCTCCGTGGATGATTCCTGGTGAGATTCTATACCAATGCGGCAGTTTTGATTGGGTCCCTCTGTTGGAAATATGGGGTGCCATTGGTTATGCCCCTTTGCTCGTGCTAAGGCAGCATGGATTGAGACAGTTCGTACCAGAGACTCATGGATTGGCTCAAAGTGAGTTTGTATACAAGGGAGCTGATTATAAGAGGAAGGTTAGCAAAGTTTCTAGTACTTGGAACAAGACTTGTCGACTGAAAGGGGTAGCTATTAACCCTGCTACGACACCGGAATATGTCGAATGGAGAGGCAGAAAGATTAATGATAACATCCCTAAGCCAAATGTGGAAGGAGCTCGACCGATAGAGGAATATTTGTGAGTGATGCCCTCGGAGTTAGAAATCATGAAGCAAGAGTTTGAGGGAAAGAACTTGGAGCTCGAGAAGAGGATAGGAAAACTAGAAGAAGAAAAGATGTACTTGAGCTTAGATGTCGATGTTCAAAAGATGGAGATCGAGAAAGAAAGGAAAGAAATGAAAAAGATCGAGGAGAATAGAGATGATTTGAAAGAGCATTATAAAAAGGCACAAGTATCTTTGAGGAGAGCGAGAGTAGGAGGGTCTTCAAATTAGTTGCAGAAAGAGGTCCAAGAGGAAAAAGCTAAAGCCGAGTATTGGGAGAGGAAATTCCAAGAGATGCAATCACAGAATTTGGCATTAGAGGAAGAAAATAAAGGGTTGAAGACCAAGGTAACTGAGCTTGGAAGATCTCTTCGTTGGCATCGAAACCATGATTCTACGGTCGGGTTAAAAGAGCTAAAAAGTAAGGTGGAAGATTTGGAAGTGGCATTACATGATGGTAAACTTAGGATTGAGCAGCTCGAGGCGTGAGAAGATTATCTAAAGGAAGAGCTTCATCAGTCTAGAGGACAGGTCCGAGAAAGGGATCACCTCATGGGTGAAGTCGTAGCCCAGATTTGAGAGGTTGCGGAATATGTGCAAAACTTGGTAATACAAGCTGATGTATTGAGTTTGATGTATAGATCGTCGTCGGATATAGGACGAGAGTTAGCCCTTTTATTAGATAGAGTTAAAACTCTGGGAATTAGGGCGAAAGCGTACTTGTAATCCATTTATATGTAAAGATATTCTTTTTCTAAATAAAGTTTTCTAAATGAGATTGAATCGAGATCGATGCCTTTTGTATTCATTCATTTGCATTACATTACATCATATGCATTTAAAGTTATAGAAAGACCCTAATTAGTTAAAGTTTACTTCTGAAGGTAATCTGGAAATCACAAATCCTTACGGCACCCGCATTAAAACTAAGAGTATGGATCAAAGGTTCGAGCAGTTGCAAAAGGATATGTAAGACCAATTGCAAGAGCAGTTGGCCAAGATGCAGAATGACATGAGGGAGCAGATGCTGGAGGCTCAGAGGAATATGATAGCTGAAATGGCTCAGCTTCTAAGGGCCATTGATAAAGGGAAGGCCTCCATGGCTATCACTGGTGATGAGGTTGAGGATCATCCTCCGGGTTTTACTCCGCTTCATGTGCCACTGCAAACTGAAACACCTCCTAGAAGACCATCTGTTACTGTGAGGCCTCAACATAGGCCAGTTGATGCTGGGATCCATACGAATTACCCAAATGGCTTAGGATTCAATTTGGGTGATAACCCTACTAATCCTCTCGTTCCTGATCTAGATATGGTGGAAAAGGAAGATTTGAAAGCTGAAGCTGCAAGGCAGTTGGATGAACGCTGCAGATGGCTGGAAGAAAGATTCAAGACTTTAGAAGGCGCCGGCAATCGTCATGGGATTGATGCCAAAGACTTAAGTTTGGTCCCAGACTTAGTATTGCCTCACAAATTCAAGATGCCGAAGTTTGAGAAGTACAATGGTACTACTTGCCTAGAGGCCCACATCACAATGTTCTGTAGAAGGATGATTGGGTACGTAAACAATGATCAGCTGTTGATCCATTGTTTTCAAGACAATTTGTGGGAACGGCAGCCAGGTGGTAAAATCAGTTGAGCCGGACTAGAATAAGCTCATGGAAGGATCTTGCGCAAGCCTTCATGTAGCAGTACAACCATGTGACTGACATGAACCCTGATAGGATCACTCTGCAAAACATGGAGAAGAAGCCTAATAAGAATTTTAGGCAATACGCACAACGTTGGAGGGAGGTGTCAATGCAAGTTCAACCACCACTATTGGAGAAAGAAACCACCATGTTGTCCATCAACACTCTGAAGGCTCCATTCATCACTCACATGATTGGAAGCACTACCAAAAGTTTTACGAACATAGTTTTGGCAGGAGAGATGATAGAAAATGTTATAAGGGGTGGCAAGATTGAGGGGGAAGCAGCCAAAAGATCGGCCCCAAGGAGAAAAGACAATGAGGTGAACAATACAAGTAGCTTCAACTCAAAAGCAGTCACGGTTACTCAGCCTAAAGTAGCTACAGTTGGGCAACAAAGCTCTCAAAGGCAAGAAGCTAGCACCAGGCATGAAAGGATACAATTTACACCTATACCTGTGACGTATCGTGAGCTTTATCAAAGCTTATATGACGCGTATGCTATAGCCCCTTTCCACTTAAAACCATTACAGCCTCCGTATCCCAAATGGTATGATGTAAATGCCAGATGCGAGTACCATGCCGGAATATCGGGGCATTCAATTGAAAATTATACTGGATTCAAGAAAACCGTAGAGAAGTTGATCAAGAACGGGGTTGTAAAATTTGATAGTACCCTAAATACTAAGAACCCTTTGCCAAACCATGATAATTAGGGAGTGAGTTCCATTGGCGAAGCTAGTGAAAGAAGGATAAGGAAAAATATTGCTGAGGTGAGGATACCTTTGAGGGTAATTTAGAAAGAGATGGTGAAGAGAGTGATAATAACCTCTGAGAAAGAAAGAGAAGAAATGGGGAACTACTGTGAGTTCCATGAAAAAGAGGGTCATGAGACCCAAAATTGTGAAGAATTCAAAGCCTTGGTGGAAGGCTTCATTGATAATAAAGAGCTATAAATTTTTGAAGGTAGCTTTTATGAAAAAAAGATAAGTGCGCTAGAGGGTGAACAACATGGAACTAGCAAACCAAGAATTATTATTTCCTTGCCGGGGAATAATGAAGTAGGGGTACAAACCAGACCCAAGGTCGTCATCTATAAACCCACTCCTTTCCCTTACAAAGATGATAAGAAGGTGCCATGGAGTTACGACTGCATTGTAACAGTACCCAAGGGGGAGAGTATAGCCAGTACATCTAAGGATGTGCAGAATGAAGGTTCCTATATGAGAAATGGGAAGCGCTATGATGAGGGGGTATCAGATTGGAGCCCATAAAAACAAAAGATATTGATGTTAAGAAGAAGAAAGAGACTAAAGTATCCATCAATGAACCAGTAAGGGAAGAGGAGGCTAAAGAATTTCTAAATTTCCTTAAGCATAGTGAATATAGTGTGGTCGAGCAGTTGCGTAAGCAGTCAGCCTGTATATCAGTATTAGCCCTACTTCTGAGTTCTGAGGTGCATCGGGATACATTGTTGAAGGTACTTAACGAAACATATGTCACCCACGACATATCCGTTAACAAATTGGACCGGTTGGTAAATAACATCAGTGCTGATAATTTCATCTACTTCAATGATGATGAAATTCCACCTAGGGGCATAGGGTCAACCAAGGCCTTGCACATCACTACTCGGTGCAAAGGATACACGCTTTCAAGTGCACTCGTTGATAACGGGTCAGCTTTGAACGTCCTTCCATTATCCACATTGAACAGACTACCCATTGACAGCTTGCACATGAAAACATGTCACAATGTGGTAAGAGCCTTCGATGGAACCGAAAGGAAAGTGATGGGGCGAATTTACATCCCTTTGGAAATTGGGCCAAATACATATGAAGTTGATTTCTTGGTGATGGATATCAAGCCCTCCTATAATTGTTTGTTGGGGAGACCATGGATACACTCGGTAGGAGCGGTGCCTTCCTCATTGCACTAGAAATTGAAGTTAGTGACAGATGGATGGTTAATAACTACTAATGCGGAGGAAGACGTTATAGCAATAGTCACTAGCAAGGCCCCTTATGTCGAGGCGAGTGAAGAGGCTATTGAGTGTTCTTTCCACTCTTTAGAAATCATCAATGCAACCTTCATTTTGGAAGGAAGTGAGGTGCCAGTACCAAAAATGTCTGGAGCCACAATGATGGCCCTGCAAATGATGATGGGGAAGAGAGCATTGTCAGGAAAAGGACTAGGAAGACAGTTGCAAGGAGGGATTCAAATCCCAAGACTAATTGAGAAGAAGGATCACTTTGGTTTGGGCTTCAAGCCAGACCATAGGCACAAAAGGCAAGAGATTGAGAAGCGCCAAGCAAGAAGGAAGGCGCGTTTGAATGGAAGAGAAGTGGAGTGGCAACCGATGATATTCCCACCGATATCCAAATCCTTTAAGTTAGGAGGATTAATGATGGAAGAAAGTCATCAGATCAACATTGTACATAATGAGAGATTGGAGCAAGAAAACCTTGAGGGCATTTGCCCTTACGAACCGGGGAGCTCTCTGAACAATTGGACTACGGAGGACCTTCCTGTAGTCTTTAAGAATTTTTTAGAGTAATTCTCGAAACATGTCTATTACTCTAAGTCTTAGGAGTAGTAAGATTACATTTGTGAAAATAGGCTTATGTTCATCTATAATTATTTAAATAAAACATAACTTTTATCAATTTAAACGAGTATTGTTTCACTTTTTATCAACCAATATTCCTTTAAATTTTGGCAATTCTTATTCTTTTATTCATAGTACATAAACAATCATTCTTAGATTCATTCATTCTTTGTATATTCTTTCATACCCCTACAGGTCCCTAGATATCAATGATATGAGTACTGATACTGCCGCTCCTGATTTCTCTTGCAAGCAAGACATGTGTATAGAGGAACCTTAGGATTTTAAAGATGTTCAAGATTGTGACGTATCCCTCGATCTGTTAAGAATGGTAAAACAGGAAAAGAAACAAATCATGCTACATGAGAAAGAGGCAATAGAGAATATAGCCCTAGAGGAAGGGAAGGAGTTGAAAATTGGAACACTGATTACCAAGGACACAAGGCATAGTCTGGTTGAGTTACTTCGAGAGTTCAAAGATATCTTCGCCTGGTCATATCAAGATATGCCTGGATTAAGTACTGACATTGTAGTACATTATCTTCCGATAAGACAAGATTGTAAGCCAGTCCAACAGAAGTTGCGAAGAATGAGGCTAGATATTGTTCTGAAAATAAAAGATAAAGTCAAAAAGTACTTTGATGCAGGATTCTTGCAAGAAGTGAAGTACTCTGAATGAGTAGCTGACATTGTGCCTATTCCTAAGAAGGATGGGAAGGTACAAATGTGTGTTGATTACAAAGATCTGAACAAAGCCAGCCCAAAGGATAATTTTCTTTTACCACACATTGACACTTTAGTAGACAACACAGCGGGATATTCGTTGTTTTCCTTCATGGATGGCTACTCAAGATACAATCAAATAAAGATGCATCCAGAGGACATGGATAAAACTACCTTCATAACCCTGTGGGGCACCTTTTGTTATAAAGTAATGCTGTTTGGACTAAAGAACGCAGGGGCTACATACCAACGAGCCATGGTGAATTTGTTTCATGATATAATGCATAAGGATATTGAGGTATATGTTGATGATATGATTGCCAAGTCACGTACAGAAAAAGAGCACATTGAGGTCTTAAGAAGACTGTTCCTGAGGTTGAGAAAATTTTAGTTGAAACTCAATCTAGCAAAGTCTACCTTTGGAGCCAGATCGGGAAAGTTATTAGGCTTCGTGGTCAGTGAAAAGGGAATTAAAGTTGACTCAGACAACGTCAGAGCCATACGAGAGTTACCCCCACCACGTACTCAGAAGGAAGTTTGAGGATTCGTAGAAAGGTTGAATTACATCGCTCGGTTCATTTCACAACTGACTGAGAAATGCGATCCTATCTTTCGCCTCCTCAGAAAGCACAATCAAGGTACTTGGGATGAAGAATGCCAGAATGCTTTTGAAAAGGTCAAGTAGTATTTGTTGAATGCTCCAGTATTATCTCCACCTAGCCCAGATAAACCGTTAATACTGTACTTATTAGTGTTCAGTAATTCTATGGGATGTGTGCTTGGTCAACATGACGAGTCAAGGAAAAAGGGGAAGGCAATTTATTATCTCAGTGAAAAATTCACTGACTGTGAAATGAGATATTCACCAATTGAAAAGCTGTGTTGTGTGCTGATTTGGACCACTCAGAGATTAAGACAGTACATGCTATACCATACCACTTGGCTCATCTCAAAGCTGGATCCATTGAAATACATGATGGAGTCAACGGCTCTAAATGGGAGAATGGCAAGATGGCAAATTTTGCTTTCAGAATTTGATATAGTCTACGTAAGTCAGAAGGCTATAAAAGGAAGTGCGGTAGCTGACTTCTTGGCCAGTAGAGATCTAGAGGATTATGAGCCATTGAACTTTGATTTTCCAAATGAGGAGTTAATGTGTATAGCGATGACTAAAGATTCTCCATGGAGGCTCAATTTTGATGGGGCTTCTAATGCAGTTGGAAATGGAATTGGGGTAGTCTTGGTATCCCCCAATGGCGATTATTACCCATTCACGTGCAAGTTAGACTTTGATTGCACGAATAATATGGCCGAGTATGAAGCATGCATCATGGGACTTCAAGCAGCCATAGAGCGAGGTATAAAAACCTTAGAAGCATATGGAGATTCTGCATTGGTAATTTATCAGCTTAGAGGTGAATGGGAGACAAGGGACTCTAAATTGATCAATTATCGAAAGGTAGTTTTGGGGTTACTTAAGGAGTTTGATGACATTACCTTCAATTATCTCCCACGAGACGAAAATCAGATGGCGGATGCTTTAGCAACCTTGGCCTCAATGATTAAGGCAAATAAATAGGAAGAGGTGATACCAATTCAAATGAGTGTCTACGAGGCTCCAGCTAGCTGCTGTAACATTGAAGAGGAAGAAAAGGATGATAGCCCTTGGTATCAGGATATATTATGATATGTAAGAGATCGTAAATATCCCAAACAGGCAACTGAAAATGATAAACGAACTTTGAGAAGGTTAGCTTGTGACTATGTCTTGGATGAGGATATCTTGTATAAGAGAAGGAAAGACCAAGTACTTTTGAGATGTATCGATGCTGTAGAAGCTAAGCTAATTTTAGAAGAAGTTCATGAAGGAGTATATGGGACGCATGCAAATGGGTTCACGATGGCAAGGCAAATCATGAGGTTTGGCTATTATTGGGCTACCATGGAAGAGGACTGTATCAACTATGCTAAGAAATGCCATAAGTGTCAGATTTATGAGGAAAAAATTCATGTGCCACCTTCACCTTTACATGTTATGACTTCTCTATGGCCTTTCTCCATGTGGGGCATGGATGTTATTGGACCAATATCGCCGAAAGCTTCGAACGAACATCAGTCTATCTTCGTGGTAATTGACTACTTTACAAAATGGGTAGAGGCCTCTTCTTATGCGAATGTTACTAAGTCAGCTGTGAGTCAATTCTTGAAGAAGGAGATTATTTGTCGGTATAGAATGCCCGAGAAGATCATATCCGACAATGCATTGAACTTGAACAACAAAACGATAGTAGAGGTTTGTGACCAGTTAAAGATCAAGCTTCACAATTCTTCTCCCTATCGTCCGAAAATGAATGGGGCAGTGGAGGCCACTAACAAGAACATTAAGAAAATAGTAGGAAAAATGACTGAGACCTATAGAGATTGGCACGAGAAGTTACCATTTGCACTCCTGGCTTATCGAACATCTGTCAGAACCTCTACTGGGGCAACCCCATTCTCGTTAGTTTATGGGATGGAAGCAGTGTTGCCTATTGAAGTAGAAATACCTTCTCTCCAAATTTTGACAGAGATAAGGTTAGATGAAGCTGAATGGGTTCAATCCCGATATGACCAGTTAAACTTGATTGAGGAAAAGAGGCTGAGAGCCATCTGACAATGTCAGGTGTATCAGAAGCATATGATGCGAACTTATGATACAAAGGTTCGTCCAAGGGAATTCCATGAGGGTGACCTGGTGCTAAAGAAGATCCTTCCTATTCAGAAGGACTTTAGAGGAAAATGAATGCCAAATTGGGAGGGGCCATACGTCGTGAAGAAGGCTTTCTCTGGAGGAGTATTAATTTTGACAGAAATGGATGGGAAAAGTTTACCCAATCCAGTGAATTCAGATTCAGTCAAAAAATACTTTGTCTAAAGGAAAGGAGAATCCAAGGTGAAAACCCACAAAGGGCGCCTTGAATTTTTAAAAAAAAAAATGGAGAGGCCAAGGTGAAAACCCGCAAAGGGCGCCTTGTGACCAAAGGGGTTTTGAGTTGAAAACCCGAAAGGATAGCTCAAATTTTGAAGGGCATACAACAATCTTGCTATATTTGAATCAACAAAGAAGTGAAGCATGTTGCATATTGGGGCATCAACAGAGTACTTTGGATCTTTTAAACACATGTCAAACTCAAGAAAGATTTCATGGAACTGGTGTATAGACGCTCAAGCGGCGATATCTGGAGCATCTAACTTTTATCCTGTTTGCTATCTTTAGATTATATTTCTTCTCAAAGATATGCTATCAGATTTATCTTCTTTGTATTTTTGACAATTCATTCAAATCCAATTATTCTTAAGGATTTATTCATTTTCCATTATTCTTTAAGTATGTTGCATTGAAATAATGATAGATAAACTAAAATATCTTCACAAACGAAGTTTTGCGCATTACTTTGGGAATTTCTAGATAATGCAAGAAACTAAAACAAGACAATTGTTCAAGAAATTCACATAACTAAGGGATGAAGGAACTCGAGAAATTTTTTTCTTCCAGTCCAAAAGGAAAATGGACAAAACCAACGATTCAATTTTAGGGAAGATTATTTTGTAGACATCCTCAGTGGATCATAGCGTTTGAGGAAGGGTACAGGCCTACAGGCTGAGCAAGAGTAATACTTAGAGAAAAGAAAAGACAAATGAAGGAATGAATGGTGACGCCTAGGATAGGGGTCATATTCACAACATTTTGCATCATAACATGTTTAATTAGGAACATTCGACTCACTTCGAGCATAGCATCCTAATTATCATGCATAACCATTCTATAGGTAATCAAAGATGGCGTGCCTTAATCCCCTAAGCAGTAGGGTAATAGGCCACAGCATAGCAGATCTGGCTGAAGCAAGATCCAAGATGGTTTGGCATCCTTGTGCTTACAAGAAACAAACCGAAGACATAGCTGATTTGGCATTCACGTGTTTACGTTGAAGCAAATCTAATATGATTTGGCATCTCCGTATTGTCAAAGAACAAATTGAAGTTTGGCGTCTCCATATTCGATGGAGGGCAGACACATAGCAAATCTAACCTTCAGATGTTTATACTAGAGCAGATCCAAGATGATTTGGCATTCTTGTGTTTACAAGGAACAAATCGAGGACATAGTAGATTTGACTCTCAGATGTTCTCAAAATAGATCCAAGATGGTTTGGCATCCTTGTGCTTACAAGGAACAAATCCTTACG
Source organism: Gossypium anomalum (assembly GCA_025698475.1). Taxonomy (NCBI): domain Eukaryota; kingdom Viridiplantae; phylum Streptophyta; class Magnoliopsida; order Malvales; family Malvaceae; genus Gossypium; species Gossypium anomalum. The sequence continues at coordinate 91,274,262 of CM046968.1, forward strand.
TTGAAGTAAATCTAAGATGATTTGGCATCTCTGTATTGTTACAGAACAAATCGAAGTTTGGCGTCTCCATATTCAATGGAGGGCAGGCACATAGCAGATCTAATTTTCAGATGTTTATACTAAAGTAGATCCAAGATGATTTGGCATTCTTGTGTTTACAAGGAACAAATCGAGGACATAGCAGATTTGACTCTCATATGTTCTCAAATAGATCCAGAATGATTTGGCATCCTTGTGCTTACAAGGGACATAGCTGATTTGGCTTTTGCGTGCTTATGCTGAAGCAAATCTAAGATGATTTGGCATCTCTTTATGGTCAGGGAACAAATCGAGGAAGCAGATTTGGTGTCATTGTGTTTGACGGAGAGCAGATCGAAGATATCAACATGACAGTCTTGAATTTGCAAATGAGCATATTAAAGACCATAATCCAATAAGGCCGGACAAATTTGGTCTTTCTATGAATCTTTGATTGATTCCTGTTACACAGCTGTAGCGACGTAAAAATTTTAGTGATTCGGGGTCGCTAAATGTGGCGATTATTGAAAACTTGAATTTTGATTGATTTTTTTTTTAAAATAAAGAAGGGAGTCGCCACCGATCCTTTTTTAGGTGTGATCGGACACCTATTAGGTTTTTCTTTAAAAAACAAATAAAAGGCCAGGTTTAGATTTACGTTAAAATCCAGAGAAAAATTAGGGTTCGGGAGTCGGTTACGTGCGAGGAAGGTATTAGCACCCTCGCGACGCCCAAAATTGGTATCTTATAAACACGTGTTGTCTTGGTTTTCAAAAATACAAGTTCAATGTACAATTTAGTTGTGATCCGATTAAAAGGACGAGAAATTTTAATTCGTTTTGATTTTTAAGAAGGGTATATCGCTTTAACACGAGTCAATTGACATTCACCCAACATAGCGATGAACTCGATGACTTAATATTAAATCGATATATTGCCTTGATTATTGAAATTAATTTAAATCATGAATAAGGGTATTAGAACAACATTGTAAGAAAATCGCGACTTACGGATATATATGAAGCGAATGATGAAATAGTAACAAAAGACATTCACGATATATTTGATATTATGCATGATAACAATAACATTAGACACGAAGTAAAACAATGAATTATGTATATATGTTATATGGTAATGTGTAAAGTGATGAAAAATAAATTTAAAAATATTAATAGTGTTATGTGTATATACATATTAAAATATATACGTAATGGTAGGAATAAATAGCGTATACATGATACTAAAAATATAAATACATGATATATACATACATATATACATTAAAAGTAATAGGAAAAAATGTTTATGCGATAAAAAAATACATCCGTGCATGGTAATATTACTAGAAACATTTAGTATATGATGTCTAAAATATATATATACATAATACAAAAATATATATAACGTGATACCAAAATATAAATACAGTACATAATAAACAATAAATAAAAAATATTGATAACATTTTACAGGTATAAATATATACTAAAATATGCATAATAATACATAGAATATATATAAAGTATTAAAATTTATGTATAATATATTAATATAATATCAAAACATTCACCTAATATATATATATATATATATATATATATACATATTAGAAATAAATAACAACTAAGAATAATAATGTTAGAAATAATAGTAGAATATATAAACACATATATATACATACCTATATAATATACATGCATTAATAATAAAAAAAACTAATAACAGTAATAATAGTAATAAGATAAATAACAGAAATAAAATAATAATATTAATAATATTAATAATATGTAAAAAAGGAAAAATAAACGAAAAAGGACGAAATGGAGTAAAAATAGAATTCCGGGGCGAATTTAAAAAGGAAATGAAAAGGAAGGGCCCATTAGAACACGCGGACAACTCTGGGGGATTAAAAGCGCAATATTCCCTATTGTCCGAAACGCAGTGTAGGGCCAGGGATTAAGTTGAAATCCATTGAAAATTATAGGGCCAAATTGCAAAATTGTAAGAACTTGATTGCGAAAGTCCAGAAAAGCGGAAGGGCCAAATGCGCAATTTGCCCTTCCGCTCGAAAACACGCGGATCCCGTGCGGGTGGGTCGGGTCGACCTGACCCAGAGCCCTAAACGGCGCCGTTTTGTCTATTATAAGTTAAAAAATTTTAAAAAAAGCTCATTTGTCACCAGCAGAGAAAAAAAAAGAAAGAGAGGGGAGAAAAGAGAAAGGGGAAGGAGATGGGAAAGAGCTCCGGCCACAGGCCAGTCACCGGTCCGGTCGCCGGACCACCGTCGCCGGCGCCTAAAATTTTTAAAATTTTTCCCTTTTTTATTACTTATTTTATTATATATGTTTGTGTAGTCTTAGTAAATTTAAAGAAAAATGAATAAATGAAAAACGATAAAAAAGGAAATAAAATGATATCACCTTGGATTCTGGATCTGCGGCTTTTGATTTCTCTGATTTATGCTTGTGTTCTTACTGCTTATCTTTTTATATGTGTTTTTTAAAAATGTTCTTTTGTATTGATGATACCAAAAAAAAATCTCCTTTACAATGCATCTTAATCGGCTTTTATAGCCATTCTTTTTACAAGTTTTTTTTCCATACTTTTTGCTTTCTGTCTAGTCTCTTAATGTGTTGCAGGGACCTTAGGCGGTGCTGAGGTATTGTGGGCGGTGGTAGCAGGCAGGAGGTGGCAGATGGATGGGACAGAGGCGGCACAACTAGGGTTTTTTAGTATTCTGATTTTAGGTTGTATTTGGGCTCAGGGTTTGTATTGGGCTAGAAGGGTTAGTGGGTTGGTGAGTTAATTGGGTCCATGGTTTGGGTTTATGTAATGGGTTTGAAGTTGGGCCATTCGGGTTTTAGTATTAGGGCCCAAAATTGGGCTGTACAGCTGCCCCTTTTTGCTCATTATCGTGTAACGGGAATAGAGCAAAGACATAAAGAAAGGCCAATTTTGCCCCGTCTTGCCGCGTCTTGACTTCGTTGGTGCTCTTCTTGTTCAAGTAATCTCTTTCCAGTTCCTCGCATCTTGTGAATTTGGTTCAATCCACTGCATCTTCTGACATATGCCTTGTGGCTTCGATCTTCTCCAATGTAACTTTAAGGACATGAGATTTGTGGCTTCGATCTACTTCCATGTAGCTTCATAAATATGATATCTACAGCTTCAATATGCTCTTCTACCGCTTCAGTGAGATAGGGTTTGTGATCTTCTCTTCTGCAAATCTAAAAGGCAAGATCTGATATCCTCGATCATCTTCACTGCAACTTCAAGGAGACAAGACTTGCAACTTTGACCTGCTCCACTGCAGCTTCAGGAGACCAAGTCTGGTGTCTTCCATCAGCTCCAATCTTTATTCTTTACTCAGCATGTGATCCTGAGCTCGACTCATTTCTCGCAATATGAACAGACATTAAAAACAAAAATCGAAAATACCTCAGCATGTGAACTGAGGCTCAACTCATTTCTCGCAATATGGGTTGATTTTTGAAACATAGAAATTAAAAGCAGAAATTAAAAGGCTCAATTCACCTCTCGCAATATGAGTTGATAACTTGAAAAGTAAATTTCGAAAAACAAGAATTAAAGGTTCAACTCACCTCTCGCAATATGAGTTGATCTTTGAAAAGTAAATTTCGAAAAACAAGAATTAAAGGTTCAACTCACCTCTCGCAATATGAGTTGATCTTTGAAAAAACATAAATTGAAAATAGAAATTAACATACCTCAGCTTGCCCTGAGGCTCAACTCACCTCTCGCAATATGAGTTGATTCTTTGAAAAACATAAATTGAAAAAGGAATTGAAAAGCAGAAATTGAAAATACCTCAGCGTGCCCCGAGGCTTGACTCACCTCTCGCAATATGAGTCAACTTTTGAAAAACAGAAATTAAAAGGCTCAACTCACCTATCGCAATATGAGTTGATTTTTGAAACAACAGATACTAAGAATACCTCAGCGTGACCTGAGGCTTGACTCACCTCTCGCAATATGAGTCAATTTTTGAAACATAAACTAAAAATACCTCAGCGTGTGGCTTGAGGCTCAACTCACCTCTCGCAATGTGAGTTGATTTTTGAAAACATGAATTAAAGATACCTCAACGTGCCTTGAGGCTCAACTCACCTCTCGCATTATGAGTTGATTTTCCTCGAAAGGCATGAATTAAAACATCAAAATACCAAAACCTGTCCTTTGGTAGAACTCAGGTGTCTTTTCACTTGGTTCAATGCGACTCTCATCCCAGATTTCTTGCTTTGTTGGAGTACCTGTATATGCCATGCATGATGTTATCATGATATGCACATGTTTCTCTTAAATGCCTTTATGTCTACATGATTATGCAGTGCTCTTTAAGCATGTTCGTCGTTTGTCCTTTTTGGTCATGAATTTTCATGATCTGCGTCTGTTGCTTTGGCTCTTGACTTCTTTTTTTTAAGCCATGCACCCATTTTCAAGCTTTACAAGTAATCGACGTTTCTCGGATATCACTCTTTCGCCTCTGGTTGAACTCCGTTCTTGCCTTGAAGTTCTTGTACTTATCAAATTTTCATCCAGGTAACGCTTAACATTTCTTTTGTCTAGAGCATGTCATTTCACTATTTATCATGTAAATAAACACATAATAAGATGCATGAAACAAAGGTCAAGTAGGGACAAAAATGATATCTCGTATTCATTTATTTCAAGTGTGGCAAACAAAGGAAGTTAAACAATGAGAGTAAAAATGTCAAAAAAGAAAGAAAAGATTGTATTCAACGGATACAAATGCTCTAGATATTCAACACATGAACTCTTCCACGTTTCTCAATCAAGAATCTTTTCGAGTCTGGCTCCTTGCGTAGAAAATTTTGAGCTTTCAGAGATGCTTCAAATACTGTAGTCTCACTGTTTGTCGTACAGTTTAAAACACCTTGCTTTGTAAATCGAATGTTTGCTTCATTAGAACGCCCTTTCGGGTTTTCATCCTAATCTTTTGTGTTTAATCAAAGCGCCCTTTTCGGGTTTTCGCTCTGATCCCTTTTTTTTTTTTAAGATGCCCTTTTCGGGTTTTCATCTTGACTTTCTTCTTTCAGGCATAGTACTTCTTCACTGCATCTGAGTTCACTGGATTCGGTAGCTCTTTGCCATCCATCTCGGTAAGGATCAAAGCTCCTCCTGAAAATGCCTTTTTTACGACGTATGGTCCTTCCCAGTTCGGTGCCCATTTTCCTCGCAGGTCTTTTTGTATTGGGAGAATCTTTCTCAGTACGAGTTCTCCTTCATGGAATTCTCTTGGCCGCACCTTCTTATCATGGGCCGCAATCATCCTTTTCTGGTACATCTGCCCGTGACAAATTGCCCTTAGACGCTTTTCTTCGATGAGGTTCAACTGATCATATCGAGCTCGAACCCATTCTGCTTCTTCTAACTTTGATTCCATTAAGACTCGCAGAGAGGGGATCTCAACCTCGATAGGTAGCACAGCTTCCATTCCATAGACCAGAGAGAAAGGAGTTGCTCCCGTAGATGTTCGCACAGATGTGCGATATGCAAACAAAGCAAATGGAAGTTTCTCGTGCCAATCTTTATACGTCTCAGTCATTTTCCCAATGATCCTCTTAATGTTCTTGTTAGTTTTGCTTCATGACCCGTTCATCTTTGGGTGATAAGGAGAAGAATTATGATGCTTTATTTGGAACTGCTTTCGCATACACTTCTTTCATCATCTTATTGTTCAGATTCGTGGCATTATCTGAAATGATTCTTTCAGGTAAGCCATACCGGCAAATGATCTCCTTTTTCAAAAACCTGCAAACTGCAGTCCTTGTCACATTGGCAAACGAAGCGGCTTCTATCCATTTTGTGAAGTAATCAATGACCACAAAGATGAATCGATGTCCGTTTGATGCCTTTGGAGAGATTGGCCCTATAACGTCCATGCCCCACATAGCAAAAGGCCACGGAGAGGTCATGACATGAAGAGGAGTAGGGGCCACATGAATTTTATCGCCGTAGATTTGACATTTGTGACATTTTCTGGCAAAATTGATGCAGTCACTTTCCATTGTCAACCAATAATAACCGAGTCTCATGATCTTTCTGGTCATATTGAATCCATTGGCATGTGTTCCGCAAATTCCCTCATGGACCTCTGCGAGTATTTTTCTAGCTTCCATATCATCCACACATCTCAAGAGCATCTGATCCTTTCCTCTCTTGTACAAGATATCTCCATCAAGAACAAATCCCGCTGCCATTCTTCTGATTGTTCTTTTCTCGTTCTCGTTCGCTTGTTCGGGATAGCTTCGATTCTTGATATATTCTCGGATATCGTGGAACCATGGACGCCCATCTGTCTCTTTTTCAATGCTACAACAGTGTGCAGGAACCTCGTATATGCACATTTTGAGGGGCATTATTTCTGCTTCTTTACTTGCTTTGAACATTGAGGCCAAAGTGGCCAGGGCATCAGCCAGTTGGTTTTCTTCTCGTGGGAAATAGTGAAAAGTTACTTCTTTGAATTCCTTGATCAATTCAGCCACTAAATCGCTGTACTTAATCAATTTTGGATCCCTCACTTCCCATTCTCCACAGATTTGGTAAATCACTAGAGCTGAGTCTCCGTACACTTCTAGGATTTTGATGTCTCGATCAATAGCTGCACGAAGCCCCATGATACAGGCCTCATATTCTGCGATATTATTGGTTCAGAAGAAGTTCAGCCTTGCAGTAAACGGGTAGTGATTCCCCTCTGGTGATACCAGGATTGATCTGATTCCATGCCCCAAAGCATTCGACGCACCATCAAAGCACATCTTCCATGACTTTTCTTTTGATGACTCTGGTTCCATTTCTGTGATGCACATTAAGTCTTCGTCCGGGAAATCAAATCTTAAAGGCTCATATTCCTCTGTCGTTCGAGTTGCTAGAAAGTCGGCTATTGCGCTTCCTTTTATTGACTTTTGACTTACATAGGCAATGTCATATTCCGAAAGGAGGATCTGTCATCGTGCCATTCTTCCTGATAGTGCCGGCGATTCCATCATATATTTTATCGGGTCCAGCTTTGAAATCAACCATGTCGTATGGTACAACATGTATTGTCTGAGTCTCCGAGCTACCCAAACTAGAGCGCAACAAAATTTTTCAATGGACGAATACTTTGCCTCATATTCAGTGAACTTTTTGCTGAGGTAGTAGATCGCCTTTTCTTTCTTTCCTGTCTCGTCGTGTTGCCCCAATACATAACCCATTGAATTTTCGAATACAGTCAAATACAAAATCAATGGTCTTCCCGGAGTTGGCGGTACTAGCACTGGAGGACTAGACAAATATTGCTTTATCTTATCAAAGGCCATCTGGCATTCCTCATTCCATTCTCCCGGGCTATGTTTTCGCAGAAGCCGAAAAATTGGGTCGCATTGGTTGGTAAGTTGAGCGATAAATCGGGCAATGTAGTTTAATCTTCCTAAAAATCCTCTAACTTCCTTTTGCGTGCGTGGAGTCGGTAGCTCTTGAATGGCCTTTATTTTATCTGGATCAACCTCGATACCTCTTTCACTGACAATGAAGCCTAACAACTTTCCTGAGGTAGCCCCGAACGTACATTTGGCTGGATTGAGCTTTAACTGGAACTTTCTCAGCCTGTCGAACAACTTCTTCAAGTTCACTATATGATCTTCTTCCCCTCGGGATTTAGCAATCATATCATCGACATAGACCTCTATTTCTTTATGCATCATGTCATGGAATAACGTCACCATAGCCCTCTGATATGTTGCCCCAGCATTCTTTAACCCGAATGGCATCACCTTGTAGCAGAACGTTCCCCACATTGTTATGAAGGTAGTTTTCTCCATATCCTCAGGGGCCATCTTGATCCGATTATACCCGAGAATCCATCCATGAAAGAAAACAATGAATGTTTTGCTGTGTTGTCTACCAACGTATCAATATGTGGCAAGGGAAAATTATCTTTTGGGCTTGCTCGATTCAGGTCACGGTAATCCATGCACATTCGTACTTTGCCATCTTTCTTTGGTACCGGGACTATATTGGCCACCCATTCTGGATATTTGGAGGCTTGTAGAAAACCAGCATCAAATTGCTTCTTGACTTCCTCTTTTATTTTTAACAAAGATTTGGGTCTCATCCGTCTTAATTTTCTTTGGATGGGCTTGCATTCGGCTTTAATGGGAGCTTGTGGACCACTAAATCTTCATCTAGCCCGGCATGTCTGGTATGACCATGCGAAAACATCTTTGTATTCGCGGAGTAGAGCGATCAAATTATGCCCGGTGCTCTCTGAAATAGAAGTCCCAATCTTCACTTCTTGTTTTCTTTCTTCAGTGCCCAAGTTTATTGTTTCCACAGATTCTTCATGAGGTAAAATTTGTTTATCCTCTTGTTCCACCATTGTTAACAATTCAGGAGACGAGACATAATCTTCAGCATCTTCTTCGGCTTCAAATTCTCCTAAACAAACAACTTTCTCAAAATCAATTTCAAGACTCATGAACGGGTTTGTTCATGTCATCGATATCCGAGCACCAAAAGTTGAATGGAAAAGGAAGCTATAGAGGGGTATCCGAGTATTGGAAACAACAAACAAAAATGTTATGGCATGGAATGTGGAAAATGTAAGGATGGGCTATGGGATGAGAAAATGATTATGAAATTAGCGATAATGCGAAAAATCGTGACAAAATGCATCTTCATTGATATTCATTTAGATGATAAAGAGCGAATGCACGCTCTTACAAAAGAGTTCTATCATTTCTAAGGACACAATAGAAGGTTAATGTTTAGCATTACTCTGAAGACTTATAAACTACAAGAATCTCTTCGGAAGTCCAATTGTTCAACATGGAACCAGGAGGGCAAGGGCGTATCCTCGAGACATCTTTACTTGCACCTGCCCCTTTGTCAATGACATTTATGCTGACATTCTGAAAACCCCTTTCAATTATCCTCAGCATGTTTCGTGGATCGTCTTGTCCAGGGTATATCATTCCCGCAGACGTAAATGTTTTTAACAAAGGAGGGTATTCTATGGGCTCCCATTCTGGTTCTCGGCCCAAAGTTCTTGCGATTCTTCTTTCTTGATCTTTCTTCTACTGTCTTCTTCTTTGAAGGATATCAGGCTGAAACCCTAAACCGTATCGGGCCTTGTGGTGTACTGGCTTTAAATCACTGACTATTCCTTGTAGATGTCTGCCTAAACCTCTTCTTACTCGATCTCCTCTTCCGACGGTCAACTTGACACCCATTCTGGTATTTCTTGACAGTCTCGGTACTGGGATTATGTTTCCCTCAGCAACGAAAGTGGCATTCACAAATTCAAGGGATCGGAAGGAACACTCCACTGCGTCTTTGCTGACTTCAAGATATGGCGCATCAGCAGAGATAGACGCGACAATATCTTCTTCACCCTCAACTGTGACCAGACAGCTATCCATGATAAATTTTATTTTTTGGTGGAGGGATGATGGGACCGCTCCAGCAGAATGGATCCAGGGTCTCCCCAAAAGGCAGTTATACGATGGCGTAATGTCCATGACTTGGAACTCTACATCATAAATGTAAGGGCCCACTTCTAGAGGGATCTCAATCTTTCCCATGACTTCACGCCTTGTCCCATCAAATGCCCTTACCATGGAATGACAGGGCCTTAAGTAGGACAAATCCATCGGTATTCTGGAAAGTGTGGCCAATGGCATAACATTTAATGCTGACCCATTATCGATGAGCACGTTCGGTATTATGTAGCCCTTGCAGCGAGTCGTGATATGCAGCGCTTTCACCGAGCCTCTACCGTTTGGCGGTATCTCATCATCACTAAAAGAGATGAAATTGTCCGCATTCAAATTGTTTACCCACCTATCAAGCTTTTCAACAGATATGTTATTGGCCACATAAGCTTGATTTAACACCTTCAATAAAGCATTCCGTGTGGCTCTGAATTTAATAAAGAGAGATAGAATCGAGATTCGCTACCGGCTGCTTGCTCAATTGTTCCACCACACTATATTCGCTGTGCTTGATAAATTTCAAGAATTCTTGAGCTTCTTCCTCATTCACAGGCTTTTTAGTTTCTTGCACGGGTGGAATTTCTTGCTCGACTTCAACTTCGTGCATCAGCGCTTTCCCCTTTTGCTTCGAGTCGCTACTTTTCTTTGCCGGTTCAACTTCTTTAGAATAGCACCGTCCACTTCGGGTAAAATGACCTACCTCCCCAACATCTTCAAATATGGCTTTGGACTTTCCAACTTCCAGTGTGACGATATTGACGTCGTATCTCCACGGTACTGTTTTATTGTCCTTATAAGGGAAAGGAGATGGTACTTCGATTATCACTTTTGGTTTCACCGGCTCCTTCTTCGCGTCATAATAAATTATTAACGGTCGGTCGACGCTATATGGGAAACTTGATGATTGATTGTCAGAGGCACATATTTCTCCACTATCGGCCTCTACGGCTTTACAAAAAATCCCGATCTCCTTGTTATCCATCATACTTTGCAATAATCTTCTGAATTCATCACAGGACTGAATGTCGTGTCCTTCGATGCCATGGAACTCGCAAAAACTGCGACTCTTTGCATCCTTTCCTTCGAATGCTCCGTTAAAACGACGAAGTAACCCTTTTTCAACTAGTACCTCCCAGATTCTCTGCAGAGGTGTTCTCACTTCAGAAACCCATCTTCTACTTTGTCATTTATCCTCCTCTCCTACAGCACTCACATTCCCTTCGGTGTGATTTAGGAATAGATTTTCGGCCGTACTGCTAGTACCATCAAATCTCAAAATACCCGCATCGATGAGCCCTTGAACTCTCCTTTTGAAAGCCAGACAGTTCTCGGTAGAATGCCCCTGGTTCCCCGCATGGTATGCACAACTAGCGTTTGGATCGTACCATTTTGGATATGGAGGTTTAAGGGGTGCCATGTAGTGGGGAGAGATCAGTTGTTTTTCCAAGAGCTTTGGGTAAAGCTCCCCATATGACACAGGGATGGGAGTAAACTGCGATCTCTCGGGGTTAGGCCTTGCTGGTCTTGGCTCATTTCTAGGTTGGTTTTGAACGGGTGCAGTGTTTTGTGAAAAAGTAGTGACGGGTCTTTGGTTGTTCATGGCGTATACGGGGTAGGAAGGAGGTGGTGTTTGGTAGTAAGGGGTTTGAGGAGGATAATAGAAATTTGGAGGTGGAAAATTTCAGGGTCGGGGTTGGTTAGGATATGAATTAGAGGCATAGTGGTTTCCCATCCTGACCATGTGGGTTTCTGGTTCCTTCTTTTTCATAGGCACTGCCCTTTTCGAACCTTCTGAACTTTCCATTCTACCGCTCTTAACGGCATTCTCTATGAGCTCACCAGATATTACAATATCTGCAAACTCCTTCGTGGCACTTCCCACTAATTTGTCATAAAACGGTGCTTTTAAGGTGTTGACAAAGAGAACGGTTATCTCCGTTTTTGTTAATGGGGGTTCCACTTGGGCTGAGACGTCTCTCCATCTCTGCGCATACTGTCTAAAGGTCTCTGACGGCTTTTTCTCCATCATCTGTAAGGTCATCCGATCTGGCACCATGTCTGATACGTGCTTGTATTGTTCGCAGAATGCAGATGCCAAGTCTTTCCAGGATCTAATCTTTTCCCTGCTGAGTTGGTTGTACCAATGGAGGGCTGACCCTGTTAGACTATCTTGGAAGCAATGTATAAGTAATTTATCCTCATTCACGTAACCAGTCATTTTTCGACAGAACCTGATGAGATGTGCTTTTGGGCACCTCGTCCCATCATACTTCTCAAAATCAGGCACCTTGAACTTCGGAGGCAAAATTAGATCTGGTACCAGACTGAGTTCCTTGGCACCTAGCGCGGAGAAGACCTCAGTGCCTTCTATGGCTTTGAGTCTTTCCTCCAGACTCCTATATTTCGCGTCATGGTTATCCAATTTCAATTTGGCTACTTCGGCGGGGTCATCCAGATCTGGAACTAGGGGATCAGCAGGACTGGCCCCTGGGTTCGACGCGAATATTTCTGGCCCCAAATTAGTGGGTGGAGCAGGTGGCATAGGTCGATGTTCCAAGCCTGCGGGTTCTCCTTGAGCATACCCTCTCTGTGTTGTATATGCGGGTGGTGGAGTGAATCCCGGAGGATAGAGTGGATCCTGATCGTGGTGAATTCTCGATTGAGGTTCCATAACATCGGGGTTCTGCATGGGTCCCTTTCCCTTGACCAAAGTTGTCATCATCTCCATAATTTTGGCCATCTGATCTCTTTGCTCTAGTGAATCCTCTCGAGATCTTACCATTAGATCTCTCGTCTCTTGTTACGATTTAGCCAGTTGCTCTTGTAATTCTTTTTGAGCCCTTTCCATTCTTTCGATTCTCTCATTGAACTCCGCTTCCATTGCCCTAGTTTGTCGACGCGTTCTGTATAAATGTCGTGATTCCAGTCTTGAGGTCTTGCAACTGCGGATTATATGGTTCTTTTAGTCTCGGTGGATGATTATGGTGATATGCATATGCGATGAATGAATGAATGAGTATATGAATGGATGAATGTCCAAAGAATAAATGATGCATAAATGTTAGTTATGAGTAAATATGCAAGAATTTGGTGTTGATTTCAAGATAGCCCCATATGTAGGCATTTCATTTATCAGAAGAGTGCATTACAAAAAGTTTTCATTTTTCCAACAGTTACACAAATTTCCTAGCCACATTGCCTTGTTTCTTCACTTGCTCTAAAAACTCTGATATACTCGATCTTTGGCTCGGAGGAATTGTGGCCGAGAACTTGGCTTCATCGATAATTGAACAACTTGCATAGCCGCTTGGCGAATTTCATTGATCAAGAAGTTGAGTTGCATTTCCCTTTCTTGGATAGTTCCTTCATACGCGTGCATGTCCCTATCGTACTGATCATTCTTTTCTTCTAGAGCCTTCAGGAGGTTATCTAATTGTTGTTCATGAGATTGTAGCATATTTTCTAAATCTCGTGCTCTCTTTTTTAATTCTTGATGTTCAGACTGACTATTCGCAAATTCTGCAGTCACCATTTCATACTCGGCATTCTTCCTTCTTAACTCTATTGCAGCGCGCGCGGCCTTTTCCTCTTCTTTCTTTGCTTTTCCTTTCCAAAATTCCATTCCTCCTTTGATATTGCTAATTTCTTCCTTCCACTCAGCTGTCGACTTGCCCAATCCACTATTCTTTATAGTGTTTCTTAATTTCTTGTTTTCCAAATGAAGGTCCCTTAAGTCATTTCTCACGATCTCGGCCTCCCTTTGTACTTTTTCAGTTCTGGACTTTTCAACCTGAACTTCAATCTTCAGCTGATAGTTTTCTTCTTGAAGGGTATTGAGGTCCCTAGACATCTTAGCTTTTTCTCGCTCGAATTCTCGTCTAGCTATTTCCAATTCGGATGGCATTTCCTCCAAGAAGGGATTCTGGGCAGTGTAATTTGTTGATGAGATTTGCTGACTACTTACCCGTTGCTTTCTCCATATGTCATAGTCTTGGGTAAGGGTATCAGCATACAAGGCTAATTCCATGAAATGAATTTCCTTCCAAGACTTTGCAATGTCTCGGACTCTCTTCATATATCCCTCACCCGCGAAAGCGAACTCGAATTGCGCTAATCCTCCAGTTGCGGGTATAAATTGTCGCGAAGAAAATTACCTTTGGACTAATAGCGGAGCGTATCCAACTCCTCCCCATAACCCGAGTAAAGGTACCCAATCTTGGCCATCATATTTGTATAGCAGGACTGAAGGACGGATCTAGGGTGCTCTCCACGTTATATCCTCGGCGCGAAGATTCTGAAAGACTGATACCCAATGTTGCTCGGTGACTTCTCTCGGCCATTCTTTCTTGAGGTAAGCTTCTAGAGGGGCGAATGTTTTTGAAAACATATGGAATGGAGTGCGCTCTACTTTCCAAAAATGACTGAAAATCCAAACATTGAGCAGCTGTGCACACCCGATAAATCGTCCCTTTCCTACCCTTCGACAAGTACTCAAGGACCTGAATGTCTCGGCTAAGATAGTCGGGACAGGGTTGGCTCCTTGTTTTAGCCTTTCGAAGAAATCAAATACTACGACCTCAATATGTCCGAGAACTCTCGGGAAAATGACTAAACCGTAAATGGCCAAGGCGAATAGATTAACTCTCTTCAATATGTCCGAATGACTCAGAACCGATTCTCGTAGGCTAGACCATGGAATGCAAACTGTTTCATTCTTCTTTTTTATTTTTTCTTCGGCCCATGCATCAGTCATGTCTGTCAGTCTTACTAATTTTTTCCTAAAAGTCAATGGCTTAGGCTTCTTCACGTATATCTTGCCGAATTGCACATTATCGATGCAGAGTAAAGCAGCATACTCTTCTATGGTTGGAGTCATGTCCTCTTGATTAAAGGTGAAGCACTGATAAGCTGGGTCCCAAAATCAAACCATGGCTTGAATCAACTGTTCGTCTACACGGATGGTAATCAGGTGTGCTATATCTCCAAACCTCTCAGTGAAAATGCCCCTGGTGTCTGAATCCCACTGATCCCAAACTCGCACCAAATCCTCAGGGTTATTTTGGCGAACATTCACGGTTATTTGTTCAGGCAAGTTGGCAACATACCCTTCCACTAGGCTGTCCCCCTTTTCTCTCTGAGTTTTTAGAGACCACTCTCGAACCACGGCATTCTTCTCGGTTATTTGTGTAACTGACTCCTCTATCAGAAACCCGTTCTTTGGCAACTATCCTTTAATCAACACCTTTCTAATGTGATGCCTATGATGCATGATGAAAATAAAAATAAAAACAAACAAACTTGGTTAGTAACACCACACAAATATAATTTGAGAAACAAACTAAACTACTCAACCCAATTCTTTTACATAGACAATGTAAATGAGAGGCAAAAAGCATTTCCCCGTGTACTTATTTTGGTGACTATAAGCGGACAGAGGTTCGGCATGGCTCTAATTGGATGGCTCGTATGGTTCATTATATGCGGTTTTGGTTCTAGACAGGTACTCGAATCGTTCGTACCGTCGTCTACTAAGACTTAGTACGAAGCCTCGGTCGTAGCTCATCCTAAGCTCACGAGTTCAATTCGAGGGATTACATTTACTTATGCCTATGCGGAGGGACAAGTTAACTCACGAAAGCATAAGTCATATGTAACCCGAAAGTATTCACTAGCCTGTGCGGAGGGACGAGTTAACTCAATAAGGCGTAGCGTTTACTTTCACTTAAACGTACGGAGCCCGAGTTTAGAGCTCATGTTATGCAAAATGCAAGTGTACGGTGTGTAGGGGGAAAAACTCACAAACCTTTACGTTTTTTTTAAAGAAACTAAACCAAAATTACAACCATAACAATTGAAAAATGAAAAACCAACAAGTTTGAAGAAATATTTACAACATGATGCACTTGCATGAATTTTTGAAAACGAGAATTTCGGATCACGACCAAATATTTTCTTGAACAAGGAAATTTGAAAATTTTAACAAAACGTGTTTAATTCGACTTCGACTCTCGAAAACTGGTCCCCAGTGGAGTCGCCAGCTGTAGCGACGTAAAAATTTTAGTGATTCGGGGTCGCTAAATGTGGCGATTATTGAAAACTTGAATTTTGATTGATTTTTTTTAAAATAAAGAAGGGAGTCGCCACCGATCCTTTTTTAGGTGTGATCGGACACCTATTAGGTTTTTCTTTAAAAAACAAATAAAAGGCCAGGTTTAGATTTACGTTAAAATCCAGAGAAAAATTAGGGTTCGGGAGTCGGTTACGTGCGAGGAAGGTATTAGCACCCTCGCGACGCCCAAAATTGGTATCTTATAAACACGTGTTGTCTTGGTTTTCAAAAATACAAGTTCAATGTACAATTTAGTTGTGATCCGATTAAAAGGACGAGAAATTTTAATTCGTTTTGATTTTTAAGAAGGGTATATCGCTTTAACACGAGTCAATTGACATTCACCCAACATAGCGATGAACTCGATGACTTAATATTAAATCGATATATTGCCTTGATTATTGAAATTAATTTAAATCATGAATAAGGGTATTAGAACAACATTGTAAGAAAATGCGACTTACAGATATATATGAAGCGAATGATGAAATAGTAACAAAAGACATTCACGATATATTTGATATTATGCATGATAACAATAACATTAGACACGAAGTAAAACAATGAATTATGTATATATGTTATATGGTAATGTGTAAAGTGATGAAAAATAAATTTAAAAATATTAATAGTGTTATGTGTATATACATATTAAAATATATACGTAATGGTAGGAATAAATAGCGTATACATGATACTAAAAATATAAATACATGATATATACATACATATATACATTAAAAGTAATAGGAAAAAATGTTTATGCGATAAAAAAATACATCCGTGCATGGTAATATTACTAGAAACATTTAGTATATGATGTCTAAACTATATATATACATAATACAAAAATATATATAACGTGATACCAAAATATAAATACAGTACATAATAAACAATAAATAAAAAATATTGATAACATTTTACAGGTATAAATATATACTTAAATATGCATAATAATACATAGAATATAGATAAAGTATTAAAATTTATGTATAATATATTTTATATTTTATTTTATTTTATTATATTAAAATATATACGTATTAAAAATATATAAATTTCTTGCAAAGCTGATATTTTATATTTTATTTTATTTTATTATAACAACTTTTTATTTATAACAATAACAACCATTGTCGAACCCATTTTTTTTATATTTGGGAAAAATGGAGATCGACTTTTTGAAACAAAATGTGGAGTCGTCACCAATCTTTTTGCCTAGGTGTGATTGGATCACCTAATAAAACATTTTAAATCAATTTTAAAACAATTTTGGTCCACATAAATTCAAAAATGAGTTCGGGAGTTGGTTACGTATGAGGTAGGGTTAGCATCCTCACTACGCCCAAAAATTGGTACCAGATTGATTAAGTGTTGTCCTTATGTCTAGGATTTTAGAAAAAAAATTTGAAATATGATTCCTTTTTAAAACATTGGAGTGGTTCAAGCTGGTCGTCAAAATTCTCTCGTTTTAAAGGTATGCAGCATCATATCCAACACGATTGGACACAATCATTTATACCTTTAAAAAATACGATTGATTTTTGACTTTCAAAAGCTCATACGCCAAAAATTATAAAAGGATATCTAAATATTTAGTCCGACGAAAAATCATACCCAGCACAGTAGGGCATGATTTCTCGAATTCCCAAATATCGAATATTGCCTTATTTTAGAATCTTTGAATAATAAGGAAAATTGGAAATTAGCTCAAAACAGATTTATTTATTTTAAAATAAAATGGAATATTTAATTATTTAAAAAATGGGACATTACAAAGCAACATTTGTATAAAAAAGGGATTAATAAACATGAAATAATATGCACACATAAAGTGCAATCTTGGTGAATGAGGATGACACTGTAGCGACGTAAAAATTTCTCGCTTTAGGTCGCTAATTGAGGCGATTTATTGAAAATTTGAAAATCGACTTTCGATTTTATTAAAAAAGGGAGTCACCACCGATCCTTTTTCTAGGTGTGATCGGACACCTAATAAATCCTCTCTTTAAAAGAAAATTTATTTTTTAAACAAAAGAAGGCTGAGTTTAGGTCTACGTCGAAAGCTAGAGAGAAAAATAGGGTTCGGGAGTTGGTTACGCACGAGGAAGGTATTAGCACCCTCGCGACGCCCAAAATTGGTATCTCGTTAAATGTGTGTTGTCTTAATTTTCAAAAATACGAGGTTAATGTAACATTTAATCGTGATCCGATCAAAACTGGAGAATTTTTAAAATTTCAATTTCTTTTGAGAAGGATGTTCCGTTTTTAACACAAGCCGATTGATATTCACCCAACATAGCGATGAAATCGACAACTTAATGTTAAATCAGTGCGTTACCTTATTTATTGACATTTAGAAAAATGAATAAAAAGAAAACTAATATCGATGTTGAAGTAAGGTGTGAACTAATATGCTAAATTCAGAACAGATAAATAATAAAAAGTTAAGAATATACGAAACAAATAATATATAAAACATTAACAATGTATATGCGATAATAAACGTAATAGTAGTATTAAACACGAAATAAAAACAATGAATATATAGACATATAATAATAATTAGTAAAGTGATGGAAACATGATATTAAAACACTAAAAATGTTACCTATATACATACGTACATATATTAAAATATAAACATAGTAAAAGCATTACAAAGTATATACATAGTGTAAAAAATATATACATAGTATAATGTTAAAAATACCTACATAATATAGAGTTATAAAATATATATATATATATATATATATAAGATAATATGTAAGAAAAATATAATATGGTATTCGAAATATATACATGATATATATAAAAATACAATATTAAAAAGGTACATATATACGTAATATATAAATGTAGCGACGTAAAAATTTGCTTTCCGGTCGCTAGTTGAGTCGATTATTCGAAAATTTGAAAATCGACTTTTGGTTTTATTAAAAAAGGGTGTCGCCACCGATCTTTTTTTCTAGATGTGATCGGACACCTAATAAATCATTTTTTTTAGAAAATAAAATTTATTCTTGAACAAAAATGAAGGCCAAACTTGGGTCTACGTGAAAATCCAGAGAAAAAAGGGTTCGGGAGTCAGTTACGCACGAGGAAGGTATTAGCACCCTCGCGACGCCCAAAATTGGTATCTTTATTAAACACGTGTTGTCTTGATTTTAAAAAGTACGAATTCAATTTGACATTTAATCGTGATTCAATTGAAAAATGAGAATTTTAGCTTTCGGTTCTTTTTTTTTTTAGAAGGGTGTTCCGTTTTAACACGAGCCGACGAGTTTCACCCAACATAGCGATGAAATCGATGACTTAATGTTAAATCGATGCATTGCCTTATTTATTGAAATTAAAAGACATGAATAAAAATCTTTAAAGTAGTGAACGGCAAGGCGATACAAAAATGGGCAGGAAATAAAAAATAACAGAGTTAGAAATATATCGAAACAAATAATAACTACAACGATGATATTAAAAACAATAACAACGTATGCGATATTAAACATGACCACAATAGTATTAAGTACGAAATAGAGACGAACATATACATAAACACATAATAACAATAAGTGAAGTAACGTAAATGTAATATTTAAAAATACTAATAGTACTATATGTATATATATATAATATATTAAAGTATATACGTAATAATAGGAATAAAAAGTATTTACGTAATAGTATTGAAAATATGTACATACTACATATAAAAAGATAATATTAAAAATATGCATAATATAAAGTTAACAATGGTATATGCAAATATATACATAATATCTATTAAAAGAATATACACATAATATATATGCATGTCAAAATATTAATTGAAACTAAAACTAATGCTAATAATAGAAAAAAAACTAATAATATAATAATTATAATAATTATAATGAAAGCAAAAGTAATACTAAATATGACAATAGTAATAATAATAATAATAATCAATAAATTAAGTTAATTAGTAATAGAGTAATAGATAAATAATCATGAAAAGGGAAGTGTATAATATAATAATATTAAAATAAGGTAACTGAAAATACTATTATATAAATACATATATATATATATATATATATACATACATACATATAACACAAATATTCACTATATTAACAATGATAATAATAATAATAGTAAGAATATTAAAATACAAAAATAATAATAATAAAATATAATAAAAATAATAAAGTAATTAAAAATCATACTATATATATAAATATATATATTTATACACATAGGTAATAAAAATATACACTACTATATAATAAATATAATAAATATATTGAAATATGAAAAAACAAATACAACAAAAATATTGAAATAAAGTAATAAAAATAAGACTATGTACAAATATATATATATATATATATATATATATATATATATACACATATATGATAAAAAGTATACACTATTATATAATATTAATAATAGTAACAAAAAAGCACGTATAATAAAATATTAAAATAAAATAATAAAAATAAGGCTATATAAATATAAATACATGTACGTACATAAAAACATATACACTCATATATATAATAATATTGTAATGCAAAAAAGCAAATATAACAAAATATAAAAATGAAGTAATAAAAAAAAACACTACAATATATATATATATATATATATATATATACATATATAATAAAATATATACTAATATATAGAAAAATAATAATAATAATATTGATAAACTTAATAATATTAGAAATAATAATAATAATAATAATATTTAATAAAGAAAAAAAAAATAGGAAAGGACTAAAATTGAACTAATAACAAAGTTTTGGGGCAAATTTAAAAGGAAATAAAGGGGAAAGGACTAAATTGCACGCGAGAACAAATAAGAGGGACTAGATCGGGCAATAAACCATTTGGCCTAAAACGCACAACAGCTGAGGGACCAAAATGAAACCAAAACAAAATTTCTGGGCAAAATTAAAAATACGAAAAATTGAATTATAAAACTATAAAAAAGCGAAGGGGCTAAAAGTGCAATTAGCCCCTCCGATGAAAAACACGCGGATCTCAGCCTATTGGGTCGGGTCAAATCTGGGTCGCATGAAAACGACGTCGTTTTGGGAATAAAGAGCAACCCCCAAAACGACGTCGTTTTGGGGGGGCTATAAAAGCTACAAAATTAACAAAAAAAATCATTTGGTGAGGAGAGAAAGAAAAAAAGAAGAGAGAAGGAAGAGAGAAGGGAGGGGGAAGGGGATTTCCGGCCATGGCCCGATCACCGGTCCGATTGCCAGTCCGATCGCCGGACCGTCGCCGGCCACCGCGAAAGTTCAAAAGGTAACTTTTTTTTTTTATATTTTAACAATATATATGTATATGTGTATAAAAAGAAAAAAAAAGAAAGAAAAAATATTCGAAAGAAGAGAAAAAAAAAGAAAAAAATGCAAACCACCTTCTGTCGTTTCTTTCTTCTTGCTTTTGATTATCCTCTGTTTTTTGTTATTCTCTGCTTTAGTGAGTTAGAGTCAATTTTATTGTGTTTAAAACTATAGTTTTATATTTATGAATTCCCCCCCTTTTTTACAAAATTTCATTTGGGTCTTTATAACCCTTTTACATGTATTTTTTTTATGATTTCTGTCTTTTCTTTCTAATCCTTTGCAGGTGATGGTGCAACTTGGAGGAGCAGGTGATGGTAGAGGGTAGCTGGCCGACGGTGGTGGCAGAAGGTGGTGGCAGACCATAGGGCAGGTGGCCATAGGGGCTAGGGTTTCTTTTCTTTTTTTGTTTTCTTGTTTTAGATATTGGGCTAGGGTTTCAAATTGGGCTTTGGGCTATTTTGGGTTAGTGGGTCATTGTTTTGGGTTAGTGGGTTATTATTTTATAGGCCAAAATTGGCCTACAACAATAAAAATGCATATACATAATACAATAGTAAAATATCTACGTGATATACACATATTAGAAATAATAATGTTAAAAACACCTATTAATAATATTACATAAATATATATATACCTATATATATATTAAAAATATATACATATATAATAAAACATATACTAATATTAATAATAATAAGGATAATATAAAAATACATATATGAAGCAGTATAAAAAACTTTAACTAATAACATTAAAATATATACATAACATATATAAAATATATAATTGATAATATTAAGAATACATGCATAATATATGAAAAATGTGTACAATATATATGTTCAAAATGATAATAATAATATTAAAAAACATTTATAGTACTATATAAATATATACATATATATGCATATAGACACATAAATAATAATTGAAACTATATTAGTACCGATAATAATAACAGAATATTGATAATAGATATAATAATGATATTAATAAAATATAAATAATATTAAAATAAAATAAAGTACGTAAAAGAGGGTGAAAAAGGATAAAATTTAAATTAAAACAATATTTTTGGGGTAATTTTAAAAAATTAAATAAAGGAAAATAGGATAGATTTGGATGCGCGCGAAACAAGGGAGGACTGAATTGGGAATATTCCCACACCATCAAAACGGTGCCATTCCAACAAGTACTAAAATGTAATTAAAATAATATTTTGGGCAAAATTTAAAAGTAACAATGAGCTGATTCGAAAGGACCAGAAAGGAGGAGGGACCATTTGCACAATTTATCCCAAAAGCAGAAACATGCTTGGCCCAGGGTTTGTGACACTGTTTCATCTTTATTATTTAAGTTATATTTTCTGTTTTTTTTTCATTCTTTGCTTCATTCTTGTTTAAACAAAACAGAGAACCCCCATTCCCTTCTCCTCCTTTTGGTTAGGGTTTCTAAACCCATTTTTGCCGCCGTCATCATGGCTCTTTGAAGCCGCTGGAGCTTTCACCGTCAACGGTGGTCAGGGCCACCAAGATCCAGGTGAGTTTTTTATTTTTTATGTAAAAACAATTTATAATGAAAATAATCAGATCGAATCAAAAGAAAACAAAAAAGGAAAGAAAACTAAAGGAATAAGAAAAAAAGAGATTAAAATCAACCTTTCTTTCTTCTTGTTGTTTTGCTTTTTGACTTTCAATACTTGTCTAATAGTCTTTTTCTTTTTTTTCTAAACTGAACAACAACCAAAGAAAAGAAAAGAAAAAACTAAAAATCCCCTCTTCTTCATGGTAAATTCGGCTTTTATAGCCTCTTTGTACATGTCATAGCTTTTTCTTTTTTACTTTTCTTATTTCTCTGCCTTGTTACTATTCAATCACTGTTTTGTATTGTCTTGCTTTTGCTTGCTATTGTTTCTTTGCTAATTTGGTCTTCTTTTGCAGGGATGGCAGAGAGTGGTTGAAGGCAGTTTGAAATTTTAGATTTTTCTTTTCCCTCTTTTTTTGATTTGGGTTAGGGTTAGGTTAGGCTATTGGGTTTTGGGTGTTTAATGTGTAATGGGTTGGTAGTTTAGAGGTGTTGGCTAAGGTGGGTCAAAATTGTAAAAGGGTTTGAAATTGGGCCAAAATTGGCCTACAACAGCTGCCCCTCTTTGCTCATTGTCGTGTAACGAAAATAGACCAAAGGCATAAAGAAAGGCCAATTTTGCCCGATTTTGCCGAGTCTTGACTTCTTTGATGCTTCTGTTCTTCAGGTAGCTTCATTCTAGTGCACTATGTCTTATAGCTTTGATCTATCTCACCGCAACTTTAGAGATTTGACTTGTAGCTTTCAATCTGATGCAATGTAACTTCATGGATATGAGATTTATGGCTTCAGTCTTCTCTGCAACTTTAGGAAGATAAGATTTACAACTTCAATTCGCTTTTCTACCGCTTCAATGGGATAAGATTTGTGGTCTCTTCTTTTGAAACTTCAGAAAGGTAAGATATGATATCCTCGATCAGCTCCGCTGCAACTTCAGGAAGATAAGACTTGCAACTTCAATCTGTTCCACTGCAACTTCAGGGAGACAAAATCTGGTGTCTTCAATCAGCTCCAATCTTTATTCTTTACTCGGCATATGATCCTGAGCTCAACTCATTTCTCGCAATATGAATTGACTCTTTAAAAACAGACATTAAAACAGAAATTGAAAATAGCTCAGCATATGAGCCAAGGCTCAACTCACCTCTCGGTATATAAGTTGGTTTTTGAAACTTAATTTGAAAAGCAGATTTTGAAAATACCTCGACATGTGAACCCGAGGCTCAACTCACCTCTCGCAATATGAGTTGATTTTTGAAAAATATAAATTGAAAAAAAAAGAAATTGAAAATACCTCAGCGTGCCTTGAGGCTCAACTCACTTCTCGCCATATGAGTTGATTTTTTAAAAATATAAATTGAAAAAAAAAGAAATTGAAAATACCTCAGCGTGCCCTGAGGCTCAACTCACTTCTCGCCATATGAGTTGATTTTTGAAACATAAATTGAAAAATGGAAATTAAAAAATACCTCAGCGTGTCCTGAGGCTCAACTCACCTCTCGCAATATAAGTAGATTTTTGAAACATAAATTAAAAAAAGGAAATTAAAAAATACCTCAGCGTGTCCTGAGGCTCAACTCACCTCTCGCAATATGAGTTGATTTTTGAAACATAAATTGAAAAACGGAAATTAAAAAATACCTCAGCGTGTCCTGAGGCTCAACTCACCTCTCGCAATATGAGTTAATTTTTGAAACATAAATTGAAAAACAGAAATTAAAAAATACCTCAGCGTGTCCTGAGGCTCAACTCACCTCTCACAATATGAGTTGATTTTTGAAACATAAATTAAAAAATGAAAATTAAAAAATATCTCAGCGTGTGACCTGAGGCTCAACTTGCCTCTTGCAATACGAGTTGACTTTTGAAACATAAATTGAAAAACGAAAATTAAAAAATACCTCAGCGTGTCCTAAAGCTCAACTCACCTCTCGCAATATGAGTTGATTTTTGAAATATAAATTGAAAAACGAAAATTAAACAATACCTCAGCGTGTCCCGAGGCTCAACTCACCTCTCGCAATATGAGTTGATTTTTGAAAAATAGAATTTGAAAATACCTCAGGTGCCCCGAGGCTCAACTCACCTCTCACAATATGAGTTGATTTTTGAAAACAAAAATAAAAACATCAAAATACCAAAACCTGTTAAACTCAAGTGTCTTTTCCTTTGATTCAATACAGCTATCATCACATCCTCTTGCTCTACTGGAGTACCTGTATATGTCATGTATGATGTTATCATGATATGCACATGTTGGTCTTAAATGCTTATATGCCTACATGATCATGCTATGCGCCTTAGGCCTGTTTGTCGCATGTCCTTTTTCATCACAATTTTTGTGATGATCTGCATTCATTAGTTCGGCTCTTGACTTTCTCTTTAGGCTCTGTACCCGTCCTCAAGCTTCACGAGTAATCAGCGTTAATCAAACATCGCTCTTTTGCCCCTGGCTGAACTTTGTCCTTGATTTGAGGCTCTTGTATTTGTCAAATTTTCATCCAGGTAATGCTTAACATTTCTTTTGTTTAGAGTATGTCATTTCACTATTTATCATGTAAATAAAACACATAATGAGATGCATGAAAATGGTCAGGTAGGGACAAAAATGATACCTCACATTTATTTATTTCAAATGTGGCAAACAAAGAAAGTTAACCAATGATAGTAAAAAAGTCAAATAAGAGAAAAGGGATCGCATTCAACGGATACAAATGCTCTAGATGTTCAACGCATGAACTCTTCCACGTTCCTCAATCAAGAATCTTTTCGAGTATGGCTTCTTGCATAGAAGATTTCTAGCTTTCAGAAATGCTTCAAATACTGTAGTCTCGCTGTTTGACCCACTGTTCGAAATGCCTTGCTCTTTAAGCCCAGGTTTATTTCATTAGGACACCCTCTCAGGTTTTCATCCTAATATTTTGTGTTAATCAAGATGCCCTTTTCGGGTTTTCACCTTGATCTTTTTTTTTTAAGATGCCTTTTTCTGGTTTTCATCTTGATTTTCTTTTTTCAAGCATAATATTTCTTCACAGCATCTGAATCCACTGGATTCGGTAACTCCTTCCCATCCATCTCGGTGAGAATCAAAGCTCCGCCTGAGAAAGCCTTCTTTATGACGTATGGTCCTTCCTAATTTGGTGCCTATTTTTCTCGCAGGTCTTTTTGTATTGGGATAATCTTTCTCAACACGAGTTCTCCTTCATGGAATTCTCTTGGCCGTACCTTCCTGTCATGGGCCGCAATCATTCTCTTCTGGTACATCTATCTATGGCAAATTGCCTTTAGACATTTTTCTTCAATGAGGTTTAACTGGTCATATCGAGCTCGAACCCATTCTGCTTCCTCTAATTTTGACTCCATTAAAACTCGTAGAGAAGGGATCTTAACTTCGATGGGTAACACAGCTTCCATTCCATAGACCAGAGAGAAAGGAGTTGCTCCTGTAGATGTCCGCACAGATGTGCGATATACATACAAAGCGAACGGTAGCTTCTCGTGCCAGTCTTTATAGGTCTCGGTCATTTTCCCAATGATCTTCTTAATATTTTTGTTGGCTGCTTCAACAGCTCCGTTCATCTTTGGGCGATAGGACGAGGAGTTATGATGCTTTATTTGAAATTGCTCACACACTTCTTTCATCATCTTGTTGTTCAGATTTAAGGCGTTATCTGAAATGATTCTTTCAGGCAAACCATATCGACAAATGATTTCGTTTTTCAAAAACCTACAAACTGCAGTCTTCGTCACATTGGCAAACGAGGTGGCTTCTATCTATTTTGTGAAGTAATCGATAACCACAAAAATGAATCGGTGTCCATTAGAAGCTTTTGGGGAAATTAGCCCTATAACATCCATGCCCCATATAGAAAAAGGCCACGGAGAAGTCATGACATGAAGGGGCGAAGGGGCTACATGAATCTTATCGCCATAAATTTGACATTTGTGGCATTTTCTTGCATAACTAATGCAATCACTTTCCATCGTCAGCCAGTAATAACCAAGTCTCATAATCTTCCTGGCCATAGTGAAACCATTGGCATGTGTCCCACAAATTCCCTCATGGACATCTTCAAGTATTTTCCTGGCTTCAACAGCATCTACACATCTCAATAGCACTTGATCTTTTCCTTTTTTGTATAGAATGTCCCCATCAAGAACAAATCCAGCTGCCATTCTTCTGATGGTTATTTTGTCGTTCTCATTCGCTTGTTCGGGATACCTTTAATTCTTGACATATTCTAAGATATCATGGAACCATGGCCGTCCATCTGCCTCTTTCTCAATGCTACAACAGTGTGCAGGGACCTCGTATATGCTCATTTTGAGGGGCATTATTTCTGCTTCTCTATTTGCTTTGAACATTGAGGCTAAAGTAGCCAAGGCATCAGCCAATTGGTTTTCTTCTCGTGGGAAGTAATTAAAAATGTTTTCTTTGAATTCCTTGATCAATTCAGCCACTAGATCACTGTACTTAATCAATTTCGGATCCCTCACTTCCCAATCTCCACGGATTTGGTAAACCAGTAGGGCTGAGTCCCCGTACACCTCTAAGATTTTGATGTTTCATTCGATAGCTACACGAAGTCCCATGATACAAGCCTCATATTCTGCTATATTATTGGTACAGAAGAAGTTCAGTCTTACAGTGAACAGATAATGATTCCCGTCTGGTGATACTAGGATTGCTCCAATTCCATGCCCCAAGGTATTTGACGCACCATCAAAACTCATCTTCCATGACTGCTCTTTTGATGACTCAGATTCCTTTTCTGTGATGCACATTAAATCTTCATCTGGGAAATCGAATCTCAAGGGCTCATATTCTTCTGTCGTTCGAGTCGCTAAGAAATCAGCTATTGCGCTCCCTTTTATCGACTTCTAACTTATATAGGCAATGTCGTATTCCGATAGGAGGATCTGTCATCGTGCCATTCTTCCTGAGAGTGTCGGTGATTCCATCATGTATTTTATTGGGTCCAGCTTTGAAATTAACCATGTCGTATGATACAACATATATTGCCTGAGTCTCCGAGCTACCCAAACCAGAGCGCAACAGTATTTTTCTATGGACGAATACTTTACCTCATATTCGGTGAACTTTTTGCTGAGGTAATAGATCGCCTTTTCTTTCTTTCTTGACTCGTCGTGTTGCCCCAGTACGCAACCCATTAAATTTTCGAACACGGTCAGATACAATATTAACGGTCTTCCTGGAATTGGCAGTACTAGCACTGGAGGACTAGACAAATATTGTTTTATCTTATCAAAAGCCACCTGACATTCCTCATTCCATTCTCCCGGGTTATGTTTTCGAAGAAGCTGAAAGATTGGGTTGCATTGGTTGGTAAGTTGACCAATGAATCGGGCGATGTAGTTTAACCTCCCTAAAAATCCTCTGATTCCTTTTGTGTGCGCAGAGGTGGTAACTCTTGAATGGCTTTTATTTTATCGAGATCAACCTCAATACCTCTTTCACTGACAATGAAGCCTAGCAACTTTCCTGAGGTAGCCCCAAACGTACATTTGGCTGGATTGAGCTTTAACTGAAACTTTTTCAGCCTTCCGAACAACTTTTTGAGGTTCACTACATGCTCTTCTTTCCCTCGGGATTTAGCAATCATATCGTCGACGTAGACCTCTATTTCTTTATGCATCATGTCATGGAATAACGTCACCATAGCTCTCTGATATGTTGCCCTTGCATTCTTTAACCCAAATGGCATCACCTTGTAGCAGAATGTTCCCCACGTTGTTACGAAGGTAGTTTTATCCATATCCTCAGGGGCCATCTTGATCTGATTATACCTCGAGAATCCATCCATGAAAGAAAACAATGCATGTTTTGCTGTGTAATCCACCAAAGTATCAATATGTGGTAAGGGAAAATTATCTTTAGGACTTGCTCGATTTAGGTCACGATAATCTACGCACATTCGTACTTTGCCATCTTTCTTTGGTATCGGGACTATGTTAGCCACCCATTCTGGATATTTGGAGGCTTGTAGGAAGCCAGCATCAAATTGCTTCTTGACTTCCTCTTTTATTTTCAACAGCATCTCAGGTCTCATCCGTCTTAGCTTTTGTTGAATGGGTTTGCATTCTGTCTTTAATGGGAGCTTATGGACCACTATCTCTTCATCCAATCTTGGCATGTCCTGATATGACCATGTGAATACATCTTTGTACTCGCGGAGCAAAGCAATCAAATTATGCCTGGTGTCCCCTGAAATAGAAGTCCCAATCTTCACTTCCTGCTTCCTTTCTTCAGTTCCCAAATTTATTGTTTCAATACATTCTTGATAAGGCAAAATTTGTTTATCCTCTTATTCCACCATTCTTAGCAAGTCAGGAGACGAGACATAGTCTTCAGCACTTTCTTCGGCTTTTAATTCTCCTAAACAAATAGCCTTCTCAAAATCAATTTCAGGATTCGTAACGTGTTTGTTCATGCCGTTGATATCTGAGCACCTGAAAGTTGAATGGAAAAGAAAACTATAGAGGAGCATCAAAGTATTGGGACCAAAAACATAATGGCATGATGTGAGACATATGCAATGACAGACTATGTGAAGAGGAAAGAAAAAAGGTATGAAGTTAACGAGAAGACCATGACAAAATGCATCTCCACTGATGTTCATTTAAATGATAAAGAACAAATCAGAAGCTCTTACAAAAGAATCCCTACTATTACTTAGGGACACACAAAAAGAATTGTGTTAACATTGAGCATTACTCTGGAAAAGACTTAGAAACTACAAGGAGATCCACAGCAGTCCAATTGTTCAAAACGAATCCAGGAGGACAAGGGCGTATCATTGAAACATATTTACTTGCATCGTCTCCTTTGTCAATGACATTTATACTGACATTCTGAAAACCCCTTTCAATTAATAACAGCGTACTTAGGGGATTATCCTGCCCGGGGTATATCATTCCTGCAGAGGTAAATGTTTTTGACAAATGAGGGTACGTTATGGGGTCCCACTCTAATTCTCGGCCTACGGCTCTTGCAATCCTTCTCTCCTGATCCTTCTTCCACTGTTTTCGTCTTTGACGCGCATCTGGTTGGAACCCTAAACCGTATCGAGCTTTGTGATGTACTGGTTTTAAAGCCCTGACTAACCCTTGCTGATATTTCCCTAAACCTTTTCTCGCTCGAGCTCCCCTTCCTACAGTCAGCTTGATTCCCATTCTAGTATTTCTTGATAGCTTAGGCACAGGAATTCTGTTTCTCTCGGGAACAAATGTGGCGTTGACAAATTCGAGAGATAGAAAAGAACATTCCACTGTGTCTTTGCTTACTTTAAGGTACGGCGCATCAGCAGAGATTGATGCGACAATGTCTTCTTCACCCTCGACTGTGACCAAACAGCCATCTATGATAAATTTCATTTTTTGGTGGAGGGATGACGGGACTGCTCCAGCAGAATGGATCCAAGGTCTTCCCAAGAGACAATTGTATGATGGTGTAATGTCCATGACTTGGAATTCAACATCGTATATGTAAGGGCCCACTTCCAGAGGGATCTCAATCTTTTCCATGACTTCTTGTCTTGTCCCATAGAATGCCCTTACTGTGGAATGACAAGGCCTTAGATAGGACAGATCCATAGGAATCCTGGAAAGCGTGGCTAAAGGCATGACATTGAGTGCCAACCCGTTATCGATGAGCACGTTTGGTATTATGTAGCCCTTGCAGCGAGTCGTAATATGCAGTGCTTTCACTGAGCCTTTACTGTTTGGCGGTATCTCATCATCACTAAAAGAGATGAAATTGTCCGCGTTCAGATTATTCACCCACCTATCAAGCTTCTCAATAGATATGTTGTTTGCTACGTAAGCTTGATTTAACACATTCAGCAAAGCGTTCCAATGCGGCTCTAAATTTAACAGTAGAGATAAAATTGAGATTCGTGCTGGTTGCTTATTCAATTGTTCCACTACATTGTATTCACTGTGCTTGATAAATTTCAAGAACTCCTGAGCTTCCTCCTCATCCACAGGCTTTTTAGTTTCTTGCACAGGTGGAGTTTCCTGCTCAACTTCGGCCTCGTACATCACTGCCTTTCCTTGTTGTTTCCAATCACTATTCTTCTTCACTGGTTCGATCTCTTTCGAATAACATCTCCCACTACGAGTGAAATGACCTACTTCTCCAACGCTTCCAGTCACAGCTTTAGATTTTTCATCTTCCGGTGTGACGATATTGACGTCATATTTCCATGGTACGTATTGCTTTATTGTCCTTATAAGAGAAAGGAGATGGTACTTTGATTATCACTTTTGGTTTCACCGGCTCTTTTTTCGCGTCGTAATAAATTATTAACGGTCGATTGGCGCTATACGAGAAACTTGATGGTTGATTGTCAGAGGCGCATATTTCTCCTCTATCGGCCTCTTCGCCTTTATAAAAAATCTCAATCACCTTATTCTCCATCATACTTTGCAGTAATCTCCTGAACTCTTCGCAGGACTGAATGTTGTGGCCTTCAATACCATGGAATTCGCAAAAATTGTGACCTTTTGTATTTCTTTCTTCGAAGACTCAGTTAAGATGACAGAGCAACCCTTTTTCAACTAATACCTCCCAGATTTTCTGCAGAGGTGTTCTTATTTCAGAAACCCATCTTCTACTTTGCCACTTGTCCTCCTCTCCTACTGCACTCACATTTCCTTTGGTATGGTTTGGGAATAGATTCTCGGCCGTACCACCAGTACCATCAAATCGCAGAATGCCCGCATCGATGAGTCCTTGAACTATTCTTTTAAAGGCAAGGCAGTTTTTCGTAGAGTGTCCCTGGTTCTCGGCATGGTATGCACAACTAACATTTGGATCATACCATTTCGGGTATGGAGGCTTAAGGGGTGCCATGTAATGGGGAGATATTAATTTCTTCTCTAAGAATTTTGGGTATAGTTCCCCATACGACACGGGAATAGGAGTAAATTGTAGTTTCTCGGGATTAGGCCTTGCTGGTCTTGGTTCGTTTCTGGGTTGGCTTTGAACGGGTACAGTATTTTGTGGGAATGTGGAAATGGGTCTTTGATTGTTCGTGGCGTATACGGGGTATGAAGGAGGTGGTGTTTGGTAGTAAGGGGTTTAAGTAGGGTAATAAAAATTCAGAGGTGGATAATTTCGAGGTCAAGGTTGGTTTAGATACGGTTTAGGGGTGTAATGGCTTTCCATTCCCACCATATGGGATTCTGGTTCTTTTTTCTTAATGGGCGCTACCCTTCTTGAACTTTCTTAACCTTCCATTCTACCGCTCTTGACGGTATTCTCTATAAGCTCACCGGATATTACGATATTCGTAAAGTCCTTCGTAGCACTTCCCACCAGCTTGGCATAGAATGGTGCTCTCAAAGTATTAATGAAAAGGGCTGTTATCTCAGTCTTTGTCAGTGGCGGTTCCACTTGAGCCGAGATATCTCTCCATCTTTGAGCATATTGCCTAAAGGTTTCTACCGGTTTCTTTTCCATCATTTGTAGAGTCATTCGATCAGGCACCATATCCGACACATGCTTGTTCTACTCACAGAATACTGACACCAATTCTTTCCAGGATCAGATCTTTTCCCTACTAAGTTGGTTGTACCACCAAAGAGCTGATCCTGCTAGACTATCATGAAAACAATGTATGAGTAGCTTATCTTCATTCACATAGCTGGTCATCTTCTGGCAAAACATGATGAGATGCGCTTTTGGGCATCTTGTCCCATCGTACTTTTCAAAATCTGGTACTTTAAACTTTGGAGGCAAAACTAAATCGGGTACCAAACTGAGCTCTTTAGCGCTCAGTGCTGAGAAGACTTCAGTGCCTTTTATCGCCTTGAGCCTTTCCTCTAGGCTCCTATATTTCTCCTTTGCATCGTGATCATCTAATTTTAACCTAGCTATCTTTGCTGGATCGTCCAAATCTGGAACGAGTGGATCAGCAAGACTAGCCCCCGGGTTTGATACAAGCATTCCTTACCTCAAATGAGCAAGTGGCACCGGCCTTTGCTCCAGGACTGTGGGTTCCTCTTAGGTGTACCCTCTTTGTGTTGCGTGGGCGTGCGGCGGAGTGAATCCTAGGGGATAGAGCGGGTCTTGATTGTGATTAACTCTTAACTGAGGTTCTTTGACGTCAGGGCTCTGTATGGGTCTCTTTCTTTTTACCAGAGCCGACATCATTTCCATCATCTTGGCCATTTGATCCTTCTATTCGAGCGATTCTTCTCGAGATCTCACCATTAAGTCTCTTATCTCTTGCTGCGACTTGGCCAACTGCTCTTGTAATTTCCTTTGGATTCTTTCCATCCTTTCAATCCTTTCATTGAATTCAGCCTCCATTGCTCTAGATTATCGACGCGTTTTATACGAATGGCGTGGTTCCAGATTTGAAGTATTGCAACTGCGAATTCTAACCTTAGCGAATGATTATGGTTATGCAATGAATGAATGAATGAATGCATAAATGTCAAATGAATGTTAGTCATGAATGAATATGCAAGAATTTAGTGTTGATTTCAAGACGACCCTTATTTAGGCATTTCATTTATCAAAAGAGTTCATTATAAAACATTTTTCCATTTTCGATTCAGCCATTACACAAACTTCCTAGCTATATCACCATATTTCTTTACTCGTGCTAAGAATTCTGATATGTTTGATCTTTGACTTGGAGGGAATTGACAAATGAGAATTTCAGCTTCTTCCGATAGTTGTACCACGTGTATGGCTACCCCACGAATTTCATTGATCAAATAGCTACGTTGCATTTCTTTTTCTTGGAGACCCTCTTCGTAAGCATGAATGCCTCTATCATATTGACTATTCTTTTCTTCCAAAGCCTTCAAGAGAGTATCTAACTGTTGTTGACTATCTTGCAGCATGTCTTCTAAATCCCGTATCCTCTCTTTTAATTCTTGACGTTTAGATCGACTAGTCATTACCTCGGCAGACACAGCTTCATATTCGGCGTTCTTCTTCCTTAGCTCTATCATAGCCCGCGTGGCCTTTTCTTCTTTTTTCTTCGCTTTCCCTTTCCAGAATTCCATCCCGCCTTTGATGTTGCTTAATTCTTCTTTCCATTTCACTGATGACTTGCCCAACCCACTATTCTTGATAGTGACTCTTAACTTCTTATTTTCCAGATGAAGGTCCCTTAAGTCATTTCTTACGACATCAACTTATTTTTGCACTTTCTCAGTTCTGGATCTTTAAATCTGAACGTCTATCTTCAGTTGGTAGTTTTCCTCTTGAAGAGCACTAAGGTCCTGAGACATCTTGGCCTTTCTCGTTCAAATTCTTGTCTTGCCATTTCTAGCTCAGATTGCACTTCCTCCGAGAAAGGATTCTGGACGGTGTAGTCCGTTGCTTCCTCCATATGTCGTAATCTTGGGTGAGGGTATCAGCATATAGAGCCAATTCCATCAAATGAATTTTCTTCCAAGACTTTACAGTGTCTCGGACCCTTCTCATATAACCTTCACCCGCGAAAGTAAACTCGAACTGTGATAATCCTCCGGTGACGGGTATGAATTGTCGTGAAGAAAATTACCTTTGGACCATTAATGGAGCATAACCAACTCCTCCCCATAATCCAAGCAGTGGCACCCAATCTTGGTTTCCCATATTGTATAACAGAACCGAAGGGCGTATCCACGGTGCTCTCCAAGTTACATCTTTAGCACGAAGATTCAGAAAAACTGAAACCCAATGCTGTTCGGTGACCTCCTTTGGCCATTCTTTCTCGAGATAACTTTCTAACGGGGTGAATATTTTAGAAAACATATGGAACGGTGTGCGCTCTACTTTCCAGAAGTGGCTCAAAATCCAAACATTGAGTAACTGCGCGCATTCGATGAAACGACCTACAGATGCTTAGTGATCTGAAGGTTTCGGCCAGAATAGTTGGGACAGGGTTGATTCCTTTTTTTAACCTTTCAAAGAAATCCATTACTGTGACTTCTATATGTCCAAGAACTTTTAGGAAAACGATCAGACTGTAAATGGTCAAAGCGAATAGATTTACCCTCTTCAACATATCGGGGTGGTTTAGAACCAAATCTCGCAAGGAAAACCATAGAATACAGCTGGTTTCATTCTTCTTCTTTATCTATTTTTCGGCCCATGTGTCAGTCATGTCTGTCAACCTCATTAACTTTTTCTTGAAGGTTATCAGCTTGGGCTCTTTCACATATATTTTGTAGAATTGCACATTATCGATACGAAGTAAAGCAGCGTATTCTTCTATAGTCGGGGTCATGTCTTCTTGATTGAAGGTGAAACACTGGTAAGCTGGATCCTAGAATCTGACCATGGCTTGAATCAGTCGTTCGTCAACGTTGATGGAAATTAGGTTGGCTACATCCTCATATTTTTCGGTGAAGATCCCCTAGTTTCCGAGTCCCACTGATTCTAGATTCGAACCAAGTCTTCCAGATTATTCTGACGAACATTCATAGCTACGTGCTCGGGTAGATTAGAAACACATCCTTCCATTAAACTGTCCCATTTTTCTTTCTGGGTTTTCAAAGACCAATCCCGGACCACGGTATTTTTCTCGGTTGTTTGTATAATCAACTCTTCCATCAGAAACCTGTTCTTTTGGCAACCGATCTCTAGTCAACACTTTTCTAATATGATGCCTATAATGCATGATGAAAAATAAAGCAAAGACGAACAACCTTGGTTAGTAGTCAAAATATAGGCAGAAAAATCATGGAAAATTTATCAAATTACGCTACCCGATCCAGTTTATTAAACCAACACAATCCTCTTTGCATACAAAGTAAAAGTGCAAAAGGTAAGAGGCGTTTCTCCCGTGTACTTATTTTGGTAACTACTAAACGAGCGGAGGTTCGGCATGGCTCTAATTAGGGGGCTCGTACGGTTCACTATATGCAGTTTTGGTTCTAGGTGGGAACTCGAATTGTTTGTACTGTCATCTACTAAGATTAGTACAGAGCCTCGGTTATGGCCATCATAGGCTTACGAGATCAATTCGAGGGATTACATTTACTTATGCCTATGCGGAGAGACAAGTTACTCACGAAAGCATAAGTCATATGTAACCCGAAAGTATTCACTAGCCTGTATGGAGGGACGAGTTAACTCACGAAGGCATAGCGTTTACTTTCACTTAAACGGACGGAGCCCGGGTATAGAGCTCATGTTATGCAAAGATGCACATGCACGGTGTGTGGGGAGAAACTCACAAACCTTTCATTTTATTTAGAAAAAACTACAAAACTAAAACCATAAAACTTAAAGCTGAAAAACAAAAAGGACAAAACGAGTTCGAAAAACATTTACAACATAATGCGAATGCATGACTTTTTGAAAACAAAAATTTTAGGATCACGATTAAATGTTAATTTGAACAAGGAACTTTGAAAATTTTGACAACGTGAGTTTAATTCCAGACACGACTCTCAAAAAGGATCCCCAGTGGAGTCTCCAGCTGTAGCGACGTAAAAATTTCTCGCTTTAGGTTGCTAATTGAGGTGATTTATTAAAAATTTGAAAACCGACTTTCGATTTTATTAAAA
This sequence comes from Gossypium anomalum, assembly GCA_025698475.1. Classification (NCBI taxonomy): domain Eukaryota; kingdom Viridiplantae; phylum Streptophyta; class Magnoliopsida; order Malvales; family Malvaceae; genus Gossypium; species Gossypium anomalum. The sequence goes on from CM046968.1 coordinate 91,310,387, forward strand.
AAAGGAGTCACCACTGATCCTTTTTCTAGGTGTGATCAGACACCTAATAAATCCTCTCTTTAAAAGAAAATTTATTTTTTAAATAAAAGAAGGCTGAGTTTAGGTCTACGTCAAAAGCCAGAGAGAAAAATAGGGTTCGGGAGTCGATTACGCACGAGGAAGGTATTAGCACCCTCGCGACGCCCAAAATTGGTATCTCGTTAAACGTGTGTTGTCTTAATTTTCAAAAATGCGAGATTAATGTAACATTTAATCGTGATCCGATCAAAACTGGAGAATTTTTAAAATTTCAATTTCTTTTGAAAAGGACGTTCCATTTTTAACACAAGTCGATTGATATTCACCCAACATAGCGATGAAATCGACGACTTAATGTTAAATCGATGCGTTACCTTATTTATTGAAATTTAGAAAAATGAATAAAAAGAAAACTAATATCGATGTTGAAGTAAGGTGTGAACTAATATGCTAATTCAGAACAGATAAATAATAAAAAGTTAAGAATATACGAAACAAATAATATATAAAACATTAACAATGTATATGCGATAATAAACGTAATAGTAGTATTAAACACGAAATAAAAACAATGAATATATAGACATATAATAATAATTAGTAAAGTGATGGAAACATGATATTAAAAACACTAATAATGTTACCTATATACATATGTACATATATTCAAATATAAACATAGTAATAGCATTACAAAGTATATACATAGTGTAAAAAATATATACATAGTATAATGTTAAAAATACCTACATAATATAGAGTTATAATATATATATATATATATATATATATAAAAGATAACATGTAAGAAAAATATAATATGGTATTCGAAATATATACATGATATATATAAAAATACAATATTAAAAAGGTACATATATACGTAATATATAAAAATGCATGTATATAATATAATAGTAAAATATCAACATAATATATACATATTAGAAATAATAATGTTAAAAACACCTATTAATAATATTACATAAATATTTATATACCTATATATATTAAAAATATATACATATATAATAAAACATATACTAATATTAATAATAATAAAGATAATATAAATATATATATATGAAACAGTATAAAAGATTTAACTAATAACATTAAAATATATACATAACATATATAAAATATATAATTGATAATATTAAGAATACATGCATAATATATGAAAAACGTGTACAACATATATGTTCAAAATGATAATAATAATATTAAAAAAACATTAATAGTACTGTATAAATATATACATATATATACATATAGACACATAAATAATAATTGAAACTATATTAGTACCGATAATAATAACAAAATATTGATAATAGATATAATAATGATATTAATAAAATATAAATAATATTAAAATAAAATAAAGTACGTAAAAGAGGGTGAAAAAGGATAAAATTTAAATTAAAACAATATTTTTGGGGTAATTTTAAAAAATTAAATAAAGGAAAATAGGATAGATTTGGATGCGCGCGAAACAAGGGAGGACTGAATTGGGAATATTCCCACACCATCAAAACAGTGCCATTCCAACAAGTACTAAAATGTAATTAAAATAATATTTTGGGCGAAATTTAAAAGTAACAATGACCTGATTTGAAAGGACCAGAAAGGAGGAGGGACCATTTGCAAATTTATCCCAAAAGCAGAAACATGCTTGGCCTAGGGTTTGTGACACCGTTTCATCTTTATTATTTAAGTTATTTTTTCTGTTTTTTTTTTCATTCTTTGCTTCATTCTTGTTTAAACAAAACAGAGAACCCCCATTCCCTTCTCCCCCTTTTGGTTAGGGTTTCTAAACCCATTTTTGCCGCCGTCATCATGGCTCTTTGAAGCCGCCGGAGCTTTCACCTTCAACGGTGGTCAGGGCCACCAAGATCCAGGTGAGTTTTTTATTTTTTATGTAAAAATGATTTATAATGAAAATAATGAAATCGAATCAAAAGAAAACAAAAAAGGAAAGAAAACTAAAGGAATAAGAAAAAAAGAGATTAAAATCAACCTTTCTTTCTTCTTGTTGTTTTGATTTTCGACTTTCAATACTTGTCTAACAGTCTTTTTCTTTTTTTTCTAAACTGAACAACAACCGAAGAAAAGAAAAGAAAAAACTAAAAATCCCCTCTTCTTCATGGTAAATTCGGCTTTTATAGCCTCTTTGTACATGTCATAGCTTTTTCTTTTTTACTTTTCTTATTTCTCTGCCTTGTTACTATTCAATCATTGTTTTGTATTGTCTTGCTTTTGCTTGCTATTGTTTCTTTGCTAATTTGGTCTTCTTTTGCAGGGATGGCAGAGAGTGGTTGAAGGCAGTTTGAAATTTCAAATTTTTCTTTTCTCTCTTTTTTTGATTTGGGTTAGGGTTAGGTTAGGCTATTGGGTTTTGGGTGTTTAATGTGTAATGAGTTGGTAGTTTAGGGGTGTTGGCTAAGGTGGGTCAAAATTGTAAAAGGGTTTGAAATTGGGCCAAAATTGGCCTACAACAGACACAACATTATCTAAACAATCACATACAACTAATCTGAGAAAAATGTGACCAAATTTTTAATCAATTGATACAACAATACAACAAATTTACATGAAATAATATAAAAACAATTAAACCATGAGATACCAAACAACATAAAATTAATATGATACAAAACAACTTCTAAAGAATGATGCATTGCTGAGCAAACAACACATGTTAGAATTTAAGATAATTTATAAAAAACTAAGAATATATAAATAATTTTTAAAATATATGTTACAAAATGAAGATGTTTGAATCAAATAACATGCAAAATGATTTAGAAAAATACATTTATTTACAATTGACAATATGTACAAATAAAGATAAATTCAATAATGTATGAAATATAAAAAGGCATGCAAAGTTATATAATAAAGTATAATTTTAGGAAATAAGTTATATACATAATAGATTTAAGAAAACATATATATAAATAATTTAAAAGCAATTATATGACAAAAAAAATGGAATTTAATATGTATAAAGGATCAAACTAATTTTACTGTGAATCATATATGTAGATATATATATATAAAACATTTGAATGAAATATTACATAAAATGCTAAAATAATATAATAAAGAACTTAAAAACAAAATAAAGTTATTAAAATAGCTCAACACACATACACATATATGAAAATGTTATGCACTTTAAAATAATAAGCACTACAAGTCAAAAACTCAATTAAAATAATACATGTACAAATATATAGAGATTATCTAAAAGAATATTGTACAAAATGTTAAAGTAATCTAATAAAAAAACTCCAAAATAATTGTACAAATAAAAACAAATAAAATTATTAAAACGGATCAACATATATATAAATATTAAATGTATTAAAATGGTAAGTTATACCAATAGAAAACTAAATTAAAATTGAATTAAAATAAGAGGAATAACTTAAAAATAAAATAAACTACTTGGATTAAAATAGGGACCCATGTGCGACGCGCGCAAATTCACAGGGACTAAAGTTAAAAATATCCCCGATCCCAAAAAGCTGCGTTGAGCCACGGGTTAAATTGCAACAACACACAAATTTTAGGAAAAATTTAAAAAAACAACCAAAGTACTAATTGGAACTAATTGAACTGCAGTGCAAAGGGAAGGACTTATAGCGCAAATGTCCCTCAATGACCAAACATGTGGATCTTGAGGGTTTTTTACTGAAATAATTTTTTAAAAAAATTTCTTTACCAAAATAAGTTGTCAGCCCGATTATTTACTAAAATGGGTTGTTTTTCTCATTCGCGCCTATCTGACAGGCGCGATTCAATTTTTTATATTAAAAAAATTATTTTTTAAAATAAAATATTATTTTTTATTTTCGGATCAATATGACCCGCGTATAGATACGAATACAGGTTGCGCCTATGTCAGAGGCGTGACTAGTTGATCCTTTCTCAGAGGCGCGACTAATCGTGCCTATCTCAGAGGCGCAAATGGTAGGGCCCACAAGAACTTCTGTTGCTTAAAATTCAAAACACTAGAGATATTAGTGAATCTGCTAATACATACTTCATCCGGATAAAGTATGCATTATTAAAATTAAATTAAATTATTAAATAAGAAATAAAATTATAAAATAATATGTTATTTGGAAAATAACTATTATTGTAATGACATACATGTTTTATTAGGTATAAGTATTTAAATTTTTGTTTTTGTAGTGTGATACATGCGTATATATATATATATATATATATATATATATATATATATATATAATCATATTAGTGAATCTGCTAATACATACTTCATTCGGATAAAGTATGCATTTTAATAACACATGAAAGATGTGGATATTAATATTTAAGGCAAACTTGTGGATTATATAGTTGATGAAAGTTGGTAATATTATAAAGTTGTTTTTAATACTCAGTTTTATTAGGTATAAGTATTTAAAATTTTGTGAATTAGTTTATATTTTTTTTAAATAGCTTTACTTTGGGTAAAATATATTTAAAATAACAGGTCCCTAAATCTTTTAAATCATTATTTTTTATTTTTTTTTACTATTTTGGGTCAGAAATTCAAGGTGGTGCCGCCTATGCACCACCCTCCACCAAGTGAAATATACCATTTTGGTACTTAATTTTTGAAACAACCTATTTTGATATTTTATTTTATTTTTTATATTATTTGGATAAAAAACCCCTTAATCTTGATATCCAAGTTGATATAAAAAAATTAAATGAGTTAACAGCAACCATTAACATACCAATATTTAACAGTAACTTAAAAAATTTAAATGAGCTTAAACATCATTTGTCCAAATTCATTTTCAAAATGAAATAATTTTTAATTTTTTTATAAACTTATATGTTAAACTCACCAAATACTAAACTAAACTCAACAATTTATAACTTAATCCTAAATTACTAATAAATTAATTTTAAAATAATTACAAACACAGAAAATTTTAACATAGTCCTAAATTACTAACAAGTTAATTTTAAAATAATTATAAAAAAAAAATTACATTCATGCAAAATATTAATCCAAAACTATAAATACTAAACATAAATATTTTATAATTAATAATTAATAACAAAAAAATTACATGCATGCAACATCAGAGGCTGCAGGAGAGCTACTATGCGGGCAGAAGGGGCAGTGGGGTGGGCGGTCTCTGCTGCTGCGGAGGGGACTGTGTCGGGCAGCCCATTCGCACCTACACCATGTCTCGATCGATCGCGCCTATCCAACAGGCGCGACCCGTTTTTACCCGTATTTTGACCCGTTAGACCGTATTTTTACCTGTATATATATTTAAATATTTTTAATAAAAATAAAAAATAATATTTTATTTAAAAAAATGAAAAAAATTAATATAAAAAATTGAATCTCGCCTGTCAGATAGGCGCGAATGAGAAAAACAACCCATTTTGGTAAATAATCGGGCTGACGACTTATTTTGGTAAATAATTTTTTTTAAATTACTTCAGTAAAAAACCCGAATCTTGATCATGTGCAGGTCGAATCATTGGGTTACAGCTCCTTGAATGATGCCATTTTGAGGCCATTAATATTGGCCTTAAACGGTGACGTCTAAGGGTCCTTATAATCACGAAACAAACCTTAAAAATGAAGTTTGCAGCCATTTAAAAAAATGAAACCTTATATTGCTCTCTCAAACTTTCAGCCGACTCAAGCCTAATCACTTGGCCCTGACTCCATCGCAGCCAACAACAGGCGTGTTCGCCCTTTGAAAACGATTTACAGCCTCAGATTTCTCCTTCGCCTTCGATTTTGGCGAAGCAAAGAGGAATCAATTGCAGATTCGCAAGGTAAGACCTCACTTTTCTTTTGCTCTTTTATTTTTTAAAAACAACAGCGAATGATTGAAAAAGAAATGAGATGCTTCAATAGAAAACTAAAGCGACTAGAAAATAAAAAAAATCACCTTAAAAATTTGCTTTCGAAATGCTCTTTTTCTGATATTCAGCGTGCGTCCAAAATACATGGTACAAGTAATGGCTTTTTATAGCCTGGCAAAATACAGATTTAAAAATAAAAATAGAAAAAAAATGTATTTCTTTTTCTTTTTCTCTTGCTTATTTTGCCGCTTCTCGTGTGTTCTTTTGCAGGGGTGGTTGTACGGAGAAGATGACCCTGGTGACGTGGAGGAGGCCGTTCGAGGAAACTGCTCGTGGGAGCCTGACCTTTTGGCACTGTTTTGGCATATTCCAGAAGCTTCTGGTGTTCTCGGCTGCTAAGCTTCTCTTTTGGTCCCATTGGGCCTCGGGTTTGGGTTATTGGAATTGGGTCTAGGGTTTATTCAATTGGGTCATGGGTTATTTTAGTCTAATGGACTTTTATTGTATTGTTTTTTTTATTTTTTGTTTTATTTTAGTTTTGGGTTTTGTAAATGGACTTTGGACCTATAAACAATTTGGTTTGTTATTTATTTCTGTTTGGTTTTATAAATATATTTTTGGTTTTTGGTTTTTGGTTTTTTATGAGCATATTACAACCATAATTATAAAGTATATTTCTTAATAAATTAGTTCTTTATAACAGTGTCCTAAATTTGAAATGAAACTATAGTTATTTCTCTATAACGGATAAACGGATAAAAGATAAAATTTTAATAGACAAATAAATCTATTATAAAGAGGGATGAGTATACTAATATTACTTAGTACTTGCATAGCTTTACATGTCAATCCACACTCAATGAAAAAGTTCTAAACTGGATCAAATTATGTGTGGCAGTAACATTTATCAAGTGACGGAAAGAACAGAATCAGTTCTTGCTTGCATAGCCTTACGTGTAAATTCAGCCTTAGTGAAAAGCTTCATGACTCGATCAACAACAATTAGTTTATGCAAATTGATTTCAATGGAGGTAGGTCCATGTATTGTGATATATATATAACAAACAAAACTTTGAGCCTCCAATTTTGATTAAACAAGCGTATGAAATTTGTTACCACACTCATTGAAATTAGTGCCGACATTTGTCAAAACATGTGCACTGTGGTTACTTTTTGGCTGCGTCAAAGATTCATGGCAACTTTTACCTTTCTTTTCTCTTTATATTCTTAAATTCCATTAAATATATATTTTAAAGTAAGTGCAATTTTATATTTATTATTATTATTATTATTATTATTATTATTATTATTAATTTTTTTATTTATGCTATTGTTGTTATTATTATTATTCCTGATTTTATTATTGTTATTCTTTATTTTATTATTACTATTATTTCTATTATTACAATTATGGCTATTATTTTTACGATTATATTTTCTTTTCAAGTTTATTTACTTATTATTTTATTATTAATTAATTTAGCATTATTTATTATTATCATTGTTATTTTTATTATTCTTACTATTATCTTTTTAAATTACTGTTACTATTATTTCTTTTACTATTTAATATATTATTATCACCCTTTTATTATTACTATTGTGTTAGTACTATTATTATATTTACACCTACATTATTATTCATCTAGTTCTCATTTATCGATTTATATTTCTTGCTTACTTATATTTTTGTTACTATTATGTTTTAAGTTATGATATCTATATTTGTATTTACATAATAATATCATTATTTTACTCTTGTTATATTTTTCATATTATCATTATCATCATTAATATATATATATATATATGTGTGTGTGTGTATTTTTCATGTACATATTAGTGTTTTCTACCAATATTACAAATATATTATTTCATTTATTATATTATTAGAACATTACTTTTTATTATCATTTTATTTATTGTGAATATTATTGTTATTTTTATTCTAATATTGCATTTTAATATTTTTCATTAATTGTATCATCGTTCGTATTATTTACAAATTCCTATTGCAAGTGATATTATTCTTTTTTATGTTTTTTAATAAAAAAGGCAACGTACTGATTTCAACACTAAGTCACTGATTTCATCGCTATGTTGGGTGGATATCATTGGCTCGTGTTAAAAATGAGACGTCCTTCTAAAAAACCAAAATTTCAAATTCTCGTATTTCAATCGGATCGCAATTAAATATTAAATTAAACTTGTAATTTTGAAAATTAAGACAACGCGTGTTTAACAAGATACCAATTTTATGCGTCGCGAGGGTGCTAATACCTTCCTCGTGTGTAACCGACTCCCGAACCCTATTTTTCTCTGGATTTTTGCGTAGACCCAAATTTGGCCTTCATTTTTGTTCAAAAATAAATTTTCTTTTAAAAGAAAAAATAGGCTTTATTAGGTGTCCGATCACACCTAGAAAAAGATCGGTGGCGACTCCTTTTCTCTTTAAAACCGAAATTCCATTTTTAAATTTTCAAATAATCGCCTCAACTAGCGACCAAAGCGAAATTTTTTACGTCGCTACAGTTGGCGACTCCACTGGGGATGATTTTTGAGAGTCGAGTCTAGAATTAAACGCGTGTTGTCAAAATCTTCAAAATTCTTTGTTCAAATTAATACTTAATCGTGATCCTTAAATTTTATTTTTGAAAAATCATGCATTTGCATCATGTTGTAAATATTCTTCTAACTTGTTTTATCTTGTTGTTTTTCAGCTATAAGTTTTATGGTTTTAGTTTTTTTTTTTAGTTTAGTTTTAAATAAAACGTAAAGGTTTGTGAGTTTCTCCCCACACACCGTGCACTTGCATTTTTGCATAACATGAGCTCTCTACCCGGGCTCCGTCCGCTTAAGTGGAAGTAAACGCTATGCCTTCGTGATTTAACTCGTCCCTCCACACAGGCTAGTAAATACTTCCGGGTTACATATTTCTTATGCTTTCGTGAGTTAACTTGTCCCTCCGCATAGGCATAAGTAAATGTAATCCCTCGAATTGAACTCATAAGCCTGTGATAGGCAATGACCGAGGTTTTGTACTAATCTTAGCGGATGACAATACGAACAATTCGAGTACCTGTCTAGAACCAAAACTACATGTAGCGAACCATATAAGCCACCTAATTAGAGCCATGCCGAACCTCTGTCCGTTAATATTAATTTGGTGAAGTTTCTATAGTTCCTCTCAGTTCATATCTGTTGTGATTACTAACCAAGGTTGTTTGTCTTTATTTTTATTTTTTATCATGCATCATAGGCATCTTGATTAGGAAGGTGTTGATTAGAGATTGAGGAAATTCACCTAATGGATTTAGCTCTTTACGCTGATACCATCACTCAAGATTATGACATATGGAGACAACGACGAGTGAACAGTCAACAAATCTCGCCGACGGATTATACTTTCTAGAATCCTTTTTCAGAAAAAATGTCGTCTGAGTTGGAAATAGCAAGACATGAATTTGAATGTGAAAAGGCTAAGCTATTACGAGATATCAATTCTCTCCAAGAGGAAAACTACCAGCTGAAAATCGATGTTCAAATTGAAAAATCTAAAACCGGGAAAGCTCAAAGAGAGGCTGAGATTGTAAGAAACGATTTAAGGGATCTTCATTTGAAAATTAAGAAACACTATAAAAATAGTGGTTTGGGCAAATCGTCAGCAGAATGGAAGGAAGAAATTAGCAATATCAAAGGTGGGAGGGAATTCTGGAAAGGGAAAGCAAAGAAAGAAGAGGAAAAAGCTGCGCGTGCTATGATAGAGTTAAGCAAGAAGAACGCTGAGTATGAAACTGTATCTGCAGAATTTGTGACTAGTCAGTCCGAACGACAAGAGGTAAGAAAGAAAATACGAGATCTAGAAAATATGCTACAATCTCGTCAGCAACAGTTAGATACCCTTCTAAAAGCTCTAGAAGAAAAGAATGATCAGTACGATAGAGACACTCGCACTTATGAAAGAGCTCTCCAAGAAAAAGAAATGCAACTTGGCGGCTAAGCAAGTTGTGCAATTATCAGATGAAGCCGAAGCTCTCAGTTGCCAATTCCCTCCGAGTCAAAGATCAAGTATATCAGAATTCTTAGAATGAGTGAAGAAACAAGGCAATGTAGCTAGAAAATTTGTGTAACTGTTGAATCAAAGATAGTGAAATATTTTGTAATAGACTCTTTTGATTAATGAAATGCCTAAGTAGGGGCCATCTTGAAATCAACACCAAATTCTTGCACATTCATTCGTGACTAACATTCATTTGACATTCATTTATTCATTCATTGTATGTACATATCGCCATAATCATTCACTGAGGCTAAAACTGTATAATCCGCAGTTGCGACACTACAAGTCTGGAATCACACCATTCTTATAGGACGCGCCGAAAAGCTAAAATTATAGAAGCCGAGTTCAATGAGAGAATTGAAAGGATGGAAAGGACCCAAAGAGAATTGCAAGAGTAGTTGACCAAGTCACAACAGGAAGCAAGAGATCTGATGTTAAGATCTTGAGAGGAATCGCTCGAGCAAAGAGATTAGATGGCCAAAATAATGGAGATGGTGACAGCTTTGGTCAAAGGAAAAGGACCTATGCAGAGCCCTGACATTATGGAGCATCAGTCGAGAGTTAATCATGATCAGTATCTACTCTATCCCCCAGGATTCACTCCACCTCACGCCCATGCAACGCAAAGAGGATATCCTCAAGGGGAACCTGCAAGCCTCGAGCAACGACCCGTACCCCCTGCTCATCTAGGGCAAGGTATATTCGTATCGAACCCCGGAGCTAATTCTGCCGATCCCATTATTCCAGATTTGGATGATCCGGTAGAAATAGCCAGACTGAAAATGGATGATCATGATGTTCAGGATAAGTATAGGAGTTTGGAAGAAAGACTCAAAATGATAGAAGGTACTGAAGCCTTCTCTGCATTGAGTGCCAAAAAGCTCAGTTTGGTGCATGATCTGGTTCTGCCTCCGAAATTCAAAATACTAGATTTTGAAAAATACGATGAAACGAGATGTCCAAAAGCACATCTTGTCATGTTTTGCTGGAAGATGACTGGTTACGTGAATAAGGACAAATTGCTAATCCACTGTTTCCAAGACAGCTTGATCGGATCAGCCCTTTGATGGTATAATCAACTCAGTAGAAAAAGGATCTGATCATGGAAAGACTTAGCATTAGCATTTTGTGAACAATACAAGCACGTATCCGACATGGTGCCTGATCGACTAACTTTGCAGATGATGGAAAAGAAGCTGATAGAGACTTTTATGCAATACGCGCAAAGGTGAAGGGATATCTTGGCTCAAGTAGAACCCCCATTGACTAAAACTGAAATAACGGTCCTCTTCATCAACACTTTGAAAGCACCATTTTATGATAAGTTGGTAAGAAGTGCCACGAAAGACTTCACAGATATTGTAATATCCGGGGAACTTATAGAAAATACCATCAAGAGTGGAAGGATGGAAGGTTTTGAAAGCTCGAAAAGGGCAGCACCCATAAAGAAAAAAGAAGCAGAAACCTATATGGTGGGAACTGGGAGCCACTACATTTCTAATCCTTACCCAACCCAGCCACGACCTCGATATCACCCGCCTCCAAACTTCTATTATCCTCCCCAAAACCCTTACTATCAAGCACCTCCTCCTTAGCCCGTTTACGCCACAGATAACCAAAGACCATTTGCCATGTTCCCACCAAATACCATGCCTGCTCAAAACCAACCCAAAAATGAACAAAGACCAGCAAAACCCAATTCTGAAAAACCTCAATTCACCCCTATCCCCGTGTCATACGGAGAGCTGTACCCAAAACTGTTGGAAAAGAAATTAATATCACCACATTATATGGCACCCTTGAAGCCTCCATACCCAAAATGGTACGATCCTAATGCCAGTTGCATGTACCACGCAGGAAACCAGGGGCATTCTACAGAAAATTGTCTAGCATTTAAAAGGAGGGCTCAAGGTCTTATCGATGCAGGCATTTTATGATTTGATGGTGCTGGCAATACGGTTGGAAATTCGCTCCCTCACCACACTGAAGGGAACCTAAGAGCGGTGACAAAAGAAGACAGGTGCCGTGCTAAAAGTTGTGTTTCTGAAATAAAGACACCGCTGTGAAAGATTTGGGAGGTAATGGTTGAAAATGGGCTGTTCTGTCATCCCAACAGAATTTTCAAAAAAGGAAATACAAAAAGTCAATGTTTTTGTGATTTTCATGGGATCGAGGGGCATGACATCCAGTCTTGTGAAGGATTTAGAAAACTATTTCAAGACATGATGGACAACAAGGAAGTCGAGATCTTTAACAAAATGAAAGAGGCCGATGAAGGAGAAGTATGCACTTCTGATAATCAATCATCAGGTTTTCCTTATAGTGCCGATAGACCATTGGTGATTTATTACGATGCAAAAAAGGAGCAAGTGAAACCAAAGATGATAATTGAAGTACCATCTCCTTTCCTTTACAAAGAAAACAAGGCAGTACCATGGAAATATGATGTCAACATTATCATTATCGAAACCCTTTTTTTTTATTTTGAAAGCAATGGGGATCGACTTTTGAAAACAAAAATGTGGAGTCGCCACTAATCTCTTGATTGAGGTGTGATTGGGTCACCTACTAAAACATTTTCTACTATGAAAAATAAATTTTGGTTCATGAAAAATAAAAAAAAACGAGTTCAGGAGTCGGTTACGCATGAGGAAGGGTTAGCACCCTCATTACGCCCAAATATTGGTACCAAATTGATTCGATGCTATCCTTGTGCCAAAAGGTTTTAAAAGAAGAGATTTTCCAAAATATGATTCTTTTTTTTTTAAACATTTGAATAGTTCAAATTAGTGGTCAAAATTCTCTCGTTTCAAAGATACGCAGTATCATACCCAGCACGATTGACTATGATCCTTTATACCTTTAAAAATACGATTGAATTTTGGCTTTTGAAAACTCGTATACTAAATTATAAAAGGTTATCCAAATATTTAGTTCACCGAAAAAGTCATACCCAGTACGATTGAGCTTGATTTTCCAAATTTCCCAAATATTAGATATTGCCTTATTTCAGAATTTTTGAATGGTAGAAAATTGGAAATTTGCTTACGTTTATTTGTTTTAAAATAAATGATATATTTAATGCATTGCAACAAAACGTATATATATAAAAAAAAAGGTTAATGAATATGAAATAATATACACAAAGTACAACCTCACGTAATACATCTAACAATTATTCCAAGTATAATGTAACCAAAAATTCTTTAAGCATGGATAATGAATAATTAATATAAAAATAATATACATGATCATAACACAAAATAAAATGATGCACAAAAATATGTATGAAACAAAATGAAGAATTAATGATCATAAAATATATATATAAGTTGACACGTTTGCATAAAACTTGGGATATATGTTTATTGAAATAGTTATTATAAAATTCAAAGTTCAAATCAAATTATATACAAAATATTTAAAACACAAATTCATTCAAAAATTGATAATTCACATGATAACTTGAATAATATATTAAATATGAGGGAATAACAATACAAGATATAATATAATATGCATAATAAATTCATAAAACATGTATATACAAGTAGATTTGAGAATAATTATAGCATGAAATTAATAATGTATGAAAAATTTAAAAATTTTATACATGTAACAAATTTTAAAAATATAATCATATACTCAAAAGGTAAAACAAAAAAATACCTAAATCTAGTGATGTATATTTATAAATCTATATTTATAAAAGGAATTTTGAAACAAATGACATATAGCATAATTTTACATGTAACAAATTGATTTGGATTGATGGCACATATAAATAATACATACATAAGGATAATAAAATATGAAAGTGTATACAATAAATAAATTGTATGATTTAAAATATGATTTTTAAAAGAAACGCATTATACACATAAATAATTTTAGAGAAAAATATATATACATAAAAAAATATTAATATGAAATCGATAACGTGGACTATAATAAAAAAATAATTTAATATGAGTTATTTACATATGAATAAATTTTAGAAACAATTGTATGCTAAGATAACACGGAATTAAAATGTGAATTATAAGATTAAATTAATTTTATCATAAATTATATATGCAATAGATTTTAAAAAAAATAATTACGTATACAAGTAGATTTAAAAAAATAAAATTAAAAAAAATTATATGTATAAAATAACATAGGATTAATAATATGTAAGGTGAAAACTTGATATAAATAAATACATATACAAGAATAATAATATAAAACAGTGTTCGATTTTAATAAAATACTTAAAAGAAATAAATTATATTTAGAGTTAAAAGTATATATCAACATATCAACATATAAAAAATATATATATATGTATATATATACACGTAAATTTCACCAACAATATAATAACTATGTATAAAATTATTTTTAGATAAATATCAATTAAATTTTTAAAGCAAAGGTATATTAACATAACAAAACAATTTCAAGAAGCAATTATACAAATGAAAGAAATAACAAATTAAAGTAATACTTAGAAAAATGATGCTAAGATAAATTTAAAAAAACAAATACTAAAATTTTGCATAAATACGAGTAAACATATAAACTAAGCAAAACTTGGTTGAAACGAATAATAAGATTAAGAGGTCAATTTGTAAACGAAAGGAAAAAAATAATTTTTAAATGAAACATGTACCGATGATCAAGGACCTAAGACATAAATATTTCAAGCTTCAAAATGCAGCATTCAAATAAGGACTAAACCGTGACAATGTGTAAATATCAGGGAAAATATAAAACAAATAAAACGTGATTGAGGCTTAATTAAAGATTGGCGCAAAAGGGGAGGGACCAAATGCGCAATTCACCTAGAGTAGCTAATTGGCCTCTAAAGACTAAACGGTGACGTCTTTATTTTGTCATTAAACCCTAAAAAAATTGTTTGAATGGCACTCTGCCGTTTTCTACAGCAATTGAAGCAAAATCCTTCCCCATATCTATCTTCATTTGGCCGATTAAGAAGCCAAATCCCTAGCCTCTCTTGATTTTTCCTCAACCGATTCTAACACCCCTCTTTTAAGCACCAATCTACCTCTATCAATGGTGACGAATAGATTCAGGCTTCAAGGGACGACCATCTAGGCCATGAGGTTTTATCTACACTCCGATTTCAACGAAGATGACGGAGTCTCTTAGCACATTCGCAAGGTAAATCTCTTGCTTTCTCTTTATTTTCAAATGCATCTAAACTTTAATGAAAGATTAATGGAATCGAAAGAGAAAAAGAAGAAAAAATATTTGAATACCTTTTCAATTTTTTTGATTGCTGTTTTTAATATTCGTGTATATATTTGAGGAAAGAAGATCCCCTTCCATGTACATTCAATGGCTTTTTATAGCCTAAAAACTAGAATAAATAAGAAAAAATCAAATTGCTTTGTCAGAATTGTCGCATATTCTCGTTAATCCGCTTCTTCTCGCAGTTTCGATCATGCGGAGGAAAGCCACTCGTGGGGAAGTCTGCGATGCGTCGAGAGCAGCGATTTGGTGACTTGGGATTTCCAGTCTTCCCCATCCGGCCATTGTTGGGCTAATTTCAGGATTGGGCCTACTAGGGTATTAGTTTATTTGGGCTAGAATTTAAATTTAATGTTTGGGTCAGATATTAATTTGGTTAATTGGGTCATGGGCTAATGGAATTTTATTATATTGGTTTATTATTGTTTTTAATTTTTGGTTTTTTGGTTTTCTAACGGGCCCGGGCGAAATGGGCCTATTACAATCATACCTGAAGGTGAAAAATCCAAAGTCACGACCTGAAATGTTGACGAAGTAAGACACTTCACCCGCAGCGGGAGGTGTTATTCTAAAGTGGTTGAACCAAAGAAGAAAACTGGTGACTCGAAGTAGAAAGGAAAGGCACCGATGGATGAGGCTGAGGTCGAACTTGAGACTCTGTCCGAACAAGAAGTTAAAAGGCCTGTGAATGAAGAGGAAGCACATGAATTCTTGAAGTTCATCAAGCATAGTGAATATAACATCGTGGAACAGTTAAGCAAACAACCGGCACGAATCTCGGTATTATCCCTACTATTGAATTCAGAACCACATCGGAATGCTTTGCTGAAAGTGTTAAATCAAGCTTACGTGGCAAGCAATATATCTGTCGAAAAACTTGATAGGTGGATGAATAACCTGAACGTGGATAATTTTATTTCTTTTCGTGATGACGAAATACCTCCAAATGGTAGGGGCTCCGTAAAAGCGTTACATATCACAACCCGTTGCAAGGGTTATATAATACCGAATGTGCTCATTGATAACGGGTCAGCACTCAATGTTATGCCTTTGGCCACGCTTTCTAGATTTCCAATTGATATATCTTATCTGAGGCCTTGTCACTCTACAGTAAGAGCATTCGATGGGACTGGACGAGAAGTCATGGGAAAAATTAAAATTCCTCTAGAAGTGGGCCCCTATATATATGACATCGAGTTTCAGGTCATGGACATTACGCCTTTGTATAATTGCCTTTTAGGAAGGCCTTGGATCCACTCTGCTGGGGTAGTTCCTTCATCTCTCCATCAAAAAGTGAAGTTTATCATAGATGGTCTTTTGGTCACTGTCAAGGGTGAGGAAGACATTGTCGCATCTATCTCTACTGATACACCATACCTCGAAGTAAGCAAGGATGCAGCAGAATGTTCCTTCTGTTCTTTCGAATTCATCAATGCTACGTTCATTGCTGAGGGAAATAAAATTCCCATGCCTAAGCTGTCAAGGAATACCAAGATGGGAATTAAACTGACTGTGGGAAAAGGAGCCCGAGTGAGGAAAGGTTTGGGAAGATATCAGCAAGGGATAGTTAGAGCTCTAAAACCAGTGCCCCATAAGGCTCGATATGGTTTAGGGTTCCAGCTAGATATACGACAGAGAAGAAAATAGTTGCAGAAAGATCGAGAAAGGAGGGTTTCAAGAGCTTTAGGCCGAGAATTGGAATGGGAGCCCATAACGTACCCTCATTTGTCAAAAATATTTACATCTGCAGGAATGATATACCCCGGGCAAGATAATCTACGAAGCACGCTGTTATTAATTGAAAGGGTCTTTAGAATGTTAGTATAAATGTCATTGACAAAGGAAATGATGCAATTAAAGATGTTTCAATGATACGCCCTTGTCCTCATGGATTCGTTTTGAACAATTGGACTGTTGTGGATCTCCTTGTAGGTTCTAAGTCTTCTCCAGAGTAATGCTCAATGTTAACACTCTTCTTTTTGTGTGTCCCTAAGTAATAGTAGGGATTCTTTTGTAAGAGCTTATGTTTTGCTCTTTATCATTTAAATGAACATTAATGGAGATACATTTTGTCATGGTCTTTTCATTCTCATTAACTTCATAATTTTTCCCTCGTCTCACAGCCTATCAGTGCATATATCTCACATCATGCCATTATGCTTGTTGGTCCCAATACTTTGATGCTCCTCTATAGTTTTCTTTTCCATTCAACTTTCAGGTGCTCAGATATCAACGATATGAACAAACTCGTTACAAATCTTGAAATCGATTTCGAGAAAGCAATTTGTTTAGGAGAGTTCGAAGCTAAAGAAAATGTTGAAGGCTATGTCTCGTCTCCTGACTTACTAAGAATGGTAGAACAAGAAGATAAATAGATTCTACCTCATCAAGAATCTGTTGAGATAGTAAACTTGGGAAATGAAGAAAAGAGGTAAGAAGTGAAGATTGGGAACTCCATTTCAGATAACACCAAACATGATTTGATTGCTTTGCTTCATGAGTACAAAGATGTATTTGCATGGTCGTATCAGGACATGCCAGGATTGGATGAGGATGTAGTGGTCCATAGACTCCCACTGAAACCAGAATGCAAACCTATTCAACAGAAGCTAAGACGAATGAGACCTGAAATGCTATTAAAGATAAAAGAATAAGTCAAGAAACAATTCGATGCTGGCTTCCTACAAGTCTCCAAGTACCCACAATGGGTAGCTAACATAGTCCTAGTACTGAAAAAAGATGGCAAGGTGTGAATGTGTGTGGATTATCGCGATCTGAATCGAGCAAGTCCTAAAGATAATTTTTTTTTGCCACACATCGATACATTGATGGATAACACAGCTAAACATTCATTGTTTTCGTTCATGGACTGATTCTCAAGTTATAATCAGATAAAGATGGCTCCTGAGGATATGGAGAAAACTACTTTCGTAACGATGTGGGGAACATTCTGTTATAAGGTGATGCCGTTTGGATTAAAAAACGCTGGGGCAACATATCAGAGGGCCATGGTGATGTTGTTTCATGACATGATGCACAAAGAAATAGAAGTCTATGTCGATGATATGATCGCCAAATCCAATGGGGAAAGAGAGCATGTTGGGAACCTCAGGAAGTTGTTCGAAAGACTGAGAAAGTTCCAGCTGAAGCTTAATCCAGCCAAATGTACGTTTGGGGCTACCTCGGGAAAATTGCTAGGCTTCATTACCAGCGAGAGAGGTATTGAAGTTGATCCAGATAAGATAAAAGTCATACAAGAACTACCACCTCCACGCACGCAAAAAGAAGTTAGAGGATTTTTAGGGAGGTTGAACTACATCACTCGGTCCATTGCTCAACTTACCAACCAGTGTGACCCAATTTTTCAACTCCTTCAAAAACATAATCCCGGAGAATAGAATGAGGAGTGCCAAGTGGCTTTTGACAAGATAAAACAGTATTTGTCTAGTCCCCCGGTGTTAGTACCGCCAACTCCAAGAAGACAGTTAATATTGTATCTGACTGTGTTTGAAAATTCAATGGGTTACGTACTAGGGCAACATGACGAGTCAGGGAAAAGAGAAAAGGCGATTTACTATCTCAGCAAAAAGTTCACAGAGTATGAGGCAAAGTACTCGTCAATTGAAAAATTCTGTTGCGCTTTGGTTTGGGTAGTTCGGAGGCTCAGGCAATATATGTTGTATCATACGACATGATTAATTTCAAAGCTGGACCCAATAAAGTACATAATGGAATCACCTGCACTTTCAGGAATAATGGCACGATGACAGATCCTATTATCAGAATACGACATCATCTATGTGAGCCAAAAGCTGATAAAAGGGAGTGCAATAGCTGATTTCTTAGCAACTCGAACAACAGAGGAATACGAGCCATTGAGATTTGATTTCCAAGATGAAGACTTAATGTGCATTACGGGAAAAGAATGTGAGTCATCCAAAGAGAAGTCATGGAAGATGAGTTTTGATGGTGCATCGAATACATTGGGGCATGGGATTGGAGCATTCTTAGTATCACCAAAAGGGAACCATTATCCGTTCACTGCCAGCCTGAATTTCTTCTGTACCAATAACATAGCAGAATATGAGGCCTGTATCATGGGACTTCGTGCAGCTATTGAATGAAATGTCAAAATCTTAGAGGTGTACGGGGACTCAGCGTTGGTGATATACCAAATCCGTGGAGATTGAGAAGTGAGAGATTCGAAATTAGTTAAATACAGCGATCTAGTGGCGGAATTGGTTAAAGAATTCAAAGAAATAACTTTTAATTTCTTTCCAGGAGAACAAAACTAATTCGCTGATGCCTTGACCACTTCAGCTTCAATGTTCAAAGCAAACAGAGAAACAGAAATAATGTCTCTTCAAATGAGCATATATGAAGTCCCTGCACATTATTTCAGCATTGAAAAAGAGCCAGACGGACGACCATGGTTTCATGATATCTTAGAATATGTCAAGAACCAAAAGTATCCCGGACAAGCAAATGAGAACTATAAAAGAACAATCAGAAGAATGGCAGTAGGATTTGTTCTTGATGGGGACATTCTGTACAAAAGAGGAAAAGATCAAGTGTTCTTGAGATGCGTAGATGCTGTTGAAGCCAGAAAAATACTTGAAGATGTCCATGAAGGAATTTGTGGGACACATGCCAATGGTTTCACTATGGCTAGGAAGATTATGAGACTCGGTTATTACTGGCTGACGATGGAAAGTGACTGCATTAGTTTTGCACGAAAATGCCACAAATGTCAAATTTATGGTGATAAAATTCATGTAGCCCTTTCACCCCTTCATGTCATGACTTCTCCGTAGCCTTTTTCTATGTGGGGCATGGATGTTATAAGGCCAATTTCCCCCAAAAGCTTCTAATGGATACCGATTCATTTTTGTAGTGATAGATTACTTCACGAAATGGATAGAAGCCACTTCATTTGCTAATGTGACGAAGACTGCAGTTTGCATGTTCTTAAAAAAGGAAATCATTTGTCGATATGGTTTGCCTGAAAGAATCATTTTAGATAACGCCTTGAATTTGAACAACAAGATGATGAAGGAAGTGTGTGAACAATTTCAAATAAAGCATCATAACTCCTCACCCTATCGCCTGAAAATGAATGGAGCAGTTGAAGCGGCCAACAAGAATATTAAGAAGATTATTGGGAAAATGACCAAGACAAGTAAAGATTGGCACGAGAAGCTACCATTCGCTTTGTATGCATATCGTACATCTATGCGGACATCTACGGGAGCAACTCCTTTCTCTCTGGTCTATGGAATGGAAGCTGTGCTACCCATCGAAGTTGAGATCCCCTCTCTACGGGTCTTACTTGAGTCGAAACTAGAGGAAGCAGAGTGGGTTCGAGCTCGATATGACCAGTTAAACCTTATCGAAGAAAAATGTTTGAAGGCAATCTGTCATGGACAGATGTACCAAAAGAGAATGATCGTGGCCCATGATAAGAAAGTACGGCCAAGAGAATTCCATAAAGGAGAACTCATGATGAGAAAGATTCTCCCAATACAAAAAGACTTCCGAGGAAAATGGGCACCAAATTAGGAAGGACCATACGTCGTAAAGAAGGCTTTCTCAGGTGGAGCATTGATTCTCAATGAGATGGATGGGAAAGAGTTACCTAACCCAGTGAACTCAGATGCTGTAAAGAAATATTATGCCTAAAAAAAGGGGGGTCAAGGCGAAAACCCGAAAAGGGTGTCTTGATGAACAAAAAAGATAAGGATGAAAACCTGAGAGGGCGTCCTAATGAAGCAAACCTGGGCTTAAGGAGCAAGGCGATTTGAATGGTGGGTCAAGCGGCAAGGCTATAGTATTTGAAGCATCTCTGAAAGCTCGAAATCTTCGACGTAAGAAGCCATGCTCGAAAAGATTCTTGATTAAGTAACGTGGAAGAGATCATGCGTTGAATATCTAGAGCATTTGTATTTACTGAATGCGATTTCCTTTTCTTTATGACATTTTTTACTATCCTTGGTTAACCTTTTTGTTTGTTACCTTCGAAATAAATAAATGTGAAGTATCTCTTTGTACCTACCTAACCATTTTCATGCATCTCATTGTATGGTTTATTTGAATGATAAACCGTAGAATGACATACTCTAAACAAAAGAAAGGTTGAGATTACCCGGATAAGAATTCGATAAGTATGGGGCTTCAAAGCAAGGACAAAGTTCAACAGGGGGAAAAAGAGTGGTATCTGAGAAATACAGATTACTCGTAAAGCTGGAGAACAGGTACAAATCCTAAAGAGAAAGTCAAAAATCAAAGCAATGAATGCGGATCATCACAAGGATCATGACGAAAAGAAATATATGACAAACAAGTCCAAGGCACATAGCATAATCATGTAGGCATACAGGCATTTAAGACAAGCATGCGCATACCATGATAACATCATGCATGACATATGCAGGTACTCCAGCAAAGCGAGAGGTTTTGATGATATTTATACTGGATTAAGGAAAAAGACACTTGAAGTTCCACCAGATGATATGTTTTGGTATCCTGATATTTTTATTTCTATTTTTCAAAAAAATTAACTCATATTGCGAGAGGTGAGTTGAGCCTCAGGTCACACGCCGAGGTATTTTCAATTCCTATTTTTCAAAAAAATCAACTCATATTGCGAGAGTTGAGTTGAACCTCAAATCACGCATTGAGGTATTTTTAATTTATTTTTCAAAAAATCAACTCATATTGCGAGAGATGAGTTGAGCCTCGGGTCACACACTGAGGTATCTTTAGCTCCTATTTTTCAAAAAATCAACTCATATTGCGAGAGGTGAGTTGAGCCTCAAATCACGCACTGAGGTATTTTCAATTTACGTTTCAAAAAAATCAACTCATATTGCGAGAGGTGAGTTGAGCCTCGAGTCACACGCTGAGGTATTTTTAGTTTCTATTTTTCAAAAAAATCAACTTATATTGCGAGAGGTGAGTTGAGCCTCGGGTCACACACTGAGGTATTTTTAGTTTCTATTTTTCAAAAAAAATCAACTCATATTACGAGAGGTGAGTTGAGCCTCGGGTCACACGCTGAGGTATTTTTAGTTTCTATTTTTCAAAAAAATCAACTCATATTATGAGAGGTGAGTTGAGCCTCGGGACACACGTCGAGGTATCTTCAATTTATGTTTTTTCAAAGAAATCGACTCATATTGCGAGAAGTGAGTTGAGCCTTTTAGTCTCTGTTTTTCAAAAAATCAATCAACTCATATTGCGAGAGGTGAGTTGAGCCTCAGGTCACACGCTGAGGTATTTTCAATTTTTCACTTTTTTCAAAAATTAACTCATAACCCGAGAGATAAGTTGAACGTCAGTTTGTATGCCGAGCTATTTTCGATGTTTGTTTTTCAATAAAGAATAAAGACTAGAGCTAATCGAATATATAGATATTGCTTCCCTGAAGTTGCAGTGGAGCAGGTTGAAATTACAAGTCTGATCTCCATGAAGTTGTAGCGGAACCCTGAAGTTGTAGTGGAGCAGACCCAAGATATTAGTCCTTATCTCCTTGAAGTTGCAGTGGAGCAATAAAGCAGATCGAAGCTACAAATCTATTCTCCCTGAAATGGCACTAGAGAGGCTCAAAGCCACCATTCGTATCTCCTTGAAGTTTCAGCGAAATGGGTTGAAGTCACAAGTCTTATTTCTCTGAAGTTGCAGTCGAGTGGATTGAAGCAACAAGATGCAATGGACTAGAATGAGGCTACGTGAAGAAGTGGAGCATCAAAGAAGTCAAGACTCGGTGAGACTGGGCAAATTTGGTCTTTCTTAAAAGTCTTTGCTCTGTTCTTGTTACACGACAACGAGCAGAGAGGGGCAATTGTAAGACCCAAAATTTGCCCTGGCCCAAAATGGACAGTCCACTAAACCCAAAAAAAATAAAAATAAATAAAACCTAAAACTACCCAAACCCCAAACAAACCTAAACAAATTAAGCCCAAAACAATGTAGCCCAAAATTCTTTTAACCCTAGCCCACAACAATTAAAAAGAGAAAAACTAAAAAACCCTAGCTCAGCCGCCCTAGCCTCTGTCAGCCACCATACCGTCGCTCCACCTGCCACCACCAACTCTGCCACCGTTGACCTCATCCACCTGCAACAGAAGTGATAGAAAGATTAAAAAAAACAACAAGTTGTAAAAATGGCTATATAAAGCCACAAAACCACTTGTATTGGGACGGCTTTTTCTTTTTTTTGAAAATCAATACGAAAAAATATTTGAAAACATACATCAAACACAAGAAAAGGAGAAAAAAAGAGATCAAACTAGAGATCCTAATATCAAACAGATCTCCAAAAACAGATTAAACAAGTTTCACGAAGGCAAAAGGTTACCTTTTTTCTTTTTTATTTATTTTCCTTTTATTTTCGAACCCATTTACATACATCTATTGAAGTTTTCTCTATTTTCCCTAAAAAATCAGTTATATATAAAAATATAAAAAAAGACAAAAAATAACAATACCTTTTTTAAACTCCTGCCACCGCATACGGTGGCCGGCAACGGTGACCAACAGCGACCGGCGTGGCAAACGGGGATGGTCCGGTGACTAGACCAGAGGAGAAGGAGAGAGGGCCAAAGGGTGCTCTCAGATTTTTTTGAAGAAAAGAGAAAGAAAATGAAAGTTTTTGCAAAAATTTGGCCTTTTATAACACTACCAAAACGACACCGTTTCATTTAGCTGCAAAACACCCCAAAACGACGTCGTTTTGAGACGACTCGTGTGCCGACCCGACCCGCCTCAGGGGATCTGCGTGTTTTTTTAAAAGGGGTTAATTGCACTTTTAGCCCCTCCTCTTTTTATCCTTTTAAAATCATATTTTTCATTATTTTTAATTTGGCCCCGAAATTTGTTATGCTCTGCAATTTAGTCCCCCGTGTTGCACTGCATTTTGAGGGGAAGGAATAATTTTCGTTTTGGTCCTTCCAGGTTGCACGCGTGTTCATTTTGATCCTTTTCCCTTTATTTCTTTTTAAATTTGCCCCAAAACTCTGTTTTAGTTCAATTTTAGTCCTTTCTTGTTTATTTTCATTTCTTTATTTAATATTATTATTATTAATAATATTATTAATCTAATCACTATTATTATTATTATTATTATTATTATATATTAGTGTATATTTTTATTATATTTGTATATATATATACTTATACATAGTATTATTTTTTAATTACTTTATTTTAATATTTCTTATAATATTATATTTTCTTTTAGAATTCCAATATTATTATTATTATTATTATTATTATTATTATTATCATTATTATTATTATTATTATTATTATTATTAGTGTATATTTTTATTATATATGTATATATATTTATATATAATACTATTTTTAATTACTTTATTTTAACATCGTTATTATACTATATTTGCTTCTTCTTTTTTTCTTTTCTTTTGTTTTTTTTTATTTCATTATTATTGCTAGTATTTAATATATTATTATCACCCTTTTATTATTACTATTGTGTTAGTACTATTATTATATTTACATCTACATTATTATTCATCTAGTTCTCATTTGTCGATTTATATTTCTTGCTTACTTATATTTTTGTTACTATTATGTTTTAAGTTATGATATCTATATTTGTATTTACGTACTAATATCATTATTTTACTCTTGTTATATTTTTCATATTATCATTATCATCATTATTAATATATATATGTGTATTTTTCATGTACATATTAGTGTTTTCTACTATTATTACAAATATATTATTTCATTTATTATATTATTAGAACATTACTTTTTATTATCATTTTCTTTATTGTGAATATTATTGTTATTTTTATTCTAATATTGCATTTTAATATTTTTCATTAATTGTATCATCGTTCGCATTATTTACAAATTCCTATTGCAAGTGATATTATTCTTTTTTATATTTTTTAATAAATAAGGTAACATACCGATTTCAACACTAAGTCACTAATTTCATTGCTATCTTAGGTGGATATCATTGGCTCGTGTTAAAAACGAGACGTCCTTCTAAAAAACCAAAATTTTAAATTCTCGTATTTCAATCGGATCGCAATTAAATATTAAATTAAACTTGTAATTTTGAAAATTAAGACAACGCGTGTTTAACAAGATATCAATTTTGGGCGTCGCGGGGGTGCTAATACCTTCCTCGTGCGTAACCGACTCCCGAACCCTATTTTTCTCTGGATTTTTGCGTAGACCCAAATTCGACCTTCATTTTTGTTCAAAAATAAATTTTCTTGTAAAAGAAAAAAGAGGATTTATTAGGTGTCCGATCACACCTAGAAAAAGATCGGTGGCGACTCCTTTTCTCTTTAAAATAGAAATTCCATTTTCAAATTTTCAAATAATCGTCTCAACTAGCGACCAAAGCGAAATTTTTTACGTCGCTACAAAACCCCTACAACAAAATCTGTTCAACATATCAACAGAAGCAAATCCCAGCAATGCATTCACTTGCATACAAGTAACCGAAAAGACATACCTTGAAAACTCATAATTATCGTAGACCCTACTCACCACCAAGCCTTAAACAAACAAGGCCTACTCATACCAGCAGATGCTAATGCATCTGCCATTTCATTTCCACCTGCCTCCGCTAATGTAAATGATAACTTTCTAGCACAGCCCTCCTTCTATCAAAATCTGCAAAAACAGTTTGTTGCGACCAATGTCTACTTGATTTCTCTAAAATCCAATTATAGACCACCCTCGAACCCATTTCAACAATTAAAGAACATGATCCCTTCCATCCTATGTCAGTAAAAACATCCATGGCTGTGATAATTGCTCCCAATTCAACAGACTCCGCATCACAGGTATCACTCGGACCTGAGAATAGAGCTCTAACAATACCTTCCTCATCTCTCATCACACCTCCACCACTAGATTTGCCCTCAAAAGCAACTCCACTTACATTAAATTTCAACCATCCATGTTAAGGAAAGCATCAGCCAGCTGACCCTTATTTTAGAATAACTCCTGTTGAGAACAACTAAAGTTCATTACAGCTATTGTTTAGAATAATGACGTTTCAAAAATAGGTATGTTTAGAAAAACCATTGTTTGGAACAATTTGTATTTAGAACAATTGTGGTTTTTCGGAAGAGCCATTACTGAGAAACAACTCTTATTCAGAACAACCTCTACATTGAGAATAAGTATGTTGAGAATAATTCATGTTTGGAACAAGTCAAAATAACTATTATTGAGGAATAACTCCCATCCAAAAACAACCATCATCTTGTGTTTCAAGAGATGTTTCACGAAAAATGTTTCACATGGTACCGCTTCACCAAAATAGAAGAAGTGAAAGTAACCTTGGAATATGACAAGATTCTTGGATTATCTTTACTATTGGGATATTCTGGAGAGCTTAACTTGTAGATCAGATATAGAGGTAGTTAAAAATTTTCCTCTAACATTGACTGTTTTTCCCTTCTTTCAGAAATATAGCGAATTCTTCTTTACTATTCACCATTACCATCACCAACAAAAACTCTTCATCATCACATCTTAACCATTAATGTCATTGTAACTAAAATTTATTTCATTATTCCTATTAATTGCCGACTTTGTTACTCCCATTTTTTGACACATTGTAAGAAGGAGCTTTTCACAATTGATAAAAAGACTTTTAACACTTGAGAATTCTGACTCTCAAAGTTCTCTTTAAAATTCTCCCAATTTGTTTACTTTGCTTAGCTTTATCTTCAGCCACTTTTCCCTTTCTCCACCTTACCAATCACCACCTCTCATTGCGTTCAGTGTTACCAAATTTGCTTTGATCTTCCTATCTATCTTCTTCTGATACATCTCTTTCATTTGTTTGCAATGCTTCCTCTCTCCATCAAAAGAGATCTCTACAATTTCAAAACATTGTCTTATTACTTGGATGGCTGTCTTGAATCGTCTTCCACATAAAAATAAATATATCATTAACCAAGCAAAACAAGGATGGTGCACTTGGTTAAACAAAAAACAGTATATACGTTACTTAATATAAAATTAAGAGGTTGAATATTAAAATTTCATCAATTAAAAAACTGAAAAAAATTAAAAATCTATTTTCTATAATGTATCAAACTGAACAACTTATTTATTCTCCATAAACTGACGAATATAATCTTAAATTTTTATCTATAATTTGATTTATTTTTCTCATTTCCTCAATATGAAAAATAAATGATGAATTCATTTGTTGTAAATGGAAACAAAAAATGATATAAAGAAAGTCAGCTAGAAGATTTTCATATAATAGTAAATGGAACAGTTTTTTGGACTCTTTATTCATTATTTATTTATTTAAACGATAAAAGAACACATAAGTGAACTAAATTACATGATAGATTTAGTAACCTTAGTACCATACAATCACACAATTATAACTAACCACAACATAGTAATACAACACGAGAATGCAGATCTTGAGTATAGGACACAATTTATTATTTTATTATTTGTAACTGGGATTGTACTTGTCGAAATGGGCAAGATTTTAATTGGAAACTGGTGGTGAGAGAGCAGCAAAATCATAGAGCACCTGGCCACTATCCCTGCTCCTTGCTGGATCGGAGAAGGCAAAAGAGTAGAATTCCATGAAATCAAAGTCCTTGAAAACCCGAGGATGTTGCTCATCCATAAGCTCCTTGGGTGTCTTGATTATGGTACCCTTATTTGGTAAGACAAAAGCTGCTATAGAAAAACGATCTTTGTCTCCTCTAATCACTACTCTGTGCTTCGCTGATTTCAATCTCCCATTACTCCATGCCTTCAATTTTCAAAATTAATATTGATAAGTATTAATTTTATGATAAGCATTCACATTCAATGTCAATAGTCTAATTTATTTTATGAGCATGATAAACAAGTTATTCAAAATTTGAACCGGAGATTTAATATAAAAACATCCATAAATATTTTATGGTAATTGTTGACATCACTCAACTTATGATTTCTTGCTTGGATTGGTGGCAAATGTTTATGGATTTATGCGGGCTTATGTTGGAGTTTGTTTTTAAAGGCTTGTTTAGTGAATTGGAGACGAGTTGCTTCATGAAGCTAAGATGCAGATGAGTTCTTCATGAAGCTGTGAGATTAATGGGGTGTGTTTTTGTTTGATGGGGACTTGGGGTCTAGCATTGACTGCCTAAGTTCCCCTTGTTTTGGTGTTTGATTTTGTTGTATCTTTTTTGAGTCATAAGTTTATCGAATAATATTCATTTACATTATTATTGTAATGACCATGTTTTGACTCGAAACTAGGTATAGTGATGGATCGAGTTTGGAATTAGTGGAGAATTTTTGAAATAGAACAAATAGAGACTTTGAGTATGAAATTAGAAAGTTTTTAGACTCGATAGGAAATTAGAAAATACTCCTTAAATAGGAAAAATTTAAATAAAAGCATTGACTAAATTGAAAGAGTAAAGAAATTGTTGTGGTGAAAGTATGAAACTAGAAAGTTATGAGAATATATGGAAAAGATGGAAAACCAATGAAAGACTAATAGGAAATCTTACCAAGTAAAAATATGACTCATACATGGAATTGTAAATATGATTGAGGGTAAAATGGTAATTGGCCAAGTAAATATTTATAGGGCATAATGATTAGGAGTCTTAGTGTAAAGATGAATAGCTAAGGGACTAGATAGTAATTTGACCATTTTTATTTAAAAATCATTAGATTTTTTAGTAGAATTGTGTAGAAAGGAAGAGAAAAAATGAAAAGATTATCATCTTTCTCCACAAGCAAACCGTCACCCCCAAATTTCTCCCCATCAAAACTTTAAAGGAAGAGAAGAAGATTGAAGATCAAACTGAAGGAAAAGGGAAAGAGTTGCCTAAAGAGTAAGAAGGAAGAGGAATCTATCATCCAAATTTTTGGTTTTATTACTTCAAGTATTTAACCTTGTTTAAGCTATGTTACTTAGGAAATTATGTAAATTAAGTAGTTTAATTACTAAAATCATAATGTTATGTGAAGTAATAATTATTAGAGGAAAGTAATGTAAATATTATAATCTTAATTTATGTTGTGCAATTTTGGTAGTTGTGGTGAAAATGGAAAAATGACTAATTTGTAATGAAATTAAAATATGATATGATATTTCTAGAAGAAAAACATGGTTTTAGATGAAAAAATGTGAAAGTTGTGGTGTTGTGTGTGATAAGTGTGAATAAGATTTACAAGTTATAATTCTTCAATAAGGACTAAATTGTGAAAAGAATAAATTTATAACAGTTTTTGTTAAATGAATAAATGTAATGGTATGATGATAAATAAATCCCATGTAGATGAGTCTCGAATAATTAGGATATAGATGACATGCCATAAAGGAAATCTAGCGCGTACTTTTATTCTTATTGTTATATATAAAATTGCACTATGTGCTTATTGTTACATGAAATGCATAAAAATGCATGAATTTATCCCTTTTGTATATCCTAAGTGTTTAGTTAGTCTACATTGGGCTATAATATCATAAATTCGCTTAAAATCAATAAAGGATTTAAGTAACAATAAGTACAACCTTGGTAAATGTATTGAATATTAGGGATTAAATTGATATGAAGTATGTATATAATTATATAATAAATATTATTTATTTTTATTGGTTGTATATTTTCACATATTGAAGTATTTACTAAGTTTTTACAGACTTAACGCGTTAGTTTTCCAACGAGTAGGTATAGTTGATCCTATTGGGCTATTATCGAGGTTGAGGACATTTCATCTCATCAACACCCCCAAGTGACAAGAGAGTATATATAAATTTGGGAGTTAGTATGGCATGTACATAGGTACTTGGTGTAAGTTTTTGCTAAAGTGACTAATATGCAGACTTTGAGAAGTTGAGTTAATTTGGTGCACAAATGAAATACTTTAATACTATTGAATTGAGTTTATTATTAAGAGTTTAAAATTCCATGTATTTGTGATATGATTCTGTAGTAATTGGGGTGGAAATTGGAATGTTTTGGATTGAATTGAATTGATTTTAAATGTTGAAATGATTCAAATTCCTTGTAGGGGTTTTTAACAAAATTTTCAAATGTTTTTTAGCAAAATTGACCTAAGGTATTGATACCAAGGGTCAGGTTATTAAAAGAATCTATATTTAGTTTTCTTTCTCAAAATCTCAAACAACACAAAAAAAAACTAAAAATTAAATAAGTTTGATGAATTTTTATATAATTGATATTTTAATAATTTAGCAGTTGTATTTCAATTTTTTTTTCATATGGATCATATAAATTAAGTTTTTAGTAAATTAAAATTTGAATATAAACAATATAAACATACCATGAGAGGATCTCCAACCACGAAGACAAAAGAAGAAGGAGATAAATTAGTCAGCCTGATCCATTGGCCACCGTTGACCTCAATTTCCAACCCTGGAATTTGATTCTCACAAATTAATGTGCAAAAAGGTTTATCAGTATGAGGAAAGAATCCTATCTCATTCTCCCCTGATGGAGGGGGCATGTATTTCATCATCCGCATAATCGTTGTGTAGTTCATCTTTAATGAATCATCTCCTAATCCATAACTATCAATTAGCATTAACCAGATTAACTTGTTTAGCACCTCCAATTGTGTTCCCATGGTATGCGCAGTATCACTGGGACAAAAGATCAAACAACAGAAATCATTTGTTAGATTCTAAATTTTGTAAGATTCCAAATTTATGATTCTAAGTATATTATGAGCTGAGGCGAATCTAGAGGGGTGGCAAGGGGCCCAGTTCCCCTAAAATGAAAATTTGTTATTTAGGCCTTTTAAGAATATTTAAAATTTTAAATTAGTAAAGGTAAAATTATACTTTGACCCCCCTAAAATTATAAAAATTCAATTTAATCTTTTGAAAATTATAAAGATATAGAATATAAAAAATTAAAATTTCATTCAACCACTTAAAAGATTGTTCTAGCTTCACACCTGATTATGAGTTCAAATCCAAATATGTTATGTGAAAAAGATAAAAACTTAGACTCTGGAGCTAATACACGTAGCCAATCTTAAGAGGTAACCTATATAAAAATTAGAATCCTCTCTCCTATTTTCTTACGACAATTTCTTTCACTAAAAAAAATCATTCCTAAAAAAATGTCCAATAAATTAATGAAAGAAAAGGAAACAAACCCATGAAATTTCTTTTTAAGTTGTAGGTGGTAAGGGTTATTCAAAAACTGAATATGAGATTAAAGCCAAAATCAGAGTCAGAGTCAAAGCCAAACTTAACCACAAGTCTTTAGTTAATCCAGTGTGATTTAGCAGAGGACTCAAAATTTAACCTAACTATTCATATAATATCAATACTTTTAATCCCTTAGCGTATCTTGGACATCTATTTTAATACATTAAAATAGATTTCTCAATTCTAAATATAAACAAATTAATTTGATTAACCCGAATTTAAACTCGACTCAATTTAACTATAAAAAGTCAATAATTCGAATTCGCTTTTAACTCAAACTAGAAATTATCAAAGCCAAGACAGCCTGTGAAATTAGAAAAATCAAAGAATTTTTCTTACCAAAAGCGTGGGTGACCGTCAGGCCACATAAGTTGAGCAAAGTCTTTAACAGAATCATAATTGGAGACATCTCCAAGTCCAAAGCCTTCATACAACGGAGAAACGTGACTGCTTGGTCCAACCCAGCCATGGCTAGGCGGGGGAAGAACGTTCTTTTGTTTTCTCTCCACTGGGACCTCAACCAGTTCTTTCATCAACCTAAACATCTCCTCTCGAACTTCCGTCGATATCGTGTCATACACCACCTCAAAACAACCGAAAGTCTCACAAGCCTCTCGAACTTTCTTGCACAATCGGTGCCACCCATCAGTTCCTCGCTCCAAATCCGATGAACGGAATTCAATGACTGGGAACTCAATCTTAGCATCAACACTCATGTTGGTAACTTTTTTTTTTTATACTCTTAAGGAAGTGTTTCCTTGAACTAAATTATTCTGTAAATTAACTTGGCTCTCGTTACATAGGAATTTAGGTCTATTTATAGCTTGTAAATTAACGTCTCTATCAATTTCCCAAATTTTTAATTTGATCATCCAAGCATTGCACATGTGGTTGAATATTCAAAACAAAAGCAAAACTCCAAATATCTCAAGGAAGAAGCAGTTGAAGTGGTTGAATATTCAAATTTCATCAATTGAAAAAGTACTCGATTATTCAACTGTTAATCTTTTGTAAAAAAAAAAAAATCTTAACCAAGTGTATTGTGATATGCGATATTTTTTTATTAAATAAAAAAATTAAATATATAGAGGGCAAATAAAATCAACACATAAATGGGTTTTTTCTTTTTTATTGTTCAAAAAGGTGGGGATGAAAAGCTAGCTTTGAATTTTTCCTGGAAATTTTCTGGATGTTTGAAATTGTGTGACGAGTTTCCCTTAAAACTGAAGCGATATGAGAAAAATTGTGTGATGAAATTATAAAATATTCTGCTTTGAAGAGAGATTGAAGAAGTTGGCTAGGGTTGTGAGGGAGAAGAAGAGTGGATGAAAGAAAGAAAAAACGGTGAATAAATTAAAAATATCTAAATATACCTTATGTCAAAAGTGGTATCGAAATCAAAGTTTAGGTGATACTTTTGACTAAAAAATATTTTGGGTGCCAAAGTGAGAAAAGCCCTATAGTTTAAGGGCTAATTTTTCATTTAAGCTTTTCTTTTAGCTAAATTTAACCTCAATATTTTAAAAAGAGTCGAATTTGACCTTCAACCTTTCAAAAATAGTCAAATTGCTATTTTTTTAACTAAAATATTGGCTAAAATATTAAACTTTTAAATAGAGCAGCTTACATGGCAAGCCACAGTTACTTCATGCTAATTTTTTAAATTTTATATTATTTATTTGAATTTTGAGTAATTTTATTTTTTAAATATTTTATAATTATTAAATTATTATTGGCGTGGCATATAAGACAAATGATATCATTTCAGCATGAAGCATACACGGAGTACCACCGAGGTACCTCGCCAACATAATTGAAAAATTGATATTTTAATCAACATTTTTGTTAAAAAAATGATTTGAATACTTTTTAAAAGGTTAATAGTCAAATTTAACTCAAAAAAAATAATAGTCAAATTGACAAAACATATAAATATTGAGAACTAATTCATCATTATGCCTTTAATATATATATGTATCATATAATAATAAATAAAACAATCAATTCATAAACAAACAAATTTGGTCACCCCAATTTTTTTTTTTGTTAATTTGGTCATTCAAAAAAGAAATAGATCAAATTAATCACTTTGTCATTAAATGGTAAGGAAAACTTAATGGTGCATTTAAACGAAAAAAATTTAGGATGACTAAAATATGAACGCCCCCTATTTAGAGTGATTAACGAGTTGTTTGTCTTAATTTTAGAGTGATTAAGGTCGAAATGCACCATTAATCAAGGGCTAGCAAGGGAACCCTAAAATGAAAATTTTCCCTTTTAGCTCATTTATAATTTATAAAATTTTAAATTAGTAATGGTAAAATTTAACTTTGGTCCCAGAAATACAAAAAATTTGATTTAATCTTTTAAAATTGTAAAGATATAGGCTATTAAAATAATAAAATTACATTTTACTATCATAAAAATATACAATTTAATTCATGCCCTTAGAAAATAAAATTAGTCTTCTTTATCATTTAATAATATCATTAGTCTTCTTTATCATTTAATAATGGAATGATAAATTTAATCGATTGATTAGTATTTACTCGAAAATTGAGATAAGAACCAAACTCTTGAATAATTGTATGGCAGCCTCCTTGACTCGATGCATTGAATGAGAATTTCATTTAGCTATTAATTTGATATTATTAGTTTAAATGGGTAACAAGTCTATTTCCAACAAAACAAAATAGAGATTTATTGATTGATTAATAGGGCATTAAAAATAATTCAAAATTAAAATTGTCTTTACAATTGAATTTTTTGTTGAAAAATAAATTGAGCAAAGTTTTTAATAGAGTCATAGTTGGAGGCATCTTTTAAGTTCAAAACCTTCATATGAGCGAATGGTGTAATCTAGTCATGGTAAGGCATGGGACTAGTGTTCTTTTGTTTCCTTTCCACTGCAACTTCAACCAGTTCTTTTATCAACTTAAATATTTCCTTTCCAACTTTTGTCGATATATTATCATACATCACTTCAAAATAACTGATACTCAAACTTTTTTGCACACACAGTGTCACTCCGAATCTGATAAACGAAACTCAATCTTAGCATCAACACTGATGTTGTTAACCTTTTTTTAATACTCTTAATGAAATGTTTCCTTGAACTTAATTAGTCTGTAAATTAACTTGGTTCTCTTTACATAATGGATTTAGGTCTATTCATAGCTTGTAATTTAACACCGCTACCAATTTCCCAAATTTTAATTTGATTACCGAAGCATAGAAGATGAAGTGGTTGCTTATTCAAAACAAAATCAAAACTTTGCAGATGAAAGGTTGAATATTCAAAGTTCAAAAAAAAAAAAAAAAAACACAATCATAGCAGACAAAGGATTGAATATCCAAAAATTTGCGCCTCCAATTTAGATTAGATAAACGTATCAAATTTGTTTCCACATTTTTTTTCGAAAAGGGAACGATACTTAATATAAACTAAACCAGGAGGATGAACATACACGAAAAAAAAAATCATTAAAAACAAGATTGTCAGAGAGAGAAGATAAAAAAATATTTTCCAAACAAGCAAGTGCATCCGCATTTTTTTTCCTTCACGAAAGATGTAATGGCCCAATTTTGTCCGGCCCAGACAAATAGACAAAAATAAATAAATAAAAATAATAGAGCCCATTAACAACAGTCCATAACAGCTAAAGTTCATAACAGCTATTGTTTAGAATAATGACGTTTCAAAAGTAGCTATATTTAGAAAAACCATTGTTTGGAACAATTTGTATTTAGAACAATTGTGGTTTTTTAGAAGAGCCATTATTGAGACACAACTCTTATTCAGAACAACCTCTACATTGAAAATAACTATGTTGAGAATAATTTATGTTTGGAACAAGTCAAAAATAACTATTATCTAGGAACAATTCCCATCCAAAACCAACCATCATCTTGTGTTTCAAGAGATGGTCCACGACAAATGTTTCACATGGTATCGCTTCTCCAAAGTAGAAGAAGTGGAAGTAACCTTAGAATATCACAAGATTCTTGGATTGTCTTCACTGTTGGGATATTTTGGAGAGCTTAACTTGACAGATCAGATATGGAGGTAGTTAAAAGTTTTCCTCTAACAATGATTGTTTTTCCCTTCTTTCAGAAATATAGCAAATTCTTCTTTACTATTCACCATAATCATCACCAACAAAAACTCTTCATCATCACATCTTAACCATTAATGTCATTGTAACTAAAATTTATTTCATTATTCCTATTAATTGCCAACTTTGTAACTCCCATTTTTTGAGACATTGTAAGAAGGAGCCTTTCACAATTGATGAAAGGACTTTTAACACTTTAGAATTCTGACTCTCATAGTTCTCTTTAAAATTCTCTCAATCTATTTACTTTGCTTAGCTTTATCTTCAATCGCTTTTTCCTTTCTTCACCTTACTAATCACCACTTGTCACTGCGTTCAATGTTACTAAATCTGTTCCAATCTTCCTATATGCCTTCTTCCGATACATCTCGTTCACTTACTTATAATGTCTCCCCATCAAAACAAACATTGTCTTATTACTTGGATGGTTGTCTTGAATCGTCTTCCACATGAAGATAAATATAAACTTAACCAAGCAAAACAAGAATGGTGCACTTGGTTAAACAAATATATATATATATATATATATATATATATATTTTAAGAGGTTGAATATTAAAATTTCATCAATTAAAAATTGAAAAAATTAAAAATTTATTTTATATAACGTATCAAACCAAAAAACTTATTTATTCTCAATAAATTGATGAATATAATCTTAAATTTTATCTATGATTTGATTTATTTTTCGCATCTTAATTTTTCTCATTTCCTCAATATGAAAAATAAATGATGAATTCATTTGTCGTAAATGGAAACAAAAATTGATATAAAGAAAGTCAACTAGAAAATTTTCATACAACAGTAAATGGAACAGTTTTTTGGACTCTTTATTTATTATTTATTTATTTGAAAGTTAAAAGAACACATAAGTGAACTAAATTACACTATAGATTTAGTAACCTTACCACCATACAATCACACAACTATAACTAACCACAACATAGTAATACAACACGAGAATGCAGATCTTGAGTATAGGACTCAATTTATTATTTGTAACTGGGATTGTACTTGTCGAAATGGGCAATATTTTAATTGGCAACTGGTGCTGAGAGAGCAGTAAAATCATAGAGCAGCTGGCCACTATCTCTGCTCCTTGCCGGGTCGGAAAAGGCAAAACAGTAGAATTCCATGAAATCCAAGTCCTTGAAAACCCGAGGATGTTGCTCATCTATAAGTTCCTTGGGTGTCTTGATTATGGTACTCTTATTTGGTAAGACAAAAGCTGCTATAGAAAAACGATCTTTGTCTCCTCTAATCGTTACTCTGTGCTTCACTTCTTTCAATCTCCCATTACTCCATGCTTTCAATTTTCAAAATCAATATTGATAAGTATTAATTTTATGATAAAGCATTCACATTCAATTTCAATAGTCTAATATATATTATGAGTGTTGAAACCATCTTTTTTAAAAACGAAGTCGACTGAATTTTGGAAATGAAAACGAGAAAACGTGAGTCGCCAGCAATCCTTTTTGTTAAGGTGTGATCGGGTCACCTTGTAAAAGTGGTTGTTTTTAATAAATGGTTTGATTTATTTAAACAACGATTTTGGTCCATGAAATTCAGAAAGACGGGTTCGGGAGTCAGTTACACACGAGGAAGGATTAACACCCTCGTAACGCCCAAAAATTGGTACCTAGTTGATTAATTAGTGTCTTAGTGTCGAAAATTAAAAACTTGAAAGATTTTGAAATACGATCCCTCTTGTTGTTAAAAAAAAATTTCGAACGTTAAAGACCTTCTCATCTCGAAATAACAAAATGTCATATCCAGTAAGTTAGGACACAACATCTTGAATTTTCGAGAACGAGCTTTCCTTTTATTTGAAATTTTAGTATTTTAACCTATTAAAAGGGTATTCGATTATTTAGAGTAAACGAGAAAAATCGAAACCCAGTAAGTTAGGGCGTATTTTTTCGAATTTCCAAATGCTGAATATTGCCTTTATTTGCAAAAGTTCTTATCTCGAGGTAACAAAATGTTATATCCAGTAAGTTATGACACAACACCTCGTATTTCTGAGAGTAAGCATTTTATTTAAAATTCGTATTACAATTTTAAAAGAATATTCCATTATTTAGATTAAATGAGAAAAATCGAAACCCAGTAAGTTAGGGCTCGATTTTCTCGAATTTCTAAATATGGAATATTGCTTTCATGAAAGAATTATTTTAATGTGTCAAAAAAACGACGTGATTTATAGTGAAATATAAAAGCAAATTATGGTACTAATACGCATAATAGCATGATAATAGGTGCGATAATATCAATAGCAATAATATGAGCAATTATAAAATATGAAATAAAAGCAAGGCTAATAATAAAAAATATAAAATAAATACATAAAGAAAATGAAATAAGCAAATACATAAGTATATAGAAAAGAATATATATATATATATAATATGACAAAATAAAAATACAATGATAACGAAAACAATAGTAATAATAATATTGACAATAATAATAGTAGTAAAAATAATAATACTAATGATAATAATAAAAGTAATAATAAGAATATTAATATTAGTATTAATAATAATAATAACAATAATAGAAAATAAAGATAAAAATAATATAGTAATAGTAATAAAAAGGAAAATGTAATAATAATAGTTAATAATACAATAGTAATAATAATAAAAGAGGTATAATAATATATTAGATAGTAAAATAATAATAATAATAATAATAATAACTTATATTAATTAATCTAATTAAAATATCGAAAATAGCAACAAAAAAAAAGACTAAATTGAACTTAAAGTAAGAGTTCAAATAAATTGAAAATTAATAAAGAAGAAAAGGACTAAATCAAGCGCAAAACAAAGAAGAGGGGCTAAATCGGGCAATAAACCCTCCCTCCAAAACGCGCAGCATCGTAAGGGACCTGATTGAAATCCAAGCATAAATTTGGGGCAAAATTAAAAATCCCTAAAAACTTAATTGCGAATTAGCAGAAAAGCGGAAGGGCTAAGCGCAATTAGCCCTTCCAATGAAAAAACACACGGATCCTGAGTGGAGTGGGTCGGATCGGGTCGGCCTCCCCAAAACGACGTCGTTTTGGCATCTGGGGAGGCCAATGAAAATGACGTCGTTTCTTTGGTTTTATAAAAGCATTTTTTTTAAAAAATTTCATTTTTCCTTTGCTTCAAAAAAAAAGGGGGTCTCCCATTTCTCTCTGGCCAAAGCAAGAATCCGACGAGGAAAGCATCAGGGATCATCACCGCCACGCCACATCATCACCATCGCGAATTTCAAAAGGTATATTTTTTTATTATTTTTATTTTTTGATATATTTTTAAAATATGTATGTAAAAATCGTAAAAGAAAATAAACAGATCTATGTGTATAAGTTTCGAAAATCAAATAAATAGAAGGGAAAATAGATAATAATAAAAACACCTTTTGTTTGAATCTAATTCCTTTATTTTAACACTTCTTGCTATGATTGAACGCTTCTATCGGTGTTTGAATCTCTCTCTTTTGTTCTATTTCATGTCTAGAGAGCAAAATACAAAATATTGCAAGGCTTATATAGCCATTTACAAAGTATTTTTTTATTTGATTGTCATTTCTGCCTTTAATTCTTGCTATCATTTCTTCTCTGGTTTTGCAGGTGCAAGTGGCGGTGGAGCAGGTGGCAGTGGGTGGTGGTGGCAGACAGAGGTGCGGCGCACCTAGGTGTTAGGGGGCTAGGGTTCTTTGTGTTTAGTTTAGGTGTTAGGCTTTTGGGCTGCTAGGGTTTTTTAATTTTGGACCATTAGTTTGGGTTTGGTTTTGGGCTGATGCAATTGGGTGGGTAGTTGGGTTAGTTTAGTGGGTATTGGGATTAAATTTAGGTTTAGTTGGTTAGGGTTTTGAGGCCCGGGCAATTTGGCCCTTCAACAACTGCCCCTCTTTGCTCTTTATCGTGTAACGAGAATAGAGCAAAGACATAAAGAAGGGTCAATTTTGCCCAGTCTTGCTAAGTCTCGACTTTCTGGTGCTTCTCTTTCTTAGGTAGCCTCGTTCGGCCCACTGTATCTTGTTGCTTTGATCTGCTTCATGAAACTTCAGAGGTATAGGACTTGTTGCTTTAACCTACTCTACTGCAACTTTGGAGAGATAAGATCTGTTTTGATCTACTCTACTGCAACTTCAGAGAGGTAAGATTTGTGATTTATTTCTTCAATCTGTTCCACTGCAACTTCAGGGAAATAAGATTTGCTATCTTCGGTCTGCAACCTTAGAGAGATAAGACTTGCGACTTCAATCTTCTCCGCTGAAACTTCAAGGAGATCTGCTATGGCTTCGAGCCACTCCAGTGCCATTTCAAGAGGAAGAGATCGATCTAGTCGGCTGAAACTTCAAGGAGATACAAGTGGTGGCTTCGAGCCTCTCCAGTGCCATTTCAGGAAGAAGATATTTGTTACTTCGATCTACTTTGCTGGAACTTCAAGGAGATAGGGTTTGTTTTATTTTGCTCTACTTCAACTTCAGGAAGATAAGGTTTGTAATTTCCAGCCTTTTTACCCTATTGCTTAGGGGGTTAAGGTCTGTAAATTCAGCCTGTTACCCGACTGCTTAGGGGTTTAAGGCCTATCACATTCGGTCTGTTTCCCTACTGCTTAGGGTGATAAGATCTGTAAATTCAGCCTGTTACCCTACTGGTTAGGGGTTTAAGGTCCATCGCCTTCGATCTGTTTCCTTACTGCTTAGGGTGATAAGATCTGTAAATTTAGCCTGTTACCCTACTACTTAGGGGTTTAAGGCCCATCGCCTTCGATCTGTTTCCCTACTACTTAGGGGGTTAAAATCTGTAGTTCAACCTGTTACCCTATTGTTTACGGGTTTAGGGCCCATCACCTTCGATCTATTTCCCTACTGTTTAGGGTGGTAAGATCTATAAATTCAACCTGTTACCCTACTGCTTAGGGGTTTAAGGCCCATCACCTTCGAGCTGTTTCCCTACTGCTTAGGTGGTAAGATCTATAAATTCAGTCTGTTACCCTACTACTTAGGGGTTTAAGGCCCATCGCCTTCGATCTGTTTCCCTACTGCTTAGGTGGTAAGATCTGTAAATTCAACCTGTTTCCTTACTGCTTAGGGGTTTAAGGCCCATGAATTCACCAATCTAGGGACATGACCTGTAGAATCGGTTCTATGTATCTATGCTTATGCCAAATAATTAGGATGCTATGATCGAAATGATCTATAAATGCATAAGTGCAGCAGGTTATGAGAATGATCCCTTTTTCATGTTTGGGTTGCCATTGCTCTTTGTTCATCAAGGTTCTGTCACTAAAACAGTATCCTATCTTCTTGTTCAGCTTAGATTTTGTACAAAAAATCGAAGAAGTAGTCTCAAATTAAATTCTTCTTTCTCAAATATATCTAATCCTTAGGTTTGATTAGTTCTAAATAATAGTCCTGTGTCAGGTTTCTGTACGATTTAGGAACTTTCAAAGTAGTATACA
The DNA here is from genome assembly GCA_025698475.1 of Gossypium anomalum. Classification (NCBI taxonomy): domain Eukaryota; kingdom Viridiplantae; phylum Streptophyta; class Magnoliopsida; order Malvales; family Malvaceae; genus Gossypium; species Gossypium anomalum. The sequence continues at coordinate 91,351,376 of CM046968.1, forward strand.
GAACTCTTTTTGTGAAAATGTCATTAGTCCATTAATCGTTATTTCAATGCAGAATACTTGAGAAAAATCGTAACAATGGACGGAACTGAAATTTATCAGAAACAAAATTTGAAAGGAATAGATTAATCATAAAAAGCAAACATTGCTAGAATACAGAATGAATAAAATGAAAGTAGGTGCCCCAGATACCGCAGCATGAGCTTCGCTGTACGAACTTCTTGAGGATCCCCGTTTTGAGCCCAATATGTGTTTAGGGGACCTAGAGTACTCTTGTTGATGCCCCAAGATGTAACATCTCCCCTCTTTGTTAATTTATTTGTTAATACAGGTATCGCAAGACTACCGTATGCCCTACCTTCGATCAAAACTTGAATTGCCCTTTATGGGTTTTCAATTCAAAATCCATTTGGTCTCAAGATGCTCTTTGTGAGTTTTCATCTTAGCCTCTCCCTTTTTTTTTTAGGCGAAGTATTTTTTAACTGAATCTGAATTTACAGGATTGGGTAAAGTCTTGCCATCCATTTCGGTCAATATCAACGCTCCTCCAGAAAAGGCCTTCTTCACCACATAAGGTCCTTCCCAATTCGGAATCCATTTTCCTCTGAAGTCCTTTTGTATAGGTAGAATCTTTTTTAATACTAGGCTTCCTTCGCGGAATTCTCTAGGACGAACATTTTTGTTGTAAGCTCGCATCATCCGTTTTTGGTACATTTGACCATGACGGATAGCCCTTAACCTCTTTTCTTCAATCAAATTCAACTGATCGTATTGGGACTGGATCCATTCAGCCTCATCCAGCTTTACCTCTGACAAAATTCTGAGGGAAGGAATCTCGACCTCGATGGGTAAAACCGACTCTATTCCATAGACCAATGAGAAAGGCGTTGCCCCAATAGAGGTCCTGATGGACGTTCGATACGTATAAAGGGCGAACGGTAACTTCTCATGCCAATCTTTGTAAGTTTCAGTCATCTTTCCCACAATCTTCTTGATATTCTTATTGGCTGCTTCGACTGCACCGTTCATCTTCGGGCGATACGGTGACGATTTATGGTGTCTGATCTTGAACTGACTGTAGACCTCTGCTATTGTACCATTGTTCAAATTCAATGCCTTGTCAGATATGATCTTTTCTGGTATTCCATATCGACAAATAATTTCCTTTTTCAGGAACTTACTAACTGTAGATTTTGTAACATTGGCATATGAAGCGGCCTCCACCTACTTGGTCAAATAATCAATGACCACAAAGATGAATCGATGCTCATTTGAAGCTTTTAGTGAAATTGGCCCAATCACATCCATGCCCCAAATCGAGAAAGGCTATGGAGAAGTCATGACATACAGAGGTGAAGGAGGCACATTAATCTTGTCTCTATAGATTTGGCACTTATGACATCTTTTGGCGTAGTTAATACAGTCTCCTTCCATGGTGGACCAATAATAACTGAACCTCATAATTTGCCTGGCCATTGTAAAGCCATTAGTGTGTGTCCCACAGACGCCCTCATGGACTTCTTCCAAGATTTTCTTAGCCTCAATAGTGTCTATACATCTTAACAGTACCTCATCATTCCTTCTTTTGTATAGGATCTCTCCGTCCAAGACATAGTCTCTGGCCAGTCTTCTCAACATTCTTTTGTCGTTCTTAGTAGCTTGGTCGGGGTACTCACGATTCTTCACATACCGCAGGATATCGTGGTACCAAGGGTGGTCATCATTTTCTGCTTATTCTTTGAGGTTGTAACAATGAGCTAGAGCCTCGTAAATACTCATTTGGATCCATTTCACATCCTCTTGTTTGTTCACCTTGATCATAGAAGCTAAAGTTGCTAGGGCATTGGCCATCTGATTTTTTTCTCGATGGAGGTAGCAGAAGACGATATTATCAAATTCTTTAATTAATTCAAGGACCAGACTTCGATAATTGAGCAACTTGGGATCTCTCGTCTCCCATTCACCTTTAAGTTGATAAATCACTAACGCAGAATCTCCATATACTTCTAGTGCTTTAATCTTGCGTTCTATGGCTGCACGGATGCCCATAATGCATGCTTCGTATTCTGCCATATTGTTCGTGCAGTCAAAATCCAATTTACTAGTAAAGAGATAATGATCTCCATCTGGGGATACCAAGACTGCCCCAATTCTGTTACCCACAGCATTTGATGCTCTGTCAAAGTTTAGCTTCCAAGGATGACCTTTTAAGGGTCTTCTTCAGTGGTTGCCACGTATATCAGATTTTCATTTGAGAAATCAAAGTTCAGAGTCTCGTAGTCTTCTAGAGCTCTACTGGCTAGAAAATCTACTATTGCACTCCCTTTTACAGCTTTCTGGTTTACATAGATGATATCAAATTCGAAGAATAGAATTTACCATCGAGCTATTCTTCCATTTAAAGCAGTTGACTCCATCAAGTACTTCAGAGGATCCAGTTTAAAAATCAGCCAAGTTGTATGGTACAACATGTATTGTCTCAGTCTTCAGGTTGTCCAAATTAAGGCACAACACAACTTTTCAATTGGCGAGTATCTCGTCTCACACTCAGTAAACTTCTTACTGAGGTAAAATATTGGCTTTTCTTTCCTTTCTGACTCATCGTGTTGGCCAAGTACACATCCCATAGAATTTTTAAATACCGCCAAATATAGTATCAGTAGCTTATCTGGACTAGGTGGTGTCAACACTGGGGTATTGGACAAGTATTGCTTAACCTTGTCAAAAGTCTTCTGGTACTCCGCATCCCAAACACCAGGGTTATGTTTCTTAAGGAGACGGAACATGGGGTCATATTTCTCTGTTAGTTGTGAAATGAACCGAGCGATGTAATTTAGCCTCCCTAAGAATCCCCGAACTTTCTTTTGAGTACGCGCAGAGGTAACTTTTGTATTTTGACTTTATCTGGGTCAATCTCAATCCCTTTTTCACTTACTACGAATCCTAGCAGTTTCCCTGACCTGGCCCCAAAGGTACATTTTGCTGGATTGAGTTTTAGTTAGAACTTTCTCAACCTCAAAAATAATTTCCTCAAGACTTGCACATGCTCTTCTGCTGTCCGGGATTTGGCGATCATGTCGTCGACATAGACTTCAATTTCTTTGTGCATCATATCATGGAACAGGGTTACCATGGCTCTCTGATATGTTGCTCCCGTATTTTTCAATCTGAACGGTATCACCTTATAGCAAAAGGTTCCCCACATGGTCACAAATGTGGTTTTATTCATGTCTTCAAGATGCATCTTGATCTGATTGTACCCTGTGAAACCATCCATGAAGGAGAACAGTGAATAACCTGCCATGTTGTCCACTAAGGTATCGATATGAGGCAATGGGAAAATATCCTTCAGGCTGGCTTTGTTCAAATCTTTGTAGTCTACACACATCTTTACTTTTTCATCTTTTTTAGGGACGGGGATGATAGTGGCTACCCATTCCAAGTACTTAACTACTTGTAAGAAACCAGTATCGAATTGCTTCTTGACCTCCTCTTTTATTTTCAACAAAACATCTGGCCTCATCCTTCGGAGTTTCTGTTGAACTGGCTTGCATTCTTCTTTAATGGGGAGCCTGTGTACCACAATATCAGTACTTAGCCCAGGCATATCTTGATACAACCATGCAAAGACATCCTTGAACTCTTGGAGTAACTCAATAAGGTCCCGCTTCATCTCTGTGGTTGTGCAAGCTCCGATCTTTATTTCTTTCTTTTCTAGTTCATCTTCGAAGTTCACGACTTCTACTGACTCTTTGTGAGGTAGAATCTACTTCTCCTCTTATCCTACCATCCTTAACAAATCAGGGGATAAGTTACAGTCTCTGTCATCTTCAAAGTCTTGGGATCCCTCTAGACACATATCTCGCTCAAAAGGAGACTCTGAATTAGTAGCAACGTCGCTCATATCGTTGATACCTGGAGACCTGCTGTAGGTGCGAAGGAAGATACAAAAAAATAAAAGAATCTAAGAAAAATGATAATATGGTATGATTATGAATGAAAGAATAAAAGAATATTTGCATAGAATAAGACAAAAAGATGCATTTCATTGAAATAACGATTTTGAACATAGGCCTATTTCACAAAAGGACACTTATTACTCCTAGGCCTAGAGTAATAAGTGTGTTTTGGGCATTACTCTGTGTTAGTTCTAAAGACTACGGTATCTCCTCCGCAGTCCAATTATTCAGAACACTTTCCGGCTCATAAGGGCGAATGCCCGATAAATTCTCTACTCCAGTTCCTTCTTCGTATGTGGCGTTAATGCTTAAGTTTTCTAATATTTCTTTGGTGGATCCTTTCCTTGTCGATCTTCCTTAGGCGTAAATAGTCCCTCCCGACACGAATGTTCTGGATATGTGAGGAATGGTCATTGGCTCCCACTTAACCTCTTTCCCGTTTAAACGCGCTCTTCTCATTTCTTATTTCTTCTCTTGCTCCTTTATCTTTTCTTTTGCATCTGGCTTAAATCCTAAGCCAAAGCAGTCTCGTTTGTCCATGAGCATAGGTGCCTCGACCCTTCCTTGTAGGCTTCTTTCAAGCCCTTTCCCTGGCAAAGCTCCTTTCTCAACCATTAGTTGTAGGCCCATTCTTGTAGTTTTGGAGATTTTGGGCGTCGGGACTTTATTTCCTTCGATAAAAAAGGTCGCATTTACAAATTCTAATGACCGAAAAGAACATTTTATGGCTTCATCATCTGTCCCCAAATACGGTGCATTGCTGGTGACGGATGCAATGATGTCCTCTTCCGCGTTTATGGTCACCAGTCGACCTGTCGTTATAAATTTGAGCTTTTGATGTAACGATGACGACACTGCCCCCGCTGAGTGAATCCATGGCCTTCCCAATAAGCAATTGTAAGAGGGCTTTATGTCCATTACCAAGAAATCTACCTCATACGTGCTAGGGCCAATTAGAAGGGGTAATTCGATCCTCCCAATTACTTTCCTTTCGGTACCATCAAATGCCCTCACTACATTTTGGCATGTCTTCATATGGGAACTATCCATGGGCAACCTATTCAGTGTGGATAGGGTTAAGACGTTTAGTGTCTATCCATTATCAATCAATACCCCTGGCAATGTGTATCCCTTGCAACGTGTGGTAATGTGCAGAGCCTTTATGGACCCCATACCTCCCGGTGGTATTTCATCATCGTTAAAGAAAATAAAATTATCGGTACTAATGTTGTTGACCAAACGGTCCAGTTTGTTGACAGAGATGTCATTCGCGACATAAGTCTCGTTCAGCACTTTCATTAATGCTCTCCGATGCGTCTCCGAGCTCAAAAATAAGGCTAGCACTGAGATGCGAGTCGGTTGCTTGTGTAGCTGTTCAACAACGCTGTACTCACTATGCTTTAAAAATTTTAGAAATTCCCTAGCTTCATTCTCGGTTACTGACTCATTGACTGAAGATTCGAACCTGACTGTCCTCTCCTTCCTTTGCTCAACTATTGGGGCTTTTTCTTTAACGGTTTCAGTTTTTGTACCCGCAGGATCATAACGTCTCCCACTGCGTGTATAGAAACCTATATCTTGGTTCTTCTTTGAAGCACTAGCCAAGCTCTCTTCTCCTGGGATCGTCACATTGCAGCTATAATTCTAAGGTACCCTTCTGCTATCTTTATAAGGGAAAGCAACGGGCTTCTAGATTACGACTTTTGGTGCAACTTGTACCCTGACTTTATTAATTCTCAGATGTGATATGATAACCACTGGGTGGTTGACTTCATAAGCATTATTCGTCGACCCGTCTTCTGAGGCACACACATCTGTTCCTTCTGGGCTCTCGACATACTCGAAGAATTCTAGCTCCTTATTATCCATCAATCCTTGTACTAGAGCCTTGAATTCGCTGCATTTCTGAATCTCATGGTCCTCTTGATTATGGAACTGGCAAAAAATTTTTGCTTCTCGGTGTCTGTCCCTTGAATTCTGTCTTATCAACCCTCTTTCGACCATTTTCTTCCATACTTCTTTCAAAAGGGTATTCACTTCTGCGATATTCATCTTAATTTCTTTCCCTGAACTATTGATTATCGTATTTATCCCCTTATCCCCATGGTTAGGTAATAGATTCTCTACACTAGACGTATCATCAAATTTCACGATACCCATGTTAATGAGCCTTTCGACCAGTTTCTTAAAAGTGGTGCAGTTTTCTATCGAGTGCCCTGTGGCTCCCGCATGGTATTCGCATTGGGCGTTTGTGTCATACCATTTGGGGAATGGGGGTTTCATTGGCTTTAGATAAAAGGGTGACACCACATGGGCATCGAATAAGCTTTAATACAATTCCCTGTAGGACATCGGGATAGGCGTAAACTGGACTCTTTCCATGCTAGGCCTTGGGTTGGAGTCTTTTCTTGTGGAGCCCTGATGGCTGGTAGTCACCCTCCTCGGTTGGCTCACGGTGACTGGCTTATTATACACGCTCGTGTTATTCACCTCATTTTCTTTCCTTCTCGGGGCTGATTTCTTAGCACTTTCCCCTGCTTCAATCCTCTCACATCTTATCGTGTTTTCTATCATCTCTCCAGACATTACTATGTCTGATAAACTTTTAGTAGCGCCCCCTAACATTTGGTTGATGAATGGAGCCTTCAGCGTATTGATAAAGAGCATGGTCGTTTCTTTCTCCAAAAGAGGTGGTTGAACTTGCATCGCCATCCCTATCCATCTTTGGGCGTACTGCTTGAAGCTCTCATTTTGTTTTTTCTCCATGTTTTGTAACGTGATTCTGTCAGGAGCCATATCCATCATGTGACTGTACTACTTTATGAAAGCCTGTGCTAGATCCCTCCACGAATTGATCTGGGTACGATTCAGTTGGTTGTACCATTTAGATGCTGCCCTAACCAGACTTTCTTGGAAACAGTGAATCAATAGTTGGTCATTATTGACATATCCTGCCATTCGTCTACAAAACATGGTGATGTGAGCTTCGGGGTAGTTTGTCCCATTATATTTTTCAAATTTCAGAGTTTTAAACTTGGGGGGAAACACCAAGTCTAGAACCAAGCTTAATTCCTTAGCATCGATTCCACCACGATAGTCAGCGTTTTCTATTTCTTTAAATTTCTCTTCCAACCATCTACACCATTCTTCGAGTTCTTTCGGAAGCTCTACCATTATCTTTTCCGCTTCTATCACATCATCAAGATAGTTGGGTTATCCCCCGGATTAGAGCCTGAGCCAGCTTGATAGTTCATTGGCACCGAAACATCAGCCTGCAATGGCTGGGGCCTAATTGTGACTAATGGCCTTCTTGGGTACACATCAGGTTGTGTCTGAACATTAGTTGAGGCAAAACTTGGAGGGTAGATGGGATCTTCATTATCATCTTCTATATTGATCATAGGGCTTTTCCCTTTTTCTAATCCACCCGTCAGTAGCCGTTTCAATTGATCTATCATACTTCTTTAGGACTCCAGCATCTGGTCCCTCATATCTTGCTGGATTTTAGTTAGCTGTTTTTGCACGTGTGTTTGTAGTTGATCCTGCATCTCTTTTTGCATTTGTTCCAATCTCTCTAGCCTTTGGTCCATTGCCTTTGTTTTTCCTCTTGTACCGTAACGATGTTCCAGGGTAGCTGCCATGATTTTTAAGGTTTTTTTGTGAGTTTTAGCACGTATGATGCAATACTGATACATGAATACAATGAATGCAATGAATGTAATGAATGCAAAAAGGTGTTGATTCTTATTCAATTTCATTAGAGTAACTTTTCTAGAAAACAAGTTTCTTTACATAAAAGAGATTACATATAAGGCTTGGCCCTGATACTTAAGGCCTTGACCTGCCTAAGAAGCCAAGCTAGCTCTCGACCCCAGTCTAATTCTGACTCGTATTTTAAACTTAGTATGTCGTCTTGGACTACTAGTGTCTGTAAGTGATCGGTCACTTCTCGCACTTGAGTCAAAGCTTTGCCCATGATGTAATCCCTATTTCGGACCTGATCTTGAGATTGATGAAGTTGCTCCTTCCCTCGCTCGTTATTTGCCTCAAGGAGTTCAATCTAAAGTTCACAATCTTGCAGTGCTACTTTAAGTTCTTCTATCTTTCCTTTTAACTCTTCAATTCTGCTTTGACTAGCTTTCAATCGATTATAGAGTTACAGGTACGATACTGATATAAGGACTTTTCTAACTCTAACACCCGAATTTTTAATCCCTCTTTCTCACTTTGGCTTTCTACCAAACTCCTTTTTAAAGTGCCTTCTCGAGCTTGAGCATCTCGAAATTTTTCTTCCTATTGGCTGGCTTTACGTTTCTCTTCTATAACTTCCTGCCGCCACTGTTCAAACGTTTTTCCTAACCCAGCAGTTCTCATTGACCTTCGCAGCTTCTTGTAGTCTATTTTCAAACTGTCCAAATCTTCTTCAGCTTTGTTCTTTCCTTTTCTGAGTCTTTCAGCTTCTAGTTTCTGGACATCAACATCTAACCCCAGCTGCATTTTTTCTTCCTCCAACTGCTCGATCCTTTTTTCTAGTTCTAAGCTCTTTCTCTCGCAATCTTGTCTGATGATCTCTATCTCAGATAGGTTTACTTTCAAGTGTTCTTCCATTGATCGGGGGTTTTCTCGATCTGCCGTAGGGATATTGTCGTTAATCCTCTAAACCCACCACCGGTTGTACTCAAGGGTAGTCATGGGATTGGCAGCAAACTTTTTCATTCTACGAGTCTGGTTCCACGCATTCGATATCTCACGAACTTTCTTTTTGTAATTATTCCCCGTGAATACGAACTCGCACTGGGCTAATCCGTATGTTGGTGGCATAAATTGTCTTGATCTGTATTATCTTAACGTAAGCAAAGAAGCATACCCGACGGTTCCCCATATTCCTAACAAGGGAACCCAATCAAAACCTCCACATCGATATAATATTTCGTCAAGAACCATCTATGGGGCTCTCCATTCGACGTCTTCCTCTTGTAAAATCCGAAGGGCTGTCATCTAATTTTCCTCTGTAATATCATCTCGCCTCGGTGTAGCTACTAACTCTTTTAGTGGGGAGTAGCTTTCAGAGAAGATGTGATACGAGACCTTTTTCACTTTCCAAAAATGGCTGTGGAACCAAGATAGCAAGAGCTGTGCGCATCCAATAAATCTTCCTTCACCCGCTTTTCGACAAGCATTCAATGATCTGAAAGTTTCTGCCAAGATTGCGGGTACAGAAGTGGTCCTTTTACTAAGCCTGTCAAAAAGATAGGAAACGCCTCGTCCACATACCCCAAAGCTTTGTGGAAGATAACCAGTCCATTAATGCTCAGGGTGAAGACATCTACCCTCTTCTTCGTATCGGGATGCGCTAAGATTAAATCCCTCAAATTCTTCCAAGGAATGCACCTACAATCTCCTTTTTGTTTGATCTGAGCTATAACCCACTGTTCACTCATTCCTATAACGTTCATCAGCCTTTTTGAGAATGTTGGGACATTGGCAGCTCAGGAATAAATTTTGTCAACCTAAATCTTCGGGCAACGGAGTAAGGTCATGTATTGTTCTATATTAGGTACCAAATCTACCTTCTCGAAAGTGAAGCAACTGTAAGCAGAATTCCAATATTGGGCAAGGGCTCGAAATAGGTGTTCGTCTACCTTGACATCGAGCAGATAAGGTAAATCGCCATAATGACAATAGAATAGCTGTTTGATTTTGTTATCCCACTAACCCCAAATTTCTTTCATTTCTTAGAGATTATTTTGAGTTACGCTGATCCGAGTAAAATCTCACAACTCTGACATGTATCCCTCGGTAAGACTATCACCTTTCTCTTGCTGTGTTGTCTCAGCCCATATTCGGACAGCCGCATTATCCTCTACTTTATTAAAAAACCCATTTTCCCTGATAAGTTATCTACTTAGCAACCGAATGTGAATCAACACCTTTTGTGATGAAAATGCCATGCAAATACAATCAAAGTAAAACAAAGTAAGCCAGTATTTCATATGCAGTTTAAAGCAAACAAGGAATAACAAACATAGCCTTGCTCAGGTAACCGCTAGGGTTCAGTGTAACTCTACCTAAGGCGGGTTTCTACAGTTTGCTATATGCGGCTCAGTTCTAGAGTAAAGGTACCTGAACCAGTAAATTCCTCGATCTTCATCCATTATAGGCTCATACAGACCGAGTTCAGTTCAGGGGAATACCTTTCCCTATGGCTGCACGGAGATGAAAATCTCACGAAACATAAGTACGGATGTATCCGGAAAGTGATTCACTATCCTGCACGGAGGTGAAAACCTCACGAAGGAGTAGTTTCTCACTCCCATTTAAAAGGGTGTGACCACAGCGGTCATGCAATGCAATATACGAAACTATTTAAAGACTCGAACCAACCAGCAAGTATTATATCGTAAACCACAAAAATAACAGATGAAATGCGATGAAAGGATCGGATTTCAAAACCAAATTTTCAATTTTTGACAAAAAGGAAAAAGTTAATCAACTGGTGACTTGGCTCTCTTATTTGCATCCCCAATGGAGTCTCCAAGCTGTCGAAACCATCTTTTTTAAAAATGAAGTCGACTGAATTTTGGAAATGAAAATGAGAAAACTGGAGTCGCCACCAATCCTTTTTGTTAAGGTGTGATCGGGTCACCTTGTAAAAGTGGTTGTTTTTAATAAATGGTTTGATTTATTTAAACAATGATTTTGGTCCACGAGATTCAGAAAGACGGGTTCGGGAGTCAGTTACACACGAGGAAGGATTAGCACCCTCTTAACGCCCAAAAATTGGTACCTAGTTGATTAATTAGTGTCTTAGTGTCAAAAATTGAAAACTTGAAAGATTTTGAAATACGATCCCTCTTCTTGTTAAAAAAATTTCGAACGTTAAAGACCTTCTCGTCTCGAAACAACAAAATGTGATATCCAGTAAGTTAGGACACAACATCTTGAATTTTCAAGAACGAGCTTTCCTTTTATTTAAAATTTTTGTATTTTAACCTATTAAAAGGGTATTCGATTATTTAGAGTAAACGAGAAAAATCGAAACCCAGTAAGTTAGGACGCATTTTCTCAAATTTCCAAATGCCGAATATTGCCTTTATTTGCAAAAATTCTTATCTCGAGGTAACAAAATGTTATATCCAGTAAGTTAGGACACAACACCTCGTATTTCTGAGAGTAAGCATTTTATTTAAAATTCGTATTACAATTTTAAAAGAATATTCCATTATTTAGATTAAATGAGAAAAATCGAAACCCAGTAAGTTAGGGCACGATTTTCTCGAATTTCTAAATATAGAATATTGCTTTCATGAAAGAATTATTTTAATGTGTCAAAAAAATGACGTGATTTATAGTGAAATATAAAAGCAAATTATTGTACTAATACGCATAATAGCATGATAATAGGTGCGACAATATCAATAGCAATAATATGAGCAATTATAATATATGAAATAAAAGCAAGGCTAGTAATAAAAAATATAAAACAAATACATAAAGAAAATGAAATAAGCAAATACATAAGTATATAAAAAAGAATATATATATATAAATATAATATGACAAAATAAAAATACAATGATAACGAAAACGATAGTAATAATAATATTGACAATAATAATAGTACTAAAAGTAATAATAAGAATATTAATATTAATATTAATATTAATAATAACAATAATAGAAAATAAAGATAAAAATAATATAGTAATAGTAATAAAAAGAAAATGTAATAATAATAGTTAATAATACAATAGTAATAATAATAAAAGAGGTATAATAATATATTAGATAGTAAAATAATAATAATAATAATAATAACTTATATTAATTAATCTAATTAAAATATCGAAAATAGCAACAACAAAAAAAGAGACTAAATTGAACTTAAAGTAAGAGTTCGGGGCCAATTGAAAATTAATAAAGAAGAAAAGGACTAAATCAAGCGTGCAAACAAAGAAGAGGGACTAAATCGGGCAATAAACCCTCCCTCCAAAACGCGCAGCATCGCAAGGGACCTGATTGAAATCCAAGCATAAATTTGGGGCAAAATTAAAAATCCCTAAAAACTTAATTGCGAATTAGCAGAAAAGCGGAAGGGCTAAAAGCTCAATTAGCCCTTCCAATGAAAAAATAGGCGGATCCTAAGTGGAACGGGTCGAATCGGGTCGGCCTCCCCAAAACGACATCGTTTTGACGTCTGGGGAGGCCAATGAAAATGACGCCGTTTCTTTGGTGTTATAAAAGTAAATTTTTTTTAAAAAATTTCATTTTTCCTTTGCTTTAGAAAAAAAAGGGGGGTCTCTCATTTCTCTCTGGCCAAAGCCAGAATCCGACGAGGAAACCACCTTGGGATCGCCGCCGGCCGCCGTCGCCGGCCACCGCGAAATTTCAAAAAGGTATATTTTTTATTATTTTTATTTTTTGATATATTTTTAAAATATGTATGTAAAAATCGTAAAAGAAAATAAACAGATCTATGTGTATAAGTTTCGAAAATCAAATAAATAGAAGGGAAAATAGATTAAAAAAAAACACCTTTTGTCCGAATCTAATTCTTTTGTTTTAACACTTCTTGCTGTGATTGAACACTTCTATCGGTGTTTGAATCTCTCTCTTTTGTTTTATTTCATGTCTAGAGAGCAAAATACAAAATATTGCACGGCTTATATAGCCATTTACAAAGTATTTTTTTATTTGATTGTCATTTCTGTCTTTAATTCTCACTGTCATTGCTTCTCTGGTTTTGCAGGTGCAAGTGGCAGTGGAGCAGGTGGCGGTGGGTGGTGGTGGCAGACCTAGGTGTGGTGCACCTAGGTGTTAGGGGGCTAGGGTTCTTTGTGTATAGTTTAGGTGTTGGGCTTTTGGGCTGCTAGGGTTTTTTAATTTTTGACCATTAGTTTGGTTTTTGTTTTGGGCTGATGTAATTGGGTGGGTAGTTGGGTTAGTTTAGTGGGTATTGGGATTAAATTTGGGTTTAGTTGGTTGGGGTTTTGAGGCCCGAGCAATTTGGGCCTTCTACAATGAGCATGATAAACAAGTTATTCAAAATTTGAACCAAAGATTTAATGTAAAAACATCCAAAAATATTTTATGGTAATTGTTGACATCACTCTACTTATGATTTCTTGCTTGGGTTTTTCTTTTATGGATTGGTGGCAAATGATTATGGATTTATGCGGGCTTATGTTGGAGTTTGTTTTGAAAGGCTTGTTTCGTGAATTGGAGATCAGTTGCTTCATGAAGCCAAGATGGAGATGAGTTCTTCATGAAGCTGTGAGATTAATGGGGTGTGTTTTTGTTTGATGGCGACTTGGGGTCTAGCATTGACTGCCTAAGTTTTCTTTTTTGGAGTTTGTTCCCCTTGTTTTGGTGTTTGATTTTGTTGCATCTTTTTGGAGTAATAAGTTTATCGGATAATATTCATTTACATTATTATTGTAACGGCCACGTTTTGACTCGAAAGTAGGTACAGTGATGGATCGAGTTTGGAATTAGTGGAGAATTTTTGAAATAGAACAAATAGGGATTTTGAGTATGAAATTAGGAAGTTTTTAGACCCGATAGGAAATTAGAAAATACTCCTTAAATAGGAAAACTTTAAATAAAAGCATTGACTAAATTGAATGTAACAGCCCAATTTTCAATGGTGTCGAAACAATGATTCGAGATCACTAAATCCAATGAGTGAGTTTGAAAATTTTTTTAATTATTACTTATGAGTTATGTATGATTTTAGAAATATTTTTTATTCGGTGGTTTGTGTTTTAGAAAAATTTATTAAGAAAAGTGGTTTTGAAAATGAGGTTTCGAGACCTCAATTTTATAAACCGAGCCGTAAATATTTTTATAAATATTTACGGAGTGTCAATAAGCTAGTATTAAAGTTTCGTTAGAAAATTTTAACATTTTGATAGTTAATTAATTAAAAATGACTAAATTGAATAAGGTGTAAAATTTGCTAAGGTGATTAAATAGCTTAAGAGTTTAATAAGGGAGGACTAAAAGGGCAAATTAGCCCAAAATAGAAGGCTTGGACTGCATGGGTGTAGGAAAATCAAGAAATTTGATGAAATAAGGGCAAAATTGGAAATTTGGTAAAAAAATAAAACAATAATTAAAAGATTTTCTAGACATTTCATCATCAATCTTCAGCCAAAAACAACCATAGAAGAGTCCCTCTAAGCTGGTTTTTCATATTTTTGCTACAAATCAAGAGCCCATTGACAAACGTGAAAAACAGAAAATAGCATAATAGTCCCTAAAACTATTACAAATTCCACCATGTAACCCAGGTAAGTTCGTATGGTTAAATGTTAATGTTATATGTTAATTGATAAATGGTATTTTGTATTTATTTGTAGCATTTGTTGAAAATAAAATTATTATTAAATCTATTGAATTGAATCAAGTGTTCGAAGTGAACGGAACGCCGGATTGAGTACAATCGTTTAGTGTAAAAGGGGAATTGAGGGCAAAAATTCCCAAGTAAATCGAGGTTCAGTATTTGTTGCGAACATTCGTGTTTGCTTTCCGTTTAACTTTCATGAGTTTTAGTTAACTCATATGAGTTTTCGTTTAACCCTAATGAGTTTTCGTTTAGCTCTTTGAGCTTTAGTATAACCCTTCTGGGTTTCAGTTCAGCTCTTCTGAGCTTCAGATTACCCTTATGGTTTTCCGTTCAGCTCCTATGAGCTTCCGTTTATCCCTTACAGGTTTCCGTTTAGCACTTATATGTTTCTGTGCAGCCTTCAGGCTTTTGTTGACTATGTACTCAAATCCATAAGTCGTTCTTTGATTGACAAGAATTGGTAAGTGCTATATGGAACTAATGTGGAAGAATTTAAGTTATTGTTGATATTGAGCTCAAATAAGCGCATTCATCGATTAAAGTTGTGATTGGAAAGAAATGTGTAATGAATGATTTACTTAAATGAATTGTTATAGTATGTTCGATAAAATTTGTATATAAAGCCAACAAACTTACTAAGCTTCATTAAGCTTACTTGTGTTGTTCAATGTTCTTTGTAGATTTTCAAGAAGTTCGGAGGATCGAATCAACACATCGGGTCACACTGTCTAGATTACTCCGGTAGATTTTGTTGTACATTTTATGGTTTATATGGCATGTATAGGGATGGATTGAAAAGGACTAAACTTGAAGTATAATTATGAATGACAATTATATATGTGTGTTTGTATGTATATAATTAGGAGTAGGTTTTGGTAAATCAATGAAAGAAGTTAGTTTGGCAAATTTAGACAATTGATTTTTGTGTTAACATATTATGTTAAATACATGTTTTGGCTTGAATTGGTTGCTTTGTTGAGATATATATGTGTATTTCAATGTTGTGTGCAAGTGGATAATAAAAGGGTGAGAAAAGTGGCCTTAAAGTGGCCTATTTTCGTCCACACAGGCAGAGACACGAGCGTGTGTCTCAGCCGTGTATGACACAAGGCCTGACACTTGGGCATGTGTTCTAGCCGTGTGTCCCCTGCACTTTGAAATTTCAAAACAGAATACCCAAGTTTTTGCACACGGCCTAGCACAGGGGCGTGTGGCTTGGCCATGTGACCCCTGCACCCTGCACACAACCTAGTACATAGGCGTGTGGTTGGTCATGTGACCCAAGTCAGTAAGCACCCTAATTTGGAAACAGGCTAGGACACGGCCATGTGCCTCACATCGAATGTCCACACAGCCTAAGACATCTCCTGGCCGTGTGAGCCACACGGGTGTGTGTCCCTTGCTCTTAAGAAAAATTTTAAGATTTTGGGAAAAATTTCCTGAGTGTCTGGTTTAGTCCCGATTCACTTCTAAGGTGTATTTTGAGCCTCGAGGGCCCATCTAAGGGACAATATGAGTGTTATATGATCGATTCTTAATTTATATAATAAAAGTAATGAAATATTTGTACTTAGTTCGTAAACTTTAGAATGCTCTGTAACCCTATTCCAGTGATAGATAAGGGTTAGGGTATTACATTGAAAGAGTATAGAAATTGTTGTGGTGAAAGTATGAAATTTGAAAGTTCTCTTTAAAATTCTCCCAATTTATTTACTTTGCTTAGCTTTATCTTCAGCCACTTTTCCCTTTCCCCACCGTACCAATCACTACCTATCACTGAGTTCAGTGTTACCAATCTGCTCCGATCTTCTTATCTGCCTTCTTCTGGTACATCTCATTCACTTACTTATAACGCTTCCTCTCTCCATCAAAACAACTCTCTACAATTCCAAAACATTGTCCTATTACTTGGATGGCAGCCTTCAATCGTCTTCAACATGCAGATAAATATATAATTAACCAAGCGAAACAAGGATGGTGCACTTGGTTAAACAAAAATATATATATACAGTATTTAATATAAAATTAAGAGGCTGAATATTAAAATTTCAACAATTAAAAAATTGAAAAAAATTAAAAATCTATTTTCTATAATGTATCAAACCGAACAACTTATTTATTCTCCATAAATTGACGAATATAATCTTAAATTTTTATCTATGATTTGATTTATTTTTCGCATCTTAATTTTTCTCATTTCCTCAATATGAAAAATAAATGATGAATTCATTTGTTGTAAATGGAAATAAAAAATGATATAAAGAAAGTCAGCTAGAAGATATTCATACAAATATACAATAGTAAATGGACTCTTTATTTATTATTTATTTATTTAAAAGATAAAAGAACACATAAGTGAACGATAGACTAAGCAACCTTAGCACCATACAATCACACAATTATAACTAACGACAACATAATAATACAATACGAGAATGCAGATCTTGAGTATAGGACTCAATTTATTATTTGTAACTGGGATTGTACTTGTCGAAATGGGCAATATTTTAATTGGAAACTGGTGGTGAGAGAGCAGCAAATTTGTGGAGCAGCTGGCCACTATCTCTGCTCCTGTCTGGGTCGGAAAAGGCAAAAGAGTAGAATTCCATGAAATCTAAGTCCTTGAAAACCCGAGGATGTTGCTCATCTATAAGCTCCTTGGGTATCTTGATTATGGTACCCTTATTTGGTAAGATAAAAGCTGCTATAGAAAAACGATCTTTGTCTCCTCTAATCATTACTCTATGCTTTGCTGCTTTCAATCTCCCATTACTCCATGCCTTCAATTTCCAAAATCAATATTGATAAACATTTACATTGAATGTCAATAGTCTAATATATATTATGAGCATGATAAACAAGTTATTCAAAATTTGAACCGGAGATTTAATGTAAAAACATCCAAAAATATTTTATGGTAATTGTTGACATCACTCTACTTATGATTTCTTGCTTGGGTTGTTCTTTTATGGATTGGTGGCAAATGTTTATGGATTTATGCGGGCTTATGTTGGAGTTTGTTTTTAAAGGCTTGTTTCGTGAATTGGAGATGAGTTGCTTCATGAAGCTAAGATGGAGATGAGTTCTTCATGAAGCTGTGAGATTAATGGGGTGTGTTTTTGTTTGATGGGGACTTGGGGTCTAGCATTGACTGCCTAAGTTTTCTTTTTTGGAGTTTGCATCTTTTTGGAGTCATAAGTTTATCGAATAATATTCATTTACATTATTATTATAATGATCATGTTTTGACTCGAAAGTTGGTACAGTGATGGATCGGGTTTGGAATTAGTGGAGAATTTTTGAAATAGAACAAATAGCGACTTTGAGTATGAAATTAGAAAGTTTTTAGACCAGATAGAAAATTAGAAAATACTCCTTAAATAGGAAAACTTTAAATAAAAGCATTGACTAAATTGAAAGAGTAAAAAAATTGTTGTGGTGAAAGTATGAAATTAGAAAGTTATGAGAATATATGGAAAAGGTGGAAAAACAAGGAAGACTAATAGGAAATCTTACCAAGTAAAAATATGACTCATACATGGAATTGTAAATATGATTGAGGGTAAAATGGTAATTGGCCAAGTAGATATTTATAGGCATAATGATTATGAATGAGTCTTAGTGTAAAGATGAATAGCTAGGGGACTAGATAGTAATTTGACCATTTTTAAATAAAAGTCATTAGATTTTTAAGTAGAATTGTGTAGAAAGGAAGAGAAAAAATGAAAAGATTATCATCTTTCTCCACAAGCAAACCGTCACCCCCAAATTTCTCTCCATCAAAACTTTAAAGGAAGAGAAGAAGATTGAAGATCAAATTGAAGGAAAAGGGAAAGAGTTGGCTAAAGAGTAAGAAGGAAGAAGAATCTATCATCCAATTTTTTGGTTGTATGTACTTCAAGTATTTAACCTTGTTTAAGCTATGTTACTTAGGAAATTATGTAAATTAAGTAGTTGAATTACTAAAATCATAATGTTATGTGAAGTAATTATTAGAGGAAAGTAATGTAAATATTATAATCTTAATTTATGTTGTGCAATTTTGGTAGTTGTGGTGAAAATGGAAAAATGACTAATTTGTAATGAAATTAAAATATGATATGATATTTCTAAAAGAAAAAATGGTTTTAGATGAAAGAATGTGAAAGTTGTAGTGTTGTGTGTGATAAGTGTGAATAAGACTTACAAGTTATAATTCTTGCAATAAGGACTAAATTGTGAAAAGAATAAATTTGTAACAGTTTCTGTTAAATGAATAAATTTAATGGTCTGATGATAAATAAATCTCATGTAGATGAGTCCCGAATTATTAGGATATAAATGGCATTCCATAAAGGAAATCTGGAGCGCTTATCGTATTAATTTATCCTTCGATTCTTATTGTTATATATAAAATTTCACTATGTGCTTATTGTTACATGAAATGCATAAAAATGCATTAATTTATCCCTTCTGCATATCCTAAGTGTTCAGTTTTCTTTCTCAAAATCCAAAACAACACAAAAAAAACTAAAAACTAGATAAGTTTGATGAATTTTTATATAATTGATATTTTAATAATTTAACAGTTGTATTTCAAATTTTATTTGAATGGATCATATAAATTAAGTTTTTAGTAAATTAAAAATTGAATATAAACAATATAAACATACCATGAGAGCATCTCCAACCACGAAGACAAAAGAAGAAGGAGATAAATTAGTCAGCCTGATCCATTGGCAATCGTTGACCTCAATTTCCAACCCTGGAATTTGATTCTCACAAATTAATGTGCTGACAAGTTTATCCGTATGAGCAAAGAATCCTATCTCATTCTCCCCTGGTGGAGGGGGCATGTATTTCATCATCCGTATAATTGTTGTGTAGTTCATCTTCAGTGAATCATCTCCTAATCCATAACTATCAATTAGCATTAACCAGATTAACTTGTTTAGCACCTCCAATTGTGTTCCCATGGTATGCGCAGTGTCACTGGGACAAAAGATCAAACAACGGAAATGATTTGTTAGATTCTAAATTTTGTAAGATTCCAAATCTATGATTCTAAGTGTATTATGAGCTGAGGCGAATCTAGGGGGCTGGCAGGGGGCCCAGCCCCCCCTAAAATGAAAAATTGTTATTTAGGCCCTTTAAAAAATTTTAAAATTTTAAATTAGTAAAGGTAAAATTATACTTTGGCCCCCTAAAATTATAAATATTCAATTTAATCTTGTAAAAATTATAAAGATATAGACTATAAAAAATTAAATTTTCATTCAACCCCTAAAAGATTGTTCTAGCTTCACTCCTGATTATGAGTTAAAATCCAAATATATTATGTGAAAAAGATAAAAACTTGACTCTAGACCTAATACACGTAGCCACTCTTAAGAGGTAACCTATATAAAATTTAGAATCCTCTCTCCTATTTTCTTACTACAATTTCTTTCACTAAAAAAAATCATTCCTAAAAAAATGTCTAATAAATTAATGAAAGGAAAGGAAACAAACCCATGAAATTTCTTTTTAAGTTGTAGGTGGTAAGGGTTATTCAAATACCGAATATGAGATTAGAGCCAAAATCAGAGTCAAAGTCAAAGCCAAACTTAATCACAAGTCTTTAGTTACTCCAGTGTGATTTAGCCGACGACTCAAAATTTAACCTAATTATTCATATAATATCAATACTTATAATCCCTTAACGTATCCTGGATTCTCATTTCTAAATATAAACAAATTAATTTGATTAACCCAAATTTAAACTCCACTCAATTTAACTATAAAAAGTCAAATAACTCAGAATTCACTTAACTCAAACTAGAAATTATCAAAACCAATACAGCTTGTGAAATTAGGAAAGTCATAGAATTGTTGTTACCAAAAGCGTGGGTGACCTTCAGGCCACATAAGTTCAGCAAAGTTTTTAACAGAATCATAATTGGAGACATCTCCAAGTCCAAAGCCTTCATACAACGGAGAAACGTGACTGCCTGGTCCAACCCAGCCTGGGCTAGGCGGGGGAAGAACGTTCTTTTGTTTTCTCTCCACTGGGACCTCAACCAGTTCTTTCATCAACCTAAACATCTCCTCTCGAACTTCCGTCGATATCGTGTCATACACCACCTCAAAACAACCGAAAGTCTCACAAGCCTCTCGAACTTTCTTGCACAACTGGTGCCACCCATTAGTTCCTCGCTCCAAATCCGATGAACGGAACTCAATGACTGGGAACTCAATCTTGGCATCAACACTCATGTTGGTAACCTTTTTTTTATACTCTTTAAGGAAATGTTTCCTTGAACTAAATTATTCTATAAATGAACTTGGTTCTCTTTACGTAGGGATTTAGGTCTATTTATAGCTTGTAAATTAACATCTCTATCAACTTCCCAAAATCTTTAATTTGATTATCCTAGCAGATGAAGTGGTTGAATATTCAAAACAATTATTTTAAACTCCAAAAACATCCAAGGAAGAAGCAGATAAAGAATATTCAAATTACATAAATTAAAAAAAGACACTCGATTATATAATAATTAACATTCAAAACTCGAATTTGAACTGACTAACAAGGGTTCGGCTCAATTAACAAAGGTAAAAACCTAAATTATTAAGTAATCATGTTCAAAATACATTTTGAGAGGTGCACTGCACTGGTCAAAGGAATTAGTTTTTACGATAGGGACACATAGAGGCAGTGCAAAAGGGAGATAGATAGGAACTTGGCCCCTCAAAATGGAAAAGTATTTAGGAGAAGAAAATTCTTACCTTATCGGTGTTCCCTAAAGCTTTGGTTTTCCTCAAAAGGCTGCAGAATGTTGAAAAAAGAAATCATGACTATTCAAATTTATTGATTTCAACAATGCCATTTCAAAAGATTTGATTTTATGTGTAAAAAAAATATATATTAGTGTTTACTTCACATGAATATAACAACGTGCAAGAAAAGAAATAATAATAACTACTAAAAAATAAGGGAGGTGTGCACTGCTCAAAAGAAAATTTAAGGGATAAATATTTATATAATCTTGTTTTAATATTAATTTGACAAATAAATTTTGATTTAGTGTAATCATACACATGAATCTTGAACTGTAGTTTATATATACATATAAAATTTTAATTTTGATTCAATTGTATACAATTAGAAAAATGAAAGCATATATTTATTTTCATATTAGATTAATATAATTGTTTGAGTATGCAATATATAAACGTAGAATGATGTTTCTTCGATAATATTATTAATGATTTATGAAAATCGAATTAAATAAATATTTTTTTCTTGCATAACCCAATCAATGACAATTAGTGTGCACTAGATTAATCTAATTATATGACATTTATCAATAGACAAAAAAAATAATGTTAAACTTTTACTTGCATGACCTTAGGCATAAATCCACCCTTAATTTCGATTCCCTATCCTCCACTCTCCGTCCTTACTGGAAATTATATTTGGGAACATACATATGAAAATATGCATGCATGTGTTGTAGCGACGTAAAAATTTTGCTTTGGTCGCTAGTTGAGGCAATTACTTGAAAATCGATTTTCGATTTTATTTAAAAAAGGGAGTCGCCACTAATCTTTTTTCTAGGTGTGATCGGACACCTAATAAACCATCTTTTTTGAAAAGAAAATTTATTTTGATCCAAAATGAAGGCCAAATTTGGGTCTACGCGAAAATCCAGAGAAAAATAGGGTTCGGGAGTCGGTTACGCACGAGGAAGGTATTAGCACCCTCGCGATGCCCAAAATTGGTATCTTTATTAAACTCGTGTTGTCTGAATTTTCAAAAGTACGAATTCAATTTGACATTTAATCGTGATCTAATTGAAAAATGAGAATTTTTAGTTTTCAATTTTTTAGAAGGGTGTTTCGTCTTTAACACGAGCCGACGAATTTCACCCAACATAGCGATGAAATCGATGGCTTAATGTTAAATCGGTACATTGCCTTATTTATTGAAATTAAAAAAACATGGATAAAAATCTTTAAAGCGGTGAACAGCGAGATGATACAAAAATGGGAGGTAACAAAACATAACAGAGTTAGAAATACGTCGAAACAAATAATAACTATGATAATAATATTAAAACAATAACAACGTATGCGATATTAAACATGATTACAATATTATTAAGCGCGAAATAAGAACGAACATATATATAAACATATAAGAATAATAAGTAAGGTGACGTAAACTTAGTATTAAAAGAAATACTAATAATGCCAGATATATATATATATATATGTTAAAATATATGTAATAATAGAAATGGAAAGCGTATACATAATAATAATATTAAAGCATATACATAACAATATATAAAAATATGATATTAAAAACATATATACATAATAATATGAAAAATATTATGTATATATTATGTAAATATTCTATACTATATTATATATATACATATATATATTTTTCATGTTATGTAAAGAAGGGTTTCTCGGGTGGAGCTTTGATTCTCACCGAGATGGATGGGAAGGAGTTACCGAATCCAGTGAACTCAGATGCTGTGAAGAAATATTATGCTTGAAAAAAAAGAAAATCAAGATGAAAACCCGAAAAAGGCATCTTAAAAAAAAATCAAGGTGAAAACCTGAAAAATGGCGTCTTGATTAACACAAAAGATTAGGATGAAAACCCGAAAGAGCATTCCAATGAAGCAAACCTGAGCTTAAAGAGCAAGGCGATTGAACGGTGGGTCAAACCAGCGAGACTACAGTATTTGAAGCATTTTCAACAGCTCGAAATCTTCTACGCAAGAAGTCATGCTCGAAAAGATTCTTGATTGAAGAATGTGGAAGACTTCATGCGTTGAATATCTAGAGTATTTATATCCGTTGAATGCGATCCCTTTTCTCTTTATGACATTTTTTACTATCATTGGTTAACTTTTTTTTGTTTGCTACATTTGAAATAAATAAATGTGAGGTACCCTTTTTTTGTCCCTACCTGACCATTTTCATGCATCTCATTATGTGGTTTATTTACATGATAAATAGTGAAATGACATACTCTAAACAAAAGAAATGTTAAGCATTACCCAGATAAGAATTTGATAAATACAAGAGTCTCAAAGCAAGGACAAAGTTCAACCAAGGGCAAAAGAGTGATATCTGAGAGACGTTGATTACTCGTGAAGTTTGAGGACGGGTACAGGGCCTAAAGAGAAAGTCAAGAGCCAAAGTAATGAATGCAGATCATCACGAAAATCGTGACGAAAAAGAACATACGACAAACATGCCTAAGACGCATAGCATAATCATGTAGGCATAAAAGCATTTAAGACAAACATGTGCATATCATGATAACATCATGCATGATATATACAGGTACTCCAATAGAGCAAAAGGATGTGATGATAGCTGTACTGAATCAAAGGAAAAGACACCTGAGTTCCACCAGATGACAGGTTTTGGTATTTTGATGTTTTTATTTCTGTTTTCAAAAATCAACTCATATTGTGAGAGGTGAGTTGAGCCTCAAGACACGTTGAGGTATTTTCAATTTCTGTCTTTCAAAAAAATCAACTCATATTGCGAAAGGTGAGTTGAGCCTCAGGACACGCTAAGGTAATTTCAATTTTTGTTTGTCAAAAATCAACTCATATTGTGAGAGGTGAGTTAAGCCTCAGGGCACGCTGAGGTATCTTCAATTTCTGCTTTTCAAAAAAAAAAATCAACTCATATTACGAAAGGTGAGTTGAGCCTCAGGACATACTGAGGTATTTTCAGTTTCTATTTTTCAAATTCTGTTTTTATCAAATCAACTCATGTTGCAAGAGGTGAGTTGAGCCTCGGGTCATATGCTGAGGTATTTTCAAGTTCTGTTTTTAATGTCTGTTTTCCAAAAAAAAAAGTCAGCTCTTATTGTGAGAGAATAAAGGTTGGAGCTAATCGAAGACACCAGATTTTTCCTCCCTGATGTAGCGTCGTAAAAATTTTTGGGTTTCGGTCGCTAATTGTGGCGATTTATTGAAAACTTGAAAACTTGAAGTTTGATTTTAAAAAAAAAAAAGAGGGAGTCGCCACCGATCTTTTTTTAGGGTGTGATCGGACACCTATTAGATTCCTTTATTTTTAAAATGAGGAAAAGGCCGAGTTTAGGTCTACGTTAAAAGCCAGAGAAAAATTAGGGTTCAGGAGTCAGTTACGCGCGAGGAAGGTATTATCACCCTTGCGACGCCCAAAAATTGGTATCTCATAAACACGTGTTGTCTTGATTTTCAAAAATACGAGTTCAATGTAACATTTAGTCGTGATCCGATTAAAAGAAGACAAGAAATTTTAGTCTTTTTGTTTTTTTTGAGAAGGGTATACCGTTTTAGCACGAGCCTACAAATTCCATCCAACATAGCGATGAAACTTACGGTCTAATGTTAAATCGATACATTGCCTCATTTATTAAAAACAAGAATAAGATTTTTGAAATAATGCAAAGCAAATTGATGTGAAATAAAAATAAATAGAGGAACCATAAATACATTGAAGCAAATAACTAATATGATAGTCATAGAAGAAAACAATAACAATACATGCAAGATTAAATGTCATAATAGTATCAAATATGAGTAAACAATGAATATACATATAAAAAATATTAAGAGTATGTACGTAATATTTTTTACACACATATATATAAGTAGTAATGATGTTAGAAATATACTATGTATATTGTTTGAACTATACATGAAGTGATAAAAATATATAACTAGTAATGTTAAAGTATATACGTAATAATAAATGTTGAAAGATGTATGTACATAGCGTATATAAGAAATATATATATATACACATAATATAATATGCAAAAAGATAGCATAGTTATTCAAAACATATGTACAATAAAAATACAATATTAAAAAGTATATATGAAAATGCGTATGTAATATAATATTGACATAATATATATATGTTGGGAATAATGATATATATATATATATATATATAATCCTATTACATAAATATACATCTATATATATCGAATATACATATATAATGAAACAGGTTCTAAGATTAATGACAATAAATAAGGATAAAAATATATACATGGGAATAGTATAAGAAACATATGTAACTAATAACATTAAAATACACACATGGCATATAAAATATACATAACATATTCCTTAGAAATGATAATAATATAAAAAAAAACTATTCATACACTATATAAATACGTACATATATATATATATATATATAAATAATAATGATGAATAAGTATAATGAAAATAGTAAATATAAAAGTAAAGAAAGAAGAAAATACAGCATATAAACAAAAGTTAAATATAATAATGATATAAAGAAAATAAAATAATATGTTACAAATAAATAATAAATATAATAATGTAAAATAGTAAAAAGCATGTTCATACGTATATAATAAAACATACATTAATAATATTAATAATAATAATACCAATAACGATAGATAATAATAAATATAATAATAGAAAATATCAAAATTAATTAATTTAATAGTGAATGAATGAAAATAAATGAAAAAGGACCAAAATTGAACAGAAAACAAAGTTTTGGGGCTAATTCGAAGAAAAAGATAAACGAAAGGATCTATTTGAGTGTGCGTTTAAATATAGAGGGTCAAAACTGCAATAACCCCATATTCTCCAAAACGCGCAGCATTCAGGGGATTAAATCAGAAACCAAAGAAAATTATTGGGCCCAAATTAAAATAACAACAAACTTGATTTTAAAATAATAAAAATACGGAAGGGCCAACAGCGCAATTAGCCCTTCCGCTATAAAAACATGCGGATCCTAGCTGGAGCGGGTCGGGTCGACCTGACCCGGGGCCAAAACGATGTCGTTTTGTATTAAAATGGGGGGGACCAAAACGGTGCGTTTTGGTCCCCTATAAAAGTCAAAAAATTTTAAATTTTTCATTTGGCAACAGCAGAAGAAAAAAAAAAGAAAAAAAGAGAAGGGAGAAAAGAGAAAGGGGAGAAAGGTAAGAAATTTTTTTTTAATATTTTTAGCGTTATATTCTTATATATTTAGTTTTTTTTATTATATATATATTTATGCCAAACTAGCCCTAAAACAGAAACTAGAATAAAATTTAATTACCTTAGGTCTTAATATCTGTGTTTGGTTGCTGAGATGTTATATTTGTATTTGAACACCGATTGGACAGCTAATTTTTCTCCAAAATCGAACTTTTCTGTTGTTTGTATTTTTAAGAAAAAATCCGAACGAACCTCTTTTACAGCTTTTCAATCGGCTTTATATAGCCATTTTGGTCACATTATTTTCTTCATCATCTTCTCTATCATTGTTGTGTGTCTCTTTGGTTTCTGACTATGGCGGCGTTGGTGGTGGCAGAGGCCGATGGGACCAAGGTTAGGTGTGAGTGGGAGGGTGGTTGCTTGCGTTTGAAGGCTAGGGTTTCAGTTTATGAAACCCTAGGTCAGGATTTGGGTCAAGGATTGGGCTTCTTAAATTTGGGCTTGGGTGGGTTAGATGGTTTAGGCTTTAGTTGGGTTAGTGGGTCTGTTGGGTAGGTTTATTGGGCTCCTGGGTTTGGAATTGTAAGTGGGTTTGAGTTTTAGGGGTATTTGGGTTAAATTTTAGGGTTTTGATGTAATGGGTTAAGGGCTGTTGTTTAGAAGGGTAATTGGGTTGGGTTGTAAACAGGCCAAAATTGGCCTGTAACAGCTGCCCCTCTTTGCTGATTGCCGCGTAACGGGAATAGAGCAAAGACATAATGAAAGGCCAATTTTGCCTTGTCTTGCCGAGTCTCGACTTCATTGTAACTTCGATCTACTCCGATGTGGCTTTAAGGATATGAGACTTGTGGCTTCGATCTGCTTCATTGTACTTTAGAAAAATAAGATCTACAGCCTCAATCTGCTCTTCTATCGCTTCAGTGAGACAGGATTTGTGGTCTTTTCTTCTGTAACTTTAGAGAGGCAAAATTTGATATCCTTGATCAATTCCACTGCAACTCCAGGGAGACGAGACTTGCAACTTTGACCTTCTTTACTGCAACTTTAGGGAGGTCAAATCTGGAGTCTTTCATCAGCTTCAATCTTTATTCTTGCTCGGCATGTGATCCTAAGCTCAACTCATTCCTCGCAATGTGAATTGACTCCTTAAAAAACATAAACTAAAAAAAACAGAAATTAAAAATAGCTCAGCACGTGAGCCAAGGCTCAACTCACCTCTCGCAATATGAGTTGATTTTTGAAACTTAATTTGAAAAACAGACTTTGAAAATACCTCGACATGTGACCTGAGGCTCAACTCACCTTTTGCAATATGAGTTGATTTTTTGAAAAATATAAATTGAAACATAACTTGAAAATACCTCAGCGTGTCCTGAGACTCAACTCACCTCTCGCAATATGAGTTGATTTTGAAACATAAATTAAAACACACAAATTAAAAATACCTCAGCGTGCCCCGAGGTTCAACTCACCTCTCTCAATATGAATTGATTTTTTTTTATAAAAGCAGAAATTGAAGATACCTCAGCGTGCCCTGAGGCTCAACTTATCTCTCGCAATATGAGTTGATTTTTGAAACATAAATTGAAATTACCTCAACGTGTCTTGAGGCTCAACTCACCTCTTGCAATATGAGTTGATTTTTTTGAAAAGCATGAATTGAAAAGCAGAAATTGAAAATACCTCAGCGTGCCCTGAGGCTCAACTCACCTCTCGCAATATGAGTTGATTTTGGAATATAAATTGAAATTACCTCAACGTGTCTTGAGGCTCAACTCACCTCTTGCAATATGAGTTGAATTTTTTGAAAAGCATGAATTGAAAAGTAGAAATTGAAAATACCTCAGCGTGCCCTGAGGCTCAACTCACCTCTCGCAATATGAGTTGATTTTGGAAAAGTAATAATTAAAAACAGAATTTGAACAACAAAATTTGAAAATACCTCGGCATGTGACCCGAGGCTCAACTCACCTTTCGCAATATGAGTTGATTTTTGAAAAAACAAAATTGGAAAACAGAAATTGAAATTACCTCAGCGTGTCCTGAGGCTCAACTCAACTCTCGTAATATGAGTTGATTTCTGAGAACAGAAATTAAACATCAAAAATACCAAAACCTGTCATTTGGTAGAACTCAGGTGTCTTTTCCTTTGATTCAGTACAACTATCATCACGTCCTTTTGCTCTACTGGATTACCTATATATGCCATGCATGATGTTATCATGATATGCACATGTTTGCCTTAAATGCCTTTATGCCTGCATGATTATGCTATGCGCCTTGGGCTTGTTTGTCATATATCCCTTTTTCGTCACGATTTTTGATGATTTGCGTTCATTACTTTGATTTTTGAATTTCTCTTCAGGCTCTGTACCTATCCTCTAACTTCACGAGTAATCAACATTTCTCAGATATTACTCTTTTTGCCCCTGGTTGAACTTTGTTCTTACTTTGAGGCTCTTGTACTTATCAAATTTTCATCCAGGTAATGTTAACATTTCTTTTGTTTAGAGTGTGTCATTTCACTATTTATCATGTAAATAAACACATAATGAGATGCATGAAAAAGGTCAGGTAGGGAAAAAAATGATATCTCATATTCCTTTATTTCAAATGTGGCAAACAAAGAAAGTTAACCAATGAGAGTAAAAAATGTCCAAAAGAAAGAAGGGATCGTATTCAATGGATACAAATGCTTTAGATATTCAACACATGAACTCTTCCACGTTCCTCAATCAAGAATCTTTTCGAGCATGGCTTCTTGCGTAGAAGATTTCGAGCTTTCAGAAATGCTTCAAGTACTGGAGTCTCACTGTTTGACCCATCGTTCGACCGCCTTGTTCTTTAAGCCAGGTTTACTTTATTAGGACGCCCTCTCAGGTTTTCATCCTAATCTTTTGTGTTTAATTAAGACGCCCATTTCGGGTTTTCGCCTTGATCCCTTTTTTTTTTTAGATGCCCTTATCTTGATTTTCTTTTTTCAAGCATAATATTTTTTCACAGCATCTGAATTCACTGGATTCGGTAACTCCTTCCCATCCATCTCGGTAAGGATCAAAGCTCCACCTAAGAATGCCTTCTTTACAACATATGGTCCTTCCCAATTTGGTGCCCATTTTCCTCGCAGATCTTTTTGTATTGGGAGAATCTTTCTCAGCACGAGTTCTCCTTCATGGAATTCTCTTGGTCGTACCTTCTTGTCATGGGCTGCGATCATTCTCTTTTGGTACATCTGCCCATGACAAATTGCCCTTAGGCGTTTTACTTCAATGGGGTTCAACTGATCATATCGAGCTCGAACCTATTCTGCTTCTTCTAACTTTGATTCCATTAAAACTCGTAGAGAGGGGATCTCAACCTCGATAGGTAGCACAGCTTCCATTCCATAGACCAGAGAAAAAGGAGTTGCTCCCGTAGATGTTCGCATAGATGTGCGATATGCATACAAAGTAAATGGTAGCTTCTCGTGCCAATCCTTATAAGTCTCAGTCATTTTCCCAATGATCCTCTTAATATTTTTGTTGGCTGCTTCAACAGCACCGTTCATCTTTGGGCGATAGGGCGAGGAGTTATGATGCTTTATTTGGAACTGCTCGCACACTTCTTTCATCATCTTATTGTTTAAATTCGTGGCATCATCTAAAATGATTTTTTAAGGCAAACCATATCGGCAAATGATTTCCTTTTTCAAAAACCTGCAAACTGCAGTCCTCGTCACATTGGCAAACGAAATGGCTTCTATCCAGTTTGTGAAGTAATCGATAACCACAAAAATGAATCGATGTTCATTTAATGCTTTTGGAGAAATCGGCCCTATAACATCCATGCCCCACATAGAAAAAGGCCACGGAGAGGTCATGACATGAAGAGGAGAAGGGGCTACATGAATTTTATCACCATAGATTTGACATTTGTGGCATTTTCTTGCGAAATTGATGCAGTCACTTTCCATCGTCAGCCAATAATAACCGAGTCTCATGATCTTTCTGGCCATATTGAAACCATTGGCATGTGTTCCACAGATTCCCTCGTGGACATCTTCAAGTATTTTCTTAGCTTCAACATCATCCACGCATCTCAAAAGTACTTAATCTTTTCCTCTTTTGTATAGGATGTCCCCATCAAGAATAAATCTCACTGCCATTCTTCAGATTGTTCCTTTGTCGTTTTCATTCGCTTGTTCGGGATACCTTTGATTCTTGATATATTCTAAGATATCATGGAACCATGGCCGTCCGTCTGCCTCTTTCTCAATGCTACAACAGTGTGCAGGGACCTCGTCTAGGCTCATTTTGTGGGGCATTATTTCTGCTTCTCTACTTGCTTTGAACATTGAAGCCAAAGTGGCCAGGGCATCAACCAATTGGTTTTCTTCTCGTGGGAAGTAATGAAAAGTTATTTCTATAAACTCCTTGATCAATTCAGCCACTAAATCACTGTATTTAATCAATTTCGGGTCTTTCACTTCCCAATCTCCACGGATCTGGTAAACCACTAGGGCTGAGTCCCCGTATACCTCTAGGATTTTGATGTTTCGTTCGATAGTTGCACGAAGTCCCATGATACATGCCTCATATTCTGCTATGCTATTGGTACAGAAGAAGTTCAGTCTTGCAGTGAACGGATAATGATTCTCGTCCGGTGATACCAAGATTGCTCCAATTCCATGCCCTAAAGCATTTGACGCACCATCAAAGCATGTCTTCCTTGACTTCTCTTTTGATGACTCGGATTCCATTTCAGTGATGCACATTAAGTCTTCGTCTGGAAAACTGAATCTTAAAGGCTCATATTCCTCTGTCGTTTGAGTCGCTAGGAAATCAGCTATTGCGCTTCCTTTTATCGACTTCTGACTTACATAGGCAATGTCATATTTCGAAAGGAGGATCTGCCATCGCGCTATTCTTTCTGATAGTGCCGGCGATTCCATCATGTATTTTATTGGGTCCAGCTCTGAAATTAGCCATGTCGTATGATACAACATATATTGTCTGAGTCTCCGAGCTACCCAAACCAGAGCGCAACAAAATTTTTCAATGGACGAATACTTTGCCACATATTCAGTGAACTTTTTGCTGAGGCAGTATATCGCCTTTTCTTTCTTTCCTGACTCGTCGTGTTGCCCCAATACGCAACCCATTGAATTTTCGAACACAGTCAAATACAATGTCAATGGTCTTCCCGGGGTTGGCGGTACTAGCACTGGAGGACTAGACAAATATTGTTTTATCTCATCAAAGGCCACCTGGCATTCCTCATTCCATTCTCCCGGGTTATGTTTTCGAAGAAGTCAAAAGATTGGGTCGCATTGGTTGGTAAGTTGAGCGATAAATCGGGCGATGTAGTTTAATCTCTCTAAAAATCCTCTAACTTCTTTTTGCGTGCGTGGGGGTGGTAACTCTTGGATGGCTTTTATTTTATCTAGATCAACCTTAATACCTCTTTCACTAACAATGAAGCCTAGCAACTTTCCTGAGGTAGCCCCAAACGTACATTTGGCCGGATTAAGCTTTAGCTGAAACTTTCTCGGCCTTTCGAACAACTTCTTGAGGTTCACTACATGCTCTTCTTCTCCTCGGGATTTAGCAATCATATCGCCGACATAGACCTCTATTTCTTTATGCATCATGTCATGGAATAACGTCACCATAGCCCTCTGATATGTTGCCCCAGCATTCTTTAACCCAAATGGCATCACCTTGTAGCAGAATGTTCCCCACATTGTTACGAAGGTAGTTTTCTCCATACCCTCAGGGGCCATCTTGATCTGATTATACCCCGAGAATCCATCCATGAAAGAAAACAATGAATGTTTTACTGTGTTTTCCACCAAAGTATCAATATGTGGCAAGGGAAAATTATCTTTTGGGCTTGCTCAGTTTAGGTCACGGTAATCCACGCACATTCGTACTTTGCCATCTTTCTTTGGTACTGGGACTATGTTAGCCACCCATTCTGGATATTTGGAGGCTTGTAGGAAGCCAGCATCAAATTACTTCTTGACTTCCTCTTTTATTTTCAACAACATTTCGGGTCTCATCCGTCTTAACTTTTGCTGGATGGGTTTGCATTCTGGCTTTAATGGGACCTTATGGACCACTAAATCTTCATCTAACCTTGGCATGTCCTGATATGACCACGCGAATACATCTTTGTACTCGCGGAGTAAAGCGATCAAATTATGCCTGGTGCTCTCTGAAATAGAAGTCCCAATCTTCACTTCTTGCTTCCTTTCTTCAGTGCCTAAATTTATTGTTTCCACAGATTCTTCATGAGGCAAGATCTGTTTATCCTCTTGTTCCACCATTCTTAACAAGTCAGGAGACGAGACGAAATTTTCAGCATTTTCTTCGGCTTCGAATTCTCCTAAACAGACAGCCTTCTCAAAATCAATTTCAAGACTCGAAACGGGTTTGTTCATGTCGTCAATATCTGAGCACCTGAAAGTTGGATAGAAAAGGAAACTATAGAGAGGCATCCAAGTATTGGAATCAACAAACGAAATGTTATGTCATGGCATAAGGCAAATGTAAGGATAGGCTACGAAACGAGAAAATGGTTATGAAATTAGTGATAATGCGAAAAATCGTGACAAAATGCATCTTCATTGATATTCATTTGAATGATAAAGAATGAATGTTAGCTCTTACAAAAGAATTCTATTATATCCAAGGACACAATAGAGGGTTAATGTTTGAGCATTACTCTGAAGACTTATAAACTACAAGAAGTCTTCGGCAGTCCAATTGTTCAACCTGAAACCCGGGGGACAAGGGCGTATCCTTGAGACGTCTTTACTCGCGTCAGCCCCTTTGTCAATAACATTTATACTGACATTTTGAAGACCCCTTTCAATTAACCACAGCATGTTTCGTGGATCATCTTGTCCAGGGTATATCATTCCCGCAGATGTAAATGATTTTGACAAAGGAGGGTATTCTATGGGCTCCCATCCTGGTTCTCGGCCCAAAGTTCTTGCGATCCTTCTTTCCTGATCTTTCTTCCACTGTTTTCTTCTTTGACGTACGTCTGGATGGAAACCTAAGCCGTATTGAGCCTTATGATGCACTGGCCTCAGAGCCCTGACTATTCCTTTCTGAAATTTTCCCAATCCTTTCCTCGCCCGGGCTCCTTTCCCTACAATCAGCTTGATACCCATTTTGGTATTTCTCGATAATTTTGGCACCAAAATTTTGTTTCCCTCAGCAATAAAAGTGGCATTAACAAATTCAAAGGATCGGAAGGAGCATTCTATTGTATCTTTGCTCACTTCCAAGTACGGTGCATCGGCAGAGATGGATGCGACAATGTCTTCTTCTCCCTCGACAGTGATCAAACAGCCGTCCATGATAAATTTCACCTTTTGATGGAGGGATGATGGGACTGCTCCGGCGGAATGGATCCAAGGTCTTCCCAAGAGGCAATTGTATGATGGTGTAATGTCCATGACTTGAAATTCAACCTCGTATATATAAGGGCCTCCTTCCAGAGGGATCTCAATCTTTCCCATGACTTCACGCCTTGTCCCATCGAATGCCCTTACCGTGGAATGACAGGGCCTTAAATAGGACAGATCCATCAGAATTCTGAAAAGCGTGGCCAATGGCATAACATTTAGCGTCGACCCATTATCGATGAGCACGTTCGGTATTATGTAGCCCTTGCAGCGAGTCATAATATACAGCGCTTTCACTGAGCCTCTACCGTTCGGTGGTATCTCGTCATAACTAAAAGAAATGAAATTGTCCGCATTCAGATTGTTTATCCACCTATCAAGCTTCTCAACAGATATATTGTTGGCTACATAAGCTTGATTTAACACCTTCAATAAAGCATTCCGGTGTGGCTCTGAATTTAACAATAGAGATTAAACTGAGATTCGTGCTGGCTGCTTACTTAATTGTTCCACCACATTGTATTCACTGTGTTTGATAAATTTCAAGAACTCCTGTGCTTCCTCCTCATCCACAGGCTTGTTAGTTTCTTGTACAGGTGGAGTTTCCTGCTCGACTTCGGCCTCATACATCACTGCTTTTCCTTTTTGTTTCAAGTCACTATTCTTCTTTGCCGGCTCAATTTCTTTAGAATAACAATGCCCACTACGGGTAAAATGGCCTACTTCCCCAATATCTCCAGTTGTGGCTTCGGGCTTTTCGCGCTGTGTGTGGTGATGTTGACATCGCACCTTCACGTCTTCGCTTTATTGTCCTTATAAGGGAAAGGAGATGGTACTTTAATTATTACTTTTGGCTTCACCGGCTCCTTCTTCGCGTCATAATAAATTATTAACGGTCAGTCGACTCTATACGGGAAACCTGATGATTGATTGTCAGAGGCACATATTTCTCCACTATCGACCTCTTTGGCTTTACAAAAAATCTCAATCTCCTTATTAACCATCATATTTTGCAGTAAACTTCTGAACTCCTCGTAGGACTGAATATCGTGCCCCCCAATACCATGGAGCTCGCAAAAACTGTGATCTTTTGCATCTTTTCCTTCGAATACTCCGTTAAGACGACGGAGTAACCCTTTTTCAACTAGTACCTCCCAGATTATCTGCAGAGGTGTTCTTATTTCAGAAACCTATCTTCTACTTTGTCGTTTGTCCTCCTCTCCTACTGTGTTCACATTCCCTTCGGTGTGGTTTGGGAACGGATTCCCGGCCGTACCGCCAGTACCATCAAATTACAAAATGCCCGCATCGATGAGTCCTTGAACTTTCTTTTTGAAGGCAAGACAGTTCTCCGTAGAATACCCCTAGTTCCCGGCAATGTATGCACAACTAGCGTCTGGATCGTACCATTTTGGGTATGGAGGTTTAAGGGGTACCATGTAATGGGGAGATATTAATTGCTTCTCCAAGAGTTTCGGGTATAGTTCCCCATATGACACAGAAATAGGAGTAAATTTTGATTTCTCGAGGTTGGTCCTTATTGGTCTTGGTTCGTTTCTGGGTTGGCTTTGAACGGGTATAGTGTTTTGTGGGAATGTGGCAACGGGTCTTTGGTTGTTTGTGGCATATACGGGGTAGGAAGGAAGTGGTGTTTGGTAGTAAGGGGTTTGAGGAGGGTAATAAAAATTTAGAGGTGGATAATTTTGAGGTCGGGGTTGATTTGGATATGGATTCGGGGTATAACGGCTTCCCATTCCCACCATGTGGGCTTTTGGCTCTTTCTTCCTTACGGGTGCTGCCTTTCTTGAACTATCAGAACCTTCCATCCTTCCACTCTTGATGGCAGTTTCAATAAGTTCTCCGGATATTACGATATCTGAAAAATCCTTCGTAGCACTTCCCACCAGCTTGTCATAGAATGGTGCTCTCAGAGTATTGATGAAAAGAACCTTTATCTCAGTCTTCGTCAGTGGAGGCTCAACTTGGGCCGAGATATCTCTCTATCTTTGAGCATACTGTCTGAAGGTCTCCGTTGGTTTCTTCTCCATCATTTGTAGAGTCATTCAGTTAGGCACCATATCTGACACATGCTTGTACTGCTCACAGAATGCTGACGCTAAGTCCTTCTAGGATCGGATCTTTTCCCTACTAAGTTGGTTGTACCACCGAAGAGCTGATCCTGTTAAACTATCTT
Source organism: Gossypium anomalum (assembly GCA_025698475.1). NCBI lineage: Eukaryota > Viridiplantae > Streptophyta > Magnoliopsida > Malvales > Malvaceae > Gossypium > Gossypium anomalum. Next base: position 91,387,236 of record CM046968.1, read on the forward strand.
GAAAACAATGTATGACTAGCTTATCCTCGTTCACATAACCGGTCATCTTCCGGCAAAACATGATGAGATGTGCTTTTAGACATCTTGTCCCATCGTACTTTTCAAAATCTAGTACTTTAAACTTGGGAGGCAAAACTAAATCGGGAACCAAACTGAGCTCTTTAGCACCCAGTACCGAGAAGACTTCAGTGCCTTCTATCGCCTTGAGCCTTTCCTCTAAGCTCCTATATTTCTCTTTTACATCGTGATCATCTAATTTTAACCTGGCTATCTCTACTGGATCGTCTAAATCTGGAACGAGTGGATCAGCAGGACTAGCCCCTAGGTTTGATACGAACACTCCTTGCCCCAAATTAGCAGGTGGTGCAGGTCGTTGTTTCAAGCCTATGGGTTCCCATTGAGCGTACCCTCTTTATGTTGCGTGGGCGTGTGGTGGAGTAAATCCTGGAGGATGGGGTGGATCCTGATCGATGTTAACCCTTGACTGTGGTTCCACAGCGTCAGGGTTCATACGTCCCTTTCCTTTTTTCTAGAGCTGACATCATTGTTCGAGCGATTCTTCTCGAGATCTCACTATTAAGTCTCTTGTCTCTTACTGCGACTTAGTCAACTGCTCTTATAATTCCCTTTGAACTCTTTCCATCTTTTCAATTCTTTCATTGAATTCAGCCTCTATTGCCCTAGCTTGTCGATGCTGTAACGGCCTAATTTTCAGTAGTGTCGGAAATAGTGATTTGAGATCACTAAATCTGACAAGTAAGATTGAACAAGGTAGTAATTTAATATTTATGAGTCAAGTAAGAATTTGGAAGAATTTTTGAATTGGTGAGTTTGGCGAATTAAAAGAATTTATTAGGTTAAACGGGTCAAAACTGAGGTATCGAGACCTCAAATTTGAAAACCGAACTATAAATATTTTTATAAATACTTATGGAGTGTCATTTAGCTAGTATTAAAGTTTGGTTGAAAAATTTTAACGTATGGGTAGTCAATTAAATAAAAAGGACTAAATTGTAATAAAAATAAAATTTGCTAGAAGAATTAAATAGCTCAAGTGTTAAAAGAAAGAGGATTTAAAGAGCAATTAAGCCTAAAAGTGAGTAGGCTAGACGGCAAAGGCCAGAAGTCAGCAGAAAAATCATTAAAAATTGTACAAAAATATTTAGGAGTCATACTATACATGTATGGAAGCCTTATTGAATCTATTTTTAAGAGAAACAAACTTCATAGTTATTTGAATTTTGTACAGGGAGAAATTTGGTTCAGTAGTACAGGGGGGTCGAGTAGTCGAACTCAAACAGGGAGACTTTAACTAATAAACTGTACTAATTGGCCCAACCAAAAATTCTAGAAAAAAATTAGTAAGTATATATATGAGTCTAGATTCAGGGAAAATTTACGGATTTGGATTTTGAGTTTCGTAACTCGAGATATGATTTTTTTAGCGACTGTGATGCAGTTGGACAGCTTATCTGGAAAAGGTAATATAAATTGTCTGAATTTGTTTATGTGCTCAAATAAGTTTAGTAATGCCTCGTGCTCGACTCTGGCGATGGTCTCGGGCAAGGGGGCGTTACATTTATTGGTATCAGAGCTTTGGTTTAGTCGATTCTTGGAACGAATGTGATGTGTAAAGTATTTAGAAATACATGCCATATAAATCTGTGATAGTGTGATGTGAATAATCCGATCTAACTACTAATTTTTGTTATAGATTGTAAAAATGTCCGATGCACTTACAGGATGATGCTAGTCAAGAAGAGGAAGTTAATAGTAGAATACATACTACTGAGCAGGGAACAAGTGGTAATGTTCCAATTTCTTTGATGAGAGAGGAAGAACTTAAAAATATGATTTACGGGTTAATGAATCAGTGGTATCGTGAAACAATACAAGGAAGAAGTCAGGCACAACAACCTCCTCCTCCCCCTACTGTTCCACCACCAGTAGTTACAACCCCAGCTGCTCCTCCTTTAATAGATGAATCTAGCAAAAGATGGAAGAAGTGTATAACAGAAAGATGCAAAGAGAAAGAAGTGGTAAAGAGGTATACAAAAGAAGTTTCTCTAGACCAACTTCAACTTTTCCAGCTAAAAAGTTCAGAGATGATTCTAGTCGACCTGTTACAATTCCGGAACGATCGAATAAAAGTAAAACAACTCAACAAGATGTTGGAGTAACTAAGAAACCAGCAACTAGTGTGAGTAGTGTGTAAAATATTCCAAGACCTAGATGCAAAAATTGTGGTAGATTTCATATTGGTGAATGTTGGGGAAGAACTGGAGCTTGCTATAAATGTGGTGGAACTGACCATTTTATTCGGGACTGTCCTCAATTGTTAAAAAAGATAGAGAAGAAGGGGGAAGCAAGCAAATACTCTTGAGAAGTAAAGTAAGCGTTAAAAGTCAAAGCGGTGCTTTACTGGCTGTTCGTTCGGGAACGAGAATCTTGCATCCCAATCGAAACAAGAGTACCTACACGTACATATATGCTATTCGGGCAAGGAAGAAGCTTACGCTCCAAATGTGATAGCGGGTAATTTCTATCTTTTGATGATTACGTGTATGCTTTAATTGATCCCGGATCTACACATTCATATATTTGCAATTGCATTAGTGTCGAAAAAGAAAATGATCGTTGAGTCCATCGACCTTGATTTGCAAGTCACTAATCCACTAGGACAAAGTGTGTTGGTTAATTTAATATGTCGGAATTGTCCACTTTGAAAACAAAGGTCATGAATTCTCTGCTGATTTAATGTTGTTACCTTTCCGAGAATTTGACGTTATTCTTGGAATGGATTGGTTGATTAAACACGATGCCATAGTGAATTGTAGAGAAAAACGGATTGATTTAAAATGTCAGACAGGGGAAATAGTTTCAGCTGAGTTTGGGATAAAAAGAATGATTTTAGAATTATTTCAGCCTTTGCAGCTCGAAAATTGATTCGGAAGGGTAATGAAGCATTTTTAGCTTATATTCTTGATACTCGGGGTTCTAAATTGAAGATAGAACAATTGCCAGTTGTTAATGAGTTTACTGGTGTGTTTCTCGAGAGAGTTACAGTTTACCCCGGATCGTGAGGTTGAATTAAATTGATGTAATTTGGTACAACTCAGATATCAATAACACCATATAGAATGGCACCATTGAGTTAAAAGAGTTGAAGACACGATTGCAAGAGTTATTGGATAAAGGGTTCATCGAATCGAGTACATCACCTTGGGGCGCACCTGTCTTATTTGTGAAAAAGAAAGATGGCTCGTTGCGATTGTGTATTGATTACAGACAGTTGAACAAGGTAACAATTAAAAATAAATATCCATTACCTCGTATCGATGATTTGTTTGATCAACTGAAAGGTGCTGCAGTGTTCTCAAAGATAGACCTTAGATCTGGGTATTATCAGTTGAAGGTTAAAGAGTGTGATGTGCCAAAGACTGCTTTTCGAACTCGGTATGGTCACTACGAATTTTTGGTAATGCCCTTCGGTTTAACAAATGCCCCTGCTGCATTTATGGATTTAATGAATCGAATTTTTCAGTCTTATTTGGATAGATTTGTGGTGGTATTTATTGATGACATATTAGTCTATTCAAAAACAGAATCCGAACATGCACAGCACTTGAGAATTGTACTACGACTTTGAGAGAAAAGCGATTATATGCAAAATTTAGTAAATGTGAGTTTTGGCTTTATGAAGTTGGATTTACAGGTCATATTGTATCACCAAGGAATTCGTGTGGATCCAAGTAAAGTTTCAGCATGGTGAATTGGAAAATACCAAGAATATAAGCGAAATCACGAAGTTTTACGGGATTAGCGGGATACTATTGCCGTTTTGTAAAGAATTTTTCCATGATTGCTTCACCAATGACTCGTTTATTACGAAAGAATGTTGAGTTTGTGTGGTCTCGATGAATGTCGTGAGCTTTGATCGATTAAAGAAAATGTTAACGAAGCTCAGTCTTGACTCAACCGAATCAGTATACCATATGTTGTGTCTGATGATGCATCTTTAAATGGTTTGGGTTGTGTGTTAATGCAATCGGAAAGGTGGTGGCTTATGCTTCACGGCAGTTAAAACCACATGAAAAGAATTACCCTACACATGATCTTGAGTTAGCTGCAATTGTTTTTGCTTTAAAAATTTGGAGACACTATTTATATGGTGAAAAGTGTTATATTTATACGGATCACAAAAGTTTGAAATACTTAATGACTCGGAAGGGAACCGAACTTAAGACAGAGACAGTGGTTAGAGTTGTTAAAAGACTATGATTTGGTTATTGACTATCATCCAGGGAAAGCTAATGTAGTTGCTGATGCACTTAGTCGAAAGTCATCCTTATTTGCACTTCGGGCAATGAATGCTCATTTGGCTCTTAATAAAGAAGGTGTTGTATTAGTAGAATTAAAAGTAAAACCAATGTTCCTTCAACAAATTCGGAAGTCAGAGAATGAAGATCCAAAATTGGTCTTGGAAACGGCAAATGGTTCGGGATAATTTAGATTCGAGTTCAATATTGATGATAAAGGTATGTTGCGTTATCATAATAGGATTTGTGTTCCAAATAATTCTGATTTAAAGAATGATATTCTTTCTGAAGCACATAATAGTATGTATTCTATTCATCCGGGTAGTACAAAAATGTATGGTGATCTGAAAAAGACATATTGGTGGCCTGGTATGAAAAGAGAAATTTCAGAATTTATTGCAAAATGTTTGATTTGCCAGCAAGTTAAAGCAGAGCATCAAGTGCCAACGGGTTTATTACAACCCATTATGATTCCCGAATGGAAGTGGGAGCATATTACAATGGATTTTGTGTCGAGATTGCTGTGACTCCAAGAAAGAAAGATTCGATATGGGTGATTGTTGATAGATTGACAAAGTCAGCACACTTTATTCTAGTCAGAACAGATTTCTCACTTAAGAAGTTAGCAGAATTGTATGTGTCAGAGATTGTGAGACTACATGGAGTTCAGTATCTATCATTTGGGCCATCGGGATCCGAGGTCTACTTCAAGATTTTGGAATAAATTGCAAGAAGCTTTAGGCACCAGATTGAATTTTAGTACGACATTTCATCCCCAAACAGATGGACAAATGATCGAAGCGAGTGATTCAAATTTTAGAAGATATGTTAAGATGTTGTATACTCGAGTTTGGTGATAGTTGGGAAAGGTATTTACCGTTGGCTGAGTTTGCTTACAACAATAGCTATCAATCTAGTATAAAAATGGCACCATTTGAGGCTCTTTATGGTAGAAAATGCAAGACTCCATTGTGTTGATCCGAATTGAGTGAATCAAAAGTAGTTGGGGTTGATTTGATTCGAGAAACCGAAGAGAAAGTCCGGATTATTCGAGATAATCTAAAAGCTGCTTCAGATCGTCAGAAGTCATATGCGGATTTAAAACGAAGAGACATAGAATATGTAGTGGGTGATCGAGTATTTTTAAAATTTTCACCGTGGAAAAAGGTGTTACGGTTTGGTAAAAAGGGAAAATTAAGTCCGAGATTCATAGGGCCATATGAAATTGTGGAAAGGGTTGGTCCTGTAGCTTATCGATTAGCTTTACCTCCGGAACTTGAGAAGATTCACAATGTATTTCATGTGTCTATGCTAAGGCGGTATAGGTCAGATCCTTCACACGTAATTCCTCATACTGAAATTGAGCTTCAACCAGATATGACTTATTTAGAAAAACCAGTGAAGATTTTGGCTCGTGAAGTTAAAGAATTGCGGAACAAAAGAGTACCATTGGTTAAAGTATTATGGCATCGACATGATATGGAGGAGGCTACCTGGGAAACAGAGGAGTCAATGAGATCACAAAGATATCAAATTTATTTTGTAACAAATTTCGAGGGACGAAATTTTTAAAGGGAGGAGAGTTATAACGGCCTAATTTTCAGTGGTGTCGGAAATAGTGATTTGAGATCACTAAATCTGACAAGTAAGATTGAACAAGGTAGTAATTTAATATTTATGAGTCAAGTAAGAATTTGGAAGAATTTTTGAATTGGTGAGTTTGGCGAATTAAAAGAATTTATTAGGTTAAACGGGTCAAAACTGAGGTATCGAGACCTCAAATTTGAAAACCGAACTATAACTATTTTTATAAATACTTATGGAGTGTCATTTAGCTAGTATTAAAGTTTGGTTGAAAAATTTTAACGTATGGGTAGTCAATTAAATAAAAAGGACTAAATTGTAATAAAAATAAAATTTGCTAGAAGAATTAAATAGCTCAAGTGTTAAAAGAAAGAAGATTTAAAGAGCAATTAAGCCTAAAAGTGAGTAGGCTGGACGGCAAAGGCAAGAAGTCAGCAGAAAAATAAGGGAAATAAGGGTAAAATTGGAAATTTTACAATTTTAACATATAAAAATATGGACAAAATTGAAAGGTCTAGACATCTCTTCATATTTTCTCAGCCAAAACGCCATAGAAGGTCTGGAGAAAGCTAGTTTTTCATATTTTAACATCAAGTGAGTTTAATTCTTGCTTTTTCTTGATAATTTTTATGTTTTTATGACTTTTACAATTAGGTCCACTTATAGAATTCATTAGTTTTTGATTTTATGGGTGAAATTGGAAGTTACTCTGGATGGATAAGGGAAGTTTGTGATGAATTATTATGAAATTTAAGTTATAATTTCATATTAAAGTGGTTTTATTTAGTGATTTTGATAGAAAATGGTATTTAGGACCTAATTGTGAAAAAGTTGTGAATTGAAGGTTGGTGTTGAAATTCAGAATATTAAAGGTTTTGAAATAGTTTATAATGATAAAATAAAGTGTTAATTGAGAAAAATTAGTTCAATTGATGGGTGAATTGAGCAGGGACTAAATTGTAAAAATTGAAAATTTTGGGGTAAAATTGCAATTTCAAAAGTTGAACAGCATAAATTGTGAAGTGAAATAGAAATCAAATTGATGCTAATGAATGGAAATATTTATATTATAGATCAACAATCCAAAGAAGAGCGAGGAAAAGAAAAAGTTGCGGAATAGTCCCTAAATTTCAATATCTTCTACAAATTAGCCGGGTAAGTTCATATGGTTGAAATGATTGAAGTATATAATGTGTTATTATATATGAATTTGTTGTGGAATTGTGTAAATTTTGTTAATGAAAGAATAAATGTGGAAATGCAAATTAGAAAAAAACGCAGGATTGAGTACGTTCGTATCGTGACAGGTGATGAATTGATGGATAAGACCATGGTTGATCCATGGAAAGGTTGTGAAATGTAGGTATGGTATTAACCATACTGAGTTTTGAAACGTAGGTATGGTATTATCCATACTGAGTTAAGAAACGTAGGTATAGCATTTCCCATACCGAGTTGTAAAATGTAGGTATGGTATTTCAATAAGGAAAACCATACTGAGTTGTGAATCGTGGCATTGAACAACGACTTACTCAATTTCGTAAGCCGTTTCCTGATTTGATAATAAGAAATACAAGAGAAGTGAACCAAATGAAAGAAATTGAGTAGTTGTTACTGTTGAGCTCAACTATGTGAATTATTATAACAGTAATTGTGAATGCCAGGAAACTTTAGTAAATGTTTTGGTATTGTTTGGAAACATTATGTTTGGTAATCATTACTTTTAAACCTATGAACTTACTAAGCTTCCATAAAAACTTACTTGTGTGTGTTTGATATTTTTATGTAGATTGAATTAAAGTGAAGTTGGTAGATCGGATCAACACAACAAGGCACACTATCCAGATCAATTCCGGTAGCTTTTGTTTTATGTTTAAAGATTTATATGGCATGTATAGAGTTTGAATGAATTAAAGTAAAGATGTTATAAACTAATTAACAATATTTTGTACTAAAACAGTTTTTAGTTAGTTGCAATAGTTTGACTTTGAAAATTCACCATAAATTATGAAAATCTAATTAGGGGTTGAATAAAATATGAAATTAAATCTTATTGAGTCTAGTTTCTTATAAAATAAATTATGTAAGCAATGGAATTGTAAATCATGAGATACAATAACTTTTGTGAGATAAGGTCAGAGTGATTTCAAGCTCCCCTGTTCTGATTTGTAAAAATCATTAAAAATTGTACAAAAATATTTAGGAGTCATACTATACATGTATGGATTCCTTATTGAATCTATTTTTAAGAGAAACAAACTTCATAGTTATTTGAATTTTGTACAGGATAAATTTGGTTCAGTAGTACACAGGGGTCGAGTAGTCGAACTCAAAAGCAGGAGAGACTTTAACTAATAAACTGTACTAATTAATTGGCCCAACCAAAAATAAAAAAATTAGTAAGTATATATATGAGTCTAGATTCAGGAAAATTTACGGATTTGGATTTGAGTTTCAGTAACTTTCGAGATATGATTTTTTAGCGATCGTGATGCAATTGGACAAATATCTGGAAAAGGTAATATAAATTGTCCGAATTTGTTTATGTGCTCAAATAAGTTTAGTAATGCCTCATGCTCGACTCTGGCGATGGTCTCGGGTAAGGGGGCATTACAGACGCATTCTATACGAATGACGTGATTCCAGTCTTGAAGTGTCACAACTGTGAATTATACGGTTTTAGCCTTGGTGGATGATTATGGTGGCATGTATATGCAATGAATGAATGAATGAATGAATGACAAATGAATGATAAATGAATGTTAATCATGAATAAATATGCAAAAATTTTGGTGTTGATTTCAAGATAGCCCCATACTTAGGCATTTCATTTATCAAAAGAGTCTATTACAAAAAGTTTCGCCATTTTTCTTGATTCAATAGTTACACAAATTTCCTAGCCATATCGCCTTGTTTCTTCACTCGCTCTAAGAATTCTGACATGTTTGATCTTCGGCTCGGAGGGAATTGGCAACTGAGAGCTTCGGCCTCATCAGATAACTGCACAACTTGTATAGCCGCCTTGCGAATTTCATTGATCAAGAAATCGAGTTGCATTTCTTTTTCTTGGAGACCCTCTTCGTAAGCATGAATGTCTCTATCATACTGACTATTCTTTTCTTCCAGAGCCTTCAAGAGAGTATCTAGCTATTATTGACGGTCTTGCAGCATGTCTTCTAAATCCCGTATCCTCTCTTTTAATTCTTGACGGTTAGCTTGACTAGTTATTATCTCGGCAGACATAACTTCATATTTCGCATTCTTCTTCCTTAACTCCATCATCACATGCGCAGCTTTTCCTTCTTCTTTCTTAGCTTTCCCTTTCCAGAATTCCATCCCTCATTTGATATTGCTAATTTCTTCCTTCCATTCTGCTGACGACTTGCCCAACCTACTGTTCTTTATTGTGCCTCTTAACTTTTTATTCTCCAGATGGAGGTCCCTTAAGTCATTTCTTACGACTTCAACTTCTTTTTGCACTTTCTCGGTTCTAGATCTTTCAATCTGAACGTCGATCTTCAGTTGGTAGTTTTCCTTTTGAAGAGCACTAAGGTCCCGAGACATGTTGGCCTTTTCTCGTTCAAATTCTTGTCTTACCATTTCTAACTCAGATGGCATTTTTTCTGAAAAAGGATTCTGGACGCTGTAGTTTGTCGACGAGATTTGCTGACTATTCATCCGTTGCTTCCTCCATATGTCGTAATCTTGAATGAGGGTATCAGCATATAGAGCCAATTCCATCAGATAAATTTTATTCCAAGACTTTGCAGTGTTTCGGACCCTTCTCATATAACCTTCACCCGCGAAAGCAAACTCGGACTGTGCTAATCCTCCGGTGACGGGTATGAATTGTCGTGACGAAAATTACCTTTGGACCATTAATGGAGCATAACCAACTCCTCCCCATAATCCAAGCAATGGCACCCAATCCTGGTTGCCCACTTTGTATAACAGAACCGAAGGGCGTATCCAGGGTGCTCCCCAGGTTACATCCTCAACACGAAGATTCTGAAAAACTGAAACCCAGTGCTGCTCGGTGACTTCCTTTGGCCATTCTTTCTCGAGATAAGCTTCTAACGGGGAGAATGTCTTAGAAAACATGTGGAACTACGTGCACTCTACTTTCCAGAAGTGGCTCAAAATCCAAACATTTAGTAACTGCGCACATCCGATGAAACGACCTTCCCCTTTTCTCCTACAAATGCTTAGCGATCTAAAGGTTTTGGCCAGGATAGTTGGGACAGGGTTGATTCCTTGTTTTAACTTTTCAAAGAAATCCACTACTGCAACTTCTATGTGTCCAAGCACTTTTGGGAAAACGATCTAACCGTAAATGGCCAAAGCGAACAAATTTACCCTCTTCAACATGTTGGGGTGGTTCAGAACCAAGTCTCGCAGGGAAAACCATGGAATACAGCAGGTTTCATTCTTCTTCTTTATCTGTTTCTCGGCCCATGTGTCGGTCATGTCTGTCAATCTCATTAACTTTTTCTTGAAGGTCATAGGCTTGGGCTCTTTCACATATATTTTGTAGAACTGCACATTATCGATACGAAGCAAAGCAGCGTATTCTTCTATAGTCGGGGTCATGTCTTCTTGATTGAAAGTGAAACACTGATAAGCTGGATCCCAGAATCTGATCATGTCTTGAATCAATCATTCGTCAACATTGATGGCAATTAGGTTGGCTATATCCCCGTATCTTTCAGTGAAGATTCCCTTAGTGTCCGAGCCCCACTGATTCCAGATTCGAACCAAGTCTTCCAGATTATTCTGACGAACATTCGCGGTTACATGCTCAGGCAGATTGGCAATACATCCCTCTACTAGACTATCCCCTTTTTCTTTCTGGATTTTCAAAGACCAATCCCGGACCACGGCATTTTTCTCGGTTGTTTGTATAACCAACTCTTCCATCAGAAACCCATTTTTTGGCAACCGATGTCTAATCAACACTTTTCTAATATGATGCCTATAATGCATGATGAAAAATAAAGCAAAGACAAACAATCACGGTTAGTAGTCAAATATAGGCAGAAAAATCATGGAAAATTTGTCAAATTACGCTATCCGATCTAGTTTATTAAATCAACCCAATCCCTTTGCATACAAAGTGAAAGTGGAAAAGGTAAGAGGCGTTTCTCCCTTGTGCTTATTTTGGTGACTATTAAACGAGCGGAGGTTTGGCATAGCTCTAGTTAGGGGGCTCGTACGGTTCACTATATGCGGTTTTGGTTCTAGGTGGGTACTCGAATTGTTCATACTAAAGTCTACTAAGACTAGTACAAAGCCTCGGTTGTGGCCCATCACAGGCTCACGAGATCAATTTGAGGGGTTACATTTACTTATGCCTATGCAGAGGAATAAGTTACTCACAAGAGCATAAGTCATATGTAACCCGAAAGTATTCACTAGCCTGTATGGAGGGACGAGTTAACTCACGAAGGCGTAGCGTTTACTTTCACTTAAACGGACAGAGCCCGGGTATAGAGCTCATGTTATGCAAAATGCAAGTGCACGGTGTGTGGGGAGAAACTCACAAACCTTTACGTTTTATTTTAAAAACTAAACTAAAAGCTAAAACCATAAAACTTAAAGCTGAACAACAAAAGAATAAAACGAGTTAGAAAAACATTTACAACATAATGCGAATGCATGACTTTTGAAAACAAAAATTTGAGGATCCCGATTAAATGTCAATTTAAACAAGGAAATTCAAAAATTTTGACAACGCACGTTTAACTCGACTCGACTCTCAAAATAAGTCCCCAGCGGAGTCGCCAGTTGTAGCAACGTAAAAATTTTTGGGTTTCGGTCGCTAATTGTGGCGATTTATTGAAAACTTGAAGTTTGATTTTAAAAAAAAAAAAAAGAGGGAGTCACCACCGATCTTTTTTTAGGGTGTGATCGGACACCTATTAGATTCCTTTATTTTTAAAATGAGGAAAAGGCCGAGTTTAGGTCTACGTTAAAAGCCAGAGAAAAATTGGGGTTCGGGAGTCGGCCATATACATCTATATATATCGAATAGACATATATAATAAAACAGGTTCTAAGATTAATGACAATAAATAAGGATAAAAATATATACATGGGAATAGTATAAGAAACATATGCAACTAATAACATTAAAATACACACATGGCATATAAAATATACACAACATATACCTTAGAAATGATAATAATATAAAAAAACTATTCATACACTATATAAATACGTACATATATATATATAAATAATAATGATGAATAAGTATAATGAAAATAGTAAATATAAAAGTAAAGAAAGAAGAAAATACAAAGATATAAAAACAAAAGTTAAATATAATAATGATATAAAGAAAATAAAATAATATGTTAAAAATAAATAATAAATATAATAATGTAAAATAGTAAAAAGCATGTTCATACGTATATAATAAAACATATATTAATAATATTAATAATAATAATACCAATAACGATAGATAATAATAAATATAATAGTAGAAAATATCAAAATTAATTAATTTAATAGTGAATAAATGAAAATAAATGAAAAAGGACCAAAATTGAACAGAAAACAAAGTTTTGGGGCTAATTTGAAGAAAAAGATAAACGAAAGGATCTATTTGAGTGTGCGTTTAAAAATAGAGGGTCAAAACTGCAATAACCCCATATTCTCCAAAACGCGCAGCATTTAGGGGATTAAATCAAAAACCAAAGAAAATTATTGGGCCCAAATTAAAATAACAACAAACTTGATTGTAAAATAATAAAAATGCGGAAGGGCCAACAGCGCAATTAGCCCTTCCGCTATAAAAACACGCGGATCCTAGCTGGAGCGAGTCGGGTCGACCCGACCCGGGGCCAAAACGACGTCGTTTTGTATTAAAATGGGGGGACCAAAATGGTGCGTTTTGGTGCCCTATAAAAGTCAAAATTTTTTAAATTTTTCATTTGGCAACAACAGAAGAAAAAAAAGAAAAAAAGAGAAGGGAGAAAAGAGAGAGGGGAGAAAGGAGAGAGAGCTCCGACCAGGGGGGCCGGTCACCGGAGGCTCGCTGGCGGTGGCCGGAAAGGTAAGAATTTTTTTTATATATTTTTAGCGTTATATTCTTATATATTTAGTTTTTTTTTATTATATATATATTTATGCCAAACTAGCCCTAAAACAGAAACTGGAATAAAATTTAATTACCTTAGGTCTTAATATCTGTGTTTGGTTGCTGAGATGTTATATTTGTATTTGAACACCGATTGGACTGCTAATTTTTCTCTAGAATCGAACTTTTCTGTTGTTTGTATTTTTAAGAAAAAATCCGAACCAACCTCTTTTACAGCTTTTCAATCGGCTTTATATAGCCATTTTGGTTACATTATTTTCCTCTGTCTTCTACTGTTGTTGTGTGTCTCTTTGGTTTTGCAGGTATGGCCAGCGTTGGTGGTGGCAAAGGCCAGATGGGACTGGGTTAGGTGTGAGTGGGAGGGTGGTCGCGGCGCTGAGCAGGCTAGGGTTTCAGTTTCTGAAACCCTAGGTCAGGATTTGGGTCAAGGATTGGGCTTCTTAAGTTTGGGCTTGGGTGGGTTAGATGGTTTAGGCTTTAGTTGGGTTAGTGGGTCTGTTGGGTAGGTTTATTGGGCTCCCGTGTTTGGAATTGTAAGTGGGTTTGAGTTTTAGGGGTATTTGGGTTAAATTTTAGGGTTTTGATGTAATGGGTTAAGGGCTGTTGTTTAAAAAGGTAATTGGGTTGGGTTGTAAACAGGCCAAAATTGGCCTATAACACCTGAAGTTGCAGTGGAGCTAATCAAAGATACAGATTTTGCCTCCCTGAAGTTGCAATGGAGCAGGTTGAAGTTACAAGTTTCATCTTCCTAAAGTTGTAGCGGAGCAAATTGAAGATACCAGATCTCATCTCTCTGAAGTTGTAGAAGAGCAGATTTAAGTTGTAGATCTTATCTTTCTGAAGCTACAGTGAAGCAGATCGAAGCCACAAATTTCATATCCTCGAAGTTACATTAGAGTAGATTGAAGCTACAAGGCATATGTCATAAGATGCAGTGGATTGAACCAAAGCTGCGAGATGTGGTGGACTGGAAAGAGACTACTTGGATAAGAAGAACACCAAAGAAGTCAATACTTGGCAAGACCGGGCAAAATTGGCCTTTCTTTATATCTTTGCTCTATTCCTGTTGCACGACAATGAGCAAAGAGGGGCAGCTATTGTAGGCCAATTTTGGCCCGTTTACATTAAACCCCAAAACCCATTTACATTTTACAAAACCTATTTAAACCAAACACCTACCCAAAATACCTAAAACCCTTACAAACCAAAACCCCAACAGCAACCCACACTTAAACCCCAACCCGTCAGCCCAAATACATTAGAACTAAACCCACAAAACCCAAACCCATTTATAACTTAAACCCGGTGGCCCATTTACAACCTAAACCCACTAACCCATCAAAAAAAACCCCAAAGCCCAAATACCCAAAACTAACCCAAACTAAACCTACCCAAGCCCACCTAAGCTAGCCCAATCCCGAAACCCTAGCCACCTTGTCCCATTCGGCCAGGCCTCTGCCACCCCCTGCCCACTGCAGCACCGGCCACCAACTCGGGTCACTTTCACCGCCACAGCACCTACAAGCAATTAAAATGAAAGGACAACAAAAATAATAGAAACAAAGGACTTGTAAATGGCTATAAAGAGGCCAAATCTAAAAATTTTTGGGTTCTTGGGCAGTTCAAACAAAATCAAATAAAAAACATTCGATTTTTGAAGCAAAACATCGATTCCATCAATATCCAAGTAAGAGAATATCACCAAATCAAACCCAATATCAGAGATCGAAGAATCGAAAGTATAAAAACCTAAGGTGATTTTTTTAATCCCATTTTATTTTCATTTTTGGGCCTATTTTCTCACATATATATATTAAAACATATAAAAAATATAATACAAAAAAATAAAAAAATAAGAAATTTACCTTCTCCGCCCACCGTGCACGGTGGCCGGCATCGGTGCCGGTGACGGTCCGATGACCGGACGGTGACCGGCCCTATGGCTGGAAATCCCCCTCTCCCCTCTCCTCTCTTTTTTTTTCCCTCTGCTGCTGCCAATGATTTTCTTTTTGAAGAATTTAGCCTTTATATAGCCTCCCAAAACGACGTCGTTTTGCCATAGCCCGACTCGATCCGACCGGCTCCGGCCTAGGATCCTCGTGTTTTTTAACGGAAGGGTTAATTGCGCTTTTAGCCCTTCCGCTTTTCTGATACTTCGCAATTAAGTTTTTATGGATTTTTAATTTGGCCCATAGTTATTTACGATTTTCAATTTAGTCCCCACTGATACGCTGCGTTTTGATGGGAAGGAGTAATTGATGTTTTGGTCCTCCTAGGTTACGTGCGTGTTGCATTTTGATCCTTTTCTTTGTTTCTTTTTAAAATCGCCCCAAAACTTCGTTTTTGATTCAAATTTAGTCCTTTTTTTCATATTTAAGTTTATTTTCATATTATCTTTGCTATTTTATTTTATTTTAAATATTATTTATATTATTCTCATGATTATCATTCTTGTTATTACTGTTATTTTTATTCCTTTTATTATTTATTATCAATATATTACTATTATAGCCACTATTATTATTTCTAATATATATATTACGTACATATTTTTAGTATTATAATATATTTATGTAATATTATTAATGAGTTGTTTTTTAACATTATTAGTATTTATATTATGTATATATTATGTAAATATTCTAATACTATATTATATATATATACATATATATTTTTCATATTATTATGTATATATGTTTTTAATATCATATTTTTATATATTGTTATGTATATGCTTTAATATTATTATTATGTTTACACTTTCCATTTCTATTATTACATATATTTTAACACACACATATATATATATAGCATTATTAGTATTTCTTTTAATATTAAGTTTATGTCACCTTACTTATTATTCTTATATGTTTATATATATGTTCGTTCTTATTTCGCACTTAATAATATTGTAATCATGTTTAATATCGCATAAGTTGTTATTGTTTTAATATTATTATCGTAGTTATTATTTGTTTCAACGTATTTCTAACTCTGTTATGTTTTGTTACCTCCCATTTTTGTATCATCTCGCGGTTCACCGCTTTAAAGATTTTTGTTCATGTTTTTTTTTTAATTTCAATAAATAAGGCAATGTACTGATTTAACATTAAGCCATCAATTTCATCACTATATTTGGTGAAATTCGTCGGCTCGTGTTAAAGACGGAACACCCTTCTAAAAAACCGAAAACTAAAAATTCTCATTTTTCAATTAGATCACGATTAAATGTCAAATTGAATTCGTACTTTTGAAAATCCAGACAACACGAGTTTAATAAAGATACCAATTTTGGGCGTCGCGAGGGTGCTAATACTTTCCTCGTGTGTAACCGACTCCCGAACCCTGTTTTTCTCTGGATTTTCGCATAGACCCAAATTTGGCCTTCATTTTGGTTCAAGAATAAATTTTCTTTTCAAAAAAGATGATTTATTAGGTGTCCGATCATACCTAGAAAAAAGATCGGTGGCGACTCCCTTTTTTAAATAAAATCGAAAATCGGTTTTCAAATAATCGCCTCAACTAGTGACCAAAGCAAAATTTTTACGTCGCTACATGTGTAAAACATATATAATCAGTGCTCTCTATAACATCTACTCTCTATAATAGTTTCGTTACAAAATATAAAATTAAATATACTTTTATTTTCTATAAAGTGAAAAAATAAGTTTACAACAACTATCCCGTTATAACATCCAAATGATGCTATAGATGTATAATAATTACTTCTTTATACCAGATAAAAGATAAAATCTTAATAGACAAACAAATCTTTTATTAAGAGCGATTAGTATACTAATATTACTTAGAACTTGCATGGCTTTACATGTCAATCCACACTCAATGAAAAAGCTCTAAACTCGATCAAGAATAATTAGTGCGCGCTAAATTAATCAAAAAAGAGAAGGGCCAAAAGTTTTTTTTTAGAAGGCATTGCCTTCAAATAGGGGTCAAAGGGGCTAAAAGGGCTTTTTTTTTGCAACTCCGGCCACCGGAGGCGACTGCTGTCGTCATTGATGACCAGTGCCCATGGCGGAGCATTGATGGCCCTATGGTTAAACAATGAGATGCCCTCAAAAAAAAAGAGAGAGAAAGTCTAAGTTTTTTTTTGAAAAAAAAAACTGAATAGAAATGAATTTTTTTAAAAAAAATTTGACATTTATAGGCATCACCAAACAGCATCATTTTGGCCAAGTTTCAGGAGTCCCAAAATGGCGTCGTTTCAAAGCTTGACCTGTCGACTTGACCCGGATCCCCTATGTAATACCCCGAAAATTTCTACAGTAAGAAAGTAAGATATTATCCTTGATATAGCAAAATAAGGAAATAAAGTGACAAAAAGGGAAATTTTGAGTTATGACAACATTGGGAAGTATATTATGATTTATTAATTCATGAAAGGACTAAATTGTAAAAGTGAGAAAAGTTTTGTTGCCCAGGAGTCTTCAAAATTCCTTTATTTTCATTTTCATTTCTTTACTTTCCACACTTATTCCATATGCATGACACACAAGTCATAAACATACCATTCAACCATTCAATCATAGTCACAAGTCATAAACACAGAAAGCCTTTTTCGAATTGATCACATGATAAGTCATTTCCTAAGAAACTGCACAATTTAAATCTTACCACTCTTTCATGAGCACAAGTATATTTTCATTTGAGTACTTACCTTTTCAACGCATCATATAAATAAACATATTACCATTTAACCAGTAGCTTGGCACTTGTCTAAGTATCAAACAACAACACTTGTTAGTGTACTTGCACATATTTCATATAAATTCAACATTGATATACTTATTTTCTCAACAAGTCACACTTGAATTTAATACTCGTCTTAGTCCCAACTTGTTTCTAGAGGGACAATATGTATGATTTTGATTGGCTTTTGATATGAATTCTATATGAAATGAAATTTATGTCTATTTGTTCAGTAAATTTCGGTAATGCTTCGTAACTCTATTTCAACGACGGATACTGGTTAGGGGTGTTACACCCTATGATTCACGTGTTTTCGTGGGAAGGGTCTAATTGCGATTCTAGGTTCGATCCCCAGTGGAGTCGCCAAGCTGTCGAAACTTTTTTTTTAAAATCGACTTTTATTTAAAAAAACAAAAATGGAGTCGCCACCAATCTTTTTTAATTAGGTGTGATCGGACCACCCTAAAGTTTTGTTATTTTAATAAAATATTAGATTGATTAAAATTATTTTCGGTCTACAAAAATTCAGGAAATGGGTTCAGGAATCGGTTACGTATGAGGAAGGATTAGCACCCTCATAACGCCAAAAATTAGTACCTAATTGATTAATTGATGTCTTATGTTGAAAGTTAAAAATTCAAATTAAAATATGATCCCTCTTTCCATGATGTTCTCTTAAAATCACTTAACTAAATTAAAACTTAGGTAAAAGGCCTTCTTATCTCGAGGTAACCAAAACAAAAATTCATGTCCCGTAAATTAAGGCATGACATCTTGAATCCTCGAAAATAAGATTGCTCATTATTTAATTATTATTTAAATCTCATGTGTTTTTAGTTTTTTAAAAAGATGTTGGTTATTTAGGTTCAAAGAGAAAGCCAAACCCCATAAGTTAGGGCACAAATTCTTGAATCTCTAAATAAAGAACGTTGCATCGGTTTTAAAATTTTTGGTTTTTTATGCATCAAGTAAAAACGAATGTAACATTTAAAGTGATGTGCATTTAACTTATTTAGGCATAGAATGAAATGGACAAATATATTTAAACTTGCTACATGATATAGTGATAGCAAAATAACATAAAATAGTCATGTGGGTAAAACATCTATATTAAAATGATAAATAATAAATAAATGCATAAATACCATAATAATAATAATAATAATAATAATGCAACCATAATAATAAATAAAATATTAATTCATAATAATAATAGTAATCATATTATTATCATAATACCAAAATAAATAAATAAAATATGTAATAACCACCTAAAAATGCATAAAATAAAAAGAAATAAAAAAAGGAATATAAACCACATAAATTTTAATTGCTAAAAAAAACAGTAATTAAAGGTGTGAAATTAAATAAATGAATGATCAAATTAAAATTTAGATGAAATTTAAAGTATGGATTATATAAAATAAATAAATAAATAAGGCAAAATAAAGGACTAAATAAGAACACGCGAAAAGGAACAAGGACCAAATGGGAAATTATTCCCAACCCCAGTATACGCGCTATTTCCAAGAGTGACCAATGGCCAGAGGACCAAAATAAAAAAATCCAAAATTAAGTGGTATAATTTTTAAAAAGGAAAAAGACCAAAAGTAGGACTATATTGAAAAGCACTTAAAAGTCGGAAGGACTAGGGTAGCAATTAGACCCTTCCCAAGAAAACAGGTGGATCCTAGGGGATCCAGGTCAGGTCGGTGGGTCAAGCTTTGAAACGGCGCATTTTGGGACTCCTGAAACTTGGCCAAAACGACACTGTTTGGTGATGCCTATAAATGTTAAAAAAAAAAATTTAAAAATTCATTTCTATTCAGTTTTTTTTTTTAAATTAGACTTTCTCTCTTTTCTTTTTTTGAGGGCATCTCCCTGTCCGGCCATAAGGCCATCAGTACTCCGCCATGGCCATCGGTCATCGACGACAGTAGCCGTCGCCTCCAATGGCCAGAGTTGCCAAAAATGCCCTTTCTAGCCCTCTTGACCACGATTTGAAGGCGATGCCTTCTTAAAAAAACTAAAAAAAACTTACAGCCCTTCTCTTTTTTGAATGCACACCTTTCATGTCCTATTTCGTCGAAGCCCAAGCCAAACCCTAATAGGTTCTGGGGTTTTGGATGTCAGAGAAGACCTCCAATGACGGAGGGAAGCGAAGCGACATAGGTAAAAAACAAACTTTATTTTTTTATTTATTATACTTTTCGAATACTGTTCGAAATAAAAAAATAAAATAAAATAAAAAAGAATTATCTTCGTTTTTTCTTTTAACGCTTTTGTTCTTTGTACTCGATTTTCTCCCTATCCAAAAATGTTACATGGTTGTTGTGGCTTTTATAGCCGAATGTGTTATATTATACTATTATTTTGCATTTTTTCTTTTCTACTGTTCTTTACGTGCTACGTTTCTGCCATTTTATTTTTTCTTTTTTGCAGGTGTCCATGGCAAGGTCAACGGCGTTGGGGAGCCGCGCCTTGCCATTTCGGTGAAAGAGGTAGATGAGGCGTCAAACCTTGGGCGACGAGCTTGTTGATGAGGCGGAGGCTGCGGCGCGGATGGCTTTAAGTTGACACTAGGGTTTCTGTTAGTTTTTTAAGGTTTTGGGCTTGGGTTGATGCAGTATTGGGCTTTTGAAGTTTTGGGTTAGGTGATATATTTTGGGCTTGGTTTGGGCTTATATATGGACTTGTTTATTTCTTTAAATTTATCTGTTTTGTTTGTTTATCTCTAGGCCGGATAAAATTGACCTGTTACATTAGAATGATTTGTTTTACGAAAATTTATCTCTAACGGTAATTTTTTCTGTCTCCTTTAGTACATGTTATCACACTGATTGAGATTATGGGATGTCAAACATTGTTGAAAAATATGTGCACTATGGTGACTTTTTGGCTGTGTCCAAGATTCATGGTATGTGGGAGGGGGGATTTGAGACATTAAGAAAAATGGGTGACTTAATTGTTGATCCATAACCCAATTTATATCAGAATTAATATGTAATTAACAAAGATTTGGCCTTATAAAGTCCAATGGTAAAAAAAAATATGATCCAAATATCAAATAATCGTACACCTCTTTGTATAGCTTCTCCAAATATGCTATTGGCTTTTATATTTTTACAGAATTTGAGAGTTAATTTATTTACTATAAAAGTTAAAATTAAAATTTTTAGTTTTTCAATTTAGAAATTTTAGTACAACAATTATTGTTATTAGCAGTTTTTATTACAATTTATCAATTTAACATGTTTATTTCTATCAATCGTATATCACATCTTACGGGGACAGCTTAATTAATATATCAAATTAATATATTTTGACAAAAAATATTAATAATATTAATGATTAGATGGGAATTTTTAAATTAAAAAAAGTAAAACTTTAATTTTTTAAATTTTTATATGTTTGGGCTCTTGCGTGACGTCTTTCTTAATATTTAGAAGGTTCGGCCTATAATGCCATTGAAAAACTTTCAACATTACGTGTATTAGATTACTTTGATATTAAATGCTTAACTTAGGGGATTTAGTAATTAAACTAAATGCTTTTAATTTTAATTTATGCTTTGGATCTTCGGTTGATTTTTTATATTAATGCCATTAAAAATTTTCAACGAGGCGTGTATTATTACAATACTTTGACATCAAATGCTTCTAATTTTAATTTATGCTTTGAATCTCCTCTTTATTTTAATTTTCAACTTCCATCCAAGAACAACCATTATCTTGCGTTTCAAAAAATATTTCGCGAAATATGTTTTACATGGTACCGTTTCATTAAAATAGAAGAAGTGGAAGTAATCTCGAAATATGGTAGAGTTCTTGAGTTATCTTCACTGTTATGATATTTAAGAGAGTTTGACTCTGTGGATCAGATATGGAGTTAGTTAAAAGTTTTTCTCTAAACATTTTCATTTAACACTAAGTGTTTGAATTATTCTTCACTGTTCACTGTTACCGTCAAAAACAAAAACTCTTCACCACCCTTCTTAACCATTAATGCTATTGTAACTGAAATTTATTCCATTATTTCTATTAATTGCCAACTTTGTAACCCCAGTTTTGAGACATTATAAATAGAAGTCTTCCATCACTTTTGACACAAGAATTCTGACTCTAAAAGTTCCTCACTTTATTTACTTTGTTTAGCTTTATTTGCGGCCACTTTTTCCTTTCTCCACCTTACCAATAACCACCTGCCCCTATATTATGTGTTACAGAATCTGCTCTAATCTTCCTCTCTACCTTCTTCTAATTCATCTCTTTTGCAATGCTTCCCCTCTCCATCAAAAGAAATCTCTACAATTCCAAAACATTCTCTCATTACTTGTGTTGTAGGCCAATTTCGGCCCGTTTACAAAATGTACCCCAAGCCCAATGCCTAAACCTAGGGACTTTTGACCAGCCGACGCCTGCAGCACTGCCCTTGTCACATCCACGGCCCGTGTACCTGCAAGAAGAACAGAGTAATCAATTAAGAAGCAAGTTGTAAGGAAAAATGGCTATAAAAGGCCAAATCCAAAACCATTGTTTTTTCGGCATTTTTGGTGACAAATAAAAAAACAACATTTTGATTTTAAATACACAAGCAAGAACAGAGACCCCAGCAATATCAAAGGCAGAAAATAGTCCAAAAAGAGAATCAAAATCTAATAGCCCAAGGTGATTTTATTTGATTATCATCATTATCTTCTTTCTTTTTTCTTTGTTTAACCTATTTACCCACATGCACACATATATTATAAACACATAAAAAATACAAAAAAATATAAAAAATATACCTTTTTTCTCAAACTCCGCCATCACATACGATGGCGGCGGCAATGCTTTGCGACGGTGGTTGACGGCGGTTCGCTCGCCGGATTTTGACTCCGACCAGAGGGTGAGAGAGAGGGAGTCAGAGAGCTGCTGAGTTTTTTTTTTAAATGAGGGCAGGAGTGATTTTTTTCTAAAAATTTTGGCTTTTATAGCCTTATAAAACAACGCCGTTTCAAGGTGCCCTGAAGAGCCCCAAAATGACGTCGTTTTGGGGCTGACCCGTAAACCCGACCCTCCTGTGCCCAGGATCCGCGTGTTTTTGGACTGAAGGTCTATTTGCGCCCTCAGTCCTTCCACTTTTGAGGCTAGCTTCAATATGGTCCTATTTCGCTTCTTTAATATTTCTAAATTTGCCCACTCCTTTTGTTTTTGTTGCAATTTGGTCCCCAGACCACTCAAACGGCCAAACACCTGAACGGCGCTGTTTATGGGTAGGGATTATTTCCTATTTGGCCCCTATATCTCTACACGCGATTCATTTTAGCCCTTCAATCAGCATTTCTCTATTTTTATTTTAAAATCTATACTTAAACCTTTTTTTTCTTCATAATTTAGTCCCATTTCTTTGTTATTTCAGATATTTCAATTAAATTAATTAATCTAAGACATTATTATTATCATTGTTACTGTTTTTATTTTTATTACTATTATCATTATTATTATTATGTTTCATGTATATATTATTATTTTTATTATTTTTATTATTACTATTATTAATATTATTAATAGTCTTATTATTACTATTATTTTTATTCCTTTTATTATAGTTTATTATCAATATATTATTATTATTATTATTATTATTATTATTATTATTATTATTATTTACATGTTATTATCTCTCTTTCCTTTTATTACGTTGTTATTACTATTATTACTATTTTTATTGCTAGTATCATTGTTATTTTATTATCATTATCATTTTTGTAACAATTATTACTATTATATTTTTGTTTTTATTTAACATAGTAGTATTACTATTTTTTCTTATTAACATTATTACCATTATATTTACTATCATCATTATTAGTACTATTATTATTATTATTACCCTTGGTATTATTTTATTACCTTATTATTATTATTACTACTATCAAATTATTATTATTATATGTTACCCATTACTCATTAAATACACTTATTTTTTTTTTTTTTCCTCACTCACATTATATATTTATTTATATATACACATATATATATTTTCACACATCATTCCAAATTTTAATGTATTTATTATTTGCATTATTACTATTAATATTATTATTATCTCTACTATTACTATCATTTTTTAGTTTTGCATAATATTTATTTATTTATTACTAGTTTTTTTATTTTCAAATACTTTTAACTTATTTATCATTCCTCTCTTATTTCTTTTAGCTCATCCCTTTCATTTTATTTTTGCTTTTTATCGCTATCGTTCACATTCACGTTTATATTCATTCTGTCATACCTGTCAATACCGAATTTTGTATTCGTTTATGCATTCTTTATCTTATTATTACAAACTTATGTTGTATTAACCTTTTCTTGACAAAAATAACTTTTTCATAAAAAAGCGATACTCCGTATTTGGAATTTCGAGAAAATCGTGCCCTAACTTACTGGGTTTCGATTTTTCTCATTTAACCTAAATAACGGAATACCCTTTTAAATCGCAATACGAATTTTGAAAAATGCTTATTCTCGGAGATACGAGGTGTTGTGCCCTAACTTACCGGGTATGACATTTTGTTACCTCGAAATAAAATTTTTCGCAAGACAAGGTAATATTCGGTGTTTGGAAATTCGAGGAAACGTGCCCTAACTTACTGGGTTTTGATTTTCCTCGTTTACCCTAACTAACCGAATATCCTTCTGAAAAATAGTTCAAATACACTGATTTTTAAGTAAAAGGCAAGCTCATTCTCAAAAGTTCGAGATGTTGTGTCCTAACTCACTGAATATGACATTTTGTTGCTTCGAGACGAGAAGGTCTTTAACGTTCGAATGTTTTTTTTACAAAAAGAAGGATCGTATTTCAAAGTCTTTCAAGTTTTTAATTTTCGACACTAAGACGCTAATTAATCAACTAGGTACCAATTTTTGGGCGTTACGAGGGTGTTAATCCTTCCTCATGCGCAACCGACTACTGAACTCATTTTCTGATTTTCGTAGACCAAAAATTACCGTTTTAGTAAATCTTAATTTTTATTAAAAAGATTAATTTAAGGTGATCCGAACACACCTCATCAAAAAAGATTGGTGGCGACTCCTGTTTTTCGTTTTCATTTTTCAAAATCTAAGTCGATTCCTGCTTTTCAAGAAAAATAGTTTCGACAACTTGGATGACTGTCTTGAATCGTCTTCCACATGAAGATAAATATTTCATTAACCAATCAAAAAAAGGATGGTGCACTTGGTTAAAAAAATATATGTACGGTACTTAATATAAAATTAAGAGGTTGAATATTAAAAATTTCATCAATTCAAAAGTTGAAAAAATTTTAAAAATTATCTTCTATAATGTATCAAACTAGACAACTTAGTTATTCTCCATAAATTGATCAATATAATCTTAATCTTTTATCTACGATTTGATTTATTTTTCGCATCGAATTCATTGATGGTAAATGGAAACGAAAAATGATACAGGCAATAAAAGAAAGTCAGCTAGAAGATTTTCATACAATAGTAAATGGAACAGTTTTTTGAACTCTTTAATTTTTATTTATTAATTTAAAAGTTAAAAGGACGCATCAGTGACCTCAATTACACAATAACCTTTAGCACGAGACAATCACACAATTACCAGTAATCATAACATAGTAATACAATACGAGAACGCAGATCTTGAGTATAGGACTCAATTTATTACTTGTAACTGGGATTTTACTTGTCCATATGGGCATTGGAAACTGGTGGTGAGAGAGCAGCAAATTCATAGAGCAGCTGGCCACTATCAATGCGCCTTGCTGGGTCGGAAAAGGCAAAAAAGAAGAATTTCATGAAATCAAAGTCCTTGAAAAGCTGAGGATGTTCCTCATCTATAAGTTCTTTGGGTGTCTTGATTACGGTACCCTCATTTGGCATGATAAAGGCCGCTATAGAAAAACGATCTTTATCTCCACTCATCATCACTTTGTGATTTGTTGATTTCAATCTCCCATTACTCCATGCCTTCAATTTTCAAAATCAATATCGATAAGTATTTACATCCAACATCAATAATCTAATATATATTATGAGCAAGGTAAACAAATTATTCAAAATTTCAACTCGAGATCTAATATAAAAATATCAATAAATATTTTACGGTAGTTGTTGACATCATTTGACTTATGATTTCTTGCTTGGGTTGTTATTTTAGGGATTGGTGGCAAATGTTTATGGATTTATGCGGGGCTAATGAGGTGTGTTTTTGTTTGATGGGAACTTGGGGCCTACCATTGACTGCCTAAGTTTTCTTTTTTGGAGTCTTGTTCCCCTTATTTTGGTGTTGGAATTTGGTTGCATCTTTTTGGAGTCTTGTACTCTTTTTTGGTGCCCTGCACCTTTATAATATATATTTTTTAATAAATTCATTATTTAATGATCATATTTGTCTTTTTTACATAATGCCTAAAATTATTTATAGTTCCCTCCCCAACCTATAAATAGAAAGATAATACGTTTCAGCGTACTTGAACCCACATCCTCCTGCATTGGCAACAATATCCATGCCAATTAAGCTAAAACTCAAACATCTATTAATAAAAATTTTATTTATTTAAAAAAAACAAATAAATTGTAAGTTTATCCAATAATATAATATTATGTATCATTATATGTTTCATGAAATGTTAAATTAGATAAGAAAAGCTTACTCTATAAAAATAAAAAAATAAAAATACAATACTTCTTTTTAAAAAAGACAAAAAACGAAGTCAATGATTGTGAAAAGTCAATTATTTTCAACTAAATGATTAAAGTAAATATTAAGGAAAAGGGCAAGCTTAAGAATATCGAATGGCTTTTTAGGAAAAATAGTAAAAATCAAATTCTTTAAAAGAATCTATATTTTCTCAAAATCTAAAACAACACAAAAAAAAAAAAACCTAAAAAATAATTAAGTTTTATGACTTTTTATGTAATTTATATTTTAAAAATTTCGCCTTATATTTTATATTTTATTCATAAACATCATATAAATTAATTTCTTTAATAAATTAAAATTTGAATATTAACCATATGTATAAACATACCTTGAGAGGATCTCCAACCATGAAGACAAAGGAAGAAGGAGATAAATTAGTCAACTTCATCCATTGACCGTCATTGACCTCAATTTCCAACCCTGGAATTTGATCCTCGCAAATTATTGTGCTAACCGGTTTATCAGTATGAGCAAAGAGTCCTGTCTCATACTCCCCCGGTGGAGGGGCCATGTATTTCATCATCCTCATTGACATTGTATAGTTCATCTTCAATGAGTCCTCTCCTAATCCATAACTATCAATTAGCATTAACCAGATTAACTTGTGTAGCACCTCCAATTGTGTTCCCATGGTATGTATGGTGTCACTGGGACAAAAGATCAAATAGTGGACATGATTTGTTAGGTTTTGAATTTTATAAGATTCCAAATTTATAATTCTAAGTATTTTATGAATTCACAATATGAAAAATCTATAATTCTAAGTATTTTACGATTTCACAATCTAAATATGTTATGTGAACATGAACTCTGAAACTAATATTAAAATTAGAATCCCCTCTCCTATTCTCTTACTGCAATTTCTTTCGTTAAAAAAATCATTCCTAAAAAATCTTCCAATAAATTAATGAAGGAAAAAAAAAACAAACCCATGACTTTTTTAAGTTGTGTTAAAGGGTGAGATTAGAGTTAGAGTCAAAGTCAAATTCAAAGCCTTGCCCCTTCATTGACATTTAGTTCACAACCCAAGTTTTAACCTAATTATTCATATAATATCAATACTTATAATCCATTAGCGTATCCTAGACATCTATTTTAATAAATAAAAATAGATTTATCAATTGTAAATATAAAAGAGTTGATTTAATTAACCTGAATTCAACTCAATAACTCAAACTAGAAATTATTAAAACCAACTCAACCCGGGAAATTAAAAAAGTCATAGAATTGCTGTTACCAAAAGCGTGGGTGACCTTCAGGCCACATAAGTTGAGCAAAGTCTTTAACAGAATCAGAGTTGGAGACATCTCCAATTCCAAAGCCTTCATACAACAAAGAAACTTGAGCGCATGGTCCAATCCACCCATGTTAAGGCAATGGACTAGTGTTTTTTTGTTTCCTCTCCACTGGGACCTCAACTAGTTCTTTCATCAACCTAAACATCTCCTCTCGAACTTCCGTCGATATCGTGTCATACACCACCTCAAAACAACCGAAAGTCTCACAAGCCTCTCGAACTTTCTTGCACAATTGGTGCCACCCGTTGGTTCCTCGCTCCAAATCCGATGAACGGAACTCAATGACTGGGAACTCAATCTTGGCATCAACACTCATGTTGGTAACCTTTTTTTTATACTCTTTAAGGAAATGTTTCCTTGAACTAAATTATTCTATAAATGAACTTGGTTCTCTTTACGTAGGGATTTAGGTCTATTTATAGCTTGTAAATTAACATCTCTATCAACTTCCCAAAATCTTTAATTTGATTATCCTAGCAGATGAAGTGGTTGAATATTCAAAACAATTATTGTGAACTCCAAAAATATCAAGGAAGAAGCAGAAGAAGAATATTCAAATTACATAAATTTAAAAAAAAAAACACTATTATATAATAATTAATATTCAAAAGTCGAATTTGAACTGACTCAATTGACAAAGATAAAACCTAAATTATTAAGTAATCATGTTCAAAATATATCATACACAATTATATGATGTAGATTACGGTACTTAATTAAGTTTATATAAACACTTAGAAGTGGTTGAATATTCAAATTTTTGTTTCTGCATGAAGATTACGTATTGAGAGGTGCACTGCACTGGTCAAAGGAATTAGTTTTTACGATAGGGACACATAGAGGCAGTGTAAAAGGGGGATAGATAGGAACTTGGCCCCTCAAAATGGAAAAGTATTTAGGAGAAGAAAATACTTACCTTGTCGGTGTTCCCTAAAGCTTTGGTTTTCCTCAAAAGGCTGCAGAATGCTGAAAAAAGAAATCATGACTATTCAAATTTATTGATTTCAACAATGCCATTTCAAAAGATTTGATTTTATGTGTAAAAAAAATATATATTAGTGTTTACTTCACATGAATATAACAACGTGCAAGAAAAGAAATAATAATAACTACTAAAAAATAAGGGAGGTGTGCACTGCTCAAAAGAAAATTTAAGGGATAAATATTTATATAATCTTGTTTTAATGGATAAATATTTATATAGGAATTTTATTTTAATATGCAATTTGATAAATAAATTTTGGTTTAGTGTAATCATACACATGAAATTTGAATTGTAGTTTATATATACGCATAAAATTTTAATTTTAATTCAATTGTACACAATTAGAAAAATGAAAGCATATCTTTATTTTCATATTAGATTAATATAATTGTTTGAGTATGCAATATATAAACGTAAAATTAACGTTTTTTCGATAATATTATTAATGATTTGTGAAAATAGAATCAAATAAATATTTTTTGCTTGCATAACCCAATCAACGACAATTAGTGTGCACTAGATTAATCTAATTATATGACATTTATCAATAGACAAAAGAAAATAATGTAGAATTTAATGTTAAAATTTTACTTGCGTGACCTTAGGCATAAATCCACCCTTAATTTTGATTGCCTATCCTCCACTCTTAATAGACAAATAAATCTATTATAAAGAGCGATGAGTATACTAATATTACTTAGAACTTGCATGACTTTACATGTCAATCCACACTCAATGAAAAAGTTCTAAACTCGATCAAGAATAATTAGTGTGCGCTAAATTAATCAAATTGCGTGTGGCAGTAACATTTATCAAGTGACGAAAACAACAGTATCAGCTCTTACTAGAGGTGCTCATGGGTCGGGCCGGGTTTGGGCCAGGCTCAACTAAAAACTTAGGCCTATTTATTGGGCTCAGGCCAGGCCGGGTCCAAAAAATGGGCCTAAAATTTTGTCCAAGCCCGACCCGGATAAAGATACTAAAATCCAGGCCCGGCCCGGCCCGGCCCGCCTATATTAACTTTTATATAATTTTTAAATATATATAATACATTAAAAATACTAAAAACATCAAAATAAATATTTCTCAACAAATTAAAAATAAATTTTAAAAAATATGTAGACTTAAATAACACTAAGATAGATGCAACTTAACAAGCAAATGCCTCTAAAATAATAACAAAATTAACAAATGCCTTTAAAATTATAACAAAATTAATAATAAAATAAATTTTATACAATATCTAAAGAATAACAACAAAATAGTAGCAACATAATAGTAAAATTGTAGCAAAATAGGGAGAAAACAACAAGAAAATAACATTCAAAAATTAAAAAAAAAAAAAGTAGATTTTTTCGTCATTTAGTGAATTCGGGCCGGGCCAAAAATGCCTTACCCGAAACTCGGTCCATTTTTTAAACGGGTTTTATTTTTTTGTCCAAGCCTATTTTTAGGACCTATATTTTTATTCAAATCCTTGCACATTTCGGGCAGGCCTTCGGGCCGGGCCAGACCGGGCCGTCCAACCCATGAGCAGTCTAGCTCTTACTTGCATAGCCTTACGTGTAAATTCACACTTGACTCGATGAACAACAATTAGTTTATGCAAATTGATTTCAATGGAGGTAGGTCCATGTATTGTGATATATATATAACAAACAAAACTTTGAGTCTCCAATTTTGATTAAACAAGCGTATGAAATTTGTTACCACACTCATTGAAATTAGTGCCGACATTTGTCAAAACATGTGCACTGTGGTGACTTTTTGGCTGCGCCAAAGATTCATGGCAACTTTTACCTTTCTTTTCTCTTTATATTCTTAAATTCCATTAAATATATATTTTAAAGTAAGTGCAATTTTATATTTTCGTGTGATGAGATTGGAAAATTTCTAGATTGTTTGAGACTGTGTGATGAGCAAAATTGTGTGACGAAACTAGAAAATTATCTGGTTTGAAGAGAGATTGAAGAAGTCGGCTGAGGGAGAAAAAGAGTGGATGAAAGAAAAAGAAAAACAGTGAATAAAATAAAAATAACTAAATATACCACATGTGACATTTCATATTTTGATTGGCTACAAGATTTTTTTATTGGAGCAAGCAGTTGGACCAAAAGTGGCAACGAAATCAAAGTTTAGGTATCTCTTTTTAGCAGTCCTGTAGTTTAAGGGCTAACTTTTCATTTAAGCCTTTCTTTTTTTTTAGTTAAATTTGACTTTAACTTTTTAAAAAGAGTCGAATTTGACCATCAACTTATTAAAAAAAGTTAAATTGTTATTTTTTTACCGAAATATTAACTAAAATGTTAAATTTTCAAACATAGCGGCCCACATGACAATCCACATGTACTTCATGTTAATTTTTTATTTTTTATATTATTTTTTTGAATTTTGAGTTATTTTATTTTTTAAATATTTTTACAATTGTTAATTTATTGTTGACATGGCATATAAGATAAATAGTATCATTTCAACATGAAGCATACGCGAAGTGCCAACATTTCTATTAAAAAAAATCAATTTGACTACTTTTTGAAAGGTCAAATTTAGCTCAAAAAAAGAATTAATAGCCAAATTGACAAAAAGATATAAACACTGAGAGCTAATTTATCATTATACCTTTAATATATGATGTATCATATAATAATAAACAAAACAAACAAACTTATTTTCGTCACCCCAATTCTTTTTGTTAATTTGATTACCCAAAAAAGAAATTGATAAAATTAGTCACTCTATCATTAAATAGTAACGGAAGATTAACGGTGCATTTATTTGAAAAAATTTGGTGTGACTAAAATATGAACAACCCCTATATAAAGTGATTGACGGGTTGTTTATCTTAATTTTAGAGAGACTAATGTCGAAATGCACCATTAATCAAGGGCAGAACCAGGGGCTGACAAGGGCTTGGACACCCCTTAAAATGAAAAATTTTCTTTTCAGCCCATATATCATTTATAAAATTTTAAATTAGTAATGATAAAATTTCACTTTGACCCCAAAATGATAAAAATTTGATTTAATCATTTAAAAATTATAGAGATATAAACTATTAAAATAATAAAATTGCATATTATTATTGTAAAAATATATAATTTAATTCCGGCACAAAACAAATTTTACTTCACCCTTGTATGTTACTATTTAATAGTAAAGAGATGAATTTCATCAATTTTTATTTTGGACGATGAAATTAAGGTGAATAACGAGTACCTTAACCTTTACTTGAAAAATAAGATAAAGAAACAAAGTTCTGACCAAGTGTATGGCAGTCTCTCTGACTCGATGCATTGAATGAGAATTTTATTTATCTATACAAAAAAAAAGAAGATTGATTGATTGAGCATTAAAAATAACTCAAAATTACAATTGTCTTCACAATTGAATTTTTTGTTGAAAAGTTTTTCACTACCAATTTTTCTGCTTACGCTGTTCATCTTTTTTTTCAAAGTGGGTAAGTAAAAGAGGAGAATTTTGGGAGAATAGCATTGTGAGTAAGAAAAAATTGTTTAAGAGAGGGAACACTAATGTATGAAGTTGACTTTGAGTTGGTGTAGAAAATGTTAGTTTTAGTTTTTTATAATGCCTCCACAGTCTATAAATTGAAAGATAATGCGTTTTAATGCACTCGAACCCATGGCTTTTTTTTTTTTTTACAATGAACAATTTTTTATAGCAAAAATGAATAGAAAATAAGACCACATTACTCTTTGACTAATATACAAAAATTAATTTGTTCTTTCTTTTTTAGTAAAAAAATAAAACACAATTTGACTCCTAATATAAAAACCTCCATGACATTTTTACTCGATATCAAAATTAGTATAACAGCAACTTTGGCCCTTAATATTTATAAATTATATCAATTTTACACATTGTGTGATTCTTATTTTTATTTTTTTAGTACTGCTTTTTTTCATGACATTGAGAATTGTTTCTAAAAATATTGAAAAAAGATAAAAATTAATATCTTGAATTTTTTGGTATTTTTAATTAATTTATTTTTTTGTATATTTTCAGTCAAATTTAACGAATAAATTTGGATTTTAACTTGAAAATGTCACAATAATAAAACTACATTTTTCGACCCCAGAAAAGATTTCGGACTTATTAAAAGCCTGTAATTATAAGATTGTCTTCCTTTTTCTTCCATTTCAATGATTCAAATCAGTGTATTTTATTGCTACTAATTAGCTCTCAAATTCGAACATGCATACTTGCATTGATTTCATTAACAAAAATTCCGCAAAAACTATCAAAGATGTTACCATCCATGGCTTCAAATCTTCAAGCTCAAGGAATATGCACCTTATCCAATCCATGAACAGTCATCTCCGACTTCGAAAAACACAAAAACAAAACAGAAGTACCAACAAAACATCAAAAACACAAGGTGAATGAACAGCAAGAATGTCCGAGTTAAAGATACAAGGGTTACATAAACATGCATGCAACAACAGCAGGGTTAGTTTTTACTACGGTTACACAGGGAGCCAAGACAAACCACAGAAAACGGACACATCGAGCAACCACAACAGCCACAAGCTATGCGATCAAATCACTTCCACAGTTTAACGAACTTGTCATGACTTGCGGAAGAAACCAACCTTGTCACGGGTGATACAGCCAATGCAGCAATGAGTCCTTCATGAGCCGACAATGTCATGGTCTTATTCTCCGACATATTCCATAGCTCCAAAGACTGAAACCAACATGGAAAGGGAGCATGTCATTGACAAGGCAGTATATAACAGCAAATACAAGACTAAAAGTAAAGTCACTTGCCTGGTAACAGCCAATAACGAGCAGTGATTGAAACGAGGGATGGAAAACACAAGAGTGGAACTTGTTGCCATTACAGCTCAATTCGTGAACACATTCCCCTTCACTGCCTGACGCAAAGGACCAAACTCGAACAGAGTCCTCACTAACAGATGCTAGAAGCTCACCTGAAGGGTCCCAGCATACGGAATGGATCAGTTTAGTATGTCCCTGATATTACAAATCAGAAGACAAAACCGAAGTCAGTCATGTTTCAACGGAGGAAAATGCTTAAAATACGTATAAATGAGATCACTATTGTTGGATCCTTTCACTCGACTAATCAAGTCACCAGAAAACAAACATCGGTTCGGCTAGCCTTATTTGGTTATCTTAATAAGAAGTTTTCAAATTACGCCAATCTAGTCGTAATATAATAAAACCTGAATTAAAACCAAACCAAACACTACAGTTCAGATAACCATGGCTATAATTGGCTAGTCCAAAAATATTTTTGTAGTAACCATTGGAATGCACGTTTGAGTCAGCTAATTCCTTAGGATTTCTTTTATACAGTTTATAACCCATGTAGACTAATTCACCTGTAAAGAGTGCCGGCAAGTTTGAGTCTCGGTGTCCAGTATAGATACAACATTCTCAGCAGCTGCTGCAAGATATTTTCCGAAGCGAGGTTGAAATCTCAATTGGGCTGTACCAGGGGCCGTACCACCCTGATCCACACAAAGGAAACAATCTCAATAGCTGTGCATCAACCTCAAAGAGAGATGCCTGAGTTCGATATATATTTGCATTGCAAGGAAATCCGAAGCAAGATCATACCTTGAAAGCTCTTGCACAGCTCCCGTTGTTGATACTCCAGTATCGTATTTCACCATCACCGTCACAAGAGCAGATAAGGTCATCCTTAGTTGGATGGAAGTCAAGTGACATAACGTTACCAGAATGTCCCCCAAATGTACGAAGCGAATAACCAGGCTGCAGAAAATTGAAAGAACAGATCCATCAAACAGTATAGAAAGACCTAAAAAGCAAGCATGACAAAGAAAAATGCAGAAACCAAACCAGTACCCTTTCGATCACTGTTTTGGGACATAGCATGCGTCATCGATATGAAAATGCTAATATGGTACATGCACAAGGATTCAGCAAAACGCCTAATTGTATTTTGATGACAATAGCATATGTCAATGCAGATTAAATGGCAATAGCATGAAAATAACCAGGACTAAAATTGAAAGTAAATGTCCACTAACACTGTCGGCTTCCCAGACTCTGACAGTTTTGTCAAATGAAGATGTTGCAAGGCGTGACATGCTTGGACTGAAACGAACATCAGTAATCAAACATGAATGTTCTTCAAGCGTAGACTTCAGCTTCAAAGTGTCCGTGTACCATAATACAGCCTGCGTTGCCAAAAAAATGCAAATGATTGCACTAGTATCTAAAATTTCAAAAGAATGAAAATTTTCCGTTCCCCTCTTATAACTCACCTTTTTATCATGGCCACCAGTAGCTAGTAACTTTCCGTCTGACGAGAAATGGCAGCAAGTAACTTTGCTACTGCTTGCTCGAACAGAATTTACTTCCATAAATGTGAAACCTGAAGTCAAATGCAAATTTGGTACACTGTAAAACTAGTCCATTTCTGATATAAAAAGCATCAAATGTAATCCATTTACATTATGTAGTTACATAACAATTGAATATGACATGCGTACAGGATAGATGACCGCGCCCTTACAATTGCACAATTTCTTGGGCCAATTTCAATTGGCATTTTGATATATAAACAATGAAGCAAGGTCATGAATTAGTAGCAATAAGCAACATCTAAAATAATAATAATTTAGAGAGGATAACACCAAAATGTACAAAAGTTTAATGAGATATACGGACGTATCATTTGCCATAACCGTTTGACAAAGGAATTAGCACATTATCATATCGTATCCAAGAATAACTCGGGATGTGAAAAAAGCCAATAGAGTGAAACTACAATGTTTGAAAAAATAAGCTACAATAGATTCCCGACAACAGTAGACTTTATCAAATCATAACAACCATACAAGTAATATTTATACACCTTTAGTTACATCCATACATCGGCCAACGGCATCTCTAGGATCCGTATCATCATGAGATAAAAAAGACTCAACGTTATCATCAAGAGATCCATCCTCCACAAATCGATCCATTTCAGCCTGCAATTCAAGATCTTTATCATCCCACTGCCAAAATGGAATTCCCATGAGAATTTATGCAAGGAATTTTTAATTCCTCCACAAACATGGGAAAATAACTAATAGACTCACCAATTGATTTGAAGGTGATGCAAGTGTACCAGCACCCTCAGCACCAAACATCATCAAAGGCTTGGAAGAACTGCCACTATGAGGCATCGCAGGCATTGAAATCACATCTCCAGGAGTGTGTGTTGATGGTGTTGAAGGTGCAGAACTAGGCGAAGGTCCAGCTGTGTTTGCTGTCCCTGAGCTATTGGCAGGGCCTGAAGAAGACACTGGCTGTTTTCTCTTTCTTCCATTCTGGTTTTTTGAAACCTTAAAATGAATTTAAGGAAATCATGTTAGAAACCTAATCATATATGTTATAAAGCTAAGAATCAGAACTAAATAACTTTACATGACAATTCGCATACATGTGGCCGCAAAATAGCCTATAATTACAACCAAAATCACTTGAACGGGAAAAAAAATAAGTTTTCAAGCTAAACACCATAGCACCATGTGCAAAGGGTGTCACATGGAAGCAGATACAACCCTCAACCAGGAATGATATTGGCAAGTTGAATTACATATAACCAGAAAAGGGCAGACCTGATCATTCCCTCGAAATGAGTTTGACATACTCCCATCCACAGTGACACTTCCACCTCCACCAACTTTATCTTGTTGATGTAAACTCGGATTAGAACTCTGTGACTGTTGATTCGAAAGTGCATGCTGCTGAAGCTGTTGTTGCTGTGAGTTACTGTTCTGTTGCTGTTGCTGTTGCAGTTGCTGCTGCTGTTGTTGCTGCTGATGCAACTGAGCTAATTTTAACTACAAAGCAAATGAAATATATAAGAAACAGAAAGATACCAAGGAATAAAGCGAGGTAAAAGCACACTTCATAGGGACAGTAATACCTTCATTAGCATATCTGTATCTCCCCGAGGCATGAGAGGACTGCCAGCCTGCAAAGATGATACATTTGGAACCACATCACCAACAGAATTAGAAAGGCCATCCTTTCCGAGGCCCATGGTCCGATTATTATTCAATAGCATTCTCAATCTTCTATTATCATCACTGCCAGATGGTGATGTCAGATTCTGCTGAGCAAGCATGAGTTGCTGCTGGTGCTGTGGTGTCAACATCTGAAGTTGATGAAAGGGCTGAGGAGCTTGCATAAAAGACTTTTGCGGCTGAAGGATCCCACCTCGCAGTTGGTCCAGTCCCTAAAAACAGATAAAATGAAAACCATTCAAAGGAAACATAAGATGAAAAATAAAATTTACCGTTCACTAATACATGTATGAATAAAAACATTCCAATGAAAAGATAAAACTTACTGTTAATGGCCATCCTTTCAAAGTTAAATTATTACCACCTTGATTTGACCCTGAGAAACATGAAATCACATTATTTAGATTCCAAATATACAAGTAATATGAACTTAGATTCCAAATAAATAAGTAAAATGACCCGAGTCAATCACAAGGACAAGCACGTGCTATCATTGGTGGGCCATTTTCAAAGGAAAGATGCAATTTAAACAGAAAAACCTGTTAAAGAGAAACTTACCTGGAATTCCCATTAAAGATCCATCGGGACCAGCAGCTCTAGGATTCAATACTGGATTCATCTCACTCTTTATATCCTGCTTCCATATAAAATTTCAGAACATGACAAAGGGAAGAAACATGAAAGAGATCCATTTAAGGTGACCCTACCGGTGTTGTTCCTGGCAATTGCTGACTCCGAGCTTGAACTTGCGGAGACATACCACCAGCTGTACCATGCAATACTTGCCTAAAATATACATGAATCCAAATAAGTTTATCGCTGAAAACAACTTAGTCTTGGATGCTTGAATAAACCCTAAATGCATGAGACTATTTTAGATGAAAAAGGAGGTTTCAGAAAAAGGAGGTTTCAGTGGCATTCAGTGGCTCAAGTTCATGTTAGAGCAGATAGACCACAAGACACAAGGGAATTACTGTAAAAATTTTGTTGTAAACCTTCTGCAGCATTTAACCGAATTATCTTACTTAACACTGCTGAAAATTTTGTTTAGGTTTCACTTCAGAAAACATTTGCATTCAAAGACTCTTCTTTGTGTAATAAAAGGAAAGTAAAATAAATCACCCGGAAGGTGGACCAGTTGCAGCTGCAGGCTTCAATATCGAGGCATGATTTGGATCCAAGAGCTGGCCGACATTGTCACCGTACCTTTGCTGTAAGGAACTCCTAAAATGATCAACTAAAAGAAGAAAACATTTCTAAGAAATCAAAAATGACCAACCAACCTTCATAGCTGCATCATCCAAAGAATCCCTTTGATGTGGCAATTTTAGTCTTTCCTCATACATCTTAGTCGCCATGGCATTAGCAGTTCCAGCAGGCTGACGTATGAGAGAGTCATTTCCAACAAGTCCATTTGTATTGCCATTTAGGAGATGAGACCCGTCCCTTCGTTGCTGAGGCTGTTGTGCCTGCTGGGACTGCTGTGGTGGCTGCTGCTGCTGTTGCTGTTGCTGTTGTTGCTGCTGTTGTTGCTGCTGTTGCTGCTGTTGCTGCTGTTGTTGCTGTTGTTGCTGTTGCTGTTGTTGCTGTTGCTGCTGTTGCTGTTGCTGTTGCTGTTGCTGTTGCTGCTGCTGTTGTTGCTGCTGTTGTTGTTGTTGCTGGGCATGCCTCTGCAATAAAAGCTGTTGCATCTGCAGTTGTTGCTGCTGCTGCTGCTGTTGATGTTGATGTTGAGGCTGTTGAGGTTGCTGCTGCTGTTGCTGTTGTTGCTGCTCCCGTGCTTTAATCAATTGAGTCTGCAACATCAGTGCACCATATACATCACATATGTTAAGAAGAAACCATTTGGAAGACAAGAAAATTTCGTAATCTACTTTATAATAAACATTCTCAACAAAATACAACAGGGAACACTTCTCCTGCCCTCGATTGCTTCCTTTCTTTCAATAATAAAAATACCCTTAGTTAGCCAGTTGCCCAGTTCCCAGTAAAAGTACCATGGAGGCCCTTGTACTAGGAGTCAGATTGCATTTTGCCCCCTCTACTAAAAAAAGGGGCAAATTAATCCCTGTATGTTAGATCAAAGAGCAAACTAATCCATTTGTTAAAAATTCCATCTTTTTTTACTGTTAAAAACTGGTCCTTGGACTCCAGCATAAGGTACACATGACACACCATGTGTAACTATCTGGTTATTTTGTCAGCCACACCAGTTTTTAACAGTAGAAATAGATAAAATTTTAACATAAATGGCCAGTTTGTTCCTTGATCTAACATACAAGGACTAATTTGCCCATTTTTTGAGTTAAAGGGCCAAAATGTAATCTAAATCCTAGTATGGGGGCCTCAATGGTACTTTTACTACCAGTTCCCATAGAGCATTTTGAGCGGTTTAAGTAATGAATTAACAGTTCAAAATAGAAAAATAAAATCAAATAAAATCAAAACCAACCTCAATATAAGATGCAGCAACCTCTGAATGCTTCTCATTAGTCCTGGCAATGAATATATCCCAAAAAACAGACCACCATTCAAAGAGAAAACCTCCAGGTGCATCGATAGCTGGATACCATGTTCAGCACCAGCATCAATGAAAGTACTAAACAATCTAATATAAAAGAACAGATCTTCGGCTTTAACATAATTCCTGAACCCGTTTAGTTGCTTACCTACAGGATCTGATGATACTTTCCCTTCAGCTTGAAAAGCCTGAGCTGAAGCCTTTAAATCCCTCTTTACTAAATAATCATGGATATACACATCTAACCTGTTGTTGACAAAATACATGGCCATACAGTATGCTTATAAGAGCAAAATCAGAACTTACAAGCATAACTAATAACTCCATAAGCAAATAAAATTATAAGCTTTATACAACGAATATCTGATAAACAACAAAACCCTAAATCAAATTTATCATTTTACATAAAAATAATAATGCAAAACAGAAGAACAGTAACTTGAAGTTCCACAACAAACAAAACCCTAAAAAAACCAAGCTTTCAAAGAACTTAAATTGAAATCTTTAAAGACATCAAAATGAACAAACAAAAACCCAGAAAAAGCTTACATACCCAGAACTCAAATAAAACCAAAAAAGAAAGGGAAAACATCAAAAACCACATTAAAAAGCTAAAGAAATTGTAA
The DNA here is from genome assembly GCA_025698475.1 of Gossypium anomalum. Lineage (NCBI taxonomy): Eukaryota > Viridiplantae > Streptophyta > Magnoliopsida > Malvales > Malvaceae > Gossypium > Gossypium anomalum. Next base: position 91,427,135 of record CM046968.1, read on the forward strand.
TAAATATAATAATAAAGATTTAAAACCCAAAACAAAGTTAACTTTAACAAGAAGGGAAAAAAGAAAGAAAAGACTTACATTTTATCAGCTTCCCAGTTGGTTTGAGACATCTTGTTGAATCCAACAACAGACCAAAAACACTAAAGAACAGCTCCAGATTCCTAGGTAACCTGTCTGAAACAGCTTCACTTCAAGTTTCTAAAGCTACCCAGAAAAATAAAAATATTAACTCATTGTAACATTGTTTTTTAAAAATTAAAAATAAAAACTTCTAAAAACCCAAAGAAGAAAAACTTATTACAGTAGTAGAAAGAGAAGAATCTATGTAGAGAATAATAGAAGATAAACAGACAGAACCTCTCTAATTTTAGCAATATCAGAAATTATATATATTTATGGATTTTTAATAAAAAAAAGAAAATAAAAAGAATAAAGAAAGGGAAAGATACCTGCAATCCCAAAAACGTTTATTAAAATTTTTGAGAACTTTTTTTTTCTTTTTCTTTTTTTGGTTTTTTTTTATTTTTTTTGGTGTGTGAATTTATTTTCTTTCTTTTCTGTAGCTTTGGGTGGATTTGGGGTTGCTGTTGCAGATATCATAATGCCTTGTTACTTGAATTTACACGAAAAGCCCTTTCAATTTATTTAATTTTCAAAATGAGACTGATTTCGTGGCAGTACTTCAATTCAAATGACCAAGATAACCTTAATGATTTCCCTTAATTTTTATTCCAGAAAGCTGTGAGTTAGGTGAGGTCAGTATGGATTAATTAGTAAATTGAGTAGAAAAATACAATTCTATTGCTTTTTCAAATGTGGGGCTTCATTTCTTTAATATTTATGAATAAACCCCAAATGTTTTATTTTTTTCCGGTTTTCATCTATTATTTTTGTTTCAAAATTCAGCTGCGCCCTAAGAGTGAGTTTAGATGAACGGTGGAGTGCGTTTAACTTACTTTTTATCTCATGCTACTATCTAATCGATTTTGGTGAGCAGCCTAAACTTTTTTTATTAAAAATTTATTATAATTAATTTTCCTTTTTTGGTGAATTTTAGATTCCAACTTGCCAGAATAGTTCTAAACTAATGTCCTTTAAAATTAGCTTAAAATATTACAAAATTCTTCCATTATATTTAAACTTTAAAAATAAAATATAACTAGTAGCTGACAGTCTAAATATCAAAAATTAAAATAACTATTGAAATTTTGAAATAATTTTTGCTTTTATTAAATATTTTTAACAGTTTTTAATAAGGTTTATTTTTTATTTTTTTTCACCTTTTTTCATTATAAATTCGAATATTGGACCCTATAAATATGTTAATTCGTCCTATATATGACCCAAGTGAGGGGAAATTTATTTCAGGGGTCTTTTCACTTCATTGTCTATAGTACCCTCAAATAATTCCATCCTACTTATGACTCATGTCGTTAAAAAAAATAAAGATATCAACTATAAATAAATCATTATAAATTAATACACAATCTCAATAAAAACAAAGAGAAATAGACAAACTAACAATAAGTGCAATACTAGAATAATTCGAAAATAAATCGGATAAGCATCAATTTGTTGAAATTTATGTCCTAACTCCGCCATCCAACCTGACAATAAACACCGATCAACCAAAAGACAACTGCCAAAAGCTCAAAGAGACCCATTGTATCAATGATTTACAAAATGTCAAGTCTTAGATGACTTATCCTCATCATCATTTTAAATCTATCACCATCACCATAATTTATCATGATAAGACTTTTCGAGAACAGTTCCTAATAGATCCGGTGATTTCCTTACGTTGTCAAATCTTATATTTATGACAGAATATAACTAGACTACAACAATATAGGCTGAGATTAAAAAACAAAATAAAAACCATGAAAAAAATGTTAAAACAATCATGACCAGTAACTAGCCTAAAGGCCGACGCCACCTTCAACAAAGTAGAGATTTAGGTTAAAAAGGTTGAAAATCTAAGATTTTTTTCTATAAAATGAATACCAAAAGTTAATTAATAGACAATAAAATTTCATGATATTTTCTTAATGGTTGATTATTCAAGTTTTAATATGAATTGAACTCAAACTATAGATCCATTGATTAAAGTGTTCTGAGTTCATCTATGCCTAATACTAAGGTTCAAAACATAGGTTGGTCCATGTGGTAGTGTAGTGTGTAGATGTGTGAGTTTGAACTTGTATTGTATCAAAATATTTTAATATAGTTAAATATTAAAAAGAAGCTAAATGCTTAATTAGTGCAAAATCTTTTTAGGATTGTTAACATAAGGGTAAAATTTTTTAGGAGTTCTTTCATGCATTTCACCCTAAACTATTAGTACAAAATTAGGTAAGTGCTAACGTGTTTAAAATTAAACACGTGGTAGCTATGTCAGATATTATTTAAAAAAAATAAAAATAAAAACATAGTTTAGAACATAATATATATAACAATTGAAAAGCCTTTGTTCGACACATTCAAAAAGGTCTGTCACTTATTTGATAATTTTGAAAGATTAGACCTTTATTTGAGTAAATTTAAAAAAGTTTAGTCATTAATTGATAATTTTGAAAGATTTGACCCTTATTTTAGCATTTTTTAAATGTTTAACCCACCTATTTGAGCACATTTGGAAGAGCTTAGTCCTTATTTGACTATTTAAAAAAAATTGACTATTATGTGAGTTAGATTTGACCCCAATTTGAACATTTAGCAACAACAACAAAAATAAAAATAAAAATCAACACTTCAACTATGTTGAGGCAAAATTAAAAAACTATCCAAACCCGAAAATATATAAACAAGTAATACAAAATGACTCCATCTCAATATTAAACACGAAACAACTTCAAAACCTAAAATAACTCAAATTTAAATTTGATAAAAATTCAAACCATCCAAACTCTAAGTAATTACCTAAAATAACCCAAAAATGTTAAAACTTGAATCAATTGGACCTAATTTAACCCATCCAACTGGGGCTGGCAGTGGAATGGGATGTAGCATTATTTAACCTATAAAATTTATAAAATTATAAATTAATAAATGGTCAAATTACATTTCCTCTTAAAAAATGACAAAATTTTAATTCAACTCTTTAAAAAATTAAAAAATATATATAAACTAATACAATGATGAATTTATATTTCAACTATTATAAAAGTAGTTAACTTAATTCCGATCCCAAAAAATTTTCTCCCTTCAATTTAAAAATAGGAGTATAATGCACTTCAACGTACTTGAACTCATATACTCCTGTATTAACAATAATACCTATACCAATTGAGCTAAGATGCAATCAACAATAAAACTGCATTTTTATAACAATAGATTATATAATTATTTTTATATATACATAAATAATAATTTCCACATAACCAAATTGGGCCAAAGAAGATAAATTTTCCTGGAGGCCCAATTCAAATGGGTTGAATTGGATAGGTAACTTCTCGACTGTTGTAGGTGTAAATGTTTAGATGTTTAAATTTATTTATTTTTTAATGAATTTTATACATTGATGAATGTATTAATTATAGCTTCCCTTGACCTATGTTTCCAATCTATTAGATGTTTTTATGATTGTTCTTTCCAATTGTAAAAATGATTTTGGGATTTTACTAAAAATAAAGTGTTATTCGATAATTTTTAATTTTAATTTTAAAAGCTTTAAATGATAATTTTATGATATATAATATTTTGGTTTACTATGGGTAATAGATTTTTCCTCTTAATTTCATTGAAAAAATCAAATGCATTAATAAAAAAAGGGAAAATTTTTAAAACTATACATGAATTTTGGTTTAATGTGTAATTTTATATATGAAAGTTTTTCCTTGATTCGATTCTTATAAATTATTGACACAATTATTGATATGGCATCATTTTATGTTTATATATTGCATGCATAAATAATTATATTTATCCAATATAAAAATAATTTAATGTATTTATTTCTTTGAAATGAGTATAATTGAATCAACATTAAAGTTTCATGTATATATTTGAACCACAATCAAAGTTTCATGTGTATAATTGCACCAAATTAAAGTTCATGTATCAAATTGCACATTCAATCAAAGTTCATGTATCATTTTGAGATTTGTCCGAATAAAAAATCACTAAAACTTTTTCAATAATTTATCAAATATATATAACCCAAGTTTTGAGTCATTGAAGATTTTAAATTAGTAATAAAACTAGAAAATGTGTCAACCGAAAAGAATTGATCAGAATCGAAAATCAATTAACTTGATGAAAACTTGAAAAAAATCACATTATTCAACCCAATTTAAGTCAAGGCTTTTCTCCATCGATGTTATTAAGTTTTCCTTTGATCTAAGTGTAATAATTTCATCGTATTTGATAAATTATTAAAATAGTCAAAAAGATTATTCATCGAAATATACAAATGTCAATTATTATCTCCATGTTAGAATGTCAACGATGAGTTTGCATGTAAGGCAAATGGTTAAGCACATACTGGTTCACTAATTAGTTAATGTTTAAGTAATATTAAATTGCTTTACAATGAGTAATGGTAGAGCTAGTATGTTGAGCCTAATAGTAGAGCTGGAGGATGGACTTTGTGGTGAGGCTCGGAGTGGAACATTATTGTTAAAGAGAGTTCTCACTTATTAATTGACATTCAAATCATTGATGATTTTATGCATATTTCTTGGCATTTCTTGTTTGTTTACAAAAATACATATAAAGAAAGATGGAAGGAAGTGACGGAAAGGATAACCTAGAAGCTAAGGACGAGCACAATTGGAGTTGTATTGGACACTTGAATGCCATATGCTCTCAATAGGATAAATATGGAGATAGATCAGAAGACTGAAGACAAACTGAATTCGTCAATGCTTTCATCAACAATTTATGTCTTATCCAGACATAAATAGAAAGGGCGAAGTTTTCGTGTAGAAGACCATAATATCAAAACTGAGGATGGTAGTCTTATGCACTATTGAGTGGAGCAAAAGCTTTCAAAATGCTCATTGAATTTACAAGGTGGCATTAGCCTCGGACCACTGCCATATTATCTTATCCCTTGATATGAAAAGGATTGGAGGCAAAAAGAAATCAAATTTGAGTCAGAATGGCTTGTGAACAATGAAAGTGACCCAGTGGTCCAAGAGGCATAGAATTCAACAAATGATAGCACTAAGTTGAACTACTTATCAGGGAATTTCAAGACCACCAATTGCTTATCAGGCAAAGAGGAGATGGAATCTATTAAGCATGTTCTTTTCTTCTGCCCTTTCGTATGAGCTACGTAGCGTGCATCGTGCTTTAGCTATTTCCCTCGGAATGTGGGATTCTTAAGGCTCAAACAATGGTGGGATAGCATCACTACATCTTTCTCATATTTCGGTTCGTTTTGCTCTAAAAATTTAGTCTTGGCTCGATTAGTATGAATTTTGTTGCCAATACAGGAAGACGTGGGTTCGAGTACGCAGAAGCACATTATCCTCTTATTTATAAGTTGGTGAGGGACTATGGGTAATTCTAAGCATTGTGTAAAAAAAGACAGATATGATTAGAACCTATAATAAGGTTATTCAAAAAAAAATCTAATTACTTATCTTTGGTGGCATATTTAGAAAGTTCCCAATAAATTTATTTTTGAAAGAATTTCTATTGAGTCAATTGTAATTGACCACCTTTTCTTATGTTTCCTCGAAAAGCAAGAAAGTGACAAATAATGCTTGCTAGAACGAAGTGTAACTGCTATGCGAATTGACACGCTAACATTGTTAAATTGTTAATGTTTTAGTCAGTATTTCGGTTAAACAATTACCTAATATAAATATATATACATATCCAATGTTGATTCATTATTTTTAACATTTCTAATTCAAAACCAAACATGAAATTTTGGTTTCATTTTGACTCCTTTAGGAAAGATGGATAAATTAAAAATATATATAAATAAGATAAAAGATAAGACAGGAACAAAATAAAATAAGAATTCAGCCCATAACATTTATGTTAGCTTTTCTATCGCATTTTATTTCCGCCAACATAAATAAATTCATAACATTGTTTAGATTTATATATTTTTTATGATATAATACTTAAAAACTATTCATAATCCCACCCAAATATTTAAATAAGAAAATAAATATATCTGAGCACACTTAAACTACGTCTTCCTACACTAATAATAATATCAATGTCAACTGAGTTAAGATGCATCAATCGACATTTAAATAATTTTTTAAATTAAAATAATTTTTTTTATTAAACTTTTTTTAAAATTCTTATTCAACTCCAAATTTCTTTATAAACACTAAAAATTAATTCCAAAATCCACTGCTGAACATAAATTCTCAAAAGTCCGACGACCTTAATCTTAGAATTAAACCAGAGCTGCATTAGGACAAATAAATACGGTACAAAATATATTCATTCAAGCTTTGATGCAGACTCAACCTCACAAGTACAATTTTTGAAACAGACATAAGCTACTGGTTTTCAACTGAATCATAAGCTACTGTTATATATATGTGTGTGTGTATATATATATATATATATATATATATATATATATAATATTTTGGGCTATTTCAATATAATTGAAATCAAAATTAAGGTGACATATTGTAAATGTTAATCTCGAACTAATAAAATCCCCTCTTTTAAAAGTGATATATCATGAATTGATTATACTAAATTTCAAATTATTTTATGATTTTACTAATGAATACGAAAAGAGAAAAAAAAAAGATTTTTTCTTTTCTTTTCTTTTATAATATGAGTGCAACATAACGATTCTTGATCTTTATTTTTTGATACAATGCCCAAAACTACTTATAGCCTCTTCTTAACCCTTAAATAAGAGGATAACGCATTTCAACACACTCAAACCCACATCCACTTGCATTAACAACAATACTGATGTCAACGACTCAATTTGCCTATGATTCAAATCTTGAACCTATATAAAAGTGATTTGTATGAATTAATTAGGTTTTGAGTAATTAAAAAGAGTTGGCTAAATAAAAACTCTTTTTGATATTTACCAAACATATCAAATGAAACATTTTTTTTATTTCAATATTTCCGATAAAAATAAGTTATTATAAATACTACACTGAACTCAAATTAACTAGTTAACCGAAATAAATTCGAAGAAAAATTCGTGCATAAATTATATATGCTGTGCTTGAATTTTGTCGTTCAAAGTATCGACTTTTTTGTTCATATTCATCTTCTTCAAGTGATAAACACAATTTTCGGTAAAAATGTCATGGACACTCTTGTACTAAAAGTCATATTACATTTTGTCCCCTCTACTCAAAAAACAGATAAATAAATCACTATACATTCAATTAAAGAGCAAACTGACCCATCTTTTAAAAATTTTATTCATTTCTACTATTAAAAATTAATCCCTATCAATCATAATAAGATACATATGATACGTCATATGTAATTGTCTGATTATTCTATCAACTACTCCAATTTTTAACAATAAAAACAAATAAAATTTTTAATAAAAATAACTAATTCACTTTTTAATATAATATACCTTTAATCAACTTTTACCATCCGATAGATCAACCTTTCCCACCCACCAAAAGTTGAACCGCAATCACACAAACAACAACAACAAAAATCCATCGTAAATGAATAAAATAAAAAAATCATTGCAAATTCATCATAGAAATGGAAAATCCCAACAAGAAAAAAAAAATATAAATTGAATAACTAAATCAACTGACTGTATAATAATAAATGGGGTTGTCACATAATATAACAAATAACAATATAGTACTAAGAAGCAACACGTTTTCCCAGAGATAAAAGAAAACGAAAATTACAGTGACAGAGGCTTTAGGACAATGAAACAGTATACAGCATTGAAGTCTGCATTGTTTGTTCCAAAAGACCTCTTACTGCAATAATATTTTCCTGTTTTAAATTATTTTCCCATGAAATTATGGTTTTTTTTCCATTCATGAACCAAGCAACAGCATAAAAATGAATCCAAAAGCAGAAGCTAATAATAGAAAAAAGAAAATAAATAAAAAAACCAAACTACTCGTTGCTTTTTACCAACATTATGGGACCAAAAAAGAAAAAAAGAGATTGAGCCGAACCCGCCAATATCACAGCCGTCGCCACCGCCACCGTCACCGGTTCCTTCTACGGTTACTCCACGCTTCATACGAGCTTCCAAAACCCATCGTTATAGTAGCTGCCATTTTCGTTGCAGATGAATCCACAGCAATCACCATTATTGAACACTGAGAGAGACCAAAATTGTCAAAAAAAAAAATAAAGTAACATAAATCTGAAAATGACTTTGGTGTCTACTCTGTGTTCTTTATATTTACCTTGAAAAGCTTACCTTGATGGGTTTGTGGGTTTTTTATTTTTTCCCCCTTTTGTCCTTATCTTAGAAAGAAAAAGAAAACATTATTACAATGAAGAACAAGAACAAGAAGAGGAAGTAGAAACTGGAGATATTCTTGTCTTAAAGCACATATTAATGAAAACAAGAAGTAAAAAATATGGGGAAATAAATAAAGGGATTATTGCTTTTTTGGTACAGTACTTTAGGGGGTTTTGTTCTGCATTAAGCTGTGGTTTAATGTTTTAAACCCCACATTTTTCACATTTTTAGTTTTGGCCCAGATTTGCTAGATTTGCGCGAGCAACCTCTGGCCCTCTTCTTGGTTCTGTGCTTACCCTTCATCTTTTGGGAAAATGCCTTTGTTATCCCCCTTTCCCCGTGTTTGGGGATCACAGAAGGTTAAAATGTGTCACAGGTCCTTGTACTCTTCAAAATTTTAAAATTTAGTCCATGTACTTTTATTTTAAGGATTTTAATCACTTTACTTTTCAGATTTCAAATTTTAGTTTCAATTGTTAACACAATTATTTATTTTTGTTAAACATATTGGTATGATATTTAGAAATTAAAAAAAATTCACTTGGTAGCAATGTAACAAAAAAAAAAGCTTTATAATGAACCTGAATTTAATAAAATAAGCTTAACACAATTAATAGTTGGACTTGAATTTTGAAATTCAAAAGATAGAGTGACTAAATTCCAATAAATAAAAATATAAACACTAAATTCTAAATTTATGAATAATACAACAACTTATTGCATATTTTAACTTCTTACCATTTCAGTTGAGGTTTCATTTCGCTTTTGTTTATTTGTTTATTATTATTTTTATATGAAATCTTTATATAAAATAATTTAAAAATTAAATGTTTTAAGATTGATAAAAATTCAATTATAAATACTTTATCACTTTACTTACAATTTAATTATTTAATATTTTTTATAAATATATGTTTAATATTTTTTTCTTTTATATCGTGAGTGTACCAATGATGTTCAACCCGCAGGTTCGCCTGTGTGGTAGTGCAAAGTGTGTGTGCGTGGGTGTGTAAGTTTGAAATTATATTGTATTAAAAAAATTAATGTATTATTATATTGTTGAATGTATGTATACATATTTCCTCTTATTCTCTTAAATATTTTTTAAGGGATCTATTTTTTTATCTAAATTAGTCTTTGAACTAGATAACTGTTTTCATATTGGGTTTGAACTTTTTTTTTAATCCAAATTAGTTCCTAAACTTGACAATTGTTTCCACATTGATACGTGAACTTTAGGATTTTCAAGGAAATGTCAGAGATTAATATGGATCTATAAAAAAATTCAGACTCTGATGCGAAACCAATGTCAAATTTAAGGATTAACTTCAACAAAATTTAAAAATTGACCCGGACTAAAAAATTTAAGGATTTGCATCTGTCGGGGGAGTGTTGCTAAATCAAGTTGGGGATTGGATTCTAGGATATAATCTTTATCTAGAGGGTGTTCAATATTTGAAGCCAAGCTTTGGGGCATTCTAGATCGGCTGACTATTTTAAATGGACGAAGATATGAGAGAATGCTGATTCATACGGATAGCTTAGAGATTGTTAAGCAATCGACTATTTCGAATTTAACCTTAATTAGAAGAATCAAACATACGCTAAAATATGAAAGTTTGTGATTTTTCAAATATATTTCTAGGAAAGATAATCAAATTGCTGTTGAGATTGTCAAAGTGCATTTTTTTAGGAAGCTCGTAAGGAGATTTACAATATTTATGTTCAAATAAAACAACCAAATTTTTTATTTCTAGTATTTTAATGTAACCATTTTGATTTTGTTTTATTCAAAAAAGATGAAACCCTAATGTTAGAACAGTTATGAAATTTAAACCCAAAAGTGTATTAACTCTTCTTTTAACGTTCAAAACTTGAAAAATCATAGGGCAGTAGCAGTGCCTTTTTGTTGTTAGGTGTTCATTATTAATAATAAAATACTGACAGCGTCAGAACAAACCGGCAGCAGCAAAGCCGAGGCGTGATTTATCGAGACGACCACCGAAAAACAAACCCTACGGCTACACGCCTCCCCCCACAGTGGCCTCTCCCCCCTAACATTCCTTTGTTTTTATTTTATGGATTATTCTACAGTCTACACACCTTCTTAATTAGCTAAAATCCACCTACGTCCTACTCCCACTCAACGTGAATAGGGTCTTTAGTTATTTTATATTTAGTTTTAATATTTTATTTGGTATTTAATTTTTTTTAATTTTGATAATGTTTAACGCGAGATCTTATTATAATAAGATTTTGTGATATTCTTTTTAGATCAACGATCGTGGTTAAAAGATAAAAATAAAGAGACTATAATCGTTTGATTAAATCATATTAAAAAATATGAAATTGTGTTGGTGACCTGGAATTTATTAAATCAGTATCAAATTGAATGTTAAAGTCCAATTTAAGTACTTTATGGGACAAAAAAAATATCCTCAAAGAGTAAATTGAACATTAAAACCAAACTCAGACGCCAAATTGAATCTTGAAGTCAAATATATATTTTGAATAGTATATTAACCCTAATTTATAAGGTCAACCTTTTTTATAACCATTTATATAATATTTAAATATTTTATTAAAATAATATGAAACTAATTTTACTAAAATTTAATACAAGAGATTATTATAAATAACTAATTTAGTGAAGAGTGTACTTCATGCTTCATGAGTGTTGATGTTATGAAGAGTAAAAATAAAATATCAAAAATTGATTTTACAACAAATTTAATTGTTATAATAAAACGTTATTATAGAAAGTAATTATTATAAAGTAAATATACGTGGATTTCTAATTTCTCTAAATACATTGGCTGTTGTTCTGCACTTAACGCCGAGCTTTGGGAAGCTTTGGAGGGACTTCAAATTGCTTGCTTGGAGTCTAGGCCTTCAATGGATTATGCTTGAGATGGATAGTATGACTGCAATTTAATTTATCCAAGATGAGTCAATTGAGTTCTACCATTCAGCGGTGTTACGAGTTGTTAAAGAAATTATTCAACGTCCTTGGATGATTAGGGTGACACATTTATTTAGAGAGGGTAACTGAGTAGCCAATGGATTGGAAGTAATGGCATTTGAAGGCCTTTGGGTATGTATAGCTATATGCAACCCTCGGATAAAATTCTTCAAAAGCTACATGATGATTACTTTGAAATGACCTGATCTCGCCTAGTCTAGTTATGGTTTTATCCTCCTTCATGTACAAAAAAAAATATATGAATTATATCCACAATTGTTCCACACTACTATCCTTAATTAAAATTTTTAAGGTAAATTGCATCAAATGTCATTAAATTATTAGTAAGTTTACATTTTAGTCACTCAACTTTCAAAAAGTTACAAAAGGGTCTTTGAATTATCCAAAAGCTTTCATTTAAGTCACTAAGCTGTTAAAATCATTGTTGTATGACATTTTCTATTCGCACTGCCTACACCACTCAAAAGCTCTCATTTTCATTCTCTTCTACAATTCATTCTTTTTTTCACAAAACGACTTTAAACATCATGAATCTACGAAACTAAAATCTAAACAATTTTCTTCTCCGAGCTTAGACACTAACCTTGGATCTAAGGTATGTTGTTTTACTAATCGATGGGTACTAGTCTACCATAACGATCGTCAAATCGCCACTTGAAGTTCACTAGCTATACTTAAAAAAAAAAAAGAATCTAATAACCCAATGGCTTAAATAAAAAAAAAATTTAATAAACTAGTGATTTAAGTGAAAATTTTAAAATAATGAAGTTGAATTGAAGGCAATTATATCGGCTCTTCAGATGAATACTGAATCGGAATGGAAAAATGCACAAAAAATCATTGTGGAATTAGATTCTAAGGTGAGGGTTTGGTGGTGTAGATATAATAAATCTTTGATGTTTCGTGTTTATACAAACTCGATATAGTGTGTATTTGCAGGAATTAGTGTTAATAAAATTGATGGTGCTGAGAGAGGAAAGAAGAAAAGGGTTGATGGGTCATTTGGGTGTAAGGTGGGGGATAGGTAGAATAAGAAAAAGGAAGCCCCGAAATTCACGTATTCCATGTTAACACAAAGTGTCGTGATGTGAATTACTTCTTTTTTGTTTTTTAATTACTTTTGTTGTGTCTCTCTTTAGTTGCTTTCTTGCTTTCCACATGTATTGAATGGATTTTATTTACCATATTTAGACCAACCATTCGGTTTTTATCATACTCGCACCAATTTGTCTTTTTTCTTCATATATGACTACTTGAATTCATGTTAAATCTGTGCCTTCATATCATATCTTCTATAACGTATTTATTTCTTATTTAGGCACTTAATTCAACAATTAACAAAGTGACATTTAATAGGGGTGATAAAAAATAATTGTAATTTTGTTAGTTAAAGGATTAAAATAAAAATTTACCCATAGTTAATGTAGTGGTTAATAGCGTATTTATCCTTTTCTAATACAATGTTGAAGGTGAGAAATGGGGTCGCATGGTTTGAACCCGTATCTAACATATCCCTAAGCCACACCTATTTCTTGTTTAGGCCCTTAATTCAACAATTAAAAAGTGCCACTTAACAGTCGGGTGACCAAAAAGAATAATTTCGAAAAGTTTAGTGACCAAATTGTAACTTTTTTAGTTAAGGGGCCAAAGTAAGAAAATTACCCATAGTTTAGTGACTAATGACATATTTATCCATTTTTAATACAATATTGAGGGTGAGAGATGAGGGTCACATGGTCTGAACTTTGGACCCATACCAAATGGGTATCATATCATATCCCTAAGTTACACCTATTTCTTGTTTAGGCACTTAATTCAACAACTAAAAAGTGTCACTTAATAGTCAGGTGACAAAAAAATAATTTCGAAAAGTTCAGTGACCAAATTGTAACATTTTTTAGTTAAGTGGCCGAAATAAAAACTTACCCATAATTTAGTAACTAATGGTGTATTTATCCTTCTTAATACAATGTTGAAGGTGAGAAATAAGGTCACATAATTTGAACTTGTGTCAAATGGGTATCATATCATATCCCTAAGCCACACCTGACCAAAAAAACAATTTTGAAAAGTTTAATGACGAAATTATAACTTTTTTTAGTTAAGCAACTAAACAAAAACTTGCCCATAATTTAGTCGTTAGTGATATAATTTACCCTTTTTTTTAATATAATATTAAGGATGGACGACAGAATTAACCCGTATCAAATGAGTGTCATATCATACTCTTAAACCACACCTATTTCTTGTTTAGGCACATAATTCAACAACTCGAGTTGAAATCGAAAGGTGTTGTAGGCTTGTAGCCCTAACGATTCGTGTAATATCGAATCCATATTCATGTCCATGCATTTTATATTTACTAAATCTTTCATATAATATATAGAAGGGATTAAATGTTGATTTAGTTTCTAATTTGCTACTTTAAAATAAAAAATCTCAATATTTTATAAATATAAGAATACTTTTTAAAACTTAAAAAAAAAATAAAAAATTATAATAAGTTATTATTTTAAAAAATGCATAATTTTTTTTAAAAAATAAAACTTTGGCTTTTTTTCATTTTTTGAAATTTAAAATTTTAGTTTTAACACAAACGGTAACAATTAAATTTTCTTGATTAGGTTTAGCTATTAGTAATGTTGTAAATTTAGTCCATATTTGTTAATTTGATCATTCTTAACCCATATACTTTTTAAAGTTTGAAACTTCAATTTTGATATAAAACAACGCTCTTAAATCCATTTATTGGATTTTTTTTTAGTAATACTTAAAATAGTAAGCTAACATGACATTACACATGTGGTAATATGTTTGACACATAAGATTTTGGAATTGATAAAATATAACTTAATGAATTTAATAGTTACCAATTGGTTATGACTAAAAATTTGAAACCTCGAAAAGTATTATGACAAAATGACTCAATTAAAGTATAGAGACTAAATTCATAACTTAAATATAGTACATTAACTAATAGAAAATTTTAACCAAATTAGAAACTACATATATATGAGATATACTAATCAGGGATGAAGCAAGAAAATTGCTGTAGGGGGCCAAAGATGAATAATAAATTATTAAGGACATAGTACAATTTTACTATCGTACTAACATATAATTTTATAAAAATTTAAAGGATTAAATGAAAAATCTATCATTTTTGGATGGCCAAGGTCACCCTAATACTAACAACGTATAATTTTATACACTATCAATTAAGCAAGTGATCATAAAAATTTATAAAGTTAAATTCATTAAACTTAATTTTTAATCATATTCAATTCACTAATAGTATGTATAAAATTATACATTATCAATGAATCAAATATCATCGGGTTTAATATAAAATAAAGGAAAAAGACAAAAAGAGTTACAATTATAGAGTGTACTACTAACATCACATATGTATTCATCTGTTTAAAGTTTCTTTGTTCATGGAGACAATGATGGGAGATTGTGTGATAATGTGAACAATGGGGAACTTATTTATCAGTCCTTTTGTAATAGATAGGTAGCACCATGAATAATGACAAAGACTAGTTAATTACATCCAACAATCTTAAATATTAAAATATTTTAATTACATTTTTAAATTATCAATATTATATTAATAGTATTTTTTTGTTATTAAAATCGTTTTTAAACGTTAAATAAGACATTAGATTTATGGAGCATAGTTTAAAATAAAAATTTTAAAGAAATGAATATTATAAAAATAGATATCGTAAAAATATTGATTTTGAGGTTTCTTTAAGTTTTTATAGAAACTTTATCGAACACTGAATCTCTTTTTTTCTATCTTACTTAAAATCTCATTCTATTGAATAAATATATATAAGTTTAAATTTATCTCTTCTTTTTTTTAACAAATTTATTATAAGTTCTTATATGCTTTTTTTGACACAATACCTAGAACTATCCATAGCCCTTCTCCAACCCATAAATAGGAGGATAATGCGCTTTAATGTACTCAAACTCACATCCTCCTGCATTGCTAATAATGTCCATGCGAAACTAGTTAAAACCCAATCGACCTCTACCACGCTTGTTTTACTAATGATTTTTAATTTAAAATTATAAAAAATTGTTATCTATAGCCTTTTAATGAACATGAATTTGATATATATTAGTAATAAATATCGGAAAAAAAGATACATGGAATATAAAAAGGGGAAAATGCTTAATATGACCAAAAGTTTCATGTTTTGGGGTTGGTGGCCCACCATGGGGAAAGTCAGAAAACGGTGACAGGCGGCAATATTTAAAATTTAGAAACTTCTTACCTAGGCTTCCATTAATTTTGTGTCCTGTAATAAGAATTAATGGCTCAATGTACAAAAAAAGAAAAAAAGTCATGCATAAAATTATATTATCTTACCCATTAACATAAATATACTTAATTGATTAAAAAGATAAAAATAAACTATTGTTAATGATTTAGACTAAAAGTATTACCAAATTTTATTATTTTGGATTAAAGAATTTTTTTTGGTACAATAAATAGAATTATTTATAACTCCTTCCCAACCTATAAATAGGAGGATAATACACTTCAATGTACTCAAACTCGTATCTTCCTACATTGACAATAATGTCCAGACCAATCGAACTAATACTCAACCAACTAGAACTACTCATAGCCCCTTCCCAACCTATAAACAGAAAGATAATGCATTTCAACGCACTCAAACTCACGTCCTACTACATTGACAACAATACTCATACTGGTCAAACTAAGACTCAATCAGTTAAATTAAAGATTTATAAGAGATGAAATTAAAAGATTTTTAAGCGATAAACATTAATACAGTGCTTCAAGAAATCTTAAGAATTTGGGATGAGGGGAAAAATATAAATATACCTTTTTAATAATAATAATAATATGTATAACATACAAACAATGAATATGAAATCTCAAAGTTGATTTTTTTTCCTTTTTCGAAAATAAGTTACGTATAGTCATGTTGAGGCATATTCTAGACTAAAATTACTTAACAAAACAAACATAAGTGACTTAAAATTTTAAAAAAAAAATTAGATTTTGCGAATTAGAGTGGAGGTTGATTGTATTCTTGTTTTTTAAGTATCTTGTAAGCACTTACAGGTTAATGTCAAGCCTGAAATATTTAATTTACAAAATCAAATCTTTATGTTTTGAGTTAATGATCATCAAGTTTAACCATCTATTGAATTCGAGCAATCAGTCTATCCATTTTTTTAACTCGTCTTATTAAGTTAGAGTCTCATTGTATATTTAAGTAATGACAACAATCCCCTTATTCTATGATTATATACGGATAATTTATTTTTAAATAAGTAAACTTTTTTAATTTTCTTAAAAAAATAGAATCAAGCATACTAGTGTTATAAAAAGAAATTATGTTGCTTAAATTAAATTAAATTAAAGAAGTGTAAAGTACATTAGTAGTTATTCAAATACGTTTTTTTGTCACTCAACTATTTAATTTTGACTTTTTTTTATTACTAATTAGTTAACGTAAAACTTAAAACACCCAAAAGCCTAAGATAATTAAATGACCAAAAACGAAAAAGTTGAATAATTGAATAATTATTATAATTTTTTATAGTTTGATGACTACTAATATAATTTATTTTAAAAAGTAAAAAGAAAGAAAGAAAAAGCAATGCAGAGTGTGTAAATTAAGACAGAAAAAAAGAGAGCAAATTCTGAGAATTTTCTTTCACTCTTTTTTGCAAAACAAAAGTAGCTTTGTTTTCATGGTTCCAACTTGGACAGCTATCAGTTTTTAAGTATAAAATATTTGAAAATAAAGGTAGAAGGAAGCTAAATTTCTCTGACAACTGAGGAAAAGAAAGCAAATAAAGTACTAAAAGAAAAAAAAAGTAGAAAAAAAAGAGATGATTTTGTGATGATGAGACCACATTGTGTGGCAAAAATGAGGGCACTTTTAATTTCTTCACCTTTTTTTTTTTATTTTTTTTCCTCTACTTTGGGATTTGACCACGTTTGATCTTTAGAAAGAAAAAAAAAAAAAAAAAAAAGAGGGCTAGGGTTTACGGTATTATCCCATTGGTAAAGTTGTCGCATCATGTTAGCTTGGATATATATAGGGTTTAGGGTTTTAATCATTAAAAAGATTAATGGGTTATGGTTATTGAAAATTACCCTATATGAAATTTAGTTTTAGGTATTTTTTTTTTAATATTCTCATTATACACATAAATTAGATACGCTTCAATGTATTTAAATCTAAATTCTTTTGCATTGACAATAATAATATTCATACCAATCTAACTAAAACTCAATTTACGTTTTAGACAATTTTTTATATTTGTTTCATAATTTAAATTAATTTAGTATAAAAGTTATAAGAACTATTTATCATGTTATCTTAAATCTTTCGTAAACTTCTAACATTTGAGATTAATTGCTTACTTCACAAGAAAGACAACTTAACATGTACTAGTCTTTTATGTGAAATGTTTTTAACAACATGATTTTGATATATAATATCTTATAATTATGAGTCTTTTATTTCTTGTAAAGCTTTTCTAGACTTCACTCTAATGATATCTTAAAGCTTGTTAGCATGAAAAGACTACAGATTTGATAAAACTTTGAGAGAGTTGTAGGTACAAAAGATAAAAAAACAATTTCAGTTCGAGTCTTACAATGCAGATCAAATGTTTGTGCCTTTAATGCCATGACTCGACTTAACTTATCAGATTGCATAGTAGAGCATTGTATTATTAGTAATCATAGGACCTTTAATGTTCTGTCATTCTTAATAACAGCTTCATAAACTCAGATTCACACCCTCACATATAAAGGACTGCATTCTAAATATAGATCTCAATTTTTGATCTACTGTACTGATTGTCGAATCGTCACTTGAAATTTATTGGCAAAACTTAAAAAAAAAAATTAACAACCCAGTGACTTAAATAAAAACTTTTAAATAATTCAATAATTTAAATCAAAATTTTCGAACAATTTAATGATAAAATTATAATTTTTTTTAATTGACTAAAATAAAAATTTACTTATAATTTAATGACTAATTATATAATTTATCCAAATTTATATAAGCTACTATTCGAGGTTTTTATTACATGAAATCAAATTTTACATCATATCTCATTTATAACGTGGCATGATTCATATCTTATTTATAATGTGTGATGCTTGTGTTTTATTTTTCTTTTTTATAAAAAAGTGTAATAATTGTGTTTAAATTGCCCATACCTATAATACATTCATCATATATTGGTATAATAAAAACGTTACGTGTATGGATATCATTTTTCTCGGCCAAAACGTTATTCAATAAATCTCATCATTTTTTTATTTATTGTATACTTTTATACGGAATTTTAATTTGTTCGAATTTTCATAAATTGTTAATATAATTATTAATAATACTATTTTATGTTTATATATTGTATACACAAATAATTATATTTATTTAATATGAAAATAAATTTGTGTACTTATTTTTTTAATGTATACATTTGAACCACGATTAAAATTTCATATGCATTATTATATCAGATTAGATCTGTTTATGGATTTGGCTACCTGCCAAAGCTCAAAGGCTCGCTCAAAAATTAAGAGGGTTTGAATAAAAATATCAGGTTCAAAAAATAAGCTTAAACAAAAAATTAAACTTGTTTAAAATATGGGTTGAATTCAATGTTCAAACCCAACTCAACCCATTTTTAAGTTAATAATATTTTATATTATATTATTTTTATATATTATGTAATTTATAACTCAAAAATTAAATCTATTATATACTATTATAATATAGACATTAAAAAATGTTAAAGATGACTATGAGCCATCCTAAAACAAGTTCAAATTAACTATTTACAAATATAAACAAACATGAACAAAATTTTAAACCCATATTTCAAGCCAAGTCAAGCTTAGACAAACATAAAAAATATTAATATCATACATAAACTCAACCGAAACCCAACCCATGAATACCTCTATATCAAATTAATTTTGGGAACATGAAATATGATAAATTTGACAACAACTGGAAAAATAATAGGATAAAATGTTGAATGCTTGAAACAGTCAATTTTCATTTTTTTTTTCTCAGCCAAACCGTGTACAACATCCACTGTGAATCACAAACCCCATCTCAACATGAATTACAACAAAGCCTTTTAGAAACTACAATCAGCTTGTGGAAACAAAAAGATACATTTTTTTTTTTTAAGAATGTTCAACCTTTGACTCACTGATCTGAGTTTTTCATTTACTTTTTTCTTCCCTCTGGCATGGTGGTAGATTTTAATATACAACAAAAGCAGCCAAATGTCTAAACAGGCAGCTGGTACAAAGCTATACAGTTATGATGGCTAAGCAGGCGGTTGAAGTTCTCCTGCGTTTTGACCCCCAGCATAGATCCAGTTTAACAATCTTTCGTTTGGTCCCAAGATAACCTTGACAATTGGATGCACCACAATGGCACCTCACTTCTGGTCCAAATTGCACAAATCTACAAATGCAAAACACAAACGAGGATCAAAATAATTTACAGACTTATAGCTGAAACAAGGGGTTAACAACAAACTACTCCACGTCTTGGGAAGCAAAGCTTAGTATGTAAATCGTTCTGACTGAGGGATCCACCCCAGATTCCAGGATGCACTGGCAAGTCAGCTTCACAAACTATGCATGTAACATTTCACAGTATATATATACACACATACATAAACATTTCACTTGTTTCTCTAGACGTTAAAGCAATAGGCAATTTGCATGAATCCATGACTGGAGTTTCGGTACAAATGATATAGCTTTTTGAAACATGGAACAGCAACCAAGAGCTCAAGTGCAGAACATAAAGGGATTAAATGAAGCCTATATATTAAACTAACCAATTTTCTTGAAAACAATTCTACATAGAAAAAGGTAACAACAATCAGATATAGCCAAGGTTCGTTAACCAATATTTTTAGCTATCAAAATTGTCTAACGTTTACTTACCGAAAAAGAAAACAAAACATTAGAATAACAAGTCAGTTTTGAGGAATGTAACGATAAATATCCACATTCAAGTCTATTCATGCATCATCATAGCTGTGAATATACTAATAAAAACACAAAAATAGCAGCAATTTCAGGTGTGCAACCAGTATTGCGACCATGAATACCTGTAGTCGTATGTCAGTGGCTCACCAACTTTGATTGAACGAGCAGCAAACACCCCAACACGTGTCTCCCCTTCAACTTGCCTAACGGGATGGAAAATTTATATGATTAAAACCAAATGTTACCAAAGATGGTTATACTACATTGGTTTTAGCACATAAAGAATCTTGCCACATACACATGATCAGAGAGTATATCCAGAAGTAAATGGGGTTGAAATAACAAATCAACTAACCAATAGTGCAAAAAAATTATTTTTTATGATGCCATGCATTTGGAGTTTCATTGAAGATGAACATGCCATATTTCAATAAAAAGCCTAACCGATAATATGATGCTCTTCAATCTTAAGAAACCATAAGCATTATACAGAAATTTAACAGCGACAAATAAAAAAGCAATATATTAATACCAACCACTTCTCCAAAACACAATTGGGATCACAGCTGTGATTTAGAAAACGAGATGTATTGCCTTTGAAAGTTGCATCAATTGTGAAATCTTTTCGAATTTCGCACATGTAAAAATTCTTCACCCCTTTGTGTTTCATGTCCCAAAGCCTCTTTTCACATTGAGCATCATCAATAACTGCAAAGGAAGATAGTTATTTAATCAGTATTCAACTCTTATATAAATAAAATGAAAGATGAAACTTTGAGGAAGGCCATGCATAAATAAAAAGCATGCTAATATTCAATATACAGATGAAATTTCATAGTGCACTCAGGGAATTGGAGCAAGAATGTGTCTTGGTAGAACTCGAAACACTCGCAAGTAATAAAAAAAACACAGTTATTATATCTAACTATCAAATTGATTGCACATATGCCTATACCTGCATCTGAATTGTTAGATTTGAGACCAAACCATCAGTCCTAAAGATACATCTATCACATGTGTAACGATCTTTGTCATCAAAACATCAAGAGAGTTTAACAGGATAGCATATGAGCATATCTATCCATGATTCCCAAGTACAAGTGGAACCGTATCATGAAAAGATTGTTAACTAATTCCTAACCGTAATTCATTTACAGAAGACATACAAAAAGAAATAAACCCCCTTCAAAGGGACTTTTAACACTTCATGTCCTGTCAACTGTTATATGGTGTTTGTGAGGAATAAGAAACAAATCCTTGGGCATACGGAATGGTAAGCAATAACTTTGTGGAGTAGAGATTGGAATGTTTACTAAAATTATGAATTTAAATCTCTAGGAGTACAGGGCATCTTCCAATTCAATACATGATTCATATCTCTTGGATTGATACTATTCGTATGCTTCCAGAACAAAGACAGGCTAGAGATATGCTGTACTTTATACAAAGACTAGACCTCCCTGGTGACAGATAAATCCATGCTTACTGTATTAGAGAACTTTTCAGGGATGTTTGATTGCAGGATTTTTATTTTTTTTTTCGTAACTATAAGTTGACAATAATATTTGCAACAAAAAGAAAGGAGAGTAAAGAATAAAACTGCATTTAGATATACCGAAAAAAACTGAAGTCGAAAAGTGAAACTACCTTCCCCAATATACTCGATTACAAAATCTCCTTTTTTAATAGGTTCAGCTGCCTCTACTCCCCAACCACAAAGTTCAGTCTGAAAGGAAAATAAGCATTTATCTAGATGAGAATTCTGCAAGCAATTTATTTCTCAAGAATGGTCTAAAAACCAACACTAAATGTCATCTGTGCATACACAGAACATTTGAGATAAAGATAACAAATTCAATCTATGCAAACAAACAATCGTCACCTTGACAATTCTAATCTTTTTCTCCTTGCTAAATGGTCTGTTGGTGCAAGATTCAGGACAGCGGCAAGCCTTTGAGCAGCTTATGCATTGAACTCTGGCATATGGCACACGAGCATGTTAGAACTTATTATCAATAAATCATAATAAACGGCTGATAAGAAAATAAAAAAGAATTATTAGCATAATTGCTTGCCGTAATACTGCCAACTGGAGCCTTCAAATGATATCTAACAAGGTAAAATAAATCAAGTTTTGTTATTTAAAATTTTCTATTGGAAAAAAAACAACTTATCAGGTATAAGGAACCTTGCATGATAATATTTTAGAAAAAGGCAGTTCAGAAAGGGGAGGAAGAGCAATTCATTTAATACTCTTGTGTACCACCACTTACTATCCCCGTCTAAATCAATATAAACTTGAATGACCAATAATAAATACCTGCATACACAATCCTCAGAGCATGTGGAACTGCAACTTGTACATCCAATATCGTCAACAACATCATCACGCTTCTTCTTGACTAGGTAAACATCTAGCTCCAATTAAGGCAGGTCAAACAAAATGTAAACAAGAACAATTATAATGAAACAAAATTTTCATTTGCCAAATTGGAAATGTCATTCAAAACCTCAAAAGATAAGATACATTTCAACATCAGGCAGTGTCTTGTATTGCTGAATTCCTATTCGACAAGTTAAAAACTTTTTTTTTTCTTATTCAGTTTTAAGATGTCCTTAGTTATTTACATGCAAACACATTTGAAGGAAAATAGTATATATATGTACATAGATTTGCATGTCTAAGTTTGTTATATCTAAAAATTTAAGAAAATTATATAATATTGGAAAATTGAAGAACCTAAACTACAAAAGTTATATTCACATTTAAATAACTATGACATCAGTTTAATAAAGATGATTGCACAAAGTATACTAGAATACCAAAAATATTACACTAGAAATCTTGACTGTCTCTCCACAGCAGAAATTATTATTTTTCTAATAAAATATATTGTCAGAAAGGTTTTCTTTCTCTAATTCTATTATTTTTGGGTGTAATGATAATCAAGCATACTTCATCAACAATGCATAAATAAACAAAGGAGTGGCACCTTTCAACAACTAAATATCGCAGACTTTGACAGATCTCTGGCAACTAAAGTTCATTATACAACTTGCAAAATCTTAAATCTTTGGTCATTTAATTCTTTCTATATTTGTGGTTTCAACTGAATGCGAATTATTCTCCAGAACAAGCAATATGAAGGTAAATTTATGCACACAAAATCAAATTCAAACATATTCATACTAATAAGTAATTTCTCAAAACATTTCCATCTATAAGCTAGTATTAGAATAAGAGAGCCAACCATACAAGCGTGCCATGCAATCATTTAACATATAGACTTGAAATTTAGTTTGATATAGTAATGATAAGCTTAGGATACTGCGTTTGATGTGGACATAAGGAGGTGGCACCAATTTATTCTCTATTAAATCTCTCCATGTCAAGTCAAGCTTGAACTCCTCATCCATGTAAGGTAAAGGCAACTGACAGAAAATTTCCTGAAATATAAGACAGGAAAAATTTAGCTACTTAAATCAGGAGCCAAGAAGCATATTTGACAGTATCATTAACTGACACCAAACAGTTTCCAATAAAAAGAGCAGATGAGTAAGCATGGTAGAGATCATAAACTTGATCTTGCCAATCTCAAAGTGCTTCTCATTGAAAAACTACTTTACTAGTCATTATCATTTATCAAACAACAAAAACAATAATAAAAAATGCCTCTAATATACTTACAAGAAAATGAACAGGTAAATATTTTTTTTCTATACTTTCTTTGGGATACCTTATTGACTTCAGGTTCTCAAGACAAGCCAAAAAGAATTTCCAAGGGCCATCCAAAGTATAGAAGGGAAAAAAGGTACCAGGTCAATATAGCCCTCAAATTTTGTCTAATAATTGAAGTCTAAAAGGCAACATACACTCCCACTCCAATTTAAGACGGATAATAATAACTGACAAATGCCAGATTACTAAAACATTTTGGTTTGGTCACTTGAAAATTTTATATCATAATATTTTCTTGTTTTCCATAAGCACATACTAAAAATTTATACAACAATGGACATCCACAGTAGAAGTTTGTAATATATAAATTGCAATTTCACCGATAAACTGTGGTAAAAAAAAACCTAACCTGTATTTCAGTTGCTGGATCTGCATGCTGCTCATTCAATAAATATATAAGTCCTGTCAGCCAGCCTAATCAATAGAAAATAAGAATGGAGAGATAAACCTCAAGATAAAACACAATCACACAGTTAAAACTAAATTAGCAAGTCAGGACAACTAAACTGCAGACAAATCTATCCATCCTTTTAATAGCTAACTGGGCCAGATTTGGAAGCTTTTATAGTGCATCAAACATATCAAATGTAACCATGCATACAAGCACACAAGCACACAAAGCTCAAACTCCAACAAGGAACAAGGGATCTCCACATCTCAAATTTGAAAAAAGTAATAGGTGCAAGATCTTGCATGCACTGTAGCCTACTGAAGATGACTATGGTCAAGCAACAGGCTCCAAACCACACTTATAACTGGTGAGCTAAACATGAGCAAGCTAAAACTCAATCGTATGGGGCATGCATCTGAAGTACTTTCAAACACATAATTTTTAATCAATATGAAATTGAATCCCTCCCCTCAAATTCAATTTCCATACAACTTTGAGTTTCCAAAATTAATAAACCAAATATTTTTACGTTTGAAATATTCCACCCATACGAATGACTAAATTCCAATTCAATTAATAAAAGGTTCATTGGAGACAAAATTCCAAAGTGATATTCTGGCATTGAAATAGATTTAGGCAACAAGAAATATTAATCAAACATAATTTAGAGATCCAATATTACATATTACAAAAGTAGCACATGTGAAAAAGAAATTCAACCACTAGCATGCTAATCCATCCACTAAAGGCTTTATCAAAGGTACTTGCAGGAAGCCTTCCAATAGGGGAAAAAAATCTAACGCTAAAAGTCAGAAAAAGGACATATCTGATTAAGGAAAGAAGAAATTGACCTTCTTATCTAGTCGCCAATTAGTTGGATGCCTCCAACAAATTGCTCTCCCTGGTTTGTCCTTCAAATGAATCACTGCATCCGGCCATGGGGAGCACTTATCATGAGATGCCATTGTACAACATACACATCGCCATTGTAATCTCTGTCTGCAAACGAAGCATACCTATTCATTGAAAATGTCAAGTATATAAGCAAACTGCAACCAATAATTATGAGCATGTTTCAGAAAAGATTATTGTATATGACGGCATTGGGAAATTTAATCCTTTGAATTTATATTAAAATTTGTAGCATTAAGTAAATTACATGTTTTTATTAATTTTTTGCTATATTAATACTTATTTGGTATTAAAGTTACTTATTAAACATTTTAGTTTTAAATTTTAATGCAACCAACTGGCTCCACTGGTTAGGAAGAACCTTTGAACTGGTAACCAGAGGCCTCACTAGTTTGACCTCCTGTCAATTTTTCTGAAAATTGATTTTAACATTGTAAAATCTTGAAATTTAGGGTTGTCTCAAAATAGAGGAAGTACTTATTCAAAAAGAACATGTCACCCTTCTGTAGTTACTATGTTTACAGTACAGCATTCCCAGCATCATGGGAACAATTGGGGGGAGGGGGGTGGAGACCAGGCAGACTTTAATCAAACAACAATAAGAAGACAGGTGTAAAGAAGGTAAATGCACACAACCAAAAACTAAAACATCAAAAAACAATGTACCAGTATTCCTGTCTAGGCAAAAGAAAATTATAATTTGCAAATAAACGTATGTATGGATGCATATCTATGAATATCTGCCTGTCACCCCTTTTTCCCTTCTCTACTTTGCAAATGACTAACCAAAGAAAATCAAGAATGTAAACAATAAATTAGTAGATGCTGATATTACATGCTGTGGACACTGGAATTTTTTTGGGTTGGACAGCCTAAAACTTTCTTCGGCACATGTTTTGTGATAAACTCCTTGACAACCACGAACTGAGCATAGGACCTCTTCCCCAGGATAGATGAGCTTATGGCAATCAAGACATTCAACCTGAGGTGAATTTTCAAAATGAAGGAAAAGACAGAAGTAAACAAATAGTCAAATATCAACCTGCTTATTAAACAAAAATGTAAGTTCCCATGAACACAAAACCCCAAGACAAGACAATAAATAAATAATCTTGAATGGCAAAAGAAGATAACTACAACACCTACTTTGCACACCAAACATCACATATTTAGTTCCTCCTAAACTGATTTTTACCATTGATTACAGATCTCCAAAACCTGTTTATACAAAAAAAAAAAAAAAAAGTACAAAGGCAGAAAAGTAATAGATTGTTCACTTTCACCAGTAAGAAGAAACCAACTAATATCAAAGAGTCTGTAATGAGGCTTTAATAGTACAGTCTCAACATATCAGGAAATTAGAAAAGAATTTATAATATCTCAAGAAATATTTACACAATTTTAATTCTCTATCCAAAGGGAAAAAGTCCATCAAAGTATAGGCGCTATCTGCATAAGTCATATTTTGGATGCTTTGTAGGCTGAACTTATGTTAGGAAAGTCCATTAGTTCTCTTCCCTAATTAAGGCTTAAGTTTCTTGATTGCAATTTCATTTCAGTTGATTTCTTTCTTTTCTAGAATAGGTTTCCAACCTATGTTATAAGATTGCACTCTTTTATGTCAAAACATTACACTCTTTCAACTTTCTATGACAAACTCGCAATAACAGTGAATTGCCTCAAGATTTACCATTATCATCTATCAAGCATAATGAACTAGCACCTACTCTCTATTCTGTATATATACAATACATGGGTCTCATCAGCAAACAAAACTTGAATACAGATCTCCCTATCTCACATATTTGCTCTCAATATCATTTTTCATATACCTTACTTCCTCTTTCAAGTATCCTACTCCAAACTATTTTCACCTCACAGCACTCAATATCAAGGTCCACATCAATCCTAATTTTGCCACAGCAACACCATTTTGAATCACTTGTTTGCCACATTCTTTCACCAATTCACAATACACACAAAGTATCAAAAGGAGTTCTTGACCATGCTACCAATGAACTTGGCAGAAAATTAGCATAACATGCAGACAATATCATAGAAATTATTGGAAAAGGAAAAACATTAATTCTAGAGCGGCTACATTTGCTTGTGTGACAAAACAATATCAAACCAAATAGGCCAGATATCCATTCTCAAAATAACCTAACATCTCTATCCACCATCTTGTCTAACTATTTTCTCTCACACAATTTCTAAGGACTTAACATGACCCATGTAATTGAATTGCCATCCAAGCAACAAAAGATAGATACAAGAAAAGCAGATTTTCTTCTAACATTAATTGTTTCATGTGCAGTAACACATTTTCACGTTTTACAAACTTCAAAATATTTTACTTAGATTACTTTCTGCCATTTTCAGTACGCCGATTGATTATTTTAAAAAAAATCCTTATTTCGCCAAACAGCAAAAGAATCAACAAAGAAGAAAGACACATACCAATCTCTTAGCCCCAACGAGAAACGGAAGAAAATAGCAGGACTTGGGGAGACCAGATTCCATCTTCCTATGAACCCAATCCCTCAAATAATCCTGCAAAGCTTTACCATTAGACCCCTTCTTCACCTTCTTCAAAACCCTTATCCCATTCCCATTACAGTTCACGCGTTTTGGGACCAATCTCTGGTCCCACTTACAGTTTACGGGTAGGGTTTTGAGTGTGGGAGAGTCAAAAGCATCAATAGAATCGGCAGAGTCAACAGAAAGAAGCTTCAAATTAGGGCAAGGAGAGAGAGAGAGAGATGAAGAGTGAGAAAGATTTCCAAGGCCAGGCATTTTTCAGTTTTTTTTTTTTTTTGAAAAAGCAATTGGAAAAAAATGAAAACCCTAGATTTTTATGAGGGGGAGAGAAAGGGAGGGGGAAAATTAATTTTTTGGGCGGGAAAAAGCAATTTAGAAATGGGTGGGAAATAATGAGATTGGGAAAAAAGTGTTATTACTAAATGAAGATGGGAAAGTTGTGGATTCACGAGACTGCCCTCCCTTTTTGGGTAAATTACAGTTAAAAAGGTCACTAAACAATAAATAAATTTAGTTTTAGTCACTTAGCTTCAAAAAGTTACAAAATAGTCATTGAACTATTCGAAAATTTTCATTTAAGCCATATTTAAGTCATTAGGTTGTTACAGTTTTTTTAAGTTCAACTAGTAAACTACAAGTGATGAAGGTTAGAGAATAAAGCTATTTGGATTTGGATTCGTATATTTGTGACGTTCAAAGTTGTTTCATGAAAAAAAAGTTAAACTATAAAAAAGAAGAGAAGTGAAAGCTTTCAATTGATGCGAGTGGTACGAACAAATAAGGCTATACATCACTACATCAACGTTTTCAACAGCCAATTGACTTAAATGAAAACTTTCAAGTAATTCAATGACCATTTTATAACTTTTTTAAATTGAAAGACTAAAACATAAACTTACTAATAATTTAATGACTTTAGATTTTATTTTTTTAATTTCAAAAAACTTACTTTGGAAATTAACGTTTATATTCATTTGTAAATTGATAATTTAAATTAATATAGATTTAATACGATTTCTTTTTTTAGTAAATTATATATTTTTGGTACAATCTTAAATATGTAAATTTTAACATAAAGTTTATGTTTATGTTATATTTAATCTTTAAACATTGAGTGAGAAAAATAAAAATGATATAAGTAACCTATATAACCCTTTTAATGTATAACTTCTATTTTAAAATTTTGATCATTTTGATAAATTTCCATAATAGTATAGATAATATTATTAAATAAAAATAATATATTATATTCTTGAGAAATGGGTAAACTCAAACAGCATTCAAACTTTCAATATTATAATTTTTAAGCAAATCTCAATTTTTTTTTTCAAATTCATTTTTTATACTAAATATTTTTGTACAATGCAATAATTCAATTGATAATTCGAATTATACTTCCTATGATTTGGTTTGAGCCAATTTGGTAGTTTTTTAACTACTTTTGGTGCTTACAATTACAAATATTCTATTGTAATTTCCCTTTTGTCTTAAAAAAATTACTCAATCGAATTATTGAATTTGAATATTGTAGATATAGAAAAACAATACTGAGAGAGTTTTACTCCTCGTTTATGGATTCAGCTCAGTTTATTTTTAAATTAAATTAAAGCCCAATATAATAGAGTCAAAGAAAATAAAGATTAAACTTAAAATTGCACATGCGCGCACAGACTTCCTATTCCTATTCATTGTGACCGTGAAACAGGAAACCTGAAACTGTACCTGCGGAACAAGTGAGCACAGTTACAAGATGCATTGCAAGAATTCAAGTTCGAACCTTGAATATCAACCATGGACACCAAAAGAATAGTCTTCGTGGGTCATAAAATTAATATAAAGGCATCCAGGGCAAACTACGAAACTACACTAATATGATACTCCCTCCAATTCCAGCATAAAAAAATAAAATAAAAAAACCCAGTGGTTACCAATGGAAATCCACAGAAAAAATCCTCTACTCACATGGCTTAGTTGCCAAAAAACAATAAGAACCATGAGCTTAGTTTCTGCAACACTTGCAATAGATTCAAAAACGCAGCCATGTGCCTCACGTATGTGACATTCTAAAACAAGAGTTACATGTATAATTGAATGCATATATGATTTTGGTGTAAACATGGAACTATGGAAGAGAAACCACCCTGACAGGATGCTATACAGATTACAGACCAATCAGTCACACGTAGTTTTAAAATTGCAGGAGCAAATGAAGAACAAAGTTACAAAACTTAGCTATTGTCGATTTTTAGGACAAAATAGCACAAACAATCCAGATCTAAGTTAATAGCAAATGGATACCTTCTTTGTTATTAGATAGTCAAAGTCCATCAACTAAATGCAGTCACGTCAGCTTCGATTTTGCTGTCTTGAATCAGATCCTTCTGCAAAACTCCATTAATGTTATTTCCTCATCCATTGAATCATTCTTGGGATAATGTGAACAAATTGCTCGTCAGGACCATAAGTTCAGGTCAATAAAATATGTCATCTTCAATGGCTGCTATATGCCTAGTCAAGCAGAAGTAATAATCTTATTAATGGTTTTAAGTTTGTTCCATTCAATAAGATTGAGATTCTTCAATGCCTGCTAGAACAAAAGGATGGAAAACTTCATAATCATCCGAATCAAAGCCTATATTCTAATAGAAATTGCGACACTCCCAAGAACATTCAGTCACACAACATCAATGAAGTTATCAGGATTAAGAATGCAGATGCTGAATAGTTAGAGAAGATGAAGGAGGTTTATTAAAGGCAGAATAAGCTAGCCTATAATACCGAAGTAATCACATGCTTTGAATCAAGTTGAAATTAACAGCTATGCAAACTTACCTGTTCCAAAATAACTTGTATCAAGGCCTTTATTTTCCAGACCTCAAGAATCAATTCATTGGACGGTTGAGAAACAGGGATTACCTCATTCATTTGCTTCACCATTTTGCACAAACTAGAGCAGTTTCCACTCACTGCGAAGTAAATATACCATATTCTATGACTAACTATAATTATATACATACCTTCTGCATTCCCATTTCCTCTTGAATCATATGTTATCGAGCATTGAGATCATGAAACTCAATAAATCGCGATGCATGTCTTATTCCTTCTTCCACAACTTTAAAATTCTCCTTGCACTGTGGTTCCCGCATTTTGATTCAAAGCCATCCATCCTTCCTTTCAGCATTTCCTCACACGGGCACGGCACATTGTCCAAATAGTCAACCATACGACTTCGGACATATCAGAAATACCCTCATTTGTACTCTTTTGCTCTTCAGTGAAAACAGATTGTATCCTTTCAAATTTATATTTTTTGTTATGAATAGCTTAAGAAATAAGAAATCCATCTTAAAAACATCTTCAATCCATAACTAGTTTCCTTGTTGAACAACAAGCTGACCAGAAACATAAATTATTTTCAAATAATTCAAAACAAAAATAACAGTTCCCCATGCTCATCATCTCCAATGGTTCTGATATTTTACTTTAAAAAAGGGAATAACAAACAATCAAATGTCACTGAAATAACTATATTTTACAATTTCCACATACAACTTCAGTTCAATGCTCTCAATATGAAATCTGAGATTCACAGACTGTACACATCAAATCCCTTACTATAAATAAGTGAAAACAAATGCTAAAGTTCAGCACACAAAAGTCAATAATTAGTTCATTGAGATACCTCTATCAAATCCATGGAAGAACAGACCTATTTGCTGCAGCAGGTGCAACAATCATGTTGAAAGTTGACACGCCAGCTTCTTTCATGAATTTTACCAACTTTCAGATGATGAAGAAGTCGATACCTCCTCATATGCATCTAAATCAATTCCAAACATTTGGTTCAGCAATGCCTCAGGTACCCGCCACCTTTGTGCCTTATCCTGATCCCAAATATATTTTGGATTCATAAATAGAAGAGTCCACTTGTGCCTTAATCTAAGGAATAGAATATATATACACACACACATACATATACATATATATATACCAATTGCACTACTTATTACTGTTGAATCAATCAAGAAAAGGTGAAAAAAGATGCTTAAATTGGTGTAACAGTACATTCTCCTCTCTTTTTTGAGGGATGATTAGAGCATATGCCAATTATATGTTTGAATGCAGGTTCATGAAAGAAAGCAGTGCCTGAACTCCAAATGTGCAGAGGTGAACAGACTCTTCAAGTTGATTTTTGCTCAAGCTAGCTATAACAAGAAATTGGCCACCATTGGAGTAAAATTCACTGGCATCAACAAGAAAATAGCTAAGAACCTGTTGAAGTCTAAACTATCTACATAAAGGTATCAATCATGACCCCTTTTGTATCATTGATTATTCAGACACCTTTCCTAATGCTGTTCATCATCACTCAACTAAGGATGTGTTTGGCATTGTGTTTGGAGTGCTAAAAGCACTTATGCACAGCAGAAGCATTCACAAACAAGGTGCTTTTCCAATCAAAAACACTTCTTGAAAGTGCTTTTTCACCCAAACTGAGAAGCCCGGTATAGTGTGCTTTTAGCTTGTTGAGCATGTCGAGTGAAAATACCAATACATGCTTATTAATTCCTTTCTCTACCTAATATCATGTCTAAAATGGACATTTTAACTTTTCACCGCAATTATCAACAGCAATGCCAAACCCTTAAAATTAAGGAACCAAACTTTTTCACCACAGTTTTCGAAAGCACTTTTTTGTTAAACCGAACTTTTCGAAAACATTCTCAAACAGCAACACAGCAATGCCAAACTGGCCCTAATAGAACAAAACAATACCCCCTAAAGTGTTGAACCAATCATTTCAAATATCCTAAAACTTGCTTGCAATGCTAAATTGGCACCAGCAGTGAAGTGACACAAAAATGGAACGAGGCTAATTTGTGTCGCATATTCAACGGCTCAAAATTTGGGTTGACTCAGGTACTCAGCCATAACTAGCAAGAGAAGGTAAGCTAAATTTATCATCTCCCATAAAGTAAAATATGATCAATCAAAGCACCACATTCGCGATTTCCAGAACATAAGGACCAAATTCGATGAAAATTTACAATTAATCAAAAACTTAATCACCCTTGCGGAAATCATATCGATAATAAAAAATCACACGACAAGTGAAAAGAATAACAACGGCATCACGCAAAAGAATTTCCAAAAACAATGACGTATGTAGTAATCTAAACCGAATGGGGATTGCATTCTTTGGAGTAGAATTGATTCTTCTCAATCAAAGTCTTAAGCATCTCATATGTGAAGTTCGGATCATTTGGGTCACTGGAATTGGAATCATCGGCTGATTCCAAAGTACGAGGTCGCGTACAACAAAAGCCACCGTAAAAACCACCACCGGAACCCACCCTTTTACTCGAAGAAAAAGAAGATGACGAAGACAAAGGCGGCTTTGCTAAGGGTTTTGCTTGTTTCTTCTTCTTCTTCCTAAACTTCACAAATGGAAACATGAGAACCTGCTTTAACTTTACCCCCATGAAATCGCTTTTATACGTACGTCCATCAATTCTCCGAGAGTGGGACACCGATCATAGCGCTGTCGTCATTAACTCCGGCACTTTCGGTCCTCTCAGCTTTAGGATAGAATATATATTATATATAAAGTGGATTGAATTGAACTCGGGTGAGAAAGTTGAGATCGCGTAAAAAAAATTGTACTTTTGAAACCCAAAATGGAATAGATTTCTTCACCACCAGACTCTGTTTTGTCAATGGAATTTGCTTGCGTAACGGTACGTAGTTCCCAAAGTGAGTCACAGACAAATTAATGCCCCAGAAGTTATGGAGTAAGTTAGAACAAACTCCCTATCTAATTTTCACAAATTCCAAATTTAATTATTTTAAATTTTAAATTTTAAAATATAAGTCTAATTATTAATGTTGCTAACATTTTTTATTAATTTTATCAAATGATTTTTGAGAATTAAAAAATACTAATTCGATAGTAATGTAATTAAAAAATTTTGATATTTTAATTAATTTAAATTTAATAAAATAATTTAAACAATGTTAACCATTGGACTTGAATTTACAGAGTAAATTAGAACAAACTCCCTATCTAATTTTCACAAATTCCAAATTTAGTTATTTTAATTTTTAAAATTTAAATTTTAAGTCCAATTATGAATGATGTTAACATTTTTATTAAATTTATTAGCTTGACATTTTGAAATAAAAAAAATACTAAATCGCATGTAATTAAAAATTTTGATGTTTTAATTAACTTGAATTTAACAAAATAATTTTAACAATGTTAGTTTGACTTGAATTCCAAAACCTTAAGAGTAGATGGACTAAATTCCTATAAATAAAAGTATAGGTACTAAATTCTAAATTTGTGAATAGTACATAGACTAATGGCATTTTTAATCAGCTCCTAATTTATTTATCTATACTATATATCACGCATTCAACTTAATTGAATAATGACTAAAATATTATTAATTTGTAAATTAAGTTATATTATTTTAAGAATATTTTTGCTCATTTATATTTTTATATAAAAAATAGAAAAAATTGCACGTATAAACATTTTTAAACTTAGGACATAATAATTTTCACAATTTTTGTTTAATAATCTTAATGGAGGTCTCGTTTTTTTGAGATTATAGATTCTTATAATATTTGTTCCTTTTTATACAATGCCTATAACTACCCATAACCCTTTCCTAACCTATAAATAGTAAGATAATGCACTTCAGCGCATTCAAACTCTTACCCTCCTATATTTGCAACAATGCTCATACCAATCTAGTTATAACTCAATCGTCAATTTTAGAGCAATTAAATATAATATATCTTTTTAAAAATATATTTTGTCATAAACATATATTAATTAAATAAATTTCGATTGCTATAAATGTTAACTTGAAATTCTTTCCACTAACATATAGTTTTATTTGGGGATTCATTAAAATGAGACATTTAGTCTTTTAATTTTTAAGATTCGGTTAAAGTGTATATTTTTTAAATTATATAAATAATCGGCTAGCACAAGGGATATGAAATGTGAATAATTTATTTATTTTATTTTAATGTTTTGAAATTTAAATTTCCAATAACGAGATAAATAAATACAATTAAACTGTATGCATTATTTTAGTTTATACCTTTTTTTTACCTTGATCAATATTTAAATTTTTTTATCAAAATAAAAGCGATCTAAAAATTGGATGATCAAAATAAAAGTATAAACATGATATGATATGTACAATCGGCCGCTCTTAGAGATTAACATTTAGATGACTAAAATAAATGAGCAATGAAATTGTAAATATTTCATTTTGAGTGACCTTTATATATAATTTAATTAAAATAAATTGAATTAAAAATGCATGTAAAATAATTACTCCCATTGTTCCAATTAATATTTAGCTTTGCCCCGCAACATTCATAACGGTACCTATTCGGTCAGAAAGAACCTTGCCCTCAAATGTTCTAATCAAGGAAAACCTGCAGTATGTGACTCTGATCTTCCCAAATAGCACCTGACTCCGAAAAGGCTTCCCACTGGACAAGCCATTGTTCCACAAGTCGATCAGCACATTCAATGAATCGCTTGTCAGGATCCACTAAATAAAGAGGAGTGACTTGCTGGTCAGGAACTCCTAACACACTTGTGAATAAGAGAAACGTGAAACATTTGATGTATCTGGTAAGTCAGCTTTATAAGCTACCTCCCCAATATGTTTGAATTATCGTCAACCATGTTTGTGGTGGCATCGGTGACGAATAGAATTCTACTGGAAAGGCTGAAGTTTAACATAGACCCAATTATCAATTGGAAGACAACCTCCCTTCGATGCTTATTGGCAAAGTACTTCATATATTCTCAAGCTTTCAACAAGTTTTCTTTAGCAAGAAGAGAACAACATCATGGTTTAACATATATTTCTCGACAATCAGTGTTCCATCTGTTCCACAGATGTATCATCTATAATAGGTGGTGAATGCTCGTACGGAGGCTAAAAAATGAGTCATGCGTGCAGCGATTTGATACGAAGTGGTGTACTGATATTTGGCCCAAGGCAATATCGTAACCCATATATGAGGATAATCCATTATGAACACATCGTAAATACATCTCAAGACATTTATTAAGTGCTTCTGTTTGACTGTCCGTTTGCGAATGATAAAGAGTACTAAAAGCCAACTTTGTTCTTTGCAATCAATAGCATACATTTCCCGCTGATAGGTAGAAGCAACACACATACGAGGGCATGACTTTTGACTAAAGAACGAAATTGGGTGTTGTTCTTGAGACAAAACCACACCTATCCCCACTCCGGATGCATCCGTCTCCAAAGTAAACGGTTTGGAGAAAGCCGGTAGTCATAACACGGGTGTCGAACCCAAGTGGTCCTTCAATTTATCAAACGCCTCTTGAAACAAGAAAGTCCATTGGAAGGCATCCTTTCGAAACAAATCAGACAATAGCCTTGCAACCATAACATAATTATGATGAAACAACAATAGTAATCGGCAAGCCCTAAAAAGCTATACACTTCCTTAATAGAAATCAGTGTTGGCTATTGTGAAGTAGCGTGCACTTTGGTAGGATCAACTGCCACGACTTGGCGTGATACAATGTGTCCCAAATAGCCGGTGAATTCTTGGCCGAAAACACAATTAGGCTTAGTTTAAAAATGTTTTTTAAAAGTGTTTTTGGGAAAAATAACACTTTTTGGGATAAGGTAAAATTTTTAGTTTCTGAAAAAAGTGTTTTTGGGCCAATTATTAGCTTGAGAGAAGATTTTTTTTTTAAAGTAGCTTGTTTAAGAATACTTTTGTTCCAATAGTATTTTTTTCCCCTAAAAGTGCTTATTAGAAGTAATACTAGACTAACCCTTAGATTGCTTAGTCACAGATTGGTGAGTCTGAAGTAGCCATAAGACTATCAACATAGATAATATCATCAATGAATGCTGATACCAAGTGACGAAGAAAAGGGCAAAAAAATCATCCATAAAACTCTGAAATGTTGAAGGAGCATTGACCAAACCGAATGGTATTATCAAGAATTCTTAATAACCGTAATGCGTTTGAAAAGTGGTATTTGGCCAAACCATATGCTAAAGTGTATTTTCGAGTAAAATAAATATTCATCAGATTACGTTTTGTCGCTTTTATTAAAATAAACTATAATAAAAAGGTAAAAATAAAAAAGTAAACTGGTTATTTTTACTAAAGATTTCATCTATTTTTTTAGTTAAAAATTGTTGTAGTTGATAGAATAATGAGAAAGCCACATGTGATGTGTTATTTATTTAAATGTCCATGCACTAAAATTTAACAGTAAAAATGAATAAAATTTTTAACAAAAAGACTATTTTATTCTTTAATTTAATATATCTATTAGATAAATGAAATAATTTTTAACATAAAAATGATATTTTTTTAAAAAGAAAAATATCATTTTACCCTTTAATTTATTTATTTTTAATCAAGAAAGGAAAGTATAATCTGCCTTCTTGATGCTTTTACGGTATCTTTTGCTACAATTCAAATTCCTTTGGGCATTACTTAAACCCCTCCATTAAACCATGCGAAAGTAAACCCTCATTTATCCATTCCGACATAAACCCTAATCCCCAAAACCAAAAAGCAAGCAATCAACATGGAGGACGGCTTCCCAGCCTCAAAAACATTCAACCAAGGTTACTCATTGACATACGATGACGTTATCCTCCTCCCTCATTACATTGACTTCCCCACCGATGCCGTCTCTTTATCCACTCGTCTCTCTCGCAATGTCCCACTCTCTATCCCTTGTGTTGCTTCCCCTATGGACACTGTCTCCGAAGCTCACATGGCTGCTTCAATGGCTGCCCTCGGTGGTATCGCTATTGTTCATTACAACTGTACTTCTTCTCAACAAGCTTCCATTATCCGTTCCGCTAAGTCACTTCGTGTTCCTATTACTCCCTCTGTTTCATTTGCTTCTCCTGTAGATGGTTTACCTGCTTATCATGGACGATATGTTTTTATTACTGAATCAGGTAAATTGGAAACTAGTTAGCATCCTTGTTGGGTTAAAATTTTTTTTCTGTTTTGGGGTTTTTAATGTATGTGTAATTTTTACAAACAGGTGGTCTGCCATCCAAGTTATTGGGTTATCTTTCGTCGTCTGATTGTGAGAATTTGAAAGATAAACCAGTAAAAATATTTGATTACAAGAGGGATTGTAAGAGTGTGGAGTATGTTAATTGGGATTGTGATTTGGGAAAGATTGAGACTCTTTTAGATGAAAAAGACAGTGATTTCGTTGTGTTGGAAAGGGATGGTGAGGCGGTCAATGTGGTGGTCAAAGAAGATGTGGAAAGGCTAAAGGGGTACCCGAAATTAGGGGCGGGAACAGTAGGAGCTGATGGGGAATGGATGGTGGGTGCAGCTATAGGGACAAGAGAGTCGGATAGGGAGAGGTTGGAGCACTTGGTGAAGGCAGGGGCTAATGCGGTGGTCTTGGATAGCTCTCAGGGTAATTCTATATATCAGATTGAGATGATCAAGTTCATTAAAAAGACATATCCTCAATTGGATGTGATTGGTGGGAATGTGGTGACTATGGCACAAGCACAGAATTTGATTCAAGCTGGTGTAGATGGATTAAGAGTTGGGATGGGGTCTGGGTCCATTTGCACCACACAAGAGGTTTGTGCTGTTGGACGAGGACAGGTAAAAAAAATAGAAACTTTTATTTCATGTGTTCTCTTCAATAGTTCATGATGATAGTTTGATAACTTTGCACATGTTCTTTCGTATGAATGTTCTTCACTCTTCAGATTTATGTTCGGGTTAGTTTCAAGTCTTCAAAGCATTTGTTTCTTTGTCTATCAATATTATCTTTGGTAGTTTATAGAGAAAAATAAATTGGAATGATATGCAAGATGGCCTTTTGTAGGAAAATTGAGTTCCATGGATTTAAATAGTAGCTACAAGGTGATGTTACAGTTGCCATTTTCAGGTTTTATTACGATCTGACGGGATAGTATTCGATATGTCTACAATGGTGATAAATGTGCTTCAACCAAAAAAATACATCTGCAAATGTTATTTAAATCTCTAAATGGATTGATCATTAGTGGAGATTTATGATTCTTATCCAGTGGAAAACACGCATTTAAATAAAAGATAGTAGACTTATTTATATAATATATCGTATTTTATGTGTGATATATGCTGAGATTACCTATCATTATCTCATAGGATGGACTGTTTATATATGTATAAATAAACATACTACTATTTTGTTTCACAATTAAGAGTTTTATTAGGTGTTTGTAGTGCATATAACTACGTCTATCATGAATCGTCTATGCAGAAACTAATACCAGCTGACATTGTTAAAGAATTAATTGAAAATATCATTTTACTAGACTATATCTTTCATTATAAGTTGCCAAATTTATTTCCTTTGTTTTTGCTACCTCTCAGGCAACAGCTGTATACAAGGCGTCATCTATTGCGGCACAGCATGGTGTGCCTGTTATTGCTGATGGTGGCATTTCAAACTCTGGACATATTGTCAAGGCTTTGGTTTTGGGGGCATCTACTGTGATGATGGGAAGCTTTTTAGCTGGAAGCACCGAGGCTCCTGGAGCTTATGAGTATAAGGTATGATACTGCTTTTGTTTTCTGTAGCTTTAGGCATTATAGTATAAATTATGGTGCACTACTCACCAGACAGGAGTTAGTGAGAGTCTGATTCTTACGTATGTATGTCTTATCCTATGACAAAACTTTTCTGCTTTACTTTTGGTTCTTCTTTCATTGCCTTATGTAGTTTCATTGCTTTAGTCATCACTTGTTTCGCATATAACACTCACTCTTTTCTACAAACACAAACACAAACACGAAGAAACATATATATATATATATATGCATTTCACATTTAATTTAAATCAATCCTTTTCTGCAAACCCTCATGTTTTGCTTTTATTAGAATGGTAAACGTGTCAAAAAATATCGTGGCATGGGCTCCCTAGAAGCAATGACTAAGGGAAGTGATCAAAGATATTTGGGTGATACCGCGAAGTTGAAGATCGCACAAGGGGTTGTTGGAGCAGTCGCGGATAAAGGCTCTGTACTAAAATTTATACCTTACACAATACAAGCAGTCAAGCAAGGATTCCAAGATCTCGGCGCTTCCTCTCTACCGTCTGCACATGAACTCTTGAGATCAGGCACACTGAGGTTTGAGGTATGATTAATCTCCTTTATAAGATCCCATGTCTTTTTTTTTTTTTTTTCTGGTTTGTGATTTGATTATTGGTGCTTATGGTACACTATCATGTTGTCCTGAAACTGGAACAGGTTCGAACCGGTGCAGCACAAGCCGAAGGTGGAGTGCATGGTTTGGTTTCTTATGAAAAGAAATCGTTTTGAGATTTTCCCTCAATTGTGCCATGTTGTTGGTGGCATTCTGGTTTTCCATCTGACGTTTATAGAAACTTGGTTGATCTGTTACCCTTTTGGGGCTAAGGTTGTTTACATGTACACTTCTATTAGTAATGATTTGAGTTAATTTTTATGAAAATCTTAAACTACTGTTAATAATATGACTTTTAATATGTTTTTTATGGGATAATATAATTTTTGGCCTTGAATTTGACAACTAAGTTAGTTTCGGTACTAGTACTTTTTTTTTTTTTTTTGTTAACTTTGGTACTTGAACTTGACAACTAATCTATTTTGATTATTGAACTTGAAAAATATAAAAGTTTGATGAGATTCTTTAAGATTATGTCAAATTATTGCTTGAAAATTTAAAAATTTATATAAACTTTCGGGTGAGAAAATGGGATAATTTTAGAGTGTCGCATTCAATGTTATAATAATTGGATTGGCGATAGAATATGTCGAATATGCCGAAACAACTGTAAGTTCTTGTTTGGGAAAATGTTGGCAAAAATTATATTATTATTATTAATTATTAGAGAAAGTTGAATTATTTGAGTTTAATCAGTTGAGCCTCCTTTCCATTAGATATTTTTAGTTTATTCAATCATGCTCAATTGGAAATTTTTGATTTTTTCTTAAAGACTAAATATGTAAAACGTTAAACTTAAGCATTTTCGGTTAACACTTGAATTCAATCTTTAATATAAAGAAGTTTTAAAAGATATTTTTATTAACATTTATATATTTTATAATTGAATTTAAATAATAAATTTTCCATTCCATTAATAACCTAATTTGAAACAAATTTATTTTGTCTGAGTCGGATCCACTTACCAAGTAGGACACGTGTCTCGATTTTGAACAATCCTGTTATAATTTGAAATCTGTAATTTCTCAAAATTACAATAAATTTCCTTTAAAAATAAAAATAGAAGTTACAAATTACAATTAATAAAAAGGAAGGGCAAAGTTGTCAGTCAAAGCCAACGAAAAATTCCAGTAAAAATTATGACGTAATCTCCAGTTCATAAATAAAAAGACCAAAAAATATTTATTTATCTATTTATTAATGACAAAAAAATATTTAAAAAAAAAAACAAGGGTTTGTTTTTCGATCTCTAGTACCGTCCTCACATATACGTCCCTCTCTTCTCTTCTTTGCTCTCCCGCAGAAGAGAGAGAAACTCTCACTTTCAATCTCCTTTCTCTCTCTAGAAACCCCCCAAAAAGATTCATTTTTTTACATTTAAAAAACTTAAATTTTCTCCCTTTTTTTTTTTTTTTTCTAATCTTTCATATATTCAGATTTAGCGTTTTTACGTATCGCTGAGTTTTGTTCTTTTTTGAATCGGTCGGCAGAGATTGAATCTCACGTGATAAGATCTAGGTATGCAGCAAGGTGATCAAACGGTGTTGAGTTTAAGACCTGGTGGTGGTCGAGGGAACAGACTTTTTGGTGGTCCTTCGTCATCTTCGGCGTCATCATCATCCTCGTCTTCTTCATTAGCATTTGGTTCCTTTTCTTCTGATCTTCCTCTATTTCGTTCCCATGGCGGTGGCGGTGCTTCTTCTCTTAAGGTTCAATATTTTTACCCCTTTTGATCTAGTCTTTTTGATTTGTGAGTGATTGCTAGGAATTCTTTTTATATATAATTATTAGTGCAGCAGCTGTTAGGGATTGAATCTCTAGCTGGTAGATTTGATTTGATTATTTTCATTGTTGATTCTAACATTGTTTTTATTGCAGTAGAGGTCCTCTTAATTAACAACTTGGTTTTGATGAATTCTATTTGATATTGACTAATTAAAGCCTACAGAGTTAGGTAATAGGTATTGCATTAGAACTGCAAAAGAGAAAGAATGTGATTTAGCTCTAATAGGATCCCTGGTATTAGCTGAATTGTTTTTAATACTTAACTAATTAAAGAATATAGAGTTAAATATTACATTATATCTTTAAAGAGGAAGAATTTAATTAGCTTTGTCTTAATTCTTGGTGGGTCACTTAGTATGTGTACTTGCTGTAAATATTGACGAAGGAAAAAAAATATGTAGGCTTTAGGTGGGGCTTTAAGTTGGTACTGTATCAGTTCCTGATTACCCACAACGGACCTACAACTACAAAAATAGAAAGGATCTTTTATGTTTTTAAACAAATATAGGTGTTCTATTGATCAAAAATTAAATAATTTGTCCTAGTTGAGGGTCACTATTCTTAGCTGTGTTTCAATGGTTGTATATGGAAGATGTTTTTGTCAAGGTTAACTGGTTTGCATAAGCAGAACTTAAGCATCATATATCTATATATGTGTTTTTATATTTATCTCACCTTAAACAGTGCCAGCCTACATAGGTTAAGATTTTTCTATTTTTGGTTGTTGTGTGAGTTAAAAAGCTCTTTTAAGTTGGTTTAATTGATTATCACGTGTCTGTTTAAGTATAAATAAACAAGTTAATGGTAAATTATTCAGTGAACATGTATACTTAAATGCACGTGCACTCTCGTGGAGTTTCTAAACTCTACTTATGTATAGGATATATATTTGCTACTTAATTACTTTTTGATCTCCTAATTGAGAATTGTGGAGTACTAGATGTTGGATCTTGTGAGAACATCCTTATGATACGAAATCTTTAGATTCCAACTGTGTGAGTTCTTATTAACTAAGTCAGATTGAGGACTGTGGAGTACAAAAGGTTGGGTCTTATGATAACATTCTTATGATACAAAATCTTAGATTTCAACTTTGTGATATCTTACTATTTTGTTGTTACTTAATATTTGCGTGGCTTATCCTTTTGGTTTTGTTTGATAAGTAAGTTTTATAACTGTGTTAGGAGTATGCCTCATAATTTGCACCTTTAGTTTCTTGGTTTATCCTTTAGATTGTTGATATGAATGTTAACATGCTGCTTGTTGAAATATTTTTGGGTGGTAAAATCTGAAGTTATCAATTTCCTTATTGTTGTAGGCTGGAGACTCACGTTTTGAGGGTCGTGAACGTGTGCAGTACACTAGGGACCAACTTCTACAGCTTAGAGAGGTAACTGTACAAACTTTTGCTTAATATATGTCAACCGTGCATCTGCAAACTACTGTTGCATTTGGCTAGAAAACAACAGAGAAAAGAACAAATATATGCTTTTTATTTGCATGCAAGTTGTTCATTGTTGTTAGCATTCTGTTTCAATTATATTGAGTTCATCATGCTATATCTGATTATGCTTCTCACTTTCTCTTAGGCTGTAAAAGTTGCTGATGAGATTCTTAAAATCAAACAAGATTTTGAAGTGGAGCTCTTCGGTGAAGATAAAAGCTGGAGTCGTGGAGAAAGCAATGTAGACTCTTAATTGCTCTTTACTTTTTTACTTTTCAAACTTATCCTAACAGCAATTAGCTGCCCTGATGACTTGTATTTTCAAATAATTTTGCC
Source organism: Gossypium anomalum (assembly GCA_025698475.1). NCBI lineage: Eukaryota > Viridiplantae > Streptophyta > Magnoliopsida > Malvales > Malvaceae > Gossypium > Gossypium anomalum. The sequence goes on from CM046968.1 coordinate 91,470,981, forward strand.
AAGCAGTCATTCTTTGTTAACACTTGTTTCTCCATTCTCTGTACTTTTGCTAGCCTCCAAATTATAGTCAGAACCGCTACTCTGAACCTGACAACCGTGATTGGTTTAGCCGTTCAGCACAGTTTCCTCCGGCTGGAGAGGAAAGGTCCCGGGAATCGCTTCGGGGTAGAGATTTGGGGAACCGATTCGACTCCAGACAACAAGAAGCTAATAAATTTAACCGCCAAGAACAATTCAACCCTCAATTTTCAAGGGCACAAAACTCTTCTAGCCAAGGGGTAAGATAAAAAGCTTCAATTAAGGTTCCCTGTGTCTTCAACTATTTATTTTTTGTGTTGGGCGAGTATTTGAAGCATCTTGTGGCTTATTCCTTGGTCATAAAACTTTTATTAATGAGCTTTGATTAGGCATCAGTGCTGGAATCAATAGTTCCACTCTATTTAAGGTTGTAACCTGTTGGTATTTATATCAATCTGAGAGTAATGGTTCAATAAGTGGCACACCTAAATGATTGGTCTGAATTTTCTTTAAATTTGTTTGACATGTAATGATGAATTGTTCAACAGCATTAGTAGCCTTACATATAGGATTGTGTTTTTGTTTATTTATTTCCATCATATATTAGTTAGGAAGCATATAAGTTGCTTAGCTTTGGCATCAGTCCTATTGATATTTTTTTTCATGATGATAATATATTAGCTTTGTATTTATTCCTATTTATCGCTGCAGCTAGCTATGCATATCATTTTTCTTTGGCATTACCATTGGGTTTTCTTTGTTGAATCAGGGAGGATCTACTCCAGCTTTGGTTAAGGCTGAGGTTCCATGGTCGGCTAAAAGGGGAAATCTTTCGGAGAAAGATCGTGTACTAAAGAGTGTTAAAGGGTAAATACGTTACAATTATGTTTATGTTACTTGCATCATATATGGTAAAATTAGGTTTTTCTCGATATTTAGGTTTTCTCATCATATATGTATTTCTAATATCTGTTGAAAACACATAAAAAAGACCTTGCACTTGTTTATGTTATCCAGGATCTGGTTTTAGGGTGCCATAATAATCTATGTAGCAAAATCATGTAGTAGAAACATAATTTTCTTCCTTAATAAGTTAATAGAAGCAAGGCATTTCTGTGAGCTTACAACAATAGCATTTCTCAAGGTCTACCCAAGTTCTTCAGAGTTTATTGTCTTTTTTATATGGTTGGTATTAGAACTTTTAGTTCTGGAAGCAGCTGAATATGAGATGCTTTCATGATTGAAAAAAATTCATGGTGGTAAAAGATGCGAATGTAGCATTTGATTCCCTTGTTAGCCTTGACTTTATTGCCAACTTGCAAAGTGGTGTCATTTTTTTTGAGTATGCATGATAAGAAGAGGCAAGCCTTCTTTTGTTGCATTATTAAATTAACCGTGAACTTAATGGGTGTGTTTTCTGTGTAGGATATTGAACAAGCTGACTCCTGAGAAATATGATCTTCTGAAGGGCCAACTTATTGATTCTGGTATCACATCAGCTGATATCTTGAAGGTTATTATTTCTACATTTCTGTTTTATTTTTTGACATGATCACACCTTTTTCTGTATGTATATGGATGTATATGCACGCACACGTACATTTTATGTATATTGTGTTCTTATATTGTTATGGCTGGTTGTAAGATGAAATCATTGATGGTATCTATTTTGTCTTTACAGGATGTTATATCTCTAATATTTGAGAAGGCTGTTCTGGAACCGACGTTTTGCCCTATGTATTCTCTCTTATGTTCTGATCTTAATGATAAGCTGCCCTCATTCCCATCTGATGAACCTGGTGGCAAAGATATTACATTTAAGCGAGTCCTCTTGAATAACTGCCAGGAGGCATTTGAAGGAGCTGACAAGCTTAGGGAAGAAGTGAGGCTTATGACTGCCCCTGAGCAAGAGATGGATCGTAGAGATAAAGAAAGGATGGCCAAGCTCCGCACTTTGGGTAATATTCGTTTAATTGGTGAGCTTCTGAAGCAGAAAATGGTACCTGAGAAGATAGTCCATCACATTGTACAGGTGATTGCCGCTACTTCTTTTTCAGCCATGGAAATTGGAAATTTCAGTAAGTCATGCTAAATAATTTTTTTCCTTTGGTGCCAAACAGGAACTTTTGGGCCATGACAGTAGAGCTTGCCCTGCAGAGGAGAATGTTGAGGCCATTTGTCAGTTCTTCAATACTATTGGTAAGCAACTTGATGAGAGCCCAAAATCGCGGCGAATAAATGATACATACTTCAGCAGATTGAAGGAATTGACTACAAATCCTCAGCTTGCTCCAAGGTTGAGATTTATGGTTCGTGATGTTCTTGATCTTCGTGCTAACAAATGGGTTCCCAGACGGGAGGAGGTGGGTCATAATGCTATCATTTGGGTTTGATTAGATAGATAGGTCCTGTTGGCATGCCCATGTGAATAGGCTTTGATATTGACATTTTCTGTGTATGGATTCCTGCAGGTGAAAGCCAAAACAATTACGGAAATTCATTCTGAGGCTGAAAAGAATCTTGGGCTGCGTCCGGGTGCTACTGCAAGTATTAGAAATAGTCGTGTTGTTCCAGTTGGTCCTGTGAGTCCTGGTCCTGGGGGTTTTCCTATCACCCGCCCCGGTACAGGAGGTTTGATGCCTGGAATGCCAGGAACCCGGAGAATGCCTGGTATGCCTGGAATGGACAATGATAATTGGGAAGTTCCTAGGGGTCGGTCAATGCCGAGGGGTGATGCACAAAGCATGCTTGTAGGGCGTGGCCAGTCACCATCAATCCATAAATCTTCAATGAATCCAAGGCTGTTGCCTCAAGGTAGTGGTGACCTTATGAGCGGCAGGACAAGTGCCCTATTGCAGGGAAGTTCAACCCCTCCTGCTTGGCAATCCAACACTAGCTTGGGTGCCGAGCCTATGGCACAACCTTCTGTTGCTAAACCTGTGCCTGTGGCTGCTGTGTCTCCAATCGCGGAGAAATCTCCGGCCCCAGCTGCAATACTAAATCCAGATGATCTTCAGAGAAAAATACGAGCGCTGTTGGATGAGTATTTCAACGTTAGGCTCCTTGATGAAGCTTTGCTGTGTGTGGAGGAACTAAAATCTCCATCACACCACCCTGAGGTTGTGAAAGAAGCGATTTCAATTGCCTTGGACAAAAGCCCACCGTGCGTCGAGCCAGTCTGGAAACTTCTTGAATACTTGTTTACCAAGAAAGTTTTTACTGCTAGAGACATTGGGACCGGATGCCTCCTCTACGGTGCCTTGCTGGACGACATTGCCATTGACTTACCGAAAGCACCAAATAATTTTGGAGAAATAATCGGGAGACTCATTTTGTCTGGGGGACTAGATTTTAAAGTGGTGAAGGAAATCCTTAAGAAAATGGAGGATGACTTTTATCAGAAAGCTGTATTCGATGCAGCAACGAAGACCATTAGCTTGAATCCATCTGGGCAAGGCTTGCTCGATGCATCAGCCTCCGAGGTGAAGGCCTGTCAGAATCTATTCTAAGTTTTGCATGCTTATTATTGTTGTTCTGTATCAGCAAGGACTTGTATTATTTGATAAAGTTGCAGCTGCCAAGGACAGGTAAAATTTTCTCGAGTTGTATAATTTCTTTTTTCAAGGTCATCATCAGCAGTTTGTTTATGGAGAAAAAAAAAAAAAAAAAAAGAACAACAAAGCATAGTACCATGAATTTGCCTTGCCTACAGTCATCGTCAGGATGTCATTTATACTAATTTTGATACAATGTTCTTGCACTTTCTTAAGTGTAAAAGCCTTTAATTAATAATAATTAAAAGCCTTTAATTAATAATAATAGTAGAATCCAAAATGTTTGTTTCCTTTTCTGTTGAACAAAATCAGATTGTTGGCTAAAGATTCTATGATTCATCCAACGTCTATTTATTATTTATTTCTTGCTTGAATATTAAAAGGGATTTAATTAGAGGTGAGTGTTCGATTAAATTGAGTCAAAAAATTTCAAATTAATTAAGTTGATGAGTTTTATTTTATCATCTTATTTTGGTTTTAATTTTTTTTTAAATTGAGTGAGTTAAATCAAGTGAAGTTATTTGGATTAAATTATATCAAAATTAGTATAAATGACATTTTCACTTTTGCTTAACTGGACAGGGCATTATGGCCCAAACATTCACACAAATAACAGAACAAAGCGAGTCATTCGTATCAAAATTAACATAAATGAATTTTGACGAGATATTATAACTTTCTTTCTTCTCTTCAAAAGTCTTCTAACATCCAAATCAAATTTAATCTTAAGATAGTTTTTGACTCCCGATTTAACTATTTCGTGTTATATTCCCAAATACACCTAATAAATGTTCCTAGTTGTTTTGTCATAATCTCTGAAAATAAATCTGGAGATAAATCATAAATTTGAATCCGGAAAGTTGAGAAAATTAAAGGGATTTGTATTAAATCTTTATTATTCTCTAATTAACGGATAGCCAATAAATAATTGTTGAATGTCTATGGAGTCCCATCAGTCACCTGCTTAACATTTATTTCATGAAATAATTTTGCGTAAATATCTCCTCTCACTCAAATTCGAGATCTCAACACCTCTAGTGGACGCCACAAATTCGTCATTATATTCCTCATGACAAAAAAATGAACAACGCTAGTTGTTAAGAAACATTCTACCAAACAGTACTCATACGTTGATTTCTGCATCTTCGAAGCTATCGGCAAAAGCAATGCCTCGTCTTCCCCATCTTCTATATTAAGACCCGCCATCTCCTTCTCCATAGTTGAAACCCAATAGCAATCAATAGATAACCCTTCCCAATATCAAGTATCTAAACAATTAAACCTTTAACATGCTATCAAACTTGAAGACAAAAACTAAAAAAACATAAAAGATAATAATATGCTATTACAAGCAGACAGAAAAGCATGTTATAGAGAGTAGTCATTTTAATAAAAGGACCATCTATTTAAAAAAAAAGAACATTAATAACCCTAAACTTTTCCACTTGATCAAATTGTATAATTATATTGTGGTCATCAGTTTTACTATGTGTAATTATCACTGGTGAATTAAATTCTAGTCAAATTCTTTTCAATTATTAGTCTTTGTATTATATTAAGTTGTAGATTTAACCTCTATATTATTTAATTTGGAGCTAAGTCAGTTTGTTATTTTCATATATTCGTCACAAAATGCTAGTTAATAGATTTGACAATTGTCGTTTTGACTCAAGCCCGAAATTTTAAAGTACGAAATTTGTAGGGACTAGGAAATAGGAATTATCAAATTGGACTAATAGAAAATTTTAATCAAATAGATTTAATTGTTAAAATTTGGGTTAGTCCTGAAATTTTATAATTCAAGAAAATACATGAGCTAGATTTGATCAAATTAAATTATATAGATTAAATCTAAAACATATTCATAGTAGAAGGGCTAATATATAAATTTGAGCTTTGAAATCCGCAAGTCTATAAAAATCGATCGAGGGGAAGAAAACAACCCGAAAAAGGCCAAATCTCCCGCTCTTTTTTGAAATTTGGAGAGAAATCAGAAATGTCCTCCAGGGAACACCAAGCACCATCGGCAGCGACAAATACTTTAAAAGAAGAACAATTAAAGCTAGCCATTGCCATCTCTCTTCTCCGATCAAAGTTTTTGCAGCGCCATCCTCCTCCTCCTTCCCTGTCCGATGACGCTCTTAAATGGAAGCGAAAGGTCTCTGTTTCTTTCATTTTCCACTTCCCTCTTTCATTCACCAAATTTATGTTTTAATTTATCTTCTTTCGATGTAATTTTAGGCGAAGGAGCGAAAGCAAGAGATTCTCAAGCTCAAGGACGATCTCAAGGAAGCCGAAGGTTCTCTTTACAATTTTCTACTCTTTTATTTTTCTCCCTTATACCTACTTTCAGTTTTATTTGAACTTCTTAAGGTTGAGTTTATGTATGTATTATGTAGAGGCTTCGCAATTTGATCTTTTCCCACAATCTGCTTCTTGCAAGTGTTATTTTTTTGATAATTTGGGGAAACTAAGCCCTAATCGACTTGGAGACGGTTCTGATCGTAGATTCCATGATGTTCTTCGTCGAAGATTTCTCAGACAAGGTTAAATTAACATCATTAGTTAATAATCAGAATCAGCTATGTTCTTCTCAATGTTTTCTTAAAACTTTATGGTTCCGTTTTCTGCTTTGCAGTTCGATTGAGAGAGAGAAGGAGAACATGTGGATCATCTCAAAAACGGCGTACTTTCGGTACATAGGACTTTTGAGTGGACTTTTTTTTTGTTGAATATATTGCACTTTAATTTAGCTCTATGCTTTGAATGTCAGTGACCCGATCTATGTTTCTTAGCTTTTGAATTCTGGCAACGTGTAGTAGTTATTGATTTGAATACATAGCTTCTGAATTATGGCAACAGGTATGCTATCGATGATTTGACCGTTGCAAAAGTAGTGCCAGTTTATGCATGGACTTTTCTATTGTAGCTGAACTATTAATTGGAGTTCTATTAAAACTACAGGCTTTAGCGATGAAGATCAAGCTGAGCAGCTTAGGGCTTCGGTTGATTTTCTTGTGGAGCTTTGCAGTTCTAGTTCTCCTGTAGAGTGATTTCCCTTTTTCTTCTGGTTTTTGTTTATCACTCTAAGAGATGTAAATCCATAGTTTGATTTCTTCTTATTTCATACCTTCCTTATAGGTTCAGGAATTTAAATTCAAAAATTGGTCTCACCAAGCTGTGGATTTCATTTTAGGTAATCATGAAATGGTATCACTATCATTTATTGGAGCTTATGCAATTTGTTTCAGTAGAAATTAATGCACGATCTGTTTCAATTGTTAAGCTCGATGCATGGACTTCTACGTTATTGCCTTTTTTTTAAGAATCTCGCCATCTAAACATATATATTCAAATTAATTTAGTTAAAATCGATTCTCTCTCAAATATAATTGCTTTTATAAGTTCAATTTTCAATTCAGATTAAGATATCTCAGTCCCATGGTTGTTTCTTGTTTAGATTACCAATAGCATAGTGAAAAAGTCACAAGATAGTTGGCGAGAATAGCTGTGAACTAGAGCATTGATGTTGTAGAGATCAACAAAAGGAATATCTAATCTATTTAGATTGTTGCTGCTCCTGGATATGGCGTTTCTTCGAATCCAATAAAACAGGATTAGTTGCAATTACTGCTTGCCAAATGCCGTTTTCATTTTCAGATCGTGGGACAATTATTTGAAAACTCGATTAAGGCAGTCATTTCTTTTCTATAAGAAACAGAGTTGGTACAGAGTTGAACCTCTTTGTTTGTTTTCTCTACTTACGGAATAGATTAAACTTTTCCTCCATTAGACGTTTGACAATTCGGTGGACTCATTCTGTTCATAGAATATAGGAGACGAAGTAAAAGCCTAATAAAACTGGAGCATTACCCTGATTACTTGGCAGTGCCTTGTCTGCTTACCATATTATACGGTTGAAGTTAACATGGCACATAGGGTTAGTTAATACTGGAGAAGGAAAAGCTTCTATTCCCTTTTAACGTATCTTGTCTTATTCTAAAGTAGATTATATGCATATCTGATTTTGACATCACCGATTAATTTATATCTGAGTCAATGGCTCAAAGGCTGCTTTTGGAATAAAGTTTTTTGGAACCAAGTTAATTATATGGAACTTTAGAAATAGCAATGGAAAAGGCAGAGGATTTAGAAAGGACTGCATATTAAAGATGTTTGAACGTTGGTTAACCTTGAAATCAAATTGAAAAAACAGAATTATAAATTTGTTTTTAAGATTTGTGTTTTGTACTAGTTGGAAGATTTGTAGAGGCAGATAGGATATTTGAAAATGAGAATGCACAAAGGTTATTGAGAAATGAGAATCCCTGATCTGACTCAATTGAGCATGGACTCAAGTCACCCAGATTTACGCCCCCTTTGGATTCTGCAAAACTCACGTTTCAGTGAGATTGCTCTCTTTTCTTGTGTAAATGAGAAAGGAAGCTAAGAAAACGAAGATTGTTTGTCTGATGTAAACTAGTGGTTGTTCAGCATTGTTGAGTCTGAAAGGCTGTTTGAGATTTGAAAGTAAATGAATACCCGATGATTTTCATATTCATTGTGTGCTCTTTTCCCTTAGTTTCTACCGACATTTCATTCTTTTGCGGTGTGGGCCTTTTCTTTGCTTACTCTAACGATTGAAGCTTTCTACTTGACTTATCTGTGTGCTGATTTTTCCTACTCTTTCACGTGTCTTCTTAAGCGGCATTGAAGAATCTGTTATCGATGGGAAAGAACTTGGAATCTGTTGAAGGAGTTGTTAGCAGATTAATCATGTGTTTGGTTAGGCAGATGTCTTCTCCATCAAGAAGAGACGGTAAATAGTCCATCATGGTTGGAACCTACTTATATTTGTTGTAAGATTGTGATAAATAGAAAAATTTTGGTTCTTGCTTATATTAGCATCTGTCGATGGTAGAATACGGATGTTGGGCGTCTTTTTTCTCTTCTTGTCTCCTTTTAATTTAACCAGTTATTTATTTTTGTTTTCGACATGCTAATACAGAGGCACATAAAAGTGACACAAATTCCCAGCTGCACATCCAACATTTGCTTCGTAAGCTTGGATGTCAATCATACATTGGACAACGTATAATACTTTCAATTTCTCAAAGAATATCTGTACTGGCAGAAAGTTTACTCTTCTCGGACCCATTTGATGAAATTTTTCCTGCCATGCATGAGTGCATGTTTGTAATGTAAGTATTTCTTGGTTAGCCTATCCAGTTTTTCATGTTTTGCTTTCCTCTAATTCACCTTTGTTTACTGCATCTTGTTAATTTTAGTTTGGCAAGACAAAGTTTTACAATCATTAGTCACAGTTATCCCAAATTAGGAGAGTGGACAATCATGTCTTGACCTCTCTTTCTTTTTCCCTGTCTTCCTCCTTATACGTGAGGATGTAGCTCTATGTTTTTCCGTTTTTCTTACCATCATGCATGGTGTCTTTGAGAAAATTGCATTATGATTTGTTATATAAACCACAAATTATCCTGGATTTATATGTTACATCTTGGGTTTTTGTTTTGCCTTCTGCATACTGGCATTTGTTCTTTCTATTATTCAAATTTAAAGATTTCTCCTGGAATCATTATGGTTGTACTGTATCGAGTTTCTAGCAATGGAGGAGAAGACATGATAGCTCAGAAATTCATTTTGAATCATTAAGTTTGTTTGCCTTAGATATATCATTGATTGCAGATTATTTGTCAAATCTTGGGTTTTTCCTCCATATATCTAGCATGCCATTGGAACAGAATTGTCCTTTTGACTAAAATTTTAAAGACCTGAAATTTCATGTACATTGACTGGAGCTTTGAATGTCCAAGGATCTTTTATGAAATGAAAAGGCTATCTAATACTGTAGGTTTGAATATGCATCTAGACTTCATGTTCATTGACTAGCTCAGTTTTGACCTGATAATTTCTGTGGGTAACAGGATCCAGCTTATTGAGTTTTTGGTATCGGACTACTTGTTAACCTGGTCAACAAATGAAGACCTTGAAAACAGTAGGCATCACCACTCCTTTCTGCACCTGATAATTTAGTTCTTATGTATAATATTGTTGCCTCCTACTGATTCACCGCACTTTTCCGATATCGTATCAATTATCACCTCATAATTTAGCTTGTATCGATGTAGTACTTTGCAAATACCAGACATGCAATGGCAGCACTATAAGCACCAAAAACGTCCTTGACCCTTGCATTTTGCATATATGTTCATTGCATATAGTACAATTTGCCCCCAAGAGATAAAAAATGGTATATTTAAAACTCGGGGCTATAGTAATTCATGTCACTTGGATTCGGGTGTGAGTATCGGATATTGGTATGTATCTGACATGGGTATGATTAGTTTTTATAAGTTTTCCATGTATTTGAAGGATTCTCGTAGGCTATATCTCCATATCTCCATATCTCCATATAACGAAGAATCCAGCAACATAGGTAGTGACCATATTATGAAATGATAAATGACATTGGTAGTGTGAAAAAAAAAATAAAATAAAATAAAAAAAAAGAACACAAAATTTTACGTGGAAACCCTTTCGGGAAAAAACCACGGGCAGAGGAGAAGAAAATTCACTATGTCGAAAATTTGAATCAATACAAAAGGAATAGACTATGTCTATTTATAGGCTTGTAAAGTCATATTCTAGTAGGATTGAAACACCTTATCCTAGTAAATATAAAATAGATGGAGTTTAATAAGGTTTAAAAAACCTTATTCTAAAATAAAATAAAAGAAGTCTAGTTCTATATGGATTTTACTTTTATTTTATTTTCCATCGTATTTTATTTAAATAAGAATTAGGGTCACTTAATTCTAACAATCTCCACCTTGACACAAATTCTCAATGAACAAGTTCTTAATCGCGAACAAGTTCTCCATCTCTTCCATAAAACCCCTTAAGGGTTTAACTTCAACAATGAACACCAACCAAGTCTAAGCAATGCTCAAACTTGGTTATAGGAAGTGACTTGGTCATCATATCTCAGCAGGATTTTCATGAGTACTAATTTTGCTCACAACAATATCACCACGAGCAATAATATCACGAATAAAATGATACCAACATCAATGTGTTTTGTTCTCTCATGAAACATTTGATCTTTTGTAAGAAAGATGGCACTGATCACACACAAAATCTCAGGCTTTGATTTGAAGGTCTTCATTTAGTTCACTAAAGAGTCCTTCAACCAAATAGCTTCTTTACAAGCCTCGATGAATCGCCATGTACTCGGCTTCATGGTAGACAAAGCGATTGTAGTTTGCAAAGTGGCTTTCCAACTTATTGCACAACCTCCGATTGTAAAGACGTAACTCGTGAGAGATCTTCTTCTATCAAGGTCTCCAAAGAAAATCAAAGATCAACATATCCAATAACTCCATCTTCGCTTCTTCCAAACCGTAAGCAAACATCGATAGTACCTCGTAAGTATCTTAAAATCCATCGAATCGCTTTCCGGTGTTCTTTACCGGATTCGCCATATATCTCGCTAAATCGCACCGATCGCATATGATAAATCTGGGCGTGAACAAACCATAGCATACATGAGAGATCCCATCGCACTAGAGTATGGAACATGTGACATGTACTTAATCTCATCATCGATTGTGGAGACAAAGCCGATGAAAGTCTAAAATGGTTTGCTAAAGGAGTACTAACAGGCTTAGCACTCGCATATTGAACTCGCAAAGAAGTTTCTCAATGTACCCCTTCCGACTTAGGTACAATTTACTTGTTTTTCTATCTCTAAGAATCTCCATACCAAGTATCTTCTTTGTTTGGTCCCAAATCTTTCATCTCAAATTCTTCACTTAGTTGGGCTTTGACCTTTCTTATCTCTCCTTTGTCTTTTCTTTGCTATCAACATGTCATCAACGTAAAGAAGTAGATACACAAAAGAACCATCATTGTTTTTCTTAAAGTAAATACAATCACAAAACTACTTCTTTTGAAATCGTGAGAAGTCATAAAGGAATCAAACCTCTTGTACCATCGCTTTGCCTTGGTGATCAAGCTTCAAACCGTAAAGGGACTTTTTCAAACAAGCAAACATAATCCTCTTTTTCGAGACTGTAAAAACCTCTCCGTTTTGTTGCATGTAAATATCTTCCTCAAGTTCTCCATGCAAAAATGCGCTTTTGACATCTAACTGCTCAAGCTCTAAATCATGCATGGCCACAATACCAAGCAAAGCTCGAATCGAACTATGCTTCACAACTGGGGAGAACACATCTCGTGAAGTCCACTCCTGAACTTGATCAGTAACCCTTTGCAACAAGCCTTGCTTTATATTTAGGTTCTTCAACTCCTGAGTCCCTTCTTTCTTTTTAAACACCCATTTACAACGAACATGCTTCTTACCTTTAGGAAGTTTCACAAGATCCCATGTTTTGTTTTTGTGGAGTGATTCCATCTCCTCTTGCATAGCAAACATCCATTTTTCTCGAGTCTTCACACTAATCGCCTCGAGAATAATTTGATGGCTCTTGATTCGCATCTATATCTTCACCACATTTAAAGCATAAGCAACTAGATCAACCTCAAAGATACTTCTTTGGAGGTTTAATTTCTCTTTTAGTTCTGCTTTTGGCGATAGAGTATTGAGGCGAAGAAGCAACTCTATTCTCAATTTTGTACCGACTTGAGGAGTCGACTCAGTTTAACTGATGCTCCACCGCTTTTGATTTTCTTTATTGGAAGAGTCTTTAAGAGATAAGTTAGGAAGCATAGCGGTTTCATCAAAAACAACATATCTGCTAATCACAACTTTCCTATTTTCAGACACCATAACTTATACCCTTTTACACCACTTTATAACCAAGAAAAACACATTTAATGGATCTCGGTTCCAATTTTCCATTATTAACATGAGCATACGCAGGACACCCAAAGATCTTTAAATCGTAATAATTAGCAGGATTACTGGACCATACCTCTTGTGGAGTCTTTTTCTCAATGGCAACGGATGGAGATCGGTTGATCAAAAACATGCAATGAGAGGTCGCTTACGCCCCAAAACGACTTCGGTAAGTTGGCATTTGACAACATACATCGAACCTTCTCCATGATCGTTTTGTTCATTCGCTCGCAACGCCGCTTTTTGTCGTGGAGTATGACGAATCGCCAAGTGTCTCACGATCCCTTCGACTTGCACAATCTATTAAACTCATCGAATGTAACTCTAAGCCATTGTCCGCATGAGGTATTTTATCTGCTTTTCGTCTGCTTTTTCAATCATAATTTTCCAAGACTTAAATGCGGAAAACACATCGCTTTTTTACCTTGGGAAAGAACGCCCAAACTTTTCGGAAAAATCATTAATAAAGGTTAGCATATAATTAGCTCCACCTCTCGAAGGCACTCTGGATGGTCCCCATAGATCGTAATGAATATACTCCAACGTTTCCTTCGTGTTATGGATTCCTCTAGTGAATCGAACTCTCTTTTGCTTCCCAAAACACAAAGCTCACAGAATTCAGTTTTGCAAATTCCTTGCCCATCAAGAAGTCCTCTTTTGCTCAATTCTACCATGCCATTCTCACTCATATGCCCTAGGCGCATATGCCAAAGTTTAGTAATATCATCATCCGACAAGGAAGAGGAAGCGACAAATGCATCACCAAGATATGATGAGAACCACAAAACATATAACTTGGCGCTTTTTCTTTGCCCTTTCATCACAACAAGGGACCCTTTGGAAATCTTTAAAACCCCACTTTCAAATTGTATATCTGCACTTTTGAATCAAGAGTACTCAACGAAATTAAATTTCTTTTCAATTCTGGAACATACCGTGACGTCACTAAGTGTTCGACAACTCCATCAAACATCTTAACTTTAATTGTTCCAACACTGCGATCTTACACGAAGCATTATTTCCCATTAAAACAACACCTTCGACATAATTTGTTTCGTAAGTTGTAAACCAATCCCGATTGGGACTCATATGGAAGGTGCGGCTGAATCAAGTATCCACTCCTCACTTACTTTAGAATCATTGTGAAGCGACTACAAGTTCACCATCGCCGTAGTCTTCTACAACATCACCTTCACCGAATTTTACGGTTGTTTTCCCTTTGATTCGCAGACCTCCCTTTTAATCTTATTTTGTAGCTTATAGCACTCAGATTTAATGTGCCCTTTCTTCTTACTGAAGTTACAAGTTTTACCTCTATTTGAAGACTTGATCTACCCTTAGATTTAGCACGATGATTTCTTTCTGTGTCCTACCACGATCATCATCGTGATTCGATCTTGTCTCCCACGAACAATGAGACCCTCTCCCCGAGAGTCGTTTTAACCACAAGATGTTTCATCTTATCATACGAGGTTAAAGAATCATAAACCTCATCAACCGTGAGAGACTCGCGGCTATATAAAATCGTGTCTCTAAAGGTTGAATAAGACGGAGGCAACGAACAAAGTAGAATCAACCCTAGATCTTCCTTATCATACCGAACCTCCATGGCCTCCAAGTTTGAGAGAATTTCTTTAAACACTCATTAAGTGTTCGTGTATGCACACGCACCTTCCTCCAAACGATGAGCATAAAGACGCCGCTTCATATGCAACTTGCTTGTTAGAGTTTTCGACATACATATTTGTTCTAGCCTCTTCCATAATGCAATGCATGCAGCTTCTCTTTCATCACATCCTGCAAAATTTCATTGGACAAATGCGATGCAATTGTGTTAATGCCTTTCGATCCTTACGCTTCTTCTCTTCATCCGTTAATGTCGAAGGCATCTTATCTATCCCTAGCGGGGGCATCCTCTAGATCCATCTGCGCAAGAACCGCTTGCATCTTAATCGCCACAACGCAAATCGGGTGTTGCGATCCAACAACGGAATTTCATATTTCAAAGACGCCATTACCGTGATCGAGATGAACAACCCTAAGCTCGGATACCAATTGTGAAAAAAAAAAAAATAAAATAAAAAAAGAACACAAAATTTTACGTGAAACCCATTCGGAAAAAAACCACGGGCGAGAGGAGAAGAAAATTCACTATGTCGAAAATTTGAATCAATACAAAAGGAATAGACTATGTCTATTTATAGGCTTGTAAAGCCATATTCTAGTAGGATTGAAACACCTTATCCTAGTAAATATAAAATAGATGGAGTTTAATAAGGTTTAAAAAACCTTATTCTAAAATAAAATAAAAGAAGTCTAGTTCTATATGGATTTTACTTTTATTTTATTTTCCATCGTATTTTATTTAAATAAGAATTAGGGTCACTTAATTCTAACAGGTAGAGGCATATTGCAGGTGTTTTCGAAGAGTGGGTGACATCACTTCTCCAAGCACGTAAATCTGTTGAAGTTTTAGAAAGCAGAAATGGTCTTTACGTGCAGTATATGGACCGAGTGGTGGGAGAATTGAGTAAACTAGTGGGTCAGAGTCCGGCGCTGCTGAAGCTCAATTCAGGTATATTTGATGCCCTTCTCAGTTAGTTTTATATGTGCAACTGCAAAAGTCCTTTAGATTCAGCCAATGGGAGTCACATTACTGAAAATAAAAAGCGATTCTTGGGATAGCAATGTGTAAACCGTGCTTAAAAACAGACAACAAATTTAACCAAAAAGAAAATATAGAGAGAGAACAAGTTTAAAGCAGTTTATTGATCCCTTTGTATTATCGTTCTTTTTATATCTTGATAAATTTAGAATATATATAATAGAAATTATGAGATTTTAACCTGAATTATTATAATATTTTCGATTTCAATTTTATCATTTAAATCAAAATATTATTTAATTTTCATATCAATTTTTTATAAAATTGTTACATAATTATTTTTATCAACATTGTGAGTATATCATAATTTAATTTATTAGGAATATAATTTGGCATTGCGGGATTCATCTTCTACTATTTAAAAAATAAAATGATTTATTAGTTTTATATTTTCATAAAAAAATTTTGAAATTTAAAATTGTAGATTAAAAAATTTAAATATTATAAACATTAAAGTGATTACATAATATTATGTAAAATGTAAAGTTAAATCAAATTTTAGATGAAAAATTTGTCATTTTTATTTAAGGTAAGTTAATTATATAAATTTAAAAAGAAAAGTTGTTAAAAGTTAAATTGTATACATGTTACATTTTTTTATATAAAAACGATTTAATTTATCTATAAAATCTTAATTTTTAAAATTTATCTAGAAATATATATAATTAAATTTTAAAAAAAATTATCAACAGTTTAAAAATTAAGAGTTTTCATTAAATATGAAGACATTTATCTACTACAAATAATCTAATTATAAAAGTTGGTTATCAGAACAAAAAGTTATAAAAGTAAATAATCTAAATGAATTTAAGAAAATAAAAATGAAAAAGAAAAGTGATTGATAAAATCTAAAAATACTTTTCTAAGATTAATTTTTACTAGTTTATATAAATATGTAAATATAAAAAAAGAGAAACAATAATATGATATGTAATTGAGTTATTGTAATGTCATTAAAATTAATTTTTTTAACATAATTTTATTATAGGTTTTTATCATATCTATTTTTTTATATAATGCTTATAATTATCTATAGCTCTTTTTCAATCTTTAAATAAGAGGATAATGCGTTTTAGCGCATTTAAATTCACGTCCTCCTTCACTGACAACAATGCCGATATTTATTGAGCTAAGACTTGATCAATAAAAAAAATATATAATTAATTGAACTAAGCAATAAAAATACTTAGCTTTTATAAAGAAAATTTTAAAGAATAAAATATTTAATAAAAAATAGAAATTGTATATATAATATATAATAAAAATTAAAAAAACTAAAGGTCTGTCTTGATATAAAAGAAAAAAATACATGCAATGTAAGGAAAAAATCAAGTTAATACAAAATTAAAAGCGTGGTAATTAATACAATATGAAATTAATAAGTCAAAAAATTAAGTAATTTACATATTTTCATGAAACACCTATTTTGACATTGGATTTATTTTAAAATACTAACATTATCTCTATTTACTCCTAGTTACTCCAAAAAAAGAAAAGTTAATTTATTTTAATGGTGATAACTCATACTAATAATAAGTAAGAAATATTTTCATGGAAAATAATAATTGTAAAATGTTTGTAGCAATTTAAAGTTAAAACTTGTATATAATATCTATAATAAAAAAACTAAAGGTCTATTTAGAAATAAAAGAAAAAATTGCATGTAATGTAAAGAAAAATAATAGTCAATATAAAAAAGAAAAAAAAAATACATGCAATGCAAAGAAAAATCATGATTAACTCAAAATTAAAAGTATAGTAATTAATACAATTTAAAATTCATAAGTTCAAATAAAATTTTAAGTACTCTTTGTATTTTCATGAAATACCTATTTTGACCCTAGATTTTTTTAAAATACTAACATTGTCTTTATTTACTCTAAAAAGGAGTTGATTTTATATTATATATAGAGTTAAATAGTCTCTTAGAATGATGTTTTGATTGTATTCGTAAAATTGGGGTTCTAAAATTTTGATGATTTATGTTCAAATTTTATTATGTAAATAATACGTTGGTTTTCACCATGTTTATTTTAGTTTAAATCCTATTATGTGTAGGTCTTGATTGAATAAATTTCAATCATCAGTTTATTATGTTTTGTAATATTTAATTCTAATTATTTAAATATGTATTATTTGTATATTGTAATTGTGTCTTAATCAATTAATTTGATTTAATTAGCTTTTCTTCAATTCGTTAATGTTAATTAATTTCAATTAACTTTAATTAATTTTTTGAATTTAATTGTTTTCAATTAGTCTCAATGAATAATTTTGACCTAATTAAGTTGCAAAATTTTCTAATTGAGTGATTGTGCTTATAAATCTCTTCTTATATTATGCAAAGTATACATGCTTTATTTCTGATTTAATTCCTTTTTTTTTTTGTCATATTAGATTAGTATTAATTAACAAAAATAAATTGAGATCTTCCAAATGATGTAACTTGGATCACAAATGGTTGACTTTTTCGGGAATTCCTAACGGCCCCGTTATGATGTAGAGGTTGGAGTAAATTTTAAGGGAATATTAAAAAATTATATATTGATTTTAATTTTTATATATATTAAATTTTGATTTGATTGAATTTTTATAAATTATTAGTAACGTTATTGAATTAACATAATTTTATGTTGATATATTACATGATATAACAATAAATAAATATTTATTTTTTAAATGTGTATAATTGAATCAAAATTAAAGTTTTATTTATATATATATAAACTGCAATTCAAATTTCATGCATATAATTGCATCAAGTCAAAATTTATATATTAAATTGCACATTAAACTAAAGTTTGTGTAAATTTAATATTTATCCTTATATTTTTTTAAAAAATAAGAATAAAATATAATCAAATTAATAATTTGAAGATCATATTTTAAGTTAGATTAAAATAAATTTGAATAGATCTTACATATTTCGAAACTTAAATTAGAATAAAATATGAAATGAAAATTCAGATGTAGTATTTATTTGTAATGCAACTTTAAGAATAGAATCTTAATTTTTTTACAAAATATAGTAATAGGAAATAATTAAATTAAATAATTAAAAATAAGCATTATAAAGCGTAGTTGAATTAAAATAAAAATATATCCGAATTTAAAGTATGAATATATTTGAATAATGTTGATACTTCCTACATAGTGAAAATTAAAATAGAATAAAAAATTAAAATAATTTCTAATTTTTAAGAACAAAATTAAGAAAATAATAGGAAAAGAAAGAGAGCAAAAGGCCCAGCTGAAAAAGGCCCAGAAAGTTATCCAATAGAAAGGCCGAGGGATGTTCCCGCTCGGTTTTTGAATGCCCGCCTTTTGTTCTCTCTTAGCCTACGTCTCCCTCAAGCATTTTTTTCATTTTAAAGCAAAATTAAAACCAAAATTATATAAAAAAAAATTATTGACAAATTTTCAACGTCAAAATTCTGCAGATTCAAGGGAGAGAAAAAAAAGATTAAAAAAAAACAAAAATCACAGTGGAAATGCAGGGACAGCTTAGGGTTAAGCTATCAAAGCATGGATTCTCCTGAACCTACTAAATCCCCAATTCCTTCTTCTTCTGCTGCACCCTCTTCTTCTTTTTCCCCAGTTCAAGTAATCTTTCTCTTTTGGTGGATATTACTCCTTTTTTGCCTTTGATTTTAGATTTTTTTGAGGGTTAAATGTTGCTGCTTGATGGGATTCTTTTTTCTTAGTATCTGATTTAAAATTGGAGTTTGTAAATTAATGTTGTTAACGTTTGGGAAAGGGGGTTGGGGATCGGTGAACATAAAATGTTTGGTTAAAGTGACAATTTTATTTTTGTTGGTGGAATTGTGATTTGACTTAGGTTTTGACTACAATTTCACTAATTTAGTGGGTTTATTTGTGAAAATTTTGTTTTTATGTGGAGAAATTGGGAGGGTTATTTCAATGAAGTGGTAAAACACTAAACTTTGCAAAAAAAAAAAAAAAAAGGATGTGATTGTTCTCTAATTGAATGGTGGCTTGCTTTTGAACTTTGAAGTAGATTTATTGATGCTATTTTGTTAGAGGAGGTATCCGGGAAAGAAAAAATGGTTTCTTTGATGAGTAAATGCTGCATGGATGTTTAAATTATTGAGGTTTTAGATTTAGCACAAGGTAATAGTGTTGTGTTTCCTTCTGTTTGGAATCTTTGGATGAGTTATTTGTTTTGTTATGTGCCGGTTTTGGTTACCGAAAAGCGGGAATGATTTGAAGGCAATTATCATATTCATATGCTTTAGGGTTGAGTTCCATTACTTTGCAAAAAACTTCAAACTTGATTTTGATTAAGTTCCATTACTTTGCAGTTGCCACCTTGCTTTTTCTTTTTCAGTAGTTACTTATCAATATAACTGCATAGGCTTTGCAAGTGGATACCATTTTCCTTTTTCGTGAATTTTTAGACATCTTATTTATCATTATTTTACTTTGATTTCAGGAATCCCCTTTTTCCAATTTTGTTAGCAATCTATCTCCTATAAAGCATGACAAGGTACCCCATGTAGCACCAAGGTTCTTGGGACTCAGTTCTCCCCCTCTAGTTTTTACATCTCCGCGTATAAATACTCTAAAAAGGTTTGTCACCCCTAGGATTTTGGCTTTATTGTTTTCCACTTGAATAGCTCCTTGTTTGAGCTCTGATTGCACTGAAATTAACCTTATTCCAGGCCTCAGTCATCCAATTTGGAAGTATCTCAAAATGTTAAAGGAGACGAGCAAAGTACCAATAGGCCTGGTGATTTGGAAAGATCTGTTAGTGAATTGCACCGAGAAATGATCGTTGATATTAAGGAGGATGATACCAAGGATTCTGTGTCAGTCCAACCTAGTAGTTCATCTGGATGTGTTGATGAATACTTGGCCGACCCCGTGGAAGCTGATTGTGTTGACTCTGCATATTCAGTTAACCTAAATTTGAAACAATCTAATAATGTGCTTGAATCATCAGCAAATGGTTTGCCATGCTCAAAGAATTTAGAATCTGTTGACAAACATTACTCAGGGAGAGAAGCTGATGCAGTTCAATTGCTGTCGGGGCAGAGTGAAAAAGGCCTTGAAACCTTTGACATTGAGCCATTGAAGATAAAAGAAGATCAACATGGTGGTCAAGGGATATCTGATGGATGCCGACAAATTGATTCTGATATGTTTGATCTTTCTTCTCAGGAAAAAGAAAGTAAAAACTTGAATCCTCAGGTAATGCTTGATTTCTATTGTCCTAAATCAAGGTGGGAAATAGTACCATGTATGCTCATTTCACAGTCTTTTCTTCTCTTTTACAGAAAGGAGTAGAAGATGATGGTTATGGATGTGATGGTTTCCTTCAACTGCAGCCTGGATCTTTACAAATGGTTCAGGCATATGAAGGTTTTGCTGAAAATGTTGGGGGAGTCACAGATGCTCCATTTTATGACACTACACATGATCTTGAGGTATAAAATATTTAAAGTAGCTCTGATATGTAGAGATTAATTATATTAACTGAATCCATAATTTTAGCTTTGTTTTGGTTATTAAATGTTACTAGGATTTTCGTTTTGCAATGGAATAATGACACCGGTACTTGCAGGCCATCGAACACCTACGTGGCATGAGTAGGCGTTGCCTTCAATTTGGAGAACCTCAACCAGAATCTACAGCAAACTGCAGCGGTTCTCCAAATCTAGTAAATGATGTGATCACTTCAGTGCCACTTGCTACATCTTCAAAAACAGAGGGTTTGGGTTCATCTCATGTGGATTTAAGTACATCAAGAAAGAGACGACTAGTTAACTTGTCCCAATTAGCGATAAACATGATTCCCCAGAGCTATGACAATAGGTCTTCCTTAACTGTTTCCAAGCCGTCAGGTATTGGCTTACACTTAAACAGCATTTTTAATGCTATACCAACAGATCAAGGTGGAACTGTGAGCAAGAAGCTGGCAGTGGATTCTATGGGTACGGAGGGCATAAAATCAGCATCTATTACGAGTTGTCAGTCAATGGAAAACATAGAGAATTGCTCGGATGCATTTGAGAAAGTATCAACTGCTTCTCAGGATAGAACACTTGAAGCAAAGGTTTCTACAATTGAAGGTTCTGCAGCTTCTGAATCACTTTGCACCATGGAGTCAATAGAGTGTCACATGACCATAAACACAAAAAGGAAGCTTAGCTCAGGGGATGGAGATATTAACGAGGTGTTTAACCAACAAAGCCCCAAAAATAAAAGGTAAGTACTACTTGCTGATTTGATAGTTATAACATTCCCTCTATAAGTAGGATCATTTATGCTTCTGTAGGAAGAAGTTATCAGATAGCGATGAGGGTTGCAAGCGTTGCAATTGCAAGAAGAGCAAATGCTTGAAACTGTAAGTAATTCTGCTTTTACTTTGTTGACATCTGCTTACGTAACTATTTTTAGTGTTACATATGCTAACTTTGTCATCCTTATTCCTTTGAAGCTATTGTGACTGTTTTGCTGCCGGTATCTATTGTGCTGAACCTTGTTCATGTCAAGGTTGCTTCAACAGACCTGAGTATGAAAGTACTGTTCTTGAAACACGCCAACAAATTGAATCGCGTAATCCACTAGCATTTGCTCCCAAGATTGTACAACCAGTCACTGAGGTTCCAGTAAACAGCAGGGTATAAATGAACTCAGCCTGAAACAGAGAGGTTTTTCTTTTGGTTTAAATTTACTAATTTCGGTCATATTTTCCATATATAGGAAGACGGAAACTGGAAGACGCCATCCTCAGCAAGACACAAAAGAGGGTGCAATTGCAAAAGGTCAATGTGTCTGAAAAAATATTGTGAATGCTACCAGGTCTGGAATTTACAGTTGCCTGAATCATCTTGCCATGCTTTCCATGTCATCTCTTAGTAAATCTTTGCTGGACTTATGAAACTATTTTATATATTAAGGCTAATGTTGGTTGCTCCATTGGATGTCGATGTGAGGGGTGCAAAAATGTTTATGGCAAGAAGGAAGGTGAGTTTTGTAAGAATTATCGTTTAGAATTTTGTCTCTCAATGCATTTTCGTCTTTTATCTCCAAAACTAGAAAATAGAGAAACATGCTCACTCGTTGCAACATTGTTTTAGGGTATATAGTAGCTGAAGATTAGTATCCTTTGGTATGTAATCCTTATTTCTATGTTTCCAGATTATTATGTGACCGAAGCAACTGTGAAAAGAGGTGTAGGGGAGCTATCGGAAAGTACAGTCGCAGCTAAGAAGGATTTCTTGCATTCTGAGTTGTGTAATCCACACTATCTTACA
The DNA here is from genome assembly GCA_025698475.1 of Gossypium anomalum. Classification (NCBI taxonomy): domain Eukaryota; kingdom Viridiplantae; phylum Streptophyta; class Magnoliopsida; order Malvales; family Malvaceae; genus Gossypium; species Gossypium anomalum. The sequence continues at coordinate 91,493,373 of CM046968.1, forward strand.
CCTACAACACCTTCATTCGAACACTCAGAGTAAGATTTACGATTATGACATCCTAGTTTCATATTCCAATTCAACTTTATTTACTGATTACCTTTCTATTCAGTCCTGGAAAGAATACCTCTGTATCTGGACTTCTTCCTATGAGATGCCTTCCATCACCCGAGTCCGATCCTACTAACGTATCACTTGCAAAATCTCCAAGGACTTCTAATACCAATGACATACTTCTGGAAACAAGTAAAGAAAATTTGTATGTCAGTTCTTACCGTGACAAAATCAACTACAATAATGCAGACAACATACTTGCCGATGACTGTCATCAGACTCCGCTACCAAATCATCCCTCGATTATTATAGATTCGTCATCATCTAAACCAAGGGAATTGACAAATCTGTCACGATTGAATTTAGGTCCTAGAAGTGGTTGTTTTACTTTAGGAGGTTCCCTTCGTTGGCGCAGTTCACCTTTTACACCAAAATCCCCTATAGACAAAGAGCTTCAACAGCTCGACTCCAATGGTGGACTATATGACATTTTGGAGGATGATACACCCGAGATGTTGAAAGACACTTCTACACCTTTAAAGTCTGTGAAAGCAAGTTCCCCGAACGGAAAACGAGTTTCACCTCCTCACAAATTGCATCAGCTCGGGTCAAGCTCTTCGGGATCGTTAAGAAGTGGCCGTAAATTCATGCTAAAAGCCGTGCCTTCATTTCCACCTCTCACTCCTTGCATTGTTTCAAAAGGTAACAGTAATGAGAGTAGAAGCAATTATGAAGATGGTAGCAAAGATTAATGATCAAAACCTGCACTTTAGAGTAAGGTATTACATATTAATGCCTCCCTTTTTTATGATGTGAATTTATGTAGCTAAAATACTGGTTTTTGCTACATGATTCTGCATACATGTCAGTTTCGGTATGTTCGAGTTGGGACTGTTTGCTTCTAGAAAACAAATGCCATAAAAATTTAGTTGATGTTTCTTGTAGATTTTTCATTTGGATGTTTGTAATGAAAAACCATGTGTGTTTCTTTCCTTTTAATTAGAGGAAGGAAACATGTCCTTCATCCCTGCTAAAATCATATTTTATTTAGGGGTGATTGCATCATAATCAAAATTATTAAAAGCAAGAGCTAAAATTATTATTATTTTATGTATATTTAAAAAATTATACGTATTCATATTATGTGTTGGATATCATTGCACAAGCATGTGAAGGCGATAAAGCTTTATACTATATTGCAACGACTAATTGATTAATATAAAACTTAAAACAGTTACCCATATTTCTTTGTATCAACGAAAATCTCACAGGATTGAAGGATATTTATTGATGAAGAATTAATTACCAATTAATGTTGTATGTGTGATGCTTGAATTGTAACACAGGAGACCTATGTGGAAAATATTTTGTTCTTTTATTTTCCACTTTGTAATTGATTTCACTTTTAGTTAAATTATATAATAAATTATAACAGTCTCACAGCATTCACAAAAAATCATTCTCTTACTACTCATGACTTGTCTAGAGTGATAATCAAAATTCTTATTAGACACTCACTGTGACACTATCTCTTCCCCCCAATATTATATTAAAAAAGTCATTCTCTAATAAATTATAATAGTCTCACAGCATTAAAAAAAAAAATTATTATCTAGATTAAATTTCTTATTAGACACCCATTTAACATGAAATCAAATTTTGTGACCCATCTCTTACCCCTAATATTATATTAAAAAATGTCATTATCTAACTATAATTAGCCTCACCATTATCATTACATTAATATCAAAACAAGTTACCTTACTGATTTTGTTTTAACTGCTAAATTATTCGGTGAACTAATCTCATTATCACCAGTATCTATTAAATGGAACTTAAATCCCCACTAGACTATAACACTAACACCTCTATTTTCAAAACCGGAGCTTAACAGCCCATTAGAACAAAAACCAACCAAAATATCAATCTGAAATAAAAGGTCGGACCAATTGATCGATAAACTGATACGAACTAATTGATCCAAACTAAAAAACTAATTGAATAAGCTTCCTCTATTTTTCAATATTTTTAATATTATGATTTTTTTAAACAATTTATTCAATTGCAATGGATAAACCGATCAGATTGATCAAACTGATCGGACCAATAACCGGTGGTCTGACAGATTGGCCACTAGTCATTAGTTCTGAAAACCTTGAGTAACAGAAACAAAAAAGAACGACACCAGAGCATGCAGTCTACAGATTTGCTCTAACAATCGAAGTTCAAAGGCTTTGTTTATTCTAGAATTGCTTTGCGTGCATTGAATGTGTAAAATGCGGTTCACAGTTCTGTATATTATTGGGACACTGCCAACAGACTTAAACCTAAATAAGTGATTCAGTTCAAAAACTGACACAGATGACTGTGAAAACCAACCAAACCAGGAATTGTAAAAATTCAGTCCACTTCTGCTATCGAAATACCATACGCACATACAGATAATCGAACGCAAATTTCAACAGCAATGACTATGAGATACGGCATGAAAACCCTTAAGGAATGGTTCGCTGATACAGAGGCAAAGCTCCCAATGCTTCTCGCTCTGCTCTCTCCTTCTTCACCTACAAGATATAACAAAAAACTTTCATCATTTCAAAACTTAATACAACAACTAAAAAGACAATTCGTTTCAATACAGCTATTTCTAGAAATCTTTACAGCTTAAATACTGGGATATGTCGGCACTGAATCTAGAAACAATCATAAAGATTGTCGGTAGTATGACCAGTAAAACTGAGGCAAAGACCACTAAAAGTGCGTTATAAGCAGTGATTCCCTACTCAAATAAAAACATAGAAATATAAATTAGTACTATTACTTTATAGATTATGTTTGTCAAAACATACCAAGTAATAATACAATTATATTAAAGCATACTAATTACTACCTCATATAAATTACTGGTTGTACTATGTCAAAATTACTCCAATTATCAGTTTTTCTAAAGTACACATGTAGGATACATATTTGACAAGTATATGGTTTACTATCTTTTTTAGGCAAACTTAGAATATCTGAGCCAAACATATACTGCACACTGAAATTTAATGAATAGCCAAAGCCAAACAATGCAAAACAAAATCCAAGTCAAGTTATCAACAGATTTTTTAATATACAAGAACTTACAAGAGCAAGCATATCTTGAAGATAGCTCCTAAATGGTGTCTGCATTTTCTGCAAAGGAAAGATGAAATCCAATGAATTAGAATTGATTTTGCATTTTCAAGCAAAAAAACTTATAGAATGCTGGTTTTCCTCAATCCCTTTCTTCTTACAAAATGAAAAAACGTGGCAAGCATATATGGGTCATTATAAACATAATCAAACATGGCAAATAATGTTAACAAAAATAGTCATAGCTTAATCGGACTAAAATGAATTATAATATATTAGTTCCTAGCTCCGCATAGAGTTTGTTAAATAGCCTTAGTCAGGGATTGTGCTTTCCATGTAAAAAAGAGTTTTGTTCCGACTTTGCAACTTGCATTCTAATAATTTACAGTAATTTAGGCCTCTATATCCAATGGTATTAACTATAGAATTAGGAAGCAGAAATCAAATTCATACATACCTTATCAAGATTTTTCTCTTTATATATATATATATATATATATATATAAAATTACAGGTATCAATGACATAAATTTAAAGGCAATAGGATTTATAATAGGATTCATTCAAGGTTCCAGACATTAAAAAGCTAATTTTTATTCACAAATACAGAAAAAAAACCCCGTCAATCCTCTAAGATAAAATACTATAATAAGATTTCTCAAAAAATCTTCACTGATTTTTAAAAAAAAAAAAAAAAGAAAAACCTGAAGATCTTCGGGGAGATACTCGTGCTTCATGGAGAGATCCATTGCACGCTTAAGGCGTTGGTTACGAGCATCGACAATCTCACGGGGCAGCCGATTCAACGCCTCCTTGATATCCAAGTCATAGTAAGGATCGTACAGATCGTCGTAACGAAGGCCTAAACAAATTACCGAATATGTTTTAACTGAAATTAAGAAACAAAGGAGATGAGATTAGGGTTAGGGTTTTTTGGGGGAAAACCGTACCGTATTTGCGGAGGCGTGTGGTAAGGGCTTTCATATGCAAAGAAGCTAACCAGCTCTTCTTCGGATCCAAAAGTGACTGCAAAAACGACGACATTTTGGCTGTGCTTTGCCTTCTTCCTCGACCAAGTATCTGAGTTTTTTATTTTCTGGAATTAAGGGTTTGTTACAGTAAATGTGGCTATGTTATATATCGACCAAGTCTCCAAGACTCGCGATAGGTCTCTTAGGATATTGAACAATTATTACTTTTTAGGGCGAATTACACCTAAGGTCATTAAATTATGGGTAAACTACATTAGTAGTTACCTAATTATGTTTTTTTCTTTTTTGGTCACTAAATTATGAAAAGTTACAAAACAGTCACCCAATCATGAAATTTTACAAAATGATCACTCAACTATTCATTTTTATCTTTTTTCGTCACACAACTATTTTAGATTTTTGGGTGTTTCTATTTTTACCTTAGTCTGCATGTGATAAAAATAACAAAATTGAATAGTTAAATGACCTGTAACTTTCATAGTTGGGTAACCTTTACTATGTTTACCCTTAAATTATTAGTAAATTTATATTTTGGTCACTCAATTTTAAAAAGTTATAAAATAGTCTTTGAGCTATTTGAAAGTTTTCATTTAAGTCACTTGTACATCATGCTGGCGTATAATAATAAATTTTAATAGTATAAATGGATGAAAATTTTAACAAAATGATCAATTTGCTTTTTGATCTAATATATAGGGACTAATTTATCCATTTTTTAATAGAGGAGGCAAAATGCAAATTAACTCCTAATGTAGGGGCCTTCATAATACTTTTTACCCACAAAATAATTTAAACTTCAAATCTTAAAAACATGGTTCAATCTTACTCCACACAGCCCAAAATCAAACCTGACCCATCTAATTTAAGCTTTCGTCTAAATGCTAAAATTTTTGTATTATGAATTATATTGCAATTTTTTCCCATTTATTAAAAAATGGGTAAATTAATCTTTATACATTGAATTAAAAAGTAAATTGATTTTTCTATTAAAATTTTTATCAATTTCTACTTTAAAACTAGTCCCCATATGATCTATATGTGACATGCCATGTATAACTATTTTGTTATTTTGTTAGCCACACCCGTTTATAGCAATACAAATGGATGAAAAATTTTAATCAAAAGGACTAATTTGCTATTCTAATTAATGTATAAACTAATTTGTTAGGGGCAAAATATAATTTGATTACTAGTAGAGGTGCCTGGATGGTATTTTTAACGCTAAAATTCATATTTTAATTTAGCTCTAACCTAATGAAACCCATGGTTTCGTTTTAGCAGTAGTGGAAGTTTAATCTTCAGTCGACCGATCCCAAATGAGAGGAACCATTGGCAGGACCTTCTCTAACCCTACCAATCACTACCTTACATCTCTTACCAAACGCACCTCTTTTCTCTTCCAATCCTCCTCCCCTTTCTCCGCTTCCTCCAGCTCCGGTGACGGCCGAGGCCGTGGCCGCGGCCGTGGGGGCGCCTCCCCTTCTGGTACGTTCGGTGGTTTCACTCCAGCCCTTGGAAAACCTGATTCAGAGGACACGAAGCGTGACTCGGCTGAATCACAAGCTGTTGGATTAGGCCATGGCCGTGGAGGAGGAATACCCTTATCGTCTGAACCTATTATCCCTTCTTTCTCTTCTTTTGTTTCCCAAAATGGGTCTGGTCGAGGCCGAGTCACCAATGAGTCAGTTCGGCCGACACCTCCGCCTCCGCCGCCTCCGAGGGAAGCAAAGCAGCCGATCTTTGTTATGAAGCAGGATGAGATTGAAACTGATTCGTCTGCCAAGCTACCTGCTGAGTCGGTTCAGTCGAGTGAGCGAACTTTTTCACCTAGCACACCCTCAGTCGCGTCATTATCGGGTGCTGGGCGGGGCAAGCCCGTGAAACAACCAGGGCCTGTCTTGCAGACGAAGGAAGAAAATAGGCATATCAGGCTGAAGCAGCAGCAGCAGCAGCAGCAGCAGCAGCAGCAGCAACAACAACAACAGCCTCCTTCGCCCCGGTTGAGTAAGGAAGAAGCAGTAAAGAAAGCAATGGGCATTCTTTCAAGGAAAAGTGAAAGTGATGAAAGGGAGGATATGGGTAGGAGTGGAGGTAGAGGAAGAGGTAGGGGTAGAGGTAGAGGTGCGCAAATGGGTAGGGGAAGAGGAAGAAGGGAGGGAGAAGACACAAGGGAAGAGGAGGAAGCTGATAAAGAGCTTAGAGATGAACTTTACTTAGGGAACAATGCGGATGGGGAGAGGTTGGCCGAAACTATTGGAGCTGACAGTATGAATAAGTTGGTTGAAGGGTTTGAAGAGATTAGCAGTAGAGTTTTGCCTTCTCCTATGGATGATGCTTACTTGGAAGCTTTGCATACCAACTTTATGGTGAGTTGTTCACCTTTTAAAATTTTGTTCCATGATTATTATCGTTATTATTTTCAATCATTAGGATTAGATATTAAATTGTTTTATTTTTTCTATGTATGCTATCAGCTGAAAGAGAATTGGCCTGGTGATATATATATTATAGACTAAATTTACTTGTAAGTTGTGTAGAATTGGACTCAGGGAATGTTTTAAGTATATTTTATTTTAGATAAATTGCAGAGAATTCCTATCTGAAAATAGAGTCACTGTGTAGCAGAATAATATTAAGGGTGGAGAATCTGATTTCCCGTATGGTAAAGGAGGGGGTTGGCTAGTGTGGGCAAATCTTTCCCTTACTCGTTGTTATGGGAAGGGATGGGATTAACAACTTAATATGGGGGTGGGGACTAGGGATGGGAGTGCTTTTCTTGCTTCATAGTCTGCTTTAATGGCATACTTAGTCAAAGCAGGTGATTGCTAGATTAGAATTAGAGTTAGTCCTATGTTCACAGTTATCACCATGTCTAATACCTTGTATAAGGTCTCAATGTTAATTTGGAAGTTCATTTACTCGTGTTTGTGCTTTTATTTTAAATACGAAGGTAACTTTAGTTTGCAACGGAGAGTATGATAAATGATGTAAAGTATAACTTGATTGGAAAACGAGGATTAATTTGTATGTATGATATTAAGGATTCGAAATCTGTCCCATGAATCTTTATTGTTTTAGGATAGAAAATGTATAAATGAAAAACCTGGGTTGGGACAGAGTTCTAACTGCTGTTAATCGTCATTATGTTGTTTGAGGCTTATGTAGAATAAGATAGTAGATGGGCTTTAGGGGTGACAACTACAGTAATAAGTTTTAATCTGAAAGATATGCCTCAGTAATTTATTTATTTTATAATCTATGAGGCTGGTAATACTCTATAGCTATGTTGGGCTCTAATTGGTTGGTGTGAAATTATATTCACATTGCTGCCCTTGCATTCTGTAATTTGTTCATAATAATTTAATCTATTCTTGTTGATTTTCAATGATTCACTTGTTCTGACGATAATGTACAGCAAATTGTTTGATATTCCTGAAGTTGTTCAAGGAGTGTATTTTTGGTTTGTTCTTGAAAATTCTTGTATTAGATGGTTATTATGAGCTCATTGTCAATTACTTTGATTAATCAAGAAAATTGAAATTTGTGTTTACTTGCATGCTACATAACAGTTTGAGCTAAGTCATCTGATTCTTTTTCTTAGTAATTACTGTTTATAAAGGCGTTTTTGGTATGTAATTAGATGATTACCAGTTTGCTCGGTTCATTACGATTGTTTAGAAGGTATATACTTGGTTGCTATAAGTTTCCTTTGGACTAGAATTTTGGGTAATGCGAAGCATTGCTAACAAATAGGTTTATGTGTTGTAGATACAATTGATAATGCACATTTAAAAGAAGAACAATTGAAACAAGATCAAACTAATTCAGCCATTTCCTTAATTGAACATTCCAACAAGATTATGCATGGACTGTATTGTCAAACATTGATATTTTTGTGTGAATCTTGATTCAAAGCTTTTATGTACTTCTTTGGGTTGCAGATAGAGTTCGAACCTGAATATCTGATGGAAGAGTTTGGGACTAATCCAGATATTGATGAGAAACCACCTATGTCTCTTAGAGATGCACTTGAGAAGGTGAAGCCTTTCCTCATGTCATATGAAGGAATTGAAAATCAAGAGGAGTGGGAGGTATATTCTATTTCTGTGGCCTTGACTCGTTGTTAACAGGATGTATTTCTTCTATATGATTGACATGGAGAACTAGAAATATTTCTTATTTACTGATATAGTAAGTTTTTTAATCAAGTTCTTTTTGGAGGACATGTTGCTTTAAGTTAATCCTATAGTTGAAATTGGACTAGTTTATGTCCTTAGTTTCTAAGCCAGTAAGTCACCATAAGGAATTAAGGATGTCATGGTAAAAAAATTTTAGCACACAATTTTTCTTAAAGAAATTGGATAGTTAACCTGTGAAATTGACACAACTTTATCAATTCTGATAAACCTTGTATTTTTTTGTCAGCTGTCAAACATATTGCTTTGTTGTATAACGTGATGTTCTCAAAGAACTAATAGCTCTCTGCTTTTGTTGGTTTTCCATATGAAAAGAATCACAGTGGAACTCCATATTGGAAGAAATATTCATTATGCTTAATGGAGAAAAAATCAGCACTTCATTTCTGAATGGAGGCATTCTTTTTGGACCTGTTGCATTTTCCGGAAAAGGACACCGATAATTCTTTTTTCTTGATAGTCTCTTGTAGATGACTTCTTCATGTGAATAGCTGTATACTATCTTTTCCACATTCTTAACATTTCAGGAAGCCATCAAGGAAACAATGGATAAGGTGCCTCTACTGCAAGAGATCATTGATTACTACAGCGGACCTGATAGAGTAACTGCAAAGAAACAGCAAGAGGAGTTAGAAAGAGTTGCAAAAACTATTCCCAAAAGTGCACCTGCTTCTGTGAAGCAGTTTGCAAATCGTGCAGTTCTTACTCTTCAGGTTACTATTTATTCTTAACTAATGTTTACTTCCATGCACAATTGCATTTGTGGAACATGTTCTCTGGTGATGTGCAATTGTGAGATAACAGGATTTGAACTTTAGCTTCCTTACATTCTTTTTGGACTTGCATAATAGATTTGACACATTTGGAAAGAACTTGTCTGCCATAGGTATGAGATCCCTGGCACTTCAAGAAGGCTAAAGACACTAGCAGGCAGAAGCTTTATGGTTGAGTTTTGTTATTAGAAGTAACCCTAAAGGTGCTATTTGCATGAGACATAAGAAGACAGGAACTATAATAAAGTGGAAGTTTTAATTTTGTTTTGTTTGTCCTTTTTATTTTTTTGTATAAATTCTCTTTAAGAAAGGTAGAAATGAGTCACCTTCCTGGCTTCCCCTGAGCCATGGGTGATGATTTTAGTTAGCTGGATTGAGCATAAGAGAAAACACAATGTAGATTGAAAATTCCAGAATTTACTATTTTAGCTGCTAGAACCATGTATGAATGAGTTAGTTGCATAACGCTTTCATGGATTTACTTTGCTGATATCTCTTCTAAAATGGAAGTGTTGGAATCACCTTTCTCACAGATTCTGATGCAGGGATGTTAGATTCTGCGCTATATCCAATATATCAATTTTGATACGTTAATAGTTCTATTTATGTATATTTTGACATGTTGGTATATTTGTATCATGTTTGTTCCTTTTATTCCGTGTCATGCCATGTTCCATGTTTGATCAATCATGAATGTCCAAAATTGCCGGATCTAACTTGGACTTGTCTAATGCAGAGCAACCCTGGTTGGGGATTTGACAAAAAATGCCAGTTCATGGATAAGCTTGTATGGGAGGTCTCTCAACAATACAAATGAAGGTAGAAGGCTTTGGTTTATTTAGTGAAGATGATACGAAGTAATTATTGCCTCATGCCATTGGAATAAGTTGACTACATTTTTTTTTTTTTTTTTTTTTGAGGAGGAGGGGTGGGGGATGTATGAACATAATTTTGGTGAAGAGAGATTTTGCTTATATATTTGATCCTGCTGGAAAATGAACTATTGTAATAGATTTATATGCTAGTTAAATTTTAAGCATTGGTCAATAAGCATTACTTTGAGAGCAAATTGCTGAAGTTTTTGTTAACTGGAAATTGCAATCTTTGCTACTTGTGTTGTGATGAATTGCTGCTATTTCTGTCCTGATGTTGCTATGCTATATGATTGCTATTTTCAGCCAACTTAATTTTAATCAGCCTTACCTGTTTAAGGTTTACGTTAAAATATCCCATAAGTCCCTGTAATCTTAGAGAATTTAAAATTTAATTCCTTTATTTTTCAGATTTCAAAATTCAGGTTTAACTGTTAATGGCATGTAAAATTTGATCAAAGTCAAAGTTACATGTAAACAATTGAATGAAATCAAACTTTTTGTATCACATTACACATTATATCAAAATTTATGTGTAATTTCGGGACTTAGTCCCTTTTACAGATTATATATTTTTGGGTACTAAACTATATAGTAAAATAGACATAGAATAGAAAAATGACAACTAAAATATGAAATAAGCTTTGGTATTTGACAACTAAATGGGAATGGCCTAAATCATCTACAACCATCAGCTTTCTTCTTTCCTCTGCTTCACAAAGTGCTTTCTGAAGTTCTTCTTCCACCCTCTTTTGCACCTCTAGCTCCACCAGTTCCTGAGTTGACTCATCATCAACATCAACTCTTGTTCTTGTTATTCTTGTTTTTCTCGTTGATGATAATGTTCCTCCTTTTTTTCTTTTCTCCTCTACTCTTCTTTTCCATTCTTTGAGTTGCATCATCTATATTTATACATATAATATACTTTTATGTTATACATTTATGTATGTATATATATCCTAAACTACTAATATTATTTAGAGACAAAGTTTCATTTAGTTTTGAACTTGACAAGTTTTCTTAACTTGATTTTGAACTTTTTTTTATCTATATTAATTTTTAAACTTGATAAGTTTTCTCAATTTTGGTCGTTATGATGATGTGGGAATTTGAAATTGGGACACATCATCACCTAAACAACGCACAATATTAATGTGTTATGTCAGATCAAAATCGAAAAATATTGTCAAGTTCCAAAATTAATGTGGACAAAAAAAAATTAAGAAATTAAATTGTAAAAAGTTACCACATTAAAAAAAATTAAATGTTAATTTATCCCTATTATTTATTATACATAAATAGATTCCCTAAACCCTTAACCATTAATATAATATATTACCTGCTGTTTGGCTGCCAATGCTTCTTTGCAAGCTGCATGGTACATATCCATTGTTTGTTTCAGCTCTATCCTTAACCTTCTTGTTTCATCATTGTCTTCCGGCTATTTATAAAAAGAAGAAAAACAAACAATGTAAAGCTAGAATTGAACTTAGTTATCAAAATTCTCTTCAAAGAACATATATAAATGCACGTATATACGAGCATATATACATGTTGAGTGGTTGACTCCTAAAAAAGATTTTTGAAGTGTCATTCTTCACTCAATCGACCAATCCTCTAATAATCGAAGGTATTGTCCTCTAGAGAATTCGTCTCGTATACTTTGTTGAGAGTTAGTGTGTTGTGAGTAGTTACTCTAAGGGACTGGTTCATGGAGCCAGGGGCACCTCGATTGTATAAGAGCGTACGACCACTCATCAAGGAGACATGAGCATCTCCCCCTTGGTGGGGTTCTAACATCTAACCTACAATATATAAGTCACTTGTTGGGAAATGTGGTACTATTGGACCATGGTTGCAAGTAAGGGCCTTAAGCTTCAAGTCCATGGTTCCACCTCCCCCTCCTCTCCTCCTCACAACGCATAAGTGAGCTCCATAATTATTACATGCCCTATATTGACACTTCTCTTTTAACTCTTATACTAATCGGGGCTCTCATGGTACACTGGTTTTTGATTAAGTACAAGAGACAATCTTGACACAGAAACAATACCTTTGATTGATGGGGATTTGATCGGTTACCTAGCGGACGACACTTTGAAGATATATATGACCCATTGTAAAAGTTGATAAAGTGTTGAAGGCATTGAAATTAGAGTAGGACTTACTGCAGATTCCGGAGAAGATGGTGATTCATACTCCAACAAAGACGAATACTCAGAGAGAGTGGTGGGAATGGAATGATGCTTCTGGCCAGTCCGAAAAGCAGGCAGGTCCAGGGCGGGTGACGAGGTCACCGGGACCGCAAAAGACCGTCGGAAGGGGTCCATAACAGGGGGTGATCTCAAGGAAGTACCAAGGTTTTGATATAAAGACGAATTCAAGCCATCACTGCCTGCCCCTGAGGATGAGTTCATGTCAAGTGCTGAAACTTCATCATCATAGAATAACCCATCGTTTTCTCTGGACATTTCATCTTTTTTTAATTACATTTACATCCCAATATTCAAAATAATAAATAAATAAATAACACTTGAGAATTCACGTAACATGTAAAAATTGTTCAATCGATGGGATTACTAAGCAGTGGATGGTAAAAGCTTACATGATTGAGTCATCCTCACTGTTCAAGCTTTGAGCTCTACCGGGGGCCGGTCGACTAGCAAGTCGTGCCGCAGCAACCTTTCGTTTCGCAATAACATAAACATTGCAAAAATCTGGTGCCAGTTTTAGTATGCTAGATGGGGTATCTGTACCCTTGAATAATCTGTACGTACATAACACTGAACTCAGACCATAAACATACATACATCCATGCATGCATGCATGCATTTAGCAATTGAAAGGTAGAAGTAAAGATGCAGGCATTACCTGGAAATTCCAGTCTTTGAGACAGCACCAACAAACAGAGTCTCAATTCCATATTGGTTAACGTATCCAACAAGTGCTTTTGCAACATCTGTGTCCTCTAGCACCACTGTTTCACATTGTATCTGACACACACACATAAAAAACACACTAGAATTGATCAAATTTTGTTTTCGTCCCTCTACTATGTTCATAATTTAGATCAAGTACTGTATTTTAATTTGGTCCATCTGTTTTTCTTGGTACATAACATATTGGGGGAAGGGGACGTTATAGGTAGGATTTCAACCCTAAAGCTCATAACTACTTGCATCTTTGAGTTGTTGGCATATTGTGATCTCTATTTCTATAATCTCATTAATTAATTCAAACAATTAAGGCATCATGTCAAATTTAGCCTAATATTTACATCTTTTTATCAGTGTGACCCTTATTGTTTTTTTGAGCTAAATTTGATAATTTCAAAAAGAGTTAAATCGTTTTTAAAAAAAATAGAAATGCTGAATAAAATATTAAATTTTTTAATGTTGTCCTAGCAACCCACATGGCAATCCATGCGACTTTATGTTGACATGATCCTGTTTGTCTTAAATGACACATCGACAAATAATTTAAAAATTATAAATAAATTAAATAAATAAAAATAAAATCAAAATTAATATATATATATATATATATATATATATATATATATATATATATATAAAGTTCATAAAAAGAAGCATGACATACTTGTGGATTACTATGGGAGATATGTTTAGAAAGGTCAATGTTTGTCAATATTTTCATATAAAAAATATTCGAACTCTTTTTTAAAGATTGATGGTTAAATTCAACTCTTTTTTTAAAGCCAAAGCACCAAATTTAGCTAAAAAAACAAAATTAAAAAAATATAAATGTTGAGGGCTAAGTCTAACATTATACCAATAATTAATAAGTCCCTTGACTATTTCAATAGACACCATTCCAATACAAAATAGAATTTCCCATGCACTTAATTGAAATATTTAACAAATTAATTACTTGGACTAACTAATGACAAGTAGTGGCATCAAATCATACCACGTTAAATATAAAGATTAAATCTTAATTTCTAACATAATTGAAGGACCAAAATTAAATTTGACCTTAGTATTTTCTGAGTATTAATTAACTAACCTGTTTACGAGCACATAAGCTTCGAAGAGGAAGGAAAAGGTCCAAGTTCTGATTATCAACTTGTCGTTCTCCTACGACATTACTTTCGTCTGATTTCAATCCACACAGAACAACCAAACATGTTGTCAACAAAATCACCTAAGATTAAATTATTACAAATATATATTCCGAGTAACTATAAATATTAAACTATTACATCTCAAAGAGAATAAAAATTGATACAATCTAAATTACCGACTAGACTAACTTGATTAAAACTCACCCATGACAACCGCACATGATTGGACTCGAAAACTTGTACATTATTATGAAATACTAGATTGGCTTGTTCTACTGTAAATATCCCTGTATTCCGAGTCAGTGATTAGAAAACTTCCTTTTCTCGATCTTGATTTTGGTAGAAAATTGGGTCAAGAATTGGGGGGTCCTAGTAGAATTGGAGAGACCCAAATTCATACTGGTGTCATTGCATTTGGTAGGTCTAAAACCTAGGTACTCAGGACCTAAGGTCTCTATTTTTGCCATCTGAGCTAAGGTCTCATTGGCAATTAAACTATTTATATTTAAGTGAGTGAGATTATAATATTCAACCAAAGGGCCAAGACCCCACAAAAAGGGTAGACAGTGACTTTGACCTCCCAGTGTAGTAAAATTGTCTTTTTAGTTCTCTTAAAATTTATGCAATTATATATTAATATAACGATATTTGAATGAGTGAAATTATACCATTGAATCAAGGGACCAAGACCTCACTTGTCCCTAGCTACGCCCAAAGGCAGAGGAGGAGACAAGGAGGCAAGCAGTAGCTTTGGTCCTTTAATTTGGGAAAATAATCATTTTAATCCTTTTAAAATTTATACAATTATAAATTAATATAATGATATTTGAATGAGTGAAATTATACTATTCAACTAAGGGTTCAAGGCCCCACTTGCTCCTAACTATGCCCAAAGGCGAAGACAAAGGGCGCAAATAGTTACTTTGGCCCCAACGTCGTAAAAATATCCTTTTAATTCCTTTAAAATTGATATAATTACAAATTAATGTAATGATAAATTTATAATTTAACCAATAAAAAGATTCTTATTCATCTTTGACCCCTTCAACAATATTATGGTTATCCCATAGATTTAAATATAAAGGCATTGTTAGGGGCAAGCATGGTCCTTTTATCAAAATGGTAAATTTTCAGTTTTAATCTATTTATAACTAATTAAAATGTAAACTAATATAATGGTAAAATTCACTTTTAACTCTCCAAAATTTGTATTTTAATTCTAACTCTCCTAAAAAATGTTTTATGGCTTTGTGGGGCTGCATATATAACCCCCGAGCTAAGAACGACAACAAGGGAACAGTTGGGAGTTAGGATCTTGTCCATCCAAAAATGATAAAGTTTCATTTTAATCCCTCTAAAGCACTGAAATTAAATATAGTAATAAAATTGCACTCCAACCCCTCTTAATATGATAAAATTTCAATTTAATCCCTTCAAAATTCCAAAATAATAAATTAATACAATTATAAATTATACTTCAATTTTAACTCCCTTTAAAAAACATAAAATTTGTAGCTTGAGCATTGATTACCTTGAAGGGGGTTGATTGGTTTTTGAAGAACATGAACAAGCCTCAAAGTTTGACCTCTGGTGAGGAAATTATCAACAGCCCAATGAAGAGCTTGAAGACTATATTTATCCTTATCGACACCAACAGCTACTAATCTATCCTTTCTTTCCGGATTCTCCCCTCGCACATATTGAGACATTTCTTCATTTAATTTCGATCCGATTTGGTTTCTACGTTCCTCTCATCGGCGAGGAGACGATGAGGTCGTAAAAAGGATGGAAGAAACAAAAGAAAGAAAACTGGGGTTGTGATTAAACCCTCCCAAATGAATCAAACCATGGCTAATGATGAAGATGATGAAATTGGAATTGCAAAAACCCATTCCACGTAAGTATATTTTTGGTTATTTCTCCCTCTTGCATAAACGGAGGCAACTAATTTAAGCCCCCTTCAAAATAGCATCAAATTATCTTTTGTTGGATATACCCTCCTTTGTTTTCGTACATTTTTATGAATCAAATTAGAACATATCAACTATAGTTCTATACTCGGACTCAATCATTGTAGAGTAAAATCAAACCAATGTAAAATAAATGGGATGAAGAATTGAAAATAACAGGATAAAATGCGTTAGTACTAGAGGCATATGTTAAACATCGTAATTATGCATGGTAAAACTTGAACCTTAGTACTCAAGGACTTAGGGTCTCGACAAAACTCAACCATTATCCTATAAAGGCAATATTTAGGTAAAAGTGTCATAGAGGCCCTTGTTTTAGGAGTTAAATTGCGTTTTGTTCCCTTACTCAAAAAATAGGTAAATTAATCTTTGTACATTATATTAAAGAGTAAACTAGTAATTTTTATTAAAAATTTTATCCATTTCTATTATTAAAAACTGGTGACAGAATAACCAGATAGTTACATGTGGTGTATATTGACTAGTTTTTAATAGTAAAAATGGATGAAATTTTTAATAGAGGGACCAATTGGCTCTTTAATCTAACATGTAGGGACTAAATTGTCTATTTTTTGAGTAAAGGGGGCAAAATGCATCTGACTCCTAATACAAGAGCCTCCACAATAATTTTACCATAATATTTATTATTATCGGTCAAATTCCATGTATTATGTGTCTTGGTAGGATTTAATCTGGCAAAAATCTTTCTAGAACTTGTTAATTTTGAAATTGAGTAATTTAATCCCTATCAATTAAGGACAATTAATCACAACATTAATATTTTCAATCAATTTTACATAAAATTGATCGGTATAACAATAAAATTAGCTCTCAATGTTTATATGTTTGGTCAATTTTGTCTAGATTCTAAAAAAAAATTAGCCTTAACATTTACATAAATGTTGCAAGCTAAATTTGTTATCATACCAATCAAAAGTATGTATAATTGACATAAAACACTAATGTCATGATTAATTATCGTTAATTGCTCACTCGGAATTGACAAGGATTAAATTACTTAATTTTTTAAGAAAACAAAAAATGTCAAAGCTTATTATACCACATCATCATACGTTTTAAAACATAAATCACGTCAAATGATTTAATGAAATTAATGGAAAAAAGTCGGTCTCAAGATTAATAATACACACTTTTGAAAGTAATGGGACTAGAAATAATAGAAGGACTAAATCCTCCAATAACACAGTACTTGGTTCTCGATCTTTTTATATTAATTTTAATTTTTGGGTTTTCAAACTTTATGCAACATTTTATATCATAAAGTTTCAAAGTCTTTTTAATAAACATCTCTTTTTAAAAATAAAAATTTGTTAGATTTGAATAAACTTGATTTCTTAATTTATGAATAAAAACCATCCGTTCGAATTACTTTTCGATTTTTTTCTCAACCCTAATATATAAACCTTAGATCAATTCTCTTGGTTTGGAATTTAATCATTTTTTTTTAATTTATGAAATCTACCATATGAATTCATAAAAGGTGTTAATTTCATCACATAATACCATCACATTCTTTGAAAAGTCAATTACAAGATTTCTTCAGTTACTTGGATTTGGCAAGTAATACACAGTTGAGGTACTCTCCCAGGGCCCATATGGGAAATATATTTCTGTAGGATGAATAACTTATCATGCAATTCTTATTGAACACTCCAATTATCTCCTGTAAAATTATAAACAAACAAATAAATAATTAAATTAATCCCTCTATATTACGAATAAAAAATAAATTCGTCCTTTCGGCTAAAAATTTCATCAATCTATATTATTAAAAACTAGTATGGCTGACAGAATAATTAGATAATGACACATGACGTGTCATTTGTACCTCATACTAACATACATGAACTAATTTTAAATAGTAAAAATAGATGGAATTTTTAACAAAAAAATTAGTTTGCTCTTTGATCTAATCTATATGGACTAATTTCTCAATTTTTCAGCAGAGAGAAAAAAATACAATTTGACTCTTAATACAAAAACCTTTGCAATAGCTTGATTTCATAAATTTTAATGTATTATATAAATATAAACATGTTACTTAATATCATAACCTTTTACCTGTTGTGGAAAATCTCCATTATCCAACTGAGAATTGAGCAAAACCTTGGCAGCACGGTGCAATGGCGTGGGATCTCTATCAGCTTGTCCACTTTCAATCAAAGCTAACATTGCCCATGCAGTTGTCACTAGATGCCACTTGTTTCCTTCTAAATTTGTGTACACCTATTCATCAGCTCAGCCCGATTCGAAACATGAGATTTAAAATTTTCTCAAAACTACCCTTATTTATAAATGAATAATTAAAATCTAAATTTATTTTTCAAATATAACATTTTTATTCAAATACTTCCAAATATCAGCTAAACCTTTGGACTTGAGATGATGAAGACTCTTGAGCAAAATTATTTATGAATGGTGATTAAACTCTATAAAAGTATTATGAAGGCTCAAGTACTAGGAGTCAGATTACACTTTACCTCCTTTACTCGAAAAATGAGCAAAATAGTCCCTTAATGTTAAATCAAAGAGTAAATCGGCCCTTTTTGTTAGAATTTTCATCCATTTTTATTGTTAAAAACTAGTGTGGTTAACAGAATAACTAGGCAATTACACTTGATGTGCCACGTGTACCTCATGCTGACTTACAAAAACTTATTTTTACTAGTAAAAATGGATGAAAATTTTAGCATAAGGATTACTTTTTTCTTTGATCTAATATAGGAACTAATTTACCCATTTTTTTAATAGATGAAGCAAAATACGATTCAATTTCTAATACAAATGTCTCCATGATACTTTCACCTATTAAACTCATATGATATAAAAAATATTAAAAAAAATATGATGTGATGTGTCTCACCTTATTTTGACTAGAAAGGTAGCTTTCTCCCCAACCCCCAGAAGGTAGTTGCTTGGACAACAAGAAATCGCATGCTCTTCTTATACTATCACAATTGTGATAGTTCCTACCACCAGCCACCAATCCCTTTATCCCAAACCATGTTCCATACACAAAGCACACTCCCCATGACCCATACCTTAACATCACAAGTGTTAATTTCGGGCATTTTAAGTACTAGAGCCTTTTAAGTACTAGAGCCGTTATATCGCTTCAGGTGTAAGGAATTCAAGAAACATATATATTATTAAAAGTATCATGAAGGTCTCGTACTAAAAGTCATATTGCATTTTACTTCATTTTACTCAAAAAATAAGTAAATTAGTCTCTATACATTATATTAAAGGGTAAATCGGTTGTTTCTATTAAAAATTCATCCATTTTTATTATTAAAAATTAGTGTAGCTAACTGAATAACTAGACATTTATGCGTGATGTGTCATTGTACATCATGCTGACATATGGAGATTGGTTTTTAATAGTAGAAATAGATGTAATTTTTAATAGAGGGACCAATTTGCTTTTTGATTTAGCATACATGGACTAGTATACTTATTTTTTAAATACAGGAAGCAAAATGCAATCTAACTCCTCGTACAATAACTTTTTATAGTACTTTTACCTATATATATATATATATATATATTCATTTGAGTGAAATATGAATATCTTGTTTGTTCTATGTTTAATTTTATAGAACAAATCTCTATATATGATAATGAAATAAGTAATGAGTGAAGAAAAGATACCATGACCCATCAGGTAATTGTATGCTCTCAATGAAATTGATTGCTTTGCTAATACAAGCTTGTATTTCTTTGTTTTTGTAAGTTGGGTGCAGCTTTTGAAATAATTTGAGGCCCTGAATTGCTGCTGAAGTGCATTCCACATACCTAAAGTCATCAAATTTCATTGATTTTAGAGTTAAACCACAATAGCAATCACAATCATAAATTTAGCCTCTCACATTTAGTTTTTTTCGGCCTTCGACCTTAAAAAATCAGTCAAATTGTATTTTGTTAGACAAAAAACTAATTGAACTAATAATTTTTTTTATGAATTACATGCAAACTATCACGCATGCTACTGTGTCATTACCGTTAAATTCTAACAATTAAAAAAAAAATTCATCCAAAGAAAAGTAAATTAACTAAATTCTGAATATTTTGAGCCAAGTGATCGAGAAAAAGGATTAAAATCAAAATCACAAACGCGGTAAATGTTATATGCTAAATGGAAACTCGGAAAAAAGAGACATATTTTTGGATCATACTGATAATCAATGATTATATCTCCAAACAATTCAGCTGGATTTAACATCTGCAATATAAATATAGGAGAAAAAAAAAGTTAAGAAATCTCAAATAAAATAAACCATCCTTCATAATTTACACACATATATACACACATATAAATAGATGAAAAAGTATGAATTAAGGCTTACTTCCAACCATGCATAAGATCTGGTGAGCTCATAGGATGCAAAACCACCACTGTTGTTCTGTGAATTAAGAACAAGCAAAAATGCTAAATAAATATGTTTATATGGTTGAATTTTCGATTGAGCTTTAATTTAATTGGTATTGTTGCTGTTGCAACAAGAGGAAGTGGTACGAGCTTGTTTAAATGCATATTATCCTTTGATCTAAAGGTTTACGAGTATAGGTAGTAGTAGGAATTGTATGTCATTAGTATATACAATTTGAATAGGAAAACTTGAGTCAAAACCCAATTCAACTCGATTGATCATAACAAAAGTCAACAACCTAAATTCAAAAATGATATAAACCCAAAATGACTTAAACTTGAAGTAATCTAAACCCAAAATGGCCTGAACCTAGGATGACCCAAAAACTCGACTAAAAAAACTAAACTCAGAATGACTTGAGCCTGAAATGATCTAAATCTGAAACAGTCTGAATTCAAAATTATTTGGACTGAAAATGATCCAACAATTTTAAATTTGATTGCATACTGATCCGAACTAAAATCAACGCGACTCACCTATTTGACAAGTGTAATTCAAATTTGGGTATAAACGAGATACTAGTGCTTACAAGCTAATCGAGTTTAACTAAAAAAAGTTTAAACTTGATTCGATAATTATCGAACTGAGTCGAATTCAAGCTTAGTTATACTCAGCTCGAATGGCTTGCGAGTCTTATCGAGCTTTTCATTTTTAATATATTTTTTAAATATTTTTATACTATTAAACTATGTTTATTAACATTAAGCTTAATTATCAAGTCAAGCTCGAACTTGAATATATACAAGCTTAGTCGAGCTCAAGTTTGAGTTGAGTATCAAAATTGATAAAGAAGTTTAATCAAGTTTGAACATAAATAACTCAGTTTTATTTGAAGTCAAGCTTGAATTTAAAAATAAATGATCAATCGAACTCAAGCTTTCCAGTATTTGAGCTTATATAGATTACACCCTAATCCGAACCATAAATTCAACCAACAAAAATAAGAAAAGTAGATGTTATATATGTTACCTGTAAAGATAAAATGACATTAACAGCCTCATATAATCGATCTGGTGTTATAACCTCTTTACCTACTATGTAGGATGGCATTGTTGATAATAAAAGTGCTGCCTGCACCAAATAAATCACCCAATATCATATAAGTAATTAATTTCTACTTAATTCTATCAACAGTGGCAGAATTTCACATTAAGTCTTCGATCTGATTAAAATTTTCAAAAAATTTAGAGGTCAAATTAAATTTTTTTTAAATTAGATTTAAAATTTTTGAAGCAGCCAAAGCGCCTTCTGGCTCCTCTTACGTTTTGCCTCTATATATCAATTAGGTTGCTTTGGGTTTTAGGTTGATTGTAGTTGCCAATGTTTTTAGAATTAAATGGTAGTTGAATTAGTTAGGTCATCGATTTATCAATCGGTTTAATTAAAAAACTCATTAAAAATTCAAATAAAATGTTTAAATTTAAAAAAAAACCCCGATTTAACTAGTTCAACCATCGGTTTAACCAGGTTTTTAGTTGGTCTAACTGGCCCATACCAGTTTCCGATTTAATCGGTTCAAAGCTATTCTCTAGATCGATACTCCGACCAATTCTCGATCCAACTCGTCTGATCGGTCAATCTACTCTGATTTAAATATTATTGATTGTTGCAACAATTTGAAAAACATAAATTCAAATACGCTTAAGCATATCTTTCTCATCAATAAAATATTTACCTTCAACCCTTCTGCAGTACAATCGGAGACGATCCAACCATTATCCGGGGTTGAAAAAGGCCATCCTCCTTTAGAAATGTGACGATACCATAGATTAAGTCCATTTCCACTGTTTTCTTTTACCTTTTAATTAATCCAACACTAACACAATTACTATAATTATAATTCTCCAATTTAGAACAATGTTATATAGCAAAAAACAAAAATCGATTTTAGATGTTAATCATGGTGTATATATATATATATATACTTGTGTGTTTTTGATGAAGCTGTGAGCTTTCTTAAGCATTGAACCATATTCATCCACTAGGTTAGTTGCCATGATTGCTTGTACTGAAAAAGCAACGTCCCATAATTGAGATCCATTGTATCCCTGCATCGTAAATAAATTTCTTCATCTATACATACATACATGGATAACTTAAGAGTTTATAGTTACAAGTCAACTGGGTATCAACTCAGTTAGGTAATGACAAATATACTTTACTTTACGAAGCAAATTATCTCTACTAAATTGAGTTTGATGTCACGAGTCAACTAAGTATCAACCCAATTAGGTAATAACAAAAATACACTTACTTTACAAAATAAATTATCACTATTAATATTAAACTCTTTATTAAATTTGGTGTCATGTAATACAAAATAAAAATATAAATGCATCGTAATAGTATTTGAATCTAAGCTTTTATAATTTTCAACGTTTTTATTTTACCATTCAATTAAAACTTTATTAATAAATTATATTAATTTCTTTATAAATATATTTATTACATTGAATATAATTTTAAACATGAATACTTTAGGAAAAAAATAGTGGGAAAAAGCATAGGGTAATGTAATTGAGTATATGTATAAACCTGCATTTTCATGCCATCTTCAGCAACCCAAAGGTAATCTTTAATTCTTGAAAGATGACACTTGAATGCCTCTGACTTTGGGTCCTCTACCCAACAACTTACCATGTTCAGTATCTGCAATGCACAACACACACACACAGACATACATATATATTTTTTATATATATGACTAATGTACAAAGTAATTAAATTAAATTGGAGCAAGTAGCTGCTAACCTTGCTGACAGGGCCAATACAAATATAATTAGTACTTTCATCCTCATAGTGGATGTGTTGCATCACAGTGTGAAGAGCCTTTTTCCTTAGCTTAGACAATGGCCATTTCTTTAAAGCAGGCTCTACTACTTTTTCAAGGCATTCCCATAATACATCTTGTACAATGGGATGTGGATAATATAGGTCTTCCTGCCAAGACATTGTTTATCATATAATTAATTTTAATAATAGAAACAAAAATAGAACATATGGTGCCACGGTAAAGTCAAAAAATTGTTTTAGGAAAGTCAAAGATGAATCATAATTTTTGGAGATTAAAGTGCAGTTTTATTATTATACTAATATGTAATCTCATAAAAATTTTAGGGTTTAAATGATAAATTTATCATTTGAGGGGCAAGGCTATTGCCCCCATTTGCCTTCGCCCTTGTATAATGAGACTCGGATTTGGGATCAAAGTCCCCAAAATCTCAACCTTATCATTGAGCTAAGACCTTATGATAGCATTGTAATGAAATGGAAATGAAAAAGTAGGGTACCTTGGCACAAAGATAACGAGCACAATCCCAATCAACAAGATGATAAGGAAGAGGATAGAGTTCACGACGGAGCGACAAAATAAGGGAAGTGATAGGACCTACGAACTTGGTGGCATATAAATAGGACATCGGCAGATACACCATTCGACTGTGGCACCACATCCGCCCTGGGTGTATGGGGTTTAAACGATAAGGGAGTAGCCATAGTTCTGGTAGTAATGGATTGTTCCCACTCCACTCGTATATTCCCAGCACCTCAATCGGTCAAATTCAACTCACATCATCACCATCAGCTAGCTACCTTATTACATATACTAATATGTGTATATATATTTGAAGTGTTATCTTTAAGTAGCCGATTGAACCCTCAAAAAGTGAAGGTATTGTACCCAAAATATCTATACTCAGTTTTAATCATGGGTTTTGTCTCCTTACTTCGAGGAGAGCCCAAACAAGTTCACAGGGTTTGGCATGGAGGAGCTACTAATCCACCAAAGAAATGGTTAGCATTTGGCCTTGGTAGGATTTGAACCCATGTCATTAAAGTGTCTTAATGGGTAAGATAAAACCTAAGGCTAAAATCAAGTATAGACACCTCGGGCATAATATCTTTACTCTTTTAGGGTCCGATCAACAACTCAAAAGACGATAGTACTTCTCCCAATAAGAGAACCAACCCCCCTCAACAATATGCATAATATTTCTGATCGAGTTTATCTTTCAAGTTAATCAAATACTAACTCAATTGGGAAATAATTAGAAGTCATTCTATTTACTATTAATATAATTTTTAGTTCATAAACTTGACAATTAGGTCCACTTTGGTATCTAATTTGACAACTAGGTCCTTTTTTAATCCTTGAACTTGGATTACATCAAGATTTGATAATGTGGCACTCTGAGATTTTGTCACATCATCACCTGAAAATTTTAATAAATATATATATTTAAAATTTTAGGTGATGACATGGCAAAATATAAAAGTGTTAGTTTTACATTTGCTAAGTTCAGTGACCAAAATGAACTTAGTTATCAAGATCAACTACCAAAGTGGACAAAAAAATTTAGGTACCAAAGTGAACCTAATTGTCAAATTTAGGGACTAAAAGTTATATTAGCCCTTCTATTTATAAAGTAAATTATTACTAGGGTTTTTTATTTAAAAATAAATAAATTTTCATAAAAAACCAATAAAATTTATACATGGTAGGACGTGAACTTAACATTATTGTTTTTAAATCGTCAACTTAATTATTTTAACCAAAGTTTTATTTCATTATTATGTGAATATTTAATAAATACATTTTTCAATCCACTCATGAGTATGTCATAATTTTATATATAACACCAATAAATTGTTAATTGAGGTGGTAGCAACATCTCCCCCATATGGATAAGAGCATAAATTTAAATTCCTAAGAAATGCACATGTTAGGAAGGTTATGTCACTAGCACTCCCGATTCAATAGAGATCAATCTCAAATCCAACATGCCTTTGCAACGGAAAAATATATACGTGTATATATATATATAAAGAGAGAAAGAGAGAGTTACAGAAAGCCACATCTTGCCCCAAGAAGGAATGAAGGTGAGACCACCATGGTTGAGAATCCAATTCCTTGCATTCTCAATAGCACCATTCCCACCATCCTTTGTCTCTCCCAACAACCTTAAGGTGACATATGAGAGTGCTGTCCCAAACATTGTGCTGTCCCCTTCTATGTGTATGCCCCATCCTCCATCTTCATTCTGTTCCCACACCCATTAAACTTTTCATTTCTCTCAAATTCTATATCTCAACTAAACAAATTCCAATAATGTTTATCAACAAAACCTGATGATTGTATAGATAGCGACGTATCTCTTGTCGATGCTGGGATAGCAAGATTATGTCTAAAGCTCCGGTTACAAACAACCCAATCACCTACCAAGTAATTCAACATTATATATTTAAAAATAAATTTGCAAAAAAAACCTTTTGTGATATTAAGTATATAGCTATTGATTATTATTTAGTACACTATTAGGGCAAAAGTGATTATATGCACTAGACGTCAAGCTAGATCTGTACACGGATCGAACCACTCGGCTCGAAGGCCCGTTCAAAAAGTAAGAGGGTTTGGACAAAAATAAGGCATGTTTAGAAAATGGGTCAGGCTTCGGGTAAGATTTTTTTGGATTGGGCCTGGTTCGGCTCAAATTTGCAAAAAGAAAAAAAATATGCTATTTTCTTGTTATTTTTCATTGTTTTGCTTTCATTTCACTATTACGTTGCTACTATTTTATTGTTATTGTTTGGATATTGTATATCTCTTATTTTATTGTTTAATTTGCTACTATTTTATAGGCATTTGCCTGTTAAGTTGCGCTTATCTTAGTGTTATTTAAGTATAAAGATTTTTTTTAATTTATTTACAATTTGTTGAGAAACATTTATTTTTAATACTTTTAGTAATTTTGATGTATTATATTTTTAAAAAAAATTATATAAAAGAATTTTAATATTGACAGGCTAGGCTCAAGTTTTAGTATTTTTATTCGGACCAGGTTTGAATAAAATTTTAAACCTATTTTTCGGGCTAGGCCAGAGTCGAACCTATCAAACAGACCTAATTTTTTGTCAATGCCCGATCCAAACCGACCCATGGACATGTCTAAGCATAGCTAATATTTTTTGGGATCTTAAATTATAGTCTTAAAATGTTAACTTTATTATTATACTGACTTATAACTTTACATTCCTTAAAAGGATTACATCAAAATTTTATAATCGTAGGTGGTCAAAATACAATTTTACCGTATATTAATATATAAAATTATAGATTTGAAAGGTACCAATGCATATAATATATATATATATAAAGGCATAATGAGAGGGGGACCGTTTAAGTTTATTTGAAAGGTAATGTTGATTGATGGAACCTCGTTTTCAATAAAGTTATTTAAATCCTTAAGTTACAGATAAGATAAATGATGATTGCAATATCCATCTTAATTTATCCAAATTTATGTACCAACAAGCAAACGTCATAACCACTTCTACATATTATTCGATTGTATTTAAAATATGTACATATATTAAATTGATAATTCATAAATAGTTTAAAGTATGTTCTAGTTATAGCATCTTTAATATGTTAGGTCCAAAGTTATTAATAATGGTAAATACACACAGGTTTATAATTTATTTATATATTCAGTTATATTTGATTTAATATTCTCTATCTGGTTATTTTGAGGACTCAATTAAAACATTTTAAAATTTAGAGATCAATTTAAAATTTAAGTCATAATTTAATGGTGTTTTGTAGAATTAACCCTTTTTTAACCAAATGTTGTTTAAAAGGAAATGAAGGGAAAAAGTTAAAATATGCTCCAATTTCCTATTCTTATCATATATTTAAATTCAAAAGTAAAGAAATTAAATTCTAAACGTACGAAAGTATAAGGACTTTGGATCATATTTACCAAAAAAAAAAAAAAAAAAAAGCTAGCATGCATAAATGTAAATGAAAATGAGGTACCAATCCTGGTAGAAGGAACAAAGGGCCGCCATAGTCGGCCGGCCAGAACCCATCATGCGATTGTAAAGTCGAATAGAATCCAAGAGCCCTTCGTAATGCCATCTTCACCGTTTCTTCAGTTACAGAAGAGTTGTTGACTTTAGCAAGAGGCACCTTCGTTTCATAGCCTATTGATGAATTCTCCCTCGCAAACTACCACAAAAATAACTTATACATCCATATTAACGACGACGACAAAGAAGAAGAAGAATTAATGTGCAATCGATATAAGGTACCTGAAACCTCATTAGAAGATCAGAGCTTTGCTTGGCTCGAAACCTGTTACGGGTGAAGTGGTTTCGAGCCAATTCGACTCGAGCTCGTTCTTGTGGCGTGCCAAGATTTGGATCGAACTCCCAATATTGTCGGCCGATATGATGGTTGAAGGATTTGAGTCCATGTTCATCGTCCCCTTGAGAAACCTTGAGCTTCCACATTTTCCTTTTTTCTTAGTAGCTATGTACTTAATTAGCTAGTCTAATATATGCTCTAAAAAAACAAAGAAGAATAAAATGATGATTTTGGGTGGTAATGTATGGAACAACACATTAAAATACTTATTTGGCATCAAACAAAAATTAGTGTTGATTTTGATAGGAATTTATTTAATAATATACACACAATTTTATATTCTAAGAGAATTCAATTATTAAGACAACTAAATGAAAATAAAATAAACAAAAAAAGGCAAAACTATCTTTAGAGCTCCGATTATGAATAACGCAATCACCTACCAAATAATTCAACATTATATATATATCTATATCTATATATATATATATATATATTGATGTATTTTGGGTCTGTCGAAAGGCCATAAAAGTATCATAACAATTTTTGTATTTGGTTATGGATTTGGTTTCGAGTTAAAATTGTTCTGTTAAAGGTTTATTTTGATATTTTTTATATAAAGTATAATAACAATTTAATTATCAATCTTTATATCTTTATTCAATTTGATCCATTTTCTTGACATGACATTATTTGAGTCGAAAAATAATTTAAGTATTACAGAAATTTAAAAAATAAAAAAAATCATAATAAAAAGTATAATTCTAAAATTTATGAAATAATTTTGAAAATTGTGATTTTTATTTATGTTTTTTTCTTTGAAATTTTTAAAAAAAAAATATTTTTTTGTCGACGTGAAACTTAAGTCAAAATAGTATCAAGTTAACAATTAAAGGTTGAGGCTCAATTTGTTTAAAATAAACGAGTAAGAACTAAATTGAATAAAAATGTAAAAGTTAAAATACCAAAATGCAATCTAAAATATAATTTTACTCTTCCATCTAACATTCAAAAACTAATTTGATCATTTTTCCAGCAAAGGGATATATAGTATAGCGACTAATTCATATCATCTTTGATCTCAGTTTTATCTTCTAACACTGTCGAAAATGTCAGCGAGTTCATAGAGTAGAAACACCTCAACTTGTCTAAACAGGCATAACCATGCAAAAATAAGCTGGAAACAGTCAAGAGATTTGTACTGTACATACAAACCATGAATTTGATGGATAGCAGAGGAAAATGAATATTAAATTAAAATTTTCATATTGAAGGTGAAAAAAACAAAAACTACAACTTGCAGCTTCTTCTTCAAACAAAAAAGTTTGAAAGAAAAACCCTACTATTAATTTAAAAGAAAAAGAAAAACAGATAATAGAATACAACAAACCTTCCTTCCATTGGAGAGTTGACACAACTTTACTTGCACTGCAAGTTTTAAGTTTCCACCCTTTTTTTTTCCTTCTACAGGTTCAACCTTTGGTGGGTTCTTCGGCTTCAAAACTCGGAGGATCGTAAAGATCAACCTCTTTCGGAGGTTCACTCTTGCTTCTTTCGTTTTCCAGTTTGCTTCCTTGTGCTGCACTCGTTTCTCTGTGACTTTCGCTTCTCGCGGGGTTCCGGGAGTGAGGGGATGACTTACTGGGAGCTTCGTATAGGGTTATGCCACTGCCCCCGCTGTTAATCATTGTCTCTTCATCTCTCGCTTTTGTCTGGAAAGTCTCAAGTAGTTCGACCACTTGGTTCATTACAGGCCTCCCTTTTGGGTTTGGGCTAAGGCATTGGTATGCTAAATTGGCTACCTTCATTGCAGTTCTAGCTGAGTACTGACCTTCCATTCTAGGGTCTAAGATCCTCATAAGCTTCTTGTTACGGATTAAGAGAGGACGAGCCCACTCGACTAGGTTATGTTCTCGACTAGGCCTGCTCTTGTCCATTGCTCTCCTTCCAAGGAGCATTTCGAGTAACACTACTCCAAATCCGTAAACATCACTTCTTGCCGTTAAATGGCCTGGTCATATCAATTACTGCAACTTGGTTAGCCTTTATCGGTTTTAGGACTGACATAACTTAAACATTAAGAGTAAGTTTATGAAAGGATTTAACAAAAGAAGAGCACCACAGAAGATAAAAAGTACTATAGAGGCCCTTGAACTAGGAGTCAAATTGCATTTTGCCTATTTTACTCGAAAAATGGGTAAATTAGTCCCTGTACATTAGGCCAAAAAGCAAATAGATCCATTTTGTTAAAAATTTCAACCATTTCTGCTGTTAAAAACAAGTGTGGCTAATAAAATAACCAAACAATTACGCATGGCGTGCTACATGTACCTCACGCCAACATACAGAGAGACCAATGTTTAACTATAGAAATTGATTAAATTTTTAACAAAAAGATCAGTTTACTCTTTGATTTAATGCACAATAATTAATTTGCCCTTTTTTTGAGTAAAAAAAACAAAATGCAATCCAACTCTTAGTACAAGGGTCTTTATGGTACTTTTACCCATCACAGAACCGCTCTATAACACAAACATTTGGCTGTGAAAATAAAGTTGAAATAATTCGAAAATTAGTAGACTTTTGTCATATGATTTCAGATAGTGTAAATTGCATTTTCGGAATATCAAGATGTATGCAACCACAACACCAGGTATATGTTCTACGAAAACAAGAGGAAGGAAACTCGGAATTTGCTACTTTCCAGATTCCACTCAACCAAACATAATGTTAATTACCACGAAACCCCAGAGTTTTTAAGCTCTTGTCTAAGAGAAAAACTACTATTAATTGATTAAGAATGTACCTAATTTATTTTGCAATGATGAAGATTTTCAGTTGCCTTGAAACAGAACAATTAATTAAATTACTAACCAGTCATCACATATTCAGGAGCAGCATATCCATATGTGCCCATCACTCGTGTTGACACATGAGTTTTGTCTCCCATCGGTCCCTCCTTCGCAAGTCCAAAGTCCGAGAGCTTTGCATTGAAGTCCTACATGTTACAATGCATATTTAGAAATAAAAACTAAAACTTCCAAAGATCTAGTCATTTGTGATCATATACCAGTTTATTAGTCTTCCTCTGTAAAAGTACCATAGAGGCCGCTGTACTAGGAGTTAGATTGCATTTTACTCCCTCTACTAAAAAAATTGGCAATTTAGTCTCTGAATGTTAAAACAAGGAGCACATTGATCCTTTCTATTAAAAATTGCATCCATTTGTACGGCTAAAAACTGGCATGGTTGATGGAATAACTGAACAGTGACATATACATCATGTTAATGTACAAGGACCAATTTTTAACAAAAGAAATTGATAGAATTTTTAAAAAAATGACCAGTTTGCTCCTTGATCTAGCTTATAAGAACTAATTTGCCACTTTTTTAGTAGAGGAAGCAAAATACAATCCAACTCCTAGTACAAGAGCCTCTATGGTGCTTTTACCGTCTTCCTATTCATAAAGATTCCATAAATAGCATGCACTCGATAATTTACAGCCAACCGATGAATAACAGAGAAATGATGACTAACCTCATCTAGCAAGATGTTTGATGTCTTGAAATCACGGTATATGATGGGTCGTTCTGCATCATGGAGAAAAGCAAGACCTTTTGCAGCATCTAAAGCAATCTTCATTCTTTTTGACCATGTCAAACTACAACCAACCCCTAACAACCAAGAATAAATACAGTAAATAAAAAATGCTTCCATTTTTTGTATAGCGGAAAGTGTACACGGTACTTGCATCATCTCAATCCGCTTGCAGACATGTTAATGCATACGTTGTTATATAAAAGCTTCATAGTGTAATTTATATCGTAAACAAAGACTTCAAATCACTTTTTTTCCCTTCTACTTACTCCGAAAAAGATGTTTTTCGAGGCTGCCACTTGCCATGTATTCATAGACAAGCAGCCGATGTTCATCCTCACAGCAATATCCAATGAGCTTCACGAGATTTGGATGGCTAAGTTGCCCTAAATAGTTGACTTCAGCCTGCAAAAACAAAGATTGAGGTACAAACTACAAAAAGATCTTGAACATTTATTCTAAATGATGAAAGAAAGGAAGGTACATAATAAGCTAACATATCAACTTGATAAAAGTTCTTTTTTCAGGTCCCCATTTACTGCTTGACTAATTGTTGTTAAATCATGTATGTATCCATAAAATGAGAAATAGCAACATAAACAGCTGTTTCTAGATGAAATATTTCTCAAATATAAAATAATATGAAAAACCAGATCAATCTTTTAAAATTTTGTATATGCCTAAAGGGTTAAAGTACCTGGGAGGTCCCTGTATTATAAGGACTAGATCAAATTAGTCACTTTATTATTAAATGGATCAATTTAGTCCTTATACTATTAAAAAGAATCAAAGAAATCCAAATTGTAAAAGAGTTAACATCTACTGTATAAAAAAAATGTCTTGAAAATTATTTTTCTCAATTGCAATTTAATTCCAGACAAAAGATTTCATCTACAAAACCATAAAAACTTCAAAGATATTAACTCTGTTAAACAATAAATAATATTTTTAAATAGTAAATACTAATAAATGATATTTGATTCTTTTTAAAATAGTACAGAAATCAAATTGATCCATCTAATAGTAGAGGTACTAATTTGATCAGGTCCATATAATAGAGAGACCTCTCAAGTACATTCACCAGCCTAAAAGTATATACATACCTATATAACAAATTAATTTAATGCTTAAACAATACTTCTTTTTTTATCTAACCCAACGCAGCTATCATAAGTCAAAAAAAACAAAAATTAACAGACTTGAAAGACTATGTATACATATGTGTAGATACGAAACAACGCCACTTCAAATTAAAAGAACTACATGAAGAAGCCGATTAAACTATACAAGGAGATTACCAGCCATTCTCTGTCACCTTGGAACCCGTCAGGATTAAGCTCCTTGACAGCAACAGCTGTAGATTTGTAAGCAGGTCTCACATTCTCATCTATTACTCCTTTGTAAACAACCCCAAAGCCACCATCACCGAGAATATAGTCTGGCCGAAATTGCTTTGTAGCTAACCTCATCTCTTGATATGAGAATATATCAACATTGCTATATCCGGGATTCTGCCGTAGATCTTTGACATCCTTAGCCGTCAAAGCAATGAAGCTTGGGGTTTTGGTTATAGGTGAGTTCGCCATTTCTTGGTTTCTTGAGGATGCAGAAGTTTTATGTCCTCCATCTGAAGTTGTTCATAATAAAGAAATATTACAAGCATGGAACATCAACATCCATCTTATTCAATAATTCCATAATGCGGATTAGAAAATATTGGTCACACATGGCATAAATGAAAACAACTTTGAGTTCAACCTTCTTCAGGTTGTTCAAATTCTACCTAAACAATTGGGCTTTGCTTGATAAGATGAAAAGAAAATAAAAAAGATCGTAAATGGAAAAACTAGAAAAGTAGAATAATAGAAAATATACTTTTTATTTCTATTCATTACTTGATAGAATTGAAAAATGTGATGGAAAGAATATAAATTTTAAAAAATTAATACATTTAAATAACATTTCTCTCATGTTCTCTCCTATTAACATTTTAATTTGAAACAATTTACTTTTTTGCATTAAAATTGTTGAATGGAGGCCGACTCTTTATGGGAAAATCTTCGAAGTATAATCTGTCGGAAGCCAACGAATCCCTCAATAGCTCGTATTGTCCCTAGACAAGTTTTTGTCTCCTGATTCTACAAAGAGCCTGAATGCTTAAGGCAGCAAGTTAATAGGGCAAAAGCACCTCATAAGATCGGACCATACATGGTGTACAACCACCTACCAAGTGGACATGAGCATCCGTGCTTAGTAGTTTTTGAACCCATGCACCTTAAATGGCAACAATGGGCAAGTATGTTACCACTTGATCCTGCCTGAGGCACTCGGGCTCTCCGCAGAATTAGGAGACAAAAATTTGACCGAGAACAATACTGACCCGTTGAGGAATTTGTCGGCCTCCCCTCAACAATAATAAAAGAGGATCATGATTCTCTCACTTTTCTTCCTTACTAAACACACTCAAAACTTCATTTTCTTTTCTTTTCTCCATTCTCCTTTTCCATCCTTCTCTCTTTCCCACTCAACCAAACACACTCGTACCGTCATGATTCTCTAGTTCTCTGCAATAGATTTTAGTTTTTTTTTTTTTTTTTTTTTTTGGCAAATGTACGGCGTATAACAAGTTGTGAACTTCTAAACTATGAAAAACAAACCCGCAATCATCTTGATTAAAATCTTCCACACTACAACTCTCCAATTTAACACCATTTCACAAAATTTCAACCTCAAACGAATCACAATCACAAATCAAAACCAGAGAACGCCATCTGTGAACATTGAACAATGTCAAAAGCCTAATAAACTTCTACCAATCAACACACAAAGTTCCAAATAGAATAACAACACCGAGAGCAGGGAAACAAAGTAAAAAGAAAACACACAGAAAACCAAACCACCATAAAAGCATAAAAACGTAAGCATAATACTTAAAACAAGAGTTGAAAATCACAAGAAGTGTAACCTGGAGGGTTGCTGAGAGATCGGTCCGGCTCTTCTTCAATGCTAAAACAAGTCCCCATTAATCCGACCCACACTTTAAAAATTAATCTAAATTCGGATTTTTACCC
This sequence comes from Gossypium anomalum, assembly GCA_025698475.1. NCBI lineage: Eukaryota > Viridiplantae > Streptophyta > Magnoliopsida > Malvales > Malvaceae > Gossypium > Gossypium anomalum. The sequence continues at coordinate 91,527,686 of CM046968.1, forward strand.
AACCCATTGCTCAATATCACATTATAGTTTATAGGGGCATCTTATCTCATTCTAAAAGAAGTAAAATCTTAGTCAATGGGATCAGATCTAAGACCGAATCTCAGCCAGAAAATGCAGCGATCCAATTTTACCAAAAAGGGAAACCAACACAAAGCAAATGGGGAATCAATAATACCCCAAAAACTATGATTAAAAAAAAGGAGGAATTGTGAGATTAAGGTTTACTGTGAAGAGTTACCCGTATTATTCTTTGGGGGGGTTGGATCGGGCAAATGTCATACAAGGGACACATAATCACTTGGGTTCCTATTCATGTCTGAATTTAAAATATTCTTTTTGAAAAATGTGAGTGGAAAAATGTTTTAAAAGTTAAATTTAAAGTGATAACCCGTCAAATTCATATCCTCCTAATAATAATTTTCATGACAATCGATGATAAAATATAAATTTTAAATATTTTTTAAATAATAAACATAAAATATTTGTAGTTTTTAATTTAAATATGTATAATTTATATTTTAGATATTAAAATAAAATAAATTTCAATATAACAATAATAGTATATTCAATATAAATATTATACACTAGATATTTAAGTGTTAAAAATGTTATTTATTTCAATAAAAAAAGTTATTCCGCTCATATGTGTTTTTTCGAAATGCAAAAGTTTAAAAAAAAAACTACAAATTTTAGATGGCTTAATAAATCATTTGTCATCCAAGTTTGACATTATTTTTCTAATATGATATTTGTGTTATTTTTTTATCTAATTTAGTATTATTTTTAATAAAAATTATATATTTTAATATCTAAAGATAATAATATTAATTTTTTTAATATTTAATCCGATATTAAAGTTAATTTGATAAATTATTCACTTAATCCCAAAAAATATAACAATAGCCTTTAAGTATGTATAAATTTATTTAATTTTATTTGTTAGATTAAATGGTCAACGATAGATTCATTCTTGTGTTAGATACATTGCCATAAATACTAACATTAAAATATTATTGAGAATCGACCAACCAAAAAAAGATTGTACCCAGGCACAGGAAGGCTGGCAGATATGGTACCCAAATTTTTAATTATTATTTTACAATAAATTTTAATTTCTCCTTTAAAATATGTTTGGAATTTTAAATTGTATGTTTGAATTTTAACGTTGCTTTTCTAGTCAAATGAATTTGGAGGTTATTTTCTATTTCAGATACTTTTTGGGCTCGTCTACTCTCCCTCATCTTCGTGCTCAGAGTTTACAATGCTAAATTCTCAAACTCGAATTTGGAGAAGCATTCCAGAGGGGTATCAACTTGCTCAAAAAAGGCCTCCAATGAAACATAGGTAGCAGTCATGACATTATGATTTGGCACAAGTTCTTGATTTGTTATCTTTCTGATTATCCACTTTCTCTCTCGTTTATGAAATAAACTTTTTTATGGTTAAAGGTTTAATTGATTCTGTATGAGAGATCTTGAAAGCATGATGTTCTTCAGTATTGTTTTAGCCACAAGAAATAAGAGACTATTGAGAAAAACATAATTAGATCTTCAATCGTTGAAGATAAACTTATGTAGCATTTTTTGAAAAATGATTCTTACAATGCACTTTTTTAGTACCATTGGCTCATCTCTCGACCTCTCTTATATTGCCTTAGGGCCATCTAATGTTAGTAACAAGTTATATCGCAAAACATTTATGGAAACTGAATGTCGTACCAACTTACAAACCAAAGGATTATATACATGACAAGTCTGTGTGTGACCATGATTTCATATTGTAGCGACGTAAAAATTTAGCTCGGTCGCTAATTGTGGCGATTTAGTGAAAATTTGGAAATGGAATCACCGGTTTTATGAAAAAGGAGAGTCGCCACCGATCCTTTTTCCTACGTGTGATCGGACACCTATTAGGTTTCTTTTTTAAACAAAAAGAAAGCTGAGTTTAGGTCTACGTCAAAAATCCAGAGAAAAATTAGGGTTCGGGAGTCGGTTACGCGCGAGGAAGGTATTAGCACCCTCGCGACGCCCAAAATTGGTATCTTATAAACACGTGTTGTCTTGATTTTCAAAAATACGAGTTCAACGTAAGATTTAATCGTGATCTGATTGAAAAGACGAGAAATTTTAGTTTTTCCTTTTTTATTTTTTAGAAGGGTATACCGCTTTAACACGAGTCAATTGACGTTCACCCAACATAGCGATGAACTCGATGACTTAATGTTAAATCGGTACCTTGCCTTGATTATTGAAATTAATTAGAAAACGAGAATATGATTTTCGTTGTAATGCAAAACAAAACCGATATGGAATAACAATAAATAAACGAAAGAGCTTGATATATATTGAAGCAAATAACGAATGTGACAATAATATTAAAGACAATAAAGATATATATGATATTAAACATAATACATGAAATGGAAACAATGAATGTATATACATAATGTATGTACGTAATACATGTACAAATATATAAATAGCGATAGTATTAGAAAACATATTATATAATATTCGAAGTATATACAAAATATAAGTCAAAATACAATGTCAAAAGGTATATATATATACATAATAATATTAAAATAATGATGAGTAATAATAATGAAAATAATAGGTATAATAATAAATATAATAACATATGAAAATAATATTATATATAAAATATATATACTAACAATAAATATAATAGGAGTAAAATAAATGTAATAATAATATATACATGGGAATAATATATAAAATATAGCTAAGAACATTGAAAATATGCATAATATAACACATAGATGATGTATACATATAAATTAGAAACGACAACAATATAAAAATGGACTTACTAATATACTACATAGATATATACGTACATGGGTATAAATAATAAGGATATTAGAAATACTTAGTATATAATATTGGAATACATACATAATATAAAAAATATGTAGAATGTAGTATTAAAATATATGCACGATATATATACATATTTAAAATAATAAAAACTATTGATAATACTTCACAAATGTATATACATAGACTAAAAATATACACAATAATATATAAAGTACAATAATAGAAACACATATAATACATAAAAATATATATATATACATATGTAATATAATATTAAAATATTTACATAAGATATACATATTAGGAATAAACAGCTAATAATAATACTACATGAGTACGTTCATAAGTATATTAAATACATATACATATAATTGATATAGAAATATTAAAATAAAGCAATTAGAAAGTAATACTATGTACAAATAGATATATATATATATGTATATATAAAATAAAGTATACACTAATATTATTAGTAATACTAAAAAATGATGCAGTATAAAAAGTGAATATAATACAATATTAATTAAGATAATACTATATATATGTATATATACATATATAATAAGACATATACTAATATTAAATATGATAATAATACTAGAAATAATTATAATTAATAATAATAATACATTACAAATAATTATATATTAGTAACCAGAATATTAATAATGTCAATAATGATAACAGAAATAATAGTATTAATAATATTAGGAACAATAATAATATTTAAAAAAACGAAAACAAATAAATAAATAAAATGAAAAGGGATGAAAATTGAATTAAAATCAAAGTTTTGGGCGAATTTTAAAGAAAGTAAAGAGGAAAGGACTTATTAGAACGCGCGTAAAACTATGGGGGGCCAAAAGTGTAATAATCTCATTTCCCCAAAACGCGCAGCAGCATTGGGGATCAAATTGCAAGACGCAACAAATAATAGGGCCAAATTAAAAACAAAAAAAAACCTGATTGCAAATGCATGAAAAGGCGGAAGGGCTAAATGCGCAAATAGCCCTTCCATTTAAAAAAACACGCGGATCTAACAGGAGCGGGTCGGGTTGACCCGACCCTAGGCCAAACGACGTCGTTTCAAGTATTAAGGGGGGGACCAAAACGGTGCGTTTTGGTCCCCTATATAAGTTAAAAAATTTTTAAAAAAAATCATTTGGAACAGTTGAAGAGAAAAAAAAAAGGGAGAAAGGAGAGAGGGGAGAAAGGAGAGAGGGGAGAAGGGAGAGCACCGGCCACGGGCCGGCCACCGGAGGCTCACCGGCGCCGACGCCGGCCACCGCACGCGGTGGCCGGAAAGGTAAATTTTTTTATATTTTTTTTAGTTTTTTTTAATATTTTAATATATGTGCATATATAAGAGAGATCACTTAAAAAAGGGAAAAAAAAAAGAAAATAAGAAAATAAGAATCACCTTGGATTTTTCGGTTTTTGACTTTGGATCTATTAGCTTTCCACTTTGGTGTTGTTCTTCTGTTTTGGCATTGTTAAGATTTCTATTTTTGTTTTAATGTTTTTGTTTTTTTCATTCCAAAAAGAAAAAAAAAGGTCCTTTTACAAACTGATATCTCCGCTTATATATCCATTTTTACAAACTTTTTCAATATTTTATGCATACTGTCCTCCCTTTTTGCAGGTAATGGGCGATGGGACGGGGTTGAGGCGTCGTCAGAGGCGTCAGAAGGCGGGTGTGGTGCTGGTGGCGGTTGGTGGCCTTGGCAGAGACAAGTGGGGAGGATTGCGGCTCCACTTTAGGGGCTAGGGTTAGGGTTAGATATTATTCTATTTTTGAAATGGGTCTTGGGTGTTGGGCTAAGTTTGGGTTAGTTTTGGGTATTGGGCTGTTTAGGTTAGTGAGTCTGGTGGTTAAATTTTAGGGTAGGAGTTTAATGGGACAATCGGGCTTGGGTCTGGTTGTAAATGGGTTTGGGTAGGTTAATTGGGTTTTAGGGGGTTGTTAAATGAGTCAAAAATGTATTTGGGGTTTGGGTTAGTATTAGGTTTATTTTTGTAAAAGGCCCAGGCTAATTTGGGCTTCTACACATATGAAACAAAAATAAGGTTCAAACCTATCTTAAGGAGTACTCCTAATTTTTATCGTGTATATCAGTATGTTACTAAAGCTTTTAAGTAGATAATTTTTCATAAATTTTACAAACTGAATCAAATCAAATAAATTAAATAAACCCTATTTAATTAATTAATTTCTATAAAATACTCTTTATATTTTAGTCACATACTTTAATCCGTGACCCGAGCATCAAAATAAATTCATCGCAATCACTTAAAATCGGAACAATGAAATAATTGCAAATTTTACCAATGAATCCGACTGATATCACACACTACACCGCATATCCCATGCATGTAAAAGACGTGTACAGCGTTGTGTACAATAATTTCGCAGTAACCTTCGATAATCCACACAAAAGAAATTTCTCATCTTCTTCAATCAATTTTCCTTCAAATTTCTTCCTATTTTAATCCCTTTTGGTCTCTCCCAAATTTTCTTTCATTTCCAATCAATAATTTTTCCTCCCTTTTCACCGGAGGAAAAAAAAAAAACCACCATCCCGACACGATGCCGCAGACAAGCAACAACATCGTCGGCTTCGTCAACCTCCTTTCATTCCTTATCTCGATCCCGATGGTCATCGCCGGCGTGTCAATGAGCCAAGGGAGTGCAGAGGAATGTTATCAAGTGATGGCTAAGCCAATGATCATAATCGGAGGTTTCTTCATTTTTTTTCTCTGGTGGGTATAATCGGCGCGTGTTGCAACGTGACGTTCTTGCTTATTGTTTACCTTATCCTCATGATGTTCGTTATCATCGTCGGCATCATCTTCTCTATGATTACGATGATAGCGACGAGTAAAGGGGCGGAGGAAGTGAAAACCAGAGAGGGTTATAAGGAATATCGACTTCCCGATGACCCTAATTGGTTGGCTATGGCAATTTTAAAAGAAAATAGCTGGGAAAGTATTAAGAGTTGTTTAACTGTGCCTGAACATAATGTTTGTATTGATTTAAAAGAAAGACAAATCAATAGTACTGCCACGGAATTAGACCAGAATGAGTTAACTCCTATTCAGGTATTTCTTCCTTTGATCCCTCTACAATAATTTTTATCATTTCTAGTCATTCTGCATTTTGATTTCGATTTTGTTGATGGGAGGTCGCTCTCTGAGCCGATGTTTATATTTAATTTAACTCTAGGTTTTTGTCTCTCAGCTTCGCAGAGAACCCTGTTCATGGAGTTTAGAGGGAGCATTTAATCCATTAAGAAAATATTTAGCATTTGTCTTTGATAGGGTTTAAACTTATGCCCTTATATGGCATTAGTGGATAAGAATACTACCACTTGGCTGTTGAGAGGAGATTTCTCTCAGGTCCAGTCTAGGACCCTCGATGTAGGTATTATTCCCGGGATGCATATAGCCAATTTTAGTTTGAGTTTTTGTCTCTTAACTCTGTAAAAAGCCCTTAATGGGTTCATAGAGTTTAGTAAGAGTGTCTAGTCCACTAAAGAAATGTTTTAGCATTTGGTGTTGATAACGTTTGAATCAATGCTCTTATATGACATTAGCAGGTAAAGATACTATCACTTGACTAGAGTCTAGAGACAAAAACCCTTAACTAAAATCAAGTACAGACAACAGAATTGTTCAAATTATTACTATTTTTCTAATTAGTTAATTTTAGTTTCTATACTTTTTCGAATTGTTCAATTTTACTCTTTCTACTTTTTAAATTTTGAAATTCCAATAATGACCAAACACTAGCAATAAAGTTCATTTGGTTAAATTCTAGTATTAACCATGCACTATACATAAAGTTGTGGATTAAGTACATGTTCTCCATTTAGATCATTTTCAAAATTTATTTGGATAAACGGTAAATTTAAATCTGGTGAGATTGAAAACGGTAGTGGCGATGAGATTAATTACTGTAGCAGTCAAATTTAAAACAATTGTTTGATATGAGTTTGAATTCAAACGTAACAATTATGATAAAGTGAGAATAGAAAATGATCATCAAGTACATTAAATTAAAATGTATATACAATAAATCATTAAAATTTATATTCAAATTAAATAAAATTAATTAAAATTACCTTGACTACTTATAATTAAAAATTATTAAATTTACATTAAATTCAATAATATATATTAAAAATATGTTATATTAAATAATATTTAAAATTATATTTCAACTAAAAATAACAATAACAACAACACATAGTCTAACTTCCGATTATATTTTTTAACTAATTTTTTCGCGAGTAATATATATATATATTTATATATAATATTAACTATGAGATCTAGATTGTATCTTTAATAATATTTATTAATGTAATTTCATTTATTAAAATTTATTTTTATTAATGAAATGTTTTTAATATATATTTATATAAATTTTAAATATTTTATTAAAATAATAATTTAATTTTTTTTATTTCACTTAGGAATAGAATTAATTTAACTAAAATTTGAGATTAAAAATTCTTATAAAAAATTAATTTAGTAAAAAAATATACTTCATACTTATTAAAAATTATTATAGAGAACCCCAAGTTGTGACCTATATTAGCAAGGGCGAAGTCAAAGGGAGGCAGGAGACAGACAGGGGTCTTGATCCCTTGGATCAATGGAAAATTTACTTTATAGCTCCCTTTCCAAAATTAAAATATTTAATTTAGTTCTTTTTAACTTTTGATTAAATGGAAAAATTATAATTTTAGCAATTTTGAAATATTAATAATTTAAATTAAACATTTTTTTTAAATTTTATAATCTTATTTGGACTCCCTAAATAAAAATTTTAGCTTCACTCATGCTATTAGTCGGATGTTCATCTTCATCATGAATAACTTAAATTCGAATTAAAATTATATCAATAAAATTGTTATAAAAATAAAAATAAAATATAAATAATCGGTTTTATAATAAACTTAAAATGTTATTATAGAAATGGCTGATTGAATATATAAATTGCAGTCAGGTTGTTGTAAGCCACCGAGCGAATGTGGGTTCGTATATGGCGGAATGACGACGTGGACGAAAAACCAAGGTGGATCATCGAAGAACAATGATTGTAATCTATGGAATAACGACAACAAGACACTGTGCTTCGAATGCCAGTCATGCAAGGCCGGCGTCATATACAGCGTCAAAGATTCTCGGAGGAAATCGTCGGTCGTTAACATCGTGTTCTGCATCTTCATCATCATTTTCTATTTTATTAGTATTTGTGCTTTAGGGAATTCTGCCAAACATGGTTGAGGTTGAATATTTCACTCTTTGTTTCCATTATTTATGCAGTTTTTTAATTGGATTTTAACAAATATTTTAAAAAAATTGTTGATTGATTTATTTATAGGATAAATATTAAATTTATACAGATTCAATGTGCAAATTTGATTCGGTACAATTATACATATTCATATGTATACATGAACTTCAATCTAATGTGTAATTTGATACAAGGGCGAAATTAAAATAATTTTTTTGGAGGGGCCGAATTAGAATTATAAAATTTTAAGAGAACCAAAAATTGTAATTTGTTACTGAATTTAAAATTTTACAATTTTCAAGGAATTAAACTATTGCTTTTGGAGAGTATAACTGAATTTTAAATTTTAGGAGGGACTGAAATATAATTTTACCATTAATTTAACTTAAAATTTTGCAAATTCTCAAACGGCTAAAGGGGCAATTTTTCATTTTAGGGTATTGGCTTCGCCGCTGATTTGATACATGAATATTGATTTGATGCAGCTATACAAATGAAACTTGAATTATGATTCATATATATAAATGAAACTTTAACTTTGATTCAATTGTACATTTTTAAATAAATAAATGCATACGTTTATTTTCATATCGAATTAATATAATTATTTGTATATGTGATATATTAACGTAAAATGGTGTTAATTCAATAACATTATTAGTTATTTGTGAAAATCGAATCAAAATAAAATTTCACGTATAAAATCGCACAAAATTAAAATTCATATATCACGTTAAACATTGAATCAAATTTATGTATAATTTTAATATTTATCAAAAAAACAAAGAAGAAGTTGGGCATCTTGAGCTAGTACCCCCAAACTAGCGACTCGGTCATTACTATCAAGTTTGGCATCAAAGTTTATCTTCACATGATTCGGCAAAAGAGGGCATCATTACCCTTTATTATTTTGAGAATCAGATCGATTGATCCAATCGAATAAATTAAAATATCAATTTAAAATAAAAGATTAGACGGATTAATTTATGAATCAATTGAAATGATTAATCAATCTAATTAAATCGGACGGTTGGGGATATATTACTATTTAATAATAATAATTGCTATCTGGTAACTTGAAAAACACAACCTAACAAAAGAACGGAAAGTTGTTGAAAATCTCATTTTATATTAATTTCTTACATTTAATGCATAGAAGGGTTTGCTTAAAAACTCCTCTATAAAAAAAAAGAGACGGTGGAAATTACAAGTTCATCCTCACTATTTAGATTTGTTCATGGTGGGTCGGTCCCTAACAAAATTTTAAATTTATTTGATAGGTTTCAAATCGGACTGAAAAACGGGCATAATGTTTTGCCTAAGCTCGACTCAGATTATAGATACTAAATTCGAGTTCGGTCCGACTTGTATTAAAATTATTTTATTTATATAAAAAAATTTAAAAATATTATATATCAAAAATATTAAAATAAATGTTTTCTAACAAATTAAAAATAAATTTTTAAAAAAAGTCTTTAATACTTAAATAATACTAAAATAGATGCAACTTAACAAGCAAATGTCTCTAAAATAGTAGCAAAATTAACGATAAAATAAGAGTTATACAATATCCAAACAATAACAACAAAATAGTAGCAATATAATAGTGAAATGGAAGAAAAATAGTGGGAAAACAACAGCAAAATAGTAATTTCTTTTTTTACAAATTCGAATCGGGTTGGGCTAGGGCCAAAAAACCTTACTCGAGGCCTGACCTATTTTCTAAACGAGACAAATTGAAAATTGTTGAGTATTTCAGAGTGTGTATCCCTTTAGATGGTTAAGCCGTGTATTTATATGATATAGTTACTGTTCATGGATGTGATATCATAGGTAGGTTTCAATGCATATTGACATATGTACCATATTCTAGAGTTAACACGTGTTTTCAAGATGTTGGTTTGCCTATATGGCTTTGCGAACCCACATCTTGTGGTCTATAGAAGTGTGCGAGCACCTTACATGCGAACCCAAAGTGTGAACCGCATAAAATGAGGATCAAGACCCGATTGAGTCTGGACTCGGACCCAATCGGGTGATGTAGTAAGTATCATAACAAAAATAAATTTAAAAAAAATCGTTATACTTAAATAATACTAAGATATATGTAACTTAATAAGTAAATACATCTAAAATAGTAGTAAAATTAACAATAAAACAAGAGTTATATAATATCCAAACAATAATAACAAAATAGTGAAATGGTAACAAAACATTGATAAAACAACAATTTTTTTTTTATTTACAAATTTAGGTTGGGTTGGGCCCGAGTCAAAAAAACTATCTCAAGGCTTGACCTATTTTCTAAACAGGCCTTATTTTTTATTCTAAACTCATTTTTCGAGCATATATTTTTACCTAAATCCTCTCACTTTTTAGACGGGTCTTTGAATCAAACCATCCAACCTAACCATGGACAGGTCTATCACCATCCTATGAACGAACCAATGTTTTTAATAATAGAACTGATGATCGAATTAATTAAGTTATCAATTATTAATCTATCTAATTTGATTAAAATTCAAAAAAAATAAAAAATTTAAAAAATTAGTTAGTACCAATTTCCAATTAAATTGATTCAAAATCATTTTCTGAACCGTTACCCGATCAATTTCTGATCCAAACTTATTCAAACATCCAACCCTTCTCTCTCCTCCCTCCATATATATCCCCCCACACCCTCTTCCAGACCCAACCACTAGAGCCATTAATTCCTTAAAAGCTATTTACACCTATCACAACAGCTGTGCCCAGTTAGAAGCTAAGAACTGCGGGTCATCATCATTGAGCCCGCCTCCCTCTTTTCTTTTCTTTTTTTGCTTCTTCCATAACTGTTCCCAAAAAGCTCTGATTAAAAATTTAAGACACTTAGCTGTAACCTTATCTTTTTTTCCTTATTGCCAGTCACATTTTTTGTTTCCTTTTTTCTAGGAACCCCTTCTTTTTGGAACCCTATTCTCTGCTGCAAGCATGGTTGCACCACTGTCAGCTTGGCCTTGGGAGCACTTGGGAATTTTCAAGGTACCTATATCTCTAAATCTCTCTCTCTATATATATGCATATGTGTATGTATGTTGCTGATATTAGTTTGTCTTTGAATTGTTTTGTGTGTGTGGCGATCAAAGTATATACTTTACGGTCCTTTAGCTGCAAAAGCCTGGTATTCATGGATGTATGAGGATAATATACTTAAGGATCTATGGTGTATTCATATACTCCTTATTTGCACACTGAGAGGGTTCATTCATCAACTATGGAGCTCTTACAACAGCATGTTTTTCTTAACTCGCAACCGTTGGATCAAGCAACAAGGTGTTGATTTCAAGCAAATCGACGATGAATGGGACTGGTATGTATATATATATATATATATATATATATAACATACATGAAATATTATTTCCAATGTAAATTCCAATAAAATCATTAGTTACTAGATTATCGGTAAATTTTTGTTTTGGTCAATTAACTAAAACAAATTATAATTTGATCATTAAATTATTCAAAAGCTTTCATTTAAGTTATTAAACTGTTAAAATCAATGTTATATAGCTTTCTTTGTTTGCATTGCTTCACAAATCGAAAGTTCTCTTTTCGCTTCTCTTTTACAATTCAATTTCTTTTTTATGAAACAAATTTGAATATCATCAATCTACGAACCAAAATTCAAACAATTTTTTCCTCCGATATCTGACACTAGCGCTCAATTAACTTGCATTTAAGGTATGTTCTTCCACTCGTTAATGGGTACTGATCTATCGTTTAGATTGTCTAGTCGTCACTTGAGCTCGCTGGCAGAATTTTAAAAAAAACTTAACAGTCCAATAATTTAAATAAAAAATTTTGAATAATTAAATGACTTAATTGTAACTTTTTTTTTAATTAAATGACCAAAACGAAAATTTTCCTATAATTTAGTAACTAATGGTGCAGCTTACACTAAAATAAAAAATATATAATATCTGAATTATATTATTGTTGTGTTGCAGGGATAATTTCATAATCCTACAAGCTATGTTAGCTTCAATGGCCTGTTTGATATTCCCATCTTTAAATACACTTCCTTTATGGAACCTAAAGGGGTTTATTGCTTCATTGTTACTGCATGTTACCATTTCAGAACCTTTGTATTATTGGGCACATAGACTTTTTCATAAACCCTACCTTTTCAACCATTATCATTCACTTCACCATTCATCACCAGTACCCCATCCTTTTACAGCTGGACATGCAACACCATTAGAGCACCTAGTCTTATGTACAGTGATCGGGATTCCGATAACGGGATCAATTCTGATGGGTTATGGATCGACGGCGATGATCTATGGCCATGTTTTGGTTTTTGATTTTTTCAGGTGCCTTGGACACTCCAATGCTGAAGTTGTTCCACATGAAGTTTTCAATAAGTTACCTTTACTTAGATATTTCATCTATACCCCCACGTAAGTAAATAACTATAAACTTTTTTTATTTTATTTTATGATTGATTGTTCTTTTTTGTTTGTTTACTCGGTTCATAAAGACTAATTTTTTCAAGATTTATGATTGTCTTTCTCAAAAATATTGTTTCTAAGTAAAGACAACAAAAAAATTGTTTTAGACGGGCCAAAAATGAATAATAAATAACGGCGGAATGTAATTTTAAAATTATACTAACTTATAACTTCGTAAAAATTAAAAGAGACTATATAAATAATTTTTTATATTGGGGGACAATGTCACTGCCAATTTTGTTTTTATCTTTAATTCTCGGATTTGAACATTTTAATTGTGTAAGTACACCTAATACTTATTAATATTTTTGTAATTTTTTTAAGAATCTGATTTCCACCCAAATTTATAGCTTGGTTATTTTAGGTAATGGTAGGAAAAAGAAAAAGTTGCAATCAATTGAGAAGGGAAGTTCATTTAAAGTTTTCCCAAGGGATGTATCTTAAGTTAATGAAGTGTTTTTGGATCGTTCATATATTTGTATGCATAAATGCTAAAAGTTATTGCTACTTACTAAACATTAATTATTCTTGAACAATATTATTTTTTTGTTCGAGTCGAATATTAATTTAGTTGATACTATTATTATTATTGGTTAACTAAAATAATTTGTTATTGACAAGAAAAACAAGGATTATTTTTTGTTCTCTTTGGATGAACAGTGATTATAATATGATAAAAAAAATTATTTTTCACAATTAGAGTAATTTATTTTACCGTCATTTAAAGACAATTTACCCAATCAAATCTTAATCCAGTCAGCACCGCGGTTACTATTACAACTTGATGGTGGTTGACCTTAATTATATGTCTTTAATTAAAGCAATAGCTTGTCTTTGTCAAAAACAAACAAGGACCGGTTTCGTAGTTGGCACCATTAATGAGCAATGTTGTTATGTCAGGTATCACAGTCTCCACCACACAGAGATGGAGACCAATTTTTGTCTGTTCATGCCGCTGTTTGATGCATTGGGGAGTACACTTAACACCAAATCATTGGAGCTACATAAGAAAATCACCTCAAATTCAGGTAGATTGAATTGCATTAATTGAGTTGGTGTTATTAATCAATCAAATACTTACTCAATTGAGAAACTATTAGAATATTTTTTCATATATAAAATGAATTATATTATTATGAGGATATTTTTATAGGAAAAAACGGGAGGGTACCGGATTTTGTGTTCCTAGCACATGTGGTGGACATAATGTCAGCAATGCATGCACCGTTTGCATTACGATCATTTGCATCGACGCCATTTTGCATGAGGATGTTTCTGCTACCGTTTTGGCCACTTACGTTTATGATAATGCTAGTGATGTGGGGTTGGTCTAAGACCTTCCTCTTCTCTTTCTACAATCTTCGCGGCCGTTTGCACCAAACATGGGTCGTTCCTAGATTCGGCTTTCAGGTTAATCCGCTACTAATCTATTAACTAAGTTTATAAGTATAATTACAAGTAAATTTAGAACGATTTTGAATCATACGTAAAAATCAATATCGTGAAAGCCTCATTAGCTAATTAAATTATTAATTGAGTAATTATTGCAGTATTTCTTACCATTTGCAACCAAGGGCATCAACAGGCACATAGAGGAAGCCATATTAAGGGCGGACAGATTGGGGGTCAAGGTTATTAGCCTCGCCGCTTTAAATAAGGTCAGTCTTTGAAATGGTAAAATTAAGATTTAAATATTTTATTTTTTTTAAATTTTATTTTTCTAGATTTTACATAATAAATAAATAAAAATATCATCATAATAATATTTATTATTTTATGAAAAAAGATGAATTTTTTTTATAATTTTTTAACTAAATAAAGATAAAAACATAATATAATATATGTTTTAAATGGGCCCTAGAGCTTTGAGATGGTGGTTGGTAGTTGGGAGGAATAATGTACTTACTGTATTATATTTATTACACTACTTACGCAATAAATGTGTTCTGTCCAAAATGTTTAGCATGAAGCTCTTTGTATTCGAAAAGTATTTTCATATACGAATGAAGTAAGAATTTTTTGTAGAGGATCGAAATTAAATTATATATTTTTATAATAGTAAAATTATAATTTTATCAGTTTAATAATTTATATTTTTATAATTTTTAAAAAATTAAATTAAATTATTATTATTTTTAGGGTATTAAAGTGTAATTTTACTATTACTAATTAAAATTTTATAAATTATAAAAAACTTAAATGAAACATTTTCCATTTTAAAGGATCGGGCCCTGCCAACCCCTTATACCCGCCCCTATTATCATCACATGAAAAACTCTTATAGCAAAAGATTATGCATAAACACTGTAAACGGGAAATGAATGAATGCATGCATGCAGTTTTACTATTAGTTTTTATATTTTATGAAAATTATGAATTTAGTATATTTATTTTAATTTAATTAATTTTAGTTCATGTATTTTTCGAATTGGTCAATTTTAGTTTCAGTACTTTTCAAATTTTGAAATTTTAGTCTTGGACCAAACAATAGTAGTTAAATATGTTTATTTAAATTCAATTATTAGTCTTGTATTATGCACACAATTATAGATTTAGTCTGTATTCTCTACTTGAATCATTTTAAGTCCCTGCCTCTCGATTTTTAAATTTTTAGTCTTGACGTAAATAACTGTCACTAATCCATTAATTGAATTTTTAGTGAATTTATATGTGGAAATAACAAGCTGGCATGGTATTCACATACGATAATATATTTACCGTATTAAATTTTGAAAATAGAAAAAATTAATATATCTAAGTTATCGTTGGTGAGGACTAGAATTTTAAGATTTGAAAAGTAGAGGGATAGAAAATGACCAAATTAAGTACATGGACTAAATCCAAAACTTTTGCAAAGTACAGGGATTAAGAGTAGAATTTAACCCACGACCTTTTTTACTGTACAAACCATGCACGCATCCATGCAAGGCTTTAATATCTGTGAAATAAAATACAGCAATGTAATGACTACATTTAGTGGGTTTCAACTGAATCGTGTAGAACGAGGCTCTGAACGGAGGAGGGACACTGTTTGTTAACAAGCATCCAGAGCTTAAAGTGAGAGTGGTTCATGGCAATACCTTGACGGCTGCGGTTATCCTTAATGAATTTTCTAAGGATGTTAAAGAAGTGTTTCTAACAGGAGCCACCTCAAAGCTCGGTAGAGCAACCGCTCTCTACCTCTGTAGGAAAAGAGTTCGTGTTCTTGTAAGTCTTTTAACCGGAAACTTTACTTTTTTTCAGATTATTTAATTCAGTTGGTTCATACAATGTCAACATCTATATAGTTAGTTCTTTCTGATACATTCGTTAACTAAGAACTTTTTTGTATCAAACAAAATATCTAGATATGTTTCCTTTATTGGTGACCAATTCGAGTGTTAGCCATTCATAGCATTATTGCACATGTCATGAATTGACCTCAATGTCGATAAGTACATGTTTGACTTAGAATTTAAGATGGTTACTCTTCACCCAACTTTTCATATTCTAAAAAAATATAATCATTAAAAAAGTACTAATAAATTAATTGTTTCTAACTTAAACATGTACATATAATGTGCAGATGTTGACTTCATCGACTGAAAGGTTTCAAAAAATACTAAAGGAAGCCCCCGTGGATTGCCAAAACTATTTAGTGCAAGTGACCAAGTACCAAGCTGCTCAAAATTGTAAGGTATGAGAATACATATATGCTTGATTTCTGTATATCGTTTAGGGTTGCCTCCTGACTCTATTAAAAGCTCAAATAGGTTCACAGAATGAGTCAACTGAATATTTAAGGATACGATAGGTTTATAGAGCATGAACATCTTATGGGGTGTGTAAGAGGACTAATCACATGCGATGTATGATTAACCTAAGTAGCAGTTGTTTCACCCAGAAAAGCTCTATATACTATAAGGCATGAATTTGAGTCCAACTATATACAATTACGCATGATTTATCTTCTCGAACATTAAGACCACTTCAAGTACTTAAGCTTTCTACGGAAATAAGAGACAAAAACTCAAAAAAAAAAATTACAAAACGTGTTGATGGTTTGGTCTTGTCTGGCCCTGTACGTATGTAATATTATATACTAATGATGATTGAAATGGTTGTAATGAAAATTAAAAACAGACATGGATAGTCGGGAAGTGGATAACACCATGGGAGCAAAGCTGGGCTCCATCAGGAACCCATTTCCATCAATTTGTTGTACCACCCATTTTGCCTATCAGAAGAGACTGCACCTACGGTGATCTAGCTGCCATGAGGTTGCCACCTGATGTTGAAGGCCTTGGTTCTTGTGAGGTACTCTCTCCCCCCCCCCCCAAAAAAAAAAATCCTCCATCACCCTACCTAATTATTATTAATGCAATGAATGAAACATCAGAATCAATATAATAATATTTACCAAAAAAATCAATATAATAATACCTTGAGTTCCATAATAAGATTTAGAACTTAAAAGTTTTGAGGTTTCAACTTTGAGTCTCATCTAAAGACAATGTCAAAAGAGTGACAGAAGTTTTCGCCTTTTTACTCTCTAAAATGTATAAATTTTAAGTTTGTACACATGATAAAATTACACTTTAACTTCCAAAAATGATAAGTTTTGATCTAGTCTTTTAAAAAATTATAAAGATATTAACTAATACAATAGTGAAGTGCATTTTAGTTCTTATAAAAATATATAATTTAATTTTAACCCCTCCAAAAAATTTAGGTAAACTATAGTAGAGGTCACCCAACTATTCAATTTTGTCTTTTTCGGTCACCAATTAGCTAATATAAAAATAGAAACACCGAAGAATTCAAGATAGTTAGGTGATCAAAAAACACAAAATTGAATAATTAAGTGATGATTTTTAACTTTTTATAGTTAGATAACAAAAAAGAAAAATAATTAGATAGCTACCAATATAATTTACCCAAAAAAAAAAAATCCTGGCTTCATCCCTAGTCTTATCTAAATGCGTATGTATGTTCTTCACTAAAGTTTTTTGTTTCAGCTCCGATTCTCGTTTTATATAAAATTTATTTTAATTGTTCAGTTTCATATTGATAATGATTGATTCTATGGAAACAGTATACAATGGAGCGAGGAGTGGTGCATGCATGCCATGCAGGAGGTGTAGTTCATCAGCTAGAAGGTTGGAGTCACCATGAAGTTGGAGCAATTGATGTGGATAGGATTGATCTTGTATGGGAAGCTGCTCTCAAACATGGTTTAAAGCCAGTCTCAAGTGTAAACAATTGAAAAAGAAAAAATTCTTTGTCATCAATAAATAACCATCAAACAATGAAGGAGAAAATTTAAATATATATATATTTTTTTATTTTGAAAATTGAAACATATTTGGTTTGTGGTTTTATTCTCTTTATTAAAATATACAGTGTTTGGAGGAAAACAAATATGATACACTTCAAATTGATAGAGTGCAATGCAAGTAATATAGGAAGGTTATTCTTCTTTTCTATTTTTTTTTATAACTACTCATTATTAACTCAATGGAGTGAATTGATAAATAGGTTTTAGAAATTATGCTTTATGTGGATTAGTCTTTAGTGTGAATGCGTAAGTACCCTTTAATTGTACAAGTAAAACGTGAACAAAACTCTCATATAAATAAAGGCCAACAAAACAACATACCCAACTACAAAGATCAGAAAAAACAGTTGAGGACCTCAATCCCGTACTAGACAAAGCCTCGAAAGGCTAATAAACCGTACAGTCTAACCGATTAATTAGATTAGGAACCATATGACATATCAGTTTGAAAAAATTGAATTGATTTTTGATTGAACCACTCTGAATCAGTTTAATTTAGGGGTTAATCAAGAATATTTTTTTTAAAGGGCTGAAATTGAATTATAAGTTTTTTATAAGTCAAAATAAAATTTTATTATGTATTAATTTATGATTTAATTATTTTTACAGGGACTTAACAGATTTTTTTTTCATTTTGAAGGAGGTTAAAGTGCAATTTAATCATTTATTACTTTATAATTTGCTCCTAGTCGAATAAAGTTACAAAACCGAATGAATTGATAGTTTAACCGATTGAATTGTTTTTTTTTTTGATAATTTATTTAATTAAAATTAAACCCATCTATTGTATTAAAAAGTGTAAACTACACAAATAATCACCTAACTATTAAAAATTTTTATTTTAAGCACTTAAAATAAAAAAATTGTAATGTAAGCACCCACATTATATAATTCGGTCATTTTGGTCACTCTCATTAAAATCACAAACGACAAGTTGACGAGGCAATTAAAAAATTGATATAACAACAAATTTTATCTTTAACTCTTACATATTATATCAATTTAATCAAAATTTTAAAAAATTAACTCTCAAATTTTATAAATATTCTCATTTTAATGTTTAAAATCTTTACAAATATTTTCAATTTATTCATAAATTGATAGTGCTAGAAGACATGGAACTTGTTGGATGTTGTTCAGG
Source organism: Gossypium anomalum (assembly GCA_025698475.1). Lineage (NCBI taxonomy): Eukaryota > Viridiplantae > Streptophyta > Magnoliopsida > Malvales > Malvaceae > Gossypium > Gossypium anomalum. Next base: position 91,546,785 of record CM046968.1, read on the forward strand.
TTTTAACAGTTCTGAATCTTTCAATTAAAAAGGCTTATATATATTTCATCTGATGGATAGTGGTTCATGGATGGTACAATAAAGATTTCCACGATAAAATTGAGATTATTTGTAAATTTTGAAAGTTAATTTTTTAAAATTAAGATTAAATCGATATAATATGTAAAAGTTGAGAGCTAAACTTATTATTATACTGATTTTTTTAATGGTCACATTAGCTTATCGTTTGTGATTTTAATGAAAATGACCAAAATAATCTAATTATATAATGTTTATACTTTAATTGTAATTTTTTAATTTTGGGTGCCTAAAATAAAAATTATTTACTGAATGAAGGACTACCTATGGAATTTACCCTATTAAAAATCAGTTTAACCTTGGATAAAGGGAAAAGAAACAGCAAGACTTTAGTTGTTTCCACGTGGTGGAAAAAGAACAAAACTCGAGGACGCGTGGCACGTTCATAAAACACCGACACTGTCCAAAATCCAACCGCCATTAAAACCTCTGCTCATCATTTTATCTCCCCTTTCATCTGCTAAATCCAACTTCTTTTAAAAAACAATGGAGAAATCAAAGAGAGTTTCATTGGGTGTTCAAAAGAACACCAAACAATCCAAGAAAATGAAACTCTTGACCAATGTTTTTAATTACTTGAAATCCGATAATTACATGTTTGCTCCTCTCATTTCTCCTTCAATCTCAGCAGGTACTTGTTTTTTTAATGAAGCTTTTTTCTAGTTTCTTTTTATTTTTTGCATCAATGGGGGCATACCCACTTTTTTTTTTTGAAGGACCGAAACTGAAAGAACCCATTAAAGGAAACAAGAAGAAGGTGTTAAAGATGGTTGACAAGTATATGAAATATGATACTTATATGTATGCACCATTGCTTTCTTCTCAACTAATGGGTTCCCTTTCATCAGGTACTAGTTTTTAATTTATTCTCTTTTTTTGTTAATTAAATGGTTATTATTATTGCTTTGAAATAAAATGTAATTTGATTTTGTCAAGGGGTGGAAATAAAATTATAGAATTTTCGGTGCTTAAATTTAATGTTTTACTTATTAGAGGGCTTTATATTGCAATTCGACCACTTGACCAACCCAACCTTTGCCACGCTTTCGGATTAAATTAAAATTTTATATTTTTTAGGCTAAATTGTAATTTTACAGATTTTGAAGAGATTGAAACATTAAATTTTCATTTTAAGGGGACCGAGGACCTGCCTAACCCCTACCTTCGTCCCTGAGCTCGACAGGATCTAAACATGGCGCCACCTTACCTACACTTTGGTACGACTTACCAGCTTAACGCCGGGCATCTTGGGATTAGAGGAGCCCCTAATGAGAGAGAAAAGCAACCCTATATCAAGCACTTTCCTCCTAACATTCAAAGACCTCCGATCCCAAAACCCAGTTCCTCCATCCGTCATCTTGACCAAGTGAACCGTCGTGAACCACCATAACTTACTCGGTTGTATTAAGGGAATGTAAAATTTTCCCAGTAAATGCACATCCTGTTTGTGCAAGTACAGTGAAGTATGGTGTTAAAATTTATAAAAATGGTAGTTGAATCGTCTTCTCGAGTTTAATGCGTGCATATTACAACTGGCCTCGTCTAAGTTTTGCCCCAACCATGGTGGCTCCGATAGCCTTTCTATGCTATACTTCTAATGTTAGAATACAAAAATAAATCGTGATCTTTAGATGTTCCAATGAGATAGATTCGGGATTCCGTCGATGGAGTATAGAAGCCGGTGTTGGCCGCGGCCGCCATGAAATTCTTGTAAACATTATACAAATATGTGATATTCCCTAAATATATATTTTGTTGCATCTTTTTATTCAGAACAAATCCAATGCATTAGCAAGATCACCGTGGAAGTCGCCACAACAAAAACAACATTGAACACTGAGTCAGCTAACGCTCTAGCAGAGGAGGAACAACCACACGATGACGCTCGTCCCACCGACAATCAAACAATAGCACAAGGAGAAACGGTGAAGCACATGGTTTACCACCACCGTTGCTCGACGCCCATGTCAGGTATCACATTCTTAAAACCACTTCCAACGCTTTTTTTTTTTTCGCGGACCGACGTGCATGACAAGGTTCCATTTGTTATATTATCATTTGTTTACAGGAAAAGCAATGGCAGATCATATGAAGGTGAGGAAGCTTGCTGTTGAGTAAAAATCTAGCAAATTATAGATCGTTGTAAAAAAATATTAGGTAAATGAACAAGATGAATTCATGCTCATACTATAGTGACATTTGTATACTATGTAGATCACTTCGTGTTTAACACATATATACATATAATGAAATAAGCGCCATTGATGTCCACTTGGAACAACCGAAAGCGGCCCATATGAAGGTGGCTAGGTTTGTGGATACTATAAACCTACTTTAAATGTATATGAATTGAGGATAGTGCCAAATCGTAACTTCTTGATAAAGACAGTGAGTAAATTAATATCTCCACATATTCCAACTTCCAAGAGTTTTGGACTGTACTAGAACTCATCTCGCTCGACCTAAGTCGGGTCGATGTGAGTTCGGCTCAAGTTCAAGCTTATTTATCGGTCTGATTTCTTGGATGGATGATCCGATTTAAATTTTAAATATTATAATTATTATAATTTTGATTTTATTATTTTAATTAAAACCATATTTACAGATTTCTGTAAGTTAATATAATTTAAATGTTTGACGTTTTAAATAGGTTGGTCACATGGGATTCATGTGGAATTTAAAAATGCCACGTTGAAAAAAAATATGTGGTAGGTGAAGTGTATGATGATTTTCTTTTGTTCACATCGTATTAAAACGACATATGTTATTATTGTGACCTCATCATTTTATAGTTTCATCCATATTCGATTCTCATGAGAGAGAATATAAATAATACTAGAAAATACTAGAATTTCTTAGACTTCCTAAAATAATAATATTTATCAAAATGACTAGTTCAAAAATATTTACCGAAATGACTTGAAATAAATAATAAATTTATATTAGGAAGACTAAATAGTCGGCATCACTATTTTTAACTAAAAAATAATTTTTGAGGTATTGAACACTAAATGGTCGGCACCAATATATTTTTTTCAAAAAAATTATAAATATATTACTTTTTAGGTTTTAAAATAAAAAGAACAATAATTTAGCAAAGTTTATTTGAATTATTATAAAAGATGAAAAATCATTAAAGTAGATTCTAATTTTATCAAAAGAAATTAATTTAATTGTGCATATTAAATTTATATTAATTTTTTTAATTTAATAATAACGTGAGTGATGCAATAATAATTAACAATATGATAAGTAATCTAATATTATTTTAAAATATAAAATATGTAATTAAACTTGAGAAATAAAAAAGATGGAAAAACAAGGAGGGTTCAATGTTGAAATATTCTCATCTCTTTTGTTGGGTGATTTTGGCCATTTGTTGGCCAGCACCTCACACTCAAAAATATAATTTTTTTTAATTAGAAAAAGGAGGGGAAAATAATGAGGGGTTAATCTAATATTATTTTAAAATATAAAATATGTTATTAAATTTGAGAAATAAAAAAGATAGGAAAATAATGAGGCCAGCACCTCACACCCTAAAAATATAATTTTTTTAATTAGATAAAGGGGTGCCTGCCATCAATGTGTCAGTAACCAAAATTTTTTTTAAAAAAAATTACATATCTAGTGCTCAAAACCCCAAGAATTATTTTTTTTAATAGAAAAAATAGTGGTGCTGGCCATTTAGTCCCTATAATCCAAATATATTATTTATTTCAAGTCATTTGTGTGAATGTTTTTGAACTAGGGTTATTTTTGTAAATATTAATTTTTTTGAGTCAGACGGGTAAAATAGCCATAAATTTATTTTAAAAATAAATTAAATTATTTCTATAATCTTTCTAATATATGATTTTTTTTTTTTTTTTACAATTTGACAATTTATCAATTTAATTGATTTATAAATTAATTGCCAATTAAACTTACGATGTATTGAGGGAAGCATTTTATTTAGATGGATAATTTATCAAAATAGTTATTTTTGTTTGCCTAGCTCAGGTTACATTTTGATCATTTATATTTGAAATGTTACGTATTAGTCACTTATGTTATCGTTTTATTACGAAATGGTCACGCTGTCATTAAGATCTGTTACCTCCTAAATGACAGTCTAACGTGACAATTCAAATAGATTTTAAATGTCAACGTGGATGTTCAGCTAGGATGAGAAAATTTTAAGAAAATTAATGAAATAGAGTACAAAATTTTGCCCTAAAACTCAATTTTCCCTAATTTAAAAAGAAGTAACAATTTAGGTTTTTTTGTTACTATCAAAGAAGATAAGAGAAGAGCATAACAACAACAAAAAAGAAAAAGAAATAGAAATAGACGCACGAACCTTTATTCCTGCTTGCTATTGTGGTTGCCTATAATACACAAATAAACAAAGATTTGCCTATAATATACAAATAAACAAAGATAAAACATGTCCTTTTTGTTTGTCACGTATAACATGAAAATATGGACCACCTTTTTGCAAAAGAAACTCATAATATCTTAACCTAAAACCCAAGTAAACAACAAGAAACCTCATTTACTTACTGTAATTCGTGACTGGAACCTCTATTGAATTGATCATTTGTTCTTCCATTTTGAATAAAAAATCCATCTAATTGATGGAGCACTCAATTTGATTGCTAATGTTTCGATTCAACAAAGATGACCATGAAAATGGATGTTTTTTAATCAAAATAGAAACGAAAACTAAAAGAAAAAGGAGACCAATGGTTTTTTTTTTTCCAATTCTAGGATTAATTTGATGCATTGGTTTTGATTATTTCACGAAACTAAATTAACAATTTCCTTTAATTAATTTAGAAATTTTAATTAATTAAATTTATTTAATTAAAAAATCAATTAATTTTATTCGGTTGGACTTCCACGTTGGCATTGAAAACTCATTTTAATTGCCACGTTAGATTGCCGTTTGGGAAGTAACATATCTTAATGACAGAGCAACCATTTCGTAACAAAACAATAACGTAAGTGACTAAAACGTAACATTTCAAACATAAATTACTACAATATAACCTGAGGCAAACAAAAAGTGACTATTTAAATTAGAGCCCGTCACAATATATAACTATGGTATAAAATAAATTTTTTTTAACGAAAAACTCAACTTTTATTACAAGTGAGTGAAAATCGATTTCTAAATATTCTAAAAGTCACTTTATTTCTTGGTATCAAAATTAAAGTAGGATATGTGGTATAAAAATGGGGAATATATTCTCTTTTAAAAGCTCTTGAAGATTGTGTAATGCTTACTTTTAAACTCGTTGTTTACACCATAGTAATTTTTTTTTCTCTTTTTTATGTATGATTTTTGTTGAAATGAAATTTCTACGGATATCTTTTTATTTATAATATCAATATAAGGGTTTCTGCTCCACATCCGTCCCTCGATGTTAAATTATAGTTTAGTATTTTTAAAAATTATAAATTTTTTAGCTAATATGGCAATAAAGTTGCATTGATCTTCAAATTTTTGTAAGTCAAATATAACCCCAGAAAGTGGTAGATTTATAGTTTAACCTCTTTAGAAATTGTATTTTTTTTTTTTGTATTATGTAATTTCATTTATTGTTTGAGAGTTGATGGCTAAAAATGTGAGCATTTTGTCGTAATTGTTAGTCTTACATATAAGGATATAATCGAGTTAAGTTAAATTCAAATAGAAAAAATACTGATTTGAATTTGAGATTCAATGTTTAACTTGAGTGAAATTAAGTTTATTTATTATTTTTTATAATCAATATCAAATTTGAGCTCAATTATGTTTTTTAGTACATACAAAAAGTGAAAAATTTAATTAAGTGAATAAATCGTTCGAATCAAATATTATAATGTTCAAATTCAATTAAATCAATAACACGAGATACTCAAATTTGAGCTCAACTTAACTTATATAGTACATGTTAAACGATGTGACCTCAATAAAAAAAACCGATGTGACATTTGAAAAAAAGAAAAATAATATCTCATCATTTGAAAAAGAAACTTCATAGGTTAAAATATGCTCTAAATCCTTTTATCTTTCAAAAAATTAAAATTTAAGTCTAATTATTAAAATTATTAAATTTGTCAATTGGACATTTTAAAATAGAAAAAACTCTCTTGGTATGATAGCCATATGATAAAAAAAATGATAAGGGCGAATTCAAGGGACAAGCAAGGCCCTGGCCCTTAAAAATGAATTTTAGTCCCTTATTAATGATCAAATTATAAATTAATATATAATAAAAATATGCTTTGTCCACTTAAAAATAGAAAAAAATTCTAATTAAGTTCTTTCAAAAATGATGAAAACATAAATTAGTACATAATAAAACATTTATAAATTCAATTTTAGTACTTTTTTTTGGGGGTTTTCCCCTTATTGTAATTAATCTAAATTTAACAAAAAAATTAACAGTGATAATAGTTGAATCTGAATTTTAAAACTTGAAAAGTAGAGAGGCTAAATTCTATATTTTTAAAGAGTACAAGGACTTATGATATATTTTAACCACCCTCATGTAATACTAAATTTGAAAATATATGTGAAACAAATTAATTTTTACAAGGAAGAAACTTCTACTAATTTCATCTGAGGCTTATAATTTAAATCGTATATTTTGACTTTTTTATTTTGAACTTTCCAATTTAGTTGGGCAAAAGAATTTTTTTTAATTCAACCCTATTTTGTCATTTTGTTTTTGGTTTTTTAATTTTTGTTCACGCAATAAAAAAAAGGGAAAAAGAAAAGGAAAATTCATTTAAATCAAAATAACATCTAATATTTACTTAAGGTGAGATTCGGATATAATATTATAAAATTTTAAAATTTTAATTTTGTCATCAAGGCCAATGACGTGTTGATAAAGGTTAAGACTCTGAGATCTCGATACCTAGGTTTGCCTCTAAAATCGTACCTAATTCATGTTAAGTTGTTTTAGAGACATGTATGAATTCTCTTTAAAATTTTTCTGATTTTACTCCAAATATTTTATAGTTATTAGTCTAATTGCATTCCATAATACACGATTCTTTTGTATCTTGCATGTTTGTTTTATTCGAGGTTTGTGTCTGCCTTTCTTAATAATATTAAGGGTTAAACATGTATTCTCTCATTGCGAGTGTTTCACCCAAAACTTTTGGTTACAATACATGATTCTGATTACAATTAACTCGAATATGTCTATTATCTAATACTATATTTAAGTGCTACCAAAAGCAATAGATATTATTTTGAGCAAAAATAAAGTAAAAAAAATTGCTTTAGGGGTGCCATACATGATTGAGAGTCAAAGTATAATTTTATTATTATTAACATGTAATTTATAAAATTTTAAAGGCCTAAATAAAAATTCTACCATTGGGGCTAAAGTCACCGCCTACCAGTTTTATCTTCTTCCCTGATGTTGAAGGTAGTTTAGTTTTTTCATATAAAATTTAGAAAATTATTTACACATAATCGGATTTGACTCTAGAACATTATAATATCGAGTGTTTAAATTTATTATTTCAATTAAAATTGTTTTAAAATTTATTACACATATTTTTACTCGAATTATCATGGATGTGATCAATTTTGAAATCAAAAGAAAAGAATGGTAAAAGAATGACGTTTGGTCAAAGCCAGAGCTTCGTTAAGACTTAAGATTGAAGCAACGGATTTCATAGAAATAGACACGCTAATAAATAAAATAAAATAAAATAAAATAATTTAATAATTAAAAAAAGGAAGGATCTAATTACTTCAGCCAAAAAAATAGAAAAAGGAGGATCTTTACTTTTTTCAAATTGAAATTTCTTTTTCATTAATATTTTATTTAATTTAATATCAGAAATTTATATATATATATATATATATATATATATATATATTGGGACAGCTCTATGTCAGAAATCCGTGGTAGAGAAGAAAAAAAAAAAAAAAAGAAGAGAAAGAACAAAGGAGAAGGAGAAAGAAAAGTAGGAGACACGAACACAAAAACGGAGGAAAAGAAAATAAAGTGAAAAAAAAAAGGGTAAAAGATTCGATCTAAGCTTTTGCTCATTTTCTAATACCTGTCTCTTTGCGTTGTAAAGATTATTGTTTGTTTTAATTTCTAAATGATATTTTGGCTTCTTAGTTTTTTTTGGGTAAGATTTAGATTTGAAGGAATGTTGTAAATCGAATCTAGCTTTGTGATCTTTCGTTTCTGCATTTATTTGTGGTTTAAATGTGTTTTAGGACCAGTAATGCATTTTTTTTTTTTTGTATAAATATCGTGTTAATTTCCATGTTTCGGGTGGAAAAGTAGGGGGGAAAATGTGTATTAATTGTTTTTTAGGTATATGAGCTTTGATGTAAAGTTAGATTGAAGGGTTTATTTGGTGGTGGTTTTGTTTTGCAGGTTTTGTGTCTCCTCGAATTGAGCTTTGAAGAAAGAGAGAGAGGGAGGGAGAGAGAGAAATGGCAATGGAATATGAAAGTAACAATTGGATTTGGGAATGGATGTATAACACGCCGCATCTATTTGGTGGATTAATGCTAACGGCAGCTTTGCTTGGGTTTTCAACTTCTTATTTTGGTGGGATTGGGAATTTCCCAGTGTCTTATGCTTGGTCAAATTTAGGGTTCTTACTCAAGAAGAAGAGGGAGAAGAGGCGCATACGGGTTTACATGGATGGATGTTTTGATCTCATGCATTATGGTCATGCCAATGCTTTGAGGCAAGCTAAAGCTTTAGGTGATGAATTAGTGGTGGGTGTTGTGAGTGATGAGGAGATTATCGCTAATAAAGGACCTCCTATTCTATCCATGGAAGAGAGGTATTAACAAAGCCTTTTTTTGGGTGTTTAGGGGGAGGCATTTTTAGTGTGGTATCTTGATTTCATTATCTCTATTTCATTTTGTGTTTTAATCACATATAAAGCATTCTTGATATCTTTATTTGGTGATTGATGTTTTGAAGATCAAGCATAGGGAAGAGGCTATGACATCCTCAACATGTGAAAGAAAAATAATTGAATGGAAAGCAGTACGGAAAGAACATATAATTTATACAGAGCTGAAGTGAGAAAGCCAACTCAATAAATATCGACAGATTAGATCTTTGTAACTAGAACCAAACATGGATTGTAGAGCCTAGATAGCTGGTGGAACAATTTTGGTTACAATAGTGTGTATGTTAGAAGGCTTTATACCTTAGATGTGTTCTTTGCATCTAACTTACTGGGCTGCCCTGAAATTGATATATACATATGTGCACACGCATATACACATTATGCAATTACATACTGAACCTTCAAATATAATTCATCCCTGTGCTGCTTTGTTTGTCATACTGGCCCCCCTGGTGAATTTTTGTAATTAATTTAGTGTAACGGTTCCATGGATCTTATTTGAAGTTTTCTCCAGGCTGGCACTTGTTAGTGGATTAAAGTGGGTGGATCAAGTAATAGCAAATGCTCCTTATGCAATTACTGAGGAATTCATGAACAGTCTGTTCAATGAGCATAAGATTGACTACGTAATACATGGTGATGATCCATGCCTTCTCCCTGATGGAAGTGATGCTTATGCCCTGGCAAAGATAGCTGGCCGCTACAAGCAGATTAAGCGCACTGAAGGTGTCTCTAGCACGGATATTGTAGGTACTAAAATTTCCTTGAGACATGCTTGATATTCCTTTGGTTGTAGCCTAGCTCCTGTAAATTGTGTGCCAAGGTAACAGTGTTTCTAATTATTTCACAACTTATATGCACATAGGAAGGATACTTTCATCTGTAAATGATAATAAAGGTGTTGGAGATAATAATAGCACACTTTCGAGGGTAGATTCTGGCAAAAGGCGTCAATTTCAAAGGGGTCAGCTTTCTCAATTTCTACCAACATCTCGGAGGATTGTGCAATTCTCAAATGGCAAGGTAAGGACTGAAAAGTGACTACCACTTGAAAAAGCTTGGGTGGCGTATGTTTCCAGTACATTTTCCTTTTTTTGCATCTTTAGACACTACTCACTAGGCACTAGGTGGAAGAAAAGGTAATTTATTTCTATAAGACTTAAAATTGAATAAGGTGATCTACTCTGATTTCTGAATTTCCTGTGTATAGTCTTTCACAAAAGGTTATAAGAGATGCTGCCACAGGAAGTATTTGTCCCAAGTGGTACCTGGTCTTCTATTTACTAGAAGCCTGGCCGGATCTTCCAATCCTAGGTGAAACAAATAATTAAATATCATTTGGACATCTGCTGTAGATAGAAAGAAGAGAAACTAAGCTTTGTATTAATAATCTTCCACAAGTTCCTTCAAGAGTTGCTCCCAATAGCAGATTATAATTTTAGGCACTACGAAGATGGAATAAAGTGTGAAATCTTTGAAATTCTGTCAACAAATAGAGTGAGTCTCAGAACATTCATAGTTGCTTGGAATCCTATTATAAAAGATACACTAGTCTTGCCAAGTTTGCCTGGTAAAGGCAAACAAACGCCCTATATTCCTTTTGCCTGGTAAAGGAATACTTTTCGCCTTGATAACTACAAAAGATGATTTTATGGCATCTTTCTCAAATTAGGCTGACAAAATTCATAATTTGCCATAGCAATTGTCTTGTGCTGTGTAGCATAAATACAAACAAAAATTTCTATCGAAAGGTAACCATCTGAACATAAAAGTCTGGATAAGCTTGACAGATGATTAACATATTAATACATGCATGTATATAATATATAAATCATTTGCTTGAATGGTAATTTTTTGAAAGCTGGTCTAAAACAATTTGTTGGCGATCTTGAAAGTATGAATGTGGATCAACAGTTGCATCCACTGGCATGCAAACATTCCTTGCAAAAGGGTTAAGAGCTATGTTCTTATTTACATGTGTCTCATTCAGTTTTTCCTCAGGGACCTGGACCAAATGCTCGCGTTGTCTACATTGATGGGGCATTCGATCTCTTTCATGCTGGGCATGTGGAGGTATTACTCACTCGTTAATACAACTGATTTTCTTATTAATTATATTATTACGATGGCATGAAAATGGGACATATTGACAATTTGGTGATTGCTCTTCCTCTTACTAAGTTTTTTTTACTTTAGTTTTGCTGTAAGATATGCATTCATTAGTTACTGTCTTGTTATGGTTTCATTTAATGTACATATTGTTGTAATTGTTGAGCATAGCACATATGAACAGGGTAGCTGGCTGATATTGTTGATCTATGTTAGTGATTTAGTAGCTCTTCTTAAATTTGAATCTCGATGATAATTAGACTGGAGGATGCCATTCCGGTAGTGAGGATCCTTTAAATATTTACCTTTTTTAAATAAATTTTGAACTAGAGTGAACAGGCAAAAGTGTTGTTAAGAAGCTGAGGGTGTTACCGTAGCTCAACCAATTTAATAATTTAGGTTGATGCTATGTTATTGAAAGGCATATTTGTGTCAGATGCAGAGGGTATTATCAGAGGGGGGATTACTTACTAAGTTAAATGCCAGAAGTTTTAAAAATACATTTTTTAAATTTACAATTTTACGCCAGATACAGAAACAGATCTCCCTGCTGCTAAATTCTGTACATTTTGATTTAGGGATCCCCCAACAATGGAGTGAAGTAGCATGGTGGATAATAGGTCTGTATAAGATTTAACTTGGTAAATATTAGAAAGTGATGATACCCCTATATCTTTTAAATGACAGATTACTATTAGAAGCTCATTTACTTTGTCGAAGTGCATCTGTATTCTACATATTTATCGCCCAACTAATTCATCCCAATATGACACCAATTTGATATCTTTTGTTGTAATGTTGAAGTACAGCATATAATTGTGTGCCATTAGCTCATTCAATAACATGCCAATCTGGATGGTGGCATCCTCTGATTGATCCTTCTGGGAAAAGAGTAAAATATATCCTTTTCTATAAATGCTGTTACCCTCAATCTGAAAGTGGTGTGATGTCTCTCACCAATTAGGTGATGTTTATTTTCATAATCAAAACAATAATAATAAAGAAGCGCTCTTACACCCATTGGTTGATTAGCAATAACAACATTTAGTACTAACCTGTGCTGGAACTTTTAGTTACCATTCTTGCCGAATCCTAAGTAGGTTAAAGACCATATTTCTTGGGAAATTCTATGAATTCTTTTTCTGACCCTCTTGAGGATCAAGAAAGAAAACAGAAACTGGAACAAGAAGTTGGGGGTTAGATTTTTTCTGAAAGAGATAGGGTATGCATCATAGATTTAAAGAGCTAAAATTAACTACGGATAGAGTAAAACCTCATAAATTAATAATCTTGGTTGATTAATAAAGTATAATAACCTTTTGAATGCATAAGATAATAAATATTAATGTATTGATAAATGAATGCTCTATTCATTTATTGATAACTAAATGACCACTTTAAAAAATATTTTCTTTTCTCTAGTCACAATCATATTGTTTTAGAGGTTTTACTGTAATTTGTGACCTATGTATATATGGTAAATGGCACTTGTTTTTTGTAGAGTAAGAACTTTTTCTACTCATTCCATTTTGCCCATGTCCCTAAGCCATCTTTTATATTTTACTCAGATCCTCAAGAAGGCAAGGCAGCTTGGAGACTTTTTGTTAGTTGGTATCTACCCTGACTATATTGTGAGGTACTTTATAAATGTCATGCTTTTTTTTTTCTTCTGTCTGGTTTATTACCGTTTAAATTTTGTTAGGATGACCGAATTTGGAAGGATGAAAGTTAACATTAGAGATCTGCCTCTACACCTTATTACAATGCATGTGGGGCAAAATCTACTATCAATATAGGATTTCTGTGCAAGGAATAACTTTAGTCTCCTTTCTTGCAGTGAGCAGAGGGGAATGCCATACCCAGTTATGCATTTACTTGAGCGCACTCTTAGTGTGTTAGCTTGCCGTTATGTTGATGAAGTTATCATCGGTGCACCTTGGGAAGTTACAAAGGACATGGTATGTAATTTTTTTAACTTAATATCGGTGTGCCTATGCAAATGATTTTTTCCCTTTAACTAGGTATCAATTTCTTCAAAATAACATTTTGTGTTGCATAATTAGTTACCTTGGTGGAAGAACAAATGTTTGCAACAAGCATCTGATCTATTTGCAGTGAGTTTTAATATGACTTCATGGTGATGTATCAGCTTGAAACTTGCATGAGGACTCTTTGTCGGTTTTGGCTGAAGTGAGGAAATGGAAACCATGATCGATTCTATTCCTAATTATCATGGCCCAATTTATCAATTTCTTTACAAAAGACTGCATCTAATCGTTTAGAAACCAAAACTAAAATTGTGATAACTCTTTTGGTTTAGTAATAAATGCATGATACCCTTTTTGCCAAACCCACAACTTATATGCTAAGCTCGTCCATTCTTTGAAGTCTACCATACCACTTTATGATTTGGATTTTGATAGTTTCTTTAGCGAGGTGATGGTATATTAAATTGCATCCTGCTCACTACAGCTATGCTATTGCAATTTGTATTATTTGTTAGAACCTCTGCTTTATGTTTCTCTCTCTTTTAAAATGAGGAAGGTGTTCTGAGGCTATTTTCTTTATTTTGAACAGATTACAACTTTCAACATTTCTTTGGTTGTGCACGGAACAGTTGCGGAGAGCAACTCTTTGTTGCCTGTAGGTTTTTCAGACTTCCCTCGGATTTGTTTCACTGTTATGACCCCTTGTGTCTATCGATTTAAAATGACTTTGCTCCCTACAGGGTGAAACTGATCCATATGCAATTCCTAAGAGCATGGGAATTTTCCGGTTGCTTGAAAGCCCTAAAAGTATAACCACAAGCTCTGTAGCCCAAAGGATAGTCACCAATAATGAGGTTTACATGGTATTTTTACTTACACTAAATTATTTTCGAGGTTTTCATTTATTGTTATTCTATGTTTTGGTATAGCTAAAAGTATTATGGAGGCCCTTGTACTGGAAGTCAGATTATATTTTCCCCTTTACGTTAAATCAAAGTACAAAATAGTCATTTTGGTTAAAATTTTCATCCATTTCTACTGATAAAAACTGATGTAACTGACTGAATAACCAGACAATTACATCTGGCATGCCACTTGTACCTTATGTCAAGAATTTGGGATCAGTTTTTAACCATCGAAATGGATAAAATTTTTAATAGAATGATCGGTTTGCTTTCTTATCTAACGTACAGGAACTAATTTGCTCAATTTTAGTAAAAAAGGCAAAATGCAATCTGATTATTCTTAGTAAGATGACCTCTATAATACTTTTAGACGTGCATCCTATTTCTTTGTGTTTAACTACTCCATGAACATATGGTATTTTAACGCACAATCCGTGTTAACATATTCTAACTTCGGTGCTTGCTATTGATGTAGAAACGCAACGCCAAGAAGTTGCAAAGCGAAAAGAAATACTACGAAGAGAAGGCATATGTTGCAGGGGACTAGCATATATATATATAACAGGTATCATTGTTAGATGATAGCAAATTTGGTAAAAAGCTCTTCATGCAGCCTTTTGACCATTCATGTAGATGCTTTGCTGAAGACATTTATTTCAAAGATAGGAGGATAAGAAGACATGACATTGGAAGACCTCAATACTCAGAAACTTCCAAATGAACAGTTTTTTTTAAAAATCTTTTATTATTGTTATTATCATTATTATTATTCATCCTTTTTTTTTTTGGAGAGATGTAGAGGAATCTTTATAATAATTTGTTTACTACTAATATGCTTGTTAGCAATGTAATCACTGATTAATTTAAAAGCCTTGTAATTTAGAGTGCTATATATATTTTGCATGCTTTGACAGTGGGTCATGTAAATTAAGAATTGATTTTTTTTTAATTTATTACTAATGTTTCAGTGTAAGAAAGAATTATTAGAGCATGGTTTTGATAAAGAAATTAAACAATAACAAATTTCAGTCATAAAATATGATGTTAGAAGCTTCAAGTAAGCATGCATGTGTTTATGTCTCTCCCCCAACCCTTTCAGGTGTTTGATGTGAAATTGAGCAATCAAGAGGTTTTTTAGTGGGGATTGAACTTGGTTGGCAAAAAGATGTTGAAGTGCTTTTATCCTTTTATTTAAGAGTTGTAGGGTATCATGTAAAAAACAAAATCAGAAATTATGAAAGGGAACAGAAAAAAAAAAATTTCTTAGAGAGGGAGTAAGATGTGCAGTGCATTTGTTTATATAATGTGAAGGTTAATAGTTGTTTACTTCCTTCCTTACAACACTTAATATGACACGTGTATGTAGTAATATTTTAAGTCACGTGTCTAAAAATATGGAATAAGCAAAATAATCTCAAAATTCTAAATCGGAAATGAAATATGAAAATCACAATAAACAACTTAATTTACTTGGAACCAGCTCAACTATTTTATTAGATATGAGTAACTTCATTCAATAGTTCCTTAATAGTTATACCTCTTTTTCTTTATGGTAGAAAAAAAAAAAGAAAGAAAAGAAGTTAGTTTTAGCTTATTATTTAATTTTTCTGTCTCTTTTAGTTTTAGTTTATAAAGTTATATTATTTATCAAATCATTTCAAAATTAATAAAAAAACTAATGTTTGTTCACTTTGTTGATGTGGCATCCATGTAACAACTAATGTGTATGCCACGACAACAGTTAATTAGTTTATAAAATTAAAAAAATTACTTTTACATAAAAGAGGTAAAAAAATTTAAATGGAAGACTAAAATGACTTTTTTCTTTATAAAGTTGGAGGGTTATATAAGTCATTATGCATTTTTAATACAATGCCTAAAATTACTCATAATCTCTCCCAACCCTAAAATAGAAGGATAATCAAATCCATGTCCTCCTGCACTAGCAACAATGTCAATGCCAATTGAGTAAAGACTCAGTCAGCAAAGCTATATACACTTAAAACAACAAATTAAAAACATAATAAATTTTATTGTTTTAATTTTGTTTTGTTTCTTGAAAAGTAATTTTTTTCACATCACTTTTCAACAGAGGTGCAGTTAGAAATTTTTTTTGAGGGGGACAAAATTGAATTATAAAATTTTTAAGAGATCCAAATGTCATTTTACCATGTATCAATTTATAATTCCATTATTTTTTAAGGGACTAAATAGAATTTCTTTTTTCATATTTAGGGAGGGCCAAAGTGCAATATGGTATAACTTCATTATTTGTAAGGGACTAAATTGATTTTTTTTTCATATTTAAGAGGGCAAACTAAAATTGTACCACATATTAATTTGCAATTTTATTATTTTTAAAGGGACACTAAATTGAAATTTTACATTTTTAGAGGGAACCAAGGCCTCTGCCACCCCCTTAGCTATGCCTCTGCTTTTCACTTCAATTGTAAATTAACCTTAAGGCTCATTTCAAGAGATTTAAGTTTGAAAGGCGACAAGTTACCATAATTAGGGCTTATGATTAAAGTGTGATGCTCTTAATTTAGTTTGACGTCATGGGTCAAGTGACACTAACTCTTTGCATCAAAATTCTTTTGCTAATTTTGATGGTAAGTGCCAAGTGTTGACTTGAATCTTCATTTGCTCCTTTATCAATGGTGGTGTACTGACGCAAGAAGGAAAAATGGTTGTCTATGCTTCTCAACAACTTAAGTCACACGAGAAGAATTATCTTACTCGAGATCTGGAACTTGCAGCGGTGATTTTCGCTCTCAAGATTTGAAGACACTATTTATACGAAAAAAAGTCACATTTTCACAAATCACAAAAGACTTAAATATTTGTTGACGCAAAAAGAATTGAATTTGAGATAGCGTAGGTGGCTTGAGTTACTTAAAGGCTATGATTTGATTATTGACTATCATTCGAGTAAAGCAAATGTTGTGGCAGATGCTTTGAGTCGAAAATCCCTGTTTGCATTAAAAGTGATGGATGCTTGTTTGACTTTGGAGCGAGATGGCTTTGTTTTAGCCGACCTGAGAGCTAAACTCGTATTTTTCAGAAGATCCAGGAGTTTTAAAAAGATGACATCGAGTTGCAAAAGAAACAAAAACTTTTTGAAGATAATCAGACCATTGAGTTCAGTATTGACGATAACATGAGTCTATACTTTCAGAACTGTTTGTGTGTACCGAATAATTCTGAATGAAACAAGACATTTTGCACGAAGCTCACAATAGTACGTATATGATGCATCCATGTGACAACAAGATGTATAATGACTTGAAACTATTGTACTGGTACCCGAGAATGAAAAGAGAGATCACTGAATAGGTGGCAAAATGTCTAGCATGTCAGCAAGTTAAAGCAGAACATCAGGTTCAGTTTGTACTATTGCAGTCTATAATGATTCCTGAGTGGAAATGGAAGTGAATCACTATGGATTTTGTATTGGGTTTGCCATTAACGCCAAAAAAGAAAGATAAAATTTGGGTGATAGTTAAAAGATTGACTAAATCAACTCATTTCATTCTTGTGAGAACCAAAAATTAACTCGAGAAAATTGGATGAAATTTATATATCTGAAATTGTGAGATTGCATGGCGTGCCTAAATCTATCATTTCAGACCGAGATCCAAGATTTACTTCCAGATTTGGGGGTAAGTTACACAAAGCTCTGCTTACTAAGCTAAATTTCAGTACGACATTTCACCCTCAGACCGATGGACAATTGGAGCGAGTAATTCAGATACTTGAGGATATGTTGCATTGTTGTGTGATTGAATTTAAAGGTAGCTGGGAAAGATTATTACCATTAGCCGAGTTTGCTTACAACAATAGTTATTAATCGTGTATCAAAATGACACCTTAAAAGGCTTTATATGATCGTAAATGGTAAATAAATATTTTTCAAGAGGTGGTAGTAGACGATAAGGTTAATAATTATTAAACTTGATTAATGTTAAGTTTAGTTAACTAATTAATTAAATTAAACCTTAATATAAGTATATATAATTTGACGGTGGAATGAATGAGAAATTCTTCTCTTCTTCTTCAATAAGAATCATCCACCACAAGTGAAGGAGGAAAGCTCTTAAGGGTTTCAACATTCGGCCACTAATTAGGTATTGTAGTTAAGTAATTTTCTTGTAAGTTTTATATTTTTAAGGTCATGAAAGCTTGATTTAGCTAACCCATGTACCAATTTATAAAAATATTAAAGTTTTGAAACTTTTCATTATTGATTTCTTGAAGAAATTGGTGTTAAATTGATATATTTTAAGCTTAGATATTGAAAAAGGACTAAATTGTAATATTTGATTATTAATTTTGTACATAAGGAGTAAAGTGAATAAATTGTGAAATTGATGTGCAATTTCAGTAATAATAGATAGTAGAGGGCCCCTAAGGGATGTAATTGGAATCGATTTTTGAAGCAAAGCTCAAAATTGAAATATATTGTTATTTTGATTTCAGAGACTAAATTGAATAAAATGCAAAACTTTAGGAGTACCGAAAAATGAAATTTCATAGGCTCATTCATGTCATGATATGATGTATAAATGTTTAATATTGATGAATTGAATGAAATAATTGTATAGATCGAGAATTGGATCAAACCAAAGATAATCAAGGAAAACCAAAAATTGTAGACTAAGGTACTTAGGTGAAATGATATTTTTGCTGTCATGCTTGAGATATGTATTAGTGAATGGTTGATTTGGTTCATGACTAAGGTATATAAGCTCTTAAAGTGTTGATGAATGAATTGTGTATGTTTTGAAAGTGAAATGACATGTTTTAATAGATTTGAGATGGGTAAAAATAAGTATTTGAATGATTTGGTTGGTATACCTTAATGTCATTGAAATGCTTAAGATTAATTGATGTTTCAGTGATTAATGTCTTGATAAAAAGTTGAAAATGGATGTTTGAGTTTGTTTGGTATGTTTTGGTGCAAATGAAATAGGAAATTTGGTGATCACATTGTTAGATTTGGTTAGAAGCTTTGAAATAGGTACCAAATGATTTATTTTTACCAAAAACAACGTTCATATCCTGATGACCAACCTTCCTTGTCGCAACATCATTCGACAGTGAGTTACGTCGCGATGTCGAGTAGCCTGAGGCCACAACTTGACAAACTGTTTGGCAACATCCTAACGTGGAAGTGATGATGTCACGATGTCAGCCCTAAACTTTCAAAACTTTACAATTTGGTCATGTTTCGTGCTCGAGTTGACAAAAGAGCTTTTGTAAGCTCGATTAAGACTCGAAATTGATTGATTAACATGAATTGAATGTGTTTGGCATTGGATTATATGTATAAATGATTGTATGATGTCTGATTGACTGTAGTTGCTTCGACAACGAATGTAACAACCTGTAACTTGAATCTGATGATCAAGTCGAGCGAGGGGTGTTATAGTAAGTGCCAAGTATTGGCTTGAATCCTTTTTTACTCCTTTATCAATAAAGAAAGCTTAAATCAAGTATTGAATCCCCTAGGACCATTTGATTCAAGCTTTAGGTTTAATGGCCTTTAAGACATTTGTTTTGTCTTACTCAAAGCTTCGACTCTCATTCATTTGTATTGAATTTTTTCAAAGTTTTCTCTTATTGGGAGCCTTGATTCTCATTCTCTTATACCAAGCTTTGTCTCTTTTATTTGTAAGCTATTTTTAATTAACCCTAAGGTTTATTTCAAGAGATTTAAGTTGAGTTCAAAAAATGGTGAGTTACTCTAATTAATGCTTATGATTAGATTGTGATGCTCTTGATTTAGTTTGATATCACAAGTCAAGTGACACGAACTCTTCGCATCAAAATTATTTTACTAATTCTAATGGTATGTGCAAAATTTTTCTTTGAAAAAGCAATTATTTAAAAGAATATTTAAGAAGGTTTTGGTAAGAGATACAAAGACAAAGGGCAGCAATAATATGGACAGGCTGTGATCCACTGAACTTACATCTGAATTGTGATCAGAGTGTGCGAGGGTACAGCAGCTTCAAAGCAATCATCTCCACACAGATTCTGTTGCTGCGCCCCAATTTGGTGAAACCCAACCCACCCCTCTTTCCACTTGTGACTCTCATTCTTACTCCTTTTAAAATGAATGTTTTATTCAATTTTTTAATCTTTAAATTTAAATAATTTAAGTTAGTCGATTTTTTTATTTAATTTAAACAAATAAATCAGGTTAAATTGTTGGGGAAATTAGGTAAAAATACTGAAATAAAAAAAAATAGTGAATTAGATCGTAATTTCTCAAATTGAAGGAAATATATCGATTTTGAAAAAAAAATATTATTTATAAACGCATTTTCTTTTAACCTATTATCTTATTTACTTAGATGGTTAAATATGAGTGGTTTTGTTTTTAAATTTTGAGTTCGATTCTTTTCCTATTAAAATTTATATTTTTTATTTCATGTTGTTAAAAGAAAATGCATTTTGTAGATAGCCCTATTCGAAAAGTATTTTTCCCAAGACGTGTTTTCTGCTTCTCTTTTCAAAATCGATATATTTCATTAAACTTGAGAAATTACGACCTAATTTGCTTTTTTTTTTATTTCGACATTTTTGCCTAATTTCCCCTAATAATTTTAAGGACAAAATCACTAACATTTAACTATTTAACTAAATGAGCTAATATATTTATAAAAATATGTGTTTTGTGTAAAGTATTTTTTAAAAAAACGTTTTTCCATAGACGCGTTTTCTGTTTCTCTTTTTAAAATAGATTTATTTTCCTAAATTTGGGAAATTATGGCCTAATTCCCCTTTTTCTTTATTTCAGCATTTTTGCCTAATTTTCCCTAAATTGTTGTGTTCTGTTTTCAATTATGCAATTATTTCTTTTTTAGTTATAACTAGTTAATTATTTATATTTATACTTCTATTTAAGCTCTTTATTGAGTTGGTGTCACGAGTCAATCGGGTATCAACTTGATTAGAAAAATCACAAAAATATCCTTCTATAATTGGTAAAATCTTAAAATTACCTCTCAACTAAAACTCTATTTTAATATTTATATACTTCTTGGGTTATTATGTAATAGTCATAACAATTTTTACAGTGACAACAATGTATATGATCCTTGTGCTTGACAATCAAACATCTTTCGTAATTGACGTTACTATAAAGATCATTGTTGAGAATATCATAATCTATATAGCGAGATATGAATTATTAAATAATATTTTTCTTCCTATATAATGAGAGCAATATCTCGAACCTCTTGATCAAGTGAGACTGGAAATATATGATAGTGCTGAATTGAGTTAATATGAGAAATAAAAGATTGCACAATACAATGTGATTGTTGAATAACTTGTGTTCAATCTAGATATCATGGATAAATGGATATGCTACACGTTAATATTATCATATAAATGTTATGTCATACCACAATTTCCTGCAATTAGGATAATGGTGATGCATGGTTGGATGTCATTCACTATTTGTAATATTAGCAGTATTTTAATATTACCGCCAACATTACAAAATCTTACAAGGTCACACCTTATGGTTGAAATATTCAGAATCCAAAAAAAGTTAAAATTATATTTAACTTGTCACATAGGTTAAATTAATTATAGAAATATTCTTATGATTAATTTAATTTGACATAGTTAAAAATAAGGTACTATAATGTATGAAATGTGTTTCTTATATTTTAATTAGGGTCTAATTTAATTTATCGAAATTGGAACAAAATTTATAATATTTCATAAATATTATTAATGAAAAATTTAAAATAATATAAACACTCTTGTTAAAAAAATACACAATTGGTAATTAAATTAATAAATTAATTTGTATGATTTCAATATTGTGTGCAATATTTTTTTCCATTTATCTATTAAAGAAGGAAATATTTCACTTATATTATATATGTAATTCAATTTTTAATAATTAGAAAAATGGGTGTATGAATAACTGAATAAAATTTAAATTTTAGGGACTTGAAGCACATATTTGTATTTTTCAATATTGGATATTAAAAATGGTATATAAAGATTTAATACTAAGAAAAAATTAAAATTGGACTAAGTGTGCACAAATTTATATTTTTTTCGTAACCTACGACTAAATCAATTATAACAAAGATTATTCATATATATATGGCCCTTGTTATATGAACAAATATTTAATATTGATATGTTTTTATAAAGAAATTATATTGAAATAATATTCATTTTAAACTTTAGCCAATAAATACATGTGGCAAATAATTAGTGTGTCAAATGGTAGTTTCCACATTGGATTACATTTCATAAATGTAACTTTAAATTGCTATAATATATATAAGATATGAGAAAGGATTGTATGAAACAGTGACGCCATGTCATCTGTATCCCTTTCCAATAGTTTTATGCCATATCAGTATTCTTATCCTGAATTTCAGGATTTTATCCTGAATTTCAGTATTTTAATTTAGATTTGATTTTTTTCAAGATAAAATCTTGAAATTCAGGATAAGAGTACTGATGTGGCATAAAACTATTGGAAAGGGATACAGATGACGTGGCGTCACTGTTTCATACAATCATTTCTCATATAGATATAGATTCGGTCAAAGATATTCTAAAGGATTTTGCATTAAAACTGATATCACACTTTATGAAAGTAGTAGGATTTTTTTTTTATTTTTTACCTCTCTCAAACTTCTAAATCTATCAACGAGATAAATTTCAAAACTCTCTCTAAAAATTGTCGAGAAAATTTTGATCGTGTTCACTCTACAGATGGTAGAGGTCAAAGGAAAACTGTTGCAATTGTGGATTGTTTTTTGCATCAAAAGTTTCATGTCAAACTCATATTTTCTCTACTCAGATCGGTGAAGGTATAATTTCAAACCTTCTTTTATCCTAGATTCATTCCTTGTACATAAATCCATTGTGCAGATTCATCAGATTTTGTTTTTCGCTACATTGATAGCACTTCAACGATCCGACATAAATGTTTTTTAAATAGTATATACTAGCTTTAATGAAATTTAGTTTTATTTAATTATTTTCAATAGTACAAGTATTAAATTGATCCATTTAATAATAGAGGGATTAATGTCATCCGGTCCCTATAATAAAAAGGACTTGTTAATTACTTTCACCATTTACTATTTCACCAAAAGTGGCAATATAAAGTGAAATATTAATACGATTTAAATGAATTAATTGTTGACATCTTATATATGAATTGAATTTGTGCTTTAAAAAAAACCTTTGATGACAAGTAATGTCAACATTCAAACACTAATGTGTACCCTAATTAGTTATGCTCAATTTAGATTAGGCCATTTCTTCTTGCATTTTCATCTCTTCTTGCATCTTTGTAAGCTATTATGAACTAGAGTTTGGGTTTCATGAGGTTTGCTCACCCTAAGGGCACTAAGTTTGCCTATAAAAGTTGGGCGGGTTTGTTGGTTCGAATGTTGAGCGTAATGTCTAGGTGGGGATATTACATGTAACTTACATAATAAGGGTAATAGAGGTCATACAGGGTTGTCTTGTGCTAGTTTGGGGTTGGTTTTGAGTTGTTTGAGGTTGTGTCTGAGTTTGCAAATATTGTTCTCATTTTTATTCATTTGCAAGAAGATTTTAGTTGGAGTAAGCCTAGTTCGTACATGCTCATTACATCAATTGTTGATGCCAAAAAGTGATGTGAAGGTCAAAATCCGTTCACACAGTTTGGGAGAAGAGCCATAAGATATTAATAGAGAAGTTAAGTTGAGAGAAGATGGAGCAAGGAGAAGATGAAAGGATCATGCTTGAACTTAAAAGGAAAGGGTGTGTAAGTGTCCAAAGTCTATTTCCTAGGGGGTAAGTGAGATATAAATATGGGTTAACCTCCTTTGCCATGTGTTGCCTCTTAATAGGTTGATCGATCATCCTTTGATTTCTTATTAGGTTGGCAACATGACATGAGGTGATTAGGCTCTAGGGCATATAAGTGACAAGTGATGATTGTTTTGTTAGAGTGGTTTAATTGTCGGGAGTGGTTAGCTTGCATATTTTTTATGATTTAGCGAAACAATTCTCATGATGAAAGAGATATGTAGTTTTAGTACTTAGGTGAGGGTACCTTGATTGTGGAGCATATATGTGTAACAATATTATTTCAATAAAATATTATAATTTTTACATAAAAAATATATAAACCATATTTTATTTAATAAAAAGTACATTTGTAAATTTTATTAAATATATTATCTAAATCTCACTAATTTACTAAATTTTATTTAAAAAATCAAATATTATCAAAATTCCATATGTTATTATAAATGCATAATAACCACCTTTTGCGGTATCCAAAACTTTAATAAGCAAATAAAAATGTTATAAAAAAAGGTTAATTGTAATGGAAAAAAAATGATACTGTAATAAACCTAAATTTAACTAAAAAGCTGAGAGATTAATTTCTAATTTTTTAAAAATCTAAATTGGTGGTTGAATCAATCATGCCACCAATTTATCAATCTAACCAATCCAATTGGTTTGGCTGATCCGATTAAATAAATCATTAAAAGTTAATAAAAATAAAAATATTAGAAATTGGTTAAATGAGTTTTTTAATCCAGTTGAATAAGTCTATATCAATTCTTGAATCAATCGGTCCAAATTTTTTTTTGGGACAGGTTAGTTTCATTTAAAAAATATTACTAAATTCAAATAAAATTTAAAAAGAAAAACTAAAATCTAAATATCTAATAATTAAATAGTTAAACACAAAAATTATATAGCGAAGGTTTTAACAGAAAAAAAATAATCGCGTTCCTTCCCGTATTCGTTGTATCATGAGAAAATCACGGTCAGACTGCGACATAACCCCAATAAAAATATACTATAAATCCCTATACTCTTCACGAATTTAAATTTTGGTTTTTATATTTTATTTTTAAAAAATAAAAAGTTCAAATTTAATTACTAATACTATTTTCTTTAAATTTGTTAGTATGATATTTTTAAATAAAAAAATTATCACTTATAATAAACTTAAATTTAATAAAATAATTTTAATAATTAGACCTGAATTTTAAAATCTGTAAAATAGAGCTAGAAATAAAATATAAGGGCTAAATTCAAAAATTTTAAAAAGTACAAGGACTTATAAAATATATTAACCAAGAAACACTGAACTAAAAAAAAAAACCCTCGAAAACCTACTAATTAATCCCGTGAATTCAGACACCACCATTATTATTTATTACGCTTCTACCAATGCATTCCCTGTCTCTCTCTCACCTGCTTCTGCACCTTTCTTCTTCTGATTTTCCATTTCCATTTTTATTGTTATTATCATCATTTCCTGTCTCTGCAACCAATGCTCCTCCTATTCTTAATCTACGGCTCTGACTTATAATCATTTCCGACCGTAGATATAACAGATCCGACGGTTGTACGTCGCTCCATCTTTGTTGGTACCCACTCCCCGTACCCTTACCCGATACTATTATCCTATGCTCCATTCTCTTCAATAGCATCCCGTCTTTCCTGTAACTCCCCCCCGTCGCCGCCACTGTCCGTTCTCCGGCGGCGTATGAGTGCCGCCCTGATACTCGTCTCGTCCGGTCTGACTCAGTGGGTTCAAAACGATTCGAAGATGAAGCAGAGGCAATGGTGGTTGGATCTTGGTCTGATATTAAGAGTATGTCTTCTGGGTCAACTCGGTAACGACAAAGAGGACAAGTTGAATGAGCATCGAGCCAAGTATCAACACACTGGGCATGGAACGCGTGTTTACATTTAGGTAAGAGACGGAGGAGTTCATCGGGTTCGAACCTGGTTAAACAAACGGCACATTCGAGACCGTTTTTATGACCACTCAGTGAGCTGAACCGGAATAACGGAAGCGATTCCACCACCACTCTGTTGATCCCCGAATTCCTTCCGGCGGTGACCAACGATGAACTGTAACTAAACGGGTTAGTAGTATTATAATTACTATTGTCATTGTTACCCCCACAATGTTTAGAATAGAGTAACAAAAGGAAGATGATAGCAAACAAGGTAGTCAAAATAGCGACGAATGCTACAACTGCGGTACTTGGTTTGAACGGAGAAGAAGAATTGGGTTTTGTTTGAGATGGAGATGGTAATGGATTTGTGCTAAAATTAGTGTTCCCATTGTTGTTGTTGTTAGTGTTATAATAATTGGTGTAATTATCTGCAAATAAAAGGGGAATGAAGAACAAAATGGGAAGAAAAAATGGGAGTGAAGGATAGGAAAGACCCATGTTTTAGTGAAAGAGAATGAAAAAACAATGAATGTTTGGAATTTGGGGAAGAGAGATTTGATGAGATATTTGGGGGGAGAGGGGGTTAGTGAAAAAGTATAAGAACAAAACAAAATAGTGTTTATTATTATTATTTTAAATAGAGGCAGTTGTTTGTAATAAAATAAGTAGTTCTATTATTGTTGTCATCAATAAGTTAAAAAAAAAGAGAGAGAGAGAGAGGAGAGGATGAATGTATTTGAGAGTTATGTTAGTAAATAATACTTTATCTGTAATTATTTGATTATTTTATTAATTATATTTTTTAATTATAGAAATTGATAAAATTTTTAATTAAAATGATCAGTTTATTTTTTAATCTAACGTATAAAAATTAATTAATAAAATAAATAAAATATAATTTAACTATTAATACAAAAACCACCATAATATTTTTATCAAGAGATAACATGAATAACATCGAATTTATTGATGTATCGTTTGGTTTGTGAATTCGTAGAAAACTTTGACAAGGAGCAAGAAAGAGTTATGGGGAATTGGGAAAGCGATACTAATTTCTCATGTAATCTTACACTGAAATTTTTTTTTGGTTAAATTTTGCTTTTGATCTTTGTATTGTATGTAACTTGTGGATTTAGTTCATGTGCTTAGAATTTTTACTTTATGAAATTCGAAATTTTAGTTTTGACTTTAGGTGGTAGTTGTTAAATGCATTAAGTTACATTATGTTAATTTGCTATTTCCACATAATACTCGTAAGAAAGCCAATTAAATGAATTTAATGGTTGAAGTTTATGTCAAGACTAAAATTTCAAAATTCGAAATCTATAGGGATTAAGAATGAACAAAGTGAAAAATATGGATGGAATTCACAATTTAGCGCATTATACAAAACTAATAGTAGAATTTAACGAAACATATTTAATTACTACATTTTGTGTCAAGATTAAAATTTTAAAATCCAAAAAGAATAGAGACTATAATTTTAAAATTTTAAACTACACTCAAACTATTAATAAGTTTATGTTTTGACCACTTAACTTTAAAAAGTTACAAAATGGTCATTGAATTATTCGAAAATTTTGTTAAAGTCATTAGGTTGTTAAGATCGTTGTTGTATAGCCTTTCTGTTCGCATAGCTTGCAATGTCATGATTTTGCTAACAAAAATTCAAGTTTTTTTTTTTCAGTCTCCAACATTGACCGTCAGACTGATTATTGGATTTGATGTTCTAAGTGTAGTATTTTCATCAATTTGTACTTGTAATTTTTTTGAACAGATTGGTTAATAAAATTATTCATGAATTACATTAATAGTTTATATATTGTCATCACATGATTTTTGCACGCAAAGCAAAATGGAAGCAAATGCTACTCATTGGCTGCCTAATGTTTAACAAATATTACACGGTATTAGGTTGTCGGATTGTAATATAGATATATAACTTATATTGGTAGACAAACCTAAACATGTTCTTAGTCTAATTGTAAATGAGCAAACTTATTAAAAGACTAATATGTTGTCTATCAAATCCAATTGGGAAGATGTTTTGTCTTGGTATCGAAGTAGATGACTCCTAGAAGATAAAGACATAGATATGACTGACTTGACTGATTGGACATCGGATAAGAGCCAAGAATAATAAATCCAAAATCCATTTATGGATTTATTCACATGTGACATTCATAGTATGGCATACCTAAATCTTGAGTGGACGACAAATTATGTATTTGTGACTCGTACACTTTGATGTAAGTAAAAACCTGAGTTCAAATAGATAAAAAATCGAAAGCTAGTACGTTAGGTGTACGACTTCTGCAGTATGTAGCGTCATTCACAATGTGAAATTCATAGTCTGAGACATGAGTAAATGATATCATTTCATTGATATTACATGATTGATGAAAAGTAAACGTGGCCACAGGTCATTCATCTTTGTGATGGATGATTTGATTACTATTTTATAGTAATTGAATTTTCATGAAGGAATATGTAATGGTTACTATGAGATAACATAAGATCATATTAGGAGAATAGATATTATCTTAAAGAGATCAATGATATCCTATGAGGATAATACACTTATGGCAAGGTTAAGCCCTAAGTAGTTGTTTTTGTAATGGTATGTCACTAGGGAGAGCATAGTCATGATACTATAGTGAAATGACTTCGTGATTAAATGATTTTATAATTAATATGTAAAAAGTCTCAATTATAAATTATTTGAGCCCTAATTACATATGTCTAATTGGTCCTTTTGCTGGCTCTTTGAAACCAAAAATAAATTGTGTGTTTGAATCAAAATGAATGGAATAATTAGAAATTGAGAAATGGGAAACATTCAAGAATAATTATGGTTTTCTCCGAAATAGAAAAATGGAATCATTTAGAAATGAATGTAAGTTTCTTAAAATATAAATGAAAATAAAAACGAAAATGAGAAATGATACATTTGCAAATGTATATGGATTACTAAAAAATGATCGGAAGAATGAGTTTATGTTTTTGAGCTATTTTAAAACCCAAAAATGAAAATAAATCATTTTTGTCATAGTGAACATGTTGAATGGTGAAATATTAAATATATTCTCTTAAAAATTTTATTAGGGGTAAAATCATCATAATTTTTTTGGGGTAAAATTGGGATGAGAAAATTATTTAATATAAAATATTAAAATTTATTTTGGGAAATAGAAAAATAGAATCGAGTTGGATCAAATTACAAAATATTGGGTTGAAAAGTTCATGAAGTACTTACAATTGGACCCAATATGAGAGAGGCCCAAAAACTCTTCATGGATATGACGGGGTGGCAACCCTAGTAGGAATATTAGGGGATGTCGTCCATCCTAATCATACTCTAAGTAGTAACTTGGTTTTCTATTTGAAATAAACCTCTACAATTCAACAAAAGTTCTACCTTTTATTCCTATAAATAGATGATACCGATAGAGCTATGAAAAATAGAGAGAATTTATTCTTAATTATTAAATATATATATTTTTCAGAATAACAAATTTATCGGTTTCAATTAAAGAATAGAGAATTTTCGTTTTCACAAAAAAAAAAAAAAACTTTTTCTAGTTCTATGTTTTTGATTCAATTAATTCGAGCCCACATCTGAAGCAGTTCATGGTAAGAGAATAGTAGAGAAGATAGTTTGGTTAAAGGTCGGAAAACATTTAGGACCCGCTTATTAGAAAACACAGGTACGATTTCGATCTAGGGTTTATTGCTAAAAATATCACAAACCGAGTTAATTTTCAAAATTTTAATTTTTCGCTATGTAAGAAAATCGTTTTCAAACCGGATATTTTTCAACATCGACTTGGATCCAAGATAAATTGTTCTACTTGTTGATGGGTACTGATCATCGTTCAATTGTCGATCATCACTTAGTGCTCGTTAGCCAAACTTAAAAAAGAAAACTTTAACAACCAAGTGACTTAAGTAAAAACTTTTGAATAGTTCAATAATTTTAATAAAAACATTCGAATAATTAAGTAATCATTTTGTAACGTTTTAAAATTGAGTAACCAAAACATAAATTTACTAATGGTTTAATAACCTTGAGTGTAGTTTACCTTTTTCATTATCTCATCACTTGTTTAGCTTTAATTCTTTTGCGGGCTTCAATTGGAAAATTGAGAACCGAAAGATAAACCCAACAAGTTATGGGCCTGGTCCACCCGGTACTTGTTTGACCCGACTCGTAACCCATATCGAATGCTAGCTCCACCTTCACTTCATCAAAGGCTTTCTCGGCTTTTCTAGCCAAAAGGCTAAAAAAAATTCGTAATAATAATTATTAATCTCAAACAACCTGCATATTTTTAATTTCCATTCCACTTTTGTGCAAGGAATTACACCAAAAAAAGTGTTTGTGTGCGTGTGTGTTTTTTTAAATTATTTTTCTTGATTTTCTGACTCAACTTCTCTTCGATCGAGATCCATTGAAGTTTATTTTGATCAAAATTTAGGAAATTGAAGCAAAATTT
Organism: Gossypium anomalum; assembly: GCA_025698475.1. NCBI lineage: Eukaryota > Viridiplantae > Streptophyta > Magnoliopsida > Malvales > Malvaceae > Gossypium > Gossypium anomalum. Next base: position 91,576,985 of record CM046968.1, read on the forward strand.
TATTGGAATTATTAGTGGAGAACAAAATTTGCACAGCGGAGCAAGAATGAATCGTGTTGAGCCAAATTCTCAAGTTTGAGGAACCAATCATGTGGTTTTCCTTTTGGAGATCCAGAGATCGATTCTCCTTAGACGAACTCAGGTTTTATTTTATTTTATTGTTTTTTTTTTTGTCAATCGTTTGAATTATTCTCTCTCTCTCTCTCTCTCTCTTTTTTTTTGTAGTTTTGGGGATTTTCTCTGTTCGTCTTCAACAATTTAAGTTCGTATTGTTAATAAATTTGAATTTGAGTTCGGTAATTTCTCGTCAGTGCTGCTGTGAAACTTTAACTGTAGAAATTGATTGTGAAGCTTCGGTTTTTCTCAGTAGTATAAACTTGTGTAAGTTCTGTAAATATAAAAAAATTGAATAATTTTTACTTCTCACTGGAACTATTGTGTTTCAAATTGCTTATGCTTTTTATATCAATTTTATAGAAAAAATGCACTCGGTGAAGTTGACTACCAAACAGTGAATTAAATGTGAAATGTTACATGAATATTGAATAGTATGCTCAATGATTCCCCGTGTGGAAGTCAAATTTAATGTTTTTTTATTATTTTAATTTCGTTTATATTGGTAAGATTCATATAGCTTTGATGATACTGAAATGTTGCCTTGGAATTCCTTGAACAAGCATGTAATATTTTTGTGGTTGAATCTTAGCTGTTGGACACCTTAAATCAATAGTTGTTAGAGCTTCATAACTAATGAATATATTCATGTTTCCAAGACAAAAGTTGAAGAGCAGCTTGATTGCTCCGGAAATATGGGTTGGACTTTTGTATCTTTGAATTTGAAATCGTGCTTTTAGATTAATTGTTGTGTCTCCTGGTGTGCAGATATTTAACGAACCAGTTGCAGAAAGTTCAAATTGTTAATGATGTTAATAAGGTAATAAAAAAATACTTCATACTATTGTTATTACTGCAGTTGTCATTTGCCTTGTATCATCTGCCGTCATATTTTTATCCGTTATGAAGGATTTCGTTATTGAGGCATTGAGATCTATTGCGGAGTTGTTGACATATGGTGATCAACATGATTCTTCCTTTTTCGAGTAAGGTTTTTTCATGCTTACTACCTATATGATTCATGTTTCTGGTTTCAGCACTTTTATGTCGTACAATCTCCCTGCAGGTTTTTCATGGAGAAGCAAGTCATGGGAGAGTTCGTACGTATACTGAATATTAGCAGAACTGTGACAGTTTCTCTTCAGTTACTTCAAACAATAAGCATTTTGATTCAAAACCTAAGAAGAGAACATGCCATTTGTAAGTTGGTTGTTGAAGAAAAAAACCAAAATTTGCAGTTCCTTGGTCTTTTTAGTTGATTCTAACACTGTTGGACGATTTTATTGATCTTCCTTGTGAAATTTTTGCAGACTATATGTTCAGTAATGAACATGTTAACTACCTAATAACTTATTCATTTGACTTCCGCAATGAAGAGCTACTTTCTTACTATATATCATTCTTAAGGTTTGTTTTCTTTTCTTTTAGCAGTCCTTATCACTATAGGTGACTTCTATATGTTATTTTTTGTTAATTTCTTAACCAATTTAAGTCTTGAAAGCATTTTTTTAACATTGGTATTTCAACTGTCATTCTGGGCTTTTATAGAGCAATAAGTGGAAAGTTAAACAAGAACACAATTTCTCTGCTTGTAAAGACTCAAGATGTAAGTGTTCCTCTCTTTTATGTATGGAATTTGTTTCCTTGTAAAAATTATTTCTTTATTACTCATTTTTTAGCCCTCGTTAAAAACTGCCGCCTCTCTTTTTTCTCAACTTCCAGTTGTTGAATGACTTCTTCTATTTGTCATTTTTTTTCTAGGAAGAAGTTGTTTCCTTCCCGTTGTATGTTGAGGCAATACGGTTTGCTTTTCATGAAGAAAGCATGGTTCGCACTGCAGTGCGTGCTATAACACTGAATGTTTATCATGGTTGGTTTCCATTTTTCTATTTTTGTTCATTGCCCTTTCATTTCCTTTTTATACATTCTAAATACATTTCTGTTGGTACAAATAAATTTATATTCTGATGCATCTTTTTTGGTTCAGTCGGAGATGAATTTGTCAATAAGTTCATTGCCAGTGCCCCTCATTCTGATTATTTTTCAAACTTGGTCTCATTTTTCCGGGATCAGTGCATCAATTTAAGCAAGTTGTTTTCTGAACATCCAAAGTAAGTGTCTGAGTAATAATCTTATTGTGAAAAAACAGAATCCTTTTTATCTCCTAACATGATAGGTTTTATGGCTAAGACAGAAACCCATGCTCGGAGTCTGTTTCTGCGATACTTGCTAAAGTGGATGAAATTGAGGACAATCTCTACTATTTTAGTGATGTTATCTCTGCTGGGATTCCTGTTGTTGGGAGTTTAATAACAGACAACATTTTGCAGCTTTTGATACTTCCATTGCTGTTTCCGGCTCTTCAAATAGATGCTGACAGTGTATGATCTTCATTCTGGATTCTGTAATGAAAAAAGAGGAAAAGGGAAAGAAAAAAAGGACCAAAAACTGGTTGTTGGGCTGGTTATGATTTGAAAGTTGACCCTTGACTTATACTTACACTGCCTGTTTAATTTTTGTTCCCCTCTTAATGTAGAACTTGAAGATTGGTGCAGTCACTTCTTTGTACCTACTCTGTTGCATCTTGCGCATTGTTAAAATCAAGGATCTGGCAAACACCATTGCTGCAGCTCTTTTATATCCACTAGAGACTTTTGCTGCAAATTCCGAAGTTAAAATCAATGGCTATGTTTCTGGAAATAATTGCCCAAATGAAAGTGAAGAACCATTAGTTGATAGTGTTACTCCGGTGAATGCTGGACAATTATGTGTTGATATACCAAACAAGGCTACGTCTTCACAGGTTCATCCTGGAGGCATTATCGCAGAGAGGGATTTTTCCTGTTCACATTTGTCTTTGAGGTAAAATATGTGTTTATTAATTACAGCCAATTGCTCATGCATATGGGCTTTACATTTCCTGCTCTGTTTTTTTTATTATTTTAAACTTTTATTAACAATATATACACAGTAGATAATTCCAATCCTAAGGTCAAAATTTTTATTAGCTCTTGTTGTAGTTCTTTTACGTAAATCTTTTATCATTTCTGGAGATATATATGTGTATATATATTGATAAAGTATAGAATATGTTTGCCTTTGAACTTGGTCTTTAATTTTACATCCTGATATAATGATCAGGTAATATAATTTTGGTTAGTGGTTTCTGTCCTAGCATCATGACTTTGAGTTTGTTATACTTCTGCCTTTACAGGGTTGGAACAATGGTTCTTTTATCTTGAAATTTTAGTCTAAGTTATTTTCTGTCATACTTCAGTTTAATTGTACGTAATTATTATGATATAAACATTTATGCTTTTTGGTTTTTGTTCTATTTCATAGTTCACTCTGCCTTGAACTCTAATTTCCATTTATGGGTGAAGATTTTTATCAAATAAAAGGTAGTAGCATAAAATTTAAAGAATAAGAATCTTAAATTGAAGTAATTATGCAGCTTAGGTTGGTACACTTCTCCAATAGTTGATGAGCCTGTTAAGTGTTGTTCTAAAACTTTCACCATGAAAGATGAAGGAGAGATGCTGTTGTATCTAGATTTAAATAAGTTGCTGAGGTTCTAAGCATATTGTGGCCTGATAGCTCAGATACTTTTAGGTATTACACTTAAATCATAAACCCTAACAAAAACAAAAATGATCATATGGGAATTTATAACTATTTAAAATACATATTTGAATTAAAGTTCAAAGGTGAAGCACTATATAGTTTCTTAAGTTTTAACACATTAGAAGATCTGTAACCCGATACCTGTCAGACCTAGAATAACAGAAAATGGGGGAAAACATAATGATTTCCTTTTTTGTGTTGTGCTGTAATTTTAAGATTTGTTAGATGTTAAGATAGATAAGTGGTTGCAGCTTAAAAACGTGATAGCATAGCCAAATCAGATGTACAATTAAGTTTTGTATTCAGTTAAATATGAAAATATATCTTCCTTTGGTGAATGGCAGCGATTACTCTTAATGTAGATGACTGATGGCGACTATCAGTAGGTTGTTCTTCATGCATAACTGTTTGTGTTGTACATGGTCTAATTGTGAACTTACATACATACTGTGTCTTAGGGAGACTTTGCTTTCCTATGTCACTGATGGAGATGATGCACGAGCCCTGGGTTCTTTGAGTGTGTTGGCTACATTGTTGCAAACCAAGGGTAATAATGATGAAGTTTGTGTCACTAATCTGTTTTCTATTGCTATTTTCTTAATGAATATTTACATTGTAGAATTGGATGAATCAATGCTAGATGGTATTGGTATTCTTCCTCAGCGCAAACAGCACAAAAAACTCTTGCTGGTAAGTTTTAATGTCAGTCATTGTCTTCAGTGGGAATAGGGGGTTCTTAGCATCTGATTTCTAAAATATTTGCTTAGTTTCCTTGGGTTTTTTCTTGAAAACTCATCAGTGACTTATAGTTCAATACTCCTCAAGAATGGTCCATAATCATAAGCTCTATTTCAGTGCTCCCTAGTGAGTCTAGTAATGTCTCATATGCATGGACAGCTTAACCAGGTGCAAGTATTTTTGAAAAAATAATTTCGTGTAGATTAATTTAATACCTATGAATGGATGCTTAAGAGTAAAAAAAAAAACTTGGAGACATATTTGTTTGTCATTCTGTACGTTATTTCTTTTTTAGGAAATTCTTCTACCTTTATCTAAGTGATTGAATCGTAGAACCTTTTGTCTTAAATTTGGGCAGCAAGCTTTGGTAGGTGAGGGCTCAGGTGAAGAGCAACTTTTTTCTTTTGAAAGTGGCTCCGCAAGAGATAGTATTAGTTCTGAGCTTGATGGATATTTAAAAAAGTTGAAGGTATTGTTCTCTCTCTTTATCTTCCTATATTCCCCCTAAAAGAAAGTGAAAAGGAGTCTGAAAAAAAGTAGATAAAGTGAACTATTTTCTTTCTCAGTGTTCTGTTAATTCATTTATCACTTCATGAAAAAAAACAAATTATAATGGTATTTGAAAATTTCTAAAATTTTTCTATTCTTGCAGATTTTTAAATCATTTTTAAACTTTTTTTTTTCTTTTTTCTTTTTTCTTTTTCTCCACATGTAATGAATGTTTGATGAGGGTGACACGGATTTTGTTGTAACATGTTAGCAATTCGTTGAGCGAAAATTGACATGTCACACTTCTGTTAGGTGTTAGAGTAACGAGTTTGTCAGTCTCAAACTATAGATATGAAATTGAGAATTTTTCTGAGTATCACACAACAGGATGGGGTATAGTTAGGGGCTACATCGAATATTCACCCCCCCCCCTTTGATTCGCACAAATTTTTTCTTTGTAGTTGGAAAATGTGGTTATTTGTTTTAACTTCAACTGAATGGTCATGTGGCTATGGTTCTTTAGCTTTACTTCTTGCTTCTTAACATTTGATTTTTCAAAGGTTGCTTCAAATATTTCTTGACTCATGAGATATGGGTTCTACTTACTGTTTTTAGAGTGTTTTGTATTTGAAAGCATTGGCAAAGCCATCCAAACTTCCTAAACTCTCTAAATTAAAGTTCAAAGTCCTTAAATTGAGCCTATGCCCAATCATTGTGGTAATTGTGGTATAAGGAATAAAATAATTGCCATTCTCAGCAAAATTGAAATAATAGCATCTTTGACTCAGATTCATTTACCTAGTGTGGAGTTGGGTTTTTCATAATGTTAATATTCCATTGAATTAATGCAATGATGAAATAGGAGGAAAATAACTTGATAACAAATTGATGATAAAGATAATGGCCGCTTGATGATGTAATTAATTGTAACATCTTGACTGGCTTTAATGAAAGTTTGATTAATGTGTAGAAATGTGTAATTGTGATGGTGCATTTTCAGTAGAATGAGAAAGTGAGCGAGTGTTTTGTGGGTGACTTAAGTTAATTACAAAAATGCTATACTTAGGCAATTAAAGAGGTGAACTCTTAGAAATTAATTACAAAAATGCTATACTTAGGCAATTAAAGAGGCGAACTCTTAGAAATTAATTACAAAAATGCTATACTTAGGCAATTAAAGAGGTGAACTCTTAGAAATTAGTGACTTTATTCAAGTGAGTGCTCCCCCCCCCCCCCCCTTTTTACCCTTTCGGTCTAGAAGGGTCCTAGGGTCTGGAGTGCATCTTGCACATTTTAATAACACTTAACAGACCAAACCTAGGGCTAGATTGTTGGATGAATCAAGATCTAACATTACCGTGGATCGTTGTAATAGATTCAGTGCTTGCTGAATACTGATGTTGACAAAAAGGTAAAAATATATGAGAAAGAAAATGAAAGCAAAGACAGTCATGAAGTATGTATTTTTTATCTCATGGAGCATTTAGTGCTGTATTTTATGAAAATCTTGTCCATTCACACACCTTTTTTTATTTAATTTTTTAATTTTTGAATAATCTCATTATAGGTTTTGATCATATTTGCTCTTTTTGACATAATGCCTAGAACTACCCGTAGCCCCTTTCCAACCCAAAAATAGGAGAATAATGCACTTCAGCGCACTCGAACCCATGTCCTCCTGCATTGGCAACAATGCCTATGCCAATTCAGCTAAGAGTCAATCGGCTTCACACCTTTTTCTTGAATGTCTATCCTTAAGTTTTGGTTTTGATTAATTTACGACTTAAAAATCAGAATAGGGTGTCAAACTTTTTTTTTGCTATTTAAAAGTTACCTTGTAGTCATCTTTTATTTGCCAAGTTGTCTCCAATTTCAAATCTTTTCATCCCTTTTTTCTTGGTAGATTTACTTTATTTTCTAATCTTTAATATCTGTAACTAATTGACATCTGTACTTGCATTAAGTTTGTGATGTTTCTCATTGAACTGATATCTGTAATCACAATTTTCATAATGATTGATAACTATAATACTACCTGTCATCACGTAAGTTCTGGCATTTGAGTTTAGGTAAAAAGTTATCTAGTTTGAAATTTTTTTGGCTTTAAGCTTTAAGAGACGGACTTGGTTCATTCATTGCTGCTTCTTGCTCTATATTTTAGGGGGAAAGAATTTATGTTTCTAACCAATGGTATGAATTTTGTGTAATTTCCTCTTCCTTCATTGGTTAATAGGAACAATATGGAGTGTCTATTGGGGGAGCAGCAGCAAGCCCTCGTATACATAGAAACCAGGTATTTTCATTCCACTGAATTAGGGACTATGAGTTGTTCATCCTGCATTTCTTTATACACTTTATCCCAGATTTTGGTCAATTTTATCATTACTTGAAGAAAAAGGAATATTCTGCTAGTTTTTATTATGTGAAAAAAATAAAATTATAATTAATTTCCAAATGTCAATTAAGGATAATATCAATGATTAAATAGAAGTGGAAATGATCTGTTTTTTTTAATAAAAGAAATGCTAAAAACGCTACTAAGTGTTTTCAGAAATATATATTTTATATTTGTAAAGAAATTTATAGATTGACATATGTTAACATTAAAATGCGTAAACTATTTGTCGAAAATATATAAAAAAGATTTGTTTTCCCCTTTTTGATGTCTTTTTTTTTTTTGTTTAATTTCATTCAACCCATCAATTTGTTGATATATATATTAAAGAAATGGTTAACATCAACGGTCAAATGAGATTGCATCAAAACTTAGGATAGAGTGGTAACATTGTACCAAGAAAATGTCAAATGATAAATGGATCCCTTAATTTAGTGGTCACAAATTTAAGCAGTCTACCAATGAGAGTTACCTAATTAATGTATCCTTCATAGCATTTTCTCAACTACACTCTACATAATTTTCTAAAAAGCTTTCTTTTAGTATTTTGATTCCAAAGAATCCAATTTGAGATTCAAAACATCTGAACCATTAAGCAACCAATGTATTCATTGAAGTGTTATTTCAACAACACTTCATTAATCCATCATTGTAATTGCCTAACCTTACACTGGTGGTTAATAGTTTACAAATATATAGTAAAGTTAACTAAGAAATGTACCAATTGTAGCATTAACTCATCCACACTTGTATTAATAATGAAAATTTCTTGAAGTGTTTTTTTTAAATTTCAAACAATCACAATATTCTCAACATCTAATTGATAATGTACAAATGAAGATTGCATTAATCCATCATGATAATTGCATAAACATATATGGCTACTAACTAACGACAAAAGAATTATGATTCAATTGGATGAAAAGTAATGTGAACAAAATTATATATTATGCATAGGGTATTCAAATAAGCAAAGATATAATTATATGTAGAAACATTTTCATAATTCAAGCCCATCCCCACCTTGACCATCCATATTTTTACTTTAATAATAAATTTTTTGGGAAAGTAGTAATAAATGGAATAAAAGTCTAAATAGGAATTTATCTTCAGTGATATGAAAATTATATTTGAAGTTTAATTTTTATTGTAGGTCCTTGATGCATTGGTCAAACTTCTTTGTCGATCAGATATATCTACAGAAATTTTATGGGATGGTGGTTGGCTTTTGCGACAATTGCTTCCTTATAGTGAGGCGGAGTTCAAAAGCCATCATCTTAAATTGTTGAAGGTGAGTAATATCTCTCCGAATATACAAGATATAGTAGGAATCATATTGCAACCTCAAAATTAAGGAATGTTATTCTGATGGTTTTGTTTATATCAAACTTTTATGATATGACATTACTAGTGTATGATAAATTGGAACTTGGGAAAATTATGTTTTGTTTCATTTATAAACTGCATATGTTTACATATATGTATATATACATGTATATACAAATCATATAGACCTACACTTAAGAAAAAATGCCAACTCTTTAGCATCCTCCTCAACCATCTTCAATGTACTCACTTGACTTATTTACTACATTGTAAGATTTCTTTTCAGTATGTGCTACTAATGAACATTCTTATCATGTGCAGGACACATATAGGAACTGCAGAAGTGCTCTTGTACAGGAGACTAAAGGGATTTGGGTCGATCTACTTATAACGGTGCTTTGTGATCAGTGGAAAAAATGCAAAAGAGGTAGTCTTCTAAGAAGTTAATGCTGTAAATAGTGATTTTGGCGGTTAAGTTTTTTACTGAAGTACTTTATTGTAGCTATTGAGGCTTCATCCCCTCGAAAGGAGCCCAAGTGCATTCTTTTGCCATTTCAGAAATTGAATTCTGAAGGTACGATTAACTGTTCTCTGAAAATTGGATGATTTTGAATAATTTTTCTGAACTTTGTTTCTTTTATTTTTCCTTGAATGTGGAATGTTCTTTGTTGTATGTACAGATATTCCTGCTGAGTCATCCTTCACTGCTGGTGAGAGGATGAGTGAATTGGTAAAGGTTTGTATATTCGCTTTCTCTATAGATAAAACTGTAAATACTAAGGCATATATGATCTTTAGTGTTACTACCATGGAAATGTCATTTTCTTTTGCTTTCCCGATCTGATAAAAAAATACATGCATATGAATAATAAACAAGGGAAGACAACGGGACCTTTGCATTAATATTTTAATCACAATACTAGTAGTTTAGCCTTTTTATTCCTTCAGCATTTCTTTATAGCATTAGGTTGTAAATATTTCTAACTTTTCTATAATAGGTATTTGTGCTGCTTCATCAACTTCAAATTTTCTCCCTCGGTAGGGCTTTGCCTGAACAGCCTCCTATCCAGCCACAAATTGATATCCCAGAAATATCCCGTGCCAGGGCAGCTGGTCTGGATGTTTCAGGTCCAAAGCCTGGCACTGAAGTAAAATTTGGTCTGTTCTGTCTCTTGTACTGCTGGCTCTATCAGTAATTATGTGTGTTTGTGATGCACTGTGTTTATTCTTTACAGAAAATTGGTCACTTGTTAGCAATTGAGATTTCTCATACTCTAATTCTGGTCACTGCCATTGCAGTTCATGCGCTGCCTTGTCGAATTGCATTTGAAAGGGGCAAAGAACGTCATTTTCACTTTCTAGCAGTTTCTGTGGGCACATTAGGATGGGTTCTTCTTGCTGACGAGTTACCATTGAAGCAGAATTATGGAATAGTTCGTGTTGCTGCACCATTGGCTGGTACAAATGTAAGCTCAGCTATATATGTTGCTTATTTCATACTAAATGCCGCAGAACTTGTATGCACTTGATTAAATGTTTATGCATGTGCTAGTGAGAGTGGGAACTGGGAAGGACTTGAGGTTGTTCTTGGTACATTTTATAGTTCATGTCTAGAGCTAGCAAAACCTAGCACAAAATACCTGCCCAACCAAAACAAATCAAACTTGACCCAGACCCGAATCAACCTGTACCATAAATTCAAGCGCCGACCTAAATTTGAAACTAGCTTGAAACTTAGTTTGAGTCTTAATACGTAAAAAATGAACTTGACCCGAATTTAGCTAAGAAAGGCATCAACCAAACTCGAGCGCTGTGAAATCCAAAGGCCAAAGTAATCCAACTTTTGGTTGTTTAGGATTTGAATATTGAGGTAGAATACCATGTCATTCATACTTTTTGCCTTCAAAATCTTCCAGCCCAGAATAGATGATAAGCATGCAAGATGGCTACACTTACGTATCCGTCCATCAACATTACCCTTCTTGGATGCTCCTAAATCTGGCACACCCGGTGAAACAAGGATAAAATCTCTAGTCGACGGGAGATGGACCTTAGCTTTCAGAGACGACGAATCTTGCAAAACCGCTTTATCTATGATCCTGGAGGAGATCAATCTACAAAACATGGAAGTGGAGAGAAGACTAAAACCAGTTCTTGACCTTGAACTGTAAGATTCTCCAACTCTTTAATTTTCCAAATACCTTCTTTGAGTACACTTTGCTTAAAAGTTGAAAGTACCCATTGTTACCATCCTGCTTTGAGGTTCATGTTTTTTTTAGGTGAGAGAGTTTATTTCCTTTTACAATTACATCCTTTTGTATATGGTGTAGATTAGGTCCCCCAGTCCCTAGATTTAGTGCCATTCTTGGTTTAACTAGCTATAGCTAAGCTATATCCTATATCCCTTATTTGATATATATATATATATATTAGTTTTGCCTTCTTTTTATTTGGCATCCTCTTTCTAAATATTTTTTTATGGTTCATTCTTAAGCTTAGTCATTTTCCTACCCTACTCCCTACCTCCTAATTTTGTAAGTTATGTAACATCCATGTACATTTTGCTACTTCATAGATGTAAAAGCCATTGTGCATTTCTTTTGATTGTTTTAAGTTTCAGTCATTTCGGATTTGAATTTTATCAGATGTGGATATTGCATATTTGATCATGTTATGTGTAATCACTTATACATAATTTTAAACTTTAAATTTAAAAATAAATTATCTATAGTATACTACTATATATAAAAAGGAAGGCGTAAGGCTAGAGTAAATATTTTGTTCTATTTAAAATGTTTTTTTTACATTAATAATAATGGTTAAATTTCAATTTTGATTATGCTATTTTTTAGATTATATAAAAATGGTTAAATTTTAATTTGGGTACTATACTCAAATTTGGTATTTAATTTCTCAAATTTGGTATTTAATTTCTATATTTTAATTTTTGACATAAAATTTTACTTCAATGTTTATAATGCCATTGGTTAGAGTAAATATTTTGTTCAATTTAAAATGCTGATGTGAATTTGAAGAATTGTTAACATAGTTAAAAAAATTTCTGTTAAATTTAGATTTATTACAATGTCATTTTTTTTTATCACACTATTGTTGAGTTATTGCTTTTTTAAATTTTAGAATGTTAGACCCATAAATTTAACATAAAAATTTTAACTAGACTTAAATTAAAAAAAAATAGAAGGATTAAAATTTTAATAATAAAAAATATGAAGACTAGATTTAAATATATAAAAAAATATAGAAACTTAGAAAATATCGTAACCTTCAAAATAGTAAAAAATAATTAACCAAGCATGAATCATGCTCGGAATTATTATGATGATTATTCGTAGGTTAATATATAGGGATGTTAACATTTTATTAGCATACAAATTAGTTTTTATGTAAAACAACGTTAATTAATAATTGAAATTTGATAAATTATTTTGTATTAGAAATGGGTTTTAATACTTAGTAGCGTCCATGGATGACTGAAATCTCTTTAGGTTGTCTATGATGTTACGGTTTCTCATTTTTTAAAACCTGTTTTTATTTAGTATTTAATTATTTTTTTATATTTTAAGAAAAAATTAAAGATAAACAAGTTAAATTTCATACTGTAGAAATTGCTCGATACTTACAAATAAAATAGAGGATAATTGTAAAATTGAGAAATGAGTTTGGTTAAAACGAGCTTATTTTTTTAGGTTACGATTATAGTTGCAATGGGGATCACACTATAATCAGCATCAATCACTTTAATACACAAACAAATTTATAATTTTAAATCAATACATTCTTATAACTATAATCAATTGATAATCAAAATATAATAAATTTGAATAGGATTCACACATGGTTAGAAATAAAAAGCCATGCATAATTTATATAATGTGGGATTTCAGGTAGACTTGACCAAGTGGCTCGGTCCTAAAACTCGCTTGAAAAGTAAGAGGGGTTGGACAAAAATATAAGTCTGAAAAATGGGCTTGAGCAAAAAAAGAGGCTCATTTTTTAAATGGACCGAGCCTTGGGTAAGTTTTTTGGGCTTGCAAAAAAAAAAAGTTACTTTTTGCTACTGTTTTGTCATTGTTTTGGTGTCATTTCGCTATTATGTTGTTATAATTTTGTTGTTATTGTTTGGATATTATGTAACTCTTTTATTGTTAATTTTGTTGCTATTTTAGAGCTATTTGTTTGCTAAGTTATACCTATCTTAATTTTATTTAAGTATAAAATAAATTTTTTAATTTATTTTCAAATTGTTAGGAAATATTTATTTTAACTTTTTTAGTGTATTTGATATATTATATTTTTTAAATTTATTTTTATATAAAAAAATTAATATGGTTAATCTCAAGTTTTAGTATTTTTATCCTGATTGAATTTAAACAAAATTTTAAACCCATTTTTTGATCAGATTATATCCGAGCCAAAAAATGAACCTATAATCTATTGAGACTTGAACCATTATAACCTCCAATTTGAGGACCTCAATATTTTTTTTTTGTTGAAACTTATTTTTTAAATAAAATATGTAATCCAAAATTTTCCAATATATAAAAATTTGGGTTTGTAACTAAATGGACCAATGCCTATCCTAATTCCTTTTTTTCGTGATCTTTAAGAAACTAAATATAGAGCCAAAATATCGAATTTCATTTGGCTTCTGAAATTATTTTTTATTTTAAAAATAATTATTACTTTTTTGAAAAACATGTTCGATACAAATTTTCTTATAATAAAAACATGATAAATAAAATATAAAAAAAATCCTACATATGGATTTGAACGAAGATAGAAATTTTTATATAAGTATGAACTAGAGCCAATACATTAATTAAATTTGAAAATTAAAAAAATTATTGTTTTCAACTTTTTCAATGAGCATTATTAGTAATAATAATAAAATATATCATTATTTCTAATTTTAAATATTTTTATTTTCTAAAAATATTCTTTTTTAAAATTTTCGACAAAAAATATTTTTTAATTGTTTTTTTCTTTCCAATAAAACTGAAACAAAAATATTTCTTTTTTAAAACCAAACAAAGCCTTACCTTTTCACTATTTTGGTGGAAGTTCAATTATGCAAGAGAAAACCTTTTTCTTATTCAACTATAACTATGAAACTTAAAAATATTAGATAATGTGAATCCCGTGTATTGATCTAATAGTTAAGGTGTTCACCGTTTTAAGTGTAATTTGAATTTAAATCGCGTTAGTTACATTGCTGTTAAAACTTTACTCTTTTTCCATAATTCAAAAAAAAAAAAAAAATAAAGCTTATCATTTTTTTTTCTTTTTCCATTGAAACTTTATCAATATCCAAGGAAGATTTGTTCTGATTTCTAAAGGGTCTACCAATCAACTACTATTTAATTTATTGATGATATAAATATACATGTGTATATATAGTATAATAGATTCATCATTTCCCTATCAAAGATAAAAGCTTTTCCCTCTTACAATACTAGCACATTATTTGATTGCTTTTCCTAAAGCAAATAATAAAGATTTTTAAATTATTATTTATTATTAATAATTAGGGTGAACTACATCCAAGATCACTAAACTGTTTGTAAGTTTACGTTTTAGTCTCTTAACTTCAAAAATTACAAATCAGTCATTAAACTATTCAAAAGTTTTCATTCAAGTCACTAGGCTGTTAAAATCGTTGTTGCATGACCTGCACCAGTCAAAAGCTCTCATTCTCCTTCTCTTCTACAGTTCAATTTTTTTTCATGAAACAACTTTAAACGTCACAAATCTGTGAACCAAAGTCCAAATAACTTTTTTCTTTGATCTCTGACATTGACCATTAGATCAGCCTGGTTCTTGTACTCGTTGATGGGTATCCATTATATAACGATTGTGAAATCATTCCTTGGAACTCTTTGGTCGGATTTTAAAAGAAAAAAACTTAACTATCTAATGAATTAAATAAAATTTTTTGAATAGCTCGATAACTGTTTTGTAACATTTTGAAATTAAATGATTAAAACGTAAATTTATTAATAATTTAGTGGTCTTGAACGTAGTTTACCCAACTATTTATAAAAAACCCTTTATAGTAATTAATGATTATTAATAGAATGGACTAAAAAGAGATGGAATAATAGTGTTTTGATAGTATGTATGATTGGAAGACTGGCCCCACTTTCCGCCGTTGGATGATTTCATAATTTCCTTCAAAAGTCAGAATAATGGTGCAATGTGTAGGCTAATGAAATTGTTGTCAAAAGTGGGATTGCCTATTTATATTATATATTTATGAATTTGGATTGCTCCTTTTTGACTTAGTTATGACGATGATCAACTTATAAATGAGCATTGATTACAGTCAAATGAATCTATTAACAATTTTCATCAAGATAATATTTTCTTCAAAATGTTTCCCACCCTAAACTATATGTATTAAGAAGTTGTTTCTGGGAGAGAATTCGGGTTCGAAATTCGGGAGTAAAAATCATAAATCGGTAAAAGTTTTACGGAAGTATTTGTATTAGAAATTAGATTGTATTTTATTCTCTATATTCAAAAAATAGTAAATTAATCCATGTACATTAGATTCAAAGACCAAACTGGTTATTTTGTTAAAAGTTTCATCAATTACTATTATTAAAAATCAATCATTGCACGTCAAAATGAGGCACATGTGATAGACCAAGTGTAGTTATCTGGTAAATCTGTCAGCCATGCTAATTTTTAGCAGTGAAAATGGATGAAATTTTAACAAAAATAATCCGTTTGCTCATTTTTTGAGCAAATAGGGTAAAATGCAATCCAACTTACTTTTACCCTCGATCTACATATATTAAGAAGTTATTTTAAGGAGAGAATTCAAACTCAATACTTAAAAATATCAGTAAGAGTGATAATCGCAAATCCTAAAAGGATTTATTATTGGTGTTTTCTTTTCTAAAAAACATACAATTTATTACGAGAGATTAAAACTTAAATTCAACTTCCGGTATCTTTTTTTGAGTCAAAAATAAAATAAATAAATAAATAAAATTACAAGTTATGATGAATGTTGTTAATTTAAATAAATTGCACCAATAATTGTAGAGATAGTTGGCTAGGTGTTTATCATCAAAACATTCATCATTGTTTGCACATAGACATTATTATTTTCTTTCTTTTTGTTCTTCACTATTGCTAATAACATAAAAAGAGAAGGGCTATGGAATTAAATATGGAAAAGCTTAATAATGATTAAATTGATGAACTTGAAAGGTTCTAAATTTCTAATGTAATCATTATGTTCTTTGTTTTATATCTCTTTAAATTATGCTAAACTTGTTAGTTGTTATCTACTATGGAATCAAAGTCTTGGAACTTTATCAAATGCCTATATATATAAATTAACCCAAAAAAGCAGTTTATGTTATTTTGTTTATATATAAATTATCTTTTTTTTTTTTGGTAATTTATATATATAGGTTTTTAAACGTCAACAATCTGTTGGCCTAACGGTAAAAATATTATGTTGTAGGCATGAGAATTTGAATTCCATCCTAAACAATCCTATTTCGCTCTCTCAATTATACAAAAAAATGAAAGATGATGTTTACTTAGAACTGACTAGTATATCTACTAAGCTTTAATGGGATAATAAATAACATTACTTGGCATATATGTTGTCTCGTTAAGTCAGAGATTTATTAAGTTATGGCGAGTTTTTGACATGTGTTTAGAAGTTATGGAGAATTTTGTCTTTTTAGGTCGTCTTAAGTCTTGATGCGACTGAATGAGATTTACATATAGAGCATCAAAGAGATGAGTGTCAATAATCATGCAAAATTTATATGTCATTTAATGATTAAATTAACGGTTTCAGTGATATCTGGTGCGGCAATTAAATAGAGTTTAATTACTAACTTTAAGAAAAAACAAAAGGAAATGAAAATTAATGAAAAGAAAAGAAAAAGATTACAAAAACACATCCTATGAAAGTTACACAAACTGACATTATGGTCATTTTGGGTATTGTCAGGAATTTTACATAAGAAAACCCCCAATCCAAATTTTTTACTCCATGAAACTAAACTTGGATGTTTTTGGGAAGGCAACTCCCCATATATCCATTTTCCATTGCTTTTTCAAGTATACCCCCATAACTTAATCTAATTTCATCTATACCCCCTCCCCCTCCATTTTTTTTAACATTCTGTAAGCCTATTTGAAAAATGTCTTTTAGCCATTTCTCAAATAAGCTATTCACAAAATAACTTGAACCAACTAAAACCCCCTCCAGTACCCTCTCTTCAACACTAAAACTAACCTTATTTTCACCCCCAAATATCTCCTCTACCACCCTTTTGAACTTGGCCATGAAAGCTTCTTTCATCTCCCTGTGTTGGCCTTCGGTTTGGTTGAGAAAGTAGCGTTTTTGGATCAGTTCTAGAAACCCGACATGGAGATCAGCCGTCAAGTCACTAACTTCACCACTTTCATTAGCTTCTTCTTCTTCATCATCATCGGCTGCTTTCATGTTGAGGTCAAGAATGTGCGAACTTGGTTCGGTTCTCGGTGTTTTGGTCTTGTTTGAACCGCCCCATTCGTGTTTTCTCTTGTTGGTATCAGAGCCGTTGATGTTGAGCTTCATCTCGATGACAATGTTGTCCTTTTTGGCATAATGTTCCTCAAAGCTAGAAGAAATGGACTTGGTTAAAATGACTATTGAT
The DNA here is from genome assembly GCA_025698475.1 of Gossypium anomalum. Classification (NCBI taxonomy): domain Eukaryota; kingdom Viridiplantae; phylum Streptophyta; class Magnoliopsida; order Malvales; family Malvaceae; genus Gossypium; species Gossypium anomalum. The sequence continues at coordinate 91,594,361 of CM046968.1, forward strand.
CTGCTACTACCACCACCATCTCCACCTTCAAATCTATCAGCTAGGAGTTTTAAACACTGTGTATCAGCCAAGTCAACATTTTCCACCATAACCACAAGCTTTTCATCCCTGCTAAATGCTCTTTTAAGCCTCTCATTACATCGAGTTGTCTCATTGTTGTGTTTCATGTCCATGTACAGCAGCAAATCAGGTGACCCCAACACATATTCTGCAACAACACGTGCTAATCTTCTTTTGCCAATCATGTCATTCCCTTCAATCAATAACCAAGTCTCTTTTTTTGAACCCATCAATGCTTCAGCTATCGAACTTATAATCTCAGATTGCCATGGCAGGTTGCCTTGCAAAAGCTCACACAATCCAGTACTTGTCCTTGGAGAATCACTACCAAGAGCAAGTGTGACCTTCACCTCTTTATCCTCAGTGTTTTTAAGTGAATCCAAGTTTGGTGATACATTACCAAAATTGAGCTCAATGGTGCATGAGTTTTGCCTTCTGAATCTCGGCACCGAATTCGGCTTCGAATCGATGAAAGAGATCGAAGCGGAATCGGTTAAGCCACTGCTTTGACTAGGCCACCAAGGGAACGATGAACCATAAGGATAGCCTTGGTTGTTGTAGTACATGGTGGACCTCAACTGGCTCTGGTTCAATCTACCTCTATGTAAACTGTGACATAATGTGTTCCATTTTCTCCTCAATTCAACCATTTCATCCTACAAAAACCAGACACAATTAAACTCTAAACACCCCCCCCCCCCAAAAAAAAAAGACCCAAAATGATTTTTAACTTGTAGATTCTTCTTACCTTTTGACTGTCACTGTTGTTACTACCATGAACATGCATCCATGGTGGCAAGCCACCACTAGATTTAAACGACTGTACATCTTTCTCGTAATTTGAACTACATTCAGCACAACATGTAAGTTTCTCATGCTCAAATTGCTTCCTTTCCATCTCACTGAACACCATTTTTGTATCATGGCAACTGCAAACAGCAAGATTATTCGTATTATGGTCCATGAAGATTAATAATTTCAAAACATGAGACAGCAAAGACATAAAGAAAGCATAAAAAGGAAAAAAAAAGAAAAGACAAACGTGAAAACTTTTTAACTTTTTTTTTTTTTTTTACTTTTTCTTTTGATTTTATGTAGCGGCTATATCCGACAAAGCATGGTAATAATACAATGCATGGATAATGATTCATATGTCTTTTTACAGACCATAACTAGAAGATAAAAACAAGAACCAAAAAGAACAAGGAATATTAATGGAGAAAAGGAACAAACCTGGAAGCATGGAGGCTTAAACTAAGTCCACCTGTAGGAACAGAAACAGCTTGAAGTGCCCATTGAACCTCAAGTGGAGGTTGTCTCATTTGACACCTTAAATATGTTTGGTAACTTGCAGTTGCCACTAACCAGACCTTGTTTGACATGTAATAATCTGAAATCAACCTTCCTAGTTCAGTAACTAAATGATCAGCTGCATTGTAACCATTGATTTCACCTTCTTCAACAACAGTCCATTTTAAATCACCTGTATAAATAATAGCACCACCTTCTGCTACAATGGAATCCACTCTTCTTTTCAAATCAGAAACATGTTTCTCAACATCCTCTCTTTTCATGAACTTTAAAGACATAGGTGAGAAATAAAATTTAAGGAACCGAACATGTTTCATTTCATCCGGAACATCACCTTTCTCAACTCTTGATGTTAGTTCGGACACAAGACTTTCAGTTGTAGACACACAATCACCAACTATAACACTGTTCCTCCTCTTGTTCTTCCTTAACAAAACCTCAAACACCAACTTGATGTCTTGTTTCAAAGAAGCTGAATCTGGTATGTAGTTGGTTAAAAGTTTCTTTGAAGGTGAAAAGAAAAATGGGTTTTGTTCATAAGACAAGAAATGAGTTTGAGAAGGTGAACAAGGTGAAGAAAAAACACCACCAGAACCAGAAGTAGTGTTATAACATTGAAACACAGATGAAGGTGATGAAGAAGAATCTTCAATGTTGGCTTTAACAACAGTGCTTGAAAAACCAGCTTCTCTCATAACCCTACTAACACTAGGATCATCAAGTATAGATATAATAAGCTGCTCTAACTCAACTTTAATGGTGAGTATAGGCTGTTGTGATTGTTGTTGTTCAATACAACCCCTTCTTTGATGTGCTTGTGCTCTTTTAAGTGCAGCAACTAAAGCATTTGATAAAGAAGGTTGACCATGAAGGATTGGTCCTGGTGTGGTTGGTAACCTATTAAGAGCTACATTGAAACAAAGCTCAAGTGCTCTACATTGAAGTGGATGTGAGGAAGATAACTGAGGCTGCTGTGATTTAAGACAAGCCCTTCTCAATAGGCTAGCCCTTGTGCTTAACAAAGTGGCAGCCACATGAAGAGGAGTCACTTGTGCATGGCCTCTCCTTCTGGCTAAGCTAAGAGAATGCTTCAATATTGAAGCAGCCTCTGCTGTGAGGGTCTGCTGAACCGTACAGGCACCTGAGCGCATCACTTGGCTAAAACCCACCCCCCCACACCACCCCCAAATGAAAAAAACTTGTGCTCTTCTCAAAATTTTTCACTAACTTTCCTCTCTTATGCAATATACTCACCACCCCCACACCCTATTTGCCTTTGTTTTTCTCTTAAAAGCTTGGAACAAAATGAACCAGTTGTTGTAAGCTTAAAATAGACAAATATGAATCTGAAAATGAAAAACAAAGAACCAAAATATAATTTTTTTTTTTTGAAAGTTTTTGGAAAGAAGAGCTTATAGTATAGTTTTAGAACCAATATACAACACAAATAGACCAAACCCTTCGTTCTTTATACACTTCACAAATTCGAAACTCAATCCCTGTACTTACCTACTTTTAAAAGAAAACTTAGTAGCAATGCAATGAAAAAAAGAGATATTCAATTTAGTCCTTATACTATTAAAAAGGAATCAAATAGATCTAAATTGAAAGTAAATATTAACTTTATTTCAATTTTGCATGTACTAAATTGATAAAATTTAAACATTCACATTTTTTTTTCTTTTTTAAAATTGAGGGCAGCTTTTTTTAGCTTTTCAATTCCACTTCCTATCTTTCTTTTCTCTCTCTCATACACACACACACACACAGAGACTGCACCATCTTTTAATACCCTAAAGGTAACCCTAATTAAGATTTTCTTTTTTTGGTTTCCCATGATAATAAATAAATAGATAAATAACAAAGGAATGATTTCGTTTATTAAAACAAAAAAGTGATTATTTGATTAATACAAAACATTCACTGCACTTGTTGGGACTCGCAAAAAAATATCCTCAAAGTCTATATGCATATGGAGAGTAGTAAAACTTTCATGGCATGATGAAAACATATCATAAAATAATAATAAATAAATAAATTTTCCTTCTTTTTCTTTTCAACCCCAAGACGATGAAAAAGCTGAAAAAGAAGATCTGATCAATCTTAACCATGTTCCTTTTTTCTCTACTCACAGTGCTGCACATTTATATATACATACATATTTACAAGCATGCCTAAATTAATAGAGAATTAGCTAATAACATGGTTTCTTGTATACAACATTGGTAGATTAAGTCATGGTGATGGTTGTTCCGTAAACGTTATCATATATAATTATTATAATAAAATGCGGTCGATGTTTAAGAGAAATTATTTTATGGATCCTCTCACCATATTATATGTTTTTTAATTTTGGATTGCCAAGGACATTGCTTGATCCTTGTTCATTCCATTGATCAAGGTCAGAACCACTAATATAATTGTAATAATATTAAATATATATTGTGTTTATAGATCACTTAGGAGGAGCAAATAGAAGGGAAATGAGTGACCTTGGTCCTTGAAATGGTCTCTTTAAAAATGGTATAATCGCATTTTAACCCTTTAAAAAATTGATTGATTCAATTTTGATGTACCACTTACATTGTAATTATGGTAATTACTAATTGGGAAAGACTATAGTAGAAATAAAAATAAAGATAGGTAAAGTGGTTGCATTTATAAAAGAAAGTGAAGAAAAGAAAAAGGAAAGACCCAACTAAGACCCACATTTCAAAAATTAAAAAAAGAAAGGAAGTGAGAGAAGTTCCTTCTCTTTCCTTTTTCCCTCCTTTGAATGGACAAACAAAGGCAGAGAAATTCAAAAAAAGTAGTAAAGAGAAAAAGCTAGAGAAAGAAGGAAAAGAAAAGTTGTAATTGTAAGTATTCTCTCTTTTTATTATTATAATATTGTGAATTAATATATAAAGGTGAAAATGTACATTCAATAATGTGTTTATCCAAAAGAGAAAGGCAGGGTGGGTTTGTTGTTGTTGTTCACCTTCACGCCAATCCTTGTAGAAAGAGAGAGACAACATTTTATTCCCCAAGTAGTACCCCAAAAAGCAACACTCTGTCTCCTATCCTACATTGCATTATTGCTTCTCTCGCTCTCTCTCTGTCTTTTATCTCCAATGCTTCATAACCCTTTTGTCTTAATCTTTGTCTTTTTACTCACTTCTTTCACCCTCGATGCCAAAAAAATAAAATATTATGTTTTATTTACAAATTTGGCACTTAAAACTATACTCGATTTTCAGTTTAATACTTGAAAAGGTTTTTTTTTTTATTTATAAAAATAATACTTAAACTATCATTTTGTCTCGTTTTATCTCTAAAAAATGTATGACATCTAATAAAAGCGTGCCGCATATTAGTTGATTTATTGGTCTTTTTTTTCAGCTCACTCTCTAAGTCTTTTGTCTTAATCTTTGTCCTCTTACTTCTTTCACCTTCAATGCCAAAAAAGAAAAAAAGATTAAGTTTCATTTACAAAATTGGACCTTAAACTATACTTTGTTTTTTGTTTTTTTTGTTAGAAGTGATACCTAAAAATAAAAGTATCATGGAAGCTCGTGTATTAGAAGCCAGATTGTATTTTTTCCCTCTACTAAAAAAATGAGCAAATTAGTCCCTATATGTTAGATTAAAGAGCAAATTGATGCTTTCTGTTGAAATTTCATCAATTTGTACTGTTAAAAACTAGCGTGACTGACAGAATAATCAAGTAGTGTGCCACGTATACCTTATGTTGATGTACAGAGATCAATTTTTAACAGTAGAAATGAAAGGAATTTTTATAGAATGACTATTTTTCTCTTTGATCTAACGTATAAGGACTAATTTGCCTTTTTTTTTAGTAGAAGGGAAAAAATACAATTCGAATCCTAGTATAAGGGCCTTCATGGTACTTTTACTAGTACCTAAACTATCATTTTGTCCCATTTTATGCCTCAAAAGTGTATTGAAAACCCATACCCAACTCGATTGTCGAGTTTGAGCTTTAGGATGTCACATTTGTTGCCAGAACAACTACGATTGATTACAAACAAATTTCATCATTAATCATTAATTTATAAGTATTACAATTGTAAAAAATAATATATATATATATATATATATATATATATATAACCATTTTTGGGTCATATACGAGCTTACAAAAGCTCAATTCATTCTCAGGGTTGAACTAGGACTAAACTAAAAGTTTTCAAAGTATGTCAAGTGGGTGTCACGATTTCTAGGGCTTGGTATCGCGACTTCGAAGACAATAGCCTAACTTCCCAATTTGAGGACCAAATTGCAAAGTTTCAAAATAAAATAGGATCAATATCGCGTCATTGAGGATATGGTATCGCGACTACGTAAATAGACCACTAACTCCCTATTTTCCAAAGCTTCCAACCTAGCCTATTAACCAACATTTGGCCCCAAAGCCCCAGATCAACCATTTCATGCATTCAAATATGCAAAAACATAGTTACCAAAACAACCACCTCACTTTTATGGGTGTGTAACACCTTTTACCCATCCTGATTGCTGGAATTGAGCTACAGTGCAAAATGGAATAGTTATAAACATTTAACAGATAATTCAAATAAAAAATCATTAACTATTATCATATAAGTCATTCAGTGCAAATTTAAACTTTCCCTGAGCTTTATATGAGCTTTCGTAAACTTAAAAGTTGACCTGAATTTGAACAAGGACTAAACTGCAAAGATTTCAAAAGTTCAAAATGACATTGCGACGAGACTCCCCCCTTGTCATGACGTTGCGAAAACAGTATGTCACGTCACAATGTCAGACCACTTAACGTTAGGACATTACAAACTATTGGCCGACATTGCAGCAAGAGAAAAACGACATTGGGACGAGGAATCTGTTTGGTGCAAAAATAGGTCATTTATACTCATTTCAAATCATCATCCAATTCAACTCCAAGGAAACACTTAATTCAACTTATACCCGTACAATTCATACCAATTTCATACCAAACACATACCATTTGAACACCATTCCAACATATGAACCAATATACCATATTTCGCGCCAATTTACATCAAAACTATTATAAAATTTCAAGCCATTCAACATTCACTTTCTCAATTCAATTCATACTCAATATATCCAACATTAAAAACCAAACAAATATAATACATCATGTTCTCTAATATGCATACATATATCATATCCATTTACACATAAGTCCAATTCAAGTAAAGTTCTAAAAAAAAAAAAACATTATAAGATGCTATGACACTCCTAAGTAGATGCCATATATAACTAAACTCAAAACGATCAAAAGGCTACCAAAATGGGAGATGGATAGTGTGAGCTCCAAAGTGATGTGATCGTCACGCTTCGTGGTCAACAATCTACAAGTACGTGAAGTCAACAGTAAGTATAACAAATACTTAGTAAATTCATTCGAAATTTAACTTACATAAGTTTTATATCAATTAATCAATAGAAACTTAAAAATGAACAACATGGTAATACTTTGACTTTCTTAAACCTATTTATACAATTTCAAAAAACCATCATCAAGTTAACGTATTAGTACCATAACATCAAAGTGTCCAGATCACATACATATACCAAATAGTACTATATCATTCCAACTTATACGATATTACAAATATGTCAACTAAGTTCCTTATCAATCTTTCCAACCATTTCTTTATCAACTTGCCAATATATTTGCTTGGAGAACTATAGTAAATTAATTTTGGATACTCAGAACTAGATTGCTCACACAAGTTGTAACATATAAGTTGCTCACACAAGCTGTAGGTTGGGATTGTTCATATAAGTGTTATTTGATGTTGCTCACACAACCTGTATAGAATCCGCAACATATGTTGAATCTCAACCATCGATAACTAAGTCCTTGACTAGTACTCAATTTGTATCATTTGGGTCTACTCTCACAAGCTGTAATGACCCGAATTTTACCGTTACCGAAAAAGTATATTTTCGAGTCTCTGTTTCTGAAAAACGGATTCGTAAATATTTATTAAAAATATTTACGAAGTAAAATGAGTGGTTAATTAGAGTTTAATTAAGTGAATTTAATTTAATTAAGAGTAATTAAGAAAAAGGACTAAATTGAATAAGGGGTAAAAGTTAAATTATAGATTAATGAATTTTGTGAGACAAGGTCAGAATGAATTCGGGTTTCCCTGTTTTGACTTTGGAAAATCACCAAAAATTGAAGAAAAATAATTAGAGGCTTAAATTTATATGTTTAGAATCCCTAATGAGTCTATTTTCAGGAGAAGTCAACAGGAATATTATCCGAGTTTTGTACTTTGTGAGATAATTAATTTTTAGTGAAGAGGGGACGAAACTGTCGGACACAGAGAATAGGGGAATTTAAAGAATAAACTCGTACTTAATGGCTAAACCAAAAATTCTGAAAATTTTATTGTAAGAAGATTTGTGAGTCTAGTTTCAGGAAAAATTAGCGGATCTTAATTTAGAATTCTGTAACTCAAGATATGAATTAGTAATGTATTAATGATTATGAATTGTATTAATTTCGTAGTCAATGTGGTACCGAAAATCTCGGCTAAGAAAGGACAAGACAAAGTCAACGGGAGTTAGCTCAAAAATTACGGTTTGTATTTCTATAATAAGAACTTAGTCATTATTTATTATATTTATATACATATGGCAATTGTTAGTGATTGAATTATGATGTTTTACAATTGAAATGGATTGATTTTAGTATGCGATGAATTTATTGAATTTATATTGATTGAATTATATAATATATATGATTTACGTAGAAATTTGAATATTGAATGAATGTTATATTGAAAAATATATTGATTGAAAAGATGAGGAAATTGATATGAATATATGAGATTGTGATATTTGAATATTTGGTATTGAAAAGTGAATTGAATTGTATTGAATTATGAATTAATGTGCATAATTGAAATATATTTGTTGAATTGAATGAAATTGTATGAATTGTGAAAATGGGTAAATATATGTAATTATCGGAATGAGATATTGATGAAAGAATTATTAAATTGAGAAAGTGAATGAAATACCCTATTAACTAGTCGAATGAGTCGGATATAGTTGGCATGCCATAGGATATGGAAGTGTACGGGATTTGCCGGCTTTATCGATCAGGCACTTTATGTGTCGTATTTCAGGTACCTCGTGTGTCGTATCAGGCACCTCGTGTGTCGTTTTAGGCACTTTATGTGTCGTATATTGATCAGGTACTATGTACCGTTTTAGGCACAATGTGCCGTCTTCGGTGTGTGTTGGGTTGGAATCCGTGTATCCGTCAAAGTCCAGGTTTGTTAATAGGGGTAAATAAGTGAAAGATAAATCGAATAAATTTGATTGATCAAGCTATTGAAATGAAACGAGAAATTGAATTGAGAATTGAAATTTTAGATATGAAATTGAAAATATGAACCAAAGGTTCATGAAATGATTGGAGTTCGAATTGATGACATATGATGCCACTTGAATTATGAATTGAAATGTGATTTGAGATATATGAATCGTATGTATATCTTTGAAAGCTATCGGGGATAGTAAGTTGATATGATATAAATGAAATTGATCATTATAGAAATAAATTAAAATGGAATATGATTGATAAGTGTATAGTTGAATATAGTTTAATGATATTGAATTGTGAGTAAATTAAGGAAAGCTATACCGAGTAGTAAGTGAAAGAATGGAGTAAATAATAATGGATTTAATTAAGAATTGAACAATTATGTTATTGTGTTTATTATATGATTTGTATAAAATTTATATGGTAAGTAGTTGAAATTTATCTATGAATAAATAATTGAATAATTGTAATTGTTATTATGATATTAAGTATTTGTTATAATATTAATTGTTCGAATTATAGAAATACTACTGAGTATACCATACTCAGCGTACGGTTTGTTTCCGTGCGCAGGTTAAGTAAAGATAGTACGTTGAATCAGCATCCCAAGATGATCCTGAATTCATTAAGGTAAAATATGTTGAGTATTGATAATGGCATGTACCCAGGATGTTTAATGAGAGTCATTTAGGTTGTAAAAGTATTGAGGAAATGAGTAAATTATGGTTGGCAACGGTATGTAGTATGAATTTTGAAATTTACTAAAAATTCGTAGTGATTCCAAATTAGTCCCGAATTGAATTTACTGTTCATATTGGACCGCGAGGGCCCATTAAAGGGACGACATTTTAAAACTAGACTGTGTGTGAATATTTATTTTAATTAATGACCGAAATTGGTATCAGATGACTGGTAATGTCTCGTAACCTGTTCGGTGACGGTATAGGGTTAGGGGACGTTACAAATTAATGTTATCAGAGCTATTCAGGTTTAGCCGATTCTCGGACTAAATCGAGCTCGGAATTGAGTCTAGAGGTACATGCCATAATTGAGTCGAAATTGAGTCGGGATCGGATGCTGATATATTTGTTTGGTACTGTTTTATAGTGAAAATGTTAGAGGAAAATATCGATGGTATTGATTGTGAAATGTGTACTGGAGACGAATAGTCTCGTGAATTAGATGAAAACTGAATCAACAACACTGGGTATAAACTCAATGGGTAATTAATTACTGAAAGATAACTGATGAAATAATAGAAAAAAAATGATACATAATTATTTAGAATTATAATTGATGTTCTTCAGTGAGTAGAAGAAATTGTATCCGCTACAATATCTATCCCTCCTGTTTCTTAATCGGTTCCCGAAGTGCTTCAAGGTATAGAGCTTGTCTGAACGGGTAAGTTATCTGCTGTTAATGATCTGTACATGTATATATATAGTGTGGATGAATTGAGAATTACAGTTGAGAATGATCTTGAAAGAACTGAAATATGGTTAGAGAATATTATCGGGATTGTAAATGAATTGTTCTGCTCACTGATTAAATGTTAGAAGGGTATGATATTCCTGTTAAAAGATTCAGCTTACCAGTGGTAGAAAACATTGATTTATGTTGTGGTTAAGAAAGGGTTATTTGTAAAACTTTCTGAAATGAGTTCTGAAAGAAATATATGTTAGTCAGAGATTTCCTGATTAAAAATGCAAAGAAATTTTTGAAGCTTAAACAGGGTCATATGATTGTAACTGAGTATGAAGGGAATTTGTTTGATTGAATAAGTATATCAGAGGGTATATTCCAATAGAAACCATAATGTACAAGTAGTTTGAAGATGGTTTAAATGAAAACATAAAGTCGAAGAATGTAGAATAAAGAGCGGAATATGAGTTAGGTATGATTCTTCTGATCATTATCTTAGTGATTGATTGAAGAGAGTTGAAAGAGATATTATTTAAATTTCAAGACAGAATACCACAGTTATTAAAGGTAGATTACTCTGTAACCTAGAAATGCGAATGGTAGTCGAAGTGTGATAAAGGATTTCACTATAAAATCTGGAGAATGAATATCAGCCAGGGCATATGTTAATTGTATATAAGAAGATGTTTCTCTACCGGATGTCATTACAAGTACTTTCTTCGTTATCGACACTAATATGATTATTTTAAATTGATCTTGGTTTGACTATTCTTGTGATTACATAAGTTCAATATCTATTAAAGATTTGCCTGTTGGGTTTGCTGAAATTTTTTGGTTGGAGCATTAAATTTTTTATATTAGTATTTATGGGCTGATAAGATCTGCAGGAACTGTTTGATATAATCTCAATAATGGAATGGTTAATTCTGCATGATATGGTGGTAAATTATAAGCATAAGTATAATATGTTGCAAGATCAAGATGATGAAATGTTTGTTTTGAACAAGAGAAGATTGAATGATTTGTTTATTGTGATATTAATTATGTACACACAGTATGTGTCGTCGAAAAGGAGTCATGGTATTTACCTTGTTTATGTATTGAATATTAAAGTATTTAAGTTAAGGTTTAAATCGGTGGCAATAGTGCAAGAGAATTCTAATGTGTTTCGGAAAGAGTTGCCTAACTCATCATTGATTGAAGAAGTTGAATGTGCTATAGATTTTGTAACTGAAATGATAGTGAAAAATATATTTGAAATCAGAGGTTTTCTAAAACTAGTCGGTTATTATAGAAAGATATGGAATTGGAATGATCTGATAGACGTTAGCAAGGTTCTGATTAGTTGAAAGCTCGATTAATCAAGCACTAGTTACGTTCATCAAAAATCCGATAAAGAAACTTGTGATTTACTGAGGATAGCGGTGTTTTGATGCAAAAAAAAAAAGAAAGTGAAGTAATGGTTTATGTTACGAAATGTTAGAATCATATGGGAAGAATTATTTGATACCTGATTCGGAAGTGGTAGTTATTGCTCTTGCATTAAAAGATCAAGATATGATAATTAATTATCATCCGAAAAGACAAATGAATGTATGTATATTCAAATTGAAAGCTTTGTTTTGTGTTATGAGCTATGAACATCATCATTGTCATTTGAAGATGGATCAATTTTGGTAGAGATAAAAAAAAAAATAAACCGACTTCTTTACAAACAGATTTGCGAAGCTCGAAATGTAGTAATGAGTTATCGGTTAAATGGATATAGTATATGGATGATTTACGATTAAACATTTCGGATTGGATATGATGGTTGTTTGCTAATTAGAAATAAAAGTTTGACAGAGGGATTCAGAACTTATACAGGAGAATTTGCATTAAATTATAGTGGTACTATGTCTATGCATTCTGGAAGAATAAGATGTCTGATGATTTGAGATAGATGTATTGAAGATCGGGAAAAGAAAAGCAATACTTTGAATTTGCATATAAATGTTTATATTAGGTGCAGATATCTCTTGAATCATATACAACCAAAGTGGTGATATCAAAATGGAAATGGGATATAATTTCTATGAGTTTGAATTGGAATTATCTCTATTTTTGAAAAAGAATATGCAGAACTGTTTAATTCGTGAAATTGAAGAAAAGTAGAAGTGATTCGAGATAGATTGAAAGCAGTTTTGACAGACAGGAATTATATGTGGACTTGAAACGTTAGGATATCGAGTATTTTGTTAGTGATATGATATTTCTTAAAGATTCAGTTTGAAAGAAAATTTTGAAGATCAGGTTGAAAAGAAATTGAGTTCTTATTCTGTTGGGCTATATGAAGTTGTGGAAAATTCAGACCGGTAAAATATTGTTTGGTTTTGCTTCTGAAGTTACAGAAAGTTTATGATAATTTTTCCATGATTTGAAGCTTAGAAAATGATATAGATCAGGTCTGTTACATGTTATATCGACAAAGGATATTGAGATTTGACGCAATCTATTGTATGAGAAAGAGCCGGTTGAGATACTAGCCTGAGCGGTAATGTCATAATATTGAGGAAACAATACGGGAACCGAAAGAAACAGTGAGATCACTGAACCCCCACCTCTCTTTTAGGCAAATTTCGAGGACGAAATTTCTTAAGGGGGAGAGAATTGTAATGACCCGAATTTTACCGTTACCGAAAAAGTATATTTTCGAGTCTCTGTTTCTGAAAAACGGATTCGTAAATATTTATTAAAAATATTTACGAAGTAAAATGAGTGGTTAATTAGAGTTTAATTAAGTGAATTTAATTTAATTAAGAGTAATTAAGAAAAAGGACTAAATTGAATAAGGGGTAAAAGTCAAATTATAGATTAATGAATTTTGTGAGACAAGGTCAGAATGAATTCGGGTTTCCCTGTTTTGACTTTGGAAAATCACTAAAAATTGAAGAAAAATAATTAGAGGCTTAAATTTATATGTTTAGAATCCCTAATGAGTCTATTTTCAGGAGAAGTCAACAGGAATATTATCCGAGTTTTGTACTGTGAGATAATTAATTTTTAGTGAAGACGGGACGAAACTGTCAGACAGCAGAATAGGGGTGAATTTAAAGAATAAACTGTACTTAATGGCTAAACCAAAAATTCTGAAAATTTTATTGTAAGAAGATTTGTGAGTCTAATTTCAGGAAAAATTAGCGAATCTTAATTTAGAATTCTGTAACTCAAGATATGAATTAGTAATGTATTAATGATTATGAATTGTATTAATTTCGTAGTCAATGTGGTACCGGAAATCTCGACTAAGAAAGGACAAGACAAAGTCAACGGGAGTTAGCTCAAAAATTACGGTTTGTATTTCTATAATCCGAACTTAGTCATTATTTATTATATTTATATACATATGGCAATTGTTAGTGATTGAATTATGATGTTTTACAATTGAAATGGATTGATTTTAGTATGCGATGAATTTATTGAATTTATATTGATTGAATTATATAATATATATGATTTACGTAGAAATTTGAATATTGAATGAATGTTATATTGAAAAATATATTGATTGAAAATATGAGGAAATTGATATGAATATATGAGATTGTGATATTTGAATATTTGGTATTGAAAAGTGAATTGAATTGTATTGAATTATGAATTAATGTGCATAATTGAAATATATTTGTTGAATTGAATGAAATTGTATGAATTGTGAAAATGGGTAAATATATGTAATTATCGGAATGAGATATTGATGAAAGAATTATTAAATTGAGAAAGTGAATGAAATACCTATTAACTAGTCGTGGGCCGAGTCGGATATAGTTGGCATGCCATAGGATATGGAAGTGTACGGGATTTGGTTTGGCTTTATCGATCGGGCACTTTATGTGTCGTATTTCGGGCACCTCGTGTGTCGTGATCGTGCACCTCGTGTGTCGTTTTAGGCACTTTATGTGTCGATATCTCGATCGTGTACTATGTACCGCTTTAGGCACAATGTGCCGTCTTCGTGTGTTTGGGTTGGAATCCGTGTATCCGTCAAAGTCCGGGTTTGTTAATAGGGGTAAATAAGTGAAAGATAAATCGAATAAATTTGATTGATCAAGCTATTGAAATGAAACGAGAAATTGAATTGAGAATTGAAATTTTAGATATGAAATTGAAAATATGAACCAAAGGTTCATGAAATGATTGGAGTTTGAATTGATGACATATGATGCCACTTGAATTATGAATTGAAATGTGATTTGAGATATATGAATCGTATGTATATACTGAAAGCTATCAGGGATAGTAAGTTGATATGATATAAATGAAATTGACTGTTATAGAAATAAATTAAAATGGAATATGATTGATAAGTGTATAGTTGAATATAGTTTAATGATATTGAATTGTGAGTAAATTAAGAAAAGCTATACCGAGTAGTAAGTGAAAGAATGGAGTAAATAATAATGGATTTAATTAAGAATTGAACAATTATGTTATTGTGTTTATTATATGATTTGTATAAAATTTATATGGTAAGTAGTTGAAATTTATCTATGAATAAATAATTGAATAATTGTAATTGTTATTATGATATTAAGTATTTGTTATAATATTAATTGTTCGAATTATAGAAATACCACTGAGTATACCATACTCGCCAGACGCGATTTGTTTCCGTCATGCAGTTAAGTAAAGATAGTACGTTGAATCAAATCCCAAGATGATCCTGAATTCATTAAGGTAAAATATGTTTAGTATTGATAATGGCATGTACCCAGGATGTTTAATGGGAGTCATTTAGGTTGTAAAAGTATTGATGAAATGAGTAAATTATGGTTGGCAACGGTATGTAGTATGAATTTTGAAATTTACTAAAAATTCGTAATGATTCCAAATTAGTCCCGAATTGAATTTACTGTTCATATTGGACCGCGAGGGCCCATTAAAGGGACGACATTTTAAAACTAGAATGTGTGTGAATATTTATTTTAATTAATGACCGAAATTGGACTGTACTGACTGGTAATGTCTCGTAACCCTGTTCCGGTGACGGTATAGGGTTAGGGGACGTTACACAAGCTGTGGGTCGGGATTGTTATGCTAACTCTATTCGGTGTTGCTCGCACAAGCTGTAGAGAATCCGTAACAAATGTTAGATCTTAGCCATCGATAAAATAGTCCCTGACCAGCACCCAATTCCTTTAAAATGGTAACGGTTTGCCATTTGTGTCGTAAATATTTACTAAATTCTGACGACATTGTTTTGTATTCATACATTTTATTTTCTTAATATAATCATTTATACATATTGTTTTACCATATAAACATTTTATAACCATCTAATGAGACGTTTTTATTCAGAATCGTTCTGTATTACATACTTTGCAATTTAATCTGTTCGATTTTAAAATTTAAAATTTTCACAACAACTTAACTAACAAACAAGATATTATAACACTTAAATAACTAAAATTAATATAATAAGTTCCATATTAACTTACCTGGAAAAAGCAACAACTGACAATATTGAATCAAAGACTTCAGTTAGAAGTTTGTGGGGATTACAAAGCTTAAATGGCAACATTGAGATTTTGAAAATTGGAACTTAATGGAATATGAATAGCGACAATAAAAATGCCATTTGGCAAGATAGAAGGTTGTCAAAACCTACCTTGTTTCAAGTGTCTTCTCCCTACCCAAGGGGCCAAAAGCCTATTTGTTTCCCAGCTCATTAATGTGGAAAATAAAGTTTCGAAGCAATATGAGGTTGATCATTTTACCAATGAAGAATAAGCAAAGATTTTCTTGTCCATTTTGATTGGCCTTCCTCATAGTGATGATTCTCTTATTTAGCACTTCACTCGAAATGGTTGTTGTGCAATGAAGTTTCGGTGTCATTGCTTATTAGAAAAAAAATTAAAGTGTTACCCAAGAGGCCAACTCTAGTGTCGATCCATAGGCGGAAGGTCGATTATGGAATAGAATTTAGACTTTAGAGACTACCTTGCCTACATGATTCCATGCAAAGCACCCCAACGAGTGGGGTAGGTAAGGTAAACCAACCATGACATTGCACGAAATCCCTAGAGTAGAGTAGTAAAAAATTGAGAAGTTCATGATAAGGGCATCACAAGATTGAGTGGGGATAATGTCATGTCAACCACTCTAAAAGAAGCGAGTGTATTACACATCCAAAATGGTTTTAGGGCATATAAGCAATTAAGGTTGCATATCCTATTACACATGTCTTTCAAGAAGAGGGTAATGGGTATGTGACACATGTAGGGGCATTCGCTTCCCTTGATCAAAAGGTACAATTGCAACTCTAAACTAATAATTCAATTCAATCTCTTTGCTTAAAGAAAAAAAAATCCAATTTTAACCCTCTCAAAAGTTCAAAAACTAGCTTAAGCATAACATAACATTTTTAGTTTCATCCCTTAATTTTTTTCTTGGCTTCTTATCACACAATTCTTAATTTCGCCCTTCCTTGCCAAGTTGATTTGTTCAAAGATTAAACTACCTGTCCTCCTATCTAGTCAAACCCTTCTTCAGCTTTGATAAGGAAAATTTGACCTTTTCCTATGTTTGGATTGCATCACAACTAGAGAAAGGAAAGGAAATGAAGGGAAAGCAAGACTCTTCCCTTATTTGGATAACTTTTTTATTATTATTCAAGGGGAAAAAAATGAAAGTTGAATATTCCTTTATTTCTTTTGAAATGCTCAATTTTGTCTCCCAATTCAAGAGAAAATTTGAGAAAAGAAAATGTTTTTAGGATGTGAAATACCATTTTTTAATGTTAATCTTCTACGTAAATTATTTTACTAAATATATAATGAAAAATATATTATAATCAATCATTTCTTTTCCTTTCCGAGGCTTAACCCAAACCAAGTTCGTAATATATTATAATGAAAAACATATTATTCACACATGATGTTAGATTGGCTCAACCCAACTTGAATTACTATTTATTAATTAAAAATAAATAAAAATTTTATTTAAACTTATCTATAAATATAACATTTTAATATTACATAAAAAAATTATATTGCGACTCAATTCATGAATAAATCCACTTTTAACTTTTTTGAACAATCTCATTATAGGTTCTGATCATATCTGCTCTTTTGAAGACAATACCTAGAACTACCCATAGTCCTCTAACTCATAAATAGGAGGATAATGTACTTTAATATACTCGAATCTACGTTCTCCTGCATTGACTAAGAATATAAGCCTCTTAGCAAATCGTCTAAAAAGGATGGAAAAAACTCTACAGTAAAAAAAGAGGGAAAATTAATTACCTATAGTCTAAGTTATACTTTTGTAGTTAATTTTATGGTCAAAGTCATATATATCGTCCATTAAAAAAAAAGTTAATTTTAACATCTTATTACTAATAAATATGCCTTTAATCACTCTTTTGTCGTTTCTAATCTATTTATGATTAAAATGACATTTGTTTACTGTAAAAAAAAAAAAAAAAAAGGTTGGCCAAGCCCAGCACAAAAGTTTCAACCCTTAATTAATTTATTATATAATTATAACTTTAAAAACAATATTACTTAAGTCTAATGTTATAATTTATGGATAATTACGGTAGAGTTTTTTAAATTATACAAGTGGAAGTTAAAAAATTATTACATGTTTTTAATTAATATTTAAAAAAAAAAGATGTGATCGTTTTTTAACCCACTTACAGAATTAAAAATCTTAACTCAAAGGCTAAGTTGGAAAATATCTTTTGGGAATCGTATTTGAGTTATAAACCTTCGGAAGAGTTAAATATAATGTTATCATTGTATTAATAATACAAAAAATTATCAACTCTTAGCCTAGCGACACCGAGTATTATCTAAAAACTCACATCATGGGTTTGAATCACAAGGACAACCATTTTTATAGTGTGTGAACTGGTAATAATTTACTCTTACCGGTGATGTGTCAGTCAATTGTAAATATATTAAAAAATAAAAAAATTTACAATTTCTCGAGGGATTAATCTATAAGATTTTTAATTTAAAAAAAAGTCAAAATTAAATTTAAAACTTTAAAATTACTTCAATTTTTAAAGGAATTAAAGGAATGCATATCGTTTTAAAATGTGAGTGAAGGGCACAACCTTTGTGTTTTAAAATTTAATGAAATGGATCACACATATTCACTTCTTTATATGGCTAATAAAAAAGATAGAGAGATTGGGTAGTGATTGAAGTTGGGAGATAGGTGGGATAGGGTTGGCCAAATCATTGGAACATAAATACTATTTGATGTTAGTAAAGGCAATGGCATTGCCATGATGAAGAAGCAATGAATATTGGGTTAACTCTGCCATGAAGAAAAGTATATCCCTTTAAGAATATAATGAATTGGGACCCAAATCTGAAATATATTTTATTTCATTGTGAAAATTGGATTAATTGGTCACATCTTTCGGAGTCGAATGATTAGGTTTACTTCTTTACTTAACAAATTTTCAACAAAGCTGTGAAAATGATGAATTACTAGTTTACATGACTTGGGACACTAAGGCCCCACTTGCCAAAAGTTGAATCACAATCATAAGTTTTGTGTTACATTTATTTAACTTTCATACTTAAATTATTAATTTCGATTAAATTATAGATAAATATTCAATATTCGATAAAAATGTATCACGTATTATAATTTAATTTGTTGGTATCGTGTAAATTTATAGTTTAAGTATCACTTTTAACAAAAAAAAAAAAAAAGAACTCCTCAACTGAAAAACCAAGGAGCAAAGCCAATCATTTTTCTACGAGATGGAATTAAGTTGCAAGTTTTTTAGGGATCTAAAATATAATTTCACCATTTTATTAGCTTATAACTTTATATTTTAAAGGATTAAATTAAAAATTTATCATTTGGAGATCAAAGTACAATTTTACCATGTACTAACTTATAATTTTATAAAATTTATGGCCAAACATGTAATTTTCTATTTTAGGGGACTAAGACCCTTGCCAGCTCCATAATAGCGCCTCGAGAAAAATGACTTAGTTTGAGAACCAATTTTACATTTAAGCCTAATACACAAAAATAACATACATATCATACCTTTTAAAAATATAATAAAATCATATGACAATTACAATCATATTCAATAATTATATTCATATCCACTAACATACTCAGATAACTCCGATACAAATATCAAACTCGCACATAATAAAACTTAAACATAGTATCTTAAAATTTAACAATTTTTTCTATTAAATAGGTAAAATGCAAATACATATAATTTATTCTTTGTTTTTACAAATTATCTTAAAATCAAAATTATCTTCTTGTGTAACCTAATTGGTGACACATTGAAGTCTCAATGGCAGCTTTATGATCAATAATAGTTTAAATAAAATTATGGGAGTTAAGTGAGATGGTAAGAATCTCTTCTATCTTAATCAATGGTCAATGGTTCGATCTTTATTCTGGGTATGGAGCAGTTTTAAAACTCGTGACTAGCATCTACCCCTTAATGGACATATAAAATATGTGGATGATTAATTACTGGGCTCGCTTCGATAAATAACTTAAGAAATAAATAATAATAATAACTTTAAAAAATTACTATGAGAAAAGATGAAAAAAATAATTATTAATAATTCAGTATAATGCATTAAATTAGCTACCAAACCCATTGCATGCATGCACTTGAACTAGAGTTGTTAGTGTTAACAGTGTCAGTGAAGTGGAAAAATTAATTTAATGGTTTATGTAGTTCAAACAAACATAGGCTTATCTAAGCATTTAGAAATTGATGTATGAGGAAATCAAATCACTTCCATTATTTAAACATATAAAGAATTTTTTGTTGAAATGAAATTCTAATTAATACAAGTTTTAAGTTTGAACTCATAATAGACTTGATTATAGGTCAGGTTGAACTGGGTTTGGGTTGGGTCGATATAACATTTTAGGTTCATTTTTTAGGCCTAGGTTCGATCTAAAAAATGAGCTTAAAAATTTGTCCAAGGTTGACTCATATTAAAAATGCTAAACTCGACCCCTACCCAACTTGCCCATATTAATTTGTTAAAACTATTTTATATATATATAAATAAATTTTAAAAATATAATATATTAAATACACTAAAAATATTAGAATAAATATTTCCCAACAAATTGAAAATACATTACAAAAAAAGCTTTATACTTAAATAATACTAAGATAGTTACAACTTAGCAAACAAATGCTTGTAAAATTGTAGCAAAATTAATAATAAAACAAGAGTTATTCAATATCAAAATAATAAAAATAAATAGTAGAAATATAATAGCGAAATGACAATAAAACAATAGCAAAACAATTGATTAGGGTCGGGTCGGGCCGATCCCGAGTCAAAAAATCTTACCTGAGGCCTGGCCCATTTTTTGGACCTATATTTTTACTCAAACCCACCCACTTTTTCTGCAAGTCTTCGAACCTAAGCGAGTGACTCAACCCATAATCAAATCTATTCGAAAACACTTCTATCCCTCTATATATATATACACAAAAACAAAACCATATAAACTAATAAAAAATAGTACAATGCAAAGGTTATATTAGATATTGTAATGATATACCGTATGATAAATATCATTGTAATAATAAATGTAAATATATTAGATATTACTAAACTAATAAAATCAACAAACTTAATTTAAGAGTGTTACTATTTTTTTCATAACCAAGAAGGATAAGTGATACCCAAAATTTAATATCAATCAAAATTTCATTTTACCGAAATTCTTTTTCAAATTTTATTGACAAAAATATTACCAAATTTGATATATTAAATTTTAAATTCTAAAAAGTAAACCTAAACTCTATTGCAATTCAAGATTAAGCCTTGTTAAGTTAAAAAAAAAAACAAAGCATTTGTTGAATCAAAATTAATTTTTTTTTCTAAAGATTGTCAGAAAAAAGAGAAAATAATGATTGATGATGGTAAACCATTGTATGCATTACAAAATGTATCCTTTCATACCTTTTGACGAATAATGCTAAAAAAACAAAAGAGAAAAAAAAAACATAATGATTTTAAAGACTTTAAGAATAAGCAGCTTGTTATCTATGTTAAAATTAAATTTATTAGATGTTGATTGAGTCTCGATTGGTATAGACATTGTTGTTAATGTAAGAGGATGTGGATTCGAGTGCGTTGAAACGTATTACCCTCCTATTTATGGGTTGAGAAGGGGTTATGGGTAGTTTTAAGTATTATGTAAAAAAGAACATATATAATCAGAACCTATAATCTTATGGTTTAGTTAAAAAAGCAGTATATATTATCTAAACATCCTATCACATTCAATAAGTTCACACGATCCTCGAAAGATATGTGAAAAAGAATTTTTTATTATATCCATCAATTTATCACATCCCAACATAACAAACGTCATTCTACCACTGCACATATGAGATAGGGAATTCAGCAGTTGGGAGGCTTAGTTGACGTTCTATAAAATACTTTTCTTCAGCACAAGAGCAGCGGTCACAAATGATACATAATCTATATTGCACTGAAACTCAATCTCAACCTTCTTGAATCACCATTCTAGCAATTCTATAATTTTATTTTTTTGAGCTTTTCTTTGTCATTTTTAATTTATTCGCTAACATGGCAAATAAGATAAAAATAGTATCATGTCAACAATGAAATGTTAAGTGTCAATTTGGTCCAAATAAAAGAGTAAGGATCAAATTGAATAAAAATATAAATATTGAGGATTAATTTGCTTTATGTCTTATATATAAAGGCAAAAATGAACATTTAAATGCGCAGTCCATATCCTACGAGGCTTTGTTGTTAATTCATTTACTTACCGGATTTCTGTTATGATGCAAGAAAATTGGGTTAATTATGGTTTTATAACTGTGTCGTCTGCAATCAATAGAGAGATAGTGATAGAGCTATGCACGTTTCAAGTTAAAATATGTTATAAGTCCTTACACTTTTTAAAAATTTAAAATTTAGTCCTTATATTTTTATTTTCAGAAATTTAGTTTCTCTATTTTTTAGATTTCAAAGTTCAAGTCCAATAATTAACACGATTTTTTTTTTAAAATTCAGGCTAATTACAATGTCATTTTTTAAATATATGGCTATCGAGTGAAACTTTTTTATTTCAAAATGTCACAACAACAAATTTAAAAGAAATAGCATAGTTAACAATTAGACCAGAATTTAGAATCTACACAATAAAGAGATTAAATCTACAAAATTTGAAACCTACCGAACTTATCTTGATTCGACGCGAAATCCAAAATCGAAATTTGTAAGACGTACCATCAAGATTTACTCAATTTGTTAAAAACCTTTAATAAAAAATAAAATAAAAATAAAAATATTTTTTAAAAACCATTTAATGATTTGTTTAAAAGTATCCATAAAAAAATCCGAGAGTTCAAAACGTCTTGAAAAACTTTAACAAAATACTAAATTTTAAAATTGACACTTATCATAATTCTAATGTATATAATGGAAAATCCAGATCCAAATCCAAGTTCTAAACTTAGTATAAATGTTAAATTTCTAAATAATTTATTATTCAATTTACACTATTTTCGAAATCCAAATCTAAATTCTAAAAACAACCTAGTTCCCAAAATATATGTATCATATTTAAAAGAATGTCAAACTTACACACTAAAAAAATTACTAAACATATATATGCTTTGTATGGTCCTTTTACGAGGTTGCCTTGGTGTGTTATTTTGGTGCTGATAGTTTTAATTTTGTCTTACAAAAGTTTACATGAGAAAATTGTTGTTATGTGGTCTCAAAGTTAATTGGATTTGTGAAGAGGAAACGAATACAATAAGTTATCTTTTAACTTTGAAATACATTTTGAATCACTTGATTTTAAGTTTAGAATCTCAAGTTATAATCGTTTTAGTGAAGATTGCGTTTGTAGAAAATTTTTGGATGGGACAATTACGTGATATGATGAGTTTTGGACTTTGATTTATGTCTAAATCATATTGGGTTCGATTTTAAGATTTAATTTTGATTATATTTAAACCAAATATTGCATTTATTAAGTTTTAATTTCCGATATTTATTTATTCTGAATTTTAGAATATTCTTGCACGCGCATGAATCAAACCCGATATGATTTAAACATGAATCAAAGTCCAAGACTTGTAATTCCCATAATAATCTCATCCTGAAATATTTGCACGCACAATATTCACTAAAACGACCATAGCTTGAGCTCTTGAATTCAAAACCAGGTGATTTAAAGTGCGTTTCGAAGACATCTCAACCCATAAATGTTAGAATCCCATTCAAAAAATGCGTCGCAAGTCAACTAATTTTCTAGAATTAAAAATTAGCCGTTTTAGTGAATTTAATTTAATAAATTTCAATCAATATATGCATGTATCAAAATTGAGAGCTAATAATCAAATTATTGTACTCAAGATTAACTACTCCACAACTATCAACCCTCGAAGCTCCGTACTTCAATGTTTACAGAATCATATTAGTTGATTGGATTGAAACCAGTCGATTCATCGATCTGGAATAAAGTAAAAAATCAATTGATTCACGAATTGATGCAAACCGATTGAACTAACTATTAAATTGGATATTATAATTTTTTTAAAAAAATTATTAATTTATTAATAATTTAACTATTTGTCTGGTTGTAAAAACATTCCTAAATTTGGAAAGCAGTGTTTGAAATAGGGATCTAACAAAGCCCTTGAACCCGATGGTAAGCCTGCAGTGTTGTATAAAAAGAATTGGGATCTAGTGGGAGAAACTGTGGTTGATACAACTTTATCTTTCCTTAACTCAAAGTCTTCTTAAAGAAAAAAAAAACATGACATTCATCACATTAATTCCCAAGAAATCTAATCCTGACTCAATTCATCAGTACAAACCTATAAGCCTCTGCAATGTCACTTATAAGATATGTGCTAAAAGTGATTATAGGTAAGTTTGAGGGAGTACTTATTTCTTCCTTTCAAAATGCTCTTATAAAAGGATTGGTGGGGATGATGAAAATAAGACCTATGATGGACTCAACTGAGATTTTATGTTTTCAATTTTGACAAAAAAATCATTATAAAATATATATGTACAGTGAATTACCAAAATTATTATCAACGGAGAACCATCAAAACCTATTAAACCAAACAATGGGTTGAGACAAAGGGATCCATTATCCCCTTATATCTTCCTATTTTTGCCAAAACATATCTTCAAACTCAAGTTCTATTACTAGTTTATTGTTTATGGACTAATCTTTGTGTTGTCATTTCTGATATTTTTGCTTTTATCTCTCTTAAAAAATCAAATATACGTTACTTGAATGTTAGCTTGACTGGTATTGGTGTAGGTTCAAGTGCACTGAAGCTCGTTATCCTCCTATTTAAAGGTTGAGGAGGGACTATGATTAGTTTAGGCATTATATCAAAAAAAAAAGCATTAAGAAACTCTATAATAAAATTAATATTAAAAAAATCAAAATATAAAATTTTTCTTTCAAACAAATATAATTAATGTAACTATTTATATATTTTTCCCCACATATGAATGATTATATATATATAGTAAGTAGAAATAGAATCAAGAAAAGCAAAAGTTTAGAAGTGTACACACTAAACCTACCCACTATTGCAGTCAAAAGTTTTCTCAACCTTTTGCATCTTTTATGGATCCTTTTTATTATTATTATTGAAAAATTATTTCAAAGTTATCAAACTCTATTACTAGGGTCACACATATTTTATTTAGGACTAGATTTTGAAAAATGAAAATTTAGAAATTAAATTTTAAATTTGTAAAGAACAATATTTCAAATCTATTTGTAAAAATAAAGTATTTTACTGAAAATGTATCAAATATTAACTTATCGAAAGCTTTACTCTTTTTTTTTTTTTTGAAATTTTCATTAGTTCTCTAACTTTTATTTTTGAAAATTTTAATTAAACCCTTTTTTTGAAAAAGTTTAATTAACCTCAAAATTTAATGTCAAGATCTGCCACAATAATATGTTGTTGTCAATTGAGCCTATGGTTAATGGCAAAGGACTTGCACTGAAATAAAGTTATGTTTGACGTTAGATCTTGAGTTCAATCCTCGAACACGCCTTGTGCCTCCTCTTATAAAAAATATTAACTTGCATTACAATTACAATTATATAAATAAATATATCAAATTGTTTCAAAAATTTACATGCATGAATTTTTTAATTATATTGATAAATTCAACTGTGGATCTAAATAGATTCGTCCCGATAAAAGTCTTATGGAGGCCCCTGTACTAGGAATCAGATTGCATTTTACCTCGTCTACTCAAAAAATAGACAAATAAATCCACGTGCGTAAATCAAAGAGCAAATTGATTATTTCTGTTAAAAATTTCATCCATTTGTACTATTAAAAACTGACATGATTGATAGAATAACTAGACAGTGATATGTGACATGCTAGGTGTACCTCATATGGATGTACAGCGTGTCTAGTTTTTAATAGTATAAATAGATAAAATTTTTAACAGATGGGTAAGTCGGCTGACAGAATAACGAGACACTGACATATGACATGCCACGTGTATCTCATGTTAATATACAGGGACTGATTTTTAACAATAGAAATATATGAAACTTTTAACAAAAGAACGAATTTAATCTGTAATTTAACATATAAAAATTACTTTATTAATTTTTTTAAGCAGAGCGAACATAATACAATTCGACTTTTAATATTAAGGTCTCCACGATATTTTTATGGATCCGTCCCCTTATTATTATATTGAGGAGGGAATCAACAAAAGCTCTTTTCGTATCCTACATTTGTGCCTTTTTAAACTTTTAACGACTCTCATGAAAACAATAATTTCCCACCAAGTGCTCAATGACAGGAAATAAAGGGCAAAAAAAAGGATTTTTTTTAATACATTTGAGTGTTTTTTATTGGGTTAAATATTTTTTGAGTCCTGAAGTTAGTAACTATTTTTACACTGGGGACTAAATTTTTTTTTGTTAATCTTTGATATTTTCTTAAAAATCTTAAAGTTTAAACTTTAATATGAGAACAATTAATAAGTTCAAGTCCCAATATGGAAATAATTGCCTAAGTCAAGCTCTAATATAGGAGTAATTACCAAGTTCAGAGGCTAACTTGAATAAAAAAAAAATTTCAAGTCCTAATTTGAGAGTCGTTGCCAAAGTCAGATCCCAAATAATAATTTAACCTTTTTTTATTTTTTATTTTACAGTAACTATTCAAAAAGGGGAATATAAGGGGAGGGGCTTACTTAAGCCTCTTGGAACAGGAAAAAGGAATGTGGGAAAACGCCAAAAAGAAAGCACCAATTTTTCCTTGATGATTGAAGCAAAGCAAAGCAAAACACAGCACAGTGTTGGTGTTTTTTTCTGGGTTTTGATGTTTTGAAATAACGCATGCCCTATCAAGCTGACACAAATACATAAAACCCCATCACATTTGCTCTTTTTATTTTTATTTTTTTAAGCTTATAAATTGTGTATATATATGTGGATGGCTCACCTTTTCAAGGTTTCCCCGACATGGATTATCCTTGCCACTGCAAAACCCATCACTAACAATTCAACTCTCAAGAGAAAGTACTTAGATTCTGTTTTCACCCTTCTCTCCTTTCTTCCTTTGTTTTCATTTGCTATTTTGCATGAGAATAATGCAAATTTTGATGGTTAAGAATTATGTTGTATATGTTTAATTTATGCATTGTATTGTGATTTGATTTGGTCGGTTTTAGTTTTATACTTTTCGAATTTTAAAATTTTAGTGTTGACCCAAAATATAATAATTAAAGTGTAGTAGAACCAAGCCAAACTTGAATAGGAGCAAGCTCGAGATAGACTCAGAATTTAAGGCTAAATACTTGGCTTCAACTTTGCTTAACATCAATTTCTAAGCTTGAAGAAAGCTTGAAACTTAATTGAGCTACTCGAGATTAATCTCAATTAAGCTCGATTAATCTTATTTGTTTAATTTCTTTCTATATAATAAGCGTAAAATATAATTTCATAATATAAAAATATATTAAAAAATCAAAACCTCGATAAGGCTCATGAGTAGTTTGAATCGAGTATTATGATGCTCAAATTTAGCTTGATTAATAACTCAAGCTACTCAATTTCAACTCGGTAATTACCGCATCGAATTTATTTAATTTTCGATTTGAACTCGTATAGTTTATGAGGATCAATGTCTTATTTACACCCCTAGTAACAGTTAAATCCGTTAGGTCAAAATTTTCCATTAGTCCCACACCATGTGTAAATTATAGATTCAGACACTATTCTTCATTTTGATCACTTTCAGTAACTACACTTTTCGAATTTTAAAATCCCAACCCTGACTCAAATGGCCGCCATCAAATTCATAACTAAAATGGCATGACCTTTTTTTAAATAAGTACTAAGTGAAAACATCAAGTTGATATAATATTACACATGCGATAATATATTTACCTCATATATCTTTAAAAATAACATGATTTAACTTAACAAATTAATCGCTACCATACAAGTGAAGACTAAAATTTTAAGTTTAAAAGATAAAATAAAAATCATAATGAACTAGATTAAATTACATAAACTAAATCTACAACTCCATAAGAAAAATTGATGCACAAACTTTAGTGATTAATTAATATGAGAAAAGAGTGGGCGAGTGAAGGAGTAAACATAAAGACCCTTCCCTACTATTGTCGTGATTATTGACTTTTTTTAACAATATCATTATAGGTTAGATCGTATCTACTTTTTTTGACACAATATTTAAAATTATTTATAGTTTCTCTCTAATCCATAAATAAGAAGATAATACGTTTCAATACACTCAAATTCACATATTTTATATTGACAACAATATTCATGCTAATCTAATCAATACTCAATTAATAACTTTAGTGATTAATTAATATGAGAATAGAGTGAGGAGTGAAGGAGTAAGCATAGAGACCCCACCCCACTATTGTCGTAATTATTGGCTTTGCAAGTTGCAGATAGTATTGTCGGAGAATAGGCTGCTTTTTTTTCACTTTTGTTTATACCCTTTTTGGTAGGGTTGAAGGAATGTCTCTTTGCTTCCTTCACATTATACTTACTTTTTGGACTTTCTTTTGCCATATTGCTAGCATTTCATTCCACTCTCTTTTAACCTCCCTTTGTTTGTATCCCATTAAACTATATTCATTTCTAAGGTGATAATATCAAATAATAATAAGGGTGAGTTTGGATGGGGGTTACGTTTAATTGTAGTTAGTATAAAAACAACGGTGGCGATAAGATTAGATACTGTAGTGATATTGTAGTATAAGATTATAAAAAGTAAGTTAAACACACTGCACCCCACTGTCCATTCATGTTTGAATTTGTAATTTTCTTTTACAGGGATGAATTCTAATATAAAATTATAGCTCTAGCAAAAAAAATTTTGATTTAATTCAGAATTGATGGTGATTCTCATAACTAACAAAAAGTTATAAGATACAATGCCTAAAACTAATCCTCGTCCCTAATCCTCAACTCATAAATAGGAGGATAATATACTTCAATGCACTCGAACCCATGTCTTCCTAGATTAATAACAATGTCCATACCAATTGAGCCTCAATTGGCGATATATAATAATTTTTAATAATTTAAAAAAACTCCATCATCATATCAAATAAAAATCTTAGAACTAAAAAGAATTTACTTCCTGTTAAGCAGAATCATGAATCAATACCAAAATTAATCTACAAGCTATTATAAAGCACTGAAGAAAGACAGTCCATCAGATTGGGTGGAGTAGCCCTAAAAATCAGTTGAGGTTGGTTAAAATATTGCCCACCAAAATCATTTAATTAACCTAAAAGGCTGCAAGCATATTATAGTATACTTATTGGGAAGACAGATCAGGCTTTTTTTTCCTTTTAGAATTAAAGTATGTTTTATGCTGATTTTATGGTTTGTAAAAATTAAATTTTTCGAGATTTGTGATTATTTTATTTAATAATGTTATCTTTAAAGTTTATTATGTGTTAAATATAATATCTATATAAGGGATGACAAATGAAAGTGAAAAATGGTAGATATAGTGTAGATTCTTGAATTTGGTTTTAATATTCAATTTGGTACTCAAACCATATGGTATCTTATGGCTCGATAAATGTTTAATATATGGGCTTTAGTAAAAAAAAAAACACAGGTACTTTATTGGGACAAAAAAAAAAACTTAGATACTAAAGTGGATAATGAAACCAAACTCAGATACCAAATTGAACATTAAAGTGATACTCGTGTACTTAACTAATATAGACAAAAAATCAAGTATCACATTGAAAAACTTAGATACTAAAATGAATATTGAAATCAAATTTAACTACTAAATAGTATATTAACTGAAAAAATAGGCATATCAATTATCTACCACAACCATCCCACCTAGGCTTCTCCATGGGCTGGCCCAAGTCGTAAATAGGTTTGAGACTTACCCCAAAATATAGGTAGAATTTCATAAAAGGCCCTTTCCAACTATAGGACATTGTACAGAAGGCCCTGAAATATTTAGCAAAAAAGGGCAATGTTCAAGGCCCAATTCATTTTTTAAACAGATTTCACTTTTCTTTTCAAGCCTTTCTTTGAGTTTTTCTTTTATTTAAGTCCTCTAAAATATTAAGTGGATCTTCAGTGGTTGAATATGTAGATACCTTTTCCCCCTCTCTCTAAATTGTTTTCTTCTATTGATTTATGTGGAAATTTTAGTGTTTTTTGGGTTAATATAATTTTTAATCCTTGAACTTAATTATTAGTTCCAACTTGGAACTTGCACTTTCATTTTATCCCCTTTGGTACCTGAATTTGATAAGTAGGTTCATCTTTATCCTTGAACATGACAAATATAAAAGTTTGATGATGTGACACTTTAAGATTATGTCATGTGATCACCTGATTTTATTTTTTATTTTTAAGTGGTGATGTCTCAATTTTTTTTGTAGAATCAAAGTTCAAGGATCAAAATGGACCTAGTTGTCAAGTTGATGTACCAAAACTGATCAAAAATCATATATAGGTATTAAAATGGATCTAATTACCAAATTCAAAAACTAATTATATATATACATATATATATTGAGTGTTGAAGTTCATAGCATGGTGGAGTAGGTTTGGACCTACCATGGATTTTTTTTGGGTTGGATGTGTGAAAAGGCCCAAATTTTGTTTTTCTTAAATTGCATGTTACAATTTTTTATTTTGTTTTTTCACATAAGCTCAATTATTATATGAAAAATTACATAACTTTTGGAGTTTTTTAAATTTCACGAGTCAGTTAAGGTTGCAACAAGTATCTTATATATAATAAATTTTTTTAAAAATTAAATATATAAATAAATTAAACACGTCATATTTTTCATCATATTTGTATAATTTAGAAACTCTATAAGTTGTATATAAAATGATACCCCGAATATAGACCGTAAAATGAAGACACAAGGAATAAAATAAAAAATTGATTCAAAAATAAAATAAAATAATTAAAATTCCAAAGGCTAGATTTCAGTTGTTGATTTTTTATTGCCATATACTCTTTTTTTTTTAATACTATTACAAATATACCATGTATCCTATATAGGGGTGGGTTTAATTTGATTCGACTAGGTTTTTGGATTTTCGATCCATCTATGATAATTTTGGTTCTATTTGTTCCTCAGTTTAACCAAATCTACAATTTTACACATTGTACAAACTAATAGCATATTTTAACCAAATGGATTTAATTGCTACCATTTGAGTTAAATATTAAAATTTTAAAATTCAAAAATTACAAAAACTAAAATTGACCAAATTAAAGTATAAAGACTAAATAAATAACTTATGTGGAGTACATGAACTAATAGTAAATACGGTATCAAGCATGGGTGCAAGGAAGCAGATAGTGGCCTTGCCCCTAGAGGTGATCATGGACCAGGCCGTAAGAAAATTTTAGACTCGTTAGATAAGCACGGGCCTGGCCTGACCTGAAAAATGGACCTAAATTTTGCCTAAGCCTAGCTTGCCCGTATTAAATTTTTTTAATTAAAAAATATAATACATCAAATACACTAAAAATATTAAAATAAATGTTTCCCAATAAATTGAAAATAAATTTAAAAAGTTTTTATACTTAAATAACACTAAGATAAGTGCAACTTAACAAGCAAATGTCTCTAAAATAATTAACAATAAAACAAGAGTTATACAATATCCAAATAATAAGAACAAAATAGTAGCAAAATAATAGTGAAATAAAAACAAAACAATTGCCAAAAATAAATTTTTTTTTTTTTTTTTGCAATTTTTGCCGAGCCCACTTTCGAAAAGAGCTTACCTGAGGCCTAGCCCGTTTTCTAAACGAACATTATTTTTTTTGCCGAAACTAATTTTCGGGCCTATATTTTTGCCCAAACCCTCTCACTTTTCGATTGGGCTTTTAGGTCGAGGCACCCCCACCCTAATGAAAAATTTCCTATTAGCTTTTTTAATTTTTAAGAAATTACAAGATAGTATAATGGTATAATTGCACTTTGTCCGCTAAAATTTCCATTCAGTTGTAACTCCTAAAATAATTTTTTGACTTTGCCTTTGCCTTTGGTATCAAGTATTTCTTTTGCCATTCAAAGCATGAACTTGTCTACATTCCATAGTCTTTGAGAAAAATCATTTAGAGGGATATACGCATCGAAAAGCAGAAAGACATCTAAATCATTTTTTTTTAAGTTCACAAGTACAATTATAGTTATAAAATTATACATATCTGAATAGACTATAATCAAAATCAAGCATCACAAAGCACGATGAAAATAGTAATTAGAATTTATCTTGAACCAAATCTAAATAACTTTATAAAAAGGGCACAGAAAAAGATTTAAACCAAAATAAATTTGGTGAAAACACTATTAAACCTCATTGGCAAATCAAAAGCAATTTGAATACACCCAACTATGTGAAAAGAAAATCATAAAAGCAGCAATGAAAGGTTAGGAGAATCTTTGAAAGTACGAAAAGCAAATCTCTTTTAAACGTAAGCATATTTGTCATACCTCTTCTGAAATTGCTACGAAAGTTTCAGCTTCTCCATGACTATGACCAATAAGATCCTAAAGCAAATTCATCCATCTCTACACAAGGAACAGAAAGTCAATTAACGCTGTACAAAATTTGCTCTTGAAGTTATTATTACCTTGTCGGGCAGTGAATTTTGTGTATTTTTATTCTTACTCGAAACTCGATTCACTCGGGTCCGAAACCTAATTTCAAAAAAGAAAAAAGACAAATTTGATCCTATTAGATCGGAGTAGATTGAAACTTGTGATATTCGGATTTTTTTCCCATCCTTATTTCATATCACTATTACTTTATTTTTATATACAATTTATAAGCATCTTGATCTCAATTTTCTATTGAAATGATCTTAAAAGTGTATGTTATTCACTGTCATCTTGGTGCATATAAATTTTTGTGTATTTTTGTTCTTACTCGAAACTTGACCCACCTTAGTCCAAAACCTGATTTCAAGAAAGAATGAGAGAAAGCCTACCCCTATTAGATTGAAGCAGGGCAGAACTTGTCATATTTGGGTTTTTTTGACATCCTTATTTCATATTGTCAGTTTTGAATCTTGGAACTAAGTTTTTGGGAGCCTAATTAAAATTTTTAAAAAAATTTAGGGGTTTAATGAGATTTTTTTTAAAAAAATTTAGGGCCTAATAAAAATTTTAATTTTTGTGAGATTAATGAGAATTTTCAAAAATTTACAAGAGTTTATTTAAAAATTCAATAAATTAAAAAGTATAATGAGATTCTCAAAAATTTAGGGGCCTAACTAAAATTTTCTAAAAATTTCAAGGGAGAAATAAAATTTTCTGAAAATTTTGGGGGGCTTAAGGCCCCTTGCCACCATTACAGTCCGCCTTAGCAAATCATTATTATTTTATTTGATATATAATGACAAGTGTCTCGATCTCAATTTTCTGCTGTAACGATCTTAAAAGTGTATGTTATTCAATACGTTTTGGTACATATAGAATTTTATTGCTGGACGGCTAATTAAATTAACAAAGAAAAACGAACTCCTTCCTTTCTTTAATTGTTATACCTACCAACCTTGTGTCAGATTCTTGGGAATTTTGAAATTTCATTCCTACCCCAAAAATAATTGTTAAATTCATTAACATTGGTTCGGTTTAAAGGCGAAGGGAGGGTAAGTAACGGCCCTACCGCCTCTAATATGGAAAATTTATGCTTTAGGCTCCTCAAAATACATAAAATCATAATATATGGTAAAATTATAGTGTGCCCCCTTAAAATGTTAAAATTTTGATTTAGTCCTTTTAAAAACCATAAAGATAAAGGCCGACACAATGGTGCAATTGCATTTTAGCACTCATAAAAATATATAACTTAATCTCGCCCCTAAAACAAAATTCTGGCTTCGCTATTAGTTAGGCTCTAAAATTTCCAAAATCTTATGCATAAACATATTATTATATGTCTAATATCATATCAATTTGTTATTTCTACATATTACTCACAAAAAAAATCCAATTAATGAATTTAACGACTGTCGTTTACATTAAGATTTGAAATATATATGAACTATGAATGATAAAATTGGAGAATATGGAGCAAACCTACAACTTTACTATTTGGTCTAGATTTGACTTTTTAGGGATAAATCTCAAATTTATGCATAAACTTTAGCCAAATGTACAATTTGATACATAAATTTTAATTTGGTGCAATTACATATATGAAACCTTGATTTTGATTCAACAAAACACAATTTAAAGAATAAAGACATCCATTTAGTTTCATTTTTAATAAATATAATTATTTGTGTATACTATACAGACATCCATTTAGTTTCATGCATACCATTACACAAAATCAAAGTTCATGTGTGTCACATTGCACATTTGACTAAAGTTCGTGTATAGCTGTGATATTTATATTTAATTCTTAAATTCGAAAAATATAATGACTAAAATGTTATACTATATGTCGGTAATAGCGGTAGAAATGATCACAATGCAATAAGAAAGAAAAATAAGAACATACAGATTTAACGTGAAAAACCCTTATCGAGAAAAAACAACGGATAGAGGAGAAAAAATTCACTAATATTGAGAAACAACAGTACAAGAGGTTTTTCAATATTAGTTAAATAAATACAATATCTAAATACACAGTTTATACGTAATACAAAAACTGATAAGACAAACTACTTTAAGGATACAAATAAATTGAATATCTCAACAAATCATCCTTCTGCCAATCAAATTGTATGAAGAATAAAACAAATTGCAACCCAAATAAATCATTGCATGGCTGACATGCAACATTTTGGTCAATTTCTGTCATATTAGGTCTGCAAACAGAGAAACCACCACAGCAATCAAAGATATTGTTTTCCAAACTTGGAGATCTGAATTTGATGAGTTACTACATTTAGGTCCCCATTCATTTTATTTCATAATGTGAGATCCAACAAAAAAGACGAAGAGAAAATGATGGATCTGACTGTATTGCATCACCCGTCCCATCATTAGAGAGAGAATGGTAAAATGAGTGAACTACAGGTTAAAATTGCATCTTTCATACTTTCATAATAGGGTAATGTCGGGGTGGATTTCCCCTCTACTCAACTTCGAAAATCTTAATAGAAAACTTAATCCATTCTCGGTCTGAAACTCGATCTTTAAAAAAAAAACTTGTCCCTATTTAGTCAGACCAAATCGATACTTATCAAATTCGAGGTTTATTGTTATCACTATTTCATATCATTGTTACGTAATTTTAATATATATTTACAAGTATTCGATCTCAATTTTCTACTGAAAAAATCATAAAAGCATACATTTTTCAATCTCATATTGGTGCATGTAAAATTTTATTGCTGGAAAGCTAAAAATGAACTCTTCATAAATTGTACACCAAACAATTTCGTCTGAAAAATTTTATCATAGCAAAAGTCAATCACTTTGATTAAAGATTACTCACTCATTTAGGCCCATTAAATACCTATGTACTTTTAAATGGGTCATTACTATCACATTTTAGAAAATCTCTTAAGACTCTATCGCTGACTGTACTAAGCATAATTGAGTCATGTCTTAATTGATTTATCCAGAAAGGCTCGCGTCAAACTCTCTCATACAAGCTCACCTTATCTTTAAGGAGACTCCAAGCAATATGATGTTGTATTTTTTTACTGACATGACATATATTAGCCAAAATTAAAAGTAATATAATATGATCTAGGTTCATTATGCTTCAGTTATTAAATAAAATATGGGTCTAATATGTATAAATACTCAAATAACTAATTTTTATTTGATGATGAGTTACTTAGAAATTAAGATTAATGTGCAAAAAAAAAAATTATACATTAAGATTATGGTCCCAAGTTATATCTATGTAAATGTTTTAACATATCATTTTCAAAAAAAATCTAAAACAAAACATGTGTGCTAATTAAAAGATTACAACTGATGATTTGGCATAACAAATCTTGAAAAATTAAGTTTTATATATATATATATATATATATATTACGATTATAACACCCCGAGACTACCTAAACCCAGTCTAACTATCTCCACAATTCTTCAAACAAACTCTCCTAATCAGAACAGGATCGGTGGCCAAACTAGTTAGGTAGTTAATTCAATTAAATAAATCATTAAAAAAATCAGTTCAATTGATCTGTATTGTTCTCAGCTGGGCCAAATCCAAAAAAAAAAAAAAGGCATAATTAAATTATAATTTTTTGAAGTTACAGTGTAATTTTATTTTGTATTAATTTATAGTTTCGTCACTGTAACATCTCGATTTAGGGTCTAGTCGGAACAGTAATTTTGATACCACAAATCTGAAGTAGAAATAATTATTTTATGATTATTTGATGGTCCATGATACGAATGCATGTTTGTGTGAAAATTTCATGAAGAAATTTTATGCCTAAAGTGTCCAATATGAAGTTAGGGACTAAATTGAAAAAGTTGCAAAAATTGTGTTCTAGAAGCTTCAAGCATGAAATTGCATTGGATTATTAATTAGAGGTCCTTAAATAGAAATTAGACTAAGTTCTAAAATTTTGGACAAAAATGGGCATAAATAGGAAAATTTTGAAAGAAATGCCTTAAGGGCATTTTTGTCATTTGGTAAATAAAAGAATAAAAGGGAAAATCAAGTCAAAGTTGGCTCATCTTCTCCACGTACCAGTCGAAAATTGCATGCTATCCATAGCTAGGGTTTTCAACTTTTCAAGCTTGATTATAAGTGCATCTTATTCCCGTTTTTTATGTTCTTTCCATTTTTGAAATCCTTGAAGCATGATCTATCCATTTCTAGCCATATTTTGAGCTAGGGTTCATGTATGAAATTTGACCCATGTGTGAAATGTTTGTATTTTGTTGATTAATGGAAGAATATGAAAGTTTGATGTGTGTTTAACATCTTTTTCTAAGTGATTTTTAGTGAAAACACCTAAAAAGGACTTATTTGTAAAAGATGAGGAAACGGGTATTAGAAATGTGATTTAATGAGAAATATGGGCTGATATGAGTTAGAATATGAATCGGCTAGGCTTGGGTAACCAAGAAAATGCATGCATATCATTTTACGAGCCTAGGGACCAATTTGTAAATATGTGAAAAGTTAGGGGAAAATGGTAATTTTACCGAAGTATGATTTTTGGGTCGATGTGAATAATGTATGTATTGAACAAGTTAAATTTGGCATTATAGATAAAGAAAAACGTGATTCGGGTCTTAATCGAAGGAAAAACAAAGTTTATAAGGATTAGGCTCGTTTCTATCATTTTGTATTTAGGTAAGTTCATTTGCAAATAATGCAACATGTACCATACTTTAAATGCTTTAATATTACATGTATGGTGAGTATATACATATTTAATATGATGTTGTATCATGTGTTTAAATGCTTACACATTTATTATGAATCATGCTTTGAATATTTCATGAGTATGCGATTGGTGCTATGGATATTGAAATCGACATTACAAGCAAGTTTGACAAAGATGTGGTATCGAAGAATCCCGTTTGAACCTTAGGAATAGTTTAGGATATAAGTGGCATGTCACTAGGAATTTGGTGATCTGAACACATTGAGTTGTGGTCTGAGTTCATGATTTATGTGATTCGAACTCATGAGTTGTGGTTTGGGTTCATGATTATGAGACACATGTTTTGGCAGTTCGAGTACTGGTCTCATACATACTATTGATGGTGAGGTAGTCCGACATGTGTTGCGGATACCTGACAGCCTGTATGAGCAGACCCATGAGTAGCTCGAAAGCTAGCAATAGGTGATATGAGATATGAAGTAGCATTGGCTACATATGGGGCACTTAGGTGCAAGATTCTGATGTATCTGACAGTATTTCAAGTGTTCAATGGGTAGTTCAATGAGTAATCTTAATGATTGCATCAAGATGAAAAAGTAAATCATTATGTACAAGTGGCACAGGTATGTACATCGAACTCATGTGAATGACATGAGACATGATGAAATTGTGGTAAGAATATGTATATATAAATATACGTATATGAAGAATAAGTTTAAGAGATTTGATAAAATGCAAGATTATGTTCATTATGTTAAATGTATGACTAATGCTTGTTTAAGTTGCATTTTATTTGCATGTGAACTTACTAAGCTTTAAAGCTTACTCTCATTTCCCTTCCTTTTCTTATAGTGTCGCCAAGCTAGCTCGAAAATCGTGGAACGTCGGAGACTTGATCACACTATCAATTGGATAATTTGGTATAGTTAGATTTATCATTTTGAATATGGCATGTATAAGGACTTGGTCTTTTTGTTATATGTCATATTGATGTAGCCAAAAGTGCTGGCTTATGATAATATTGATTCATTTTGTATATGGTCATGAGAGATGGCTCATATTGATTATTGGGTTGTAACCCTAATCATTAATGTATGCATGCAAATGTGTTTATGCTTGAGGTGGTTGGTTGTTTATGGATGATAATGTGTGATGAGTGGCTTATGTGGTTAATGAATGAAAGGGAACTAATAAGTACGACCATAATAATGGTGTAATTGAGTAAACTGAAAGAAGAATTCTAATGATAAATAAACATGAAATTGGTGTGGAATGCCATATGGTAGTATGATGATTGGAGTATGTGATAGGTTCACATTATAAAGTCATGGATTAACCATGAATGTGTTTGTTTGAGTAATTAAATGTGCCATGTTGCATGCTATTAAGTGAAAGTATGTATGTAAGTGTTTAAGGGTGCCAAATGGCTTGGAAAATAACCTCAAAATTGTCCACACGGATAGACAAACAGGCATGTGTCTAGGCCTTGTGTGACACACTGT
The DNA here is from genome assembly GCA_025698475.1 of Gossypium anomalum. Lineage (NCBI taxonomy): Eukaryota > Viridiplantae > Streptophyta > Magnoliopsida > Malvales > Malvaceae > Gossypium > Gossypium anomalum. The sequence goes on from CM046968.1 coordinate 91,632,882, forward strand.
CTGCCCCATGGGCATGGGATCTGGCTGTGTGTCCTCTGCACCCTAATTATACAAATCAGTATGCCTAGTAATAAACACACGGGCAGAGACACGGCCGTGTGTCTCAGTTGTGTGAAGGACACGGCCTCAGGACATGGGCGTGTGCCCAGGCCGTGTGAAGTCTGCACTTAATTTTTGGAATTTAATTCGCCACACGGCCTAAGCACACGGGCGTGTGACTTGGTTGTGTGACCTTATTTGATTGATGACGTCATAGTCAGAGAGTTACACGGGCTGGGGACACGAGTGTGTCCCAAACCACACGGGCGTATGGGAGTACACGGCCTACCCACACGGGCGTGTGACTCTCCAAAACAAGAAAATTTTCTAAGTGTTGCAAAAGTTCCGAAAGTTCTCGGTTTAGTCCCGAACCATCATCAATGTATGCTTTGGGTCTCGTAGACCTGTATAAGGGACGTTATGCATGTTTATGAACGGTTTTAAATTGAATGAAATTTTATGGGCCGATCTTGTATGAATGTTTATATTTAAGTCCGGTAACGCCTCGAACCCTGTCCCGACGTTGGATACGGGTAAGGAGTGTTACAGTCACTTTTAAAGAGACTAAATATAAATATTTTTATTTTGAAAGGACCAAAGTAAAATTTTACCGCACGATAACTTTTAATTCTATAATTTATTAAAAGATTAAAAGATAATTTTTTTTTAATTTGAAGAAAGCCAAGCCCCTACCTTTCCCTCTAAATTCGCTCTTAATTCTCAAATCAATCCATCTAATACCTTTCACTAAACTAATTACTTGGATTGATTCTCAATATAATACCACTAACGAATTTCAGCCCCCCGTGAGAGACTCGAAATTGCTTAACCTAAACCCTTGAATGGAACAAGACGATTCGGTTTGTTTCCTTTAATTTTGGTAAACTTTGTGGGAGGTGGATGTTATTGTTGGTGACGTATTTCGAGGAAATTGAAGAGCAGGAAAAGGAACAGAAACGACAGTTGAGTCGTTACATCAATAAATATTGTCCAAGTCAACTTCATGGTCTAGTCTTAAATTTCATATTGCCGCGTGGATAGCAACCTCGACAATGTGTAGGCGGGTCCGATGGCCATGTCGTGCCGCACGGTACGACTCTCACTCCCCAATCACACATTCACAGGTAGGTTCCTCCAACCATCACCGGGTAAACTAAGAATTTAGTTTAGTCCATGTACTTATATGTTGAGAAATTATCTACTTTTTAAATTTTAAAATTCAAATTTAATAAAAATAATAATATTAATAATTAAATTTAAATTTTAAAATCTTAAAAATAATTCTGTCCAATAAAAAAAAGAATTTAACTTCACCCCTGACAAAAAAAAGAGCAAGTCTTAATAAAATTCGTCCGACCTAATCCACCAAACATATCTAAGCTATTTATGGCTTTTACAACCCAATCTGCCACAACATTACGAGCTCAATTACAATGATGAAAGCAAAGGCACAGATAAGGACAACCAATAACTTTAACCTTAAATTTCAACACAAAAACGTATAATTTGAAATTAATTTACCAAACAAGATTAATTCGAAGTCACATCCATTAAAACAATGGACGCGTAAACCAAACATCTATCAGACCAATCTCATCATTTGACCAAAGTGGTCCACTCTTCACATGAAAAAAATTTAATTTCTCATTTTTAAAATAAAAAAAAAGAAAAATGTAAATTATCAGATTTTTCACGTGTGAATTGAAAGGGCAGATATTATGAAAAAATAAATACGAAAGTTGAAAATGAAATAGCAACCCAACAAAATCTAATATGGAACGTTGTGAAAGAAGGCTTCTTTTTTTACGTTGAAGTCTCTTTTTTGGGGGCTGAACAAAAAATTCTGCCACTGAGTCACTCATCACGTCATTAGAAAACGTAATGAAAAGTGACATCACGTTAAATGACTCACTGAGTTGGAAAGCATCACACACACCCCACGGGCCCTTTCCAGCACGAGTCTGATTCAGAGTTGGGTTGGATGGATAGATAAATCCGTTGATTTCTCTCTTACCAACCATTTCTCTTTTCTGTGATTGATGAAATGGTAATGGGTGAAAGTGAAAAGTCACAAGTGATTTGTTTTTGTTAAAAACGTGGGTTTTATAAAAATTATCTCTTTTTCAAATCATTACGATATTTGGTATATTGCAAATGAAGTTCACGACTAGAGTTAAAAGGCTAATAAATGTTTTACATGCGAAAGGAAAGCCTAGTTCCAAATTGTTCAAGAATGATAGCGTTGTTGAGTTTCTCAATCTTTTAACTTAGGATTAGTCAGTTCTATTTCTTGATGGTGACAATAAAGGGATATAACTCAGCGTAGAGTGTCACCTTGACGTGGTGGAAGTCATCAGTTCGAGTTTGATTATCCCTAAACCCAATGTGAGATTTTCTATTTTGCGTTGTCCCCGCCTTGATCGAATAAGAATGGATAAGAGGCTCGTGGGATTGACGTGAGGGGGTAGGGATAGCTATATTTCTGAGAGCAAATTCCAGGCAGAGTATAATGAATTATTTTTATATATATTAAAAAAAAAGACACAGATCAATTTTTTAAAATTGTTTGTGAAATAAAAAAAAATGTTATACGAGTACCAAATACTCACCCTACACTTATAATGTTGGGGAAAATATATGTTTATAGAAAATGAGTTAAATCACTATTTGAGACTTGAGCTTGGTAATTATTCTCATGTTGGGGCTTGAACGACAATTGCTCCCACATTGTAGGTTGACTTTTAGGGTTTTCTAAAGAAATATCAGAGTTTAACTTGGAGCAAAAAAAAAGTTTAAGCCCCAATGAAAAAACAATTGCACAGTTCAGGATCTAACTTGGACAAAAAAAAATTCGAGTCTCTATATGAAAATAATTGCTAAGTTAAGGCCCCAATAAGTGATTTAACCCTAGAAAATTAATGTAAGAAACAAATTAATGATAAATTAACATTGAATCTTTGAATTTGATAATTTTTCTTTATTTGGTTTTTAAACTTATATTACATTAAAGTGTGATGACGTGGTACTCTAAAATATTATCATGTTATTATTTGATAATTATAAAAAAAAGAAATGTAAAAATATTTAAAAAATTTTAGGTGATGAGATTACATAATTTCAAAGTATCACATCAACCAACTTCAATAGAAGTCCAGTTTAGAGATTAAATTGAGAAAAGTTGTAAATTTTGAGATTAATGTGGGGAAAATTTTTCAATAACCAATGTGAGGAAAGTTGTCAAGTTTTATCTTTCTTCTAAATTTATTTTGGGTTTGAATTAATTTTTATAGATTTTATATGAAAATTTAAAAATACAAGAACACCCTCATAGTAATATTTGTTATTTTAGTAATTTTATCAACTGAGATGATGTCCAATTGACTTGTGACCAACTCAGTCAGGTACTTAAATATAGTATAGGTTAAATATGATATAAAAAATAAAAATAATATAAACATGATATAATATATATATATGCATAAAATAAATACATTATATGAACTAGATTATGACACACCCACAACGTGTTGAAAAAATTATGTAAAATATATATTTATTAAAAGTTTATTTAAATAAAGCTTTAATTTACATCATGTGTGAGATTTTATTGATTTTATATAAAAAAAATCTTAAAATGATAAAAAAAAAAAGAAACACCATCATAATAATATAATTTACTTTGTATAATTAATAGTTTTTAAAATTATTTCGTAATTGAGTTGGTATTCATCTAACTTGTGACTCGAACTCAAGCAATGATTTAAATAATAGTATTGATATTTTTTTGAACAATCTCATTATAGGTTTTGATCATATCTGCTCTTTTTGACACAATGCTTAGAACTACTCATAACCACAATATCGACTCAAAATGCATAATTTAAATTTCAATTGAAATATATGAGCTCAGTCTAATTGTTTGTGAAAACATGTAACAATAAATTTTGTCCTTAAGGTTTAAATCGTATTATCAATTTGATTATTATTCTCTTTTTAAAGTTAAATTAAGTTATTAACCTTTCTAAAAACAATCAGATTACTTTTTTCAATATTCAATAGAAAAGATAAGTAAAACATGAGACTATTTTTCATATATGTTTAAAAATTATAAAAATATTAAAAAATAAAATTATCAAATTTTAAATATATATATATAAAGTTCATACATTAAAAAAAGAGAGTATAAAGTGCACGTGGATTATCATGTGAGCTGCTAAGTTAAAAAAATTAACATTTTAGTCGATATTTTTATTAAAAAAATTACTTTTTTTAAAAAGTTGATGATTAAATTTAACTAAAAAAATAAAAATCAAAATGACAAAAGATGTAAAGACTTTTTTTTACACAATGCTTAGAACTACCCATAATTCCTCTTCAACCCTTAAAGAGATGATAATGCGCTTTAGTGCATTCAAACTCACGTCATTCTGTACTGACAAAAATATCGATGGGAATCGAGTAATATACCATCTTAATGACGTCTATGTGCTTTTGTAACTTGTTCTTCATCTTAATCATTAATTAACAAATGAGCTTTTTTAACTTGTTCTTCTGCTTAATCATTAATTAACAAATGAGGATGTGAAAAAGATGGGATTTAGTAAATATATATAGCTTAATGTCGCAAATCATTCATAATTACTCCCCCATTTACTCCACTAAGTATGAAATTAACTCTTTGTTTTGAAATTCATTTTGATTAAATAAATAAGAGTTCCATTGTGTAAAGGTTATTTGCGTGTGGCATGACTTTTACTATTATTTGGTTGAAGAAGGATAATAAAATAATTTGTGTTGGCTTGATGATTAGGGTGTTTATCATCTTATGTATGATTTGTATTCGAGTCGCGCTAGTCGCGTTGCTGTTAGAACTTTGTCCTCCTCTTGTCATTCACCGAACGAAAAAAAAAAGAAGGATAAAAAAAATAGTCTTGAATTGAAAGAAATTAAATTTAGAAAATGATAGTTATCTCAATTGAATCGAGTTATGCTTTTTTAATTAATTTTGGTTCTTTATAATGTAAAAATAAATATTTTATATTTAAAAATAAACATGTTGCATAAAAAAAATTACTTTTCAAATAATATATATATATATATATATATGAAAAGTTGTTAAGATAAGTCTAAAAACTTAAATTCCAAAATTAACATGAAAAATCGAGATTCGAATCAAATTATGATGGGTAATTGAAGAATCTTTAAAAACTTGATGATACTAAATCGAAATCACCCCTAGTGATTATGGTTATCAAGTCAACCATACAATTACTACTTTTAATAAGGGTTAGCATTCAATTTTTTTGATCGGTTTAGTCAGCTTTTTGTAATTTAACCAATAACTTTCAACATTAATTAAATTGATTTACCGTTTTGGATTTAATTGAACTAATCAAATTGAAGCACTTCATTTGGTTTCAATTAACTGACTTAATCCTTATTTATTTTATATTATAAGTACATTAAAATAAATAAAAGCAATATATATTAAGTCTGTTAAATAGATTGATTAAAGTTATAAAGTTTAATAAGTGGATCCGATTAACTTAACCATTTTAACTATAAACTAATAAAACTAACTTATAACATACCAACTTGTAGGGTTGTGCAAAAGTCAAGTCAAACCAACTAAATCGACTAAACTGGTTGGTTTCAATTTTGTCGGGTCGATTTATTTGGTTGTAGTTTTAGGTTGGTTGCAAGGGTTGAGTAAAATGATTTAGTTTTGAAAAATCAAAACCGAGTTAATCAAATTAATCAAACTTTAAAATATCTATTATTTTAACGGTGAGTATTTGATAGACTACCAATGGAATTTAAAATTTTCACAGAGTTACAATTTTGTCACCAGTCCTATAATGGCCTAAATTCAAGGTTATCGGAATAGTCGTTTCGTAACCACAAATCCGATTTAAAGAGAAATTATTTTTAAAAAAATTATTATTGCATGAATATCAATATAATAAGAAAATTGTATTAAAATATCTATAGAAAAATTTTACCGATTTAATGGTTAGTTAGAAAAAGGAATTGTTGAAGGAATTGGGTAAAAATAAGGTATCGAGACCTTGATCTCAAAAAAATGAGTAGGAAATATTTTTATAAATATTTATAAAATGTTAGTAACGTGGTATTAAAATTTTGTTAGAAAATTTCAATGTTTGGGTATGTAATTAAATGAAAATGACTAAATTGAAAAGGGTGTAAAAGTTACTAGAAGAATTAAATAGCTCAATTGTCAAATGAGGAGGGACCTAAAGAGCAAATAATCCCAAAGGAGATATTTTGGGCGGCATAAGCTGAGAAAAATAAGGAGAATTACTGAAATAAGGGCAAAATGGAAAAATAACAAAATTTACTAAATAAAAGTAGGACTAATTTGGAATATCTAGAAATCTCTCCATTTTTCTTCATTCTCATCAGCCAAAAACGCCATAGGAGGGTTTTCTAAGCTGGTATTTCAAAATTTTTGCACCAAGTGAGTTAATACTTGCCTATTTCTTATAATTTTTGTGTTTCTAAGACTTTTATAACTAGGTCCTACTATTAAATTCATTAGTTTTTGATTTCATGGATAAAATTGAAAGTTATCATGGTTGAGTACTATAATTTTATGATGAAATAGGATGAAATTTAAGCTTTAATTTGTTTATAAGATGATTTTATTAGGTAATTTCAATAGAAATTGATTTTTAGGACCTAATTGTAAAAATGTTTGGAATTAAAGTCTATTGCAGAAAGTTTGATTCCTAAAGGTTATAAAGTAGTTTAAAGTGATAGAACAAAGTGTTAATTGAGAAAAATCAGCTCAATTGAGAGGCTAATTGAGTAGGGATGAAATTATTATTTATTAAAAGCTTAGGGGAAAAATGGTAATAAACAGCTTGCACTAAAACAGTTTTGGACAGCAGCAGTAGACTAACTTTGAAAAATCACCATAAATTGTAGTCTAGTTTCTCATGGAAGAAACAGTGTAAGCAATGGGTCTGTAAATCATGAGATATAATGAATTTTGTGAGACAATGTCAGAATGAATTTGGGTTCCCCTATTCTAACTTTGAAAAATCATAAAACATTGAATAAAAATAATTAGCGGCTTAAATTTATATGTTTAGGATCCTGATTGAGCCTATTTTCAAGAGAAACAAACGAAAACATCATCTGAATCCTGTATGAAGAGATAATTAATTTTTAGTGAAGAAGGGTCAGAACTGTCAGACAGCAGAACATGGGTGATTTTAAAGAATAAACTGTACTTATTGGCTAAACAAAAAATTCTAAAAATTTTATGGTAAGAAAATATGTGAGTCTAGTTTCAGGAAAAATTAGATGATCCTAATTTGGAACTCTGTAGCTTAAGATAAAAATAATTTAGTGACTATGACTCAAGTAGACAACTCTGAATGAACTATAAATAATAATGAAATTATAGAGAATGTTGCATATGAACATGAAATGTATTAAATTGATAATTAAATTTATTTATTTAGATCCAGAAGATTCAAATACGAAGCTAGATCGAGGAAGGGAAAAAGTTCAGAATTAGTAGATTTTTGTACACGAATAAGTATCAAGGTAAGTTCGTGTAACTTGAATTATATTCTTAAATGCTTGATATGTATGTTATTGATATGAATATGATTTGAATGTTCATTGTATGAAAATTGATAAAACATTGATATATTTGATAAAAATGGGAAGAAATCCTGGTTGAATGAAAGGAAAATTCGATGAATCTCTGAAAAGGAATTGACGGTAAAAAGGATCTAGCCCGGACGGGTGATCCTATCCTGATATAGCCCTCCCGAAGAATATGTGGAAAATAGATTTAGCCGGGACGGGTAATCCGAATTAGGGTCTGAATTTAGCCTGGACTGGTAATTCAGAACCAAGCTCATTAGAGTAATTGTCGTTGCAGGGGATTTAGCGTGGACTGGTAATCCCGACATTACTCTATGAGTTATTATTGCAGGGGATTTAGCCTGGACTGTTAATCCCGCTGCAAGGTTGAGGTTCGTGGGAGTGTGCTCTCTGAAATGAAAATGTGCGCATATGAATACGAATTAACGGACCTGGAATTGTACACTAAAAGTGTACCTCTGAAAAATCCATCGAAATTTTGAGAAATTCAATGGGATAAATATAGAAAAATAATAAGGGAATGAAAATCATGGTATTGATGAGCTCATCAATCATAGTATATGTTATTGACACATGGAAATTATTGGACTAACTTGAATGTTGAGTTGTGCATGTTAGGGTAATAATGCATTGAATGGATATATGAATGTTTATTGCATTGTATTGAAAATATTAGGTAAGTATAATCCTTGTTACATGAGCTTACTAAGCACAAGGTGCTTACCTTGTTTCCTTTTCCCCTGTTTTGTAGTGTTAAGAGCTCGGAGGTTGGATTTAGTTGGAGACACATCACATTATCAACCTCAAGATTTCGGTATATAAAGAAACTTTATTTTGAAAATCAATGGCATGTATAAGCTAATAAAATAAATGTTACTGTGAAATGAATGTAAGGTCAGCCATTGGTATGGCTAATAAATCTTGGTTTTGGTATGATTGGATTGGTTGATGTAGATTGGTCTCAGTTTAAAATTGCAGGGAAGGTTGAATATCTATAAAGGGGTCAAATTGAGTTTTAAAAAAAAATAAATAAATAAAATTAATTAATTTGTAAACTCCAGAAATACCTCGTACCATATTCCGGCAACGTATACGAGTAAGGGGTGTTACAAGTCCTATTTTTTTATATTTATTTTTTAAATTTTTTTACTATACGTTACATACACTTTATCAACACTCCAACCTTACTTGTAGAATTTTTAAATTTTATCGACAATGTACCAAATATTTTTATTTATTTTAATATATTTTAAAATATGTAAATCCAACCCATACTCAAGTATAGAGAAATGATTGTATAAAACTGTGATTCCACATCAACTCTATCCCTTTCCAATAGAATGACAAGTCATATTAGGTCTCCATATATTCAGCATTTTTAGTTGAATTTGAATTTTTTCAAGAGGAAAAAGCTGAATATCAGGAGGAAAAACCTGATTTGTTATTCTCATACTAGAAAGGGATACGGATGACGTGAAATCACAGTTTCATACAATCATTTTCCTTAAGTATATTACCCGAGCTCACACCCAAAATAAATTCAATCTACTCAAATATATTATCTATACCCAAACTTAACTAAAAAATAAATCCAAATTAGGTAATATCAATTAAATTATTCGATTTATTCAATTTTATTCATAAAATCAATTAATTTCGATTTTTTTAAATGAAATCAATCAATCAAATAATTTTTAAAATTTTTAACTGAATGAACTGATTGCTCACCTATAAAATTGACCAAATTATAACCACTCAAATGGGTTATATGTGTAGAGGCTTGAAGGTGACATCCGTGAATTGAAGGAATGCTAGGAACTTGTAGTGCCCTAAACCGGCAGCGTGTGTGGACTGAACTGAAAATTGCGGCAAGACTCGTACAAGCACATGACTTGGACAACATATTTCCTTATATGCGACTTATTGCAATCACTAGGACCCTACTATGATGCCCACTGCAGAGCCACCCTAATGGCATAAGTCAAAATAAGATTGAAATTCTAAACCCAAAATTAGCATAAAAAAATTAGACACGTTTAAGGTAATAATTTAGTACAATGAGATATCGTGTAATCTTTTTTAAGTTAATGATTGTGGTTAAAAGATAAAATCGAGGAGGCTATAATCGTTTGATCAAGTCACATAAAAAATTAGAATTGTTCATAGTTCTGTTATAATCGAATTAACTGATCGAACCGATCTAATTCGGTTAATCGATTGATTGTCGAATTTAGTTTGGTCTGATGCCAGTTAATGATTTTTTGAAATTTCATTATCAGTTAATTCAATTCGAAATCGGAAAATTAATCGAATTAAATAATATTTATTATATATTATATATTTTTATATAATGTATTTTTTTTATATGTTTTATACTTATTTTAACTAAAAGACAAAAACATATAAATTTTGGTTAATTCGGTTAAGTTATTGGGTTGCTAAGTTTTCTTTTTAAATCCAGGTAGTGAACTCTAAGTGTCGATTCGATGAACGGTACGATGGATCAGTATTTATCAACGAGTAGAAGAACATATCTTAAATCCAAGTCGATTTGATGGTCAGTGTTAGATATTGGAGAATAAAACTATTTTGATTTTGATTTATAGATTCGTAAATTTCAAAATTGTTTAATAAAAAACAAACTAAACTATAGAAGAGAAGATGAATGAAAGTTTTCGATTGGTGCAAACGACGCAAAACAGAGAAAGCCATACAAGAACACTTTTAACAATCCATTGATTTAAATGAAAACTTTCGAATAATTTAATGAATATTTTTATAACTTTTTGAATTTAAATGATTAAAACATAAATTTACTAATAATTTAATAACATTAAATGTAGCTTGCGAAATAAATAAATAAATCGTTGATTTCATAGTCTGTCAAAAATTAAAACTTTGAAATTTATGGTATTTTAGTTTGATCCCTAAAATTAAGAATAAATCCAACCTTTTTCAATCATTGAACGTCTTATTGTTGACAAATAGTATTTTAAGTGTTTTAGTTTTCAAGTTTGAAATCCACAATGGATAATTATTGTGTTGTATGTGTTCAAAATTCATTATGCCTAGTTATCATATATAAATTTTGTCCCGTAATATTTTGGTTTTATATTTTTGGCTAAATGGGTAGTATATGTCGATTTTTTTAATTGATTAAATAGGTCTTTTTCTTTTCTTTTTTTTTTTTTTTTTTTTTTTAAGATTTAGGGAACTAGGTTGATTTTAGAGAGAATGTGTGAAAGCGCGTTTAGTTAGGCACGCTTTCTGTAAAATTAGCAGAAAAGCTCTTCTAGCTAGACGAGCTTTCTGCTGACATGTCAAGGAAAACTCACCCAACTGGAAGCGTTTTCTTTGGAATTTTTAGAAAACACTTCCAGCTGGATGTGCTGTCTCGACATGTCAGTAGAAAGCTCACCCAGCTGGATGCACTTTCATATAATCTCTCTAAAATTGACTAAATCTTCAGAAAAAAAAAGGACATATTTGACCAATTAAAAAAATCAGCATATATATGTTTTTTCAAAGAAAATTTTATAGTTGCTAAGATATATATATTTATAATTTTATTGTATTTGTGGTTGTACTTTTTGTAATATTTAAAATTATTCATAGTCTCTCCTCAACCTATAAATAGGAGGAGGATTATGCACTTCAACGCACTCGAACCCACATCCTCCTGCATTGGCAACAATGCTCATACCAATTGAGTTAAGACTCAATCGGCATATTTATCTTTTAAATCAATTGTAGATATTAAAAGAGAACTATAGGTTTTTTTTTTTTAAAGAGAATATATTTTGAAGTATTTATGTAAAAAAGTATATATTTATCTTCTGTAAAAGGTTTTTTCATGTTTAAGTTATTTTATTTAAACATTAAAAAATAAAATCACTCTAATAATAATATCTGTTTTTTAAAATATTTTTTGCAAACTGAGTATTAACATTATTGTTATTACTCTAATAATCTAGAGATCATGAATTTAAGTTTACTTAAATACATATTATTCTCTAATATCAAGGTTTTGAGGATTATAGATAGTTTAGAAAATATATAATAAATAGCTTATAAGTCTTTTCCTAACTTGATTATGACACACCAATGATGTAGGAAAAAAATATGTAAAAAAATGTATTTATATAAAATTTATGAAAATGATAAATAAGGCTTTTGTTGAAATGGTAGAGTTAGAGCCTTTGGAAACTATGGTATGTTCAATTACCATCATGTCTAGGTATTTTTCTAGATTTATTTTGAGTTTAAATAGATTTTTATAGATTTTACATAAAAACACAAAAATACGCTTATAGTAATATTTGTCACTTTGTAAAAATAATGAAATTTTAATCATTTCTCAATTGAGTTGATGTCACTAAATTGATACTCAATTGACCTATAACATCAACTTAGCCAGTATCTTAACATAGCATGTGTATTATATATACACACATACTATATATTAATAACTCGATTGAGTAGAGGTCAGAAATCAATTGAGCACCAACTCAGTTAGGCATTGACGAAAATTTTATTATTTTACAAAGTAAATTATATTATTTTTAAGGGTATTTTCATTATTTTATATCTTTTATATAGAAAATTTGAAAAATATACACATAAGAAGAATTAAACCCCAGCCTATATAATTTTCAACATTTATATTTCACCAATCAACCAAAACCTCATTTATTATATATATATCAATTTTTTTATAAATATATTTGTTATATAATTCTATTTTTCACCCATATTGTAAACATGGGCGAATCTAGGGGGTTAGCAAGGGCCTTGGCCCCCTTAAAATGGACTTTGGCCATCCTAAAAATGATAAATTTTAATTTAGTCCTTTAAAAATTATATTTTTACTATCGTAAAAATTATAATTGAATTTCGGCCCTCTAAAAGAATTTTTTGACTTCGCTCCTGGTTGTAAATGTGTCATAATTTAATATGATTTGGGTGAAATAATTATGTAACATATTTATTAAGAATTGATAAAAAACCAAATAATTAAATTAAGATATAATTATTAGTGATACTCACATAGTCAAAATCTTTATATATTATATAGATATATATATATACATTTATCTAGGTGGTTAAAACATCTCTTTGGATTAAAAGTTACTTCTATTCCCAGTCAAAGGGCTTTTTTTCTAAAAGAAGAAAAAGTTAAAAGGAAGGTTTATTATATTATATGATAGGAGAAGTAATAAGTATCAACATGAAGCAGCTTCCTTTGTCTTTCATGATCTAAGTTCATGCAAACAGCTGGAAGTTAATACAGTTTGCTAAGATAATTCCTAGAAATTCTATCACTACAATAAATTTGATTCTTTCTATTTGCATAGTAATCATTTGTTTTGGTTTTTTCTTGAATAAATTAATCAAATCATTTATGGTTGAGTGTAGAACACAACATTTCAAGAATCTCCCTTTTCCATTAAAAAATATTTCAAATCAACAAAGGTGTTACACCAAATATTTGTCTTTCTTAGTTCATTATCACACATTGCTTATATATATATATATATATATATGAATATGTATGAAAATTGTCGATTAAGTCTTAATTCGATTGATATCGGTATTATTGTCAGTGTAAGAGGATGTAGGTTCGAGTGCGCTGAAACGTATTATTTTCCTATTTAAGGGTTGGGGAGGGGCTATGGGTAGTTCTAAGTATTGTATCAAAAATAACAGATATGATAATGAGATTAATGTTCAAAAAATATATATGTATGAGATTCTACTTGTGAAATTTAAAAACTTTACTAGTAGTGTGTCAAATATTTTCTCATATATATACATATAAAAGAGGCTAAATTAGTAATATATGCCAAAAAGATTTGTTAATTGGTCAAATAGGCTGATTTTTTTTTTTTAATTTAGGGAAATAGGCTAGTTTTGGAGAGGGTGTGTGAAACCTCGTCCAGCTAGGCAAGCTTTTTACTGACATGTCAAGGAAAGTGCGCCGGCACTCTCTTTTCAAAAACAGTCAGGCTTTCGCCCATTGCGGAAAATTCCCCACTGCTACCTCCCGTAGGAGTTTGGGTCGTGTCTCAGTCCCAGTGTGGATGATCATCCTCTCGGACCAGCTACTGATCATCGCCTTGGTAAGCTATTGCCTCACCAACTAGCTAATTAGACGCGAGCCCCTCCTCGGGCGGATTCCTCCTTTTGCTCCTCAGCCTACGGGGTATTTCCTTAAATTTTCAAAATTCATTGTAACATGAATTTGTCCTCTTTTTTTGAAACCCTAATGTCTCTTCCTCTTTCAGTTGAATGGCCAGCAAGTTGGCTTTAGTGCCGGGGGTTGTTCGCCATCCACTTCTTCTCTTTTTCCCCTTGTTTCTGCCATCGTTGATTCTTTTCATTATGTTTTCCTTTCTTTTTGTTGTTCCTTTTTTTTTTTTCTGTTTTGTGCATGATGGGTTTGTCGCACGCTACTGGTCTCCTCTTCATGGCCGGCCATCTGGAGTGACTTTTTGGATCTACTCCGTTGAATCTTGTCTATTGCCTTTCCTTGCCAAGACTTGCTTATCCTTATCTCCCTTATAGGGGTTTTAGGGGCTTGTTTTGCTTTTCCGCACTTTTTTCCCGGTGCCTCTCCTTGGCTTGATTGTAAGCCTTAACTTTAATCTTTCTACGAGAGCTACCATGGATCAACACGTTAAAGGGAACTTGGTACGTACTAATGGCTGGCGTTCATCTAATCGAGCTTTGATCCATCTAGTGCTATCGTCTAGAGGTTTTGGCTTGTATACAAAGTTATGCTTCTCTAGCTGCTTGGCATGGTTTTTCTTGAAATGATGGTCATGTCTTCTGCTACCATCCCTAAGTCGTGCCTTGCCTCCTTTTTTGCTTTCTTAGCTTGATGGGGCTTTATTGTTCATCCCATCCTTTGTACTTTTCTCTTCTTTAATGGAATTTTTTTCTATGAGAAAAAAAAAACTTAGGATTTACAATCCCCATTTGTCATGAAAGATCAGTCCTCAATGTTGATTGAAAAAAAGAGATCACTTCAGGAACCATTAGCTAAAATGATTTGAATTTATTACCATCGTCATCCTTCAACTTCTTAATGGTACAAGATCTTTAGTGTATGATTTTTGTAGAACTATATATTAACTAATAGTGATGTGATATTTTTGGTATAAAACCAATAAACTATATTTAGTATAGTGTAGGTCTTTATGAATCGAAAGACTGTTGTTTTTGCATTTTATTTCGTTCAGCTGCAACTGAACGAAGTAACTACAAGAAAAAAAATAGAGATAGATACAAAAATATTGTTCACGTAATTCGAAAATTTTCTATGCCCGCAGAGTCTTACTTAAATAGCACTTTTATATTTTGATCTAAACCACTTCCCTTGATAGCTTAAATATAAATTGACATTTTTGTAGAACTATATATTAGCTAATAGTGATGTGATATTTTTGGTATAAAACCAATAAACTATATTAAGTATAGTGTAGGTCTTTATGAATCGAAAGACTGTTGTTTTTGCATTTTTGTTTCGTTCAGCTGCAACTGGACGAAGTAACTACAAAAAAAATAAATAAATAGAGATAGATACAAAAATATTGTTCACGTAATTCGGAAATTTTGCCCGCAGAATCTTACTTAAATAGCACTTCTATATTTTGATCTAAACCACTTCCCTTGATAGCTTAAATATAGATCGATTAACTTAATTCAATTTACTTACAAAATTTACACTAAAAAATAATTTTAAATCGAACAAGTAATGTGCTATTCCATTCGAATATCTAACCTAAATATAAGAATAAAAATGTTTGTTGAAATACAATCAATTGCTACAACTTATTCTATTAAAATAGTCATTAAAAAAGTTCTTCAATATTTAGCTTCCTAGTGGAGCTCTAATAATCAAACCCTTTTAAAGACTAAAATTTCTATTTTAGAGAACTTTGATTGCATTCAAAGTCTAATTTCGAGAGAAATGATTGTATAAAACTGTGATTTCACTTCATCGTTATCCCTTTCTAATAATAGCATGACAATTCAGATTTTTTCTCTTGAAAAAATTCAAATTCAAATCAAAATGCTAAAAATAAGGAGGAAAAATATGATTTGTCATATTCCTATTAGAAAAAGATAAGGATGACATGGAATCACAGTTTCATACAATCTCTTCTCCTCATTTTGATATTTACTTGTGTCAATTCTTGCATATTAGTCTCCTCGTATAAGCTGCCAACCATTTTTAATATTCAATAATTAAAGTTTCAAATCATTTTGTTCAAAAAATTACAAACCAAATAAGAGAAATTATAATATTCTGTCAACTTTTTCCTTACATTGCAACTAGTGTTGAAATTTATTTATATTTGACACTAACACGTACATTGATTTTTTTTAAATACATTATTTTTTGGGGTCGTAACAAGGGTATTCATTACTAATAACAATGACTAATCTCTTTTCTGTGGGTGTCTTACGAAAAAGTAAATAGTTGATCATAAAATGTGCTCCATTTTCATGAGCGAGGATCGAACCCCTTGACTTGACTACATGATTAAGAGATGAGGTGAATAACCATCACACCACACCTCATAATTCAAATGCATCATTTTAAAACATTATCCACTTCTCTTATAATTCATAACTTTTTTTATATAACTAACCATTTATAAATTTACATCTTCTCTCTCTCTCTTTCTTATAATAATTATTTACTTAAAATTTTGGGTAAAATATCAAAGTAGTCACTTTTGTTTGCCTCATATTACGGTTTAGTCACTTGCGTTATCGTGTTATAACATTTTAGTCACTAAGTCATTAATTATCGTTAACAGTGTAATGGTAAACTGACGTGGCACGTTAAATCATCATTTCAAATAAAAATTTTAGGTTAAATTCTATAGTTGGTCCCTATATTTTTTTTCCATTTTGAGCAATTTAATTTTTTTATGTTCTTTTAACTTTATTTTTTTCTCTTTATTTTTCATTCTCTTTTGTTTCTTCCTTTGTTTTTCTCCCTTCTTCATTTCTTTTAACGTAGTTTTTCAATGTTTTCCATTTGTTAAAACTAGTCCACAAACTCGCCTTATTCTAAAAAAATTAAAATTTTCAAAAAAAAATAAAAGTATAGGGACTAGTTTTAACAAATAGAAAACATAGAAAAACTACTTAAAAGAAATGGAGAATGGAGGAAAATAAAGGGAGAAGCAGAAGAGAATGAAAAAAGAAAAAGAAAAAAGAAGAAGAAAATTATAAGAACATAAAAGAAAAAAAATTAAATTGCTCAAAATGAAAAAATATGGGGACCGATTATATAAATTAACCTAAATTTTTTTGTTTGAAATAATGATTTAATGTGCCACGTCTACTTACCATTACACCGTTAAAGGTAATTAATGGCTCAGTAATTAAAATATTACAACGTGAAAATGAAAGTGACTAAAATGTAACCTAAAGTAAAGAAAAGTGGCTATTTTGACAATTTACCTTAAAATTTTATTACTTTATTTTTGTTAAATATAATATAGTATTTTTTTACGGCAAATGAGTAACATGGATTCTAGTATTCTAGTATTACATGCATTAATTAATTAGCTGTGTGCGTGACACGAGAATTAAATAATTCATATATCACGCGCATATATGGTTAGTATGGAATAATTAATGTGTCCTATTCAACCCAATGTTGACACTTGCCATTACAATGGGGGAATTATTCAACTATTTATTTCTCTATGAGTTGAAATCTCTATCACAATATATCATATTGATGTCATGAAAATCATTTTGATTGAAATCTTAATAAATATTAAGCTTGACATTTTCTTTAATACAATGTTAATGTTATTTTTTGTCTGCTTCGATATATGTATTTGAAAAAAGTTATATATTTGGTACTCAAAGGTAACAGTATTTCTTTTTTTGTTGTTTAATTCGAGGTTTAGTGTTAATCTGATGAAAATTAATTGTTAATATTGTTAGAGATTGTGTAACCCGAATCCCGTCGTTTGTTGAAGAAATAAATACAATACAAGTTGAATCCGTATAGAACTAATCTTTTTTTATTTGACTCTGATTAGATCAGGGTTTTTCAACCCTTAAATTAATATAGTCAAAACTCCTCTTGTATCATTTATTTTTCAACATTAGTGAATTTCTCCTCACCTTCTCGTGATTTTTTCCCCGAAAGGGTTTTTCACGTAAAATCTGGGTGTTCTTATTTTCTTTTCTTGTAGCTTTGCGATCGTTCTACTACCATTATTGACATTTATTATAACAAATATTATTAGGTTTGAATGCTCATGCTTTTGTTAGTAGAATAAATTATTATTTCGATTTGTCAAATGCAATCCGATGGATGTGATTTAATTCATATTTTAGATTGATTTGATGAAATTTAATTGCTAATATTATTAGTTAATTATGAATTTTTATCAAATCAACTCAAATTTGAATTAAGCATCAAAAAGTTAACATCGTTATATTTGGATATCAAAATATATAACTTTTGTCAAATTTAAGTACTAGATTAGACTAAAAAATAATACGGATACCACATTAAAAAAAGTGTTAGACTCATGTACAAATTATGTATTAAGCCTATAAATTATTATATATATGAGAAAGGATCGTATAAAACAATTATATTACGTCAACATATATCACTTCCATTCAATTAATGTTACGTAACCACGTAAATTATTCTACAATTCAGTAATGATTAAGGATAATTGATTTTTTTAAATAAATGTGGTTACGCAACATGAATTTAGTGAAAGTTGTGCATATGTTAATATGGTGAATTGTTTCATATAATCCTTTAATCATATGATCATAATTAATTAATCAATTAAAGACATATAGTATTGATGTTAATTTACGTTGTTAACTATTATTACTAACATATAAATCTTAACGATTAATTGATTGGTTAAAATTGGTAACAGTACTATGAAGGCTCTTGTACCAGGAGTTGCATTGTGCCCTTCTACTAAAGAAATGGATAAATTAGTCCTTATACGTTAGATTAAAGAGCAAATTTATTATTTTGTTAAAATTTTCATCAATTTCTACGGTTAAAAATTAGTATATCTATGTCATCATAAGGTATACGTGGCACGCCACGTGTAATTCTCTAGTTATTCCGTCAAATCATGCTAATTTTTAATAGTAGAAATGAATGAAATTTTAATAGAAATTATTAGTTTACTTTTTGATGTAGGGACTAATCTACTTATATTTTGATTAAAAAAGATCAAATGCAATTATACTTTTAGTATAAGGATCTCCATGGTACTTTCACTATTAATACTTGATGCAATAATTTTGGAGAGATGTGATGGATGGCAGAGATTTAATCATGGGATGAAAGGGGGTCTTAAGATCACGTGATTAATTATAATATTAATGTGATGTTTTCTTTTACTAGCCTTAAGTCCAAAATATGCCTAAAAAATATTACTTAGAGAGTTTAAGTTAGAAATTTTTTAGTACAAAATTATAAAGGGTTAGATGGTCAGAGTTTTAAAAAATTAGCTTGTGAAAACTATAAATTTAGAATAAAAATATTTTTTAAATCAAATATAATAAATAATAAAATATATTGTTTGAAATTAATTAATAATAAAATTTGAAATATTTATGTTATTAAAATGAAAAAAGTCAGATTAAGTTGTTTATCTTGTCATCAATTTTGAGTCGGTGCCGAGTTAACATGTGATACCAACTCTATCAAATCCATTATTAATATAATATATACAACTGATGAAGGTAATAAAGTGTGCATGATAAAATTCAAATGTACAAAAATATAAATAAATAAAAAATTTCAGTTGAATGGTAGATTAAAAGTTTTATTAATGTAATTGGGGTGCGTTTAAATTTCACCATATGCAAATTTTTATTGGTTTTTTAAAGTGAAAATACTAAAATACCCTTAAATAATATTACTTATTTTAATTATGGAAGAGCATTCCATAACTTCCTAATCGAGTTGTGACCCGGTTGGGAGTGACACCGACTGAGTCAGGAGCTTAAATAATAGTATAGATAGATATACAACCGATGAAGATAATAAAGTGTGCATAATAAAATTAAAATATATAAATATATAAATATAAAGCTTTAGCGGAATGGTATATTAAAGGTTTTATTAATACAATTGGTGGGGATTCAAATATCACCATATGCAAATTTTTATTGGGGTTTTTTAAGTGAGAATACTAAAATACTCTCGAATAATATTACTTTTTTAATTATGGAAGACTGTAACTTCCTAATCGAGTTAATGATAAGGTTGAAGTTGACACCGACTCAGTCAAGAGATTAAATAATAGTACAAATAATTAGTTTTAATTACTTTTTTAATAACGTATAACCTTTATTTTATATCTGAATAATATTTTAATATAACTTGTTATACGAAGATGAGACAATGCTAGCTACCAAGCATTAATAATGTCAACCAAATTCAATACAAAATCAATTTAATATGTCAGTCTTGAAACTAAGAATAAATAACGAGCAACCTTGATCAGAGCCTTGAGTTCTTTTGACTTCACGTATCTATTTCACTCATTGATATAGGTTTTTTTCACTCTTCCGTCACAATACTACTTTGCTATCGATCACCCAAGAGTATTTAACCTTGCAAGGTTGCCCTTGCTAATTCACATGGGGTTCCATGTGCCTTATGTTTCTTGAGTCAGAGCATAAGCTAATGTTGCTTTCGGCTACTACACTGTTGCCATCTAATGCCCAACACTTCACAACTTTGCCTAGTAGTACGACACTCTTTTTACTCTCCTACAAACCCATTTCCACGGATTAAGCTACTCCCGTTTCCCTCACTGTTACTACATGAATCACCTTTGCTTTCTTTTCCTCCGACTACTAAGATGTTTTCAGTTCGCCCTTAGACCAATTAGATAGCCATGGGTATTATCCCCTCATAGGGACCTCTTTCTCATTAATCTAACAATCTTTCTCTTAATCTTATTTTGCTTGATTTCTTCTTATGACGGCCTTGAAACACAATCTTTAACATCCCTAAACTCACATTCACACAGTGACGTATCTAGATGATGGAAAATTTTTCATTTAAGTCCTTTAAAAATTTAAAATTTTTAAATTAGTAAAGATAATATAACACTTTGATCCCCTTAAAAATGATAAAAATTTAATTTAATCTTTTAAAAACAACAATTTAATTTTGGCTCCCAATAAAAATTTTCTAGTATCGCCCCTATATTCGTATTATAGAAACTAAAGAGACTGAATTCATTTCACAAAGTCCATCTCGAAACCCGGTTCATAATAAACTAAATCAATACTTTATTAAAAATATTTATAAAATACAATTTTTTTTACCTAAATCCAAATTCCAATTAAAATTTTCAAAATCGGATCATGAAGTCAAAAAAGCTTTCTGAGCGGACCAAAATTAAATTATTTTTTTTTGAGAGTTAACATATAATTTCTCAATTTTAATAGTCTATATTTTTATAATTTTTTAAAAGATTAAATCAAAATTTTATCATTTGAGAGGGAGTAAAGTGCAACTTTATCTATACTAACTAAAAATTTTATACATAGCAAAACGCCAAAAGTTAAAACTTCTCATTTTAAGGGGCGTCGAAATACCTTACTAATCTCCTTAGCACTACTCCTGATCAAATCGATTAAATTACTAGTTCATCAATCCATATCTCGTATCGATTACCGATCCAATAAAAATTTTTAACTTTAAACTTCAAATCCTCATTATATTTTAATATATAATATTTTATATAATACATCTGACATGTGAATCGTGAATTGACGAGATGTTTACAAAACAACCAGGAAAGAGACTAAGCCAAAGATTCAATTATTAAAGGAGAGTGTACTACACGCGCCAATAACATAGACTGATGGCTTGGTCTCTACACACATACGCGGTCCTCCTAAACCCAGCAGGATTGGATTAAATTGTACGGCTCTGATCTTTCTACAGAAGAATCAGACGGTTAATCAACACAGTCCACGTGATATAAATGTCCAATCCCCCCGATCTCTTCCCCCCTCCTCAAATTTCGTTTTATTTTCACTTGTCCAAAGCTCTGTACTGAGAAAAACCAAAATCTTTCCTGCCATTTTCCTTTCAGTCCTTTTATTTTTTCTCTCACATATGCTTGCCATGGAGAATATTGAGAATATTGGTGATGAATACAAAAATTATTGGGAGACGAAATATTTCCTTGAAAATGAAGAATATAGGTACCTTCTTACCTTTTCACAACAATTTTTATTTTATTTTTATTTTTTTGGGTGTTTTTATCCATTTTAATTTTCACGAAAAGTGAATTGCCTTTGGTTAGACAATTAGTGCATTAGAAAACAGTAAGAGAAAAGAAAAATGAATCTAATTATTTGAATCGAATTGAATTGATGCAGTTGGCCAATTGATGAGTTCTCCGCTTACTATGATTCGAGTTCTCCTGACGGAGCAGCTTCTTCCGTTGCTGCTAAGAACATCGTCTCTGAGAGAAACCGACGGAAAAAGCTTAATGAACGCCTCTTTGCTCTTAGAGCTGTTGTTCCGAATATAAGCAAAGTATGTTATCAAATCGTCATGGATTTGTGAATATATGTTTGTTTTTTTGTTTTTTTTTTCTGAATCGATTTTTAATTAGTTTGATGTTGTTGATTTGAATCGATTTAGATGGACAAGGCTTCGATAATTAAGGACGCCATTGATTACATCCAAGAATTGCACGATCAAGAGGGTAGAATCCAGGCCGAGATCAGGGAGTTAGAATCGGGAAAACTGAAGAAAAATCCAGGTTTCGAATATGATCAAGAGTTACCAGGGCTGAGATCTAAGAAGACTAAACTCGATAACATTTTTGATTATGGTGGATCAAGAGCTTCCCCTATTGAAGTTCTTGAAGTACACTCTCCAACTCCCCCTTCACTTTCTCTCTGTTTCATATAATTAGTTCTTTTTTCTCAAAATTACACCTGTAACCGTTTTTCCTTTTGGGTTTTACTTTGAATTTTCGAAGCTGAAAGTGACCCATATGGGAGAAAAGACAATGGTGGTGAGTATAACCTGCAGTAAAAAGACGGACACGATGGTTAGACTATGCGAGGTATTCGAATCATTGAAGCTTAAAATTATTACGGCCAACATCACGGCGGTCTCCGGCAGACTATTGAAAACCGTGTTTGTTGAGGTAAGTCCATTTTTCGTCTTTCTATAACTGTTGTTCTTCGTTCCCTTTCACGGGGTCACATTTTATATTTATTTTGTTAGTTGTGTCGTCGTACGAAACAACAATTACCCGTAAAATGGGCCATATATTATTTAAGACCAAAATAGAAAAATCGAATTTAACTCTCTTAAGCAACTTAGATCCTAGCATAACCAATTAATGCTTTGTTTTTAGTATAATAATATGAGGGGAAAACTTATTTAACAGATATCATAAAATAATTAGTATATATTTAAACTTAAAATTAGAAAATCAGTAAAACTTCAATAAATTCTTCAATCATTAAAAACAGTAATCTTTAATAAATTCTTCAATCATTAAAAACAAATAATGTAAGTGACTGAAAATTAGAAATTAAAAATAGTTTAATGCGAACTCGTGAGTTAAAAAAATAACCAACAAATTAGAAGTAGTGATAATGGGTTTTTCCTTGGAGTATTTAGATTAGATTCGAATTTTAAAATTATTATTGTTGGAAGGGTTTTATTTTATCACTTCAAATCAAATAGAATTTAGCTCAGACCGTAAAACAACTGAGTACACCTATAATTATATATATAAAAAAAAAAGACAGATTAAAACAACAATACTTCTTACCAAACTTAACATAAGTTAATTAAACAAGTTTTACTAATATGAGTTGATTTCATTAGTTGAATACTCATCAACATCTCATCAACAATCTCAACCCTCTATATAATTAATAGTATTCGTCTAGACTTTTAATTAAAAACAGGTTTAACTCCAAATTTATTTAAAGGAAAAAAAGTAGTGAACATTTTCATCCGTAAAATATTTTGTGATAAAAAAATTTAAAAGCATTAACTGGATTAAGTAAGGACAAATAAAGTATTAAAAAAATGGTGGCGTACAACACATAGTTAGAAGGGGTATCAAATAAAAAAAAAAAAAAGGGCCAGAAACGTGGGGCCTAAAATATTGGAAACCGATAGAGAAAACTTTAATAAAGTGGATCATCCATTACCATCTTTTATAGACTAATTTAAGATAAGTGAAAAATAAATAAAGAGAAAAAACAAAAGAGAGAGACAATAATGTAGTTAATTACTTTAGTAATTATATTTTAAATAAAAAGTATTTTTTTTCTTTTTAGAAAAATTAATGTACTAAATAATTTGATTTTTAAACCAATCCTTTTATTGAATTAAAATCCCTTCATATATAGATACAAAAAAAAAATTATCACATTATCATTGGAGATTTTACGAACATGACAATTGAGTCTTAGCTTAATTAACATGAGCATTGTTGCTAATACAAGAGTACGAGTGAACTGAAACGCATTATCTTTTTATTTATGGGTTGGGGAGGGATTATAGATAGTTTTAAATATTGTGTAAAAAAAAAACAGATGTGATCAAAACTTATAATGAGATTATTTAAAAAAAATTCTACCAACATAATTGGAGTGATCACATATTAATGTAGAGTATAGTAAAAAAATTAAAAGTAAAAAAAAAGGGCATATGTTAATTTTTAAATTTTACTTATTTTTTTTAAAAAAAAGCATGGTCATCCTATAAAATAAATGAATAGTTTTGTATAATATAAATGGATAGAATTTAGGGTAAGTGAAATCCAGGGTGTTCGAATAAAACCTGTTCCGACACAAAAACTAAAGTAGGAAAGGAAAAGGGAAAGTGAAAGGACCCATATCACTCCCCACTTTAAACGTCCAATATATGTCTTCCATGATCGATTATGCTATTTTTAATATTTTCTAATTCGAGATATATAACTTTTGTATATCATGAAGAAAATTAAAAGATATATAAATTTTGGTATGCCTCTAGTCAACTGTGTCAATCGTGTCCATTTGGGTAACTCCATGATAAACTATGGTTATAAATCCTATATATATATATATGTATGTATGTTAGAGAAGGATCATGATTTATAATTGGCATCCCTTCAAAGAAGAGTCCAAAAGATGACAAATTTGTAAACTGAATTTAAAGTTGAGTGATAAATATTGTGTTTGTATTTTAGTTTATATTAGCATGGGTTTGATTTTTTTAACAAACTTTACCCTCTAACGCTTGAAAAAAAAAAACCTTGTCGGTTCAAGGGAGAAGCTAAATGAGGGCAGGGCCTCAAAATCCCCTTCAGAATCAGTAAAATTTCATGTTAAGTTGCCTCTCTCCCAAATATATTATAATTCAATTATAACCCTTTCTAAAACAACCTGCTAGTTTTGCTTAGGGGAGTAGACACTAGACAGGGGTATATAAGGCTCTATCTTCCCTAAAATGGTAAAATTACAATTTAGTCCCTTTAAAATTTATAAAATTACAAATTAATATAATGGTAAAATTACACTTTGACCTAAAAAAAATTATCATTTATTAATTTCTAAAGCAATTTTTTGATTTACCCCTAATTAAATTCTTTAATAATTATGACTCTAAAGTATCTTTCATTTAAGCAATAATAGAGAAGAAAATATTTAATAAATTGTGGTGGGGTTTTAGGGTTGTAAGAACTAGTATACTAAAACACTAGTATATATCTTCTAGAAAATAATAAATATAAAGAGTAGGTATACAACTATCATTGCTTGTTTAGTTAATACATTTCGTTAAATATATTTTTTATTTCTTTAAAAGAATTACTTAATTTTTTTTATACAAGATCATTGATTTTGTCCCTACATGCACCACATAAATGATAGAAGTATGACAGCAATGAAAAACTTGTAGAATATACTAGCATCTTGTTTTTGTTTTATTTCTTCTTCTTTTTTTCTCCCTATTGTATACAATTCGTAATTATCAAAACTTTCCAGTGCCAAAATTATTCGTTTTTTGTACCCATCACACTATAATAGGACCAACACACTAAATCATGTTTATATATATGTATATATCTGTGGCTATAAATACCTAAACAAAACTCCCACAAGGAACCACCATGTGTTAAATAAAAAATATATATTTGCATTTAAAACGTGCTCTTATTTAATTTATCTAATGTGAAAAAACATAATATATTATATGCATGGTTTAATAACACATCACCTTTTTACATTTCCTTTTCTTAAATGTCAGTATACTAAAAAATGAAAATTGACAGTACATATCTTTTTGTCTTTATTATTAATTTTTTAAACAATTCGAGATTTCCATAATTTATTTATCATTTTCTGAATATTTTATGGTTTTATTGTCACATCACTATACGTAGACTTCGAAGCTTTGGTTTGGTTAGGTTAGGTTTGGCTTAGGGTATCAGTTATTTTCTCTCATAAATAAATACAATTAAGGTTTTTCTTTGGTACCTTTATATTATTTATAAGCAAATTGTTTAATCTTCCAAAATAATGGTAGAGGTTGCTTTAAAGTTAAAAAGCATGAGTATAGGTATTTTATAAGTGATTTTTTATTTAGAAAAATAAAATATGAATGAATACTTTTGGAATGTTAATTTATAAATTATGCATCTTCTGTCATCCACGCATTCGGGTCCACAAGAGAAACAATAAAGAACGTGTCAATTGCCTAAATTCTGGGAAATTTGCCAAACCTTTACCCCTTTTTCTTTTAAATTCTCTTTTTTGTTTTTGCCGAGTAAAGGAGGGATAAACCTTAGCTATGCCCAAAAATAGCCACACATCTCAGCTTTCAGTAATACGAACTAATACTAAATTATTAATAAATTTATGTATTGATCACTTAATTTTAAAAAGTTATAACATGATCACTAAATTATTCTAAAGTTTTCATTTAAGTTATTGGGCTGTTAAAATAATTGTTGTATGGTTTTTTCTATTCATATCATCTGCACCAATCAAAATTATTTTTTCATTTTCTCTTTTACAATTTAGGTTTTTTTTTTATTTATATAAAACGACTTTGGACGTTACAAATCTATAAACCAAAATTCAAATAGTTTTCTTCTTTGGTCTCCGGCTTTGACTATCAGATTTACTTAAATTTAAAGTATGTTCTTCTACCTGTCAATGGGTATATTGATCAATCATACCAATCGTTGAATCATCATTTGGAGCTTGCTAGTCGAACTTATATATATAATTAACAACCCAATGACTTAAATGAAAACTTTTGAATAGTTCAATAACTTAAATGAAAACTTTTAAATAATTTAGTGACTATTTTACTATTTTTTGAAGTTGAGTGACTGAAACGTAAATTTACTAATAATACAGTGACCTTAGATATAATTTACTCTTTTTATTTCAAGTTGTTTGTCACTTGTTGATTTTAGGATATATTTAAAAAACCATTTGATAATTGAATTTACCTATAATTACTTATAATTACACATGTGCCATATTTGAATAATCATTATAATTAATAAAGCACACTGAGTGTAAATAAGATACCAATTATTTGCTCAAATTCTTCGGGTTGTTGAGAATTACTCGAGGTAATTAGTAATGACCACTTTCAAATTTTTGTATATTTTTTATTTTTATTTTAATGGATAATTATAATTATAATTTATTAGTTAAACACATCTAGAAAATTATGATTTTTTGTAGGGTTAAATAATTATTTGGGGCTTGAATTTGATAACAATTCTCAAATTGAGGCTTAAGTTTTTTTTTTGTCCTAGTTAGTCCTTGAACTTAGCAATTATTCTTGTATTGGAACCTGAACTTAGCAATTATTCTCACATTAGGGTTTTCAAGGAAATATTAGGGACTAACTTGGACAAAAAAAAATCCAGTCCTCAATGTGAGAACAATTGTCAAGTTCAAGGACTAAATTGAACTTAAAAAATTAAAATCCCAATGTAATTAATTTCACTGTATATTACTAATTCACTCTACCATAAATTATTCATTTCACTGTACATTACTAATTCACTTTATTATCTCTAATTTATTTTTTAAATATAGCAATTTGTTTTGGAAACAATATATATTCACATCAATTCTAGTATCATTTATTTGGTTTTGGGCTTGACATAAAAATGCAGGCTGATGAAAGGGAGAAGGATGAGTTAAAGGTGCAGATTGAAACAGCCATTGCAGCACTGAACGATCCACAAAGTCCAATGAGTATGTGAGCTAATGATAACAATAACAATAATAATAAATCTGTCAAATTTACCTCATTTTCATCATGCTCCTTTTTCCTTACTTCTTCGTACTAAGTAGAGTCTTTAGTTTTCGGCAGTCTTTATGTTTGAAATCTCTACGTCCCTTTAGTCCCATCATCATCATCTTGTAAAATTAGTGTATGTTCCCATGTCCTGTGTTTGAAATTTCAATAGAATAACATTTCTCCCTTTAATTCATTTAGTGTTTTTGTTTTTATTTTTCTCCTTTTTAAGATTAACTAAATCATCTTTTGTTAAAGGCAATGATAAAGTCGGAAATTTTATATTGGAGGATTAGAATGCATAAAATTAAAAAGTTTTAGGGGCATAAGTTAAAAGGAATTAAAAGTGTAGTTGTAGGATTTAACCAAAGTTTTCGTCTCGGGTTAATATGGTTAAGTTATTGTTTAAAAACGCAAATATGTACTAACAGATGGTTGGAAAAAGTAAATATAGACATTTTTCTCATATATTTGGATCAAATTTGAATCTTGAATTCAATATTGTCAAGAGGGTTTCACCTGAATATCACTCCGGTCCGAACGAGACTTGATTCAAATTGTAAAATGGATGAAAATACCTATAATTATAAATTATTTTTTTCTATAATTAAGTGAACTATTTTTGGATAACTACTTATTTATTATCCAAGCTGCTACAGTGTATAATTACAATAAATCAAACAATTAGATGTTCCTATTACTCTTTACAATTCAATAATCCCCTATTCTATACAGAGTTGAATTGTCTCTTGTTGTGTTCTTACAATTGTGTATGAAAGTTGTCGAAACCATTTTTTAAAAAAAACGGGGATCGACTTTGGTTTGAAAATGAAAACGAATGTGGGAGTCACCACCGACCGTTATTAGGTGTGATCGGATCACTTTTGTTCTAATAAAATATTTTAGTTTACTAAAACGACATTTTTTGTCTACGAAACTTGAGAAAACGGGTTCGGGAGTTGGTTACGTGCGAAGAAGGATTAGCACCCTCGTCACGCCCAAAATTGGTACCAAATTAATTAATTATTGTCCTAGAGTCGAAAGTTGAAAATCGAGAATGGATTTGAAATACGATCCCTTTTATTGACGTCGATTTTAAAATTCTTGAATTAGCTCAAAACGGTTGTTGAAGATTTCCTTATCTCGAGATATCGGAGTATTACATCCCGTAAGTTAGGACACAATTCTATGAATTCCCGAGTGCAAGGTCGTCTTTAATTTAAATTGGAATTCGGTGTATTTAAAACTCAAAAGGATATTTAATTATTTAGAATCAACGAGAGAACCGAAGCCCCGTAAGTTAGGGTACGTTTTCTCGAATTTCCAAGCATCAAACATTGCCTTGTTTAGAATTTAGAAAATACGAGTGAAATTCTAAAGGAATACTTGATGATTTTGAACAAACGAAAAATTGAAACCCAGCACGATTGGGCACTATTTCCCAAATTTTCAAATATCAAGTATTACCTTAGAAAAACGACACGAAATTTTAAAAGGGACATTTGATTATTTAAACAAACGAAAGATCGAAGCCCAACACGTTAGGGCACGATTCCTCAAATTTTTATCATCAAATATCGCCTTTGTTTCATAAAATCGACTCAAAATATCTTAATTTGACTTGAAATAAAGTGGAATCATTAATTTTGGATCAATAAGTTGGAAACTACAATGAAACAATTGCGAACGAAAGTCGAATAAACATGAAAATATATACGTGGATAACTAATTCCATTAATGAATGAAATTGATATAAAGAAAGCGAATTAACGTACGCAATATCCATGAGCTCACATCCACACAATAATAAGCAAAATAATGTGAGCTAAAAAACATAGGTAATCAGAATAGAATTATGACAAGTTGTCGAACATAGATAAATAAAATTAAGATAGCAATACAAAAGACTAATGGACACTATGAAACAATAATATATGAAATAATATGAAAAGAAAGAACATATAACATACAAAACAATATGGAACTAGGAACCACTATGATACAAAATCATTTAAAATTATATGAGAAATTAAGAATGAATAACACATGCTTGAACTTGAAATAATATGCATATGTAAAGTAAAAATAATGATACATGAATGATTATTAAAATAGATGTTATGAGAAATGGGGCTTAGATCAAGTAACACACAAAATATTTAAAAGAGGAAACATGTTTATTTAAAGTTGATAATATATACGATAAAGAACTCAATATGAATAACATATTAAAGGGACGATAATGTATGAAAGAATTTTAAATAATAAAAGTATATATAAAAAATTTCTTTTTTTAAAACGTAAACTATATACATAATAGATTTGAATGGAAATGTGTACGTATACATATATAAATTGGTTTAAAAAAGAAAAGAAAAAAGAAAACAAAACGTATGTTATGAGATAACATGAAATCAATAATATATATTAAAACAATTTCATCAAAAACTATATATATGTATGTAAGACAATGAGTATATAAAATATTTTAAAGTACGTAATATACAGAAAATTTTAAAATAAATGACAATAAAAGGAATCTAAAACTATTAATGTATAAGATGGTATAAAATAATGTGTACGGAATTTTAAAATATGTGTTATGTATGAAATAACTTAAAATAAAAGGTATATAAAAGTTTCAAAATGATAATACGTATAGTAGTTTTAAATAAACAATATATGTGAAAAAGAACCTTAAAATAAAAAATATACATAGGAGATTTTTGACATAAATAATATATATATATATATATATATATTTAAAATGAAATAATGTATAAAAGAATTTAAAGCAAACAACATATAGGAGTTTGAAAATAACTAGTCTATGTAGTAAGAAGTTTAGGAATAAATAGTACGTATACGTTAATAATAGTAGAACGATCTCAAAGATAATATATAAAAAAGGAGTTTAAAAATAAATGTCGTGTATAAAAATATTAAAAAGAATGATATATAAAACAATTTAAAATGACTAATATAGTAATATATATAAACTTAAGACAGATAATAATTTGAAGTGATTTTAAATATATAACACATGAAAGACTTTAAGTAAATAATAATAAGATAACTAAAAAATGTATGAAAAGAAAGATTTTACAATGAATAAATAGGCAATAAACTTACAAAATGAATTGGAATCAAACATTTTTGGGCCTGAATTGAAATAAAAATGAAATTACAAGTATAAAACTATGATAAAACGCACAAGTGAGGACTAAAATAAAAAAACGTGAGAAATCTGAGGGTTAAACGGGCAAAAAGCCCAATATCTGGACACGTGTCCGTTCGCAGCGAACCAATGGGTCGGGGGACTCGATCGAAAAACAAGCAAAATCTTGTGGCCAAATTAAAGACAAAACAAAAGAAAGAAAAGGATTTAATCGAAAAGCTCAAATAAACGGAAGGATCAAAATGGGAAATATCCCATTAGCTGTAAAACACGCGGATCTTGATGGTTCGGGTCGGATCACACGGGCATAGCATAAAACGGCATCGTTCCATATATGTATAAAATCAATTTTTTTTTCTGATTCTCATTTCATCAGTGCATTTAGAAAAAAAAGAGGGGGAGAGGGAGAGGCTTCTCTGGTCTAGGCGATTTCCGGCCATCGGATCGCAGCCCGTTCGTCACCGACGACCACCGTGCGCGGCTGTCGGATGTGCAAAACGAAGCCCTTTTCGCCTCTTTCACTCCCCTCACTCCAAATCTAAACCCCAAGCAACAAAAAGACCCGCAATCGTTGAGAAAAATCGGGAAAACCATTCGGTTTCCAACTTTCTGATCGCCCAAAAAGGTAAAATATTATGTTTTTATATGACTATCTATGTATATATACTATATTTGGTATGTAAAGCATGAAGATCTACCTTGTAAGAGCCCAAATTCGTCCGGGCCTTGAAACCCAAAACCCAAAATTAAAAATAAATAAATGTTTATTTATTTGATATCCAATTACAAAAGCTAAATCATGAGCCCAAAACCAAAACAATTCAAATTTAAGCCCAATCAGCCTAAGCTACCCAAAGAGACCCACAAACACCCGAGACCCAATTAAACTACTTAACCTGAATGTCTCTACCCATACAAACCCAAGGCCCAATTGGCCCAAATAGTTTGAAACCAGGCAGAAAACCCTAGGGTTTCGCCTCTTTCTTCTCGCAAGCGACAAGCGAAAGATTCCACACGCGTCTGTCCAACTTCCGTAATCAGCGCCTCGGCACGGACTTCACCCTCCATCAACGCCAAAGACCCTCTCGTCACGGGATCTTCGGGACACCGCAAGGAAAGAAAGAAACAAACAGCAGAAAAAATATGGAAAGAAATGACTTATTTCCAAAATGTAACAAATCGTTAGGCTATAAAGAGCCTTTGTAACCCTTATATATGAGACACACGATTTTTGGAGGAGAAAAATATACACACGATTTTCCGAGAAAAGAAATATATTTGCAGATACTCATTCAAAAATACCAACACTCTCTAGAAGAGGTGATTTAATCGCGTCTCATGTTTATTTTAAATGTATATACTGAACCATCCTAGCATATATGAGTAAAGATCTAGGAAAAGGGGTTTACTGTAGGAGGACGAAGGTTTTTAAACCTTCGACCACAGTGTATGACTGGCGGCGATGGGCGCGTGTATGACAGCGCGTGGGCGCGTGTAGGATTGGTGACCGAAGCGAGACCTACGAGGGCCAGAACTCGGAGCACCTCTCTCTCTATTTTTTTCAGAGGAAATTTTAAGTTTTTTTTTGAGTCTCAGGTTTCAAATGATTTTAAAACTGAGATATTGGTTTATATAGCCTGGGTAAAACGACCTCGTTTTTAGACCCCCAGGATCCGCGTGTTGACTTGATTACCCGGGGAGGATCCGCGCGTTTTTGCAAAATGGGTTAATTACCCAATCGGTCCTCTCGCAATTTTTATACTTTTAATTTCGTTTTATTTATTTTTAATTTGGCATTAACATTTTTATTTTATTTCAATTTGACCCTCCCAATAATTCACAATTGTATTAGAGGAAACGGCTACGTTTTGGGGATAGGGCTATTTGCCCAGTGACCCCCTTTGATTTTGCGGGCGTTCCAAATCGGGTCTTAACTCAATTTTAGCTTTTTGAATTTACCCCAAAATTTTACAAAACTTTAAATTTAGTCCTATTCTTGTAACTATATACTCTTATCAATATATGATTAATTTTAATTCCACTTTTATACATTAAAATTATTAATAATGTTATTTTATATGTATTACTATTATACATTATTTTCTGCAAATTATTATCATTTTTTTATATATTATTATATTTTCACATATATATTTATTAATTATTTACATATATCGCTTTATATGTTATTTTATATTATACCTATTATATCTCTTATATATTTATACTATATGTTATTATATTTAACATATATATATTTTTATATACGTTATGTATATCACGTATCACCAATTATATTATAATACACATATATATATATTATTTTAAAAAAAAAATATAAGCCATTATTATTAAACCCTGTTTTAACTCACATTATATACACATTTTATTATTAATTAATTATTTACTATGTATGTTATTTCATTTTAAACTAATATTGTTATATTATGAAATCCCTTACATGCTCCTAAACCAATATATTATTATATAATTATTTTTTTTATCCTTGTTATTATATATATTATCTATTAAATACTATTTTAAAATTGATATGATATGTCCTGCTTTAATTGTATGTATATTTTGTTAGCAATCAATTTTTTAGATTTTCTATATGTTTTATATTGTATGTATCCTATATGTGTTCTTTTTATAATTATATGCATATTGACATTATATTTATTCTATTCGTATGTCATACATTATTTGATTATGCTTGTTCTTATATCATGCATCATTTAAATATTATTTCGTATATTTATATATTGTTTATTCACTTTCAATACATGCTTTATATATCTCTCTACACATCATCTTTAAAGAGATAAGGTCCCAAAATTTTCAAAAAAATATAAAGGCAATGCTTGGTGTTTGGAAATTTCGAAAAAGTAGTGCCCTAACTTATTGGGTTGCAAATTTTCTCGTTAAGTTCAAATAGTCAAGTACCCTTCTAAGTTTTAAAGGTTTTCAAAATATAAGTGACTGTCTTGGAACTGCAAAGTGATATGTCCTAACTTACTGGATATAGCATTTTGTTGTTTCGAGATAGGGATTTCTCAAAAGGCTAACTTATAGTCAATACTTTGATATAAGTAAACCCAAATTTTCAAATGTTAAAAGAGGATTGCATCTTAAAATTTTTAATTTCCGACATTAAAGATATTTTGATAATCAATTAGGTACCAATTTTGTGGGCGTTACGAGGTGCTAACCCTTCCTCAAATGCAATGTAACTCGACTCCCGAACCCATTCTTTTGATTTCGTAGACCAAAACCAATGATTTTAAAACAAATGTTTTAAAGGTGATCCAATCACACCTAAAAAGATTGGTGGCGACTCCCGTTTTCATTTTTCTTAAAGTCGATTCCCATTTTCCCAAAACTCTATTTAAAAATGGCCTCGACAGCTTGGCGACTCCACTGGGGACTAATAAGAGAGTCAAGCCGTGTAATTGATTATCTCTTGTCTTAATGTCGGAAATTAAAAATTTTAAAATTTAATCCTCTTTGCATTACATGTGTTTGTATTATTGCATGTGTTGCTATATTCTAATACGCATTGCATTTGCATGATCGTTGTGGTCACACCCTTAAGTGGGAGTGAGAAGCTACACCTTCGTGAGGTTTTCGCCTCCGTGCAGGATAGTGGATCACTTTCGGGATACATCCGTACCTATGGTTTCGTGAGATTTTCATCTCCGTGTAGCCATAGGGAAATGTGTCCCCCTGAACTGAACTCGATTCAAATGAGCCTATAATGGGTGAGGATCGAGAAATCTGCTGGTTCAGGTACCTCAAACTTTAGAACCAACCTCATATAGAAAAAACCGTAAGAGCCCAACTTAGTTAGTGTCAAACTTTAGATATTATCCTTATGAATTATTGTTGAGATTTTTTTATATCATGTGATACTGACTATTTCTTTTCTTTTGTTTACATGACATTTTGCATTCACGGTCAGTGTCTAAATTAGAGAGTTTTATTATGGAGAACGGACTTCTTGATAGAGTGGAGGGCAACGCCAACGTCCATAGATGGTCTGAGCAAACTCAGTTAGAAAAGGGAGATAGTATAGCTGCGGGACATATGTCGGAGCTGTCAGGATATACTCGTATCAGTGTTATGTAGAATAATCTCCAAGAGCTTAAGGAGATTTGGGATCAATGGGGCAACGAGACTAAACAGTTATTTTATGGTAACTACGGAGACTTACCTTACTTTCTCGATGTTCAAATAGATGAGCGCTTATTCCGAGCCCTCGCTCAGTTTTGGAATCCAGTGTACAGTTGCTTTACTTTTGGGGAGGTAGACTTGGTGCCTACTGTAGAGAGTACAACACCTTATTACAGATGTCCCAGTTCCAGTTGATAGAATCTATTCTCGAGTATTGTTAATGTCCCTACCTTTTGGAAGAAATTGATGGCTATTACGAGGATGAGCGCGGTGGATTACTTGCTGAATTAAAGAGAAGGGCAAGTGCAAGTGCATTTTATGGGATGCTTTAAAGGGTTCGATTTTGACACACCCTGATGAAGCAAAGAGGGTAGATGTTTTTGTTTTAAGTTTGTACGGATTGATGGTGTTCCCTAGGGCTTTGGGATACATGGATGAGGCAACCACGGATCTTTTCCATAGACTCAGTAAGAGGGTTACTTCTGTCCCTGCAATTTTGGCAGAGACATTCAAGTCCTTAGGCACATGCAGGAAAGCTGGTGCAGACAGGTTTGTTGGTTGTGTACAATTGCTTTTAGCTTGGTTCTATAGCCATTTTTCGGTTGATAGATAAGGTCGTTTGTCGGGTTTTCTTCGAGGATTACTCACCGCTGAAGGACATAACCGCTTCAACTAGGAGAGTTGATGTTCCAGAGGAGAATTGGATTGCACTACTTCAAAATCTTCAGTCGAAAGATGTTGAGTGGAGAGCTCCATGGATGATCCCTGGTGAGATTCTTTACTGTTGCGGCAGTTTCGATTGGGTCCCTTTATTGAAAATTTGGGGTGCCATTGGATATGCTCCCTTGCTCGTGTTGAGGCAATTTAGTTTGAGGCAGTTCGTGCTACCAACTCATGGGCTAACTCAAAGTGAGTTTGCATATAGAGGAGCCGATTACAAGAAAAGGGTTGGTGAGATCTCTAGCGCTTGGAACAAGACGTGTCGGTTAAAAGGAGTAGCTATTGGCCCTGATACAACTCCAGAATATGTTGAATGGAGAGGTAGAAGGATCAATGATAATATTCCTGAGCCAAATGTAGAAGGAGCTCGACCGGTGGAGGAATATCTGTAAGTGATGCCCTCGGAGTTGGAAATTATGAAGCAAGAATTTGAGAGGAAAAATTTAGAGCTTGAGAGAAGGATAGCCAAGCTCGAAGAAAAAAAGATGTATCTGAGTTTAGATATCGATGTCCAGAAGATGGAGGTCGAAAAAGAAAGAAAGGAAAAGAGGAAAATTGAAGAGGATAGAGATGATTTGAAGGAACACTACAAAAAGGCACAGGTATCATTGAGAAAAGCGAAAGTAGGAGGGTCTTCAGATCAGTTGCAGAAAGAGGTCCAAGAAGGAAAGGCTAGAGCTGAGTATTGGAAAAGGAAGTTTCAGGAGATACAATCGCGGAACTTGGCATTAGAAGAAGAGAATAAAGGGTTGAAGTCTAAAATAACTGAGCTTGAAAGGTCCCTTCGTTGGTATCGCAACCATGATTCTACGGTCGAGCTAAAAGAGCTAAAGAGAAAAGTTGAAGATTTGGAAACAGTATTGCAGGAAGGTAAACTTCAGATCGAGCAACTCGAGACACAAGGAGATTATCTAAAGGGAGAGCTTTATTAGTCTAGAGGGCAGGTTAGAGAAAGGGATCATGTCATGGGAGAAGCCATAGCCCAGATTCGAGAGGCTGCTGAATATGTGCAAGACTTGGCAGTACGAGCTGATGTATTGAGTTTGATGTATGGGTCGTCGTCGGACATAGGAAGAAAGTTAGCCCTTTTATTAGATAGAGTTAAGACTTTGGGCATTAAGGCGAAAGCGTACTTGTAATCCATTTATATGTAAAGATATTCTTTTTCTAAATAAAGTTTTCTAAATGAGATTGAATCGAGATTGATGCCTTTGTTGCATTCATGCATTTGCATTACATCATATCATATGCATTCAAGGTTATAGAAAAACCCTAATTAGTTAAAGTTTCTTTATAGAGGTAGAAAAAAAAATCTGGAAATCACACATCCTTATGGCACTCGCACTAAGACTAAGAACATGGATCAAAGGTTTGAGTAGTTGCAAAAGGATATGCAAGACCAGTTGCAAGAGCAGTTGGCTAAAATGCAGAATGAGATGAGGGAACAAATGATGGAAGCTCAGAGGAATATGATGGCTGAAATGGCTCAGTTACTAAGAGCCACTGATAAAGGAAAAGCTCCTATGGCTATCATTAAGGAGGAAAATGAGGGTCTTCCTCCAGGTTTTACACCGCCGCATGTACCATTGCAAACTGAGGTACCTCTTAGAAGGCCATCTACTACTGTGAGGCCTCAATATGGGCCAATTGATTCTGGTGTCCATGTGAATTTCTCGGCTGGTTCAGGGTTCAATATGGGTGACAATCCTACTAATCCTCTCGTTCCCGATCTAGATATGGTGGAAAAAGAGGATTTGAAGGCCGAAGCAGCAAGGCAATTGGATGAACGCTGCAGATGGTTAGAAGAAAAGTTCAAGGCTTTGGAAGGCACTGGCAATAATCATAGGGTTGATGCTAAGGACTTAAGTCTGGTCCCAAACCTAGTGTTGCCTCACAAATTCAAAATGCCAGAATTTGAGAAGTACAATGGCACTACTTGCCCAAAGGCCCACATCACAATGTTCTGCAGAAGGATGACGGGGTATGTAAACAATGATCAACTGTTGATCCATTGTTTTCGAGATAGTTTGATAGGAGCGCGGCGGATGGTACAATCAGTTGGCCAGGGCTAGAATAAGTTCATGGAGGATCTTGCACAAGCCTTCATGCAACAAGACAATCATGTAACAGACATGACCCACAGCAGATTACCACGCAAAATATGGAGAAGAATCCTAATGAGAATTTTAGGCAATATGCACAGAGGTGGAGAGAAGTAGCAATGCAGGTTCAACCACCACTGCTGGAGAAGGAGACTACTATGTTATTCATTAATACTTTAAAAGCCCCATTTAGTACTCATATGATTGGGAGCACAACTAAAAGTTTTGCGGACATAGTTATGGCAGGAGAAATGATTGAGAATGCCATAAGAGGAGAAAGAATTGAAGGGGAAGTAGCTAAATGATCAGCCCCAAGAAAAAAAGACAATGAGGTGAATAATACAAATAGTTTTAATTCGAAAGCGGTTACGGTCAGCCAGCCCAAAACAGCCACAGTTGGGTAACAAAGCACTCAAAAACAGGAATCCAACACCAGGCATGAGAGGATGCAGTTTACACCTATACCTGTGACGTATAGGAAGCTCTATCAAAATTTGTATAATGCGCATGCTATAGCCCCTTTCCATTTAAAACCATTACAACCTCCGTATCCTAAATGGTATGATGCGAATGCCAGATGTGAGTATCATGCTGGAGTATCGGGGCACTCAATCTAGAATTGTACTGGATTCAAGAAAGCCGTAGAGAGGTTGATCAAGAATGGGGTCTTGAAATTTGAGAATACCTCAAAAACTGAGAATCCCTTGCCAAACCATGACAATCAGGGAGTAAATGCCATTGGCAAAGTCGGTGGAAAGAGGGAAAAGGAAAATGTTGATGAGATAAATATGCCTATAAGGGTAATCTGGGAGGAAATGATGAACAGAGGTATGTTGACCTCTAAAAATATAGAAGAAAGAACGTGGGACTATGGTGAGTACCGTGAAGATTGCGAGAAATTTAAGGCCTTGGTGCAAGGCTTTATAGACAACAAAGAGCTACAGGTTTATGAAGGTAGCTCTAGTGAAGAGCAAGTATGTGTGCTGGAAAATGAACAGCAAAGAACCAGCAAACCAATGATTGTTATCTCCTTGACAGGAAATAATGAAGTGGGGACACCAGCAGCACCCAAAGTCATTATCCATGCACCTACTCTTTTCCCTTATAAGGATAGCAAGAAGGTACCGTGGAGTTATGACTGTAGCGTGACAGTGCCGGAGGAAGGAAATGTGGCCAGCACATTCAAAGATGCACAAATTGAAGGTTCCCATACGCGGAGTAGGAAACATTATGATAAGGGGAATGTCAGAGTGGAGCCCACAAAATCTAAAAGTATGGAGGTAAAAAAAGAGAAAAAGAGCGAAGTACCTGTTAACGAGCCAGTGAGGGAGGAGGAGGCTAAGGAATTTCTAAAGTTCCTTAAGCATAGTGAGTACAGTGTGGTCGAGCAGTTGTGTAAGCAACCAGCACGCATATCGGTTTTAGCCTTACTGCTAAGCTCTGAAGTACATCGGGAAGCGTTGATGAGGGTACTCAACGAGACATATGTCACTCACGATATATCTGTCAATAAGTTGGACCGGTTGATAAATAACATTAGTGCTGATAATTTCATCTACTTCAATGATGATGAAATCCCACCTGGGGGCATAAGGTCAACTAAGGCTTTGCACATCACCACTCGTTGCAAAGGATACACGCTTCCAAGTGTACTTGTGGATAATGGTTTTGCTTTGAATGTTCTGCCGCTATCCACCTTGAATAGGTTGCCCATTGACAGTTCGCATATGAAGGCATGTCACAATGTGGTAAAAGCTTTCGATGAAACTGAAAGAAAAGTAATGGGACGAATTGACATCCCTCTAGAAATTGGACCAAGTACGTATGAAGTTGACTTCCTGGTAATGGATATCAAGCCCTCCTATAATTGTTTGTTGGGGAGGCCATGGATATACTCAGCAGGAGCGGTGCCTTCTTCACTGCACCAAAAATTGAAATTGGTGACAGATTGATGCTTGATAACCATCAATGCAGAGGAGGACATCATAACAGCGGTCACCAGTAAAGCCACTTATGTGGAGGCAAATGAGGAGGCCATCGAGTGTTCTTTTCATTCCTTGGAAATTGTTAATGCTACCTTCATTTCGGAGGGAAGTGAGGTGCCGGTTCCTAGAATGTCTAGAGCAGCAAGGATGGCCCTGCAAATAATGATGGGGAAAGGAGCATTGCCAGGAAAAGGACTAGGAAAACAGTTGCAAGGTGAGATTCAAGTCCCAAAACTTATGGAGAAGAAGGATCACTTTGGTTTGGGTTTTAAGCCAGACCATAAACACAAGAGACAGGAGATGGAAAAGAGTCAAGCAAGAAGGAATGCGCGTTTGAACAGAGGAGAAGTAGAGTGGGAATTGATGACATTCCCACCTATATCCAAAACCTTTAAGTCAGGAGGGTTGCTGGTAGAAGAAAGTCATCAAATCAATGTTGCACATAGTGAATGGTTTGGACAGGAAAACCTTGAGGGTATTCGCCCTTACGAACCGGGGAGCTCTCTGAACAATTGGACTGCGGAGGATCTTCCTGTAGTCTTTAGAAAATTTTCAGAGTAATTCTCGAAACATGTTTATTACTCTAGGGCCTAGGAGTAGTAAGATTACATTTGTGAAAATGGGCTTATGTTCATCTATTATTATTCAAACAAAACATAACTTTTTATCAATTTAAAAGAGTATTGCTTCGTTTTTGTCAACCAATATTCCTTTAAATTCTAACAACTCTTATTCTTTTATTCATAGCACATAAATGATCATTTTTAAATTTATTTATTCTTTATATATTCTTTCATACCCCTCACAGGTCTCTAGATATCAATGATATGAGTGCTAATACTGCCGCTCATGATTTCTCTTGTGAGCAAGACATGTGTTTAGAGGAACCTCAGGATTTTGAAGATGTCCAAGATTGTGACGTATCTCTCGATCTATTAAGAATGGTGAAACAGAAGGAGAAACAAATCATGCCACATGAAAAAGAGGCAATAGAGAATATAACCCTAGAGGAAAGGAAGGAGGTGAAAATTGGAACACTGATCGCTAATGATACAAGGCATAGTCTGATTGAGTTGCTTCAGGAATTCAAGGATATCTTTGCATGGTCTTATCAAGATATGCCCGGATTGAGTACTAATATTGTAGTACATCGTCTTCCGATAAGACAAGAATGTAAACCGGTCCAACAGAAGTTACGAAGGATGCGGCCAGACATTGTCCTGAAAATAAAAGATGAGGTTAAGAAGCAGTTTGATGCAGGATTCTTGCAGGAAGTGAAGTACTCTGAATGGGTAACTAATATTGTACCTGTCCCTAAGAAGGACAGGAAGGTACGAATGTGCGTTGATTACAGAGATCTAAACAAAGCAAGCCCAAAAGATAATTTTCCTCTGCCACACATCGACACTTTAGTAGACAACACAGCGAGATGTTCGTTGTTCTTCTTCATGGACGGCTTCTCAGGATACAATCAGATAAAGATGCATCCAGAGGACATGGATAAAACTACTTTCATAACATTGTGGGGCACATTTTGTTATAAAGTAATGCCGTTTGGGCTGAAGAATGTAGGGGCAACATACCAACGAGCCATGGAAAACTTGTTTCACGACATGATGCATAAGGATATTGAGGTATACGTTGATGATATGATCGCCAAGTCGCGAACAGAAAAAGAACACATTGAGGTCTTGAGAAGATTGTTCTTAAGGTTGAGGAAATTTCAGTTGAAGCTCAATCCAGCAAAGTGCACCTTTGGAGCTAGATCGGGGAAGTTATTAGGCTTCGTAGTCAGTGAAAAGGGAATTGAAGTTGACTCAGACAAGGTCAGAGCCATACGAAAGTTGCCTCCGCCACGTACTCAAAAAGAAGTTTGAGGATTCCTAGGAAGGTTGAATTACATTGCTCGGTTCATTTCACAATTGACTGAGAAATGTGATCCTATCTTTCGCCTCCTCAAAAAGTACAATCAAGGTACTTGGGATGAAGAATGCCAGAATGCCTTTGAGAAAGTTAAGCAGTATTTGTTGAATGCTCCAG
This sequence comes from Gossypium anomalum, assembly GCA_025698475.1. Lineage (NCBI taxonomy): Eukaryota > Viridiplantae > Streptophyta > Magnoliopsida > Malvales > Malvaceae > Gossypium > Gossypium anomalum. The sequence continues at coordinate 91,675,095 of CM046968.1, forward strand.
TGTTATCCACCTTGTCCAGATAAACCGTTAATACTATACTTGTCAGTGTTCAGCAATTTTATGGGATGTGTGCTTGGTCAGCATGACGAGTCAGGGAAAAAGGAAAATGCAATTTATTATCTCAGTAAAAAATTCACTGACTGTGAAATGAGATATTTCGCCAATCGAAAAGTTATGCTGTGCGTTGATTTGGACCACACGGAGATTAAGACAGTACATGCTATACCATACTACTTGGCTCATCTCAAAACTAGATCCATTAAAATACATGATGGAATCAACGGCTCTAAATAGAAGAATGGCGAGATGGCAAATTTTACTTTCAGAGTTCGATATAGTCTATGTAAGTCAGAAGGCTATCAAAGGAAGTGCGGTGGCAGATTTCTTGGCCAGTAGAGCTTTGGAGGATTACGAGCCACTGAATTTTGACTTTCCAAATGAGGAGCTAATATGTATAGCAACAACGGAAGATTCCCCATGGAAGCTAAATTTTGATGGGGCCTCTAAGGTAGTCGGAAATGGAATTGGGGCAGTCTTGGTATCCCTGAATGGCGACCATTACCCGTTCACGTGTAAGTTGGATTTTGACTGTACAAATAATATGGCTGAATACGAAGCATGCATCATGGGACTCCAAGCAACCATAGAAAGAGGCATAAAAACCCTAGAAGTATATGAAGATTCTGCATTGGTAATCTATCAGCTAAGAGGTGAATGGGAGACAAGAGACCCTAAATTGATCAATTATCGAATGGTAGTTTTGGGGTTACTAAGAGAGTTCGATCACATTACCTTCAACTATCTCCCGCGAGATGAGAATCAAATGGAAGATGCTTTAGCAACCTTGGCTTCAATGATTAAGACAAACAAAGAGGATGAGATGAGACCAATTTAAATGAGTGTCAATGAATTTCTAGCTAGCTGTTGTAACCTTGAAGAAGAAGAAAAAGATGACAATGCTTGATATCAGGATATATTGCGATATGTAAGAGATCGTAAATATCCAACACAGGCACCCGGAAATGACAAACGAACCTTGAGAAGGTTAGCTTGTGACTTTGTTCTGGATGGGGATGTTCTGTACAAGAGAAGGAAAGACCAAGTACTTTTAAGATGTGTCGATGTTGTGGAAGCCAAGCTAATTCTAGAAAAGGTTCATGAAGGTGTATGTGGTACGCATGCAAATGGGTTCACGATGGCAAGACAAATCATGAGGTTTGGCTATTACTGGACCACTATGGAAGGACACTGCATCAATTATGCCAAAAAGTGTCATAAGTGTCAGATCTATCGGGACAAAATTCATGTGCCACCCTCACCTTTACATGTCATGACATCTCCATGGCCGTTTTCGATGTGGGGCATGGATGTCATCAGACCAATATCACCGAAAGCTTCGAATGGACATCGGTTTATCTTCGTAGTGATTGACTACTTTACAAAATGGGTAGAGGCTGCTTCTTACGCAAATGTTACTAAGTCACCTGTGAGTCGATTTTTGAAGAAGGATATCATTTATCGGTATGGAATGCCCGAGAGGATCATATCCGACAATGCATTAAATTTGAACAATAAAACGATAGCAGAGGTTTGTGACCAGTTCAAAATCAAGCATCACAACTCTTCGCCCTATCGTCCAAAGATGAATGGGGCAGTAGAGGCTGCCAATAAGAACATTAAGAAAATAGTGGGAAAGATGACTGAGACTTATAAGGATTGGCATGAAAAACTACCGTTTGTACTCTTGGCCTATCGAACATCATCGGAACTTCTCTCGGGGGCAACTCGCTCTCGTTAGTTTACGGGATGGAAGCAGTGTTACCTATTGAGGTAGAAATACCTTCTCTCCGAATTTTAACAGAGATAAGGTTAGATGAAAATTTGAATAGGTTCATCTGATATAACCAAATAAACTTGATTGAGGAAAAGAGGCTGAAAGCTATCCGACATGGTCAAATGTACCAGAAGCGTATGATGCGAGCTTATGATAAAAAGGTTCGTCCAAGGGAATTCTATGAGGGGGACCTTGTGCTAAAGAAAATCACTCCCATTCAGAAGGACTTTAGAGGAAAATGGATGCCAAATTGGGAGGGGCCATACGTCGTGAAGAAAGCTTTTTCTGGTGGTGCATTGATTTTGACAGGAATGGATGGAAAGAGCCTACCTAATCCAGTGAACTCAGACTCGGTCAAAAAGTATTTTGTCTAAAGAAAAAGAATCCAAGGTGAAAACTCGCAAAGGGCGCCTTGAATTCTCAAAAAAAAAAAAATAGAGAGGCCAAGGTGAAAACCCGCAAAGGGCGCTTTGTGACCAAAGGGGTTTTGAGTTGAAAACCCGAAAGGGCAGCTCAAATTCTGAATGGCACACAGCAGCCTTTCCATATCTGACTTGGCAAAGAGTGTGGTACAGAGTACATTGGGGCATCAACAAAGCACTTTGAATCTTTTAAACACATGTCGAACTCAATAAAGGTTTCATGGAACTAATGTATAAACGCTCAAGCAGTGATATTTGGAGCACCTAATTCTTATCCTGTTGGCTATCTTTAGATTCTATTTCTTCTTAAAGATATACTATCAGACTTATTTTCTTTGTGCTGTTGACGGTTCATTCAAATCCAATTATTCTTAAAGATTTATTCATCTTTTCTTATTTTCAAAGTATGTTGCATTGGAATAATGGTAGATGAACTAAAATATTTTCACAAACGAAGTTTTGCACATTACTTTGAAATTTCTGGATAATGCAAGAAACTAAAATAGGACAATTGTTCGAGAAGTTCACGTAAGTAAAGGATAAAGAAACTCGAGGAATTTCTTTCTTCCAGTCCAAAAGGAAATGGACAAAAAAAAATCAATGACTCAATTTTTACGGACATCCTCAATAGATTGTAGCATTGGAGGAAAGCCTACAAGCCGAGCAAGAATGAAATTTTGAATGGTGACGCTTAGGATAGGGGTCATATTCACAGCATTCTGCATCATAACACATTTAATTAGGAATATTCGACTCACTCCAAGCATAGCATCCTAATTATCAAGCATAATCATTCTACAGGTTATCAAAGATGGCGTGCCCTAAAAGATAATAGGCCGCAGTATAGCAGATCCAGACTTCAGATGTTTATGCTGAAGCATATCCAAGATGATTTGGTATTCTTGTGTTTACAAGAAACAAATCGAGGGCCTAGTAGATTTGACTCTCAGATGTTCTCAGTATAGCAGATCTAGACTTTAGATGTTTATACTGAAGCAGATCCAAGATGATTTGGTATTCTTGTGTTTACAAGAAACAAATCGAGGACATTGCAGATATGACTCTCAAATGTTCTCAAGCAGACTTAAGATGATTTGGCATCCTTGTGCTTACAAGGAACAAATTGAGGACATAGCAGATTTGACTCTCAGACGTTCTCAAATATAGCAGATCTAACCTTCAGATGTTTATACTGAAGCAGATTCAAGATGATTTGGCATCCTTGTGCTTACAAAGAACAAATCGAGGACATTGCAGATATGACTCTCAAATGTTCTCAAACAGACCCAAGATGGTTTGGCATCCTTGTGTTTACAAGAAACAAATCGAGGACATTGCAGATATGACTCTCAAATGTTCTCAAGCAGACTCAAGATGATTTGGCATCCTTGTGCTTACAAGGAACAAATCGAGCACATTGCAGATTTGACTCTCAGACGTTCTCAAATATAGCAGATATAACCTTCAGATGTTTATACTAAAGCAGATCCAAGATGATTTGGTATTCTTGTGCTTACAAGGAACAAATCAAGGACATTGCAGATATGACTCTCAAATGTTCTCAAACATGATCCAAGATCATTTGGTGTCCTTGTGCTTACAAGGAACAAATCGAGGACATTGCAGATATGACTCTCAAATGTTCTCAAACAAACTCCAGATTGTTTGGCATCCTTGTGCTTACAAAGGACAAATCGAGGATATGGCAGATATAACTCTCAAACATTCTCAAATAGATTCAAGATGATTTGGCACCCCTACAAATCGAAGAAGCAGATTCGACATTTCTATATTCGACGGGGAACAGATCAAAGATATCAACATGACAGTTTTGAATCTACAGTGAGCAGATTAAAGACCATAATCTGATAAGATGGGACGAATTTGGTCTTTCTATAAGTCTTTGCTCGATTCCTGTTAAACAGCAATGAGCAAAGAGGGGCAGTTGTAAGAGCTCAAATTCGTCTGGGCCTTGAAACCCAAAACCCAAAATTAAAAATAAATAAATGTTTATTTATTTGACAGTCCATGTTACAAAAGCTAAATCATGAGCCCAAAACCAAAACAATTCAGCTAAGCCCAATCAGGCCTAAGCTACCCAGCAGACCCACAAACACCCGAGACCCAATTAAACTACTTAACCCAAAATGCCTCTACCCATTACAAACCCAAGGCCCAATTGGCCCAAACAGTTGCAGTCCCAGGCAGGAAACCCTAGGGTTTCTGCCCTCTTTCTTCTCGTGCCGCAAGCAGAAGATTTCAGACGCGTCTGTCCAACTTCCGTAATCAGCGCCGGGCACCGAACTTGAGCCTCCATCAACGCGCCAGCAACCCCCGATCACCAGGATCTTCGGGACACCTGCAAGGAAAGAAAGAACAGCAGCAGTAAAATATGGAAAGAAGCAGACTTATTTCCAAAAATGTAACAAATCAGTAGGCTATAAAGAGCCTTTGTAACCCTTGTAACAGACACACGATTTTTGGAGGAGAAAAATATACACACGAGTTTCCAGAAAAGAAATATATTTGCAGATACTCATTTAAAAAATACCAACAGTCTCTAGAAGAGGTGATTTAATCGCGTCTCATGTTTATTTTAAATGTATATACGAACTATCCTAGCATATATGAGTAAAGATCTAGGAAAAAGGGGGTTACCTGTAGGAGGACGAAGGTTTTTTAAACCTTCAGACCACCGTGTATGACGGCACGTAGGCGCGTGTATGACGGCGAATGGGCGTGTGTAGGATTAGAGACCGAAACGTGACCTACGAGGGCCAGAACTCGGAGCACCTCTCTCTCTTTTTTTCAGAGGAAATTTTAAGTTTTTTTTTTTAGTCTCAGGTTTCAAATGATTTTAAAACTGAGAGATTGGTTTATATAGCCTGGGTAAAACGGCGTCGTTTTTAGACCCCCAGGATCCGCGTGTTGACTTGATTACCCGGGGAGGATCCGCGCGTTTTTGCAAAATGGGTTAATTACCCAATCGTTCCTCTCGCAATTTTTATACTTTTAATTTCTTTTATTTATTTTTAATTTGGCATTAACATTTTTATTTTATTTCAATTCGACCCTCCCAATAATTCACAATTGTATTAGGGGCTACGTTTTGGGGATAGGGCTATTTGCCCAAAGGCCCCTTTGATTTTAAGTGCGTTCCAAATCGGTCTTAACTCAATTTTAGCTTTTGAATTTACCTCAAATTTTACAAAACTTTAAATTTAGTCCTATTTTTGTAACTATATACTTTTATTAATATATGATTAATTTTAATTCCACTTTTATACATTAAAATTATTAAAAATGTTATTTTATATTTATTACTATTATACATTATTTTCTGCAAATTATTATCATTTTTTTATATATTATTATATTTTCACATATATATTTATTAATTATTTACATATATCGCTTTATATGTTATTTTATATTATACCTATTATATCTCTTATATATTTATACAATATGTTATTATATTTATCATATATATATTTTTATATACGTTATGTATATCACGTATCACCAATTATATTATAATATACATATATATATTATTTTTAAAAAAAAATATAAGCCATTATTATTAAACCCTGTTTTAACTCACATTATATACACATTTTATTATTAATTATTTATTTACTATGTATGTTATTTCATTTTAAACTAATATTGTTATATTATGAAATCCCTTACATGCTCCTAAACCAATATATTATTATATAATTATTTTTTTTATCCTTGTTATTATATATATTATCTATTAAATACTATTTTAAAATTGATATGATATGTCCTGCTTTAATTGTATGTATATTTTGTTAGCAATCAATTTTTTAGATTTTCTATATGTTTTATATTGTATGTATCCTATATGTGTTCTTTTTATAATTATATGCATATTGACATTATATTTATTCTATTCGTATGTCATACATTATTTGATTATGCTTGTTCTTATATCATGCATCATTTAAATATTATTTCGTATATTTATATATTGTTTATTCATTTTCAATACATGTTTTATATATCTCTCTACAAATCATCTTTAAAGAGATAAGGTCCCAAAATTTTCAAAAATATATAAAGGCAATGCTTGGTGTTTGGAAATTTCGAAAAAGTAGTGCCCTAACTTATTGGGTTGCAACTTTTCTCGTTAAGTTCGAATAGTCAAGTACCCTTCTAAGTTTTAAAGGTTTTCAAAATATAAGTGACTGTCTTGGAACTGCAAAGTGATATGTCCTAACTTACTGGATATAGCATTTTGTTGTTTCGAGATAGGGATTTCTCAAAAGGCTAACTTATAGTCAATACTTTGATATAAGTAAACCCAAATTTTCAAATGTTAAAAGAGGATTGCATCTTAAAATTTTTAATTTCCGACATTAAAGATATTTTGATAATCAATTAGGTACCAATTTTGTGGGCGTTACGAGGGTGCTAACCCTTCCTCGTACACAACCGACTCCCGAACCCATTCTTTTGATTTCGTAGACCAAAACCAATGATTTTAAAACAAATGTTTTAAAGGTGATCCAATCACACCTAAAAAGATTGGTGGCGACTCCCGTTTTCGTTTTTCTTAAAGTCGATTCCCATTTTCCCAAAACTCGATTTAAAAATGGTCTCGACATACCTTTTTATAAATCTTTTTGCTATCTTTATTTTCATATATTGTATTTTTTTGGATATTGGAAATCCCTCTTGAAATAGAATCGATTCCCCCCACCCCTCTGTTGATTTTTGTTTCGGTTTTATAACCGATTACAAATAAAAAAAATTGCTACTGTTGCTTGCTGCCTCGCTCTGCTCTGTTTTCTTTTCTTTTGTTTGCAGATATTTGAAAGCGATGGGACTGGGTTGGCACGTGGGTGGTGTTGCAGGTCCGGAGGCTACTAGTACGGCGCACATGGGCAGTGGCGTGTGCGAGGAGGGCTGAAGCGACCTGGTACGGCGTCTAAGGAATCAGAAACCCTAGGGTTTCTGGTTTGGTTTAAGTTCTTGGGCCTTTTGGGCTCCATATGTTTGGGCTTAGTTTTAGGTTACTGGGTCTGCTATTGGGTTTTAAAATTTGGGTCTTGGGTCATTGGGCTGATTTGGTTTGGTATTGTTGGGCTATTGCAAAAATGGACTCTTTATTATTTTATTTTGGTTTCTGGTTTATGGGCCCCGGGCAAATTTGGGCCTCTACAAAAGTCATTGATTTTTTTCCTTTTAGTTACATTTTAAGTTACAATTGATTTTAGTAACTACAAGAGTTAAAATTCAATATGGACACAATTCAAAAAATTTCTACATTTTTCCGGCTTTATCTAGAGAGTAATTTATTATTAATCTTCCACGAAAGATGTTATTTAAATTCAACCCTCTTACCAAGTTGCAACCTTACTTTTATACATTAACTAGATCACTCTCTACCCTAAGATTTTTCCCTTGAAAGCTTAGTTGCAAGAAGAAGAAGAATAGTTTGTTTTACAACAAATATACATTAAAATAAGTTTTTCAAAGTGAACAAGACAAGTGCTCTCAATTTCGTATTTTAATCAATAAACAAACCTTTCTTAAATAGACATATACTGGCTTGTCAAAATTTTAATCAACATAAATTTTAATACCCTTGAAATTAGTTCAAGCATGTCTTCAATATTAAATCAAATGATAGATTGTTGCCAATGCAGGAGGATGTGAGTTCGAATATGCTGAAGCACATTATCCTCCTATTTATGGGTTAAGGAAGGGCTATGAGTAGTTTTAGACATTGTATCAAAAATCAGATATAATTAAAATTTATAATGAGATTATTCAAAAAAAAAACTTTAATGAATATAAATTTTAATACCTTTAAAATTAGTTCAAGCATGTCTTCAATATTAAATCAAATAACAAATATCTTCTAAGAATAATTTTTCTTGGAAATCTGATCTCTTTAATTAAGGAAATTTGATTATATTGAAATTATTCCAAAAGGTTCTTAATTTAAATTTTTTCACCTCTCAATCCAATAAATTGCAACTAAAACTCATCAAAGATTTGAAGTAAAAATTCCAATTTTTTTAGTCAAAATGATGTCACCTATTTATGGCAAATTACATTACAATAAGTTGCAATTGGTGTTGCATTTGCGAAATGTAAAATCAAACCATCGTCTTTTAATTTTTTTTTTTTTTTTTGATGGGAATGGTTTTGATTTTGTCAGCACCTAGCTAGCCAATCAGCAAGTCCAGTTTCCAATAGGTTCGAGCTTGATCAATTAGCCCATGCACCATGAAAGCCTCGTGCCTACACCCAGAAAGACGGTCACTCTAAAATTGTCTTCTTTAGGGACTCATTTATCCCTTTTTCCATTTCCAACATTCCCATGAATCTCTTTTTTCAAGGCATTGGATGTGTTGACGTTTTTTGAATCAAATCGGATTTATCGGTCGAATTGAGAATTAATTGGGGTATCAATTTGGAAAATGGTATTAGACTGGTTAATTCAGGAATCAGGTCCGGTTGAATTGAAATTTTTTAATAGTATTTTTAATGATTTATTTAATCGAATTGGATGATTCGATTGAATTTGATGAAATCAGTTAGATCGATAAACAAGTACTTGATCGATTCGATCACCAATCCGATTCTAAAAACCTTATTCACTCCCATATCCTTTTTTTAATCCCATGACAATGTTTTAGAGCAAGAGTATTAAGAATCATGATCGAATGAAGATATTTTCCTTTAAGAATCTCGGCTCACAAAGAATTAGGGTTCATTAGATAGCACCATGCATATTGCAATTTTAATTGCACATAAATTCATATGTTAAAGAAATTAGGAATATGGAACCCCTTTGTTGATCTTTCGACTTATTTATTCTATTTTAGAGCATGTAAGAGTAGTCAATGAGATCTTAATACTGTTAGTAAAGGTTGAGATTCTTGAGTCTTAATGCTTTAGGTTTATGTGCGTTGTCTTTAAATATATTCAGACTTAAATCTCACTATATATAAATTCTCTCTAGAACTATTCTAATTTTATTTCGAATATGAGTTCAATTATGTAAAAGTAAAAAGTATTACGAACTCAAAATTCAAAGTTATTCATAAAAATATCAATTATAAATTATCAAAAAAAGATGCAAGAAGTTTTTTGGAGATTAATGGTTACCCCTCTCAATAATGTCATTTACGAAATTCGAAACTTAAATTCTTCCATTGAAAATACAATGTGCTTTATCACTACACCCAATACTTGTCAGTTCTCATCATCATTTTTACGATAAGAAGCTTATAGTTTTCTACTTTCTACTAATTAATTTAGCTTTGATAATTTTATGTCCCACTCTTATTATTATGAAATCATGTACACATTATTACCATTTCGTAAGGGGATCATTAGTATATATCTTTTAGAATAGGGATAATATAATGTTTGGACTCTAAACTTGATAAATTAAGTCTACTTGAGTATTTTAACTTGACAACTAGATTCATTTTTGTTCCTGAACTTGAAAATATAAAAAAGTCTGAGATTTGCCACATCAGTTGAAAATTTAATATAAATTTTCAAGTGATGACGTAGTACAGTCTTAAATATATAATTAAAATTCATATATATTTTTTAAAAATTATTAAATCAATTCAACTATCGGTTTTTTGTCCCAATTTTTAATTTTATCCATTTTGAGTAGTTCCTAGTTCATTCGGTTCAACTCCTTTGTTTGGACTAGTATACTGGATTGTTCTTAGTCTAATCGGTCTGCCTAATCAATCTAGCCATGTTCCAAGAACACTGGTCACATCATTAAGTTTTGACGGAATTCAAGTTCAAAGACCAAAATGAATTTAGTTATTAAGTTTAAATACCAAATTGAAAAAAAAAGTACGAGTATTAAAATGAACCTAATTGTGAAATTTAGTGATAAAAAATTATATTATTTCTCTAGAATACAATGAAAATAATAAATATAAAAAAAGTAGGTAGCTTTTGTTTTATTGCATTTTGTTTAGATATTTAGAGTCATATGGGAAACATGTTTTGATGCAGAATCTGGTAGCATTTTGTTTTTGTTTTGTTTTAATTCCGGTTTCAATTTAATGGTCCCAAACATTCTGTACTTTGTGTACCCATCCATCCATCACACATTAAATCATGTTTCCCATATGACTCTAAATACCTAAACAGAACTCCAAAATGCTTAGAAACCATATGGAAACATCATTATATATATATATATATTATAATTTGCATTTAAAATATGTTCTTATCTGATTTATCTTCACGTTTCCTTTCCTTAAGTCTGAGCATGTTTCAAATATGTTTATTTTGCTGGCCACATAATATTACAGTAATAGGAGGCTTACAAAATAGTTTCATCTGATTTTTTCGGTTGGTATGGTATTGTTGCCAATACAGGAGGATGAGGGTACGAGTGTATTGAAGCGCATTATCCTCCTATTTATAGGTTGAGGAGGGATAAACAGGAAAAAATGGCGAGAAGGGGAGAGACCAAAAGAGCTTTGTGGCTCGCACTTTCATGTTGTCGACAGTAAAAAAACCAACATCTAAGGTTAACAAAAGCAAAGGAACCGGCGAGGCCAACAAAAAGACCCAATGCTCTATTGAAAAAATCGGGTTAAAAATACGGTTTACAGTTGTAAAAGAAATTTAAAATTTTTTAAATCGAGCCGGTTTGTAATAATCATAGCAATAAACTTTACCGAAAAGTACTTGTAATTTGTACGAGACGGATTCAGGTTGATCCTCTCTTTCAACCGAACGACCTTCTCTACTATCCTTTACCTCAAATTGCATCGAGTGTGGGCTGAGCAACATAAATCAAACATAGAACAGAAACGATATTACTATTTTTAGTAGAAAAGTAATTCTCTTAATAAAAACTGACAAAAATTGTAACAGCCTAATTTTTAGAGATATTGGGAATAGAGATTTGAGATCACTAAATCTGACGGGTGAGTTGAAAATTTAATCAATTAATATCTATGAGTCAAATGTGAATATAAAAGCATTTTTGAATTAGTGAATTTGGTGATTTAAAAGAATTAATTAGGTAAATTGGGTCAAAAATGAGGTATCGGGACCTCGACTTCATAAACTGAGCCATAAATATTTTTAGAAATATTTATGGAATGTTGGTGAGATAGTAATAAAATTTAGTCAGAAAATTTTGACGTTTGGGTGGTTAATTAAATAAAAAGGACTAAATAGAAAAAGGTGCAAAAGTTGCTAAAAGGATTAAATAGCTCAATTGTCAAATGAGGAAGGACCTAAAGTGAAAATAAGCCCAAATGAGATATTTTGGGCGGCAATAGCTGAGAAAATCAGGAAATGGGTGAAATAAGGGTAAAATTGGAAAATTGCCAAAATTGGCTAAATAAAAATGGGACTAAATTGGAATATCTAGAATTCTCTTCATTTCTCTTCATATTCATCAGCTGAAAAATAGCCATGGAGGAGGGTTCAAGCTGGTTTTCATACTCTAGCTTCATGTAAGTTTAATTCTTGCTTTCTCCTTGAAATTTTTATGTTTTTAGACTTTTACAATTGGGTCCAACTTACTATTTCATTAGTTCTTGATTCCATGGCAAATTTTTGAAGTTATTATGGATGAGGGCTGGAAGTATATGATGATTTTGCATGGAATTAGAGCTTTAAATTGTTTATATTCTGATTTTATTGAAAGAGTTGAATAGAAAGTGAATGTTTGGGACCTAATTGTAAAAGGGTTTGAAGTTAGAGTTTTATGTGGAAATTCTGAATTTCAAAAGTTATAAAATAACCTATAATTTCTAGGAAAAGTATTAATTGAGAAAATTATCTTAATTGAGGGGTTAATTGAGCAAGGACTGAATTGTATGAATTGTAAAATTTGGGGCAAAATGGAAATCAACATTTTGCACTAAAACTGTTTTGGGCAACAGTAGTAGTCTAACTTTGAAAATTCACCAAAAATTGTAGAAATCGAATTAGAGGATGAATAAAATATGAAATTAAAGCTTATTGAGTCGTTTCTTATAGAAGAAATTATGTAAGCAATGAAATTGTAAATCATGAAATATGATAAATTTTGTGAGACAAGGTCAGAATGCTTTCGGGTTCCCCTGTTCTGACTTTGTAAAATCATTAAAAATTGGATAAAAATAATTAGGGGCTTTAATTTATATGTTTAGAATCCTGAATAAGTCTATTTTTAATAGAAATAAACAAAAACATCATTCGAGTTCTGTACGAGGAGATAATTAATTTTTAGTGAAGAAGAGTCGGAACTGTCAGACAGCAGAACAGGAGAGACTTAAATGAATAAAATGTATTAATTGGTCCAACCAAAAATTATGAAATTTTTATGGTAATAAGCCATATGAGTCTAGTTTCTGGGAAAATTTATGGATCTTAATTTGGAGTTCTGTATCTCAAGATAAAAATAATTTAGTGACTATGACACAGATGGACAGCTTGAATATTCACATAAGTAAATAGTGAAAATTATGGATAATGTTACTTACAAGTGTGTTATTTATACTAAGGATGTGGATGGAGAGGAGGAGGAGGAAAAATATACATATATATATATGAATGACTCGTGTATAAATTGATCACATCCCCGATTATAATCGATGAGTGTTGAATTAGAAATGATATAATGTTTTATTTGGAATATTTATTATGAAATTATGATTATAGTTATAATACAAAAATCGAACTTCTAAGTTTATATGACTAAATTTTAGTGATCATTTGTTAATTTTATGAACTTCATGATGTGTTATTTTATATGTATTGATGGTAAAATTGTGAATAATGTAAAAATATGAAAAATTAAATAAATGATCAAATTGAGCATTTCAGTTCAGTGACAATATGATATTTCAAATACTTTGGTGAATAAAACTTAAAAATGAAATAGTATGAAATTGAGACAAGTTGTTATGAGAATGTATTTAAATTATTTGTAAGTGTTTTGTGTTTCTCAGTAATGCCTCGTACTCTATTCCGGTGATGGATATGGGTAGGGGGTGTGACAAAAATCGTAATTTTTAGAAAATAGAATTTATTCCAAGTAAATAAATTACCATTATTTATATAGAGATAAGAGAATCCTGATTGAATAAGGCTCTCTTAAATTCTCTTAGGGTTATCGCCCCTCATATGATGTTATGTGAGATAAATTGGGTTTCTAATGTATTGAGTCAAATTATATGTGTTTCTTAAACTTTTGACCTAGCACTTTACAATTTAATTCAACTCAACACTAGTTTTCTATTTCCTAATATAAATATTATTTATTCAATTAATTAAATTAACTAAATTAATTTCTCAATTAAATAAACTTTACCGTAAAAGAATCAATGAGAAAATATTTTAATTTCCTTATTCAGTGGATTCATAATGACTAGTTAATTTAATTTCATTTTTGAACTTCAATTATTTATTTAATTAAATAATAATTTAAAAAATTTAAATTAATTCTTATGTAATTTTTATACTTAGTGGGAAAATGCTTTCATTTGTAAATGCGACCCATTTCTCTAATTTCATAATTTTCAGTCATTTATCGTTTCAACGAGCTATTGGAGGGACTGATTGGACATATATAATTAAGTTTCATCTTTTCGCCTATTAATTATAAACTTATTTAGTCACAAAGTCATTTCACTATACCATTATGAAGGTTACTTAATAAGTGCTCGTCAAATAATCTTATCATAAATGTGTTACCCGCATAGGATATTTTTAATTTCTTTGGGATGAATCTGTTTTCCCAATATGATTTTATTTTATCTCATGATAACTATTACATTTTCCTTCATGAAAAGTCAATTATTATCTAATAGTAATCAAGTCATTTATCACAAAGATAAACGACTCATGGTCACATTTACTTTTCATCTATCATGTAAAGTTGATGAAAGGATATTATTTACCCTTTAGTTGGGCTATGAATTCCACTATTGTAAACAATGCTATATACAGCAGAACTCGTACACCCAGCGCACTTACTTCTAATTCTTTATCTACTTGAATTTTGACTTTTACTTACATCAAAGTATACAAGTCACGTTTACATAATCCATCATCTACTCAAGATTAAGGTATGTCACACTATAAACACTACAAGTAAATAAATCCATGAATGGATCTAGGATTTATTCTACTAGAGTCTTGTTCGATATACTGTCAATCCAGTTAGGCACCTCCATTTCTCTATCTTCTAAAAGTCATCCTCTCTGATGCTCAAAGACAAAGCATCTCCCCAATTGAACTTGATAAACGACATAATAGTCTTTCAATTAGTTTGCTCATTTCTGATTAGAATAAGGATATGTTCAGATTATCTATTAATACAAGTTGTCTTTTTGTATTATAACCCAACCACGTAATATCGTTAGTATTAGTTAAACGTTAGATAATCAGTAAACTAATATTTTGTTCCATTTTACTTTGCGTGTAAAAATCATTAAGAACAATATACAAAAATATTAATATAATTAATAGATATTTTATTAAACCAATTTGATACTAGATCCAACATGTCAATTGTAATGAGAAGGGAAGAAACGGAGGAAGGGAAGGGAGGAGAAGGAAGGATCGTTGTTGTCGAAAGAAGCCATCAAAGACCGGCGGGTAGCCTCACCAGTGACAAAAGTGGAAGAGGACAATAAAAGGAAAATTTTTCTTTTCAAACTCTATTGATTTACCTTTAGAAAATTATAATCATGGCTTCTCTTGTGAAAGATTATGACGTCTATACAAGATTTAGTTTTTATTGATGGAATAATTTTTAGATATTAATACAAATCTTTAAAAAAGAGTAGGATTGATTATCTTTATAATATTGAAATATTGATTATTGATTAATATATTACATTCTCATGACACCACAAAAAAACTTAGGTGATTTTTATTTTTGAAAAGGAAAATTGCTGATTGTATTGTGATTTCATGAAAACTTTTGTGTTTAAGATTAAAAGAATATTTGAGGTCTCGTTGGCCCATAAGTTTCATGCACCATCGATGAACAATAACAGAACACTTCATCATCAAATAAAATAAAAAATGGTGAAAGACTTAAAAATTAAAAATAAATACTAATAATTTTATTTGAACATACCTAAATAATAATTTAATATTAATAAATATTAAAACCCTAAACTCTAAACTCAAGACCCTATACCCAAACTCTTAAACCCAATACCATAAATCCTAAACCTAAGATCCTAATCTCAAAGATATTAATATTTATTTATAATTGATACAAATAACATTTAATTATGTTTAAATAAAATTATTAATATTTATTTTTAGATCCTTGTTTAATTTAATGATGAGTGGCCATCCTATTATTCACTACCGAAAAATGCATCAAATATTTTTGTTTTAAAATTAGATTATTTGATTTAAATGTGTAGCAAAAATGAGAACATGAAGAAAACAAAATTATATGAGTCACATTAATTGTTTGCAAGATTTTTAAGTAAAATCAAGTTTTTATTAGTGGAATGGTTTCGAATATTATTTTGTATGAGATTTCTATCCTCTTATTAGTTAATTAATCAATACAAATCCTTAATAAACTAAGATTAATTGTTTTGTAATCTTAAAATTTTCAAATGTTGACTAAAATTTTAACATGTTCGGTCATAGTACATTCTCAATTCTCATGACACAAAAAGCACTTATCATATTACCTTTTTTTTCTTTTCAAATTACTTAACATTTTCAGATATTTCTCAGGTATAAAAACTTATGTACCATGCAGAATTGAATTTAAAATAAAAATGCTGTAAAAGTAAAATTTCTTGAACCAACCAAACAGTAAATAAAGCTTGAAGAAATTGTAGAGCAAGACCATATCATTGACACTATCTCCTAGTCTCAGGTACAAGCAAGTAAATAAACAAACAAACAAGATCAAACAACATTGGTGTGTTTCATAGGGGGAGATCAATAATACTACCAAATCACCATCCATACTTGGCTTGTGTTTCAGCTTTAGTGAGCAAACCTCTAGATCGCCTCTCTTGCAG